>CM061540.1:274252904-275691417 GCA_030864215.1 Capsicum pubescens | reverse complement strand
ATCCTAGAGTAACGTGATTGAAGCCAAAGTAGTAAGTGTGTTTAATAATCACTAGGAAAAGCAAGTTCATTATTTACTGCTTTTCGTCGACACATTTGTCAAAATTCTATGTCAAAACTACAAACAAATTCATACCTTATAACTTCACGAAGATGCCTGCCAACACCGAGTATATACTATCTACTTTGTTTTTATTTTTCTTATTTTGTACGTTGCTTTTCTTTCTCTTCCCAGAATAATGGGATTAAAACTGGCCCTAAAGTTCTATTTAAGCTAATCTTAAGTGAAACTGAAGAAGTTTTTGGCTTGCCCACTATTAATTTCCTTAATTACTATTAATAATTGGTTATAATTACCAATTAACCCTTCATGAAATAGAAATGATAAATTGGCTATTACAAGTACTAACCATACAGCACAATGGTATGTATTTTCAACAATCACAACATTCAATCCTAATAATTATTATACCCACTACATGGATATCCCCACTAAGACAAACAATTTCAATCACTCTCACAAATATTTTTTCCATATTTCTCCTTCTTATCTATTTCACCCGACAAAAGTTCATACCCATCTTTTCCCTTTCACCTATAACCTTAGCTCGAGAATCACATCAAATTTTTTTCACCTTAAAGAAATCTAATCCCCCATCTAACACACTACTATGCTTCAACAACCACCATTATACTAACATACAGAGGGTCATTGAGGGACCCGAGCATAACCATCATGAATGGAAGTAACACTTGTAAAACAATAACTTATACTTATTGCACTACTCAAGGAGGGACATCAGGTGAAGATACAATAGAATAGACACAAAGTGCTTCATCTATAAAGTGTTTGGATCATAAGTAAAGAGTCGTTTGGCATAAAGACAACACTACATGATTTCCTTGGACAGACCACATGAGAAACATGGGTGCAAATATTCTAAGCTATATAGCATAAAGATGGAATTTCTGTAGTTAACAAGTAATACAAGGATTGCCACTTGAACCGATTGCTCCTTTTTAAAGAACTTGATTTTTTTTCCATGAGTTAGCATAAACTTTATCACCTTGGCTAATTGTAATACCCCGGGAAATTTTTCGTTGAAATTTTGTGAGTAAACGTGTTGGGTTCTATCTTCTAGAATGAATTATAAATTTTTCATGTGTAATGTCTTAGATTATGACCCACCATTGTGTAGAGTATCGAATAAGATTTCCAAGGATATATGGATCATCCAAAAAAGACACCCGAGCGATGAGTTATGAACATTCCGATCGAACCGTGAATAGTAGTGAACAGTAAAACGTGCAGGGAAAAAAAGTACTGAGGTCTGGCGTATTTTTTATCCACTTTTAAACGATCATAAATCCTTGTACATAATGATATGGGTGATCTACTATATATCAATGGAAATATTTGTGAGTCCTCTTTCCGATGAAATTGGTTTCATCCAATTTTTCTATCGGAGCAAAACATTATGGTCGATCTACTTCAGCCTATCAAAAGTAAATTTTTGGGTCAACTTCAAACAATCATAACTCCTCATAAACAATGATATGGGTGAGATACTATATATCAACGGAAATATATGAGATTTCTCTTTCTAATGAAATTGGTTTCATCCAATTTGGATATAGGAGTAAAACGTTATGGTTAATCTACTTCAGACTATCAAAACAGTCCACCAAAGAACAAATGCGAGAATTATTTGATTTTTAGGGGAATTTTGGTCAATCACCCTCACCCAAAATCCGTCCAAACCCTATATTAAAGCCTATTAGAAGCATTATATGTTATATTTCATCAAATTCCCTCAAAAAGAAAACCCTAAGATCCTACATCCAACTTCAAGAACCTCAAAAGTTCACCATTAATTCTGCAAATTTAATCAAGATTCCAAGTTCCTAGTTCAAGAACCTCCAAAGTTCATCATTTATTTCTGCAAATTTATTCAAGATTCCAAGTTCCTAGTTCAAGAACTCCAAGAACCATCATTCAAAGGCACGATTAACATCTCAAAAATGAGTATCGATCTAAATTTCACCATTCAAAGTATGTGGGTTTTTTCAACAAGAACTCTTTTTCGTTCTTGTGCCCAAAAGTAATTTTCCTTACAAAG
Organism: Capsicum pubescens; assembly: GCA_030864215.1. Classification (NCBI taxonomy): domain Eukaryota; kingdom Viridiplantae; phylum Streptophyta; class Magnoliopsida; order Solanales; family Solanaceae; genus Capsicum; species Capsicum pubescens. Next base: position 275,689,298 of record CM061540.1, on the reverse strand, counting down.
GCATTATTTTTATTTGATTTTTATGAATTTGAAGCATGAAACCATATCTTATGATGATTATTATGAAATCTTGATGTTTATAATTTTGAAAGATGAATTTACATATGTTGTGATAAAAAGCATGAATCTTGAATGATATATATCATGATTTTGATATTTGGGTCGTGAATCCCCATTGGAAATTGTATTTTTTTGAGAAAATATGTGCTATATGTACGTTGATGTTGAATATTTGAGATATTTTGAATGATTTGACCTATTGGTTGTGAATGAGTCATTTTGACCTCGACTGTGAAAGAAATCCACGTTTTTATTGATTATGATAAAGGGGTAGCAAATTGGCTCCCGATGAAAATTGTTAAAGTGTTTATTGTGGATTTTCTTTAATGTGAGCCTGAGGCTGATTTAAATTTTTGAGCTAAGTCTGGGAGTAATCTTTAGCACCGAGTGGGAGGTATAAAGTGACCTTACTTCCCTAGAACTACGTTCCCCCATAGGATGTGAGCCTGAGGCTGATTTATATAGTGATCACTAGTGTTTTTGAATTGATACTGGAAGTCCTACTCTGATGGCAAGGATAGGACGGCTCTCCCCAACGTGGGTTATACGTTGGACTCCATGTAGCTCACATGGTTTATGTCGGTTATAGGATCTCCCAGTGTGTATGTGTTTCCTTGTGTCTATGGTGAATGGTAAAGTGATTTGAAAGTGGAATTGTGAAAGTTATTCTTTCGAAATATTTAAATGATATTTACATTATGAGAATTGATATTCTTGATGAACTGAAAGTGATTGACAAATTATATGATGACTCACATGTGTTATTATACTTATTTCATCCTCTCATGATTATGATGATTTTCTTCGGGCTATGTGAGTCTTTCATACATCTTGCATATTTCTTATAAATATTTATGATGATGATGTTTATACAACTGCATACACCTCCATATACTCAGTTCCTTTCCATGGTACTGACCCACATCTTTGGATGTGGGCTGTATTTTCTCGGAATGTAGGTACAAGTATAGTTGCACCTTCGGATCCAGTCAGTTCATGGTATCCAGTCAGCAGGTGATGAGTCCTTTTGATTCAAGGGCTTGGGTTAGTTATATAGAGTTTATAGTGTTGAATTTTCTTTATTCAGTCGTATTGATTTGGGGTAGTCGGGAGTCATAACCCGGCTACCTACAGTCAGTACTAGTAGAGGCTTCATAGACAGACTGTAGAAGTTGATGTATTTTGTTTCAATTTTGGTTGTAAAGGCAGAATTGTAATCTTGTAAAATTCCATTTTTGTATCGATCAGATTCAGAAAAGAGTTAATTTCTGCTGATTTGTATGGATTTGTATTTTTATTCAGTTGCTTATGAGTTATGCCAGTAGAAGGGTTTAGCTTGGGGTCACTTGTGACCCTATGCACCGTGTGACGTCTCGAGACCTGATTTCGGGGCGTTACAAACTTGGTATCAGAGAACAGAGTTCAAGTGTCCTAGGGTGTCTATGAAGTCGTATCTAGTAGATTCTTGCGGAACGGTATAGAGACGTCTGTACTTTTCTTCTAGAGGCTACAGGGCATTTAGGAAATGTTTCCCTTCTTTCAAGTCTAAGATCGTTCTATAAAATGATTCTCCAAGAAGCTTATATTCATTCTCATCTTACTCTATTCTGGCCAACTCTGCCTCATTTTCAAGGTATCAGAAACAATTAAGCTTAATTCTCCATAGATAGTTATGGGATTGTAAGAGAGTTAGAAAGTATCCTGTTAGTGCTTTTGATTTCCAAAGATTGAAGTACTTTATTCATGTTCATAAATGTCGTGAACTAAGCCTAGGTTAGATGTTCTTTCAGATTCCTCCTCAGAATCTACAATGTTAATCTATACTTCTCCATCTATGTATTATTTTTTAGATAACATGATTCGCAAGATCCAGTTCTTCCCCAGGTAATGCTTCTATATTTTGTAGAAGAAATTTCAAAAGTTACACAAAGGGCTTGAGAGGAGCTCTCTAGTGTGTTAAGTTCCTTAAGTTGAAAGTTATGCCCTCATTCTTATGAGTTATTTAATTAAGATAGAGTAAGGTGTATTCTTAGATCGTTGAATGTTGTGTGTCAAGTTTCTATCTCTTGTATTATGTAATCTTGTTATCATTATGTTTGTGAAAAATCAAAGTTTAGTGAATCCGTGTGGGTCCTATTTCGATTCACTAGCATAGTTACTTTGTTATTCATATAACTTTCTTGATCAAAACACAAAACCAAAGTCTAGTGAAGCCGTGTGAGGACTATTTTGATTCACTAACAACTTGTTATTTATCTTATCGTTCCTGTGTTAGTTGAAAGTGTGGGTTTAGAAGTGTAGTGAAAAGAAAGGTGGTAAGGGTGATTTATTGAATATGTATGTCTGAATTTTTGCTTATGATTGAATTAGTAATGAAGTGATAAACCCTTGTTTCTTAGTTTAGTAAAAGTTAGAGGAGGAGTTATTAGTTAAGGTGGATTGTTGTTTGCTTAGGGTAAGGAAAGAGTTATTGATGGTATTTGTGGTGTTAGAAAAGTATAGGTTATTGATGAAAGTACTTGGTGGGTAAGTGTTGTTAATCTAGGCGCTCTCCATATTGCAATAGGAAGTTAAGTTAAGACGTAGAGATCTATGAACTATGTTAAGTTGTGTATGAAGGATAGATAGTAGTGATGGGTGAAAGAAGGATGTGTTAATGGATTGTGAATAAGATAGGCTATATGATTAGGACCAATTATTATTGTTATGAAGTTTAAGTGGGCTAGTGTTCATGGATGTGTTATTTTATAATCTTCACGTGGGAGTTATGCGTGAGATGGAGTTGTAAATTATGTGAAGTGTGAGACCTTAAGTTTGAACGATTGGTGATCATGAAGCTGAATGTGACGGTTTTGAATTAATGGTATTAGTTGCCGGAAGTGACCTAATAGGCTTGAACAGTGTACACAAGAGTTTAAGTGTAGTTGACTTGTAATTAAGTTTAATATTATATTATGATGAGAAAGTTCACCCAAGATATTATGGGGCTGCTTTAATTTCGAGGATTAGTGTATGTGGTGTAGTGAGTCATGCCATGGGATTGTTAGATGGATAAATACTAGTTAGACGATGGATGATGTTTTGATGGCTAAGTTAAGGCGAGGCGTATGATTGGAAATGTTGAGCCTCTTAAGTGTGATTTTGATTCTTATGGGTTAGAAACATAAGTTCATAGGCATGGTATTAGAGGAAGAAGACAGAAGTAGCATGGTTTATCAAAAGGTTAGAAAGTATTCAACTTGAGCTAATAGAAATAAAAGTTGAAGCACTAGATGGTGTACATTCCGGTGATAGAGATGTTCGTGGAGATTCAAAATTAGTAAGCATTTGAGAATTTGAGTGGTGGCTTAAATTTAAGGGGGAGATGATAGAACAAGTAGTCAAGTCAAGCTTTTACATTTTAGTAGGAGTACCAGTAAGTTGTAAATTTTCTGTGAGAAAGATCGGTGCTTGACCCATCGTTATTTCAGTATTTTCAGCTGTCCCAAAACCTACTCATGCTTTACATTTGAGTTCCATGATCTTAATTCATGTTCATACACGTGATGGAGAATTACATACTCTTCTAGTTTCCAAAAATGAGAAATTCCAGTTCTTCTAGCAGTTGGAATCATATTCCATAAGTTATGAGCTCTATATTCAGGGCATGCCGCCCATGACTCATAGACTCAAGTTTTACAATATGTTCAGTTCCAGTACTCAGGCAATACTCTTATTGACCAGTGAGATTCAGTTTCCGTTATGGGTGTCTTCAGTTTTGATACCTTAATGAACCCATTTTATTTGATATTTTATTCCTAAGGCCTCAATAGAGAGAGTCAAGTTATTTACATTATCCCTTCATGTTTCAGGTCTTCATGTTTTAAAATTTTGTGACCTTTTCATTAAGTCAAGCTAATGGTGTTGAGCAGTTGTCTAGAAGGGAGAGAAGATACTTCCTTATCTATGATAGAAGGTGGTGTGCTCACGGCGGTGAAGTGAAGTTAGATTGAGGCTAAGTCCTTGATACATGTCGTGGTTAGTTGAAGTTTTAAATGTTTATTTGGAAAGATTGTTGTGCGTTGGTTTTATGCACTTCTATGAGGTTGTAGGAATAGTAATACAGAGTTTTTGTGTATAGTTCAATTGGTTGAGAAAATGTTATGTGTGTCATTTAAAGAATTGACTAGTATGTGTGAATGATGTAGTTGATGGAATCTTAGAGAAAGCGAGGAAGATGCTTTATGAGTGTTTGTTTAGAGGTGCATGTGTGAAGTGCGTATGTGGTTATGAGTATAGGCTTGAATGTTATGGTTGTATATCTAAAAGAATGCACCGTAAGTTAGCGGATCCCTAGTATAAGATTGTATGTGGTTGTTGGAGTAGCAATAAGAGTTATGTTTGAAGTGAGGAGTTGTGAGGCTCAGTGTGTATTGAGGTTCATGATATAGATTCATATTATAGTGTTATGTGGCGTATCTCATGAGTACTTGGAGTTAGGCTTGAACATAGTCGAGAGAGTAGTTGGGAAGTGTTGCTAAGTTTGGAAGCAAGGAGTTATATTTCCCAAGACCTAGAAATTCCTATCTTAATTTATGCCATATGGGTCCTTGTTCCCATACGATAGGATTGTATCAAATTATGGTTCATTTTCTCCCCGAACAATGTCATTTGAATCTTTTGGAGGGAGTGTTGAGGGACGTTTCATTTGGGCGCAAGTGGTCCTTCTTTTGATGAGATCCCCTTTGAGACCTTTGATTCTCAGTCTCTGAATAAACCAAAGATATTGATTCTTTAAAATCAGTCTCCTTTGTTTAAGATCCAACTATGTGACCATTCTCATTATGAATCGCATGTTCTATGAAGTATTTGAAAGTTTGGAGTGAAGTAAGTGGATTGACTTTGTTATCCCAGCCTTTTGTCCTCATTTCCATGTTATTATGTACTTATTCATCAACATTTGAGGATGAATGTTTCCAAGGGGGAGATGATGTAATATCCCGAGAAATTTTTCGTTGAAGTTTTGTGCGTAAACGTGTTGGGTTCTATCTTCTAGAATGATTTATAAATCTTTCATATAGAATGTCTTAGATTATGACCCACCATTGCGTAGAGTATAGAATAATATTTCCAATGATATGTGGATCATCCAAAACGGACACCCGAGCGACGAGTTATGAACATTCCGATCGAACCGTGAATAGTAGTGAACAGTAAAACGTGCAGGAAAAAAAAGTACTGAGGCCTGGCGCATTTTTTCTCCAACTATAAATAATCATAACTCCTTGTACATAATGATTTGTGTGATCTACAATATATCAACGAAAATCTCTGCGAGTCCTCTTTCCGATGAAATTGGTTTCATCCAATTTTTCTATCGGAGCAAAAAGTTATGGTCGATCTACTTCAGCCTATCAAAAGTGAATTTTTGGGTCAACTTCAAATGATCATAACTCCTCGTAAACAATGATCTGGGTGAGATACTATATATCAACAGAAATATATGAGAGTCTTCTTTCAAATGAAATTGGTTTCATCCAATTTGAAAATCGGATTAAAACTTTATGGTTAATCTACTTCAGACTAGCAAAACAGTTTACCAAAGGACAGATGCGAGAATTATTTGATTTTTAGGGGCGTTTTGGTCATTCTCCCTTACCCAAAATCCTTCCAAACCCTATATTAAAGACTATTAGAAGCATTATATATTATATTTCATCAAATTCCCTGAAAAAGAAAACCCTAAGCTCCTACATCCAACTTCAAGAACCTCCAAAGTTCATTAATTCTGCAAATTTATTCAAGATTCCAAGTTCCTAGTTCAAGAACCTCCAAAGTTCACCATTTATTTCTGCAAATTTATTCAAGATTCGAAGTTCCTAGTTCAAGAACTCCAAGAACCATCATTCAAAGGCATGATTAACATCTCAAAAATGAGTATCGATCTAAAGTTCATCATTCAAGGTATGTGGGAGTTTTCAACAAGAACTCTCTTTCGTTCTTGTGCCCAAAAGTAATTTTCTTTACAAAGGCATTATTTTTATTTGATGTATCAACCCATATCTTATGATGATTTTTATGAAATCTTGATGTTTATGATTTTGAAAGATGAATTTACATGTGTGGTGATATAAAGCATGAATCTTGAACGATATTTATCATGATTTTGATATTTGGGTCGTGAATCCCCATTGGAAATTATGTTTTTTTTTGAGAAAATGTGTGCTATATGCACGTTGATGTTGAATATTTGAGATGTTTTGAATGATTTGACCTTTTGGTTGTGTATGAGTCATTTTGAACTCGACTGTGAATGAAATCCACGTTTTTATTGATTATGATAAAGGGGTAGCAAATTGGCTCCCGATGAAAATTGTTGAAGTGTTTATTGTGGATTTTCATTAATGTGAGCCTGAGGCTGATTTAAATTTCTGAGCTAAGTCCGGGAGTAATCTTTAGCACTAAGTGGGAGGTATAAAGTGACCTTACTTCCCTAGAACTATGGGCCCCCCATAGGATGTGAGCCTGAGGCTGATTTATATAGTGATCATTAGTGTTTTTGAATTGATACTGGAAGTCCAACTCCGATGGCAAGGATAGGACGACTCTCCCCAACGTGGGTTATACGTTGGACTCCATGTAGCTCACATGGTTTATGTCGGTTATAGGATCTCCCAGTATGTACGTGTTTCGTTGTGTCTATGGTGAATGGTGAAGTGATTTGAAAGTGGAATTGTGAAAGTTATTCTTTCGAAAGATTTAAATGATATTTACATTATGAGAATTGATATTCTTGATGAACTGAAAGTGTTTGACAAATTATATGATGACTCACATGTGTTATTATACTTATTTCATTCTCTCATGATTATGATGATTTTCTTCGGGCTATGTGAGTCTTCCATACCTCCTGCATATTTCTTATAAATATTTATGATGATGATGTTTATACAACTGCATACACCCCCCAGATACTCGGTTCCTTTCCATGGTACTGACCCACATCTTTGGATGCGGGCTGCATTTTCTCGGAATGTAGGTACAAGGTATAGTTGCACCTTCGGATCCAGTCAGTTCGTGGTATCCAGTCAGCAGTTGATGAGTCATTTTGATTCAAGGGCTTGGGTTAGTTATGTAGAGTTTATAGTGTTGTATTTTGTTTATTCAGTCATATTGAGTTGGGGTAGTCGGGAGTCATGAACCGGCTACCTACAGTCAGTACTAGTAGAGGCTTCATAGACAGTCAGTAGAAGTTGATGTATTTTGTTTCAATTTTGGTTGTAAAGGCAGAATTGTAATCCTGTAAAATTCCATTTTTGTATCGATCAGATTCAGAAAAGAGTTAATTTCTGTTGATTTGTATGGATTTGTATTTTTATTTAGTTGCTTATGATTTATGCTAGTAGAAGGGTTAGCTTGGGGTCACTTGTGACCCCAAGCTCTGTGTGACGTCTCGGGACCCAATTTCGGGGCGTTACACTAATCCCGACACAAAATGATTTTGTGACCTAGAGGAACATATTTTCTTAGGACCAAGATTGTTGTGAGTCATAGATTTGGATCATGAGCAAAAAATATATGGCTTGGATACTTGGAATATTGGATCACTGAGGGACAATATTTCTTCTTGTTTAGAGGTCAGAACATGACATGAGTTACATAGAGAGCTCAAGCCTTTGGCATAGGCAAGACATGAATACATAAGACATTGGTAGATGTCCATTCAAATTGAAGTAGGACGAGCTTGCTTGAATATGAATTGATTTATATTGATTCTTACTTGAAACTTGACACCACAGTAAAATTCGGGAACTACTTTAATCCATCATCTCCTCCTTAGATCAATGCACACTCCTACACTTGCGAAAATAACCTCACATCAAAATCTACATCCACAACTCTCAACACAAAAGAGACATCACCATACACTTAAACTCTAAACTCTCCCTGATGAACTATACTCTGAAGCCCTCACTTTCTGAAAATACTACTCTTAACTTTCGCTAGCATCTATAGCCATCACTCTACAACTCCCACTCTCATGAGAGTATTCATCCACACTCATTATCGTAAAGGGGAGTATTAATATACATATGAATAAAAACACCCTTCATTAACTTTTTTTATAATGACACTAAATTCTTTCTAGGACATTCCCCTCCAGGGACACTAATCGTAACTTCGTCTAACTCCCAAAGTCATCAACTTACAACTAACATTATCATATGAATAGACAACTATGCTTCTAAACACTTAACACTCTACCTTTAATTCCTTAGAATACTAGCATTACACCTCTAATCACACAACTTACAACTTACCAAAATCTGTAAAACTATACCAAAGGCACACATTGCCTACCTATATCTCCTCAATTCAACTATAAAGAACACCATACAAAAACTTCCCAGATGTCTCAAAACTACAAGATTCAAGAAGAAAATCTAGGTACGTGTGACACTTGTACACATTACACTTTATCTAACAATATTCTACTTCCGAGTTCGACTTATTCTTATATACTCACGCTCTTTTCAACTTAATGATTCAACTACAACTCAAAGTTTTACTATTCTTCTCATGTATACATATACATCACAATTGACCACTCATTATCCCACAAGCTTCTAACCTAGGCTATTCATAAATCATATCAAGCCGTACTAATTTTGTCCCACAAAACATACATCATTAATCTTAAGATACTATTCTCACCACCAGAATCCACATCTAAAGTTCAGCCTATTGTCTAACACCAATCATGTAATTTCGATGGAGCATGCCGTATTTTATACTAGTCCATCTAATAGAAATATCAACCTAAGTCTCTTAATTTACTTAACTATGACCCATAAGTTCATCCCCTCCACGACCTTAGTCTACTTACCCATGCATACATTCTCACTATCACCAAATTCCATAAACACCAATTGGTCTCTACCCATAACATATTGACTAGTCTACCCCTTTCCATTCACAACCTATAACTGATTTCTATAACCACTATAACTATCAACTCTAGGCTCCTTACCTAATTTGAATCAATAATAATAATAGCCAAACACTTCCTTCACAAACTACCATACAATCTATAAATCTTCCTATAACATTAGCCAACCACCATAAAAACAAAAACCAACCCTTAATAGGGTTATACAACTAAAACTACTTATTTAAGCAAAAGTCACCCTCACTCTGACCACTAACCTTATGACTTTATTTCACCAACTTCTGGACTATCTCACTACCAATAGGTCATGACACTTTAACATATACTACTATTTGGGTGGAAATACAGTTCTAGCATTCTGCTACACATCCTTACCCTTATGAATGACATTTGCAACAAGAATTTTGAAAGAGAGACTGAATACACTTTGTACCCCAGGCTGAAAAGTGCGGTTTCATAAAGATAAAGGTATACACTTGAATCAATACACCATGAAGCACTAATGGACTGCTCTCAAGTCCTTGTGCTATCTTATAACTTTATAGGTAACTAAATTAGAGAGAACCACATCACTGGGGGAGCTAGAATCATAGACTTGTATCACCTCGACAGTGAGGTGTGGTCCATGAAATTTGAACAAGGAAGGAATTTGGATAACTTTCTTATGGACGACGCTATAGCAAGAACTAGAGTATGAAAGAATAAGAAAAAACTCCTAAATGCTCGGTAACCTCCTAATTATAAGTTTGATGCACAACACACCCATAAATAAGACTCTACTAGACACGACTTTGCAGATACCCTGGGACCATGAACTGTGCTATGATACCAAGTTTGTCATGACCCGAATCGAGGCCCAGGCCGCAACGAGCATCCCAGATCATGTTTGCCCGAGTGCCCTTCTCTAATTGGCAATCATATACATAATTCATATACTTTAAGGAATATGCGGAAAAACATGACAAGACAGAAACATGGTCATTCTTTTACTTCAACTAAACAATATGAAAATGAGTTCATAAAACATTCAAAAACACCTGACACGAGTCTGCGAAATCTCTAACAACTCAAAAACACTACTATCTAAAAACTGAGACAAGGCCCCCAGTCGGATCATAAACCAAAATGAAATATCAATGTCAAATCAATAAGTCCTTCCAAAATAAGAGAAACTCACTAACTGTAAACTTTAGACAGCCCAATCTACTGCTTAGTGGGACATCAGGACTGTGTCTCAGATCCTGAAATATAGGGGGTCAATATAGATGTACTAGTACGCATATCAATCCAAAATAATGCATTTATATATAACATAAGTGAGAACAATTTATGAAACATTTTACATACAATATATGAAAACATATGCTCATTGTTTAAAGATTTTGAAATATTTTTTTAAAACCATGACTCACTCTTTATTTTACTTCTGAGCTAGATGGTACACCCTACAATCTGTATTGCCACATACTATATGGAATCCGCCCTTGACTCGGCGGCCAAGCCCCTAATCTAAGTTTGCCGCAAGGATTAGAGTATCTATAAGGAGGGCACGCAATATCATACAGTAGGGTGCCAAAATCCCCAATCAAATCAACATGTCATGGTAGTTCAGAAGATTATAAAGTAGGGCTCAAAACGATAGTCCCAATTTGGAAAGACATGATTCAAGGTACACAAGATCATAAAGCTGGGTACCATAATCCTGTGTTGGCAAATCACGATTTCTAGCATTGAGTCTTTCAACTCATACTTTCTTCGGGTAACCCTATAACTCTGTTTAAGTCCATTTTTAACCTTTTCTAAACATGCATCTTTCTGAATTCAAAATTTGATTAAAATTTGTACTTTAGTCTATTCTGAATCTGGTATGGCATTCATCTATTTGGTGTCAACATACCGAGACTTGCAAGTCATATCTCTAAGCCATAAAATATCATATTACTGTACTTCCATTAAAGACAAGATTTTTGGACCACCAAATCATTCAAACAGTATGAGAGAGTTTGTATTTCAACATACATGAAAACTTATGCAAGGATTTTCTCTTTCAATCCTTAAACTTTGGGTGGTCACTTACTTTGTAGTAAATCATGCAATTCTTTCAGTAGACATCTTTAACATTTATCAACAAGTAAAAACATACTCTCTTCAATTCACAACCATTCTCAAATCATTTAAAAATATCCAAGAACGTATACACCAGGCTTCTAAATGTAAAGTTTTATCAATTCGCAACATGTGAATATCAAGAATTATCATAACATGAGAGGGAGTGAAAATATTCATGCTCTCGATTCACTTTCAAACTTCAAATGCATACATACATATATATGAGCAAAAATTCAAATTTAGGGGAAGTCCTCAAAACCAAAACATTATCATCAATAGAGTTCACAATGCATAATTGTCAATATAAATTCAAAACACTTCATAAATACATGATTTCTCAACTTTACAAACTTAACCAAAACAATTTCACCATGCCCATGTAGTTTCGAAAAACCCCACATACCTTATATTACTTAGTTTAAAAAGTAAAACCTGAATCTTGATTTATTTCTCGGAAATCTTAGATTGAAAGGCTTGAATTCTTGCCTTGAAGAAAAATCCTAGTTTCTCTTGTTCTTGAGAGTAGAAAGGATTGAGATGTGTTTAAAACTGATAAAAGATGGACTATAATGCTTAGGGTATGATTTATATTCGTGGAGAAGGAGTTTGAGATGGGAAAGTACCAAAATACCCCTAAAGAAACCAAAGAAATCGCAGAAATTCTTCAGTCGACGACCAAGGTTGACAGGCCGTCACTTAGGTGACGGATCGTCACCTAAGTCATCACTTTTGGGCTGGAAATTTCCCCTTACTATTCTAGGATGAAGACTAGAGCTAATGGGTCGTCACTTAGTTGACGGCTCATCAACTTAGTCATCACCTAGTTGACAAGTCATCAACTTCGTCGTCACTTTTTGGCAGTCAGACACTCCAAAGTAAAATGAGCATAACTTTCTACTCCGATATCAGATTAAGGTGAAACTGCTGGCATTGGAAAGAAGACTCAAAGGCCTTTCATTTGATTTATATTAGTCCCTCTAAATAGTTATATATAGTAATTTATGGTCAATGAAATTTGATCCAAGTTTAGACATTCACTAAAACATAAGTGATAGAAAAGTTTTCAACTCGTCTTTGAGTTAGGAGATTTTTGTGACCTCAATTCATATTCAAAGGTATTCACACCCTATAGTATTGATCATCAAACATTTATTAATAAAAAATCATTGGGTTCGGGTCTATACCCGTAGAAAAGGTGGTTCAAACTTTAGCACGAAAGTGTGGGGTGTTACAACGTGTGTTCTAGAACTAGTATTAAATTAAATTGACAAGACATAAAGTAATTTTGAAGATAGATGAGGATGCAATTAATAATATCTTATATGTACGTTTAACACTTTCAGAAGAAGAATATTGACATCCGCATTATTAGACCATTTGATCAAATCTTATTTACTATTTGTATAGGACAAAATGGCTAAGGAGATCCTTGTACTTGTATCAGTTTGACATCTCTGGACCTATACTCGTTGAAGTTTTATCTAAACACAGTAACTTGTTCAAAACTAAATTTTGAACGTCTTTAATTATTGGCCAAGCGTATGCTATAGTTATGTTTGCAAAGTTAGATAATGTTTGTGGTTACACACCATTACACCATTACAAATGAATAACACATACTTCTATCAGTTTAAAATATTTGTTTTGATCGAAGTAAAATATTTAGTTGAAATGTCAAGGTACAATATCACGTCTATATGTGCCTCATTATATATTTTTTTATATATGTTATTTTTTGAAATAGTGGCAATTCCAAACTCTTCCATTAAACAATAACGTGAAAATAGATTACTATGTCACATGACCTAAAGTAGAACTTAAGATCAGTGACTCCATATTGCTAACACTACAATTAGTGATCTAATGAAAAAGAAATATTTTTTTCTTCTTCTTCCTATTTATCTACATAATTATTTAATCTACTAAATTCAGTTCCTTCACTGACTAACTTCTTGAAGGAATTACCTAGCCGAGCCACCATTTCTACTCACTCTAAGAATGTATAACCTCATGCTCAGGTTGGTCCTCAATATCAGTAGGCAGACCTTGATTATTTATCTTGAGGTAATTCTCCAGTTTGAGATGCAGAACCTCACTTTCCTTTTTAACATGCTCAAACACAAATTTTCACCCTTAAAAATTCCCATCCTTTACATTGTGCTTCATGCAATCGACTTGATCAGTCACTCTTGGAGCTCCAAAGTCTGGTTTATTCCCCGAATTCAGTATATCGAAAGTGAATTGTAGTGGGGTTCCTATAGTTCTAGCACCATTAAGTTAATAAACTTAACAACATGACCAAATGATACAACACAAATTCCCTAAAGAAGGCCAGAAGTGTCGGTTGCATACCATTACACTTCATGACATTTCTAATCAAGAATTTACTATTGCAGGTAGGAGATGACAAGTGCTCTATAAAATTAGCTGGCTTGCCCGAAAGCTAGTCGAGACAACATAATTATCTATAGCAGCTATCTCACAACAGACCATCATGTTGACATCTGACTAGTTTTAAGGGTCACATGGCATCTCTCTCCTCACAATATCAAAATTAATTTCAAAGCAAATTATTATATATAATTTCATCTTTGTTTCTCACCTATTTCTAGTAAGATATAGTGTGAATCGAACATGTTCATTATTTATCACTTTTCCATTTCAAATCTAATGCATTTCACCGATCATAGAAATATTTCAACTTATAACAATGTAGAAAGTTTATATGATCAATATGGAATACACATGCAATGCACATGTTCATGAACTACTAGAGAATTAAATTGACAAGATGGAAATTAATTTTGAATATAGATGAGGATGAAATTAATAATATCATTCCTACAAGTTTAACACTTTTAGAAGAAATATAATATCATCCTTGATATTCAGATATTTGATCAAATCTTATTTAATAGTTGTAGAGGGCAAAAAGGTAGAGGGGATTCTTCTACAAGTTCCGGTCTGACATCTCCAGCTCACCCTCGAAGTTTTATCTAAACCCATTACATTTTTCAAAATTATAATTTGGAACTATTTTAATTTTTAGCAAATCCTATGTTGCATTTAATTTATTTTTGCAAATTTAGATAATGTGTATGATTACACACCACTAAAAATGAGTAACACACAAGCTTCGATGGGCTTAAGATATTTGTTTTTGTTGAATTCAAGTGTTTTGATGAAATTTCAATGTACAACCATCACATAAATATGTGTCTCACAATACTTTTTTTTTTATTTTAATTTGAAACAGAGACAATTCAAAACACTTGCATTAGGCAACAACACGGAAATATATTACAACGTCACATGACCAAATTGAGAACTCAAAATCAGTAACTCCATTTTTTAAACTCTACAAATAGGGATACAAAAAAAAATGATGCTCTTTTTCTTTTACCAATTTATTTCCAAAATTATTTTCTCTACTAAATCCAATTTCTTCACCGACTAACTTCATGAAGGCATTCTTTAGTCAAGCCACCATTTCTACTCAATGTAGGATTCCATATCCTCAAGCTTAAGTTGATCCTAAGTATCAGTAGGCGGACCTTGATTCTTTACCTTGTGGTAGTTCTCCAGATTGAGCAGTGGAACCTCACGTTCTTGTTTGAAGTGGTCAAACACAAAATTGCACGCTTCAAAATTTTCATCCTTCACGTTGTTCCTCATGCAATATACTTGATCAGTCACTCTTGCAACCCCAAAGTCTATGTCTTATTAACTTAATTAAGTAAGGATCTAGTCTATTAAAATAGAATTGTAAGGGGGTTCTTGTAGTTCTAGAACAATTAAGACAATAAACTTAAAAATGTTGAAATAACGCAACGTAAATTCCATAAAGAAGGCCCGAAGTATTGGCTTCCTACTTTTCCCCTTCATGAAATTGCCAATCAAGAATATATTATTGCAGGTGGGAGGAGACATGTGATCTATAAAATGAGTTGTCTTGCCCGAAAGCTGGTCTAGATATCATAATTATCTATTGCAGGCATCTCACAATAGGCCAATTTGTAGACAACTGACTAGTTTTATGGGGTGCGTGGCTCTTCCCTACTCACAATATCAAAATTAATTTCAACATAAATTATCGTATATAATTTCATAGTTATTTTATACCTATTTCTAGTAAGATATAGTAATAAATTGAACATGTTCACAATTTATCAATATGAACTTACACTTGTCCATTTCAAATCTCATGCATTTAATAGAACATTAAAATATTAAGGTTTGTAACAATTTAGAAAGTTTATATGATCAATATGGAATACAAGTGCAACGTACGTATTCAAGAGCTACAAGAGAATTAAATTGACAGGATTTAAAGTAATTTTTGCAACACCTCACACATTCGGGCTAAAGTTGAACCATCTTTCCTATGTATATAGACCCAAACCCAATGGTTTCTAATTTGAAATAAGTGTGAATAACAATTATTTAGTGTGAGAACATCATTGGATATGACTATACGTCATAAAAATCTCCTAGCTCAAAGTTAAGTTGAGCACTTTCTAACTGGTCGAGTTTTAGTCGATAATTTTTCTTGGTCTCCTTCCAACGAACATTACTCCTAGAATAGAATAGGTTATGTGGCCTATTATATATCAAATTAATTATATTTGAGTCCTCTTTCCAACGCACCTGATCGTTTGCCAATTTGAGTTCTGAATCAAAAGTTATGAGTGTTTTAGTGAGACACTATCCAGGGTTCGCATTTGTGTCACAAGGCAAACCTCTGCCTCTAATTTTCATCTGTGTCACAGACCTGGTGGTCCAAAATAGGGGTGCGACATGGATCCCCTCATGGGCATCAATTTTTTTTTTTTATTTTAATTTTGTTGTAAGGGAATTAAGGTCTTTTATTACCCCTAATCGTCCCTAATCCTTTTTGGACGAATGTAAGGTCTTAAACACATTATTTCACCTCTATAAATTTCTAAATATCACTGCACAAGAAAGAGAGGAGAAACTACTAAGGGTTTGAGAATTTTAATCTCCAAGGGCCAATCTCTCTACGTTCTCTTAGATTTCAAGGTATGTTGGACTATCCTTGTTGGGAAAATAAACTGCAAAAAGCTTAAAACCAGAGGCTGAAAGTAAAAGGTCTAAATATGTGCTGAAGTTTATTTTTTTTGTATATTAAAAATGACTAACGACACACCTTTGTATAGATTTAAAAAATAATCAAACCACTAAGTCACTAAGTTAACCACTACTCCACTATCTAAGCAACAACTATCCAATATCAATTAACTAAAACATACTGCAGCATAACTGTTAACAGTCCAAGAAAATAGGAAACTGTAACACCCCATAGCATTCTTGACATAATAACTCACTTAGTAGCATGTTTAAAGAGATAACAACCTGAAAATGTTCTAAGTGTCAAAAAGATAGCCATATTTTAAGATCCTAAATATTTATGATTCCTAAATTGATCTTTCCAACCTTGAGACATAGATTTTTAAGTTAAATAATGTTTAGGAGTGTAATAGGTTATCTCGGGAGAGTTTTGGATTTTTTAGATGAGGGTTGCGATGTGTTTGGATTTCAGAAACAACAACTCAATGCGATATCGACACATCACAATGCCCATAGTGTTGGTGCCCAATGCAGCGTGATGGTTCCTAAAAATGGGATTCTGGTGAAAACTTTAATTTTGAAGGGCAGTTTAGACCTGTCCCCATAATCCCAAATCGTGTTAACAGCTGATTAAACTGTTATTAGGGAATTATATGCCCAAAAATACTCAATTCTATCAAGAAAAATAACCCTAACTCCCCTACCAAAGATCTAGAATCCATCTTTATGTTCAAGATTTCCTAGTAACAAACCAAGATCAAGGTTCTATTCTTCGAAATAATTAATCTAAGGTACGTGGGACTATCTTAAAGCCCATGGGCATGGATTTTACTATTTTTTAAAATTAGTTTTAAATTATATATATATATATATATATATTCACATGAGTTTTGTTTCAAGATTATTGATGAGTAAAAATTGAAGATTTCTATATTTTTATGATGAAATTTTGGAAATAGTGATGTAGTGTTTTCAACTCGAAAGACTTTCGTGTGATCTTGTGATGTTAATATTGAGAAGTTAATGAGAGCATGAAATGTGTGATTTAATTTTTTACTGCAAAATTTCATTGAGTTAACACATTGTGAATTGAATTTATGAACTATTGAAAGCTTTAGCCTGCTGATGGACTGTTATGCACATATTGTACTGTTTTTCATGAGATAAATGAAAGAGTGTTTTACTTGTTTTATAATGATCATGATTCCTATTTAGAATGGCTTTAAAGTGATTGAAAAAGGATGACCATCATAGAATAAGTGTTGAGAATTGTTTGTTTTTCAACTATTTTGAATTATGAACTTTTGTTCAAATGGTAGATCTTTTGGGTGGTCAATAAACATATTTTGAAATAAGAAAAGGGTAGTAGATGTTTTGTCATATGGATTGCAAGTCTGGGTATGACGATACCCTATTTTGATGTTCCCGAAGATATTAAAGAAATAAATTTCCAAAGAAAACTTGTTTTAAAGAATCTAAAAATGGGCATAAGAGAGTTAGATGGTTACCCAAAGACGACACGAGTCAGATGACTCATTTTCCAAAATCGTGATTTGCCGACATGGGTTCTTGTTACTTGAAAGGGAGATTTTATGCTGGCGACAACCCTGTGGCATAGTAGATAAGTAGATACTCCAACCTTTGCGGCAAAATTTGGTTGGGGACTTGTTCGCCGAGTTAAGGGATGATTCCATCTAGCCCGTGGAATCGTAGATTTATAGAGTGTACCATTTAGCTCAGAAGTAAGATAAAGAGTAGAGTCATGAATTGTAGAATATATTTTGAAATATTCAAATTGTTCCCATGTGTTTTCAACTATTTTAATAACATGCACTTTTGATACATTCTCATCTATGTTGAATATAAATGTATTTTATTTTTGGATTATTCTATGTACCAGTACATTTGTATTGACCCCCTATATTTTAGGATACGAGGCTTAGTCCCGGGGTCCTTCTAAGTCATAGATTTATCCTTCAGAAGTGTGCAGTTCGTGAGCCTCTCTTATTTTGGAAGGCCTTTTTCCAAATCCTTGTTATTGTATTTTGGTTTATAGTTCGACTGGGGGATTTTTCCTAGTATTAGACAAATGTTGTTTTGAATTTGTTAGAGGTTTTGCAGACTAGTGTTAGAAGTTGTCGAATGTTTATGGATTATATTTTGTATTGTTAAGTGAATTAAGCGATTTATCATGTTTCATTTTGTTAACTTTCCATAATTCTCTATATTATATGAACGTTGTGCATGATATCAATATAGAAAATGGTGCTCGTGCCTACATGGTTCGTGATGCTCGTCGTGGACAGGGTATCAGCTTGGGTTATGACAAATTTGGTATCAGAGCATGGTTTATGGTATCAGGGTATCTGTGAAATTGCATTGGGTAGAGTCCTATTTATGGGTGTGTAGCACGCCACACTTATAAGGAGGAAACTACTAGGAATTTAGGAATGTATCTCTTTCTCTTCATGATCTAGTTCGTGCCATAGAGTTTGCATATTGAATAATCAAGGATTTCCTGTATTTCAGAACTTGATCATGCCTTTCCATTGATCCAACTAACAGAATACCCAAGATGATGATGTCTGCCTTACTCATGGGATGCGAACCCAAAATAGAGCTCGTACCCCTGAGGTTATTGCTAATCCAGGAGTTCCTCCTGTCCAGACTAGTCCACCTCGGGCTCCATGTACTGGTGTTAACTGTCCCCAACCTCCTCAGATAGAAGTTTTGAATGCTGAGTTTTGACTGTTTATCTATATGATTCCTCAGCTGGAAGCTCTTCAGACCCATTGGTCTGAATATGTGGGATCTGTGTCTGGTTTATCTGAACTTACTCGTGTTTGTCAATTCATAAGGCTAAACCCACACACCTTTACTGGCACAAAGGTTGAGGAGGACTCCAAGTGTTCATTGATGAAATCTAGAAAATTATCAGAGTTAAGCATGCAAATGAAGTTAAGGGGGTTGAGTTAGTAGCCTATTAGTTGTAGGACGTGGCTAATGAGTGGTACAATGAGTGGGAGGACTTGAAGGGTGGTGATGTTGGACATTCAGTGTGGGGTGAGTTTGTAGAAGCTTTCCTGGACCATTTATTTCTCCAGGAGCTGAGAGAGGTGAAGGATGAAAAGTTCATAAATCTAAAACAAGTAAAGATGAGTGTTAAGGAGTATGCATTGAAGTTCACTCAATTTTACAGTTATGCTCCAGAGTTAGTGGGCAATATGTTGGCTCGTATGAGAAAGTTTGCATTTGGTCTCTCGGATGACTTGGTATTGGAATGCAAGAGAGCAATGTTGAATAAAGATATGGATTTCTCTAGGTAGTCCATTCATATGCAGCAAGGTTGAAGAGCAAAAGAAAAAGCTGGCTGAGGTAAGGAAAAAGGAAAGGGAAGAAAAAAGAGCTAGATGACAGACCAGAGTAACAGTCAAAACCAAGTTGATAATTGTGGTAATTTTTGGTCGAAGAAATAGTTTTTGAGTAATGCTCAGTCTTCAGTTATCGCTCTAGCACCCAGACCTCCAGTAAATCAGCGGTTCCAGAATTTTTAGTGTTACAGTGGGTGGAGAATCAAAGTCACTCAATCTCAGGGGGGTGAAGCTTAGAATTATCGATAATACCCGCGATGTGAAAATGTGTAAAAGATTATCCAAGGCCATGCCAGTTAGGTAATCTTGTGTGCTATGACTGAAGCCAGCCAGACCATATCAAGAGGGACTATCCCTCGGCAAAGCGGAATATTAGAGGTGTTAAGTCTTAGTCAAACTCTACAGCCCCTCCTCCTAAGGATACTATTTCAGCTGTCGGTGATGGTCTCAATCAATTATATACTTTATCTTACTGCCAAGATGCAGAAGCTTCTCCATGTGTTGTGATGGGTATGTTACAAATTTTCTCAAGAAATATGTATGTGTTTCTTGATCCAGGGTCTACCTTGTCTTATGTGACCTCGTATGTGGCAGTTTTGCACCTACTTACTTAAATTCTTATTTTGGGCTCATTTAACTTGGGCCTTTGGAAGATTTGTGTGTTGGGCTATTTATCCATTTTTTTCCTCTTTTATTCAATTTGGGACCAAATGAGTACATTAGTATAGGTCCAAATCTGGTCCATAGCCATGGGTCCATTAATTTGGTCCAAATAGCTTAAGTAGGTGACTCACCTACTAGATTAATTAAGTCAAGCAAGAACCTCAATATTTTAATCCATTTCCAGCTCCTAATCCCTTTAATCTAACCTTCAACTTATACACAATTGGTCACTTTAAACTATAGATCCAAATACTAGCTTACGATTCCAAGTTTACATAGTCGTATTGACGTTTACTTTGTCACATCACATTAAACTGTATGGGCAGCATTTATAACTCCATCTACACCATTAATACTTGAATAACAAATCTCATCCATTACCTATACCTCAAGGCTATTCCAAGTTCCATATAATTAGAACAAGTACAAGGAAAATACGGGATGTTACATCCTTCCCCCTTTAGGAACATTCGTCCTCGAATGTTAGCATAACTATCCAACCAAAACAAGTTCAAGCCTAAGTTTAATATCCCTATTATCACATAGTTCTTATATATTACACTTACTTGTTATTGCTCTTATTCAGCATCTTGGACTTTTTCTTCGTATTTGAACAAATGGGAGTACTTAGATTTCATCGCTTCTTCAGCTTCCCATGCTATCTCTTCTACTTGTTTGTTCCTCCAAAGCACTAGCTAATTCTTTATTCCTTAACTTCTTAACTTGTCGATCTTGGATAGTAATAGGAATTTCTTCATAGGTAAGATCTTTCATAACTTGTACATCTTCAGTAGGAGTGATATGATATGGATCTCCCATGCACTTTCAAAGCATTGAGACGTGAAATACTGGATGAACTGTTGAGAGCTCTTGGGGTAGATCTAATTCATTAGTGACTTGGCCAAACCTTCGCATAATTTTTTATGGGCCTATATAACATGGACTTAGTTTTCCTTTCTTATCAAATCTCATAACCCCCTTCATTGGTGACACCTTCAAGAATACCCAATCACCTATAGAAAACTCTAGCACCCTTCTTCTAACATCTACATATGACTTGTGTTGGCTTTGGTCTATTTCTATCCGCTGTTGGATCACTTTAACCTTTGTCATATCTTGATGAACAAGATCTGGTCCGAATAAGGCAGTTTCACCTGCTTCAAAACATCCAACTGGTGATCTACACTTTCTTCCATAGAAAGCTTCATATGGTTCCATTTTAATACTTAAATGATAGATATTATTGTAGGATAACTCGATAAGAGGTAAATGATCATACCAACTACCTTTAAAGTCCAATACACAAGTTCGTAGCATATCTTCAAGTATTTGAATGGTATGTTCTACTTGTCCATTTATTTGACGGTGAAAAGCTGTACTTAGATTCACTTGTGTTCCCAAATTTCTCTGGAAAGACTTCCAAAAATTTGCATTAAATTGAGCTCCTCGATTTGATATAATAGAGATTGGAACTCCGTGCAGCCAAACTATCTCTTTAATGTATAATTTGGCATATTCTTCAATTGTGTAAGTGGTCCTAACCGGTAGAATGTTTGCTGATTTGGTAAGCCTATCAACTATCACCCATATGGAATCAAACCTTTGAGATGTACGAGGAAAACTAGTGAAAAAATCCATGTTGATCATGTCCCATTTCAAGATTGGAAGATCTATACATTGCATATAACCCCTAGGCTTTTGGTGCTCTACTTTAATTCTTTGACAATTTGGACATTCGGCTACAAACTCTGTAATGTTCTTCTTCATGTCACCCCACCAATACATACCTTTCAAATCATGGTATATTTTTGTTGACCCTGGTTTGATAGATAATGATGTGCTTATGTCATAATCCTCTTTCTTAGCCCGTCTACATTAGGCACACATAATCTATTTTGGCATCGAAGTACTCCCTCTTGCGTAAGTTCAAATGCCTTTGTCATACCATATTGCACATTATCCTTAAGCTGTAATAGAATGGGATCTACATATTTCTTCTCTTTTACTTTAGCTACTAGTGAAGATTCTGCAGCATTATGCATAATAAGCCCCTCATCTAGAGTTTGAAGAAGGTGAACCCCCAAATTGGCTAGTTGGTGTAGATCCTTAGTTATCCCTTGTCGTTCTATAGACTTCCCATAACTGACCACCATAGACTTACGACTTAATGCATCAGTTACCATATTTGCTTTTCTTGGATGATATAAGATATCAACATCATAGTCCTTTAATAACTCAAGCTATCTCTACTGCCTCAAATTTAGGTCCTTTTGATTAAAGATATGCTGCAAACTCTTGTTATCGGTATATATGTCAACATTAAACCCATACAAGTAGTGACACCATATATTTAAGGCAAATATAACCGCTACTAGCTCCAGATTATGCGTTGGATAATTTTTCTCATATGGCAGAAATTGTCTTAAGGCATAGGCGATGACATTACCATGCTTCATCAATACACACCCAAAGACAATTCTTGAAGCATCACAATACACTGCATACCCTTCTGTACCTTCTGGAAGTACCAATACAGGTGTTAAAGTTAACTTATTCTTCAAATCTTGGAAACTTCTTTCACATGCATCATTGCATTGGAACTTGGATGCTTTGTGTGTTAGCTTTGTTAAAGGTGCAGTAATTGAAGAAAATCCTTCAACAAACCTTCTATAATAACCTGCCAACCCCAGGAAACTATGAACCTCCGTAGGCATTATAGGTCTTGGCCAGTTCTTCACTGCTTCTATCTTTTAAGTATCAACCTTTAATCCTTCATTAGATACAATATGACCTAAGAATGCCACAAATTTTAACCAAAACTCACATTTGGAAAACTTTGCATATAACTTACGATCACAAAGAATCTATAACACCCGTCATAAGTGACTGGTGTGGTCCTCATTTGATCTCAAATAAACTAGAATATCATCTATAAAAACTATCATGAACACATCTAGGAATTTCTTGAACACCCTATTCATCAGATCTATAAAAGTTGCGGGCGCATTAGTTAGTCCAAAGGACATGACTAGAAACTCGTAATGACCTTACCGTGTTCGAAAAGCTGTCTTGGATATATCATTCCCTTTGACCCTTACTTGGTGGTAACCTGACCTCAAATCAATCTTTGAAAAGCACTTAGCGCCTTGCAACTGGTCAAATAAGTCATCAATTCTCGGAAGGGGATATTTGTTCTTAATAGTCACCTTATTAAGTTGTTGGTAGTCAACACACATTCTCAATGAGCCATCTTTCTTATGCACAAATAACACTGGTATGCCCCAAGGGGACATACTAGGCCTTATGAATCCTTTTTCTAGCAAGTCTTTTAATTGCTCTTTTAACTCCCGTAATTCTACCGGGGGCCATTCTATACGGAGAAATTGAGATTGGTTGAGTACCTGAAATTACATCAATACCAAACTCCACTTCTCGTTCTAGTGGAAAACCTGGAAGATCTTCAGGAAATACATCAGGAAATTCATTTACCACTGGAATAGTTTGAAGAATTGGTGGCTCCACATCTGTATCTCTCACTCTAACTAGATGATATATGTAACCCTTGGAAATAATCCTTTTTGCCTTAAAATAAGAAATAAATTTACCTCTTGGCGTACAAATATTACCCCTCCATTTAAAGATTACCTCTTTCGAAAAATGGAAATACACCTTCTTAGTTCAGCAATCTACTGTGGCATAACAAGAAGCCAACGAATCCATACCCATTATAGAACCAAAATCTACCATTTCTAACTCAACTAGGTCAACCATTGTATAGAGACCAAAAATAGTTATTATACAATTTTGATACATTCTTCTATCTATAATAGATTCACTAACCGGCGTAAATACTTTAAATGAATTAACTAGTAATTCTGGTGTTCTTTTGAACTTCCCAGCAACCAATGGAGTGACATATGATAATGTAGAACCCGGATCAATTAATGCATATACATCATGTGAAAATATGGAAAATGTACCTGTAACCACATCTTGCGAAGCCTCTGAATTTTGTCGATCCGCTGAAACATATGTACGATTCCAAACTCCACTAGAGCTAGCTTTTCCTTTAGAACCTCTACCATGACCCATAGGTTGTACACCTCTACCTGAATAAGGCACCGATGATAATGATGCAATGCATAATCCAGTAGGTCGTGCCATACCACATATGCCCCTTTGAGGGTATTGTCTCATCATATATCCTAACGTACTACACCAAAAGCAAGCATTTGTCCCAAAACAACATTCACCTAAATTAATCTTTCCAGATTGTTTACATGGATGCTGAGGAGTCCTTAATTGGATCATACTCCCTTGCTCCTGATACCCCGCTATTCTTGAACTCTGACTCTCACTTCTTTGTCCAAACTGGTTGCATTTAGACCCTTGGAACTATGGTGGAGCACTAGTTGTAGGATAAAAAGATAATGTCCTAGGTTATATATTAGAAAACCGAGGCCTAAAATCACCTTGGGATCCCATGAACTGCCCCATAGATCTGTCCCTCATAGAATACCCTCTTTCCAATTCTTCTGTTCTTCTTCTTTTCCTCTGATCCTCCATTTTTTGTGCAAAAACTTGTATCCTTGATATGTCCCTGTCTTTATTCAAAGAAGAAATAGTACAATCTCTAACCAGATATGGGTCCAATCTATCCACATATTAATGAACTCTATCATCCATAGTAGCCACTACATTAGGAGCATACCTATCCAAAGAGTTAAACTAGAGGTTGTACTCTCTCACGCTCATATTTCATTGGCGAAGATTCAAGAACTAATCTACACGGGCCTCTCAAAGATCAAATGGAAGATAATGATCAAGAAATACCTCTTTGAACTCTTTCCAAGGAGCTGAAGGTGCATCGATACCCCTAGATTATTTCCAGTCTTCATACCAAAATATAGCCTCCCCTTTGAATCTATATGCTGCTTGCTCAACTGTCTCTTTACCTGATACATGCATTACATCTAGAGCCCTTTATATTTGATCATTAAATTCCTATGGGTCTTCATTAACATCTGATCCAGTGAATGTGGGAGGATCCAATTTAAGAAAATCCTATGTTCGTAGGTTCGCTGCCTTATCAGTACTACTAAAACCTGTTGTTGGAATGACTTGTCATTGATCTTGTCTAGCAACTATACTAGCCGATAATTGTACCACATTCCTTAGATCTTGGTCAGTAGAATTAATAGGTGGTTCTGAGGATGTGGTTCTTCTCCTTCTTAGATATTCTGGAGATGGAGGAGTAGAAGAAGTTTGGGATACAAACTCAGCTTAAGCCTCACTTTGATTAGCTCGTCTAGGTGGTAACTTCCTGGTCCCTTCTCCAGTGGCCATATCTATTTACTTACCTGTATTCTTACTCCTTCTTGTAACTGGCATGTTTACTATAATAAGAGGAAAAAATAGGTTCAATGGTTGAATATGACTTCACCTACAACATGGGCTCTATCACACTATCTAAGAAATAAAGAAAAAGAGATAACCCCTAAATGTCCCATAGCCTCCTATTTATAGATGTGGTGCAAAACACACCCATAAATAAGACTCTATATAGACACGGATTTGTAGACACCCTAGGATGACCTGCTCTGATACCACTTTTGTCACGCCTCAAATACTATTGGGGCGGACAGACACTCATAGCCGTAAAGGCCCGAGAGAACCAATCCATAACCTTGTAATTCTCATGCATGTACCTATGACAACCAAAGGTTTTGAAAAACATTATATTATGCATCGACGAGAATATCTACATAGGAAAGCACAAACTTATATATAAAACACTTGGCCGTTGGGGCCACCACGTCTAAAGGCAAGACACTACCATAACTTTACATTAGTCTACAAAGCCTCAAAAAGATACATAGACTTAGTTAGGGTCGGGATAAACCCCTGCCCTACTCTTTACTTACTGCACAATACCAAAATATATGAAACATACTCGAAGAGTCCCGAATCAACCTGGAGCTCACCAATAGTCATTGAATAGCATGCGCTCCTACTAGTGAGGTGTATGAGCTGAAGTACCTGTGCCTACATCATGAAATACAGGTCCCCCATGAGGGACTACAGTACAAAAATATGTACTGAATATGTAAGGCTGAAGGTAACAACACATGATACAAAAGCTCAATAGAAATCTGATACAAGTGTATAACTAGTACTAGTAGACCACCTTTATATATACTTGTGGGACTACATACATTACGTTTCTTTCTTCATTTTTACTTTTCATACTTCATAATCTTTGTAAGCCATAAATAATGCAAATGACCAGCTGATCAGTGGTAAATAGATAAATTAGGATCGTACCATGCTAGGATTATGCCCCTAAGCTGCCACCTACATATAAAGATTGTGATCGGCCCATGCTAGGCTTATGCCCCTGAGCTGCCACTAGTTTTAAAGAATTATGTTACTTAGTTTATTTAGTCTTTGTAATTGTTACTTAGGTGGTCATAACATTATGGTACCTTGAACCAATAATCTGCTAATAATATACATATAAATAGACACTTAACGCAACAACAATGAGGTATGGATCTATTTTCACACAAATGAAGTGTTTAGGTGCTAGAAATAACATATAGGTCTTATTTGAACAAGCGGAGAACTCCTAAAATTTTCTAGTGAACATAGATGTGTAGGTTTAATAATAAGCATGTATTGAGGTCTTTTAACATGTTAGAGAGTGGGAACAAGGTCATTGGATTCATGGGATATAATACACTACTATTATCTGTCACTTGTTATAGGATCACCTTGGAAGCTTACTTGATGGACCAAATGTCCGATTTCATGCCAAAGAGTGAAAAATAGAGTATACCTTACATACCTGAGTATATATCTCTGAAACTAACCAAACTTGACCGCCTTTCAAATTACTTAACTACAATAGAAGATATGGTAAACTAGTACCAATACGTTTGGGCTATTTAACTTCACCAAAACCTTAATCGGGAAGTAAGCTCTTAATCTATCAATTAAGGTTTTATTTTAACCCTTTTCTCTTCCAATTACACCCACATACCATACATATCCTTATAAGGTTCACCGAAACCACCTTGTCTTCATTACACATTCCAAATATATGCAAAACAGATTGGGCAGTAAAAAATGCAATAATTAGTTCGGTGGTGTACCGCTACACCTTTCTTCTATATTTTGTTACAAACTAATCAGACCTTTCTCAAAATCAACATGGAAGCCCATAATATATACATACAAAACAGTCCATAAAACAGTCTCAAATCCTTTTTATTGTAGCAATCACTTATTGAACTCATCATCTCTTGAGTTCTCAATAACAACACATCTATAATTCTCTTTCAAATTTACATACAAGGAGAACAAAATGGAGCAGTCACCTTACCTCAATTCTGCAACTTATTCTTTTAATTCGAACTCCTCAAAACATCAACCTTCACTTTTCTTCACACTTTAAACCAAAGAAGAAAAGAGATCTCTTAATAACAAAGAAAAAGTGAGCAAGTAGTTGTTCTATATTCTTATATGTATTTATAATAGACACCTATATCATGTTTTACTAATCTTTCATGAGATAATTAAGCTAAAACTTGAATGTTTTCACTTACCTTAGGCTGCAAAGGTGAGGGTTTCTTCAAGAACCCTAGAAGGAATTTTAGGGTTGCTCCTTGTTGTTTTAGAGAGAGTTGAGAGATTTTGTCAAATATACTCTTTTTTTTTACTTAGAAAAAAAGTAAAATGACCAGCAACTTGGCCTTATAAAGGCCCTATTTTGTCCACCTCCTTAGCTGCATTTTGGACCTTAAAATTGGTCAAATTGGTCCAAGTAGGTGATGCACCTACTTAAGGGTTCAAGCTACTCAAATTTTCAAAGTAGGTGATGCACCTACTTACTTAAATTCTTATTTTGGTCTCATTTAACTTTGTCCTTTGGAAGATTTGTGTGTTGGGCCATTTATCCATTTTCTTCCTTTTTTATTCAATTAGGGACCAAATGAGTACATTAGTATAGGCCCAAATCTGGTCCATAGCCATGGGTCCATTAATTTGGTCCAAATATCTTAAGTAGGTGACTCACCTACTAGCATAATTAAGTCAAGCAAGCACCTCAATATTTTATTCCATTTCCATCTCCTAATCGCTTTAATATAACCTTCATTTTATACATACTTGGTCACTTTAAACTTTAGATCCAAATACTAGCTTATGATCCCAAGCTTACATAGTTGTATCGATGTTAACTTGGTCGCATCACATTAAACTGTATGGGCAACATTTATAATTCCATCTACATCATTAATACTTGCATAACAAATCTCATCTGTTACCTATACCACAAGGCTATACCAAGTTCCATATAATTAGAACAAGTACAAGAAAAATACGGGACGTTATATCCTTCCCCCCTTAGGAACATTCGTCCTCGAATGTTAGAATAACTATCCAACCAAAACAAGTCCAAGCCTAAGTTTAATATCCCTATTATCACATATTACTTAAATATTACACTTACTTGTTATTACTCTAATTCAACATCTTGGACTTTCTCTTCATTTTTGAACAAATGGGGGTACTTATATTTTATCTCTTCTTCAGTTTCCCATGTTATCTCTTCTATTTGTTGGTTCCTCCAAAGAACTTTTATAGAAGCTATATCTTTATTCCTTAACTTCTTAACTTCTCAATCTAGTATAGCAATAGGAATTTCTTTATAGGTAAGATCTTCCATAACTTGTACATCTTCAGTAGGAGTGATATGAGATGGATCTCCCATGCACTTTCAAAGCATTGATATGTGAAATACTGGATGAACTATTGAGAGATCTTGGGGTAGCTCTAATTCATAAAAGACTTGGCCAAACCTCCGAGTAATCTGGTATGGGCCTATATTACATGAACTTAGTTTTCCTTTCTTATTAAATCTCATAACCCCTTCATTGTTGACACCTTCAAGAATACCCAATCACCTATAACATCTGTATATGACTTGTGTCGAATTTGGTAGTTTTGAGCCCAAGATTATTCTGGTGCCTTTATTTGTTTCCACTCCTGTTGGTGATTCTATTATTGCTAGGAGGGTATATAGAAATTATGTTATGTCTGTTTGTCGTCGGGATATTGTGGTGGACCTTATAGATCTTGATATGATTGACTTTGATGCTATTTTAGGAATGGATTGGATTCATTCGTGTTATTCCACATTAGACTGTCAAACCCAAAAAGTTACTTTCTCCTTTCCAAATGACCCAGTCATAGAGTGGAAGGGGTATTCTTTAGCACCCAGAGAGAAATTCATATCTTATCTTAGAGCCCGTAATCTTATATCAAAGGGTTGTTTGTATCATCTTATTTGGGTCAAAGATTCCAGTGCTGAAAGTCCTTCTCTCAAGTTTGTTCCTATACTTAATGAATTTCCAAAAGTCTTTCCCGACGATCTCCCAAGGATATCCCATGATAGGGAGATAGATTTTGACATTGACTTGTTGCTGGACACTCGTCCTATTTCTATTCCACCTAACAAAATGGCTCCTCTTGAATTGAAAGAGTTAAAAGAACATTTTAAAAGATCTTCTCAACAAGGCCTTTATCCGACCAAGAATTTCTCCCTGGGGTGCTAAATGCTTCTCTACGATAGACCTTCATTCGGGGTATCATCAGTTGAAGATTAGGGAGGTTGACATCCCCAAGACAACTTTCCGAACCTTATATGGACATTATGAATTCTTAGTCATGTCTTTAATACTGACTAATGCCCCTACAACTTTTATGGACCTAATAAATAGGGTGTTTCGCCAGTTTTTAGATTTGTTTGTCTTAGTCTTTATAGATGATATTCTGGTTTACTCTAAAATTGTGGAGGAGTAAGCTAATCATCTCTGAATCATCCTTCAAACCCTCAAGACCATGAATTGTATGCAAAAATTTCCAAGTGTGAATTTTGGCTTAGTGCTATTTCTTTCTTTGGGTATATTATTCTAGTAAGGGGATTAAATTTGATCCTAAAAAGGTTAAGGCAGTGAGAAAATGGCCTAGACCCACGACTCCAACGGATATACAGAGCTTTTTGGGTTTGGTAGGGTATTACAGAAAGTTTGTAGAAAGTTTTTCCTCCATAGCTACTCCACTTACTTGACTAAATCGAAGAAAGGTAAAATTCTTGTGGTGTAACTCTCGTGAAAATAGTTTTGAGAAACTGAAAGATAAGCTGAATACCGCACCAGTTTTGACCCTTCCCATGGGTACAAAAAGTTTTATTGTGTACTGTGATGCATCCAGAGTGGGACTTGGGTGTGTACTGA
This sequence comes from Capsicum pubescens, assembly GCA_030864215.1. Classification (NCBI taxonomy): domain Eukaryota; kingdom Viridiplantae; phylum Streptophyta; class Magnoliopsida; order Solanales; family Solanaceae; genus Capsicum; species Capsicum pubescens. The sequence goes on along the minus strand of CM061540.1, from coordinate 275,658,780 downwards.
TGAAACATGGTAAGGTAGTGGCTTATGCATCTAGGAAGTTGAAGGTACATGAAAGTAATTATCCCACCCATGACCTAGAATTAGCGATTGTGGTGTTTGCATATAAGATCTGGCGACATTATCTTTATGGGGTGCATGTAGATATTTTCACTGATCAAAAAAGTTTGCAGTATATTTTCTCACAGAAAGAGCTTAATCTTAAGAAGATGCGGTCGTTAGAATTATTGAAGGACTATGATATGTGTTTGCACTATTATTCTGGCAAGGAAAATGTGGTGGCCAACACCCTTAGCAGGCTGTCAATGGGCAGCCTTTCTCATGTTGATGAAGGAAATTGGGAGATGGTTAAAGATATTCATCGGCTTGCAAATTTAGGAGTTCGATTCCTGGATTCTGAGGATGGAGGATAGGTTGTTCATGAGATAAATAAATCTTCCTTATGTGTTGAAGTTAAAAAAAGCAGGCCAAAGACCCCATTTTATTGCAGTTTAAGAGTGATGTCGGTCAACAGAAGGTAATGAGTTTGAAATTGGCGGTGATGGAATTTTGAGGTATCAAGGTAGACTATGTGTGCCGAATGTGGATGGGTTGCGAGAAAGAATTCTCGATGAGGCTCACAATTTGAGGTATGTTGTTCGCCCAGGCTCTACAAAAATGTATCATGACCTTAAGGCTATTTACTGGTGGTACAATATGAAACGTGATGTTGCTAACTTTGTGTCTAAGTGTTTAAATTGTCAATAAGTGAAGGTAGAGCATTTGAGACCAGGTGGCACTTCTCAAGAGATAGCTTTGCCTATGTGGAAGTGGGAGATAATAAATATGGACTTTATTACAGGACTTCCGAGATCCCGAAACCAATATGACTCTATTTAGGTGATTGTGGACAGAATGACGAAGCCGTTCATTTTCTTCCAGTTTGAACCAATTATTCAGGAGATGATTATGCTAAGGTGTACATTTAGGAAATAGTTCAATTGCATGGATCTCTAGTGTCTATTATATCCGTCCTAGGTACACAAATTTCTTCATAGTATTGGTGGTCTTTTCAAAGGGGTTTAGGCACCCAAGTGATCCTGAGTACCACCTTCCACCCTCAGACGAATGGGCAAGATGAACATACCATCCGGACCTTATAAGATATGTTGAGGGCCTACATGATTAACTTCAAGGGTAGTTGGGTAGATCATTTATCGTCGATTGATTTCGCCTACAATAATAACTACCACTTTAGTAGACAGATGTCCCTTTTTGAAGCACTTTATGAAAAAAAATATAGATCTCTTGTAGGATGGTATGAAGTAGGTGAAACTCAGTTGTTTGGGCCCGATCTTGTACACTAGGTGATGGAGAAAGTGAAGATCATTCAGGAGTGACTTAGGATAGCTTAAAGTCTCCAAAAGTCCTATTCCGATGTCAGAAGGAGAGAATTGAAATTCAAAATTAATGATTGGGTAATTCTAAAGGTTGTTCGTATGAAGGGAGTTATGTAATTAGGAAATATAGGGAATCTTAGTCCTTGTTATATAGGTCCATATCAGATTGTGAGCAAGATCGGGGAGGGGGGGGAGGGCTTCCTTATGAAATAGATTTACCTGCGAGTCTGGCTTCGGTTCATCCAGTGTTTCATGTATCTATGTTGAAAAAGTATGTTAGAGATCACTCTTTGGTGTTACCCATAGTATATCAATGTAAAGGACTCTCTGTCATATGAAGAAGAACCCATTGCCACTTTGGATCGCCAAGTTCAGAAGATGAGAAGTAAGAAAATAGTTTCGGTTAAGGTGTTGTGGAAGAATCAAAAAGCTAAGGAAGCTACTTACGAGTCGGAAGATGACATGCATTCTATATACCTAAAGATTTTTGAGACTGTGGATGACGACATAGATGGTGAAAATCATATACTACTCTCTCTATCTTTTTCTTAGTATGCTTAAATTCGAGCTTATCTATGTTCCGAGCCATCATTCATGGACGAATGATCCTAAGGGGGGTAATAATGTAACACCCAATAGTATTCTTGACTTAATACCTCACTTAGTATCATGATTAAAGAGTTAACAACCTGAAAATGTTCTAAGTGTCAAAAAGACTTAGCCATATTTTAAGCCCCAAAACTTTTATGATTCCTAAATCGATCTTTTCGTCCTCGAGGCATAGATTTTTAAGTTGAATCATGTTCAAGAGTGTAAAGGGTATGTCTCGGGAGAGTTTTGTATTTTTCAGACTAGGGTTGGGACGTGTTTCGATTTCAGAAACGACAACTCAACTCGATATCGACGCATCGCGATGCCCATTATGTTGGTACCCAATGCGTCTCAATAGTTCCCAAAAAGGGATTCTACTGAAAACTTTAATTTCAAAGGTCAGTTTAGACCGGCCCCTATAATCCAAAATCATGTTAACAGTTGATTAAAACGTTATTAGGACATTATATGCCCAAAATTACTCAATTCCATCAAGAAAAATAACCCTAACTCCCCTCCCAAAGATCTAGAATCCATCCTCAAGTTCAAGATTTCCAAGAAACAAACCAAGATTCGGGCTCCATTCTTTGAGATAATTAATATAAGGTATGTGGGACTATCCTAAATCCCATGGACATGGATTTTACTATTTTTTTGAATTAGTTTTAAAGTATATATAGATATATGTATTCACATGAGTTTGGTTTCAATATTTTTGATGAATAAGCATTAAATATTTTTATATTTTTATGATGAAATTGTGTAAATGGTGATGTATTATTTTCAACTCGAAAGACTTTTGTGTGATCTTGTGATGTTAATATTGAGAAGTTAATAAGAGCATGAAACATGTGATTTCCTATTTTATTGCAAAATTTCATTGAGTTAACATATTTTGAATTGAATTTACGAAGCGTGGAAAGCTTGAGCCTGTTGATGGACTATTATGCACATATTGAACTATTTCTCATGAGATAAATGAAAGAGTGCTTTACTTGTTTATAATGATTATGATTCCTATTTAGAATGGGTTTAAAGTGATTGAAAAGGGATGACCATCGAAGAATAAGAGTTGAGAATGGTTTGGTTTTCAACTGTTTTGAATTATGAACTTTTGTTCAAATGGTAGATCTTTTGAGTTGTTAATAAACGTCTATATAAATAACAAAAGGTCATTAGATATGTTGTCATATGCCTTGATAGTCTGGGTATGACGATACCCTATTTTGATGTGCCTAAAGATATTAAGAAAGAAAAAACTTTTCAAAGAAAACATGTTTTAAAAAATATAAGAATGAGCTTAAGAGAGTTAGCTGGTTACCCTAAGAAGTCATGATACATATGACTCATTGTCCAAAACCATGATTTTCCTACACGGGTTCTTGTTACCCAAAAGGGAGATTTTACGATGGCGACGGCCCCATGGTGTAGTAGATAAGCAGGTACTCCAACCCTTGCAGAAATTTTGTGTGGAGGGCTTGGCCGTCGAGTTAAGGGAAGAGTCCATATAGATCGTGGAATTATAGATTTGTAGGGTGTACCATCTAGCTCAGAAGTAATATCAAGAGTAGAGTCTTGAATTACAAAATATGTTTTGAAAGATTCAGATTGTGCCCATGTGTTTTCAATAGTTTTATGACAACATGAACTTTTAATACGCTCTCACCTATATTGCATATAAATGTAATTTGTTTTTGTATTGTTCTGCATACTAGTATATTTGTATTGACCCCATATATTTCAGGATCGAGGCTTAGTCTCAGGGTCCTGCTAAGCCATCGATTTGTCCGTCAGAAGTGTGCAGTAGGTGAGACGCCCTTATTTCGAAAGGCCTATTTCCAGATCATTGTTAATTTACTTTTTTATTATGGTCTGACTGGGGGCCTTTTCCTATTATTAGACAGATGATGGTTTTGAAGTTGTTAGACGTTTCGTAGATTGGTGTTAGATGTTATCAAAAGTTTATGGATTTCATTTCGTATTGTTCAGTTAATTAAGAGAATGATCATGTTCCGTTTTGTTAACTTTCTGCATTTCTCTATATTATATGAATGTTGTGTATGATAGCTAGATAGAAAAGGGTACTCAAGCCTACATGACTTGGGATGCTCATCGCGGCCAGGTTCTCGGCTTGGGTCATACATTGAATTAGTCTTCAATAATCCCCTTTAATTCAAAGTTACAAACACCAAAGACTTCGTCAGTATATCAGCTAATTACTTATGAGTGATGCAATGTTTCACTATTATTTCCTCTTTTTCTAACGAATTGAGAATGAAATGGAAGCGTACATTAATGTGCTTTGTTATACTTTGAAAACTTAGATTCTTTGTCATGGCGATTGATGCTTTATTATCACAGTATATCTGTATTGCACTTTTTTGCTTATACTGAAGTTCTGCTAACGTCCTTCTAAGACAGGTGGCTTGACAAGCTACTGAAGTTGCTGCAATGTACTCAACTTCTTAGGTTGACAACATTTTTGTAGCTTGCTTCTTTAAACTCCAAGTCACCACACCTGAACCTAGAGTGAAAACATGAGTGCAACAGCTCCGTCTATCATCCAATGAACCAGCGTTGTCACTATCTGTTAACCCATGTAATATGAAATTGGAAACTTGTGAATACCAAATACCTTAGTCCATTGTTCTATAGATATAATGTAGAACCATTTTTATGGTCCAAAATAAGCCTTAGAAGGTTGTGTATAATTACATGCAGAAAAAATGAGTGACACACAAGCATCTAGAGGTTTAAAAATTTTTATTTTGTCGAATTGAAGTATCTCACAATACCTTTTTTTCTTAACTTTTTTTTTTGAAATAAAGACAATTCAAAACACTTGCATTAAGCAATAGTAAAAAAGCATTTTACAAAGTCACTGGACCAAAATGAAAACTCAAGATCAGTAACTCCATTTTTTAACACTACAAATAGGGATACAAAGAAAAATAAAGATGTTCTTCTTCTTTTTGTTCTTCTTCTTCTTCTTCTTCCAATTTAAATCCATAATTATTTATTTTACTAAATTCAGTTCCTTCGGTGTCTAACTTCATTAAGGCACTGACTTTTCAATCCACCATTTCTACTCACTGTAAGAATCCATATCCCCATGCTCAGGTTAGTCCTCAATCTCAGTAGGTGGACCTTGATTCCTTATATTTCTGCTTATTGTAAGAATCCATATCCCTATGCTCAGGTTGGTCCTTAATCTCAGTAGGTGGACCTTGATTCTTTATCTTGAGCTAATTCTCCAGTTTAAGTCATAAAACCTCAATTTCCTGATTAATATGCTCAAAACACATTTGAACCCTTTAAAATTTCCATCTTTCACATTGTTCCTCATGTAATAGACTTGATAAGTCACTATTGAAGCTCCAAAGTCAATGTGTTATTCCCTAAATTAAGTAACGAGACATTCTATTGAAAGAAAATTGTAGGGGGCTTATTGTAGTTCTAGCACCTTTAAGACAAAGTGTAAAACCCCATCCTTTTATGCTTAAAAAGTACTTAAAACGAGTATTTAAAACCCCAATATTTAATATAAACCTCCTAAGATTGGGTTTGAATGTGTTGGGGATGCTTTTAGGATTAGAAATAGGTTTTAAATCGCTAAATAGGCCCCCCACAATAGTCCCGTCCTGCGAATCCCACGATGGGATACTACCTTAGGTCTGCGCTGGGTCTGCACCACGAACCTCCAGGTTTGCCCCAGGGGTATCGCCGTGAGCCACCTGGTCCATTATGTGTGTTGTGTTGTAACCCTTCTCATGAGTCAAAATAGTCCCGTTTTTAGTATATTTTAAGGGCATGGGGGTATTTTAACACCCCTAAGTTGTTCCTAATCCTTTATGTATGAGTTTAGAGCCTTAAACATTTTTACACCTCAGTAAATCCCTAATCATCATTCTAAGAGCAAGAGAGGAGAAAATTACCTAGGGTTTGAGGTTTCCAAGCTCCGAGGGTAAACTCTGATTTAATTTCTCTCCATTTGAGGTACATAGAACAACCTAAATCTAATAGGGTTTAAATTTATAACTTTTAATTTCTTTTAAGTGTTGAAGCTTTGATATTTTTATTCACAACAAGAGCATGAATTTCAAGAATTTCATTCAACCTCAATTGTGCATTCTTATGGATATATACATATGTATGTCTGCATATTAAATTGTGATTTGTGAAAATGATGAGGTTGGGAATGATTTCCTTATTCAATATTTCATGAGGAATGTTTTGATAATTATTACTTATTTGATATTGCACTTATTCTTCAATGGTGATTGATTGAATATGATTGAAAGAGTCAGCCTTCTCTTAAAAGCTTTATCGGATTTCATGAATGACAATGCTTAACTAAGTCAACATTCTTACTAAAAGATTTTTATTTCTTTTATAAAAGCGATGACCACCTTAAGAGTTAATCTTTGAAAGAACGACATGTTACTTAACCTTGCATAACAATTTTGAAAGAAAACTCTATTATGACATTTGAGTCTTTATGGTGGTCAAATAACATGCTTTTAAAAAAGGATTATGATATGATATGACATGATATGATATGGATTATATGGCTTACAAGTCTTGGTATGACAATACAAAATCTGGCAAATGCCATGACAGACTCAGACTAGACCAGACTACAGACTTTTAAGACTTTAGACCATGTTTAATGAAAGTATGTATTCTTTAAGAGGTTAGAATATGGTCTTAAGGAGAGTTATATTTCTAATCGAGAAGGCATGATTTTGGATAACTCATATCCCAAAACCGTGTTTTGCTGACCCAGGATTGATCTTATCCTAAGCTAGGGATATTCATTGTATACTTTCTATACATAGGTGTATGCCAGACCAAAAACTCAAATTCTTACTGAAACTTGAATTGGAGGCTTAACCGACGAGTCAATGTCAGTCCCTGCATAGCCCATAGGGTTTTTCATACCATCTCAGGTATGTCTCCTAGCTCAGAACTAAAGAATATCATGATTTAGTTTACAAAGTCGTGTTGGATTTAATTACATCATTTTAGACTGTTTTGATATCATATCATCCCATGTAATGATTTTTATGATGTTTTGACTATTATTATATTTTTAAAGTTATTTCCTTTAGACGTTCTACGTACCAATACATTCCAACTATTGACCGTCCTTGTGGCTATTGTATTGTCTCATAATATAGGTTCTGAGGCATAGTCTCGTGGTCCAACTCAGTAGTAGATTACTTTCAGACATTTAGCGTTGGTGAGCCTCCCTTACTTCAAAAGGCATTCTATCCATATACTAGTTTTATTTAGTTTTGTGGTCTAACCAGGGGCCTTGTCCCAGCGTATACAGACGAGTGTTTCAGTAGAGGCTTCATAAACTTGTTTAGACTGGATTTTGGTTTACTTGGATTTATGTCTTAATATAATAAATTTTCTTATGATACTTTTCATGTTTCAATTTATCTTCTGCATTTCTTTTTCGATATAAATAATGTTTATGATAATATGCAAAGGGGTCTCTTTGGCCTTTATGGGTTGGGATAACCATCATGGCTAGTGCCCCATCTCGAGTCATGAAAATCTTGGTATCAGAGCATGGTTCGGGGTCCTAGGGAGCCTACGAAGTTGTGTCTAGTAGAGTCCTTTTTATAGGTGTATAGAACGCCACACTTATAAGGAGGAGGCTACGAGGTATTTAGGAATGTTTCCATTATTCTTTATATTTTAAATCGTGCTATAGGGTCTGAATGCTTCCTAACATATGTCTTTCTGCATTTCAGAATATGCCTCATTGAAGATCTAATAGTCAGAACCCCTCATCTGAACACTCCATTCCTATTAGAAAAAATGCTGAAAAGGTCTATCATACTAATAAGATCCAAACCCTTTACAGATCCTGTACTTTGGAATTCACTACTTCCCCTGAGGTGACATTAGTCCCAACTAGGACTCCTCGATCCCCTTAGTCTAGTATCGACCAAACCTAGTTCCTATAGAGAGAGGTCTCAAATGTTGTATTTTTTTAGTCCATCTGTATGATTTCTTAGCTTAAGTATTTACAGTCTCACCGGTCTAGAAATGTGAGTTCTATCAACGGTTCTTCTGATATCACTAGATTTGTCCAATTCAAGGTTGAGAAGGATCCTCAAGTTTTTGTAGATGAGATGGAGAAGATATTTAGAGTTATGTATACCAGTGATACTGAGGGGCTAGTATTTAAGGTTTATCAGCTGAAAGAGGTGGCTCACCAGTGTTATGATAAGTGGAAAGAGTTGACGGGTAAGGATGTTGAACTAGCATCATGGGAATAAATTTTAGATGGTTTTCTAGATCATTTCTTTCCTCAAGAATTGAGGAAAGCCAAGGCTGAGGAATTTGTTAATCTAAAGTAGGGAAATATAAATGTCAAGAAATATTTGTTGAAATTCAGTCAGCTCTCCTCTTATGCTCTAATGTAGGTATGCAATATAAGGGCTTGTATGAGAAAGTTTGCATTCAATTTTTTGATTGATTTGGTGTTAGAATGTATAGGGGAGTTAATGAATAATGACATGGACATATCTAGGTTAGTAGTATATATGCATTAAGTGGAAAAAAAGAAGAAGAGGCAAGTAAAGGTAGAGGAAAGACAGGTTAATAGAGCTAAGTATACGAACCAGGTACCAATCAGTAGTAGGGTTGCAAATAGGGTAAGAAATGGTACAAGAAGTTTTAGGGTAATGTATAGTCTTCAGATAGTTAACCTACACCCAGACTAGCGGGCGACAAATATTTCCAATAGGTACAATGACCTCAATCTCAGGAAAGTGTACTTTAATCAGTTAAGTTGCACCCTTATTACAACACCTACGAGAAATTTCATCCAGGAAAGTGTCAGTATAGGACTCTTGTGTGCGATGGTTGTGGTTAGGAGGGTCACTTTAAGTGAGATTGTCCATCTTCAAAGGGAATATTTGGGGCCAATAAGGCCCAAGCTACTTCTTCAGCCCCTCTAGCCAAGGGTATCACATCTACTACAGGCAAGGGTTGTAACTGCTTGTATAACCTATCTACATATTAAGATTTAGAGGCTTCACCAGATGTAGTTACGGGTATGTTACATATCTTTTCTCGTGATGTATATGTGTTTCTTGATCCTAGTCTACCTTATCTTATGTGACCCCTTAAGTGGTGGTAAGTTTTATGTTTGAGCCCAACAATATTTCTGAACCCTTCCCTGTCTCAACCCCTATTAGTGACTCTATTGTTGCTAGAAAAGTGTATAGAAACTGTGTAGTGTCAATTTTTCAATGGTATACTATAGTAGACCTTGTAGATATTTATATGGAAGATTTTCATGATATTATGGGGATGGATTGGCTCCATTACTTTTAAGCTACAGTAGATGGTAGAACTAGGAAGGCCACCTTTTGTTTCCCTAATAAGCAAGTTATAGAATGTGAAGGGTATTCTCTTTCACCTAGAGAGAAGTTTATATCTTATCTTAGAGCCCATAAGCTCATATCTAAGGGTTGTTTGTATCATCTTCTTTGGGTTAAAGATTATAGCACTAAAAATAATTCTCTCCCGCCGATCCCACTAGTTAAAGAATTCCTTGAAGTCTTTCCTGATGACCTCCCTGGGATACTTTCAGATAGGGAGATAGACCTTGGTATAGACTTATTTCCAAACACTCAACCCATTTCCATTCCTCTCTATTGGATGGCTCTTGCAAAATGGAAATAATTAAAAGAGCATTTCAAAGACCTTATTTATTAAGGTTTCACTGATCCTAGTGTCTCTCCTTAGGGTGCTCTTTACTCTTTGTATATAAGTAAAATGGCTCCCTCCGTATGTGTATAGATTACCGTCAGTTAAACAAAGTCACAACTAAGAATAAGTACCCTCTTTTCAGAATTGATGATCTTTTTGACCAGTTTTAGGGTGTTGAATGTTTCTTGGCGATTAACCTATATTTGGGTTATTATTAGTTGAAGGTTAGGGAGGTTGACATTCCCATGTCAGCTTTTCAAACCTGATATGGCCATTATGAATTCCTGGTCATATTCTTTTAATTAACTAATGACTGTGAAACATTTATGGACCTTATAAATAGGGTGTTCCAACAGTTTTTGGATCTATTTGTCATAGTTTTCATTGATGATATTTTAGAATACTCTAAGAGTGGGAAGATCATGCCAGTCATCTTTAGGTAGTCCTTCAAACTCTTAAAGATCATAAGTTGTATGCCAAATTCTCTATGTGTTAACTCTGGCTCAGTGCAATAGCTTCTCTAGTCATATTGTGTCAAGTAGAGGAATTAAGGTTGATCCCCAAAAGGTTGAAGCAATAAATAAATAGCCCAGACCCATGACTTTAACCGACATTCGGAGCTTCTTGGGTTTGAGATGATATTATAGGAGATTTGTAGAAAGTTTTCCATCTATAACTGCCCCCTCTTACCAAGTTGAATCAGAAAATGGTAAAGTTTTTATGGTCTGAGTATTGTGAGAAAAGTTTTGGATGGTTGAATGACAAGTTGACTATTGCACCTATTTTGACCCTTCATGAGGGAACAAATGGTTTTGTCGTGTATTGTGATTCATTTTAGGTGGGACTTTGGTGTGTGGTGATGTAGCATGGAATGGTGGTAGCCTATACATCGAGGTAGTTGAAAGCTCAAGAGAAGAACTACCCCACCCATGATTTAGAGTTAGAGGCTACGGTTTTCACACTCAAAATATGGCTTCATTATTTATATGGGGTACATGTTGACATCTTTACTAATTACAAAAGTTTACAGTACGTTTTCACAGGTATAGGTAGTGGTTAGAACTATTAAAAAATTATGTCATAAGCCTAAACAATCATCCAGGTAATGCTTATATGGTTGCTGATGCTTTTAGCAGGTTGTCCATGGGCAGTCTTTCTCATATCAAGGAAGACAAGAGGACTTTTGTCAAAGACATTCATTGTCCTGCAAATTTTGTAGTTTGACTCCTATAATCCAATAATGGAGGGTTGTTCATCCAAAATGTTAATAAATCATCCCTATGTGACAAAGTTAAGGAGAAACAAGCAAAAAATACCATATTGATGTCGATCAAGGAAGAGGTTGGTTAGTAAAAGGTTACAACATTTAAAATTAGAGAAGATAGTATTTTGAGATACCAAGGTAGTTTGTGTGTGCCGAATATGGATGGGTTATGATAAAGGATTCTTCATGAAACTCATACTTCTAGGTATTTTGTTCACCCTGGTCTCCACTAATATGTATCATGAACTAAAGGAGATTTACTGGAGGAATAACATGAAAAGAGATATTGCTAACTTTGTGGATAAGTGTTTGAATTGCCAACAAGTTATGGTGGAACACTTGAGGCCTGGTGGTACCTCCTAGGACATAGATTTTCCTTTATGGAAATGGGAGATGATCAACATGGACTTTGATACTGGACTCCCGCGATCCCAAAATTAATATGATTCTATTTGGGTTATTGTTGATAGATTGACCAAGTTCGCCCACGTTTTGCCTGAGAGATTACTATGCAAAGTTATAGATACAGGAGATAGTTTGATTTCATGGGGCTCCGGTATCTATTATATCTGATCGAGGTACACAATTCTCTTCCTAGTTTTTGTGGTCTTTCCAAAAAGGTTTGGGTACCCAAGTGAACCTTAGACTACTTTCAACCCTCAAATGGGAAGCAGAATATACCATTCGGACTTTAGAGGATATTTTAAGGGCTTATATGATTGATTTTAAAGGTAGTTCAGTAGAACACTTTCCTCTAATAGAATTCTCCAATAACAATAACTATCCATCTAGTATCCAAATTACTCCTTTTGAGGCTCTCTATGGAAGGAGGTGTAGATCATTGATTAGTTGGTATGAGGTGGGAGAAACTTGTTTGTTTGGACCTAACCTGGTTCATAAGGCTATGGAAAAAGTGAATGTCATTAGAGAGAGACTTAAGACAACCCAAAGTTGCAAAAGTCCTATGCCAATGTAAGATTAAGGGAGTTATTGTTGGAAGAAGATGATTGGTGATTTTTGAAAGTCTCCCCTATGAAGGGAATCATAAGATATATGAAGAAAGGAAAACTTAGTCCTCATTACGTAGGTCCTTACCAGATTACGAGGAGGATTGGTGGAGTTGCATATAAGTTAGATTTCCCCACAAGTTTAACTTTGGTTCACCTATATTTCATGTTTCGATGCTTAAGAAATGTATTAGGGAACATTATCTTGTATTTCTAGTTTAGGATATTGGTGTAAGGGATTACTAGTCATACAAAGAAGTACCCATAGAGATATTGGATAGCCAAGTTCAAAAATTAAGGAGAAAAGAGATAGTTTAGGTTGAAGTGTCATAGAGAAATAAAAAAAATAGAGGAAACTACTTGGTAATTGGAGGATGATATGCACGCAAGATACCCATCACTTTTTGAATTGACGAATGATACCATGGAAGCTATAAATCTTAGGTTACTCATTTTTTCCATATAACTTATTAAATCGTGCTAAATGTGTTTAAAGTCATCATTCGAGGACGAATGATCCCAAAGAGGGATAATGTAATTCCCTGATCTTTTAGATGCTTAAAAGTGTTTGAAACAAGTCTTTAGGACCACAATATCAAATATAAACCAACTAAGATAGGGTTTTAATGGGTTGGGAATGTTTTTAGTCTTAAAAAAAAGGCTTGCATCATGAAATAGGCACCCTGTGACAACCCTGCACCACGAAGGGGGTCATAATAAGATACTACCTCAGGTCTGCATTGGGGTCTACATAGCCAATCTCCAGGATCACCACAGGGGTTGCACCGCAAACCTCCTGGTATACTATGAGGGTCACGCCGCGAACCCCTTCCCATATGTTGAAATAGTCCCATTTTATTATATTTTAAGGGCATGGGGGTCTTTTAACATCCCAAAGTTGTTCTCAATCCTATATCTACGAATTTGGAGCCTTAAAAATGTTTTTACACCTTTGTAAATACCTAATCATCATTGGAAGAGCAAGAGAGGAAAAAACTACCTAGGGTTTAAGGATTCCAAGCTCCAAGGGTAAATCTTGATTCAATTTCTATCCATTAGAGGTATCTAGAACAACCTAAATCTTATAGGGTTTAAATTTATAACTTTTAATCTCTTTTAAGTGTTAAAGCTTTGATATTTTCATTCATAACAAGAGCATGAATTTCAAGATTTTCATCCAACCTCAATTATGCATTCTTATGGATATATACATATGTATGTGTGCATATTAAATTGTGATTTGTGAAAATAATGAGGTTGGGAATGATTTCCTTATTCAATTTTGCTTGAGGTATGTAATGATAATTATTACTTGTTTGATGTTGCTCTTGTTCTTCAATGGTGGTTGATTTAATATCATTGAAAGAATAATCATTCTCTTAAAAGATTTAACAGATTTCATGAATGAGAATGCTTAACTAGACCACCATGATTACTGAAAGAGTTTTACTATGTGTTTATAAAAGGGAGGACCACCTTAAGAGTTAAGCTTTGAAAAAAATCCATGTTACTTAAGCTTGCATAATAGTTTTGAAAAAAAACCTCTATTATGACATTTGAGTCTTTGTGGTGGTCAAATAAAATGCTTATAAATGAAAAAGGCTATGATATGATATGATATGGCTTATACGGGAAGTCATGGTATGACGATATCAAATTAGACAAATGCCATGACAGACTTAGACTAGACCATACTTCAGACCATGTTTTAAAAAAGTAGGCATGTTTTAAGAGGTTAAAATATGGGCTTAAGAAGAGTTAGATGGATAACTAAGAAGGCCCGAGTTCAGATAACTCATAGACCGAAACCATGTTACGCGGGCAAGGGATTGATCTTTTCCTGAAATAGGGATGATTATTGTATACCTTCTATATGCAATTGTATACCAAAATAGACTCTCCAATCCTTGTTGAAAACATGGATTGTGGGCTTGACCGATGAGTCAATGTTGGACCTTACATAGCCCGTGGGATTTTTCAGACCTTGTCGGGTATGCCACTTAGCTCAAAACTAACGAATATCATGATGTTGTTTACAAACTAGTTTTGGATTGAATTACATGTTTTCAGACTGTTTTTATGTCATATGACCCCACGTTATGATTTTTATGATGTTTTGAATATTATGATATTTTGAAAGTTATTTCCTTTTGCCGTTCTATCTATTAATACATTCTAAGTATTGACCATCCTTGTGGAGGTTGCAGTGTTTTATAATGTAGGTTCTGAGGCATAGTACCAAAGTCTAGCTCAGTAGTAGATTATTTTTAGACATTCAGGGTTGGTGAACAACCATTACATCAGAAGGTGCTCTATCTATTTCACTTACTTTCATGGTCCGATCGGGGGGGCCTTGCCCTGGCTTAGAAAGACTAATGTTTCAGTAGAAGCTTCGTAGATTGATTTAGACTGGATTTGGATTTCCATGGATCGATGTCTTGATGTACTAAATTCTCTTATGAGTTTTTTCATGTTTTAATTTATCTTACACATTTTTTTTTGGATATGAATAATGCTTATGATAATATGCTAAGGGTCTCTCGGGGCTTCGTGGTTCGGGGACCTATCGCGGCCAGGGCTCCAACTCAGGTCGTGGCACAAAGAACTTCACAATATTTCCAAATAATGCAACACAAATTCCATAAGGAAGGCCCGAAGTGTAGGTTGCATACCTTTTCACTACATGAAATTGTCAATCTAGAATTCATTATTACGGGTGGGAGAAGACACATAATCTATAAAAATGAGTTTCCTTGCCCGAAGGCTAGTCTAGACATCATAATTATCTCTTGACCAATCTCATGAATTTCTTAGAATATTAAAATTTTGCAATTTATAGCAATTTAAAAAGTTTATATGATCAGTATGGAATACATGTAACACACGTATTCAAGAACTAGAATAGAATTAAATTGACAAGACGGAATTTTTTTTTAAGATAGTCAAGGATGCAATTAATAATATCATACATGTAAACTTAACACTTTTATATTGACATATGATATAATATTTTTTAATATTTTTAGAGAGAGAAAAGGCTGAAGAGATCCTTGAACATGTCTTGGTTTAAAATCTCTGGACCTATACTCCTCGTAAATTTATATAAACCGATTAAATTGTTCAAAAATAAATTTTAGAAAAACTTTAATTACTTTAAAAGCCAATGTTGCATTTAATTTTGCGAAGTTGGATATGTGTGTGGTTACACGCCACTAAAAATGAGAAACACACAAGAATCTATGGATTTAAAATATTTAATTTTATCGAATTCAAGTGTTTAGCCAAAATTTTGAGGTACAATAATCATATATATATATATATATGTGTGTGTGTGTCTCACAGTCCTTTTTTTCCTAATTTTTAGTTGAAACAAAGACAATTCAAAACACTTGCATTAAGAAACAACACTAAAGTATATTTCAAATTCACTGGAGCTAAATGAGAACTTAAGATCAGTGACTCAATTTTTTAACACTACAAATAGGGATACAAAGTAAAAGAAAGATTTTCTTTTTCTTCTTCATCCAATTTATTTCCATGATTATTTATTCTACTAAATCCAATTTCTTCAGTGACTAACATCATGAAGGCACTGGCTAGTCAAGCCACCATTTCTACTCACTGAAAGAATCCATATCTCCATGCTCAGGTTGGTCCTCAATCTCACTAGGTGGACCATGATTCTTTAACTTGAGGTAATTCTCCAGTTTGAGATGTAGAACCTCACTTTCCTTCTTGATATGCTTAAAACAAAAATTACATGCTTCAAAATTTCAATCCTTCACATTGTTCCTCATGCAATCAACTTGACCAGTCACTTCTGCAGCTCCAAACTCTATATTGTATTCCCTAAATTCAGTTAGGAGCCAGTCTTTTCAAAGAGAATTGTAGGGGGTTATTCTAGTTCATGCACCATTAAGACAATAAAGTTAACAATATGTCCAAATAATGCAACACAAATTACCTAAAGAAAGTCACATGTGTCTAGTGGCGGATCTAGGAATTTTCTTTAGGGGTTCAAAAAATAAAAGTATAAATGTGTGAAAAAATAAAAAATAAAATTTCAAGGGATGTAATAGTATATAGCCTATAGATATAAAATACTTACACTTAATTTTTTTATTTATTTACATAACAGTAGCATCTAGCGTCTTTTTTTTATAATAAGAGTTGCGCAATACATTTAATAAGTAGCAGGTGTACAACCACATGACATATTTTTTTTTAAAAAAGAACAGACTGCGCTACTAGCGGGGATCGAACTGGCGCAGTTGGCCAAAGTAAGCGCTCAAGAAGGTGAAAATACTACCACTGGGATATCTAAATGCCTTTTTTCAGGTGGTTCAAAATTAATATATGTACCTAAATATAGATTTTCTACCTTATATAAACAACGTAATTTTTTGCCGAAGGGGTTCGGGTGAACCCCCTGGTAACCACGTAGGTCCTCCCCTGCATGTGTTTGCTGCATACCTTTCCACATCATGAAATTGCCAATGAAACATTTATTACTGCAGGTGGGAGATGACACACGATCTATAAAATGAGTTTTCTTGCCTGAAAGACAGTCTAGACATTATATATCTATAGAAGGTATCTCACAACAGATCAACCGGTAATAACCTGATTAGTTCTATGGGCCACATGGCATCTCCCTCCTTACCATATCCAAATTAATTTCTTGACAAATTATTGTATATAATTTGAACTTTATTTCTTAACTATTTCTAGTAAGATGTAGTGATGAATCAAACGTGTTCACTGTTTATCAGTGTGATCTTACACTTTTTCATTTCAAATCTCATGCATTTCATCAAACATTAAAATTTTACAAGTTATAGCAATTTAGAGAGTTTATATGATTAGTATGGAAAAAATGTGCAACGCGGGTATTCAAAAACTAGTTGACAATTAGATTCACAAGATGGAAAGTAGCTTTTAAGATAGATGAGGATGCAATTAATCGTATCAGACATGTAAGTTTCACACGTTTAGAAGAAATATAATATCATCCGAGATATTCAGACATTTGATAAAATCATTTTTAGAAGTTGTAGAGGGAGAAAAGTCAGAGGAGATCCTTCTACATGTACCGGTTTGATTTGTCCCTATACTCCTCGAAAATTTATCTAAACCGATTAAATTGTTCAAAAATAAAATTTGAAACAACTTTGATTATTCGCAAAACCTATATTGCATTTATTTTTGCAAAGTTAAACAATGTGTGTGGTTGCATGACACTAAAAATGAGTAACGCACAAGAATCTATGGGTTTAATATATTTGATTTTGTCTAATTAATGTGTTTAAACCAAATTTTGAGGTAACGAAATTTTGAGGTACAATCATAACATATATATGTGCCTCACAGAACCTTTTTTTCTTAATTTTTATTTGAATCAAAGAAAATTCAAAACTCTTCCATTAAAAAAAACATGAAAGTATATTACAAATTCACTTTACCAAAATGAGAACTCAAGATCAATAACTCCAGTTTTAACACTACAATTAATGATACAAAGAAAAAGAAGGATTTTCTTCTTCTCCTCCTTGTTTTTCTTCTTCTTCTTCTTCTTCTTTAAATTTATTTCCATAAATATTTATTCAACTAAATCCAATTCCTTCACTGACCTAACTTCATGAAGTCATTACCTAGTCGAGTCACCATTTCTACTCATTGTAAGAGTCCATATACCCATACTTAGATTGGTCCTCAATCTCTGTAGGTGGACCTTGATTCTTTACCTTGAGGTAATTCTCCAGTTTGAGCTGTAGAACCTCACTTTCTAGTTTAATTTACTCAAAATACAATTTTGCAAGCTTAACAAGTTCCATCCCTCACATTTTTCCTCATGTAATCGACTTGATCAGTCACTCTTTGTAATACCCCGTACCTTTTCTAGCTAAAATCCATCCCAATAATGTTAAAGAATAGCTTCCAAAATGGATTATAATTATTTCATGTGAAATTTCCCAATTTTGGACTTTTCATGTGTGAAAAATCGATTAAGCTATCCATCAATACCAAACTCAGCCAATTTCGACAATCGGTGAAGGAGTTATGGCACTTTTAGGTTGGTAGTGTGTCACCTGGACCCTTAGCGCATCACAGAGATGAGAAAATTCACATTTGTCAACTTTCAGTGGCCCTCAGCGATAGTGGCGCATCGCGGAGAGGGCCAAATACCCAATTGTCTGATTCCAGCAATGGTCCGCGATAGTAGCGTGTCGCGTCGAGTTTCCAAGTCCCATACGAGGTGGCAACGCAATACCTCTGTGCTGCGCCACCAATCATTTTTCCAATTGGCATTTACCAGTGGCTTGGCGTGATAGTGGCGCATCACACCAAGCCCAAAAATTGGGACCCTAATTTATTTTTCTAGTTTTGTTTAGGAGTTAAAGGATGGTATTTTGGACTTTTTCTCAACCTCCAATCCATCCAAACACATGATTAAAGACTTTAAAAAGCATAATATGCTAAGTTTTGTTCAAAAATACTCTCATTTAAAACCCTAGGTTTCAACATTCATCTCAAAGAAACTCAAGATTCTACCATCCTTTTTCCAAATTGTTTAAAGATTTAAGATCCCTAGACCAAGAGCTTCAAGAATCTTCATTAAAGAGCACAAATGGCATCTCAAAAAGCAAGCTTATTTATTTAGTTCATCATCTAAGGTATGTGGGGTTTCAACAAGGACAATCATTTCATATTTTTAAGAAAATTTCTTATGTTTGAGATTGGATTTATACCCAAAAGCATCTTATTGATGATTTTGAGCATGATATTATTGGATTACGAAATACCACATTTGTTTTGAGTAATATAATGCTTCTTTATGATTTTGAATACCACGAGTATGTTGTGAGATATTAATTTTGGATTTCAGATTGAGTTTAAGCATGTATTTGTGATTCTTGATTTTAGTATTTTGATATGGTTGAGGTGTTTTCAATAAAACCTGTTGAGCATGATGATTTACTATGAAATTTCATGAGTTTGAAACATGGGTTATTATGCCCTAATTTGAGCATTTATATTTCAAGAACAAGTGCTTTGAGCATCCCGAGACTAATATATTTTGAGTTCAATAAAAAGTATTTAATCTTTGGATCCCCAGTTGAGTTTTGGAATCAACTTTTCAGAGTTTATTTCAGATTACAGATATATATAGTTGGTTTACCTTATAAACCATGAGATTATTTTTTAAAAAAGTGGATTTACAATGATATGAGCGTAGCAAATAAAAATGGAGTAGCATTTATCATCGAGTTGGGTATGTTTCCAAGGTTTAATACCCCAGAACTACATGCCACCATAGGATTGAGATTAAAGTACCCACAGAGGCAGATATAGTGATCACTTAAGCTGAGGTTATACTCCCTGGAAAGAGTATGAAATCTCTCCCCAACGTAAGGTTTCCTTCTTAGGAGGATGAGATGTTGGACTCCATGCAACTCACATGGTTTATGTCGGTTAAGATAACCTCCCTGTTAGTATAAAATAATGAATAAATTTTCAGATAAAGTATTTTCCTAAAGTTTTAAAGATTATAGACTACAGATTCTAGAACAGAAAAGCTTTTAGAGACTAAGTGTTATGACTCACAAGAATTAGATCGCATGTTTTGCTATTCATGCTTTATACTTTCAGATTTCAGATATCTCAAGTCTATGTGAGTCATTTATATTTAGCATGCATTGTTTTATAAACTTAGATGATATTGTTTACTTGTTTCATACACCCCCATATACTCAGTACATCCTCAAAAGTAGTGATCCACATATATGTCTATGTGCTACATTGTCTAATAATGTAGGTTTGGGTGCTCAATCTCGGCAGTGTTAGTGATTTCTGAGTACCTCATCTACATCCCTGCAGCTGGTGAGTCCACATAGTTTTGAGACTTAGTATTCAGATTTCTAGTTTCATTAGTAGATGTTTTTTTTGTTATTCATACCAGACATTTTGAGTCAGTTGGGTCCTGTCCTAGTGTCTCTCTAGATTCAATCATTAGAGGCTTGTAGGACTACTAGTTTCAGTTGTAGACTATGAGTCAGCATCCAGATTTTCTTTTTAGTATTACTTTACTAATACTTGAGAGATTGAGATGTTTTAGATAAGTATTCCACAGTTTTTATGATTTTATAATTATATTTCCTTACTTTGAGATTTAGATTTAGTAGAAAGTAGCCAGGGTTAGCTCAGGACTACTCGTAGTTCGGAGAATCATGTGGCATCCCGTGAACTAGATTTCGGGGCATTGCAAACTTGGAATCAGAGCCTAAGATTTAGATAGTCCTAGGGAGTCAGAAAAGTCGCGTTACATAGAGTCTTACTCATTGGTGTGAAGCGTGCCACATCTATGAGCAATAGGTTATGTAGCATTTTAGGAAAATCCTCTCTTTTTTATCATAATCCATCGTTCTTACTGCTATATTTATCTTCTATTAACTCGTGCTCTTTTATGACAGAATATGCCTCCTCGCAGAGCTAATGCCCATAAAAATGATAACTACCACCTCAGCCCGTAGATCCTTTGAATGAGAATGTGTCACATGCAGAGTTTTGAGCAGATTTTTAGGTACTAGCCCAAGCTGTGATAGCTAATGATCAGGGTAACCATTAGGCTACAGCCCCGCCTCAGTAGGATGGGGATTTAACTGCAGCCAGAATCCGAGATTTCATAAGGATAAATTTGCCATAATTCTTTGGGTCGAAGGAAGGTGAGGACCTACAACTTTATCTTGATGAGGTGAGAAATATAACCCAAATTATGTATGTTTCTAAAGTGGAGAGTGTGGAATTGGCATCCTATAGGCAGAAAGATGTTGCTTATGATTGGGTGGTGATGTGGAAGAAGAGTTGGAGGGAGGATGCAACTCCTATGACATGGCAGTTATTTCAGGATGCATTCCTAGACAAGTTCTTCCCACTTGAGATTAGGGAAGATAATATAAAAGAATTCATGAACCTGAGGCAGGGCTCCATAATAGTGAAGGGGTATTTCCTTAAGTTCAACTAGTTGTCTAAGTATGCCCCTGATTAGATTGCAAACCCTAGGTCAAGCATAAGTAAGTTTGTGACTGATGTGTCTGGGTTGGTAGTTAAGGAGTGTAAGACTGCTATGTTCAATAGAGATATAGACCTTTCTATATTGATGATGCATGTTCAGCAGATTGAGGCAGAGAAAGTGAAGAAATGGGAGAGAGTTAATAAGAGGGCTAGAATAAGGCAGTTTGACTTTGGTCAGAATAGGTTCGAAGGAGGAAATCATTCGCAGTTTTAAAATCAGTAATCTATTCCAGCACCATCTTCAGTCAGTGCTTCTTCACCCAGGAATAGATAGGAACAGTGGGGTAAGTCTTCTATGTCCATATATCATAACAATGTAAGCGGAAAACCTTATTATACTCCATGTGCTAAGTGCGGTAGGGACCATCCCGGTGAGTGCTTGGCCTGGAAGAAGGGTTGTTTTGGTTGTGGTAAGTTAGTTCATGTTGTTAAAAATTTCCCACATGCTAGACAGGGAAATAGAGATGTTCGTCCCCAAGCTCAGGCTAATAGTGCACCAGCTCCTTTAGGTCGCCCATCCCCTCCTCATGGTGCATCATCCAATACTAGTGGCCGCCAATGCCAAAACAGGTTTTATGCTTTACCATCCCATCAGGAGCAGGAAGATTTACCGGATATTTTTACTGGTATGCTTCGTGTCTTTCATCTTGATGTTTACGTGTTGTTAGACCCCGGGTCATGTTTCTCTTATGTGACATCATTAGTTGTTGTGAATTTTGAGATAAGTTCTGAAAAGATTTCTAAGCCTTTCTTTATTTTCACCCCTGTCTGTAAGTCAGTCGTTGCTAAATAGATTTACAAAAAGTGTCCTATCACTATCCTTCATAAGTTTATATTCGTAGACTTAATAGAATTAGATATAGTTAATTTTGATCTTATTCTTGGTATGGATTGGCTCCATTCCTATTATGCTTCTTTAAATTGTTGCACCCGAGTGGTGAAGTTTTAGTTTCTAGATGATCCAGCCTTTGAGTGGTCAGGTAATTCAGTATCTCCCAAGAGTCATTTCATATCATATCTTAGGTCTAGAAAGTTGATTTCCAAAGGTTGCATTTACCATCTAGTTTGAGTTAAAGATACCGAGTTTGAGACTCCAACAGTTCAGTCAGTCAATGTAGTAAATGAGTTTCCTGATATTTTTATGAAAGATCACCCAGGGGTACCTCCCGATAGAGAAATAGAATTTGGGATTGACCTTCTTCCCGATACTAGTACTATTTCTATCCCTCTTTACCGTATGGCTCCCGCAGAGCATAAGGAGTTGAAGGAGAAACTCAAAGATATTTTAGATAAAGGTTTCATAAGGCCTAGTATTTCTCCATGGGGCGCTCCCATCCTATTCGTACGAAATAAAAATGTTTCATTGCGAATGTGCATTGACTATCATTAGCTAAATAAGGTCATAATTAAGAATAAATACCCTTTTCCTAGAATTGATGACTTATTGATCAATTTCAAGGTGCAAGTTATTTCCCAAAGATAGACCTTAGATTTGGCTATCATCAGCTTAAGGTAAGGGAGTATGATATTCTGAAGACAGCCTTTAGAACCCGTTATGGTCATTTTAAGTTCCTAGTCATGTCTTTTGGGCTAACCAATGCTCCAGCAGCCTTCATGGACCTCATGAATTAAGTGTTCAAAGAGTATCTTGATATGTTTGTCATAGTGTTCATAGATGATATCCTTGTATACTCCCGTAGTGAGGATGACCATGCAGATCATCATAGAATTGTCCTGCAAACTCTTAGAGATCATAAATTATTCGTCAAATTAAGCAAGTGCAAGTTTTGGCTAAGATCAGTAACCTTTCTTGGTCATATTATTTCTATCGATAGCATTAGAGTTGATCCCCAAAAGATAGAAGCCGTAAAAAATTAGCCTAGACCTATCTCTCCGTCAGATATTAGAAGTTTCTTGGGTCTAGCTGGCTATTAACGTCGTTTTGTTGAAGGTTTCTCATCTATTGTGTCTCTTATGTCTGATTGACCCAAAAGAAAGTTAAGTTTCAATGGTCAGATTCCTATGAGAAGAGTTTTAAGGAGTTGAAGACTCGACTCACTTCACCCTCAGTTCTAGCATTACCCGATGGTACGGATGGTTTTGTTGTTTATTGTGATACCTCTAGAGTTGGTTTGGTTTGTGTGTTGATGTAGAGAAGTAAGGTCATAGCCTATTCCTCTAGATGGTTGAAACCTCATGAAAATAATTACCCAACCCATGATCTGGAAATAGTTGTTGTTGTGTTTCCTTTGAAAATCTGGAGACACTATATATATGGTGTTCATGTTAATGTGTTCACGGACTACAAAAGTTTGAAGTATGTGTTCACCCAGAGGTAGTTGAACCTTCGTCAAAGAAGGTGGTTAGAGTTGCTAAAAGATTATGATATAAGTGTGTTGCATCATCCGGGCAAGGCCATTAGAGTGGCACATGCCCTTAGTAAATTGTCTATGGGTAGTATTTCTCTTGTGGAGAAAGAGTTGGCTCGAGAAGTTCATCGTTTGGCTAGATTGGGTGTTAGGTTGATTCATTCAGCTGAAGGAAATATTTAGGTTCAGAGTAGTTCTGAATCCTCTTTATTTTCATAAGTGAAGGAGAAGCAAGATACAGACCTTACTTTGGTCAAACTGAAGGAGTCAGTTAAAGACCAAAAGATAAAGGTTTTCTTTTAAGGGGGAGATGGTGTGCTGAGATGTCAAAGTAAGCTGTGTGTTCCTTGTCTTGATGACTTAAGACAAAGAATTATGGTTGAGGAACATGGTGCGCGATATTCAATTCATCCCGGTGCTACCAAGATGTACCGCGATTTGCAGGAAATCTATTGGTGAAATGTTATGATGAAAGACATAGCGGAGTTTGTATCTAAGTGTGGAACTTGTCAACAGGTTAAGGTAGAGCACCAAAGACCTGGTGGTACGTTGCAAGAGTTGGGTATCCCTACTTGGAAGTAGGAAGAGGTGAATATGGATTTTGTGACTGGTTTACCCCAATCGCGTCGTCATCATGATTCAATATGGGCTATTGTGGACATATTGACTAATTTAGTGCATTTCTTTCCAGTTCATACATCCTATACAGCTGAAAATTATGCTAAGTTGTATATCCAAAAGTTAGTCAGATTGCATGGAGTTCCCTTGTCTATCATTTTGGATAGGGGTACTCTGTTCACTTCCCAATTCTAGAAAGCTTTTCAGAATGGTCTTGGTACCCAGGTTCATCTCAGTTCCTCCTTTCATCCTCAGACAGATGGTCAAGCAGAGAGGACCATCCAAACATTAGAAGATATGTAGAGGGCATGTGCTCTTGATTTCAAAGGTAGTTGGGATGGGCATTTCCATTGATTGAGTTTGCTTATAATAACAGGTATCATACTAGCATTCAGATGGCCCCATTTAAGGCTCTGTATGGGAGGATATGTAGATTACCCATAGACTAGTTTGAAATAGGTGAGGCCACTTTGCTTGGGACTGATACAATATTTGAGGCTATGGAGAAAGTCAGGCTAATTAGATAAAGGTTGAAGACAACCCAGAGTCATCATAAATCATATGCAGATATGAGGAGAAGGGACCTTGAGTTTGATGTTGGTGATTTAGTGTATCTAAAGATTTCACCCATGAATAGGGTGAAGAGATTTGGCAAGAAGGGGAAACTTAGTCCCTGGTATGTTGGCCCTTATAGAATTCTAAGTCGTGTTGGGAAAGTAGCTTATGAGCTGGAGTTTCCCACGGACCTATCAGCAGTCCATCCTGTATTCCACGTCTCTATGCTTAAGAAGTGCATCAGTGACTCCACCATTATAGTTCCGTTAGAAAGCTCAGATATTCAGAACAACCTTTCATACGAAGAGATTCCAGTTGAGATTTTAGATCTTCAGATCAGTAGATTGAGGAACAAAGAAGTTCCCTTGGTCAAAGTTCTTTGGTGGAATCAGTTGGTTGAGGGAGATACTTAGGAAACAAAAGCATATAAGCGAGCCAAGTACCCTCACCTCTTCTCTGCAACCTCAGATTTAGCCGAAGGTAATACTTTTCCTTTGTTTTTTTCTTTTCTAATCAAATATGCAGATATATAGTTGTCCTTATGTAAGTTCATGCACTCATAGAATTACTCAGAATCTCAGAATAATTTCAATTTAGTTATTTAGTTCATTCCAGTTGTGCATGCTATCTTATATTCCCATATTTCTTAGATATTTCATCTTAACTAGTAATATTCAAGGACGAATGTTTCCAAGAGGGAAATATTGTAATACCCCATACCTTTGATAGCTAAAATTCGTCCCAAGAATGTTAAAGAATAGCTTACAAAATGGATGATAATTATTTCATGTGAAATTTCCTAGATTTGGACTCTTCATGGTGTGAGAAATCAATTAAGGTTTCCATCGATACGAAATTCGCCCAATTCCAACACTCGGTGAAGGAGTTATGGCACTTTTAGGTTGGCAGTGTGTCACTTGGATGCTTAGCGCGTTGCAGAGATGAGAAAATTCACATTTGTCAATTTCCAGTGGCCCTCCGCGATAGTGATGCATCGCGGAGAGGGTTAAATCCCCAATTGTCCGATTTCATTCGAGGTCCGCGAAAGTGGTGCGTCGCACCGAGTTTCCAGGTCCCATCTAAGGTGGCAATACGATATCTCCGCATTAAGCCACCAAGCATTTTCCCAGTTGGCATTTTCCAGTGGCTTGGTGTGATAGTGGTGCGTCGCGCTAAGGCTAAAAATCGGGACCCCAGTTTATTTTTTCAGTTTCGTTTAGGAGTTAAAAGGGGGTATTTTGGACTTTTTCCCAACCCCAAATCCGTCCAAACACATTATTAAAGCCTTTTAGAAGCATTATATGCTATGTTTCATCAAAATTACTCTTATCCAAAACCCTAGGCTTCAACATTCATCTCCAAGAAACTCAAGATTCCACCATTTTTTTTCAAATTGTTTCAAGATTTAACATCCCTAGACCAAGAGCTTCCAGAATCTTCATTCAAGAGCACAAATAGCATCTCAAAAAAAAAAGCTTATTCATTTAGTTTATAATATATGTGGGGTTTTAACAAGAACAATTGTTTCGTTCTTGTGCCTAAAATTATGCTTTAAGCAAATTTCTTGTGTTTGAGATTGGGTTTATACCCAAAATCCAAAAGTATCTTATTGATGATTTTGAGCATGATATTATTGAGTTACAAAATTCCATGTTTATTTTGAGTTAAAGAATGCTTCTTTATGATTTTTAATACCACGAGTATGTTATGAGATATTGATTTCGGATTTTCAATTGAGTTTAAGCATGAATTTGTGATTCTTCATTTTAGTAGTTTGATATGGTTGAAGTGTTTTCAAGAAAACCTGTTGAGCATGATGATTTACTATGAAATTTCATGAGTTTGAGACATGGCTTATTAGACCCTAATTGTAGCATTTATATTTCAAGAACTTGTGCTTTTAGCACCCGGAGTGTAATACCCCGTATATTTCTAAGCTAGAAAATAAACAATCATTCCTATGTATAAAACCTACTATCCTGTTATTCATATTTAAGTACATAACTTACAATGAGTATCCTAGTCAGAAGAGATCTCATTAAGTGTTAAGCATGTTGATAAGAGTTAATTAGAGTAAGGCAAGCTAAGAGCCTTTGAATCCCTCAAGTTTTAGTATTTGATTTCACAAGGGTCATCTTTGATCAAGCATAACTTGTTGTATATGTGGTATTTTGGCAGATTTAGACCCACCAAATTGTAGAGAATCGTATTAGCTTTTCAACGATACCAATTTAACCAAAATCCAACACCCGAGCAAGAAGTTATGGCTTTGCAAAGTGGAGTGTGTCACCTAACATAAGGTGTACGACGCACAACCTAACTTATGCCATAAGGTGTGCAGCGCACAACCTAATGTATGCGATAAGGTGTGCACCGCACAACCTAAATTACGCGATAAGGTGTGCACCGCATATACTATGGCCCAAGCGACGTAAATACTCCATTTTTGGGTCGTTTTAAGGGAAAAATGGTCCTTTTGCACCCATATATAAGGTTCCAAACACGGGATTTAGCCCAAATAGAAGCAAAATATACTTCTTTTTCTCAAAAACTTCTCAAAAATAAGCTAGGGTTCCAATTGGGGGATTTAAATTCAAGAATTTCCTCCGTCAATCTTTGTAGGATCACGAACTAAGGTATGTGTTGTGTTGATTCATGGATTCCTTTCATCCATAAAGCTCAAGAACCCTATTTAAATTATTAATCATGTTATTATGTTGTGGGTTGTTCAAGTTTATGTGATGGTTGTTGTTTGATTTCCAAGTTGGGATCTTTATGTGTAATTATGAAACTACATTAGCATCTAAATTGAAATCTATGAATTTAGTGGTTTATGATTTGTGAAATTTGATGATTTCACCTATGCCTTAAGTTGTGCATGTAAGGTGTTTGATAAAATGTGAAAAAGGGATATTAATTATTCCTTATAGTTAAATTGAGATCCAAATGATAAATGCATGTTTTACCTTTATTATCAAAATGACTTCTATGATATTGTTGTGCATTATGAACGTTTGAAGGATTACTTAGGGAACTAGTTGATGAAATATTAGTATGTTGATATGTATTCCCATTCATGTACAAGATTATGATAACCATGTACTTTATGAAATCCCCAACTTATTGTATTATGGATTGTTGATATTGGTCATGTATTCAAGAAAGTCATGCTTTGTTAGTTTCTTTCCATCTAATCCTGGGGGTACTTGTACCCAAAAGATTAGTTGTATGGTTAGAGTCATGTCATGTTTTCATGATATCCTCAGTCAATCCATGATCCATAGAACTCAGGCAGTCATGTGACTCAAGAAAGCTCAGTAATTCAGTAACCTCAGTAATCCCATTAACTCAGTCAGTTATCAGATATCAGTAGTATTTTGTCAGTCATGGAATTCAGTAAACCCAGTTGATATATAGTTCAGTTAATCATGTTCAAAGTCAAATCAGATGGGAGTAGCAATTAGCACCGAGTGAACCCAAGGATGGGGACACACACTGTCAGATGAGGGTGTGATTCTTAGAAATCATCCTTGCATTCCAAAACTATATAGACAACAAAGGTTGAGACATCAACACTGTCCAATGAGGGTTGATGAGGTGGATAAACACTGTCAGATGAGGGTCCCACCATTCACTTTTTGTGAAAACTATCAGATGAGGGTCACCAACAGCTTGTCCTTACCGATGGTGTGGCATTGAACCCTTCTAATTAGGGTTACAGATTAGACCCTAACTCAGCCATAATGGCATATTAGGGGCATGTCGTTTAGATGACTACTTCACGCAGTTTCATGTTACAGATTAAGGACTGTCAGATACAGTCAATCAGTCTTAGTAATAGAACTAAGATAGTTCTTCAGATCCTAGGACTGTCAGATACAGTCAATTCATATACAGTACGAAACTCGTCTAGTTTAATCAGATTCAAGATACAGTCACTCATGTTATCAATTATATCAGTTATCATAACTCAGTCATTGGTCATGTTAGTTATCAGTAAATTTATGTGATCACAATTTCAGATATAGTTACTATGTTTGCATGCATGTATTCTCACGTTCATATTAGTCAGTTAGCCAGTATTGTTCATGCATATGAACCCCATACATTCAGCTTACCTTACATGCATACCAGTACATTCAAAGTACTGATGCATTTGCACTATGGTGTCTTATATCATAGGTTCAGAGACACGAGTTCCAGAGCATCAATAGATTCCAGTCTCAGTAGTCAGTGTTAGAAGTGAGTCCTTATCTTTTGAGGAAACAATCATCATTTTATTATCTTTTTAATTAATTTATTAGTTAGAGTTAGTTGGGAATATGTCCTATCAACTCCTTATTCAGACAGTCATGTTTAGAGGTTTTTCAGACTACGGTATGTTCAGTAGCTTATTTTAGTTTTGTTTTGGGTATTTTATACCCCATCCATATGTTATGATTTATCATATCTTATGTTACAGTTTTGAACCTTATGCCTTTCAGTTCATGTTTCCGTATTATACAGTATGTATGCAGTTTATAGGTACAGATATCAGTATGGGTTAGCTTGTGGTCCTTCAGGGTCATGAGCACCGTGTAACATTCTGGGTACCAGATTTGGGGCGTTACAAACTTGGTATCAGAGCCTAAGGTTCAATAGTGTCCTAGGAAGTCTGAAAGCTGCATCTAGTAGAGTCTTGTGTATGGGTGTGTTGTGCACCACACTTATGTGCAGGAGGCTATGAGATGTTTTAGGAATAGTTTTCCTTCTTTGATGTCTCATATCGTGCTATATAAAGGTTCTTTAGGAAACTCATGAATATTCTCATCATGCTTCACTCATGTCAACTCCACCTTACTTTCAAGGTAACAGAAAAAGTGAAACTCAAAGTCCTAGAGATAGGGTTTTCTCAGATAGTCCCCGCGGAGAGTTATGGGATTTCCCACAAGCTCAAAAGTATCCCATTAGTTCCGTTATGTTCCAAAATTGTACAAATTTTATTCATGATCATGAGAACTCATCCACGGACCCTAATCTAGATATGCCATCAAACGCCTTCTCAGAATCCTATAATAGTATATGACATAGAGTTAGATGCATGAACCCAGGAGTTTAGCAGTAGTAGAGTTGGTATAATATTATCCGTATTAAACAGATTATGCATTCATGGATATAGTTATACCAAAGTAAATCAGTAGGCTTGAATAGTGCTAGCAAGAATTTAAGTTTATTGATTTGATACTAAGTATGAAGGTGGGGATGTGGGTTAAGAGATGTGATATTTGTAGTCTATGAAGAAACAGAAGTAGATGGTGTGTTTAGTAAGTCAACCATGTGTCGAACAAAGTATAAGTATGTAATGATGATTGCAGTTCAGTTCAGAGTTTAGTAAAGTGTTCACAGACTTACGATGATGGCTTAAATCTAAAGGGGGAGATGATAGACCAAGTGACCAAGTCAGGACCTCAGATTTGAGAAGTAGTGTCTGTACGTATAGAAAGGCAGTAAGGGGTAAACGATTCTAGACCCATTATTATCTCTGTGTAAAGTTTCTTACTCCAATCAGCATGATGCCTACGTATTCTTCACATCTCAGTTACATGAACCCATCTTATATTCGCACACTTTTCATAGAATCATGTATGATTCTAGTTCCCAACATAAGGAGTTTAGTTCTATTCCCCTCAGTAATACAGATCATGTACGACAAATACAGAAAACTCTAAACTCAAGCTATGCAGCTTATGACTCATGTACACATATCATGCTCTGTAGTATACTCAGCTTCTATGACTCAAGCTACACCCCTACTGATCAGTTAAATTCAGACTATGCTATGCATATCCTCAGTTTAGACCTCTTGGTGAATCCATGATGTTTATTTTCTATGCCTCATGCTTTAGTCAAGTGTCAAAGTTCAGTTAGTGTCCATTTATGCTTCAGGTCCTCCTGATTCAACCCTTTAGTGAGCTCTCTTTGTGAAAACTGTGTAGTGATGAGCAGTTGCATAGATGGGAGAGAGTAGATGTTACATATTAAGATAAGATTGTTGCATGCTTATTGTACACGAGGGTGTAGTTATGAAGATAGGATTGAACATCATGTTAGTGTGTAATTAAATTGCTAGCAAGAGGTAGTATTTAGAAGTTGGGAAAGTACAAAGTGTGAGTGAACATTCAGATCCTTGACTTATGTCAGTCCTCATTACATAACTATCAAAACTCAGTTTCCATCTCAGTTACAGTTTCAGTATTCAATACTCAGTTATTAGTGTTCAGTCCTTGAATTAAGTACTTCAGTATCAGTCTAAACCTCAGTTATTAGTATTTAGTTAGGAGAACCCAACATTTAGTTCAATTATGAGTCCCAGTAATAGCCGTAGTTATAATGTCAGCTTCAGTACAGTAATCAGATCAGAAACTCAGTTCAGTTTCAGTCTTTCTTGACCCTAGCATAAAATTTTCAGTTACTCAGTTATTAGTATTTCAGTACCTCAGTTTACAGAATGTTTCCAAATCTTGTGGTACACTTGGTCCCGCATTCACAAATAATACAGATCTCATGAATCCATGCTCAAGTTACCTCATGTTACTCAGTTAGTTCTTACCTCCTATGCATAATACTATACAGCCTCAGTCCAGCTATTCAGACTATGTACAGTTCAGTCTTATATGCCTAGTATTCAGCTATCAGTTATCCAGTTAATAAGATAAGTCAAAATATTTATGCACTCGTGCTCAGCACCCACGTGAATATTTTGA
This sequence comes from Capsicum pubescens, assembly GCA_030864215.1. NCBI lineage: Eukaryota > Viridiplantae > Streptophyta > Magnoliopsida > Solanales > Solanaceae > Capsicum > Capsicum pubescens. The sequence continues at coordinate 275,627,448 of CM061540.1, read as the reverse complement.
GTAGTCTTAATTACAATACAGGAGGCTTAGTCACCTCATCTTAAATCATGTTCATAGACCTCAACTCATCTTACCAAAATTTAGCCAAGTGATGATTTTCTTATTCAGCTATCTTAATCAAATCATGCCAAGGTTTCCTTACATCCTAAATCCACTAGAACTCTACAGAAAGAGTTTTAAAGAAAGGCTTCTGTCAATTATAAGTTTTCAGTATGAGTTAATCTATAGAGCCAGTAATTTAGTTTAGTAGTCAGACGGACAAGTACGTATGGCTTGGGTTCCCATCCCTTCTATCCAGACGTACTATCCAAATTCTCATGAATGTAACTATTCTCAGATGAACCAACTAGATAGAAGCAAGATCAGCTCAGTCCATGTATCATGACTCAGTTTCAGATCTCAGATAATTAATCATGATTCATTTTGTAGTTTGCTTATGCATCGCCCCAGTTTTTTCTGAATATCTCATCCAAGTCAGCATTTTTCAAGGGACATAGCATCCCAAGAGAGAGATACACTATGAACCCTCAAACTTTCATGACATAAACATCCCATTCATTCTTCATATAATGAATCCAGTTTATAGTAGGGGGTACTCATAAGTTGAACCTCATGCTTCAATATCAGCTATGAGCCATGTATTTAGGGGCTCAGTTCAGTTCATGAAATTCAGTTCACAGTATTGAGTTCATGCATCATGTTTCAGACTCATCTATGTTCTCATATTCCTATTCATGCATGTTCAGTAAATAATCTTAAGTTTGAGATTGGTGACTATGTGTATCTAGAGATCTCTCCCATAAAGGGAGTGAAGAGAGTTGGCAAGAAAGGAAAACTCAATCCCCGATATGTCGGTCCCTTTAAAATTTTCAATCGCTTCACCAAAGTAGCTTATGAGCTCAAATTTCCTTCAGTTCTAGCCTCAGTTTATCCAGTGTTCTATGTCTCCTTGCTAGATAAGTGCAAAGGTGACTCAGCAGTTGTAGTCCCTATAGAGGGCATAGATATTCAAAACAACTTCTCTTTTGAAGAGATTCCAGTCAAAATCCTAGACTATCAGATTCGCAGACTGAGGAACAAAGAAGTCCCTCTAGTCAAAGTTCTTTTTCGGAACAAGTCCGTTGAGCGAGCTACCTGAGAAGCAGGAGCAGACATGTGGATCAAGTATCCTCACCTATTTTCTGCTAACTCAGACTCAGCTCAAGGTAATAGCTTTCCTTAAATTTATTCAGTTTTGTGTCCAAATTTGAGTTACAAATTTGGTATCAGTTACCATGTTCAGTTTTATTAGAAACTTGGTATTCAGTTTCATGCTTAGAATTCTGTTATAAACTTGGTACTAAGTACCATTGCATCTTCAGTCATGCATTCATGTATTAGTTCAGTGATATAATCATGTATTAGATATGCATGAATTTAGCTTCTCAGCCATGCATTAGATATGCATCCTCATTATGAGAAATCAAGTTTATCAGAAAACTCAGTCATGCATTCATGAATCAGTTACCCATGCATCAGTTATGTATGTTAAATATGATATGTTCAGCCTATCAGTCATGTCAGTCATGAAATAATATTTTAGTAGTGTATGTCTTTTACGTACTTTAGTTTATCATCTCTCACCTTTCAGTCAGTCTCATTTGAGGACGAATGTTCCCAAGGGGGAGACATTATAATACCCCGTATATTTCTAAGCTAAAAAATGAACCATTGTTCCTATGTATGAAACCTCCTATATTGTGATTTATATTTAAGTACATGACTTAAAATGAGAATCCTAGTTATAATAGAGCTCATTATGTGTTAAGCATGTTCATAAGAGTCACTTAAAGTAAGGCAAGCTAAGAGCCTTTGAATCCCTTAAGTTTTAGTGTTTGATTCCATAAGGGTCATCTTTGAATGAGTATAACTTATTTTATATGTGTTATTTGGGATATTTAGACCCACCATATTGTAGATAATCGAATTAGCTTTCCAACGATAAAAATTTTACCAAAATCCAAAACCCGAGCAAGAAATTATGGCTTTGCAAAGTGGAGTACGTCGCCTAACATAAGGTGTGCGATGCACAAACTGACTTGTTCCATAAGGTGTGCGATGCACAACCTAATGTATGTGATAAGGTGTGCGACGTATAACCAATATTACGCGATAAGGTGTGTGCCGCATATCCTATGGCCCAAGTGACGTAAATACTTTGTTTTGGGGTCATTTTAAGGGCAAAATGGTCCTTTTCCACCCATATATAAGATCCCAAACACGAGATTTATCCCCAATTGAAGCAAAATATACTTTTTTCTCAAAAACCTCTCAATAACAAGCTAGGTTTCCATTTGGGGGTTTCAAATTCAAGAAGTTTCTCTGTCAATCTTCGTAGGATCACGAACTAAGGTATGCGTTGTGTTGATTTATGGATTCCTTTCATCCATAAAGCTCAAGAACCCTATTTAAATTATGAATCATGTTATTATGTTGTGGTTTGTTCAAGTTTATGTGATGGTTGGTGTTTGATTCTCAAGTTGGGATCTTTATGTGAAATTATGAAACTACGTTAGCATATAAATTGAAATCCATGAATTTGGTGGTTTATGATTTGTGAAATTTGATGATTTCACCTATGCCTTAAGTTGTGCATGTAAGTTGTTTTATAAAATGCCAAAAAGGGATATAAATGATTCCTTATATATAAATTGTGATCCAAATGATAAATGCATGTTTTACCTTTATTATCAAAATGACTTCTATGATATTGTTGTGCATTATGAATGCTTGAAGGATTACTTAGGGGACTAGTTTATGAAATATTGGTATGTTGATATGTATTCCCATTCATGTACAAGATTATGATAACCATGTACTTCATGAAATCCCCAACTTATTGTATTATGGATTGTTGATGTTGGTCATTTATTCAAGAAAATCATGCTTTGTCAGTTTCTTTCCATCGAGTCTTGGGGGCACTTGTACCCGAAATATTAGTTGTGTGCTTAGAGCCATGTAATTTTTTCATGATATCCTCAGTCAAGCCATGATCCATAGAACTCAGTCAGTCATGTGACTCAGTAAAGCTCAGTAGTTCAGTAACGTCAGTAATCCCATCAACTCAGTCAATTATCAGATATCAGTAGTATTCCGTCAGTCATGAAATTCAATAAATCTAGTCGATGTACAACTCAGTTAATCATGTTTAGATTCAAATTAGATGGGATTAGGAATTAGCACTGAGTGAACCCAAGGATGGGGACACATACTGTCAGATAAGGGTGTGATTCTTAGAAATCATTCTTACGTTGCAAAACAATATAGGCAGAATAGGTTTAGACATTAACACTATCTGATGAGGGTTGATGAGGTAGATAAATGCTATCAGATGAGGGTCCCATCATTCTCTTTTATGGGACACTATCAGATGAGGGTCACCCACAACTTGTCCTTACCGGTGGTGCGACATTGACACCCTTCCAGTGGGGTTAAAGATTAGACCCCAACTCAGCCATAATGGTGTATTAGGGGCATGTCGGTTAGATGAATACTTCCCACAGTTTTATGTTACAAAATCAGGACTATCAGATACAGTCAATCAGTCTCAGTAATAGAACTCAGATAGTTCTTCAAATCTCAGGACTGTCAGATACAGTTAATTCAGATACAGTATGGAACACTATTAGTTCAATTAGATTCAGGATAGTCAGATACAGTCACATATGTTATCAGTTATATCAGTTATTAGAACTCAGTCATTAGTCATGTTAGTTATCAATAAATTCATGTAATCACGATTTCAGATATAGTTACTATGTATGGATGCATGTATTCTCACATTCATATTAGCCAGTTAGCCAGTATTGTTCATGCATATGAACCCCATGCATTCAGCATACCTCATATGCATAAAGTACTGATGCATTCACGCTATGGTGTCTTATACCATAGGTTTAGAGACATGAGTTCCAGAGCATCAGTAGATTCCAATCTCAGCTGTCAGAGTTATAAGTGAGTCCTCATCTTTTGAGGACACTATCATAATTTTATTATCTAGTTAATTAATTTATTAGTTAGATTTAGTTGGGGATAGGTCCCATCAACTCCTAATTCAGACAGCCATATTTAGAGGCTTTTCAGACTACAGTATATTCAGATAACTTATTTCTATTTTGTTTTGGGTATTTTATACCCCATTTCTATGTTATGATTTATCAGATCTTATGTTACGATTTTGAACCTTATGACCTTTCAGTTCATGTTACGGATTTGAACCTTATGACCTTTCAGTTCATGTTACGGTTTTGAACTTTATGACCTTTCAGTTCATGTTTTTGCATTATACAGTATGTATATAGTATACAGGTATAGATCTTAGTGTGATTTAGCTTGTGGTCCTTCGAGGTCATGAGCACCGTCTAACATTCTGGGTACCAGATTTGGGGCGTTACATTGAGACTAGTATATTTTGAGTTGAATAAAAAGTATTTAATCTTCGGATCTCCAGTTGAGTTTTGGAATCCACTTTTTAGAGTTTATTTAAGATTACAAATATATATAGTTGGTTTACATTATAAGCCATGAGATTATTTTTAAAAAAAAGTAGATTTTCAATGAGATGAGTGTAGAAAATAAAAAAGGAGTAGTATTTAGCACCGAGTTGGGTATGTTTCCAAGGTTTCATACCCCAAAACTACGTGCCACCATAGGATTGAGATTAAAGTTCCCACAGAGGAAGAGATAGTGATTATTTAAGCTGAGCTTATACTCCCTGGCAAGAGTATGACACCTCTTCCCAATGTGAGGTTTCCTTCTTAGGAGGACGAAATGTTGGACTTCATGTAGATCACATGGTTTATGTTGGTTAAGATAACCTCCCTGCTAGTATAAAATAATGAATAACTTTTCAGATAAATTATTTTCCTTAAAGTTTTAAAGCTTATAGACTATAGATTCTAGAACAGAAAAGCTTTTAGAGACTAAGTGTTATGACTCACAAGAATTAGATCACATGTTTTCCTATTCATGCTTTATACTTTCAGATTTCAGATATCTCAAGCCTATGTGAGTTATTTATATTTAGCATGCATTGTTTTATAAACTTAGACGATATTTTTTACTTGTTACATTCACCCCCATATACTTAGTACATCCTCAAAAGTACTGATCCACATATATGTCTATGTGCTACATTGTCTCATAATATAGGTTCGGGTGCTCAGTCTCGGTAGCGTGAGTGATTTTTGAGTACCTTATCTACATCCCTACAGCTAGTGAGTCCTCATAGTTTGGGGACTTAGTATTCAATTTTGTAGTTTCATTAGTAGAACTTTTCTTTTCTTATTCATTCTAAACATTTTGAGTCAGCTGGGGCCTATCCCAGTGGCTCTCTAGATTCAGTCATTAGAGGCTTGTCGGACTACTAGTTTTAGTTGTATACTATGAGTCAGCATTCATATTTTCTTTTAAGTATTGCTTTACCAAGACTTGAGAGATTGAGATGTTTTAGATAAGAATTCCGTAGATTTTATGATTTTATAATTATATTTCCTTACTTTGAGATTCAGAGTTAGTAGAAAGCAGCTAGGGTTATCTTGGGACAACTCGTAGTTTAGAACATTGTGTGGCATCCCGGGAACTAGATTTTGGGGCATTACACTCTTGCAACTCCAAAGTCTATTTTATTTCTTAAAATTTGTAAGGAGACAGTCTTTTGAAAGTCATTTGTATGGAGATTCTTTGTAGTTCTGGCACCATTAAGACAATAAATGTGAAAATATGTCTAAATAACGCAACGTAAATTCCCTTAGTAAGTTCTGAATTTTCGGCTACATACCTTTCCACTTCATGAAATTGCCAATCAATAAATTACCGTTGCAGGTGGGAGATGACATAGGATCTATATAATGAGTTGTCTAGCCTGAATGCTAATCTAGACAGCCTAATTATCTATAGCAGGTATCTCGCAATAAATCAACTAATAGACACCTGACTAGTTAAATGGACCACGTGGAAACTCCCACCTCACAATATCCAAATTAATTTCATCACAAAATATTATATATCATTTCAACTTTATTTCTTAACTTTTTCCTATAAGATATAGTGATGAACCTAACAAGTTCACCATTTATCAATATGGACTTACGCTTACCCATTTCAAATCTCATGCATTTCCTCGAACATTAAAAGTTTACAATTTATAGCAATTTAGTAAGTTTTTCTTATCGGTATGGAATACACGTGCAACACACATATTCAAGAACCATTAGAGAATTAGATTAACATGATGGAAAGTAATATTGAAGATAGATGAGGATGCTATTAATAATATCATACATGTACATCTAATACTTTTAGAAGAAATATAACATCATCTGTGATATTTAGACATTTAATGTAACACCCCATATCTTCAGGCTAGAATTTAAACCACCATTCTTATGCGTATAGACCCAAACCCAATGATTACTTGTTAATATATGTGTCATGATATTTATCCTAGTGTGGAAAGTGCTTTTGAAGTGAAAATATTCATAGAAACCACCTAGAGCAAAGTTGAGCAATGAATCTTTGATTCACCAAAGTTTGGTATTTGATTCTACAAGGGTGTACTTTGAACATATATATTTTGATATACATGGAATTTTCAATTAAAGACCCAAGAAATTATAGATAATTTAGTCATCTTTCCAGTGATACCAATTTCTCCTTAATACGATACCCGAGCAAAAAGTTATAGCCATTCTCGTGAGAGGCAGTGAGGGAGCACGATAAGCCCACGCCACGGGGCTTAGAGTGTCATACTGGAGCAGGCGTCACAAGCTCTAATCCCCCGGACTAAGGATGTGCCGCCTGATCCATTCCCATGTTGTTTTCAACTCCTTAAGGGTCAAGGAAAACTTTAGTCCTTTCCCCTCAACCCCAAACATCCAAAGGACAATTTATATAACCCAAAGGGGCAATACTTTCCCATCCTCCTCAATATCAACTCACCAAAAACCCTCTTTTTCCCTGAGAATCAAATCCAAAATCCTTTTTTCCAAGAATCCAAGGAATTCAAGCCTTTCAATAAAATATTTCCTAAGAAAAGTGTCAAGATTAAGGTTCTATTCTTCATCTAAGGAACATAAGGTATGTGGGACTATCCTCAAACCCCATGGGCATGGATTTTGTTATTTTTCTCATATAAAATGATTTATAATCATGTGGTAAGTTAAGGGTTTTGAAAATTGTTTCACAAAGCATACTATTAATTCATTTTGATGAAAATATATGCATTGTGTCGAAACCTCTTCATGGTAACAAATATTTTAACCACTTATGTATATATGTATATAGTTTTGAATATCTAATTGAGACCATGAAAAATCAATTCCCTCTCTTGTTATAAATTATAGTATTTATTTGTATTGTGAGTGATTTTGAATGCATGAACTATGGTTTTAAAAGTTAGTTCTTAACATCATAGAGTTTGACATGTTTTATGATACGATGAGGGGGAGTTTTCTAGCTATAAGTATATTTTTTCATTAAAAGAGAAGAAATGCAAGTGATAAATAAATTGACATGGCCACCGCATGTTTAAGTCTTGCAAAAGTGGATAATTGCATAAGTTTTCTTGAGATTTCAAAGTGATGAGTTTCTTGTGATGCTAAAAATCTTGGGTGGTTATGTTCGTGTTTTTGAATAAGATAGGCTGTGAAATTGATATGATATTGACTTACAAGTTAGGGTATAATGATACCTAGTAATTATATGCCCTTTATAGATTAAGTATTGATCATTTTGAAAATATGAAGAATGATTTTGAACAACTAAAACTTGGTCTTAAGAGAGCTAATTGGTTACCCAAAGAAGGCATTTGAGATTAAGGGCTCATTGTTGGAAACCATAGTTGTCGATACGTATATTATCCCGAAAGGGGGATAAGGTGGACGTCATGTATGGGTGATTCCAAGATATACTTGTAATGGGGTATACCAACATATAAAAACTACAATACTTGTGGCTCACTTGGAGTGGAGGCTTGGCCACTGAGTCAAGGGTGGATTCCATATAGCCCTTTGAATTATAGACTATAGGGTGTACCAATTAGCTCAGAAGAATAACAAGGTGTTCAGTCCTGATTTGAAAGAAAGCATTTGAAATTATAAATTATGCCCATGTGTTTTACTTATCCTATATGTAGTGTTTTACTTATCCTATATGTAGTGTTTTACTTATCCTATATGTAATGTTTTACAAAATGCTCTCCTCTACTTGTGAAAGAAAAGATGTTATTTTGGATTGTTCATATGCTAGTATAATTGTATTGACCCCCTATATTTCAGGATCTGAGGCACATTCCTAGGGTCCCGTTAAGCAGTAGACTTGTGTGACAGAGTTTGCAGTAGGTGAGCCTCCCTTATTCCGGAAGGCCTGGTTTATGGATATTATTATTTTACTTTTGATTAATGGTCCAACTAGGGGTCTTGTCCCAGTTTTAGACCGATGTTGGTTTTCATATTATTAGAGATTCTGCAAACTAGTGTCACGTGTTTGAATATTGTCAACTAAATTTTGTATTGTTTAGTTGAGTTAAGAGATTAACCATATTTCTATTTTATTATCTTTTTTGCATTCCTTTATAGTATATGAAGGTTGTGTATGATTGCCAAATAGTGAAGGGCACTCGAACCTTCATGGTTCGGGATGCTCTTCATGGCTAGGGCATTGGTTTGGGTCACGATAAACTTGGCATTAGAGCATAGTTCATGGTCCCACGATGTCTGCAGAAACGTGTTAAGTAGATTACTTTTTAAGACTGTGTAGCGCGCCATACTTATAAGGAGGAGGATACTAGGCATTTAGGAATATTTCACTTTTCTTCACGTTCTAGATCATTCCATTGTGTTATCCATATGAAAGTTCACCAGATTTCTTCTTTACTCTAACTTTACTAACTATGTCTCATTGTCTAATCGGTTCAAGTACAGAATCTTAGAGTATAAATGAGGTGGTTCCTTCTAATTGAGTCATAAAAGATTATGAAATTGCACATGGACTTGAGAGGAGTCTATAAGTTCTTTAAAGTGTATTAATTTAAGCTTATACCCATATCTTTATCAATTGTGTATTTGATCCTGAGGTATGAAGTGTATTTGGTCCCTTTCAAAATTCTTGTTGCAGACATCATACTTAAGGGTAGTGATATATGTCAGAATGTTGGAACAATATTTCCACTAGAGTAGTAGTATGTGCTAAGATGTCATACCCTATTAGTTGTAAGATGATACCAAAGTTAGTGATATGACATCACAAGCTTAGAAGTTAGAATGAGGGTGATTTTTGCATAAATAAGCTAGTTTAGTTGTATAACCATTGATTGAGGGATGGGTTACCATTTTATAGTGATATACTAATGTGGTAGCAATATTTGTAGATTGTATGGTAGCCTGTGGGGAAAGTTTGTGGCTGCAATATTTATCTATTAAAAATAGGGAAGGATCCTAGAGTGGATAGTGATGATGGTTATAGAAATCCCTTATAGGTTGTGAATGGAAACGGTTAGATTAGCCAATAAGTTATAAGTATAGACTCATTGTTGTATATGGAATTTCGAAGGTAGTTGTGATGTATGCATGGGTAAGTAACTATGATGTGAGAAAGTGGAATATGTAGATAAGAACGTAATGGATTGTAATATAAGACTAAGGTCGACTATGTCTATTATGTGACTTTACCCCCTTGAATTTCTTTTCTTTAGTAGTAGTAATCTAGTACTACATGTGAGGAGGTGAGTAGTGGATTTTGAGGTGTAGTAGTAATGTCATGGAGGGGTTGTGATTGTGGGTAGTAGTTAAGTGAAATGAAGTATTTGGGTTGATTTGCCAATTTGATGGACTAGTATAGTATGTTGCATGATTTACCAGTGGTATAAATTGATTCAAGAGTACAGGCTTGAACTTTAGATGTGGATTGTGGTGATAAAAATAGTAGCTTAAGACTAACACTGTATATTTTGTGGGGACAAATTTGTATGCTTGATATGAGGTATGAAATAGCCACATTTAAAACTTGTGGAATAATGAGTGGACAATTGTGATGTATATTTATACATGAGAACAAGAGTAAAATGATGAATTATGGTTGAATCATTAAGTAGATAAAAGCGTAAGTATATAAGAATATGTTGAACCCCGAGGTAGCATGTTGTTAGATAAGGTGTGATGTGTATGAGTGTCATGCATTCCTAGATTTCATTCTTGAATCTTGTAGTATGGACAAGTCTGGGAGTTGTTGTATAGCATTATTTAGTGTTGAATTAAGGAAATATGGGTAGACAATATGCACCTTTGGAATAGTTTTATAAATGTTTTTGAGTTGTAAGTTAAGTGATTAAAGTGTAATGCTAGTATTCTAATGAGTTGAAGATGGAGTGTTAAGTGTTTAGAAGAATGGATGTCCATTCCCATGATAATATTAGTCATAAGTCGACAACTTTAGGGGTTGGAGGAAGTTACACTTAGTGTTCCTGAAGGGGGATGTTTTAGAAAGAATTTAATATCTTTATATTAAAATTATTGAGGGGAGTTTGTGTTCACGTATATATTGATACCCCCCATTGTGTTGAGTGTTGTGCTTGTAGATTTAATGAGAAGCTATGTCCGAAAGTTTAGGAGTGTGACTTTGCTCTAAGGGAAATATGATGGAATAAAGTAGTTTCCAAATTTTTTTGTGGTGTCAAGTTTCAAGTAACAATCATGATTAATCAATTCCGATTCAAGAAAGCTCCTCCTACATCAATTTGAATATACATCTACAAATGTCTTATCTATTCAAGTTTTGCCTATGCCTAAAGGTTGAGCTCTCTATATAACTCATGTCAAGTTCCGACCACCAAAAAAGAAGCAATAATGTCCCTCAGTGATCTAATATTCCAAGTATCCAAGCTCTATGTTATGTTGCTCATGATCCATAAAAAATACATGTCTTACATAATGCTTGGTTCAAAGAAACTATGTTTTCTATATGTCACCGATTCAGTTTATGTCAGGTTCAGTCAAAGTGATAAAGTTTATGCTAAATCATGGAAAAATTTCAGTTCTTTAAATGAGGATCAATCGCATCAAGTGAAAGCCCTTGTCTTAGTTTTTAACTACTTAAATATCGGCTTTATGCCATATAGCTCATAATATGTGCACCCGTGTTTCTCACTGTGGTCTGTCCTAAGAAATCATGTTGTGTTTATGCCTAACTCTTTACTTACGATCCAAACACTTTATATATGAAGTACTTCATGTCTATTCTATCATATCTTCACCTCATGTCCCTCCTTAAGTAGTGCAATAAGTATAGGTTATGGTCTAATAATGTTACTTCCGTTCATGATGTTTATGCTCGGGTCCTTTAATGACCTTGCGTATGGTAGTATAATGGTGGTGATGTTTTAGGTAGGGGAGTAGATGTTCTTGAAGGCGAGAATTTTGGATGTGATTTCTTTAGCTAAAATTTTAGGAAAAGGGAGAAGAAGGAGATGAACTTTCGTTATGTGAAGTAGTTAGGAAGAAGATATATGGAAAAATATTTCGGAGAGAGATTGAATTTGCTGGTCTTAGTGGGGGAGTCCATACAGTGGGTGTAGTAATGATAGGCTTGAATATTGTGATTTTTGAAAGCAACCCATATACTATGTGGCTATATTCCCTGAATTAAAACCTGAGGGTGTTTGATGGTAGTGATAAGATGAAGTAATCTTTTCAATGGGATATAAAGTACAGGTCCCATAGCTTAAGCTACCACCTTTTTTCACTGATTTAGACTGCAACTTAGAAGCATTATGTAGTGGGACACAAATTCTTGTGGTTAGAAGTGCAATGGGAGAATTGTAAGTTGGAAATGATGCAGTATTTTAATTGTTGTTTAGGGCATAGTTGAGTAATGTCTCTAAGTTTAAGTCTATTTGTTGTACCTTGTAAGGTAGAGAATTCTTCTAATCCTATTCCCCATGAAAACCTTATTTCATGATTAGTACCAACGTAAATCAGACCTATTATCACCAAAGTAACTCATGCATTATGTTGTGATTATTATGATTCATAGAACTCCTGTGCAAGATCATCTATATGTTAAGTCTCGTTACCTCGCACTTCGTATTACATGTTTCACTAGGGTTTATCATGAAGCTCGTTTGATGCCTTTTCAATTTCACTGAGAAAAAATGTTCAATGCGAGATTATGTTCTTTATTCTACACTTTTAGAGCTTCAAAAATTCCCTACCCATCATTCGAGGATGAATGATCCCAAGTGGGAGATAATATAACACCCCGCACCTTCGGGCTAAAATTTAAACCAACGTTCCTATGCGTATAGACCAGAACCCAACAATTCCTTGTTAATATATGTGTCATGATCCTTATCCTAGGGTGTGAAGTGCTTTTGAAGTGAAAAATATTCATAGAAACCACCTAGAGCAAAGTTGAGCTAAGAATCTTTGATTCATCCAAAGTTTGGTATTCGATTCTAAAAAGGTATAAGTTTAACGTGTAAATCTTTTGATATACGTTGAATTTTTCATCTCTACACCAGCCAAGTTGTACATAATTATGTCAGCTTTTCAACGATACCAATTTCGCCTTAATCCAATACTCGAGCAAAAAGTTATAGCCATTCTCATGAGAGGCAGTGAGGGTGCGTGATAAGCACGCGCCACGGGGCTTATTGCTCCATACTGGAGTGGGTGTCGTGGGATCTACTCTCCTGGACTAAGGGCGTGCCGAATGTTCCTTTCCCATGTTATTTTCAACTCCTTAAGGGTCAAGGGGCACTTTGGTCTTTTTCCCTCAACCCCAAACATCCAAAGGATGATTATATCACCCAAAGGGGAAATATTTACCCATCTTCTACAACATCAACTCACCAAAAACCCTTCCTTTCCCCAAGAATGAAATGCAAAATCCTTTTCTCCAAGAATACAAGGAATCCAAGCCTTTCAATCCAAAATTTCCCAAAAAAAGTGTCAAGATTAAGGTTCTATTCCTCATCTAAGGAACATAAGGTATGTGGGACTATTCTCAAACCCCATGGGCATGGATTTTGTCATTTTTCTCATATATAATGATTTATAATCATGTGCTATATTTAGGGTTTTGAAGATTGTTTCGGAAAGCATGTTATTAATTCATTTTGATGAAAATATATGCATTGTGTCGAACCCTCTTCTTGGTAACTAAGATTTTAACCCCTTATGTTTATACGTATATAGTTTTGAGTGTTTAATTGAGAGCACTAACAATGAATTCCCATTATTGTTACAAATCATAGTGCTTATTTGTATTGTGAGTGATTTTGTATGCATGAACTAATGTTTTAAAAGTAAGTTCTTAACATCATGGTGTTTGACATATTTTATGATATGATGAGGGGGAGTTTTCTCTCTATAACTACATTCTTGCATTAAAAGAGAAGAATTGCAAGTGATTAAATAAATTGACATGACCACCGCATGTTTAAGTCTTGCAAAAGACGATAATTGCATAAGTTTTTTTGAGATTTCAAAGTGATTACTTTCTTTTGACGCTACAAATCTTGTGTGATCATGTGTATGTTTTTTAATTAGATGGACAGTGAAATTGATATGCTATTGACTTCTAAGTCAGGGTATGACGATACCCGGTGATGATGTGCCCTTAATAGAATAAGTATTGATCATTTAGAAAGCATGAAGCATGATTTCGATGAACTAAAACTTGGGCTTAAGAGAGATAATTGGTTATCCAAAAAAGGCGTTTGAGTGTAACGGCTCATTATTTTAAACCGTAGTTGCCGAGGGTATTATCCCGTAAGGGGAATAATATGGATTTCATACAAGAGTTATGCCATAGTATACTTGTAAGGGGGTATATCAATTTTTAAAAATTCCAATCCTTGCGGTACACTTGGATTGGAGGATTTATAGAGGAGTCAAAGGAAGATTCCATATAGCCCATAGAATTACAGACTGTAGGGTATTCCGATTAGCTCAGAAGAATAACAAGGTGTTGGGTCCTGATTTGAAAGAAAGCATTTAAAATTTTAAATTATGCCCATGTGTTTTACTTATTCTATATGTAATGTTTTACAAAATGCTCTCATCTACATTGTGAAATGAAAGATTTTATTCTGGATTGTTTCACATACTAATACAATTGTATTGCCCCCCTATATTTTAGAATTTGAGGCACAGTTCCGGAGTCCCGTTAAGCAGTAGACTTGTGTGACAAAAGTTGCAGTGGGTGAGCCTCTCTTATTTCGGAAGGCCTAATTTATGGATATTGTTATTTTACTTTTGATTCATGGTCCGACTGGGGGCCTTGTCCCAGTTTTAGACTGATGTTGGTTTTCATATTGTTAGAGATTACGCAGACTAGTGTCACGTGTTTGAATGTTGTGAACTAAATTTTGTACTGTTCAGTTGAATGAACAGATTGATCATGTTTCCGTTGAATTATCTTTTCTGCATTCCTTTATAGTATATGAATGTTGTGCATGATTGCTAGAGAGTGAAGGGCACTCAGGCCTTCATGGTTCAGGATGCCCGTCATGGCTAGGGCCTTGGTTTGGATCGTGACATTTGATAAAATCTTTTTTAATATATGTAGATGGAGAAAAGTAGAGGAGTTCCTTCTAAATGTCCCGATTTGAAATCTCTTTCCCGTTAGTCCTCAAAAATTTATCTAAACCCATTAAATTATTGAAAAATTAAAATTTTCGAACAACTTTCATTTTTGGAAAAGCCTATGTTGCATTTATTTTTTCAAAGTTAAATAATATGTGTGGTTACACACCATTAAAAATGTTTAAAATATTTCGAGGTACAATCATTACTTATATATGTGTCTCGCAATACTTTTTTTTTTTTTTAATTTGAAATAGAGATAACTCAAAACACTTTCATTAAGCAACAACTTGAAAGTAATTACAAAGTATTATTTACTTCACATAGGGATACAAAGAAATTACACATAGGGATACAAAGAAAAGAAAGATTTTCTTCTTCTTCTCCAAATTTATTTTCATAATTATTTATTCTACTAAATTCAGTTTCTTCACTGATTAACTTCATGATGTCATTGCCTAATCTAGCCACCATTTATACTCTCTAAGAATTCACATCCCCATGCTTAGCTTGGTCTCAATCTCAGAAGATGGACCTTGATTTTTTATCTTGAGGTAATTCTCCAATTTGAGTTGTAGAACCTCACTATCCTTTTTGATATGCTCAAAACACAAATTTTCATGATTCAAAATTTTTATCCTTCCCATTTTTCCTAATGTAATCAACTTGATCAGTCACTCCTGCAGGTCCAAAGTCTATGATTGATTCCCTGAATTCCGTAAGGAGCTAGTCTGTCGAAAGATAATCTTAGGATTTTTTTTGTCGGTCTATAAACATAATAATTATGTCCAAATAATGCAACACAAATTCCTTAAAGAAGGCCGAAAGTGTCATCCGCGTACCTTTCCACTTTAAGAAATTGACAATCTAGAATTTATTATGGCAGGTGGAGGATGGCACGTGATCCATAAAAAGAGTTGTCTTGCCTGAAAGCTTGTCTAGACTTCATTATTATCTGTACCAGGTATTTCACAACAGGCCAACTAGTCGACAGCTAACTAGTTCTATGAGGCATGTGGCATCTCCCTTCTAATAATATCCAAATAAATTTTATCACAACTTATTGTATATTATTTCTACTTTATTTCTTACCTATTTCCAATAAGATATATTGTTGAATCGAGCATGTTCACCATTTATCAGTATGAACTTAAAATTTTTCATTCCAAATCTCATGCATTGCATTGAATATTTAAATATTATAATTATAATAATTTAAAAAGTTTATATGATCAGTATGGAATACACGTGCAACACACGCATTCAAGAACGAGCAGAGAATTAGATTGATAGGATGGAATGTAATTTTTAAGAACGAAGAAGATACAATTAATAATATCATACATGTAAGTTTACCACATTTAGAAGAAATATAATATCATCCGCAATATTTGGAGGTCTAGTAAAATCTTTTTTAATATTTGTAGAGGAGGAAAAGGCAGGAGGGATCCTTCTACATGTCTCGATTTGACATCTCTAGCCCTATACTCTGCGAAAATTTCTCTAAACCTATTAAATTATTTAAAAATAAATTTTGTAACAAATGCAATTATTGGTAAAGTCTATGTTGCATTTATTTTAGCAAAGATAGGTAATGTGTTTGTTTACACGCCACTAAAAATGAGTAACACACAAGGATCTATGGATTTAAAATATTCGATTTTGTCTAATTCAAGTATTTAGCTGAAATTTCGAGGTACAATCATCACATATATATGTCTCACAATACATTTTTTTCTTAATTTTTATTTGAAATAGGAAAAATTCAAAGCACTTGTATTAAGAAACAACACGTTACAAAGTCACTTTACCAAAATGAGAACTCAAGATCAGTAACACCATCTTTTAACACTACAAATTGGGATACCAAGAAAAAGAAAGATTTTCACCTTCTTCTTCCAAGTTATTTCCGTAATTGTTTATTCTACTAAATCCAATTTCTTCACTTACTAACTTCATGAAGGCATTACGTATTCGAGCCATCATTTCTTCTCACAGTTGTAATGACCCTAACGATAATTTTTCTTATTTTCATATACTTTCGGTGTCTAGAACTTTTCTATAACTGTCTTAAGTTATTTATGACTTGCTAGGACTAATAGTTCGATTTCGGGCGATTTGTTTGAGAAATTTAGTGATACCAAATATATTGTAGAATACTTTATTTAAATTGACATTTGATAGAAGTATCATTTATTAGCCTTCTAGAATATTTTTAACTTGAATAAAAATAATTCTTTATTTATGATATATTTATATTACTCAATAGCTTTTATAGTCAATTAATATATTAAACAGAGATAGTAAATCTAAAAATATAAAATATTATTATTATGTAATAGATGTTTTATTATAAATAATTTTTTATTAATCATTGTATATTCAAAATATTGTAATTATTTTACCACAAATCTATATAATACCAGAATGCAAATTTAACAGAGAGCAGGGGTGGTATTGCCACACCCCTAAACGTGGGATCTATGTATAATGACACCACACTAATAGGTGTATTCATATTAACATATTAAGTGACAAGTCATTATGACATTAGTGTTAATATACACTTTTAAATATAAATGTCAACTTCACTTAACATTTTTATTAACTTTACGTCAAATGTTGCTATATTTATTCAACTCAGGTTCTACCAGGATCCTATTCGGAGGCTTTTCATAGCGGTCTTTTGTATTGGCGTTCAGGTAGGTTAGACTTATCCTATCTTTAAATTGAGTTTATTTATGATAATTTTGTATTGTTATTTTAGTTTTGAATAAGTACTTGTAGTTTGTATATCATTTCGTATGTATATATTAATATATATATATATATATCATGCTAACTTCTCCTGTTAGGACCCCTATCTAGTAAATTTTGGTACCTTATCTTTTTGTATAGTATAGCATATATCATGTTATGACATAGAATTAAGTTGTGGAACCTTGTCCCTTTCTAATTAAGATATGTGAATGGTTAATTAAATGTATTTTAGTTTCGATAAAGATTCAACATGTACTTTATTTTTGTCATTGTTCGTGAATTTTTGGTACCACTTTTGCATTGAGTATGGTATGATTTGTATTTTAATGTTACAGTTGGGTATAGCTATTATGAGTTTCAATTTTAGTCCGTCATCTGGTTATAATGATTTGGGAGTTCTAATAGTAATTACTGTTGTTATGAAAGTTGTGGTTCCTCTGAGTTTCAGTTTAAGTATGGCATCTGGTTATCAGTTGTGTTGTATATTATATATGCGGCCTCTCATTACTACCGACTATTTCAAGTTCGAATATGGAATATGGCCTCTTGTTATTATCCACCACTACCAGTTCGAGCATGGCGTCTCGCCTCTTGTTTCTACCCATTGGTGTCGGTTCAAGCTCCGTGCACATTTTGATGACTACTATGATTTCTTGGGATCGGTTTAGTGTGCCTACTGGTATTTTTGGCACTACAGTTGATGTTTAGTAGAGTCTCACATATTGGTACAGAGATGTTTGTATCCTATCTTCAGGAGGCTACAAAGCATTTTTAGGGGAAAATCTCATTTTATTGATCCATTTCTGTGTTGGATCTAAGTTGGTTTTTAATCTTTACTGGTTGACTCTTCACGCAAATGGCTAGGATGCGAGGTTCGAGAACCAGAGGCCGAGACCCCGAGCTTTCTGCTAGATTTCTAGCTTGGGGTCGAGGTTGACCCAGAGGTTGGGGGGCAGGATAGAGAAGAAACCTAAGTTTGAGATCATGCTAGGGTTCCATCACCTAATCCTATCATAACTCTTGAGACTGAGAGAGCTCCGGGTATTTTTCCACGATAGTAGGTGGGCTAGGGGAAGCCCAAGCTCCATGCAGTTCTATATATTCTTTGATTTTTTAGGATACATTGGCACAATTATTGGGGTTAGTGGTGGTCCACCAGCTGAGAGAGATCATCCAATAACACAGGCTGGTATTTATTTAGAGGCATAGTCTGCGGCAGCGGTGCCTAGGGTAGAGGTTCGGCTAGGGATTCTTCCAGCACCAGTAGTCACATAGTTGGCAGTAGCCCAGCCAGTTATGTCTTTAGACAAGCAGAAGTTGTCGAGAGAATTTTTGAGATTTAATCCACCCAGGTTTTCTCAGACCCAAGGAGAGGATGCTAATGAATTCCTATCCAATAGCAAGGAGAGGTTGTGGAATTTAGGGTTGGTTGAGTCGCGAGGAGTGGGCTTTATTACTTATAAGTTAGACACGACAGTGAGGAGGTGGTAAAGAGGTTATCTTGATTCCATGTTAGCTGGATCCCTATCAGTGAATTGGACTTGGGTCTTCGAGGCTTTTTTTGGGTAATTATATGCCTCTCAGCATGCACAAGTTTCTTCGAGATAAGTTTACAATATTGAAATAAGGTTCTATGTCTTTTGTTGAGTATGAGGTGAGATTCCATGAGTTAGATAGACACACCACTATGATTTTGCCTATGAAGTATGAGCGGATTCGATGTTGTGTTAGGGGATTGAGATTATTTCTTTATAGGGATACACCGAGTTTAGTGACTTTAGGAAAGTCTTTTTCTGAGAAATCTGAGCATTTTTATTCTATATAGGAGATAGATTGTGAGGTATAAATGGGCATCGATAATAGACATCACTACAAGGGTGGTTATAGTGGGAGCCATAGTGGGTCACAGTTCACAGGCCAAAGATTTCATGGTAGGTACCCCCAACAACAGTTTTCTCAGCATCAAGGTTATCCTAGTTGTCCAGTTCAGGCATCACTTTAGATATCACATAAGGGTTATCTCGGTTATAGTGTTTCTAGCTGCCACAGCAACAATCAGTCATAGAGGGGTGTTCAATTAGGATAGTTGAGTTGGGGTGGGCTTTCTAGATCCGTTGAACCTTCTAGAAACAACAGGGTGCTCGAGGCATGTTATGACTGCAGGGTTGTTGGTCATTTCGCCTTTGAGTGTCCTCAATGTGGATGATTAAGCCTTCGATTTTGATTGTGCATCCAATTTGATCAGTGTCTCCACTAGGTTAGGGTGGTGTATAGGGTCGTGGGGATGATCCCTAGAGTTCTAGAAGTGGTCCACAAGGAGGTAGAATAGGTGGTTAGATAGGCACCGAGTCCAGTAATATATAGTGTCAATATTATATTGTACCAGGTAGACTAGAGGTTGAGTCTTTAGATGCTCTGATCACAGGTATGATTACTGTATGCCATTAATCATCTTCTACTTTGTTTGATCTTGGTTCTACATTTTTATATGTTTCCACATATTTTATATCGCGACTGGATTTATAATCAGAGTCGTTATTTGTGCTATTGCGTATAGCTACCCTCGTGGGTGGTTCTTTATTAGTGGATCAGGTATATAGATTTTGTTTGGTGACTGCAAGAGAGTTTGATACTCATATTGATCTCATTATCTTAGATATGATAGATTTTGATATTATTCTAGACGTGGATTGGCTATCTCCTCACCATGCGGTCTTGAATTATTTTGCTAAGTCTATTACCTTATCCTTTACTGGCATACCGTTGGTTGTATAGCAGTGTTTTTTCTCCATGTACAGATGATGATTATTCCTTATATTCGGGTTAGGAGACTGATATTGAGGGGTTGTGAGTCATTTCTTGCTTAGGTTTGGTATGTTAGGGCTAAGAGTCCATTGCTTGACTTCATCCTATTATTTGTGAATTTTTTTATGTGTTTTGACCGACCTAATTTTCCTTCCTCCGAAGCATGATATGGAGTTTTTATTAATCTTAATCGAAACACCCGACCTGTTTCTTTGGATCCAATCGTATGGCTCCTACTATGTTAAAGAAATTGAATAGTTAGCTTCAGAATCTTCTAGGTAAGGATTTTATCAGACCAAGTGTATCTCCTAAGTGTGCTCCAGTTCTGTATGTGAAGAAGAAAAATGGATTTATGCATATGTGTATCGACTACAGGCAGTGGAATAAGGTGACCATAAAGAACAAATATCCTATACCTCGTATCGATTATTTATTTGACCAGCTTCAGGATGCAATAGTGTTTTCTAAGATAGATTTGAGATCTAGTTACCATCAGTTAAGAGTTAGAGCTATGGACATCCCTAAGACAGCCTCTAGGACTTGTTACAGTCATTATGAGTTCCTGGTAATGTCTTTTAGGCTTACCAACTTTTATGGATTTGATTAACTGAGTGTTCCAGTTGTATCTTGACTCCTACATGATAGTATTTATTGATGATATATTGGTATATTCAAGGTGTAGAGAGAATCCTGAGGAATATTTGAGGACTGTGATCCACACTTTGAGAGATCATTAGGTTTATTCTAGGTTATCAAAGTATGAGTTCTGGCTTGAGTATGTAGCTTTCTTGGGGCACGTAGTGTCTAAGGACGGTATTATGGTGAACTTGATGATGATTGGGGCTATTCATAGTTACTCTAGATGTACATCACCTACTGAGGTTTGTTGTCTTATTTGGTTGGCAGATTACTTTAGGCGGTTCATTGAGTGTTTTTTTTCTATTGTAGCCCCTATGACTAGATTAACCAAGAAGGAAGTTCCATTTCGATGGTCTGTGAGCTTTCTAAAGATAAAGGATTTGCTAACTTCAACTCCTATTTTGGATTTTTGGATTGAGGGCGGGGTATTTACTATTTATTATGATGTGTTATGTGTTGGTTTGGGGAGTGTACTAATGCAGTGGGGATGTGTTATTTTATATACATCAAGGCAACTGAAGGTGCATGAGAAAAACTACCCCACTTATGACTTGGAGTTAGCAGCGATAGTATCTGCGCTGAGGATTTGAAAGCATTATTTGTATGGGGTTTGTTGTAGATATTTACTGATCACCATATTATCCTAGCAAGGAGAATAATGTAGTGGACGCCTTGAGCTGAATGTCAATGATTATAGGTAGCTTTGCCTTCATTTTGGTTTCTCAGCGGTCATTGGCTTTATACATCCAGTCCTTAGCTAACATAATGGTCTATTTTGATATTTCTTACCCTCAAAGAATCATTGCTAATGTTGAGGCAAGATCTACCTTGTTGGAGTAGATTCGGGGTAGTCAGTTTGAGAATAACAGGTTCTTAGCATTCTCGAACAGGTATTGAGAGGTAAGTCTCAAAGGGATATGGTAGATTTTGAGGGTATCTTGAGGTTTGATAGTTGTATTTGTGTTTCAAGGGTTGGAGATTTGATACACTAATTTCTAAAGAGGCTCATAGCTTTACATACTATATTCATCTTGGGATATCTAAGATGTAGAGAGATTTGAGGCAGCATTACTGGTAGAGTGGTATGCGGAGAGATATAGAAGGGTTTATGGATCGATGCCCTTGTTTTTGGTAGGTAAAGACCTAGCATCAAAGACCTGGTGGATTTCTTCTGCAGCTACCTATTGCCGAGTGGAAATGGGAGCGAGTTACTATAGATTTTATAGGTGGATTGTCTCGCTCTTCTCGTAGTTTTGATAGCATTTGGGTCATCGTGGATTGATTGACCAAGTTTACATATTTTATCCCCATTAGAGTATCCTATATTACCGAGAGGTTATCCTGTGTTTACATTGAGTAAGTGATTTGCTTATATGGGGTACCTGTGTCCATTATTTTAGACTCAGGCTCTCAGTTCACTTCTAGCTTTATAAGGATGCTTCAGGAGGCATTTGGTACCCAGGTTAACCGTAGCACCGCATTTAACCCCAGACAGATAGGCAGTCAGAGTGGACTATTCAGGTCTTATAAGACATGGTCCGTATTTTTGTGTTGGATTTTGGAGGTCAGTGGGTCCAGTTTCTACCATTGGTGGAGTTTGCATATAATAACAA
The DNA here is from genome assembly GCA_030864215.1 of Capsicum pubescens. Classification (NCBI taxonomy): domain Eukaryota; kingdom Viridiplantae; phylum Streptophyta; class Magnoliopsida; order Solanales; family Solanaceae; genus Capsicum; species Capsicum pubescens. The sequence continues at coordinate 275,605,010 of CM061540.1, read as the reverse complement.
CTTTCATTCGAGTATTCAGATGTATGTATTTGAGGCATTGTATTGGAGACAATTTTGATCTCCTGTTGGCTAGTTTGAGACTTTAGAGGCTAGGCCCCGAGGTATAAATTTGCTTTATGAGTCATTAGACCGAGTTTAGGTGAATCAATGTAGGCTTTGGGAAGCTCAGAATATACAGAGAAGTTATACTAAAAGAAAATATCATCCATTGGGATTTAGAGTAGGTGACATAGGGTCTTCCTACGAGTATTGCCCATGAAAGGCGTGATAATGTTTGGGAGGAGGGGTAAGCTTAGCCCCAGATATATTGTACCTTTTGAGATCCTGCAGACATTGGGAGAGATGGATTATGTGTTGGCATTACCTCTTGCCTTCCAATCCATACACCCGATGTTCCATGTATATATGTTATGGAATTATATTCCAGATAAGTTGCACGTGCTTCGGTGAGACTCGATTCAGTTAGACCAAAGGTTGGAATTTGTAGAGGAGCCAATGTCCATTTTATCCATAGATGTCAGATGGTTGCGCTCTCGGTACATTCAGTGGTTAAAGTTCAGTGGCGTCACCATCTAGTGGAGGAGGCTATTTGGGAGACCGAGAATGATATACGCGCCCAGTATCCCGACCTGTTTGTGACTTCAGGTATTTCCTTATCCTTTACTTTCGCTGATGAAAGTCATTTTAGTAGTGGATATTATAATGACCCTCATGGTCATTTTTCTTATTTCATACATTTTCGGTGTTTAGGGCTTTTTTATAACTACCCCAAGTTATTTATGACTTGTTGGGACTGATTGTTCGGTTCTGGATGGTTCGTTTGAGTATTTTAGTGATATCAAATATATTGTAGAATACTTATTGTAAATAGACATTTGGTAGAAATGTAATTTATTACCCTTCAAGAATATTTTTAACTTGTATAAATAAAAATTCTCTAGTTATGATATATTTATATTACTTACAACAACTTTTATATTGTGATAACATTTTAAGCGGAGATAGTAAATCTAGAAATGTTAAAATATTATCATTATATAATAGAGGTTTTATTAGAAATAATCTTCTATTAATTATGTTATATTCAAAATGTTCTAATTATTTTACCATGAACCTATGCAATACCCGAGTGTGAATTTAATAGGAAGCAGGGGTGGTATTGCCACAATCTTGCACATGGGATCTATGTATAATGACACTACACTAATATGTGTAATCATATTAACTTATTAAGTGCCAAGTCATTATGAAATTAGTATTAATATACACTTTTATATATAAATATAAATTCCAATTTCACTTAACATTTTTAAGTTTAAACATCCTGCTTCCTGTAACTTTACTTAAAATGTTGCTATATTATTCAACTCGGGTTTTATCGGGACACTATTCAGAGGCTTCTCGGAGAGGTCTTTAGCTTTGGAGTCCAGGTAGACTAGATTGACCCTATCTTTAGATTGAGCTTATTTAGGGTAATTGTATACTATTTGCTTGTTTTGGACAAGTACTTGTAGTTTGAGTATGATTTCATATATATATCATGCCTAATTTATTAGGTTAGGACACCATTTTAGTAAAATTCAGTACCATTTCTTTTAGTAAAATATAGCATGTATCATGTTAGGACATGGAATTAAATTTTGGAACCTTGGGTTTGTCCCTTTCTAATTAAGATATGCGAATGATTAATTAAATGTATTTTAGTTTTCGTATAGATTCAGCATGTACTTTATTTTTGTCATTGTTTGTGAATTTTTGGTACCACTTTGGCATAGGGTATTTATGGTTTGGATTTCAATGTTACTGTTGGATATGGTTATTATGAGTTTTTGTTCGAGTCCATCATCAAGTTATTATGATTTGGGAGTTCTGGTACTGATTACTGTTGTTCAGGGAGTTGTGCATCCTCCAAGTTTCGATTTAAGTCCGACATCTGATTATGAATTGTGTTGTGTGTGTGTATATATATATATGTGTGTGTATGTGTGTGTGTGTGGGGTCTCGTCATTACCCTCTATTTTTGGTGGAATCCAGCATATGGCCTCTTATTATTATCTATCACTACAGGTTCGAGCCCAGCGGCTCGCTTCTTGTTACTACCCTTTGTTGCCGGTTCAAGCCAAGTGCACATATGAATGATTACTATGATTTCTTAGGATTGGCTTAGTTATGAATTATTTACATTATTTTCTTTAATTACTTCTTGTGTGTCCCACCGACTTATGAGGCTATGATTAGGTTAATTGTCTTCTTCAGTGTGCCTAGTAGGCATATGGGGGTCCAGTTAGGTTATGTTTTATTTGTCTGTTATTACCACGTTATTTATTTTTTGTGTCATTTATATTTATTCCTTTACGACATTTGTGTATGTTGGTAGTTATTTACCTTTCTATCACTTTTTACTGTTCACATAGACTACACCCTCGTAATTTAGTTATACTTTTTTTGTATTAAGCTCAATCTGTTGATTTCTTTGAAACTCATACTACACTTTTGCATCTTTTCTCCAATATAGATTCGGGTATTAGCAGCTAAAATTGATGTGATTCCTACCTTTCGGCACCGATTAGGGGCAGGGTGAGCTTACTGTTTCCCGAGGCTGATCTTCCTCAATCTACTCCAATTTAGTATTTTGCACCCGAGATTGCTTGTACATGTTATGTATATATTAGATCTTGCCTAGTACTCTAGCTATCTTTTAGTAGCGGTTGTAGTAATGATCTTACCTGGTTTTGAGAGTGATTCATTTGTATATTTGGTCCATTTTCCTTCTCTTATTTTGATATGTTATATATATATTTCCTCCTTATTTTTCACTTATTATTACCACTTCTATCAATATACAAGATCTTTTATGATTTTTGCATGTTAGTCCGTTATTTATTATTTCGGGCTATGCATAGCTTACCTACTGGTGGGATAAGGTAGGAGCCATATGACTTGACTAATTGGGTCATAACTATAGTAAGAATCCACATCCCCGTGGTCAGGTTGGTCCACAAGCGCAGTAGGCAAACCTTGATTCTTTACCTTGTGGTAATTCTCCAGTTTGAGCTATAATCTATAGAACCTCACTTTCCTGTTTGATATACTCAAAACACAAATTTTCATGCTTTAAAATTTAGATCCTTCACATTGTCCTCATGCAATCGACGTGATTTGTTAGTCTTGTATCTCCAAAGTCTACGTTTTATTCCTTGAATTTAGTAAGAAGCTAATCTACTGAAAAGGAATTGTGTGTATGTGTTGGGGGGGGGGGGGGGGGGGGGGTCTTGTAGTTCTTTCACCATTAAGATAATAAACTTAACAATATGTCCAAATAAGAAATGCAAATTCCCTATGTAAGGCCTCAAGTGTCGACTGGTGTAGCACCCCAACTTAGGATAAGGAGTCCCATATCGGCAAAACACAGGAGGGATGTTGGGTATATAAGTAAGCAATCCTTACTCCCTAGTGATACATTTTAAAGTCGTGCAGGTCTAGACCCAGAAAAGAAATATCACTAGTGGGTTAGGACGTTACAAGGGTCTCTCGAGCCTTCATAGTTTGGGATGCCCGTCTTGGACAGGGACTCAGCTTGGGCTGTGACAAGAATGGTATTAGAGCAGCTCCTGTGTCATCCCTATTGATGTGGAAAAGATTTTAAAATGAGTTTAGACAAATCCCGGTAAGGCGGGGCAAAGCTCAGTCCTGACTCTAGCAAATCCCATTCGGTGGGGCATACATCAGCGAGGATGTTGAGTCCATAAGGGGGTGTATGTAGCACCCCAACTTAGGATAAGGAGTCCCACATCGAAAAAACAAAGGAGGGATACTTGGTATATAAGTAAACAAGCCCTACTCCCTAGTGATGCATTTTAAAGCCTTGCGGGTCTAGACTACGAGCGTACAATATCACTAGTGGGTTGGTACGGTACAGGGGTCTCTGTATCAAATCCTAAGGTTTTAAAGTATCCTAGAGAGTCTAAAAGTCGTGTTGAGTAGAGTCTTGTGCATGGGTGTGAAGCGCGCCACACTTATGGACAAGAGTCTATGAGCCATTTTTAGGAAGGTTTCCCTTTTTCAGTTTTCATTTTATATGAAGAAGCATAACCTCCATTAATTCCTCTTTCTAAGTTATCCTTCATTCCTTTTACAGAAAAAAACTCCCAGAAAAAACAAAGGAACAAGGAATGGGGATCATCCCGCACCAACGCCTGTTCAGGAAGATCCCCTGAATGACCATGTTTCTCATGATGAGTTCAAGGATGCTTTTACGGTCTTAGCCCATTCTGGATCTTCTCGGAACAACCAGTAGGATATTGCCCCAAGCATTCCAGTGGAAAATATAACTACAGTAAGGATTCGGGATTTTGGTCGGATGAATCCCTCTTTGTTTTCTAGATCCTATTCTGAGGAGGATCTACAGAAGTCTGTGGACATTGTGCAGAAAGTGACAGATATCATGTCCATCACTTCAAGTGTGAGTGAAGAGTGGCTGTATATTAGTTAGAGGATGTAGCTCAGACCTATTTTAAATAGTGGAAGGAGGACCGAGGTGTTGATACAGGGCCGGTACAGTGGGAGGAGTTCGCTACAACTTTCTTTGACAAGTTCTTTCCCCTAGATTTGAGAGAAGCTAATCTTCAGGAGTTCATTAATATGATAAGGGTAATATGAGCGTGAAGGAGTACTCGCTTAAGTACACTTAGTTGGCAAGGTATGCTCCTAATATGGTTGCGGATGATAGGTCTAGAATGAGTAAGTTTGTATCTGGTGTATTTGATGGTGTGGTTAAGGAGTGTAAGACTGCCATGTTGATTAAAGAGATAGACCTATCAATACTCATGGTTCATGCTCAACAGATTGAGGAGAAGAAATGTATGAAGAGGTAGAGAGTAAAAAAGAGGGATAGAACAAGTAGATTCAACTTTTCTCAGCCAAGGTCATAAAGTGGTAATCATTTTGAGTTCTATCAAAAAATTTCATCTCCATCTCCATCGTCAGCTATTGCGACAGTGCCTAAGTAAAGGAAAGCCAGTTCACTGATTTGGTGAGTGTAGAGCAGGTAGTGGTGTGTGTTTTTTATGTTGCAAGCCAATCCACTGGTTTGGTGAGTTTCCAGTGGTTTCTCAGAGAGGAAGAAGTGATCGCCAGCAAGGCCAGACTAATTCTTCAGCAGTTCCAGCAGGTCACCCTCCTTAGTAAGGTGCCACATCCAGTGCCACCAGTGGGCAGCACCAGAATAGACTATATGATCTCCATACATGGTATGATCAGGAGAGTTCTCTCGATGTGGTTATCGGTATGTTGCAAGTCTTTCATATTCATATTTAAGCATTGCTAAATCCCGAAGCTTTACTTTTCTTTGTGACTTCTTATATAGCTGTAGATTTTGGTGTCAGTCCAGAAATGTTAGTAGAGTCTTTCTCAGTTTCTACCCCATTGGGTAATTTGTTATATCCAAATGGGTATATAGAAATTGCCCCATCATAATATCTCAGAAAAATTACTTCAGATGACCTTGTGGAGTTAGAGATGGTTGATTTTGATATCATTCTAGGCATGGATTGGCTCCACTCATGTTATGCCTCTGCAGAAATAAAATTGCTCAGTTTTAATTTCCTAATGATCCAGCTATTGAAAGGAGAGGTAGTACTTTAGTACTTAGGGGTCAGGCCTAGTGTTTCTCTATGGGGCACTCCAGTCCTGTTCATGCGCAAGAAAGATGGTTCTCTCAGAATGTGCATAGACTATCGTCAGTTGAATAAAGTCACAATAAATAATAAGTATCCACTCCCCAGAATTGATGACTTGGTATGCTCATTTCTCTAAGATAGACCTCAGATCCGACTATCATCAGCTTAGAGTCAGAGAATGTGACATCCTAAAGACAGCCTTCAGAACTCGGTATGGTTATTTCCAATTTCTAGTTGTGTCTTTTAGACTAGCCAATGCCCTTTCAGCTTTCATGAACTTAGTTAATAGGGTGTTTAAGTTGTACTTGGATATGTTCATCATAGTCTTCATTGATGATGTCCTTATCAATTACCGTAGTGAGAATAATCATGCAAACCATCTGAGAATTATGTTACAGACTCTTAGATCCCATCAGTTGTTTGCTAAATTTAGCAAGTGCAAATTTTAGCTAAGATCAGTAGCTTTCCTTGGCCATATAGTTTCCAGTTATGGAATTCGAGTTAACCCTTAAAAGACCGAAGCAGTGAGAAACTATCCTAGACTATTCTCTCCATCAGATATCAAGAGTTTCTTGGGTTTGGCTGGCTATTAAAGATGGTTTGTTGAAGGGTTTTCTTCTATTGTATCTCCTATGTCTTAATTGTTATTGTTATGCTTCCAGAGATTGTGTTGGTTATTTTTTGATGCAGAGAGGTAAGGTCACTACCTACACCTCTAGATAGCTTAAACCCCATGGAAAGAATTATCCTACCCATGATATTGAGTTGGCAGTTGTTGTTTTTTCCTTGAAAATTTGGAAGCATTTGCTTTATGGGGTTCATGTTGATGTGTTCACAAATCAAAAGAGTTTACAGTATATGTTAACACAAAAAGATCTGAATCTTCGTCAGGGAAGGTGGCTTGAGTTGTTAAAAGATTATGATATTAGTGTGTTGTATCATCCGGGCAAGGCCAATGTAGTGGCAGACGCCCTAAGCAGGTTATCTATGGGTAGGTGTTGCTCATGTTGATATAATAATAAGTTAGTACATTAGGTTCATCATCTTTCTAGATTAGGTGTTCGGTTGGTTGATTCAGCTACAGGTAATATATGCATTCAAAATCTTTCAAAATCATCATTGGATGCTAAAGTGAAAGAAAATCAAGATATGGATCCTATTTTGGCTATGTTGCATGGGATTCCATTTTTTATCATTTCAGATAGAGGTACCCAATTTACCTTTAACTTTTGGAGCATTACAGTTGACTAAGGACATGACCCTGGATAGAAAGGTATGGAGGAAAAACATTAGGATAGAGGGCTAAGGGTGTGGATGAGTCATAGCCAGTAATTAGGTGGACTTTGGTGTTCTTTGTTTGGCAATGTACAATCTTCTGTGGATGTCGTACCTATGTTATTTTATCATGTTCCTTTCTTTTGATGCTTTTATATACTGTCTTTAATCTTGAGCCGGGGGTCTATCGAAAACAGCCTCTCTACCTCTTTAGAGGTAATGGTATGGACTGCGTACACTCTACCCTCCCCAGATCCCACTTTGTGGGAATATACTGGGTTTGTTGTTTTTGTTGTGTAGATACCCAAAGTAATCTCAGTACAACTTTTCATCCTCAGACCTTAAAGGACATGTTGAGGGCATGTGTTATTGACTTTAAAGGTAGTTGGGATGACCACTTACCTTTGATTGAGTTTTCTTACAACAATAGTCATCACTCCAGTATTCAGATGGCTCTATTTGACTCTCTCTATGGGAGGAGGTATAGATCTCTTAATTATTGGCTTGAGGTAGGTGAGGTTTCTTTGATAGGGACAGATTCAGTGTTTAAGGCTATAGAGAAAGTTCAGTTAATTCAAGAGAGTTTGAAGATAGCCCAAAGCCATCAAAAATATTATGCATATGTGAGGAGAATAGATCTTGAGGTTGGGGTTGGTGATTTAGTCAATTTGAAGATTTTGCCTATGAAGGGAGTAAAGTGATTTGGCAAGAAGGGGAAACTCAGACCCTGCTATGTTGGCCCATAAAGAATCTTAAACTGTTTTGGGATGGTAGCTTATGAGCTGAAATTTCTTGCAGATTTGACATCAGTGCATCCAGTATTTCATGCTTCTTTGTTAAAGAAATATATTGGTTATTCAGCTGTAGTTGTTCCTTTTGAAAGTATGGATGTTAAGGATAGCCTTTCCTATGAAGAATTCCCAGTTGAGATGCTTGACCGTCATATTCGTAGGCTAAGGAATAAAGAAGTTTCCTTAGTCAAAGTTTTTTGGCGGATCCAATCTATTGAGGGAGTTACTTGGGAAGCAGAAGCAGATATGCGAGCCAACTACCCTCATCTTTTCTCTGCAAACTCAGATTCATTTTGAGGTAATGAATTTCCTTAGATTGACTCAACTTTTCTCTCAGTTTCATCTATGTAACCACTCATATGTCATTATATGCATTCAACAAATCATTTTAGTTCATGTATCATGTTTCAGACTCCGTTATGTAATCATGTTCCAAGTCATGTATGTTCAGTATATGATCTCAGTGCTTTAGTATTCTTAGTATTACCAGTATCATTTGGGGACGAATATTACCAAGGGGCAGATATTGTAATACCCCATAAAGTTCTAACCTCATTTCAGCTCCTAGTTGCATGCTTAAGAGGTCCAAATCTTGAAATTTTCACAAAGTGTTAAGGACTTAGTCGTTTTTAAGACCCCTAAACTTTGATGATTTTATTTTATCCTTTCCAACCTTGAGAGTTATATTTTTGAGTTGATTCATGTTCAGGGTTGTTAAAGGTATGTCTCGGGGGAGTTTCGGGATTTTCAGACGGGTGTAAGGGTGTGTTTAGGAAACAAAAATAGTGAACCCACTGGGATAGCCCGTATCGTGGGGGCTAGTCTGCCAGGAAAGAGCCCGTATCGGGAGGGCCACTCCACCTGGACAGGGCTCGCGTCATGTGGGTATATATTTTCAGCCTTTTGATTTAAGATCCCAAGGGGCATTAGTGTCATTTACCTCAACCCTAATCCGTCCTTAACACTATTTAGGGCTTCCCAAAGGGCATTTTTGGCCTCTTTCATTCAAATTGCTCCAAAGAAAATGCTTGTCCTTTTCCAAGAACAAATTCAAGCTCTTTCTTTAAGAAATCAAGAGTTCAAGCTTTCAAACTTAATAAACCCTCGAAAAATCTTCAAAAAGCTATTAAGGAGTCTTGGGTGTTCATCTATGGGTTCCTTTAATCCATGGAGCTCAAAAAACACTTCTTTGATTAAAATATGAGTTTTTCCTCTATTATGAAGTTACATATGTTCAAGATGAGTTTAATTCATGTTTTTCCCTTGTATTTTGACTCAATTTATGTCCTAGAATGATCCTTTGGAAAGTTACGTTATTTCTTATTTCAAGTTTCGAATTCCCATGTCATATTTAATTGACTTTCATGTCATAATATCAAATTTGTGAATTTGGCTATGAAGTCATGTTATTTTCTCTTGTTTTAAGGTATTCCCATGCTCAAGTTCATGATTCTCACTTGTTCGATGAAATATCTATATTTTGAGTTTTTGAACCATGATCCCATACTACAGTTTTAAGCTTTGATATCATGTTTTATGACAATTCAATACTGTCGGGTTGTGAACACCCAATACCAAAGTGTCTTACATGATTTCATATTTTCAAGTAATGATTTAGTTAAACTATGGATATTATTATTTTAGTTAGTTGATGTAATCGTGATGAGCTCCATCAAAAATAATGTTTGGTGAAACTTAGTCTAGTTCAGTACCAGTGTCAGTTCAGTTGGGAGTTGGATTTTGCATCGAGCGAATGCAAGGATGGCGGCTCCCCCGTCAGTTTAGACAGAGTCGTTATTAATAGTCCCTACATTCCAGAACTATATAGCCAACATAGGATATGAGGGGTCACCCATCAGTATAGGCTTGACTTTCTCTCAGGGGTCACCTGTCAGTTAAGGCTTGACTCTCTAGTCCTTCGAGACACCAATTTAGTGGATCCATAAAATCAGTATTAATACATGTGGCATGATACTGACACCATTCCAACTGATGTTATAGGTTGGACCCCCAATTAGCTCAAATTGGGGCATTCAGTTACATGATACCTCTCACAGTCTCAGTACTGTATTCAGTGTATTTTAGTTCAGGTTTGCTTGACCAAGTGTACATATTTTCAGTTATTCAGTTATACAGCTTTTAGTATTTCAAATTACAGATTATCTCAGTAAGATACTCATACTTAGTCTTTTATTCTCAGATATTACATCTCCATGCATTCATGCTCAGTTATCTCGTGCATTTTAGACAGTCCTTATCTCACGTACCAATACATTCAAAGTATTGATTGCATACTCTTCTTTGCGCTATGTTGTTTTATAACGCAGGTTTGGATTCTTAGTTTCACGACCGTTCTTAGACCACTTAGTGTTACTCAGTAGCAGTAGTGGTGAGTCCTCATCCATCAGGAACATGATTTATTTATCCCAGTTAAAAATAACTTTTCTTATGTTCAGTCTGTCCGAGTTAGTTAAGGTCTTGTCCCATCAACTCCTCATGATACTTAGAGGATTTCAGACAATCAGTTAGACAGTCAATCAGTCCGTTCTGTCTTTATCAATTATTTCAGACAGATAGTTTAGTATTTCAATATGTTTATCGGATATTTAAGGCATATAGTTGCTGCGTACTTTAGTATTAAGTTTTGCAATATCTTATCTATTTATCTTTCGCTCATGTGCTACATTACTATGTTACTCAGTGCTCACTGCAGGTACCAACTCATGGGTTAGCTTGTGGTCAGTTATGGTCATAAGCACCGTTGTCTGGACTAAGGGCTAGTCTCACATCATGACAACTGCATACTTTTCAACTTCGTGAAATTGACAATCAAGAAATTATTATTGGGGGTGGGAGATGACACATGATCTATAAAATGAGTTGTCTAGCCCGAAAGCTGGTCTAGAAATCATAATTATTCATAGAAGGTTTCTTACAACAATCAAATAGTAGACACCCGAGTCCACGTGGCATCTCCTACCAGAAAATATCCAAATTAATTTCATCACAAATTATTTTACATCATTTCAACTTTATTTCTTAACTATTTCCAGTAAGATATAGTAATGAATTGAACAAGTTCACCATTTATCATTATGAACTTACACTTTTCCATTTAAAATCTCATGCATTTCATCGACTATTTTTATAGCAATTTTGAAAGTTTATGTGATCGGTTTGGATTACACATGCAACACATGTATTCAAGAACTAGTAGAGAATTAGATTGACAAGATGGAAAGTAATTTTGAAGATAGATGAGGATGCAATTAATAATATCATACATTTAAGTTTAATACTTTTAGAAGAAATATAGAATCATCCACGATATACGGATACTTGATAAAAAAAATATTTGTAGAGGGATAAAAGGCAGAGGATATCCTTCTGCATGTCCCGGTTTGACATCTATAGCCCTATACTTCTCTAAAATTTATCTAAACCCATTAAATTGTGCAAAACTAAAATTTGGAACAACTTTAATTATTGACAATGCCTATGTTGCATCACATTATTGAATATAATTTCAACACTATTTTTAACTATTTCCAAAAAGATATAGTGATGAATTGAACATGCACACCATTTATCAATATGAAGATAAATTTGTCCATTTCAAATGTCATGCATTTCATTGAACATTAAAATTTTACAATTTAGAAAGTTTATGTAATCAATATGGAATACACGTGCAACACATGTATTCAAGAACTATTAGAAAATTAGATTAACAAGATGGGAAATAATTTTGAAGATAGATGAGGATGAAATTAATACTATCATACGTGTAAGTTTAATCCTTATAGAAGAAATATAACATCATCCACAATATTCGAACATTTGAGAAAATTGTTTTTAAGATTTATAGAGATAGAAAAGGCAGAGGAGATCCTTCTACATGTTCCGGTTTGACATCTCTGTCCCAATACTCAAAAATTTATCTGAACCATTTTGATATTCAAAAATAAAATTTGGAACAATTTTAATTTTTTGCAAAGCCTAGTTGCAGTTATTTTTGCAAAGTTAGAAAATGATGTGGCTACACGCCACTAAAAATTAGTAACATACATGCATCTGTGGGTTTTAAATATTGGATTTCTTCAAATTCAAATGTTTAGATGAAATTTTGAGGTACAATAATCACATATATATGTTTCTGTATCTTTTATTAATAATGAGCAGCTATCTTCAAGGAACTAGGTCCCTAGATGTTCAAGGGTATAGTACAACTGGTATGCGTCTGAACAGTTTAATCCTCTTGTGTAACAAACTGTGCAAGTGTTTTTTGTTCTACTTAGGACACCTGGTCCAATTATGTTTTAACCCTAATCATCACTCCATTATAAAAGTAAAAGGATTTTTTTTTCCTCAGGTGGTTTTTGCAAATCCAAAAATTAAAGAGTGTAAGAAAGGTAAAAATTCAATTTCAATATTTCTCAAGTTCTTAATTCTTGTATGTATAAAAATATGTGTGTTCTTGTGTGAGTCTTGAATTGTAAATGAATTACTAAAGTTATAAGAGTAATGATCTTTTATTTTTACTTTGAGAGTGTTTAGCTAGAATTGCCTTAGATCGAAACTGGTTAGAGTTAACCAGAGTTGAAAGTGTCTTGGAAGTGTTGTCAAGGTGAAATTTTAGTAGAATTACTACAAGTTGGAGGAAACTATAGTTAGGTTCATTGGAGTCTCTAATCAAGAGTATGATTATAGTGGACTATTTTAAAGCTTGTGAGGAAAAGTCATGGTTTTTTCTCCTTAAGTAAGGGGGTTTCCACGTTAAATATTGTGTCATTTACATCTGCACTGCTTTGTGTTCCTGTTTAGTTTATTGTGTTTTTGCCTGCGATTCATTCTGAGGGACCTGGTCCCTCGTAGCTATGCAACCGCTAGGGTTTCTACAATTGGTATCAAAGCCAGAATACTTTAAAAAGTTCACACCCAGACTGATTTGGTTAGCATGGCTGCTTCACCTAACATAGAAGAAAATCAATCTACCACTAAGCCACCTATATTTAATTAGAAGTACTATGGGTGATTGAAAACCAAGATGTTTGACTTTATTATGGCTTAGGATAGTGAACTAGTGAACATAATTCTTAGTGGTCCTCCTGTTCCTATTAGAAAGGTCAAAGAAGGAGAAATAACAAGAATGGCAGTAAAAAGTAGGAGAGAGTATGATGATGAATACAAAAAGAAAATTGAAAAGAATTACAAGCCCAAAAAATTGCTAATTTGTGGTATTGGGCCTGATGAATACAACAGGATTTCAGCTTGTCAAACAACTAAAGAAATTTAAGATTGCTTGAAAATAACTCATGAAGGTACCACTAATGTAAAAGATTCCAAATTTGATATGCTAACAACACAATATGAAACCGTCACCATGAAATAAGGAGAAATTATTCAAGAGATACATATGAGTTTCACTTCTATCACTAATGAGTTGTACTATTTAGGAAAAGTGATTCCTGTATACAAACAAGTGAGAAAAATTTTTAGGGTTCTGCCTAATTCCTGGGAAAGCAAGGAGAATGCTATATCTGAGGCCAAAAACCAAAAAACTCTCACTAAGGATGATCTTATTGATAATTTGAAGATATATAGACCCAAGAAGCAGCAAAGGAAAGAAAAGAAGGATGTGAAAAGGGATTGGCAAGAGAAGAAAAATGTGAAAAGAGAAAAATCCCTGGCTTTGAAGGCTTCTAAGTCAGACTCAAGTGGAGAAGACGTTGATGCTTTCTAGAATTGTTAAAGAAATGAAGAAAAGTGGTTAGTTTAAAAGAAGAGGTAGCAACAGTAAAAAGGGAGACTCAGTTGAAGTTTTTCATAAATTTGGAAGTCCTGGCCATTTAATCAAGGACTTTCCAATGCTCAAAATGGATTACCAGGGATATCTAAACACTGGAGGTGAAAAAGGGAAGGGCAAGGACCATGTCCCTATAAAATTAAGCAAAAAATCTACAGCTGATTATGTAGCAAGGAAGGCCTTAGCAATGTGGGGAAACTTTTCTAGTGAATCTAAGGAAGATCTAAAATAGGAAGATGTTTCCATTCTGTTAGCGGAGGATGAGAAGGTGACCTTTGATTCCATGTTTGATTTTATGGAAAACACTAAAGATGAAGAAGAAAATGAGATAACACTTTCTGACCTTAAAGAAAACTTTGAAAACTACTCTATTAGAATATAAAAAAGCTTGCAAATATATTGATTGATTTTATGTGTGAGATGACTGAGAAATAAATTGCTCTAGAAGGAAAGGTAAAATGTCAATATCTTGAGTTAATTGATTTAACTCTCCAAATAACTGAGGAATAGAATACTAAGCTGAAATTTGAGAATCTTAGCATAGTCAACTAGAGAAAGCTAATAGTACTCTAGAAGGAAAGATAGAAGATCAGGATCTTGAATTGATAGACATGAATCTTCAAATATCTAAAACTGGGGAATAACTTACTACGTTTAAATCTAAAAATATAAGCTTGGTGAGTCAACTTGAGAAACTAAATGATTCAAATAGTAAAGGGAATAAAGAAGCCTCAAAATTTCAGATCGAGCTTTAGGAAAAATCGAAGGATTCCCAAAAGCATCTCATGAATACACTCAAGAAAAAGAGGAGTTGGAGAGGGACCTGGTCTTTCTAAGGAAAGAACTTGAAAAATCCCTACAATGGATTACATCCTCTCAGATCCTTTCTAACTTAACTAGTTAAGGAGTTAATAATGGTAAATGCATTGGGTATCATTACAAAACTCAATCACATGGGACTCAAGGTAAGGTTGTTCGATATATCAAAAACAAAATACACAAACCTTTATTCACTCATTGTGGAAGACATAGACATATCAAGGACGACTGTCAAAGTAGGCTCAGAGCAAGAATGATCAATGTTAGACATATCCAGCAAGAGAATACCTATCCTAAAAGTTTAATACCTTTACAAAATATGAAGAATCTCTCATTACCTCTATGTTTAAAGAAAGACTTGATCACACCTCTATCTCTTACTGGGAACTTAAAATCAAGCGAGTTCCAAAATCTAACAAATGATTTTGTTGCAGGAGGGAGAAAGGGTTTGTAGTTAGAATAGGTTCACTGATAGTACTTATTCAATGCTTATGGAAAAAAGGTTTAATTGTATTCTCTTTCTCATGATACTTCAACGTAGAAGTGTCTCATGTGGAAAGGGTAAGAGGGATAAAAAATATGTTGTTGATGGGATGTAACTTACTTTGTTATACAATACAAAGATGGTGATTCATGAGACATGTAAGTTCTATTTTGCTCAACCAATTGATCTCAAAGGACCTGGTCGTTGGAAAATCAAAGTTGAAACTTCCAAGCGACAATTCCCAAGTATCGATGAAAAGATAGAAAAATCTAGGTTGTGATGAAGATTCAGTTTCTGAAGATCTGATCTCTGGTCAAAGAGATAAGACTGATGTATATGAGAGTGAATAAAAAATTTGATACAGAGAGGGGTGATGACAGTGATCATGATCCTAGATCTCAGTCACAAACATCAACTCAATAAGAAGAACCTCATGAGTCAAGGTTTCACTGGGACCTTATGCCGGTGAAATTCACATCAGAAGCATTATTATCCTAAAAGTGAGATAAAAGGGTGAAAATAATATAAAAGATACTGGTTGGTTCAAAGCAAGGTAGACGGGAACCTTGAAAATTCAAAGAATTCTAAGTCTAGGACCTGGTCCTCAAACCTACTTTCAAAAAAAATTCTAGAATGAAGTTGTGTATTGAAACTAACAATTTGTGACTGGGATTGATCAAATCAACCTGACCTACGAGATAGATCAGCTTTCCTTACAAAATTTTGCTATTAGGAGGCAGAAGGCTGGTATCCTTGGTAGAATAGGCGCATGTTGGTCTAACTTAGTATCATACCTTTGAAGGTATACACCCATGGTAACAACTTTGGAGGAGAACAATATGACATTCACAAAATTGAAGATTCACTCAAAGAAAGAGAGGGACCTAGTCCTTTCTGATAGGTTAGTGTCATGAATAAGTATTTTTTGTTTATTCTAGCAAATAAAACCATATCTTCTCTCTTTCTGTATCAGAAAAGTGTCATATTATTAAAAGAAAGGATGAGTCATCCCTAAATTTAGAATGATCACATCTAATTCTTTCAAAAAACCTTTCATATGCTTACTTCCTCCTTTATATCTAAGATTATCCATTCCTTCTTTCGTTAAAACAAAAATCTAGTCACAAATATTTCACTTGTGGAAAGGACCTTTAAATGGATACTAATTCCTCATTTTTAGACTTTTAAAGAAAATTGAGCATAGCATTGGTAAAAGTCCTTTCTCAAATCCTCTTGAAAAATACCCCATGTCTCATAATCTCCCAAAGACAAATCCCTTCTTCACTCAAACTGTTGATGGATCATCCCTGAGTCCTCAAAACTTTTTTGATAAAACATTAATGGATAATGCTTAGGTTGTTGAAAACCTCATATTACTATCAAATAGCCAGGAAAGAATATAGTTTCTCCCTAAAACCATAATGTTAGTAAAATACTAAGATATTCTTGAGAAAAGTCTTAAAGGTTTACTGAAGGACCTGGTCCCAGTAAGAGGAAAGTAACTAAAAGAAAAATCTATGATCACCTATACTAGAAGGAAAAATAGGGAGAGTAGTAAGTTTGTGTAAAAGAAGTAAGAAATAGGTTCTTGAGAATTCAAAAGTTGTGTACTGGAAGGATTTTTGACACAAGTGTGTTAACAGAACCTAGAATAATGGAGTTAGTAGAGCTGGTACAACATCAAGGATGGATGCATCTCATAGAGGGACCTATTCCTATGGTCTTTGAGAAGGTAGTCAGGGAAGTCTATTCCGTATTGGAGTTCTCTAAGGATAAAATGAAGATGATAGTAGTAGTTCAAGGAATAAAGCTAAATATTGTTGTTGCTTTGCTTGGGAGAATTTTGGATGTTTCTATCTGTGGTGTGAGGAATTTCTCAAGGAAATAGCCATCAATAGAGTTCTTTGCAACTGCATCAAAGGTTAAAGGTAAATCATTGACTGCAGTGAATAGGAACTCACTCAAGAGTGAGTTGCAATTAGTTTTTGATTTTGTAAACAAATTAGTTTTTCCTTGATCACAAAAAGGGAACAAAGCTTCAGCTACTGACTTGTATGTCATGGAATACCTTAGCAGCCTTAAGTTCATCAGTTTACCTTCATTGATGATGGAACCCATACACAAAGTATTTCTTGGGAAAAATGGAAGATATGGCATGCCATGTGGTTACTAGTAAAATAAAGTGTTGGGTCACTTTGGTATTGTGTGTAAGAATTGAACTCTTGGAACTGCATTGCAAATGCTTGATATGAAGACACTGGTCAAGAATGAGTGTGTGAATAAAAAATCAAGTAACATCTCTCAAGTGGAACTTAGCAAGGAAATAACAAGGAAATAGAAGAACTAAAGCTCAACTCAGCTATCGAAGATAATGAAATTAGCAAACTGAATATGACAATCTAGTATCTCAGTATTAAAAGACCAAGTTTCACTGATGATCTTAAAATTGAGAATGATGATCTAAAGAAAAGAGTCTCAAACTTGATAGATGAGGTTCTCTACTTGAATGCAGAAATAAGGCATTTAACCAAGAAATTATTGCAATGTCATGCTACAGAAAACAACAACCTGGCTCTGCTCCTTCAAACCATCCTTCCAAGTCCCTTCCTAGTTTAACCTTTCTTGATTTCAGTGGATTTTTCTTTAGAACATTTAAATTATGCATTGCAATGATACTTGTCCTCTACATATGAATGAATCCTTCTTTATATGTTGTATGTATTTCCTTTTTGTTAAAAGATGTTCTTCTTGTTAGTGTTACCCCAGTGACCATGATTTAACTAACATATGCTTATCTTTACTCTTAGTTTACTATTTTCACTTTTTAATGATGCCAAAATAGGAAATACTAATATCATGTGTTAAGGACCAGGTGTGTGTGTAAGGTATGTACTAATGATGTTAGGGACCAAATACCAAGTACATACGTGGTGATTTGGTAATGCATAATGGCATATTGGCAGGGGGAGTATGTAAAAGGCACTAAATAATCAATGGTGCATGATGACATGAGGAAGTAATTGAAGCTTGATAGCAATTAAGAATAAGGGACCAGGTCCCTAAGTTTCATGACGATGGAAGCATGGTGTTGCATAATAGGGTGTACATTCATCTTCAGTAGTGGTAATAACACTGATTAAATATGATGAATGAGTATGAGCATTGATGATAAAAACTCTATGGGTTTTTTTTCATTATCAAAAAAGGAGAAAATTACTGTATCTTGTTTTGATGATAAGTAGCTGACTTAAAAGGACCAGGTCCTTGGATGTTCAAGCGTACAGTATAGTTGGCACGTGTCTGCATAGTTTTATTCTCTTGTGTAACAAATTGTGCATATGATTCTTGTACTACTTAGGGCACCTGGTCCAATTATATTTCAACCATAATCATCACGACACTATAAAAGGAAAAGGATGCTTCTTCATCAGGTGGTTTTTGCAAATACAAAAATTGATGAGTGAAATAAAGGCAAGATCAGAATTTCAACATTGCTCGAGTTCTTATTTCTTGTATGTATAAAAACAGAGTATTTTTAGTGACTCTTGAATTGTAAATGAATTACTCAAGTTATAAGAGTAATGATCTTTTATTTTTTCTTTGAGAGTGCTTAGGAGTGTTGCCTAATATTAAAAATGGTTAGAGTTAACAAGAGATAAAACTTGGCAGAGTTGTCAAGGAGAAGTTGTAGTAGAGTTACTTCAAGTTGGAGGAACCTAGAGTTAGGTTCATCGTAGTCTGTAATCAAGAGTTTGATTATAGGGGACTGTTTGAGAGCTTGTGAGGGAAATTCGTGGTTTTTCTTCCTAGAGTAAGGGGATTTCCACATTATGTTTTGCGTCCTTTACATTTCCTGCACTACTTTGTGTTCCTAGTTGGTTTTCTATGTTTTTCCCTATGATTGATTTTCAGGTTGGTCCTCAATCTCAGTAGGTGGGCCTTGATTCTTTCTATGAGGTAATTCTCTAGTTTTAGTTGTAGAACCTCACTTTCCTAATTGATATGCTCAAAACACAAATTTGCACGCTTCAAAATTTCCATCCTTCACAATGTTCCTCAGGTAATTGACTTGATCAGTAATTCTTGCCGCTCTATGTTTTATTCCCTGAATTTAGTAAGGATCCAGTCTAATGAAAGAGAATTGTAGGGGATTTCTTGTAGTTCAAATAGCATTAAGACAATTAACTTAACAATATGTCCAAATAACGCAATGAAAATTCCCTTAAAAAGGCCTGAAAGGTTGGCTGCATGCCTTTTCACTTCATCAAATTGTCAATCAAGAATTTATTATTGCAGGTGGGTCTATAAAATGAGTATTCTTGCCCGAAATTTGGTCTAGACATCATAATTATCTATAGCAGGTGACTCGCAACAAATCAACTAGTAAACACCTAACTAGTTCTATGGTCCACGTGGCATCTCCCTCTTTACAATATCCAAATTAATTTTATTTCGAATTATTGTATATCATTTCAATTTTATTTCTTAACTATTTCCAGTATGTTGTAGTGTTGAATCGAACATGTACACCATTTATTAGTGTGAACTTAACACTTTTCCTTTACAAATCTTCTGCATTTCATCGAACATTAAAATTTTACAATTTATAGCAATTTACAAAGCTAATATGATAAGTATGGAATACACGTGCAATGCACGAATTCAAGAATTAGCAGATAATTAGATTGATAAGATGAAAAGTAATTTTGAAAATAGATGATGATGCAATTAATAATATCATACATGTAAGTTTAATACTTTTAGAAGAAAAGTAATATCATTCCTAAAATTCAGACATTTGATATAATCTATTTTTATATTTGTAGAGGGAGAAAAGGCATAGGAGATCCTTGTACATGTACTGGTTTACATCTCAGGACCTATGCTCCTCGAAAACTTATGTAAACCAATTTAATTGTTAAAAAATAAAATTTGGAACAACTTTAATTATTGGAAAAGCCTATGTCGCATCTATTTTTGCAAAGATAGATAATGGGTGTTGTTACACACCACTAAAAATGAGTAACACACAAGCTTCTATGGGTTTAAAATATTTGATTTTATCGAATTCAAGTGTTTAGATGAAATTTTGAGGGACAATCATCACATATATATGTATCACAATACCTTTTTTTCTTAATTTTTATTGAAACGGAGACAATTCAAAACACTTACATTAAGAAATTACACGAAAGTATATTTCAGAGTCACTTGTACTAAATGAGAACTCTAGATCAGCAACTCCATTTTTTAACACTGTAAATGGGGACACATAGAAAAAGAAAGATTTTCTTCTTCTACCAATTTATTTCATAATTATTTATTCTACTAAATCCAGTTCCTTCACTAGGTAACTTTATGAAGGAATTGGCTAGTCGAGTCACCATTTCTACTTGTTGGGTTATGGATTTTTTCCCCTTCCTATGTGGATAAATAAACTTCAATTTGGACCAATCCACTTTTGCACATAGGTCCATTTCAATGAGGCATATATACAGATCTTTTTTGTTCTTATTTTACCATCCACATAAGAGTTTTTAGCAGTCACAAAGAGAGAAAGATTAGCAAATTTTAGCACACCAATTTCAGCCATAGCAACAAATTTTAAATTGAGATTTCCGCTTTGTTTCTTGTTCGGTTGAGATGATTTTTGAAAAGATTGTTCCTATAATCTCAATCCTTTATTAGGAACTGACAGATTTGGATTTGGTGGCTTGTTCCTCCTATTTATCATCCGTGAACAATAGCTGTAATTTTGTGCTTTCGCCCTTCTTTGTTCTCTAGTTTTGTGCAATCTTATTGTACTTTTTCTCGTTGTTTGACACGTGTTTTGTGTCCAATATATGAGAAAAATATTATAACTCTTGATGATTATAGTGGAGGTTTTGGTCCCGTGATTTTTTACTCTTCATATCAAAGGATTTTCCACGTAAATTTGGTGTCTCGTGTTATTGATTTTACTCTTATATTATCATATTTTGTTTGATTGATTTTCTTCCACATTACCATTTTGCTTTGGTTTATTTGTCTTCTCTTGGTTCAAACTGAATGGAAAAGCTTAGACTTTGGAATTCCTTTGTTGCTACCATGTCGTGCACTTTAATAGTGCCCTTGTCTTTCCAAACAAAGTGGTATCAAAGCATTTATTTTAATGATTGTCGATTTGAATGATGGAGGAAAATATGAGCAAAATGGTGTGTTTGAATGGTAGTAATTATCATACTTTGAAAGACAAGATTAAAGATCTTCTGTTTTTCAAGAAAATACATTTTTCTGTGTTTGCATCTACTAAACCTTAGTGTCTGACAGATGAGTACTGGGAATAACAAACTATATTATGGGTTGAAGATAATATAACAAACCATATTATGAATGAGACACATGCCAAAAGTTTGTGGGACAAGCTTAAGATATTTTATGCTTCAAAGAGTGGTAATAACAAGTTAGTCCTACTTAAGCAGTTGATGAATATCAAATATAAAGAGGATAGTCCTATTTCTGATCATATAAATGATTTTTAGGGTGTCCTTGACCAGCTTTCTAGAATGGGTGTAAAGTTTGATGAAGAAATTCAGGGACTTTGGCTTATTAATACTTTGCCAGGCTCTTGGAATATTCTTCTAGATTCATGTAACTATGAAATATGCTAAGAGTGATGTCCTAAATAAAGAAATAAGAAGAAGATCTCAAGCCTCATATTCTTCATCTTCACACTAAAATGTTTTGGTTACTAAAGAGAGGGACAGAAATAAATCTAGTGGTCAAAATGATATAATAAAATTTAAAGCAAGTCGAAGTCCAAATTTAAGAATGTTACATGTGTTTATTGCAATAAAATAGGGAATATCATGAAAGAGGAATATGAGACGATAAAATAAAGAAGGAGATAATAAAAATCATGTTGTTGTTGTTGCCAATGATGATCTTCTTGTTGCTTCTGGTGAGAATGTTATTAATCCTGTTCATGATGAGTCTAGCTGGCTTATGGATTCTGGTTCTACTTCTCATGGTACGCTTAAGAAGGAATTATTTTCTTCTTATACTGTAGTAATTTTGGAATATTGAAAATGGCCAATAATAATAAGGTTAAAGTACTTGGCATTTTGATGGAAAGTAAAAATGGTTCGAGATTAGTTCTTAAATATATCAGGCATGCCCCAGATGTTTGCTTGAATCTGATTTATGTAGGAAACCTTGATGATGAGGGTTATGTTAACACCCTAGGTGTTGTCCATAGGAAGCTTACTAGAAGTTCGATGATTGTGGATCAAGGTGACAAGTTGTCTAACTTGTATGTATTTTAGGGCTTCACTTCTAGATTCTTATTAAACATGGGTTGTAACAAAGTTGAAGAAGTCTGTTCATTGCTTAGCCTGTAAATAGAAAAGAGTTTCTTTCAGAGTCATTCGCTGTAACACCACACATTTTTGGGCTAAAATTTGAACCATCGTTGCTATGTGTATAAACTCTAATCCAATGATTTGTAAATGAATATAATTTTTTTGATCATTTACCTAGTGTTTAAAGTTCTTTTAAGATGAAGAATGTTCATAGAAAACACATAAAGTAAACTTGAGTTAAGAACTTTTGGTTCAACCAAATTATGGTATTCAATCCTACCAGGGACAAATTTGAACGTGTGTAAATTCTGGAAAATATAGTATTTTAGAGATTAAGACACACTAAATTATATATAATTGAGTCCTCTTTCCAACGCATCCAATTTCGCCTTAATCTTATACCCGAGAAAAACGTTATGAGCATTTTCTTGAGGTACCAGTGAGGGTCTGTGATTTCATTGTGGCATGTACCTTCTACTCCACGATTTCACCGTGGCATGGACCTATTTTCAGAAATGCTAAAACCCCTCTTTAATTTTTTTAGAATAAAAAAAGTCATTTACGTCCTAAATCATCTTATAACTAATGTGAACATGATTTTATCATCCCATAACTCCAAATACAAAAAATACACAATCCCTTTTCTCCAAAATCCTCAAGAACACAAAATAAGAGTTCTTGTTCAAAAAATTCAACTTCCAAGGCTCCAAATTCATGCTTTCCTTCAAAGATTCAAGAAAGTCAGGTATGTTGGACTATCCTAAATCTCATGTAAATAAATTTAATATTTTATCAAGATTTAAATATGTATATATATGTATGTGTAAGAAGTTTTAATAATTATTTGAAGAGCGCATCATGAATCCATTTTGATGAAAGTATGCATCGATTGTAGTGTCCTTCTATATACTTAAGTTATAATCATGTGTGTATACAATATGAGTTTTTAAAATTGATTTATAAGCATGAGTTATAAAACTCCCTTTTACATGATGAAATTTATGTCTTAACACGTTATGAATTGTGAAATGGGTTTGAGAGCATGAATTATAAGTCTACTTTTTCGATCATGATATTTATGTATGGCCAGTGTTGGGTCTGTTTTATGAATAATGATAATTCTTGAGTTTTAAATGCCTCTTTACCTATTATGCATTGTTATTTCTATGTTTTTGTAGAGTGATTCTAATTCTAAATGCTCTTATTTCCTAATGAAGAATTGCATTTGATTGATGAAAGAATTGGACACCTCACGTTAAAGCCTTCAAAAGAGAGTGTTTTGCATATGTTTCATATGCTTTTTGAAATAAGAACTCTCATTTTATTTTTAACTCTTTTGGTGGTCATTAATATATTTTGAACAAAAGGACTAAAAATATGGCATGACATGATATGATTTGCAAGTCTAGGTATGACGATTCTTATCATGAAATCCCCTTAACATGAAAAAAAATAATGCTATAAGCATGAAGAAAGGTTTTAAGAGGTTAAAATTGGGATCGAAGAGACCTAAATAGTTACCTGAAGAAGGCACGAGCTCAAATAACTCATTACTAGAAATCATATTTTCCCGATGCAGGTTTTATGAAATGTTATTCTCCATGTGGGATAGCATGGTATGTCAGCAAGGAGGCATACTTTTCATAACATGGTATGTCAGCAAGGAGGCATACTTTTTCATGACACTCCAATCCTTGTAGCAAACTCAGATTGGTGGCTTGACCGCAGAGTTAAGAGCAGATTTTATATAGCCCGTTGAATTTAAGAAATGTAGCACGTACCATATAAATCAGAAGTAAAATAAAAAGTTGAGCAAATGGTATACAAGCATGAGTTGATGATCTTTATATTATGCCCATGTGCTTTTACATATATTAAAATAAAAAAAATTCACAATGCTCTATATTACTTTACATGAAATATATGTTTTTTTGGGATTGTTCTGCATACCAATACTTTTCCAGTATTGACCCCCATAAGACATGTTCTGAGGCAAAGTCTCGTGGTCCATCACATGAGTAGAACATTTGAATATGACACAGTGGGTAAGCCATTCATCTTTCATAAGGAAATTTATTCATAGGTTGACTTATTTCAATTTATGGTCTAGCCGGGGGCCTTGACCCGGCCTAGACAATTAGTATTTAGTAGAGTCTTCCTAGATGAGATTTGATTATTGTGTTGTCACTACTTTGTTGACAAAGTTTGGATTATAATATTCCCTTGAATTTTATTATATCTTCCGCACTTTGATTAATGTATGGATTGTGCTTATTATAGTATGCTAAGGGGTATCTTGGGCCTACATTATTTGGGATTCCCATTGTGGCTAGGGCCTCAACTCGGGTCTTAACATGTAGTATTTTCCTAGCTTAGTATAACTCTCAGTATACGAGTATTCCCATATAAAAATTTTATAATACTCAAAAAAATTTAGTTTAGAGCTTACCAATGCATAGAAAATTCAGTCAGTTTTCCAATGATATAAAAATTTTCCAAATCCAATACCTGGGTGAAGAGTTATAGCATTTTTAGTAAAATAGTGTACCACCTGGTACTTCACCGTGTCACGAAGAGGGTGCAAATGGCAATTGCCAAAATCCAGTGAGCCATCGTGATCCCACCTCATCACGCCACCAGCCAATTTCTCAAGTGTCACTTTCCAGTGTGACTCCATGATCATGGAACATCACGCCAAGCTTTCAATTCCCAGTTGTCCATTTTCCAGTAAGCTGGCGCAATTCCACCGCGTCGCGCCAACATCTGAAATTGGGATTTTTAGTTTCCATGATTTTATTTTAGGGTCTATTTGGTCAATTCTCAAAACCCCTAATCAGCCTAAACATGGAAATAAGCCTCTAAATAACCTATTATATCATTATTTACTCACTTTTCTCAAGATTAAGAACATTCTCTCTTAATTAGGAAACCCTAGTTTTCAAGAAAACAAGAACAAAGTGCAAGAATTCCTACAAGAACCTTCAAGAACTTTTCTTCTTAGGTATGTTAGGTGTTCATATATGGGTTCCTTTCACCCATAGAGTCCAAGAATCCATATTTTAAATACTACAAGCTAATTGATTCATGATTTACATGCTTAAAATTGGATTGTATTCATGTTCATGACATTAATTGAGTTTCAATCCATGATCAATCGTAGGTTCCATGAAATTGAAATAGCATGTATATTGAATTGTGTAATTCCCATGTTATAATCCTTGAATTAGCAAGTTTAGGTGTTGTAGTAACAATGTTTGTAAGTTACCCATGATTATATTCATTAAGTTGTGCTCCCCAGGTGTTTGATAGAATGCCCATATGAATTAAATGGTGAAATCATGACATGCTAGTATATGTACAAGATTATGTCCTTCAAGTGTTTGATAAAATATCTCTATGAATGAATTATGAATAAGTGGACATTGTTATGCTTTTCAAGATCATGTTATGCTTTACTTTTCATGCTATCGAGTCCTGGGAGTATTCAATACCAAAAAATCTAGCTGATTACCTAGATCTATAGTAGTTACAGAATAGTCTCAATAAGCTCACGATCAATAGTACTCAGTCAGTTACAGAACTCAGTGAAACTCAGTATCAGTCCAGTTCAGTTCAATAAATAATCAGTGTCATTTAGATGGGTGTAGGATTTAGCATCGAGTGAACTCAAGGATAGGGGCCCACCTGCCAGTAAAGAGTGTGATCCTTAGAAGCAATCTTTGCATTCCAAAACTACATAGATAGCGTAGTTTGAGGCATCATTCTGCCAGTTGAGGGTTGATGATGTGTTTTAACTTGATAGTTGAGAGAACCACCATTCTCATTTAGGGCACCTTTCAAATGAGGTTGACTCTTCAATTGTCTTTACCCGTGGCATGGTACTAAAACCCTTACAACTAGGGTTACGAGTTGGACCCCAGTTATATTATTTAGGGCATGTCAGTTAGATGACTACCTCCCAGAATCTTAATTTCAGTCTCAGTTTAGAACTCAGTTCAGTTCTATAGAATCAGGACTGTAAGACACAGTCCATCCATATCAGTCACTCAGTATCAGTAATTCAGTTACTCAATTATCAGAAATCAGTGCTCAGCTTTAGTAAAAGCTCAGATACAGCATATACTTATATATGCACATGTACAGTATTGTATACTCAGTATTTGCAGCAGTTTTAGTTATCGATATACTCTTATATTCAGTTACTCTATATCATTTTGTTAGTTATTGTTCATGTATATGAACCTTTGCATTCAGACTTACCTCATCTAGAATACCAGTACATTCCACATACTGACGCATACTTTTTTCTGCACTATGATGCCTCATATCATAGGTTTGGATGCTCAGATTCCTGATTGCGCTTAGACAGGTTCAGTCAGCAGTATCAGATTCAGTAGTGAATCCTCATCTATCGAGGTTATTATTTTATTTCATTATCAAAATAGATTTAATATCTTAATAGTCAGAGTTAGTTAGGGGCTTGTCCCATCAACTCCACATTCAGACAGTTCAGATAGAGGCTTTTCAGACTAGACTAGTTCAGACAGTATTTTAGATTTCAAATGTTTTATCAGATATTATTACAATTGTTATTCTTTATCAGTATTCATATTTTGAATCTTATGGAATTTCAACCTATTTTTTGTATTATTACAGTATTACTCTTCAGTGCTCACAGCAAATATAAGTCATGGGTTAGCTTGTGTTCCCTCGAATTGTAAGCACCATGTAGTGTTTGGGGTATAGACTCGGGGCGTTACAAACTTGGTATCAGAGCCTAAGGTTCAATAGAGTCCTAGTGAGTCTGAAATACACGTCTAGTAGAGTCTTGTGCATGGGTGTGTAGCGCACCACACTTATGGACAAGAGGCTATGAGGCATTTTTAGGAAAGGTTTCCCTTCTTTCAGTATTTATGTCATGCGAGTAAGCATGAGCTCAAGTTAAAATCTCAGTCTAATCCTTTCTTACTTTTGTTTACAGCATATGCCTCCTAAAAATAATTATGGATGAAGAACAGGGAATCAGTTAGCACCTCAGCCCATTCAAGAAAATCCCCTGGAAGGGCATGTCTCCTATGCAGAATTTAGAGTTGCGTTCACTAATCTAGACAATTTCGTAGCAGCTCAAAATGAACGGCCAGCTACTTTTTAGGACAACCCAGTGGTCAATACTACTGCATCCAGGATGCGGGACTTCACCCGAATGAATCCTCCCTTATTCTCAGGATCTAAGTCAGAAGAAGATCCACAGGAGTTCCTCGATCAGGTTCAAAAATTCAGAGATATTATGGGATTGACTTCAAGTGAGAGTTCTGAGTTAGATGCCTACCAATTAAAAGACGTATCTCATACGTGTTTTAAGCATTGGAAGGTAGATAGGGGTACAGATTCAAAGCCCATAGAGTGGGAAGAGTTTGCTACTTCTTTTCTAGATACATTATTTCCCTTAGAGCTGAAAGAATCCAAGGTGTTAAAGTTCATCAACCTAAGGCAAGGCAGTATGAGTGTGAAAGAGTATTCCCTCAAGTTTACTCAGTTATATAGGTATGATCCCCATGTAGTAGTAGACAATAGGTCCAGAATGAGCAAGTTCATGTCTGGGGTATCAGAGAGTATGGTTAAGAAGTGCAAAATTGCGATGTTGATCAAGGAGATAGACATATCCAGGATTATGGTCCATGCTCAGTAGATATAAGAATCAAATAAAAAGGAGAGAGAGAGAGAATAAGAGAGATAGAAGAGATAGCTTTAATTTCACTCAGCCTAAGTCAGAGGGTGGTAACCATTCCCAGTTCCATCCAAAGTCTTCAGTTCTATCTCCATCGTCAGCCAGTTATCCAGTCCCTAAGTTTATAAATAGTAACAAAGATAGGTCATTGGGCTCTAAATCTCAGGGTAGAGTCAGCAGTGCTCTATAACGCCCTGATTTTCTAAATTGGAATGCTACACGGTGCTTATGCCCCAAGGGACCACAAGCTAACCCATGACTGATATTTGTACCTGTATACTATAATTCATGACATAATAATTCATAAAACATGCACAATAGGCCATAAGGTTCAACTGAAATAATATAACATCCATATGGGCAAAAAATACCCAAAACAATTGAAAACTGAATCTGAAAGCTAAATCTGAGCGTAAGCCTCTAAGTTCAGTCTAGAATAAGAAGTTGAAGGAACATGTATCCAACTAACTCCGAAAAATTGAACTGAAGGAATAAATAAATAAATCAAATAATGTCGTCCTCGAATGAAGAGGACTCACTGCAACTTTGTATGTTGAATGCTACTGCTACTGCTAGTCTGGGACTCGTGCCTCTGAACCTATGGTGTAACATGGAAATAAAGCACCATAGCGCAAATGTCTCAGTACAACTGGAGTATTGAGTATACGCGTGAGGTAGGCTAATGCAAAGGGTTTACATGCATGAATAATACTACTGACTGACTGATATGGACGTAAGAGTGCAAACATACATACATAGTAACTAAGATCATGAGTACAAAATGGCTAAATCTGTATGCTAATATAGGTTGGAACCATAGTTCTGATAACATGGATGACTATATCTGACAGCCCTGAATCTGGTTGAACTCTCTGAGTTCCATGCTATAATTGAATTTGACTGTATCTAACAGTCCTGGAATACTAATATCTGAAGAATTATCTGAGTTCTTTTACTGAGACTGATACTGAAACTGTGGGAGGTAGTTGTTTAACCAACATGCCCCATGTATACCATTAAGGCTAAGCTGGGGTCCAATCTCTGCCCCGACTGGAGGGGTGTCAATACCGCGCCACTAGTAAGGATAGTTGTGAGTGACCCTTATCTGGATGATACTCAAAGTGAGAATGGTGGGACCCTAAACTGACAGGTTAATCCACCTTATCAATACTAATCTGACAGGCTAAGATGTCTCAACCTACGCTGGATACGTAGTTCTGGAACACAAGGATGACTGCTAAGAATCACACCCTAAAACTGGTAGGTGAGTCCCCATCCTTAGGTTCACTCGGTGCTAAATTTTACTCCCATCTAAAGAGACTAAACATGATTCAACTGACTGTACATAGACAGATTAACTAACTTCCGTTGACTGACGGAGTAGTACTATTATCTGACAGTTAACTGAGATTGTTAGATTTCTGAGGTTTCTTGAGTCACATGACTGACTGAGTTCTATAGATTATAGCTTGACTGATATTATCGTGACAACATGACATGGATCTAGTCATACAACTATGTTTTTCGGGTACGAATACCCCCAGGACTCGATAGAAGGAAACTGACACACATGACATGACTTGATCACAAGATTTGAGTCCATAATTCATAATATCATAAGTAGTGGGTATGATATTTCATATAGTTATTCAACATATTAAACATTGTAGGGAATGCATGGATATATTTCGTGTACATATTGTATATCTCCATTATCTTGCATGTTTCATACCACCACAATAGCAATACACGAAAAGCATGGAATTCATATTGAAGTATATAGCTAACATGAACTTGTCATTTAGACATCATACAACCATACAAACATGAATTTCTAGCATCCTAAGCATTTTATCAAACACCTTGCATGCATTCTTTAAGGCATAGGTGGGATTCATACTTGCACCATATTAAACCACCTAAAGTTTATGGTTTTCAATTAAAAAACATATATATTCCATGAAAACACCTTTAGACATCACATTGAAACTTAAACAACAATTTTCAACATGTACATACTCATCTAACCACAAAAAGTTTACAAAATAATATTTAAAACATGGTTGTTGAGCTCTATGAACGGATTGGATCCATAGATGAACACTACACATACCTTAGTGATTGAATCTTGAAAGATATCTAATGTTTCTGAAGGTTCTTGAAGAATTCCTTAGGCTTGCTCTTGAGGAGATGATCTTGAGAGAAAACCCTAATTTTGTGGTTGAGAGTGTAAGAGAGGGTTTTTAAGATGCTTAACTGAAGAAAAAAATGGGAAAAATTACGCCTCTTTAGGGTTATAAGTCGTGAAAGGTAAAGGAAAAGACCAAAATACCCTTATGAAATAAATTCCCAGTTGCTGAAAATCATAGCTGACAACATTTGTGACAAGGCGTCAAAAATATGGTAAGTCATCAAAAATATTGTCACAGAGGACCTGGAATTGATGGTTTCTGCCTAAGTCTGACGATATTTGTGACAAGGCATCACAAATGTGGTAAGCTACCATGAATATCGTCACTTAGGAGTTGGTTTCTGCCTAAGGCTGATGACATTTGTGACAAGGCATCATAAATGTGGTAAGCTACCACGAATGTCGTCACTTAGGAGCTAGTTTCTGCCTAAGGCTGACGACATTTTTGACAAGGCGTCACAAATATGGTAAGCTACCACGAATTTTGTCACTTAGGAGATGGTTTCTTCCTAAGGATGACTACCTTCGTGATAGGGCATCACAAATGTGGTAAGCTACCACGAATGTTGTCACACTGTTTCCAGCCTGACATGCTGGAGTAAAATAGGAATAACTCTTTCCTCCGTTATTGGATATAGGAGAAATTGGTATAGTTGGAAAGCTAATTCAATTATATATTTGTTGATAAGTCATGATCTCAAAAATTCCAAGTATAATGAGAGATATGCTCATTTGAAGTTGACTATGGAAATATCTTTCTCAAGAATTCGATCGGTGAGGAATGTTTTGATTTGTCTGATAGATGGGAGTTATTTAAAGCCTTAATATACATATAAACTACTAATAAAACTATAAAATAACCATGATGTACTATGCGTGAGCTTGGTACATGGCTCTAATATTGGTTTGGATTTTTTAGGGTATTACATGCTCGAACAAATCCCCTTTGTCAGAAATATAGCAGAAACTATTAGGGTATCTGCAGGGCTGGCAGTGATGCTTGTTTCGGGTATGGCAAGCTAGGACATAGAATCAGAGATTATCCTCAGTCAGGTTCTTAGGTTCAGTATAGTCATCCTTTACTTCAGTTTGGTCACTCGAAGTAGCAGGGTGCCGCTTCCAGTGCCAGCAATGGGCAACGCCCAAACAGGCTCTATGTACTTCAGTCCTAACAAGATCAGGAAAGTTTTCCAGACATTGTCACTTGTATATTACAAATCTTTCACTTACATGTTTATGCCTTATTAGATTCAGGAGCTTCTCTGTCTTTTGTAACTCCTTACATAGCAGTCAATTTCAAAGTCAGGCCAGAAATTTTAGCTGAACCTTTCTTAATCTCTACCCCAGTAGGTCAGTCTATCATAGCTCGGTAGGTATACAGGTTCTTTCCTATTATGATATCTCAGAAAGTTACTTTAGTAGACTTAGTAAAGTTAGAGATGACGAATTTTGACGTCATTCTCGGTATAGATTGGTTCTATTCATGCTATGCCTCAGTTGATTGTAGAAACTAAATTATTCATTTCCAGTTTCCAAATAAACCAGTTCTTGAATGGAGAGGTAGTACTACAACTCTTAAGGATCAGTTGATTTCATACCTTAGAGCGAGAAAATTAATATCAAAGGGATGTGTCTATCATCTTGTGCGAGTCAAAGACTCTAGTTCGGAGACTCATAGTCTTGAGTCAGTTCCATTAGTAAGTGAATTCTTAGATATGTTTCCCAAATATCTTCCCAGAGTTCCTCCCGAGAGGGAAATTGACTTCAGAATAGACCTTCTTCCAGATATTTAGCCTATATCTATTCCACCATACAGAATGGCTCCAGCTGAACTCAAAGAATTAAGAGAACAGTTAAAGGACCTTTTAGTAAAGGGGTTCATCAAACCCAGTGTTTCCCCGTAGGGTGCACCAGTCTTATTCATGCATAAGAAAAATAATTCTCTCAGAATGTGTATAGACTACCGTCAGTTGAACAAAGTTGAAGTCACGAATAAATACCTACTTCCTAGAATTTATGACTTATTTGACCAACTTTAGGGTGCCATTTACTTTTCTAAGATAGACCTCAAATCAGGCTACCATCAGCTCAGAGTCAGCGAATGTAAAATCCTGAAAATAGCTTTCCAAACCTGGTATGGTCACTTTGAATTCCTAGTCATGTCCTTTGGGATTACAAAAGCCTTAGTAGCCTTCATAGACTTGATGAATCGAGTGTTCAAGAAGTACTTGGATATGTTAGTCATAGTCTTCATCGATTGTATTCTTGTTTATTCTCATAGCGAGAATGATCACCTCAGAATCACACATCAGACTCTCAGAACTCATCAATTGTTTGCCAAATTTGGTAAGTACAAATTTTGGATAAGGTTGGTAGTGATCATTGTCATATTATTTATGTTGATGGTATTAGAGTTGATCCTCAAAAGATTGAGACGGTGAGAAACTGGCCTAGACCTATTTGTTTGATAGATATTAGGAGTTTCTTTGGTTTAGTTGGCTATTACCATCGGTTTGTTGAAGGATTTTCATCTATTATATCCCTCATGTCCAGATTGACTCAGAAGAAAGTCAAGTTTCTGTGGTCAGATTCTTGCGAGAAGAATTTTTAGGAGTTGAAGACTCGACTCACCTCATCCCTAGTTTTAACTCTACCAGAGGTTCAGATGGGTTTGTTGTGTACTGTGATGCATCTAAAGTAGGTTTGGGTTGTGTCCTCATGCATATAGGTAAGGTCATAGCCTATGCCTCTAGACAGCTTAAGCCTCATGAGAATAATTACCCTACCCATGATCTGAGTTAGCTGCGGTAGTTTTCAACTTAAAGATTTGGAGGCATTATCTATATGGGGTGCATGTTGATGTGTTCACGAATCATAAAAGCTTGTGGTATGTCTTTTCTCAGAAAGATTTGAATTTGCATCAGAGGAGGTGGTTAGAGTTATTGAAAGATTATGACATGAGTGTTCTGTATCATCCAAGGCAAGGCCAATGTAGTTGCAGATGCTCTCAGTAGGTTGTCTATGGGTAGTGTTGCTCATGTTGAGAATGGTAAGAAGAAGTTAGTTTAGGAAGTTCATCAGCTTGCCCAACTAGGTTTCCGCTTAATCGATTCAGCAGAGGGTAGTGTGTGGGTACAGAATAACTCAAAATCAACTCTAGCTTCCGAAGTGAAGGAAAAGTAGGATAGAGATCCCAGCCTAATTAAGCTAAAAGAATCAGTCAGAGATCAGAAAGTAGAGGTTTTCTCCCAAGGGGGAGATGGTTTGTTGCGTTGTCAGGGTTGGCTATATGTGCCAGGTGTAGACGACTTAAGCCAATAAATTCTTGCAGAAGCGCACGATACGCGTTACTCGATCCATCCAGGGGGCACTAAGATATGCTGCTATTTGTGGGAGATCTATTGGTGGAGTAGGATAAAGAGAGATATTGAAGAGTTTGTAGCCAAGTGCTCAACATGTCAGCAGGTTAAGATAGAGCACTAGAAACCTAGTGGGTCTATGAAGGAGTTCAGTATTCCCACATAGAAATAGGAAGAAGTGAACATGGACTTTGTGATGGGCTTGCCTCGTACTCGTCGTCAGCATGATTCAATTTGGGTTATCGTAGATAGGATGACCAAATTCTCTCATTTCTTGTCATTCCATACTTCCTATTCAGCCGAGGACTACGCCAAAATCTATATCAGGGAGTTGGTCAAGTTACATGGAGTTACAGCATCTATCATCTCAGATAGAGGTACTCAGTCTATCTCTCACTTCTGGAAAGTATTCCAAAAGGTTCTTGGTATCCAAGTGTACCTCAGTACAGCCTTCTACCCTTAGACAGATGGTCAAGTAGAGAGGACTATTCAAACTCTAGAAGATAAGTTAAGAGCCTGTGTTGTTAAATTTAAAGGTAGTTGGGATGACCGCTTGCTTTTGATCTAATTCGCATATAATAACAGCTATTATTCTAGTATTCAGATGGCTCCGTTTGAGGCTATTTATGATAGAAGATGTAGATGTCTAATTTCTTGGTTTGAGGTAGGTAAGGTCGCGGTAGTAGGGCCTGATTTAGTAGTTGATGCCTTAGAGATGGTTCAGTTGATCAGAGAAAGGCTTAGGGAAGCCCAAAGCCGATAGAAATCATATGCAGATGTAAGGAGAAAATATCTCGAGTTTGAGGTTGGTGATTTTATATACTTGCAAATCTCTCCCATGAAGGGGGTGAAGAGGTTCAGCAAGAAGGGAAAGCTCAGTCCTTAATATGTCAGCCCTTATAGAATTCTCAGTCATTTTAGAAAGGTAGCTTACGAGCTTGAGTTGCCTTCAAATCTAGCTTCAGTGCACCCAGTATTCCACGTCTCCTTTATAAAGAAATGCATTGGTGACTCAATAGTCATAGTTTACTTAGAGGAAATAGATATTCAGAATGATCTCTTATTTGAAGAGGTTCCATTCTAAATCCTTGATCATCAGATTCATAGACTGAGGACCAAAGAAGTTCCCTTGGACAAAGTTCTTTAGTTGAATCAGTCCGTTGAGGGATCTACTTGTGAAGAAGAAGCAGATATACGGACCAAGTACCCTCATATCTTCTCCATAAGCTCAAATTCAGCTTAAGGTAATAGTATTCCTTAGATTTACCCAGTTATATATTCATTTATAGATACAAACTTGGTATTAATTATCATTGCATATCATCTTCATGATAGTCATTCATTCATGAATCAGTTCAGCCATATACTCATGCATCAGATATGCATGTTCAGTATGAAAACTCAGCTTATCAGTAGCTTCAGTCATGTATTCCATGCATCAGATATGCATGTTCAGTGTATAAACTCATTCTATTAGTGTTTCTCAGCTTAATCAGTCTCATTCAAGGATGAATATTCCCAAGGGGGAGATATTGTAATACCCCATAATTTCCTAGCTTAGTTTGATTCTCAGTATACAAGTATTCCTATATAAAATTTTTATAATACTCAAATTTTTGCATCTTATATCTTACCAATGCATAGGAAATTCAGTCAGCTTTCCAATGATATAAAATTTGCCCAAATCCAATACCCGAGTGAAGAGTTATAGCATTTTTAGTAAACCAGTATACCACCTGGTACTTTACCGCATCGTGCAGAGGGTGTAAATGTGTCACGACCTGAACTAGGGGCTGGCCATGACAGACATCCCAAACCATGAAGGCCCGAAATTCCCTTCTATATCAGGTAATCATGCACAACATTCCTATAATAAAGAAGATGCGGAAACATAATCTGCTATGGAAACATGGTTAATTCTGAATTCATCATAAGTATGGAAACTATAAATCAACTATATCTAAATAAAATCTGACTCAATCTGCAAAATCTCTACTACATAAAAATCTTACAACTTTTTGAAACTGGGACCAGTAGACTAAAACCATATCTAATAATAGTTGTCAGAAAGTAAACAGGCCTTCTGGAATAAAGAAGGATCAACAACTGGGCACTGCAACTCTGTCTGATAAAATTTATTACTTTTCTGGACCCCTAGACTAAGCCTCAGAACCTGGAGGGAGGAATGGGGTTCAATACAAATGTACTGGTACGCAAAGTAATCCAAAATAAAACTTTTATATAAGTGAAATAGTGGATAGCAATTTGTTAAAACATCATGCATAAACAGCTCTCAAAAACACATGGGCATTTTCTGAAAATCATAAGTCATTCTTGTCAATGCACTGTCTGTTCTTTATATTACTTTTGAGTTAGGTGGTTCGCCCCTACAATTATAAAATCCCACGGGCTGTATGGAATCTGCCATTGACTCGGCGGGAAAGTCCCCAACCCGAGTGGGCCACAAGGGTTGGAGTTTCTATTTCTGATATGCCACATGGCACTAGGCCAGCATAATATAATATACCCAGATCGGCAAATCATGATTTTTGGAAATGAGTTGTCTGAACTCATGCCTCCTTCGGGGAACCACCTAACGTCTCTTTATGTGCAGTTTTAACCACTTCTAAAACATACATCATTCTAAATCTTAAAATCTGGAAGTCTGATTTCAAGCATGCATTCTATTCTATTCTGAATTATCATGGCATAATCTGAATTGGTATCGTCACACTATGACTTGCAAGTCCTATTTCTGAGCCATATTATAATAAGCATGATCTTTCATTAAAACATAGTTCAGACCACCCAAACATGCAAATAGTACAAGATATTTCATGTTCTGAAGCATAAATCAAAACTATGTAAAAATCCTTTAAACATATGGTGGTCATGTGCTTTTGGCAAAATCATGCACTCTTTCCTTATATGAATATTTTCAACATTTATCAACACAAATACCCTCTCTTTTAAAATCCAAATCTTAATCCAATCATAACATAATTCAAGACATTTTAAACCATGCTTTTCAAGGATGCATTCAAAACATTTATACCATATGATAAGTAAAGGAAAATCAAAACAAGAGAGGGATTTTACATAAGTCATGCTCTCAATTAAATCATCAACCTTAAAACACAAGTCTACATATATATACAATTTTGAATCAATATGGGGGAAGGTCAAAACACCAAAACAATACCGTCAAGATTTCTTAAACATGAATGTATTCATAAATCTAAAAACCCCTTTCTTAAAATCATGATTTCTATGCCCATGAGATTTTAGAAAAACCTCACGTACCTCTATTTCAAAAAATAAAGAATGATTCTTGAAGCTTATGGATTGAGGATTCCAAATCTCTAATTATCTTCAAAAACTCGTGGTTGAATCTTGAGATACGAGGAATTTTAGTTTGAAACCCTAATGGAGTTTCTTGAGAGATTTTGATGAAAATAATCTTACATTGGTGTTCTTGAGTTTAAATCCCGTGTTAGAGATGATAAGGTGTTTGAGAAGTACCATTTTACCATTAATGAAATGGAGTAAAAATATAACTGGTGCCCGATTTTATGGGCCACCGCGACGTGCCACTATCGCGGTGGCTCACTGAAAATTGACGAATGTGAAATTGAAATCCTCCATGATACGCCACTATTGCGAGGTTCCACTGGAATTTGACAATTGCTAATTAAACCATCTCCGCGATGCGCTAAACACCAAAATGATGATGTTTTACGACTAGCACATAAAATAGCCATAACTCCTTCACCAAGTATCCGTTTTGGACGAATCTTATATCGATGGAATGATTATTCAGTCATTTACATAATAAAAAGTTAAAATCTATGAAATTCCACAGGGGAATAAGTATAAATCATTCTAGAAGACAAAGCTTGACACTTTAGGGATAAAATTTAGCTAGAAAAAGTTTGGGGGCGTTAAAATATCCCCCCCTTGGGAACATTCATCCCCGAATGTTGACGCGGGAAATAGACAAGCCTAATTTCAAGCATATTAAGGTATATAAAGAATAAGTCAAGGATTGTACCTTCCATTTCGTCATCCATTGGATCAAACAGTTTTGGGTATCTAGATCTCATGTCAACTTCTGATTCCTAAGTTGCTTCTTCAATTTTCTGGTTTCTCCACAACACTTTAACTAAGGCTATCTCTTTGTTTCTCAATCTTCTAACTTGGCCATCGAAAATTTCTACAGTCTCTTCTTCATAGGACAGGGAGTCTAACACTTTGATTTATTCGGTAGGCAATACTAAAGAATGGTCTCCAATACATTTCTTTAACATAGATATGAAATACCGGATGAACAGCACCCAAAGTAGCTGGCAATTCTAACTCATAAGCAACTTCACCTATCCTTCTCACAATCTAATATGGTCCTATATAGCGAGGACTCAGCTTACCTTTCTTCCCGAATCGCATGACTCCCTTCATGGGAGAAACCTTGAGAAACACCCAATCTCCAACCTCAAACTCTAGATCTCTTCTCCTAACATCGGTATAGGATTTTTGACGACTCTGAGCTGTCTTAAGTCATTCTATAATGACTTTCACGTCCTACATTGCCTGATGAACAAGATCAGGCCCAAGTATCTGTATCTTACCTACTTCATACCATCCTATTGGAGACCTATATCTTCTCCCATACAATGCCTCTAATGGTGTCATCTTAATACTGGAATGGAAACTGTTATTATATGTGAACTCTATCAATGGAAAGTGATCTACCCAACTACCTTTAAAATCAATCACGAAGGCCCTCAACATATCCTTAAGGGTTTTGATGGTGCGCTCAGCTTGCCCGTCTATTTGAGGGTGGAAAGCCGTGCTCAAATTCACTTGAGTACCTAAACCCTTATGAAATAATCTCCAAAACTATGAAGAAAACTGTGTACCTCGATTAGATTGATGGATACAGGTGCCTCATGCAAATGAACTATTTCTGCAATGAAAAGCTTGGTATAATGCTCTCCCGAATAATTAGTCCTGATAGGTAGAAAGTGAGCTGACTTGGTCAGCCTTTCTACAATCACCCAAATGGAATCATACTGGTTTCGGGACCTCGAAAGTCCTATAATAAATCCCATATTAATCATTTCCCACTTCCATAATGGCAAGTCTATCTCTTAGAAAAAACCACCTGGACTCATATGTTCCACTTTAACTTGTTGACAATTCAAACACTTGGCAACATAGTTAGCCACATCACACTTCATATTATTCCACCAATACATAGATTTCAGATCATGGTACATCTTAGTAGAGCTTTGGTGAACAACATACCTCGAAGTGTAAGCTTCGTCAAGGATTCTCTTCCACAAACCATCAACATCTGGCACACACAACCTACGCTGGTATCTCAAAATACCATCACCACCAATTTCAAAGGACATAACCTTCTGTTGACCCACATCTATCTTGATCTACATCAAGATGGGATCTTCAACCTACTTCTCCTTAACTTCTGTACAAAAGAATGATTTAGCTATCTCATGAACAACCATTGCCCCATCTTTGGAATTCAAAGTCGCACTCCTAGATTTGCAAGTCGGTGAATATCCTTCACCATCTCCCTCTTTTCTTTCCCCATATGAGAAAGGCTACCCATTGACAACCTGCTAAGGGCGCCGGCTACCATATTTTCCTTGCTCAGATGATAGTGTAGGCTCATGTCATAGTCTTTTAGCAATTCCATCCAGCACCTCTGCCTGAAATTCAATTTTTTCTGCGAGAAAACATACTGTAAACTCTTGTGGTCGGTGAAAATATCAACGTGTACCCCATACAAATAGTGCCACCAGATCTTAAGTGCAAAAATCACAACCACTAACTCTAAGTTATGAGTAAGGTAGTTCCGCTCATGCACCTTCAACTTCCTAGATGTATAAGCCACTACCTTACCGTACTGCATAAGAACACACCCAAGTCCTACTCGGGACGTATCACAGTATACAACAAAACCTTATGTACCCTCCGGAAGAGTCAAAACAGGAGCAGTAGTCAACTTGTCTTTTGACTTCTCAAAACTATTCTCACAAGAGTCAGACCATAAAAACTTCACCTTTTTCTGAGTCAACTTAGTAAGTGGTGCCTCTATAGAAGAAAAACTCTCTATGAACCTTCTGTAATAACCCGCCAAACCCAGGAAGCTCCAAATGTCGGTTGGAGTCGTGGGTCTGGGCCATTTCCTCGCTGCCTTAACCTTTTGGGGATCAACTTGTATCCCCTCACTAGACACAATATGCCTCAAAAAAGCAATAGCATTTAACCAGAATTCACACTTAGAGAACTTTGAATACAACCTATGATTTTTGAGAGTCTGGAAGATAATTCGGAGGTGATTTGTATGGTCCTCCTCACTTTTGGAATAAATCAAGATATCATCAATGAACACTATGACAAACAAGTCTAGAAACTGATGAAAGACCCTATTCATTAGGTCCATGAAAGCTGCAGGAGCATTAGTCAACCCGAAGGACATGACTAAGAATTCATAATGACCATATCTGGCTCGGAAAGCTGTTTTAGGAATGTCTGACTTCCTAACTTTCAACTGACGATATCCTGAACGAAGTTCTATTTTAGAAAAACACTTAGCGCCCTGAAGTTGATCAAAGATGTCATCAATCCTAGGAAGGGGATATTTATTCTTAACAGTGACCTTATTTAGCTAATGGTAATCTATGCACATACGTAGGGAACCATCTTTATTTCGCATGAAGAGTACAGGTGCACCCCAGGGAGAAACACTAGGTATGATAAAACCTTTATCTAGGAGATCTGCTAGCTATTCTTTCAACTTTTTTAGCTCTGTAGGAGCCATTCTATATGGCAGAATAGAAATAGGATGGGTATCTGGAAACACATCAATGCCAAAATCTATCTCCCTATCAGGCGGTATTCCTGGGAGATCATCTGGAAAGACTTCTGAGATTTCATTTACTATAGGGACAGACTAAAGAGGAAGACTTTCGGCATTAGAATCTTTAACCCTAATAGATGATACAAGCAACCCTTGGAAATAAGTTTATGGGCTCTGAGGTAAGATATGAAGTGCCCTCTAGGTGCTAAAGAGTGTCTTTCCCACTCTATTGCTGGATCATTTGGAAAAGAAAAAGTAATCTTTCGGGTTCTACAATCTAGTATGGCATAACACCGATGGAGCTAGTCCATCCGTAGGATAGCATCAAAAGAAACCATATCAAGTTCTATGAGGTCTACCACAGTATTTCTACTAAGAATAGACATAACACAATTTTTATACACCCTCCTAGCCACAACCGAATCACCCACCAGAGTGGAAACAGAGAAAGGTTTAGCAATCATATCGGTCTCAAACACAAAACCAACAGCCATATACAGGGTCACATAAGATAAGGTAGACCTGGTATCAAGAAACACATATACATCACGGGAAAAAATTTGTAACATACCGGTTGCGACCGCTCTCGGCAGCTGATGTGGCACCTTCCGAGTTAGTGGTGGTGCAGAGGAATTTGCCTGAGATTTTGTCCCACCAACATTTTTCCAAGAAGATGGACAATCCCTCTTAAAGTGACCTGTCTGACCATAAGAATAACATACAAATGCGCCTAGCTAACACCTTCCCGGATAATGCCTACCATAAGTATCACACCGCGGATAAGGGCGGTACTGCGGAGCTACACTACACTGTGACTGGGTATCCTGAGCCCTGGGTCCGCGACTAGTCTGAAAACTCTGAGATCATCTATCAACGGGGGTTCTGTGCGGTAGGGCGCTGGATGCAGATTGTGCGTTACTCCAAAACGTCTTCTTTTGCCATTTACTACCCCAGTTACCGCTTTATGGCTGACTGTGGTTCTAATCTGTTATTTTGGCTCTCTTTGTCTACCTGTCCTTCTCTCTAGATTTGGAAATTTTATTTTTATTTTCTTCTACATGTTGCATGTGTACTGACAGCCTAGAAAATCCATATCCCTATTTAGCATCGCCCCTTGGCATTCAAGAGCTAGATCATTGGAAAGGCCGGATGCAAACTTCCTCATCTGGGCTCTCATATTACTTGTCATTTCTGGTGCATAATGAGCCAGTTGGTTAAACTTTAGAGTGTACTCCTGGACACTCATTTTCCCCTATTTAAGATTCATAAATTCCTCTACCTTGGCTTCCCTCAACTCTAGAGGAAAGAACTGGTCAAGAAAAGATTCCACAAATTATCCCCAAACTGTGGGCTCAACACTCTTACCCTTCGCCTCATCCGACTCATTATACCATTGGTTTTCTACATCTTTAAGTTGGTACGCTGCTAACTCAACCCCTTCCACCTGATCCATTTGCATTACTCTAAAAATCTTCTCCATTTCATCCACAAACTCCTGTGGGTCCTTTTCTACCTTAGTTCCCAAAAATTTGGGAGGTTTTATCCCCATAAAGTGGCCTACCCTAGTATCCTCCGAAGTAACAGATCCATACCCAGTATCCTCTGACCTCTGAGTCTGTATGACTACCAGTTATGCAAGCATATGAATGGATTGCCTGAATTCTGTATTCGATATGTCCCTCTGAGAATACTAAGGATGGTTAACATTTGTCCTTGGATCTCTAGAAGAAATGGTCGAGACTGGAGGACTCCCGGAGTAGAAATAGTCTTTGGGGTGTGCGCTCTATTTTGGGTCCGCATCCCATGGGTGGGGCAGACTTCATCATACTGAGTATCCTGGTTGTTAGAACGACGAGGAGGAAAGACTGTTTTTTGAAATATGATAGATCAATGATTAGGGGACTATTCTATCTCAGACTCTAAAGCACGGACTAAATCACAAAGAGAGGAATCATTCCTAGACACCCAGTAGCCTCTTACTAACAAGTGTGGTGCGCTACACACCCATAAATAAGACTCTACCCGATGCGATTTTGCAGACACCCTAGGATCATGAACCATGCTCTGATAAAAAGTTTGTCAGGACCCGAACTAGGGCCTGGCCGTGACGGACATCCCGAACCATGAAGGCCCAGAATTCCCTTCTCTATCTGGTAATAATGCACAACATTTATATAATAAAAGAAGATGGAGAAATATAATCTTCTATGGAAACATGGTCAATTCTGAATTCATCATAAGTATGAAAATTGTAAATCAACTACATCTAAATAACATCTGACTCAATCTACAAAATCTCTACTACATGAAAATCTGACAACTGTGTGAAACTAGGACAAGGCCCCCAGTAAACCAAAACAATATCTAATATTAGTTTTCTGAAAGTAAATAGGTCTTCTGGAAAAAAGAAGGCTCACCAACTAGGCACTGCAACTCCGTCTGATAAAATCTATTGCTTTTTTGGACCCCTAAACTGAGCCTCAGAACCTGGAGGGGGGACGGGGGTCAATATAGATGTACTGGTATGCAAAGTAATCCAAAATAAAACCTTTATCTAAGTGAAATAGTGGAGAGAAATTTGTTAAAACATCATGCATAAATAGTTCTCAAAAACACATGGGCACTTTCTGAAAATCATAATTCATTCTTGTCAATGCACTGTCTATTCACCGAGTGTCCGTTTTGGATGAATCTTATATCGATGGAAAGCTTATTCATTCATCTACGTAATGAAAAGTTCAAATCTATGGAATTTCATAGGGAAATAAGTGTAAATCATTCTAGAATCCAAAGCTTGATACTTTAGGGACAAAACTTAGCTAGGAAAAGTTTGGGGGCGTTACAAAATGGAAATTGTCAAAATTCAGTAAGCCATCGTGATCCCACTGCATCGCACCACTAGCCAATTTCCTAAGTGTCACTTTCCAATGTGACTCCGTGATCATGGATCATCGCGCCAAGCTTCCAGTTCCCAGTTGTCCAGTTTCCAGTGGGCTAGCGCGATTCCACCGCGTTGCGCCAGCATGCAAAATTGGGATTTTTAGTTTCCGTGATTTTATTTCAGGGGATATTTGGCCAATTCTCAAAACCCCTAATTATCCTAAACAAAAAATTAATCCCCTAAATAACCTATTATATCATTATTTACTCACTTCTCTTAATATTAAGAACATTCTCTCTCAATTAGCATACCTAGTTTTCAAGAAAACAAGATCAAAGCTCAAGAATTCCTCCAAGAACCTTGAAGAAATTTTCTTCTCAGTTATGTTAGGTCTTCATCTATGGGTTCCTTTCACCCATAGAGTCCAAGAATCCATTTTTAAAAAAACTACAAGCTTATTGATTCATGATTTACATGCTTAAAATTGGATTGTATTCATGTTCATGACATTAATTGAGTTTCAATCCATGATTAATCGTAAGTTCCATGAAATTAAAATAGCATGTATATTGAATTATATAATTCCTATGTTATAATTCTTAAATTAGCAAGTTTGGGTGTTGTAGTTACAATGTTTATAAGTTACCCATGATTATATGCATTAAATTGTGCTCCCCAAGTGATTGATAGAATGCCCATGTAAATTAAATGGTGAAATCATGACATGCTAGCATAAGTACAAGCTTATGCCCTACAAGTGTTTGATAAACTGTCTCAATGAATGAATTATGAACAAGTGGACATTGTTATGCTTTTCAAGATCATGTTATGCTTTACTTTCCATGCTATCGAGTCTTGGGGGATTTTAATACCCAGAAAATCTAGC
Source organism: Capsicum pubescens (assembly GCA_030864215.1). Classification (NCBI taxonomy): domain Eukaryota; kingdom Viridiplantae; phylum Streptophyta; class Magnoliopsida; order Solanales; family Solanaceae; genus Capsicum; species Capsicum pubescens. The sequence goes on along the minus strand of CM061540.1, from coordinate 275,560,889 downwards.
TGATTACCTAGAGATACAATAGTTATAGAATAGTCTCAGTAAGGTCACGATCAATAGTACTCACTCAGTTATAGAACTCAATGAAACTCAGTATCAGTCCAGCTCAATTCAGTATAATAATCAGTGTCATTCAGATGGGAGTAGGATTCAGCACCAAGTGAATCTAAGGATGGGGGCCCACCTACCAGTAGAGGGAGTCATCTTTAGAAACAGTCCTTTTTTTCCAAAACTACATAGCCAGCATAGGTTGATACATCAACCTACCAGTTGAGGGTTGATGAGGTGTTTTAACCTGCCAATTGAGGGTATACCTCCATTCTCATTCAAGGTATCTGCCAGATGAGGGTGACTCTTTAGTTGTCTTTACCTGTGGCATGGTACTGACACTCTTCCGACTAGGGTTATGGGTTGTTGGACCCAGTTATCTTATTTAGGGCATGTCGGTTAGATGGCTACCTCCCACAATCTCAGTTTCAGTCTCAGTTTAGAACTCAGTTTAGTTCTACAGAATTAAGACTGTCAGATATAGTCAATCAGTATCAGTAACTCAGTATCAGTAATTTAGTTACACAGTTCAAAAATTAGTACTTAGCTTCAGTAAAAGCTCAGATACAACATATACTTATTTATGCACATGCACAGTATTGTATACTTAGTATTTATAGCAATTTCAATTATCCATGTACTCTCATATTCAGTTACTCTATATCATTCAGTCAATTATTGTTCATGCATATGAGCCTTTGCATTCATCCTTACCTTATCTAGCATACCAGTACATTCCACGTACTGACATATACTTTCTCTTTGCGCTATGATGTCTCATACCATAGGTTCTAACACTCAGGTTCATGACCGCGCTTAGATAGATTCAGTTGGCAGTATCAGATTCAGTAGTGAGTCCTTATTTATTGAGGATATTCTTTTATTTCATTATCACAGTAGATTCTGTATCTCAGTAGTCAGAGTTAGTTAGGGGCTTATCCCATCAACTGCACATTCAGACAGTTCAAATAAAGGCTTTTCAGACTAAACTAGTTTAGACAGTATTTTAGATTTCAAATGTTTTATCAGATATTATTACAGTTGTTATTCTTTAATTCATATTGTGAACCTTATGGCATTTCAGCCTATTTTTCACATTATTATAGTATTATTATTTAGTGCTCACCACAGATATCAGTCATGGGTTAGCTTGTGGTCCCTCGGGATTGTAAGAACCATGTAGCATCGGAGGTACAGACTCAGGGTGTTACATAATATCTGCCTTCAAGAAAACTTAATTTGCTGGAGGTCGAACATATTATTTTTTGTGGTCCTTCTAAAGTAAGGTCTCATGGTGTAACACTTTACTTTGTGACTTTTATTGATGATCAATCTCGCAAACTCTAGATAGTTTCTTTTATGTCCAAAAATCAAGTACTTGATATGTTCAAGGGTTTTATGGCCTTCTTTGAGATACAGACAGGAAAGAATTTAAAATGCATCTACTCAGATAATGGTGGTAAGTACATTAGTTCTTTGGATAAATATTACAAAGAACAGGTGTTCAGCATTCGAAAACTCCTCCAAAGACTCCTTAGTTAAATAATTTATCATAGAGGTTAATAGAAATCTAGTTGAGAGAGTTAGATGTATTCTTTCTAATGATAAGCTGGCAAATTTATTCTTCCAAACAATATACTAGAGAGAAAGTACCTTCATCTCGTTATTCTCCCAATGAGTATGTACTCTTCATTGATGAAAGAGAACCTGAGAGTCTTGATGAGGCCATAAAAAGTGAAGAAAAAATGATTTGATGCTATGGAAGATGAGATTAAATCTTTGCATGATAATCATACCTTTTATTTGGTTAAGCTACTTAAAGATATAAAATCATTGAAAAATAGGTTATTTTTTTTGGGTGAAACATGAAAATGGTAATCCTGTTTCACGGTACAAGGGTAGATTGGTTGTGAAGGGATTTAGCCAGAAAAAAAGAGTTGATTTTTATGAGATATTGTCTCCAGTTGTGAAGATTCCATCCATTCATGTGGTTTTAGGTTTATCTGCAAGTCAAGATTTAGAGGTTGAGAAAATGCATATTAAAATTCCTTTTCTCTATGGTTACTTAGATGAAAAAAATTATATGGAGCGGCTGAAAGGTTTTGAAGTCAGGCGAAAATAGAACTATATTTGAAAACTAAAGAAGAGCTTGTATGGTTTGAAACAAGCTCCTAGGTAGTGGTACAGAAAGTTTAATTCCTTTATGAGTCATTAGGGCTTCAAGAACACTACTTCAGACCATTGTGTTTTTGTGCAAAAATTCTCTGATGGTGACTTTGTTATTATGTTGCTTTATGTTGATGGAATACTTATTGTTATTCATAATGCTTGCATGATTAAAAATTTGAAGTAAGAGTTGAGTTAGTCTTTTTCTATAAAAGACTTAGGACCAGCATTCTTGGCATGCAGATTATCTATGATAGAAAGGACAAAAAGTTATGGTTATCACAAGAGAAGTACATTTAGAAAGTACTTTGATGGTTCAACATGAATAAGGCTAAGGTTGTTATTACACCTTTAGTTATACACTTCAAATTGAGCACAAAGCAGTGTCCTTCCAGTGATAATGAGAAGTAAGAGATGAAGAAAGTTTCTTATGCTTCAACCTAGTTTGATGTATGAAATGGTTTGTACAAGACCGTATATTTCTCATATTGTTGGTATTGTTAGTTATTTTCTTTTAATCCAGGAAGAGAACATTAAAATACCATGAAGTGTAATGAGATACCTTTGTGGAACTTCTAGTCCGAGTTTGTGTTTTGGTACAGGAAATCCTTTTCTTTGTGGTTATACAGATTTAGACATATATGGTGATGTTTATAGTTGTAAGTCTACTTCAGGGTATTTGTTTACTTTTGCAGGGGGGGCTGTGTCTTGGTAATATAAGTTGCAAAAATGTGTTACTCTATCTACTACAGAAGCTGAGCTTATTGTTTCTATTGAAGCTTGTAAAGAATTGCTTAGGATAAAGAGATTCTTGGGGGAACTTGACTATTCTCAGGAGAGGTATGTGCTTTATTGTGATATTCAAAGTGTTAGGCATCTTTGTAAGAATTCTACATTTCATGTTCGGTGTAAACATATTAATGTAAGATACCATTGAATTTGAGATGTGTTGGATTCTAAGATGCTTGAATTTGAGAAGATTCATACAAATTATAATAGTTATGATATGATGACCAAATCATTGAAAAGAGGAGAGTTTTAATATTGTTGCATCATTACCAGGATGCCGGTCTCCTTCACATAGTCGTGAGGGGGAGCATTGTTGGGTTATAGGTATTTTTCCCTACTTATGTGGATAAATAAAGCCTAATTTTGACCAACTCACTTTTTCCCATAGGCCCATTACTATGGAGCATATATATAGATCTTTTTAGGTCTTATTTCACCAACCACAAAAGAGTTTTTAGCATCCACAAAGAGAGGAAGAGGGCAGATTTTTGAGCCCCAATTTCAGCCATAACAGTCAACTTCAAATTGTGATTTCCTCTTCATTTCTTGTCCGATTGAGTTGCTTTTTGGAAAGATAGTTTCTATCATCTCAATGTTTGATTAGAAGATGGTGGAGATGGATTTGGTGGCATGTAGCTCCTATTTTTCATCCATGAATAGTAGCTACATTTTTGTTCTTTTACCCTTTTTTTAGCTCTAGTATTGGTGCAATATTGTTGTGTTGTTTCTCATTGTTTAACTGTTGTTTGATGGGACATTTTGGATAAAAACATTATATCTATTGGTTATTATAGTGGAGTTTTTGTTCTCGTGGATTTTTACCTTTCACATCGAAGGGGTTTCCACATAAATTTGGTGTGTCATGTGATTGATTTTATTCTTATCTTAACGTATTTTATTCGGTCGATTTATTTGCAGCATTATTACCATTGTTCTTGAGTTTTTTTGTTTTTATCATGGTTCAAATTGGAAGAAAAAGTTTAGACCTGGGTATTCTTTCATTGCTATCTTGTTGTGCACTTTAATTGTGCTCTTTGTTTCCCAACATTACTCACTGTAAGAATCCATATCCCCATGCTCAAGTTGGTCCTTAATCTCAGTGGACAGACCTTGATTATTTACATTGAGGTAATTCTCAAGTTTGAGAAATAGAACCTCACTTTCCTATTTGATATGCTCAAAACACAAATTTACACACTTTAAATTTTTCATCCTTTCACATTGTTCCTCATGCAATCAACTTGATCAGTCACTCTTCCAGCTCCAAAGTCTCTGTTTTATTCCCTGAATTCAGTAAGGAGCCAGTCTTTTGAAAGAGTATTGTAGGGGGGGTTATGGTAGTTCTAGCACCATTATGACAATAAGCTTAACAATATGTCCAAAAAATAAAACACAAATTCCTTGAAGAAGGACAGAATTGTCGGTTACATACCATCCAATCTAGAATTTATTATTGCGGGAGGGAGATGAAACATGCTCTGTAAAATTATTTGTCTTACCCAAAAGTTGGTCGAGACAACATAATTATCTATAGAAGATATCTCACAACTGACCAACGTGTAGAAAACTGACTAGTTCTAAGGGGTACGTGGCATCTCCCTCCTCACAATATCCAAATTAATTTCAATACAAATTATTGTATAGCATTTCATCTTTAGTTCTTACCTATTTCGAGTAAGATATGTGATGAATCGAAGATGTTCACCATTTATCAGTTTGAATTTACATTTTTCTATTTCAAACCTCATGCAATTCACCGAACATAAAAATATTACAATTTATAACAACTTAGAAAGTTTATATGATCAGTATGGAATAAACGTGCAATGCACGTGTTCAAGAACTACTAGAAAATTAAATTGACAAGATGAAAAATAATTTTGAATAAAGATGAGGATGAAATTATTAATATCATACATTTAATTTTAACACTTTTAGAATAAATATAATATCATCCGTGATATTCAGACATTTGTTCAAACCTTATTTAATATTTGTAGAGGGCAAAGAGGAATAGGAGATCCTTCTGCACGTCCTGCCATGATATCTACGGCCCACCCTCAAAGTTTTATATAAACCCATTAAATTGTTCAAAACTAAAATTTGGAACCACTTTAATTACTGAAAAATCCTATGTTGCATTTATTTTTGCAAAGTTAGATAATGCGTATGATTACACACCACTAAAAATGAGTAACACAAGCATCTATGGGTTTAAAATATTTATTTTTGTCGAATTCCAATGTTTAGATGAAATTTCAAGGTACAGTCATCACATATATATGTGTCTCAAAATACCTTTTTTTCTTAATTTTTATTTGAAACACAGACAATTCAAAACACTTGCATTAAGCAACAATACAAAAATATATTACAACATCACATGACCAAATTGAGAACTCAAAAATCAGAAACTCCATTTTTTTAACACTACAAATAGGAAGTAAAAAAAAAGATTTTCTTCTTTTTCTACTTCCAAGTTATTTTCAAAATTATTTAATCTGGTAATTCCAATTCCTTCACTAACTAACTTCACCAAGGATTGTTTAGTCAAGCCACTATTTCTACTAAATGTAAGAATCCATATCCTCATGCTTAGGTTGGTCCTCAATCTAAGTAGGCGGACCTTGATTCTTTACCTTGTGGTAATTCGCTAGATTGAGCTGTAGAACCTCACTTTCCTATTTGATATGCTCAAGAACAAATTTGTATGCTTCAAAATTTACATCCTTCACATTGTTCCTCATGCAACCGACTTCATCAGTCACTCTTGTAGATCCAAAGTCTATGTTTTATTCCCTGAATTCAGTACGGAGTCAATCCATTAAAAGAGAATTGTATGGGGGGTTCTTGTAGTTCTAGCACCATTAAGACAATAAACTTAATGATTTTTCCAAATAACACAACGTAAAGAGTGTCGGCTGCATACCTTTCCACTTCTTGAAATTTCCAATCAAAAATTTATTATTGTAGGTGGGAGATGACACATGATCTATAAAATGAGTTATCTTGCCGAGCTGGTCTAGACATCATAATTTTATACAGCAGGTATCTCACAACAAACCAACTTGTAGACAGCTGACTACTTCTATGTGGCACGTGTCATCTCTCTCCTCACAATGTCCAAATTAATTTCAATCCAAATTATTTTATAAAATATCATCTTTATTTCTACCTATTTCTAGTATGATATAGTGATGAATCAAACCTGTTCACCATTTATCAGTATGAACTTACACTTTTCCATTTCAAATCTCGTGCATTTTATCGAACATTAAAATATAACAATTTAGAAAGTTTGTATTATTAATATAAAATACATGTGCAACGCACGGGATCAAAAACTACAAGAGAATTAAATTTACAAGATGAAAAGTAATTTTTAGTATAGATGAGGATGAAATTAATAATATCAAACATCCAAGTTTAACACTTTTGGTAGAAATATTATGTCATATGAAATATCCATACATTTGGTCAAATTTTATTTAATATTTGTAGAGGGAAAAATGGCAAAGGAGATCCTTCTACATGTCCCGGTTTGAAGTCTCTGTCCCTATACTCCTCGAAGTTTTATCTAAGCCCATTAAAATATTTGAAAATAAAATTTGGAACAACTTTAATTATAGGTAAAGCCTATGTTGCATTTCTTTTTGCAAAGTTAAATAATGTGTGTGGTTACACGGCACTAAAAATGTAACACTCCACCAAATCGTCCATGCGTTATTCTCATTTATTTTGACTTCCTAAGTGAGTAAGGCTTAAACCATATAGAATTTCCTTAATTTTGACTCTCTATCAAGTGAAAAATTGAATGATTTTTTCGTCGATATAAGATTTATCCAAATCCGATACCCGGACAAGAAGTTATGGCTAAATTTAAGTCCTAGTCGTAAAACACCATCATTTTGGTGCTAGGTGCATCACGGAGGGGGTGTATTTAACAATTGTCAAATTCCAATAGCCTAGCGCGATTGTGGCAGATTACGCTAAAGTTCCAGGTCCCAACCAGTGGGACAACGCGATGGCCCCGTGTCGTGGTGATCTAAAGAATTCCATTCGTCAATTTCCAGTAAGCCACCGCGATAGTGGCGCGTCGTGGTAGCCCATAAAATCGGGCTTTCAGTTATATTTTATTCCGTCTCATTAAGGGTATATTAGGTATTTCTCACCCCCCTTATCATCTTAAACACGGGATTATACTCCCAAGTGACAACATTATTCATAATTTCTTCAAAATTTTACAAGAACACTCTAAAGGGTTTTAAACTAAAAACTCAGTTAACTCAAGATTTAACCGTGGGTTTTCAAAACTGATTGAAGATTTGAAATCCCCAAATCGTAGGCTTCAAGAATCATCAATTAAATTCTAAATTGAGGTACGTGGGGTTTATCTTAAAACTACATGGGCTTGTCGAAAATACCTAATTATGATTTTAAAAATCATCAAGAATGAATTTGTTAAAGGGGTTTTGAGATTCATGATTTTATTATGCTTTATACATTTGTAATGATATTGTTATTTTGGCCTTTTGGCCTTATCGCCTTAAATTGATTTACACATATAAGTATATGTATGAAACTTAAAATTGAATATTTGTTTGAGAGCACAAATAATGAAAATCCTTATCTTGTGATAACCTTATGTTTATGATCTTATGGTGATTGATTGAAATGCATGATTCACAGCTTGAAAATAGTTTACTCAAATATCATAGTATTTTGAGCATGATTTAGAGTTTTATGAGAGGGAGTTTCTTGATGTAAATATATTTTATTAAAAGAGAAATATTTGCATGAGATCAAGATCTTTGACATTGACACCTTGCATCATTGAAAGTTTGACAAAGAGAGTTGCATATATGTGTTTACATGAGTTTTAAAGAAAGATTTCTTTGAAATAATTTATTGATATGGTGGTCTCGAATTTATGTTTTTGGAAACAAAGAGTGTAATGTGACAATAATAGCTCAGAGATGTGACTTGCAAGTCAATGGTATGACGATGCCATAAGTATGTATGCCATAATAGAGTATGTTTTTTAGAGTTTGATTTCAGAGAATGTATGTTTTAAAGAGGTAAAACTGTTCTTAAAGAGGGTTAGGTGGTTACCCAAAGAAGGTTTGAGTTCAAGCAACTCTTACCCTAAAACTGTGATTTGCCGATCTGGGTATATTATTGAACGCTGGCGATGGTCATATGGCAAAGCAGAGTCAGAGACTCCAACCCTTGCGGCACACTTGGGTTGGGGGCTTCCCCGCCGATTCAATGGAGGATTCCATATAGCCCATGGAATTTCAGAGTTGTAGGATATACCACCTAGATGGAACACCTCGATTTTCTGAACCAAAATGCTACAAGGTGCTTATGACCCCAAAGGACCACAAGCTAACCCATGACTAATATTTGTACCTGTATACTATATAATATACTGAATAAATATGGAAATATAGGTTGTAAGGCCATAAGGTTCAAATCTGATAAAAACATAAAATCTGAGTGGGGTATGAAATACCCAAAACAACTGAAATAAACTATCTGAACATGATAATCTGAAAGCCTCTAACTATCTTAATAACGAGTTAATGGGATATGTCCCCAACTAATTCCAACTACTGAAATAAACTGAAAACTGAAATAGAAATGAAATCATCATGTCCTCGGAATATGAGAACTTACATCTAACTCTGACTGCTAATACTGGATCTACTGTTGATCTGGAGCTCATGACTCTGAACCTATGTTGTAACATAAGAGAAAGAACCATAGCACAAATGCTTCAGTATGAGTGAATGTACTGAGTATACGAGTGAGGTAGGCTAAATGCAAAGTGTTATATGCATGAACAATACGGACTGATATGAACGTGAGAATACTTACATGCATACGTAACTATAACTGAACTTGTGATGATACTGACTACTGAGTCTGAATACTGACAACATGTGTGTACTGATACTGAGATAGTGAATAGATGAATGACTATTTCTAACAGTTCAAATTATGAAGAACTGGTCTGATTGACTGTGTCTAACAGTCCTGAAACTGAATACTGAGTATGTAAATCACTAATAAGTAAGGAACTAATACTGTATTACTAAATACTGAGGGACCAGTACTATATTACTGGTACATGAATAACTGTATATGACAGTTCTAATTATGAAGGACTGGTCTGGTCGACTGTATTTGATAGTCTAATTATAAAGTATTAATCTGATTGACTATATCTGGCAGCCATAAATATGCAGAACTGAAATGCTTGACCATATCTGATAGTCATGAAGATGGATACTGGTAATATGAGCTTAGATAATTGGTAACAATGATAACATGAGTGACTGTATCTGACAGTCATGAATGTGGTGGAACTAGCTGAGTTCTGTATTGTATCTGAGTTAGTTGTATTTGACAGTCCTGATATTTGGAAGAACTATCTGAGTTCTTTTACTAAGACTGGGACTGAAACTGAGTCTGTAACTGTGGGAGGTAGTTGTTTAACCGACATGCCCCAATAATGCATATATCAAAGTTGGGGTTCAATCTCTGCCCCGACTGGAAGGGTGTCAATACCGCGCCACTGGTAAGGACAGCTGTGAGTGACCCTTAGCTAGTAGGTACTCGAATGAGAATGGTGGGAACCTTAAACTGACAAGTCAACCCACCTTATCAACCCTAATCTGACAGGTTAAGATGTCTCAACCTACGCTGGCTACGTAGTTCTGGAACACAATGATGACTGCTAAGAATCACACCCTGAACTGGCAGGTGAGTTACCATCCTTGGGTTCACTCGGTGCTAATTTCTACTCCCATATTAAGGACACTGAACTGAATAACTAAGCTAAACTGAATAATTGAAATGAACTAATTAGCTGAACTGATACTAGTGGTATTATTAAGTAGAGCTAAACTAAGTTTACTGGATTCTGGTGACTGAAGAAATGTACTGAGTTCTGAGGACTGGTTGAGAGTACTTAAGTTACTGAGATTAACTATGAATACTGAGGTTGCTGAGGTTACTGAGCACTGAGATTATTGAAATTACTTGACTACTGAGATTACTGAGATTACTGGACTACTGAGATTACTGAGATTTTTGAGTTTTCCTAAGTCACATGACTGACTGATTTCTATAGATCATGGATTGACCGAGAGTATTGTGAAAACATGACATGTCTCTAGGCACACAGCTATATTTTTTGGGTACAAGTACCCCCAGGACTCAATGGAAGAAAATTGACACACGTGACTGAGTTGAATACATGACAACATCAACACTCCATAATATCATAACTTGGGGAATTTCATGAGGTACATGGTTATCATACATCTTGTACATAAGTAGGATCTGCAAATAAGCATAGCATAATCTCATAAGAATAGTTCATGAACAATCCAACAATATTTACAATACTCAATATCAACATGGAAGTCATTGGAACATAGTGTGATACAAGAATAATCCCAAACATAGATTTTGAGAGTGCGTGTTGGATCCGAGACTTGGTGTGTTTAATTGAAGAGCCAAAGAGGACCTAATTATGCAACCAAAATATTCCAAACACTACACTTGGACTACACTTGATGGGAGCCCATCACTTAAGGGACTTTTGGTCATTTTTAACTTTCATTTTGTAATAACTATATAAGTAACATGCTAGGGCTTCCATTAGGAGTTTTTTGGATATTATTGTAAGTCTTGTAATACTTGGAACACCATAGTTAGGGCTTGTAAAATCCATCAACCAAAACTAGGGCAAGATCTAGTGTGGAATCACTAGTGATTGTGTTTGCTTGGAAACATTGATGCTTGGGAGGAGGAATCCGAACTTGTATCTTTGTACGAGATAGGTTTATTTTTGTGTGTTGTATTAAGGGTCTAATATTTTCCATTCTTGGGTTCTTAAGATTATACCTTCATGTGGTCTATTTATCTATCCTTTTACCTTCATGTCATCTTGTATATTGTTGTGTTGTAATCTTGTGTTCTTGTTGTTATTGTTAAATTCGAATCTTGTGTCTTCTTTTTCATCATATATTGTGGTTAATCTTAGTTTGGACTGCTGATTTGGTGTCAAATACACCACTATATCTTGTAATCTAATTGTTGGTAGTGAATCCGAGAATGGTCTCCATCTTGGTCCTCGAATACTTAATATTTGTGGACTGATTTGGAGTGTTTTTCGTGCCTTCATTGTTAGTCTTGTATCATTTGGTATCAAATTCATCTTTGGTTTTGTTCTTACAATACCAATCTTGGGCTTTCTTTCTAAGAAAATAAAAAAAAAGTAAAGAAAGACGTGTTCTTGAACTTGAGATCTTGGCCGAGAAGTTGAACTTGTTGTTGTATCTTGGCCGAATATTGTGTGTCTAGGTCTAGGATTTATTTTTCTTATGTTGTTGTTTCAAGTGTTAGTATTCTTTTCCATTAACACTTTGAGTCATCTAGATGTGAGCTTTAAAAAAATTGATGTTGTTGTTGTGAACAAGACCATGGCCGTGTGTTGAAGTTGTTGTTCTTGGCCATGTGAACTTGTTGTCATAGTCTTGTTTGGAAGTTTTTGGTGTTGTTGTTGCTCTTGATAAAGTTGTTGTAGATTTCTTGACATTCATCACAACCTTCACCCTTGCTAAAATTGAAATACAACACCAAAAAGAACCTTGGTCGTATGTTGACACTAAAATTGGCCGTGATGTGTGTTGATGTTTGCCGTGGGGTGGACATTTTTGTTCTGTTGTTGATGTGTTCTTGAAGATTTTTGTGGTGTTCATCTTTTTCTTCATCTCATCTTACAACTTAAGACAACCAAAAGTGTAACATAGATTCAAAAAGGTGAACCTACTAGTTGTAAAGTTGTTTGTGAGAAGACTTGAGCCATCTCTTTCTTGACATCTACTTTTCAACCACTTTCCTTGTTTAGGGACCTTGTTTTGTGAGAATTGTACAAAGTCAAGTCTTGCCTTTTGAATATTAGACTTAAAGGAGATTTAATACATATACTTTCCATCCAAAACCAATTGTTTCCATTACATAGTAACTAAAGTTTGTAAACTTCAACTAGTGACTAATTGTGGGGCCGTGACCAATGGTATGCTTCCATGTCATCCAAGCTACCGTACACACGGAAATTTTAAGCTCAAAATTTGATCTTCTAGTTTCATTGTGTTGTTTCTCTAGTTTCCTTTGTTGATTCCATTACTAACTTACAAGCTAGTTTTAGATTGTAAGTTAGTTTTGAAACCGGCCTTCGTGTAGACGTTCCTTTGTGTGTCTTATTCTTTTGAGTCGTTGTAATACTTGGTCCACTTCTCATTGCCTCATGGAGTACAAGCAAGGTTACGACACTTGTAAGAGCAAAGTGAGGGGGAAAAATCCGAGAGATAAAACAATAGAGAGGGAGTGTGAGGACCATTCTTGTACAACTAATTTATTTGTTGTTTTGTAGGTAAATTCTTGGCCATAATGGAAACCATTTTGGCCCTCCTTGATGCTTTGTCCCGAGACCTTGCTAGGGCAAATGCGGGTCTTGCAAAAATTGACTCGAATGTGATAACTATGAGTGAGAGGTTGGATCTATGGAGAGTCAAAGGAACTCTCGTGCTTTTACTCCCAAAACTTTACTTCCAATGATCAATCCTCTAAGACCACCACATAATGCCACAAGCCAAGCTCCAAATACCCCTCAAAACAAAGAACAAGATAGACCACTTCCCCCGCAAGTTGATCAAGTCCAACAAGTAGGACTTAGAAGCCTATTTCCTCCCATCCAAGCTCCACAACCGAAGCTCCACGTTACCAAATCGAGCCTCTCAACCGAAACTTCCCTTTCGAAAAATTGACACATCCAAGAAGAGGAACATAGTAGAAAGGAACGTGAGGTACATGGAGTCTACAATGATGCTTCTATGATGGAAGGAAAATTGAGTCGGGTGAAATTGAAGGCAAGTCTTAAGATGGAGAGGAAACCAAGGTGCAAAATGAAGTTGTTGACCGAGACTTGTTGTATTGAGCTCTTGGGTTTCTCCTATTTTGTGGACTGTTTTGTGTCGTTTCATATTTTTGCGGGCTGTTTTGTGCCGTGAATTTGTGGGCAAATTCCTCTCAAGATGGAGAGGATGATACAAGAATAATCTCAGACATGGATTTATGAGAGTGCGTGTTGGATCCGAGACTTGGTGTGTTCAATTTAAGAGCCAAAGAGGACCTAATTATGCACCCAAAACAGTCCAAACACTACACTTGGGCTACACTTGATGGGAGCCCATCACTTAAGGGAATTTTGGTCATTTTTAACTTTCATTTTGTAATAACTATATAAGTAACATGCTAGGGCTTCCATTAGGAGTTTTTTGGATATTATTGTAAGTCTTGTAAGACTTGGAACACCATATTTAGGGCTTGGAAAATCCACCAACCGAAACTAGGGAAAGATCTAGTGTGGAATCACTAGTGATTGTGTTTTCTTGGAAACATTGATGCTTGGGAGGCGGAATCCAAACTTGTATCTTTGTAAGAGATAGGTTTATTATTGTGTTTAGTGTTAAGGGTCCAAGATTGTCCATTCTTGGGTTCTTAAGATTATACCTTCATGTGGTCTATCTATCTATCCTTTTACCTTCATGTAATCTTGTATATTGTTGTGTTGTAATCTTGTGTTCTTGTTGTTATTGTTAAATTCGAATCTTGTGTCTTCTTGTTCATCATATATTGTGGTTAATCTTAGTTTGGACTGCTGATTTGGTGTCAAATACACTACTATATCTTGTAATCTTATTGTTGGTAGTGAATCCAAGAGTGGTCTCCATCTTGGTCCTCGAATCCTTAAGATTTGTGAACTGATTTGGAGTGTTTTGCGTTCCTTCTTTGTTAGTCTTGTATCATAGTGGCATATCATAAATCCTTCAATTAGTCACAATTTAGCTATATTACATGATTTCTAGTTTCTTAGGCATTTTATCAAACACCTTGCAGGCATAGGTGTATGTAATGCCCCGATTTTCTTAACCGAAATGCTACACGATGCTCATGATCCTGAAGGACCACAATCTAACCCATGACTGATATCTGTACCTATAAACTGCATAATATCCCATAAAATATGTGAAAACATGAACTGTAAGGCCATAAGGTTCAATACTGATACATATCTGAAAAATATGGTATAACAATACCAAAAATAAACATAAATACTAAAGTCTGAACATCTAATCTGATATCTAGTCCAAAAGACTCTAACTGAACTGAATAAGGAGTTTAAGGAACATGTCTCCAACTAACCCCATGAACTGTAAAAAAAACTAATCTAAAATACTCTAATAAGGTAATAATAATATTGTCCTCGAATGAAGAGGAGCATTGACTGCTGAAATCTGTAATGCTGACTGATATGAATGTGAGAATACATACATACATACGTAACTGCAACTAAACTCGTGGTGATACTGACTACTGATTCTGAATACTGACAACATGAGCTTACTGATGCTGAGATACTGAATGGATGAGTTTACTGATATTGATATACTGAATGACTGAGTTTACTGATATTGATATGTAATTCACTAATAAGTGAGGAACTGATACTGTATTACTGAATACTGGGAGACTGACACTATATTACTTATAAAGGAATGATGATTTCTGATAGTTCTAATTATGAAGAACTGATTTGATTGACTGTATATAACAGTCCTGAAATTGAGCTCGTGATAACATGACTACTGAGTATGAATATTGATGACATATATTTACTGATAACATATCATGAATGATAACTGAATTCTGATAAGTGATATATCTAATAACATGAGTTCTGATAACTGATAGCATGAATGAATGTATCTGACAGTCCTAAATCTGATGAAACTAGCTGAGTTTCGTACTGTATCTGGCAGTCTTGATATCCATTGAACTATCTGAGTTCTTTTACTGAGACTGATACTGAAACTGTAGGAAGTAGTTATCTAACCGACATGCCCCAAATACGCTATAATATCTAAGTTGGGGTCTAATCTCTGCCCTGATTGGAAGGGTGTCAATACCGCGCCACTGGTAAGGACAAGCTGTGAGTAACCCTCATCTGGCAGGTACTCAACGAGAACGGTGGAAATCCTAAACTGACAAGTTAAACCACCTCATCAACCCTAATCTGACAGGTTAAGATGTCTCAACCTATGTTGGCTACATAGTTCTGGAACGCAAGGATGACTACTAAGAATCACACCCTGAACTGGTGGGTGAGTTCCCATCCTTTGGTTCGCTCGGTGCTAAATCCTACTCCCAACTGAATGACACTAAACTGATTATACTGAAATGATTTCCTAGTTCGTACTAGAATTAACTGAACTATTACTAATTGTTCTGTTTAACTGAACTGAACATGGACTGAGTTTATTAAGTTCCGATGACTAGCGGAACACTACTGAATTTTGTTAACTGACTAAATGCTACTGAGTTCTGTTAGCTGACTGAGTTTACTGATGTCTGAACTGAATACTGAACTAAATTGTACCAATACTGAGATTTACTGAATTCTATAGACTGATAAAATATTAGTGAGATTACGTAGATTATTGAGTACTGAGTAAAACTAAACTGATACTGCCTTTACATGAGTTTTCCTGAGTCATAAGACTGAATGAAGTCTACTAAATATGGCTTGACTGAGAGTATCATGAAAACATGACATGGCTCTAGGCACACAGCTATATTTTTTTGGGTACGAATACCCCCAGGACTCGATAGGAGGAAAATGACACATGACATGACTTAATCACAAGATTTGAGTCCACAATTCACAATATCACAAGCAGGGGATAGTATACTTCATGTATTTATTCAACATTTCAAACATGATAGGAAAAGGATAGATATATCTTGTGTACATAATTTATATCTCCATTATCATACATGTTTTATACCACAATAATAACAACACATAATTTGCATGGAAATTCATATTGGAGTGTATGGCTAACATGAACTTGTTATTTAGATATCATGAAATCATGTAAATATGAAGTTCTAACATACTAGGCATTTTATGGAACACCTTTCATGCATTCTTTAAGGCATAGGTGGATTTCATAATTGCATTCTATCAATCCATCCAAAGATCATGTTTTTCCACTAACAACATAACTTTCATAAGATGTACAGTCACAATACTATTATATAGCATAACAAACAAGCATCAACATGGGTATGATCATATCACCACAACCAACCAAGCTTTTGTATTTTTAAAGATTGATTTTTGAACTCCACGGATGAAAGGAATCCGTGAATGAACACTACGCATACCTTGGAAGGGAGATTCTTGATGATTG
This sequence comes from Capsicum pubescens, assembly GCA_030864215.1. Classification (NCBI taxonomy): domain Eukaryota; kingdom Viridiplantae; phylum Streptophyta; class Magnoliopsida; order Solanales; family Solanaceae; genus Capsicum; species Capsicum pubescens. Next base: position 275,544,558 of record CM061540.1, on the reverse strand, counting down.
ACGGAGGAATTTCCTTAAAATTTGATCTTCAAGCTTGATTGTGCAACCCTATTTGTTTTTCTCCTATGGTGATCTTGGATAATAAACTTTGAGATGTTAATAGGGTTGTAATGTGTTTAGAAGCTATAAATTTTCGTAGGGTTAAGTTTAGGGATGTGTAAGGAGTATTAAAAGACTTAATTACCCTCAAAATAACTCAAAACGGAGTGTTTTTGGCACTTGGAACTGACTTAGGCAGCGCCCAAGTAATCGCACAAGCCAGGTTGGGCGGTGCCTAATCAATCACCTAAGTTTGGTTGGGAGGTGCCTAACCAATCGCATACCCTTACTGTCTCTCACGAAAATGGGTATAACTTTTCGCTCGGGTATTGGATTAAGGAGAAATTGGTATCGTTGAAAAGATAATTTGATTCTCTATAATTTGGTAGGTATAAATATGAAGAAATACCACATTAACATCGAGTTATACTCCTTCAAATATTACCCTTATGAAATCGAATACTAAAACTTGATGGATTCAAAAACTCTTAGCTTGTATTACCTTAAGTGACTCATATGAACATGCTTAACGCATCATAAGTTATCTTATCGATAGGATACTCATTGTAAGTCATGTACTCAAGTATGAATCACAGGATAGGAGATTTCATATGTAGGAAAAATGGTTCGTCTCCTAACTTAGAAACATACGGGGTATTACAATATCTCCCCCTTGGGAACATTCATCCTCGAATGGAAATTAACTGAGGTGGGAGAGATGATAAGATGAAGTACGTACAAGAGATACACTACTAAAACATGGGCTCATGACTGACATGACTGAAAGCTGAGCACAACAACTGAACATACATATCTGATGCATGGGAAGCTGATTCATGAATATAAGACTGAGGATTCTAATAAAGTGAGTTTTCTCAAAATGAGAATGCATATCTGATGCACAACTGAAAGGCTGAATCTATGCATATCTGATGCATGATTATATGACTGACATGATACGTGAATGCATGATTGAAAGTACTGATGAGCTGATCACGCATATCTGATGCGTGTATTCATGACTAAACTTACTCATGAACATACAATGGTAAAGGTATCAAGTTTGAACTGAAAACTGAGCATGGAATTGAATACCAAGTTTGGTACTGAAATATGAACATGAGAACGAGTAAGTTTAAGGAAAATTGTTACCTTGAACAAAAAATACCGATAAGTTTGAGATTAATTACTCCATATGCATGATCGGAAACACGAGAACATAACTAAGTCTGGGACATGGTAGATATACTGAATATCATAATCTGAACTGAATCTTCAAAACATGGCATATGACTGAAGTTGGAGTTTGAGGGTTAACTTATGAGTACCCCTTCTCCAAACTGGATTCATCAAAAGAAAAGAGAGCAACATGTTTATGTCATGATAGTTTGGGGGTATGATGTATCTCCCCTTTGGGACACTATGTCCCTCAAAGAATACTGACTTGGATGAGCTACTGAGGGGAATTGAGGCGATGCGCAAGACACCTAGGAACTGAGTCGTGACTGAAAAGCTAGGATCTGAAACTGAGACATGATACATGAACTGAGCTGAACATGAGTGCATAAATATACTAACTTATCTGATTAACTGAATAATTGATAGCTGAATATTGGATCTGCAAAGCTAAACTGTACTTAGTCTGAATAGTTGGGATGAGATATTTGAGTTTTATGCATAGAAGATAAGGACTAACTGAGTAGAATGAGGTATCTGAGCATGGATTCATAAAGTCTGTATTATTTGCGAATGCGAGACCAAGTGTATGACATGGCTCTGAGGTATTCTATAAACTGGGGTACTGAAACACTGATAACTGAGTACTGACAACCTGAATGCTATGGTCAAGCATGTCTGGAACTGAACTGAGTTTCAAATCTGGTTACTGGACTGAAGATAACATTATAACTAAGCCTATAGCTAGTACAGAAGTACTGATTTCTGAGGCTAAGTAACTGGTAACTGAATCTATGGCTCTGTAGGACTATCTGAGTCCTTTAATGAATATTAATTTTTGAACTATCGCTGTAACTGAGTTTTAGACTGATACTGAAGTACTGAATTCAAGGACTGAACACTGATCACTGAGTGCTGGATACTAAAACTATAATTGAGTTGGCAACTAAGTTTTTTATGGCTACATGTTGGGGACTGACATAAGTCAAGGATCTAAATGTACACTTACACTTTGTAATTTCCCAACTTCTAAATGCAACCCCTTACTAGACGTTTACTTGCACATTTATCATGACATTCAAGCCTATCTTCACAACTACACCCTCGTACAAAGTAAGAATGCAACAATCTTCTCTTATCTAAACAACTGCTCATCACTACACTGTTCCATAAGGAGAGCTAACTGGAGGAGTAAATCAGGATGACCTGAAACATGAATAGATAAAAACTAAACTTGATACATGACTGAAACATAAGTAATAAAATATCAATAGTTTGGATTTACCAATAAGGTCTGAACTGAGGATATACATGACGTAGTCTAAATGTATCTGATCTATATGGGAATAGCATGAGTCATGGAAGCTAAGTATACTGGAATTCATGATATGTGTAAATGAGTCATGAGCTGCATCAACTGAGTCTAGAGTTTTTGTACTCGTGGGACATGATTCGTAATACTGAGGGAGCTGGAACTGAACCCTTTATATTAAGAACTGAAGGCGCACATAATCCCATGGAAAGTGTGTGAAAGTAGATTGTGCTCATGGAACATGATTCGTACTGCAGAGTAAATTGGGACCCCTTATACTGGGAACGAAAATCATACATGATTTATGAGAAAAAGAAATGCATGAGTTTGGTTCGTGACCATATAGTTGACATGCAACTCCTAAGTGAATTTTTTTGTGGTAGCTGAGGTGCAAAACTCTGCACTGAGATGAGGATGGGTCAAGAATTGTCTTCCCTTACTACTTTCTATACATACTGGCTCTACTACTGGAGTCTGAGGAACTGACTTGGTCACTTGATCTATTATCACATACCTACATTATGTTCAACACCTGCTTGTCTTACTAAATACATCATCTGATTCTATTTCCTCATATACAGCTAATATCACATTCACACCTTCATGCTTAATTTCAAGTCAACAAACTTAAATTCTTGCTCACCTTCTAGCACTGTTCAAACCTACTAATTCATGTTGGTACAACTATCCCCATGAATACATAATCTAATCAAACCAGATAATAATATCCCAACTCATCTACTGCTAAACTCTTGGGTCCATGCTTAAAATTCTAGGTCTATACTATCTTAGGATTCTGAGAAGGGATCTAACGGCATATCAAAAATTGTATTGGAGTTTACAATAGAGTTCTCATGATCATAAATAAAATCTGTACAACATTGGAACATGACTGAACTGAGGGGATATTGTCTGAGCATGTGGTAAATTCCATAACTGTCTCCAGGGACTACATGAGAAAGCCCTATCTTTAGGACTTGAGCTTCACTATTTCTGTTACCTTGAAAGTAAGGTAAGGTTGACATGAGGGGAGCCTGATGTGAATCTACATGGGTTCCTTAGAGAAACTTAACATAGCACGATCTTGAGATATGAAAGAAAGGAAACTGTTCCTAAAACATCTCATAGCCTCCTGCACATAAGTGTGGTGCACAACACGCCCATGTACAATACTCTACTTGATGCAGCTTTCAAACTTCCTAGGACACTTTTGAACCTTAGGCTCTGATACAAAGTTTGTAACGCCCCAATTTTCTAAATTGAAATGCTACACGATGCTCATGACCCCGAAGGACCAAAAGCTAACCCATGACTGATATATGTACCTGTAAACTGCATAATATCTCATAAAATATGTGGAAACATGAATTGTAAGGACATAAGGTTCAATACAGATACATATCTAAAAAATATGGTACAATAATACCAGAAAGAAATATAATTACTGAAGTATGAACATCTAATCTGAAATCTTGTCCGAAAGCCTCTAACTGAACTAAATAAGGAGTTGAAGGAATATGTCTCCAACTAACTCCATGAACTGAAAAAAACTAATCTGAAATACTGTAATAAAGTAATAATAATATTGTCCTTGAATAAAGAGGAGCACTGACTGCTAAAATCTGCAATGCTACTGCTGCTCTGAAACTCGTGCCTCTGTACCTATGGCATCAAATAAAACACCATAGCGTGAATAAGTCAGTACGACTGAATGTACTGAGTATACGAGTGAGGTAGGCTAAATGCAAAGGTTTTATATGCATGAACAATGCTGACTGATATGAATGTGAGAATACATACATACATACGTAACTGCAACTACACTCGTGGTGATACTAACTACTGAGTCTGAATACTGAAAACATGAGCTTACTGATGTTGAGATATTGAATGACTGATTTTACTGATATTGATATACTTAATGACTGAGTTTACTGATATTGATATGTAATTCACTAATAAGTGAGGAACTGATACTGTATTACTGAATACTGGGAGACTGATACTATATTACTAATAAAGGAATGATTGTTTCTGATAGTTCTGATTATGAAGAACTAATTTGATTGACCGTATATAACAGTTCTGAAACTGAGCTCGTGATAACATGACTACTGAGTATGAATACTGATGGCATGTATTTATTGATAACATATCATGAATCATAACTAAATTTTGATAACTGATATATCTGATAATAAGAGTTCTGATAACTGATAGCATGAATGACTGTATCTGATAGTCTTAAATCTGATGGAACTAGATGAGTTCCATACTGTATCTGATAGTCCTGATATCCTGAAGAACTATCTGAGTTCTTTTACTGAGACTGATACTAAAACTGAGGGAAGTAGTTATCTATCCGACATGCCCCAAATACGCTATAATATCTAAGTTGGGGTCCAATCTCTGCCCTGATTGGAAAGTTGTCAATACCGCGCCACTGGTAAGGACAAGCAGTGAGTGACCCTCATCTGGCAGGTACTCAATGAGAATGGTGGGAACCCTCAACTGACAGGTTAAACCACCTCATCAACCCTAATCTGACAGGTTAATATATCTCAACCTATGTTGGCTACATAGTTCTGGAAAGCAAGGATGACTACTAAGAATCACACCCTGAACTGGCGAGTTAGTTCCCATCCTTGGGTTCGCTCGATGCTGAATCCTGCTCCCAACTGAATGACACTAAACTGATTATACTGAACTGATTTCCTAGTTTGTACTAGAATTAACTGAACTGTTACTGATTGTTCTATTTAACTGAACTGAACATGGACAGAGTTTATTGAGTTCCGATGACTAGCGAACACTACTTAATTTTGTTAACTGACTAAATGCTACTGAGTTCTGTTAGCTGACTGAGTTTACAGATGTCTGAACTGAATACTGAACTAAATTATACCGATACTGAGATTTACAGAATTCCATAGACTGACAGAATATTACTGAGATTATGTAGATTACTGAGTACTGAGTAAAACTGAACTGATACTGCCTTTACATGAGTTTTCCTGAGTCATGAGACTGACTGAAGTCTACTAAACATGGCTTGACTGAGAGTATCATGAAAACATAACATGGCTCTAGGTACACAACTATATTTTTCGGGTACGAATACCCCCAGGACTCTATAGGAGGAAACTGACACATATGACATGACTTAATCACAAGATTTGAGTCCACAATTCACAATATCATAAGCAGGGGATAGTATACTTCATGTATTTATTCAACATTTCAAACATAATAGGAAAAGCATGGATATATCTTGTGTACATAATTTATATCTCCATTATCATACATGATTTATACCACAACAATAACAACACATAATTTGCATGAAAATTCATATTGGAGTGTATGGCTAACATGAACTTGTTATTTAGATATCATGAAATCATGTAAATATGAAGTTCTAACATACTAGGCATTTTATCAAACACCTTGCATGCATTATTTAAGTAATAGGTGGATTCCATACTTGCATTCTATCAATCCATCCAAAGATCATGTTTTTCAACTAACAACATAACTTTCATGAGACGTACAGTCACGATACAATTATATAGCAGAACAAACAAGCATCAACATGGGTATGATCATATCACCACAACCAACCGACCTTTTGTATTTTTAAATATTGATTCTTGAACTCCACGGAAGAAAGGAATCCGTAGATGAACACTACGCATACCTTGGAAGGGAGGTTCTTGATGATTGACGGATGAATTTCCTTGAAATTTGATCTTTAATCTTGATTGTGCAAACCTAGTTGTTTTTCTCCTATGGATATCTTGGATAATGAAATTTGAGATGTTAATAGGGTTGTAATGTGTTTATAAGCTATAAATTTATAGGGTTAAGTTTAGGGACGTGTAAGGAGTGTTAAAAGACTTAATTACCCTCAAAATAACTCAAAACGGAGTGTTTTTGGCACTTGGATCTGACTTAGGTGGCACCCAAGTAATCACAAAAGCCAGGTTGGGCGGCGCCTAACCAATCACCTAAGTTTTGTTGGGCGGCGCCTAACCAATGGCATACCCTTACTGTCTCTCACAAAAATGGACATAACTTTTCGCTCGGGTATTGGATTAAGGCAAAATTGGTATAGATGGAAAGCTAATTCAATTCTCTATAATTTGGTGGGTATAAATATCAGATTAACATCGAGTTATAGTCATTCAAATATGACCCTTATGAAATCGAACTCTAAAACTTGATGGATTCAAAAACTCTTAGCTTGTATTACCTTAAGTGATTCATATGAACGTGCTTAATGCATCATAAGCTATCTTATCACTAGGATACTCATTGTAAGGCATGTACTCAAGTATGAATCACAGGATAGGAGATTTCATATGTAGGAAAAATGGTTCGTCTCCTAGCTTAGAAACATGCAGGGTATTACAGTGTATTTCATAAATTTGCACTATATTATACCACCCAATTCACGGGTTTCAACTAACATGATAATAACCTTCATGGAATACAATTAAAATACTATTTTATAGCACAAATAGCAAACACCAACATGAGTATGATCATATCACCACAAACAAACATAATTTAGTATTTGAAGATTGATTCTTGAACTCCACGGACGAAAGGGATTTTTGGATGAACACTGTGCATACCTTAGTTCTTGATTTAGTGAAGATTGACGGAGAGATTCTTCGAATTTGATGGTACAATTTGCTTCAACTTGAATCCCACAATTGAAATGCTAATGTGTTCTTGAGAGGATTTTTATGAAATAGAGTATGTTTTGGTGAAATAATGGCTTAATTCCATGTTTGGGAGCTTATATAGGGGTGGGAAGATGACCCAAATACCCCTATAGATATGTCACTTAATTCCTGTGAAAATTACCCGATTTGGGCCCCTGGCGCGACGCGGAGACATCGTGTTACCACTTGCTTATGACCTGAAAACTCACCGAGACATGATGGAATTGTGGAGAGACACTGGAATTGACAATCGTCATTTTGGCTTATGGCGCGATGCGCCACTTACCGAAATGACACTGCTGAAACTTTAAATCGCCATAACTTCTTCACCGGGTGTCCATTTTAGGTGAATTTGGTATCGACGGAAATCTTATTCAATTATCTACAATTTGGAGGGTATAAATATTCCAAAATAACACCTATAAACCAAGTTATTATCGTTTAAATATGACCTATATGAAGTCACACACGAAAATTTAGTGGATTCAAAAGTTCTTAGCTTTGCTTACTCTAAGTGACTCTTATGAACATGCTTAACACATCATAATCTCTATTATCACTAGGATACTCATCCTAATTCATGTACTCAAATATGAATCACAGTATAGGAGGTTTTATGCGTAGGAACAATGTTTTATTTTCTAGCTTAGAAATATATGGGGTATTACAATATCTCTCCCTGGGAACATTCGTCCTCGAATGAGACTGACTGAGAGGGGAGAAAATATAAACTAGAGTATGAACAAGACATACACTATTGAAACCTGTGTTTATGACTGACATGACTGAAAACTGAGCATATCGTACTGAACATGCATATCTAATGCATGGGTAACTGATTCATGAATGAAGGACTGAGTGATCTGATGAGCTAAGTTTCTCAGAATGAGAATTCATATGTGATGCAAAAATTGATAATCTGAATCCATGCATATTTGATGCATGATTATATGACTGACATGATATATGAATGCATGATTGGAAGTACTGATAAGCTGATCACGCATATCTGATGCGTGAATACATGATGTAACTGACTCATGAACATGCAACTGAATATACAATGGTAAAGGTACCAAATTTGAACTGAAAACTGAGAATGGAATAGGATACCAAGTTTGGTACTGAAATTTGAACATGAGAACGAGTAAGATCAAACAAGACTGTTACCTTGAACTAAAAATACTGATGAGTCTGAGATTAATTACTCAATATGTATGAGCAGAAACATAAGAACATAACTGAGTCTAGAATGAGATACATGAACGAACTGAACTGAGACATTGAGTACATGGATTACTACTAAGTTTTGAAGTTAGAGGGTCAGCTCGTAAGTAACACTTCCTCCAAGATAGATTCATCAAAGAAAATGGCATGTTTAAATCATAACAGTTCGGGGGCTGTAGTGTATCTTCCCCTTGGGACACTATGTCCCTTGAAGGATACTTGTTTGACCTTGCTGAGATATTGAGAAAGTTGAGGCGATTCTCAAGGCACCTAGGAAAGAAATCATGACTGATCATCTGAGATCTGAAACTAAAGCGTGATGCATGAATGCATAGACATACTAACTTATCTGATTAACTGAGTAAATAGAAACTGAATTTTGGGTATGCAAGGTTGAATGATACTTAATTTGAATAACTAAATTAAAGCTATGGAGTATCATACATAGGGGTAATAGCTGACTGAGTAACATGAGGGGACTGAACATGGACTTCGTGAAAGCTGTTTTACTTGAAAATAGAAGACCAATCATATTGCATGATTTAGAAACATGCCATAGACTGAGGTATTGAAATACCTATAACTGAGTAGATGATAAATGTACGCTATGGTCAAGCAAGTCTAAAATTGAACTGAATTTATGAGCTGAATACTGATCTGAAACTGACACTATAACTTAAGACTGTAACTGGGATCCATACTGGACCTAAATGTTGGGTCCTGATAATTGAATACTGAAACTGAGGTTTAGACTAATACTGAAGTACTTAATTCTAAGATTGAACATTAATTACTAAGTGTTGAATACTGAAACTGTAACTGAGATAGCAACTGAGTTATGATAGTCGCATAATGAAGACCGACATAAGTCAAGGATCTGAATACTCATTCACACTCTAAACTTTCCCAATCTCTAATTACTACCTCTTGCTAGCCCTTTGCTTGCATACTAACAGGATATTCGAGCCTATATTTGTATCTACACCCTCGTATAAATATGCATGCAACAATCTGCCCTTAATATGAAACATTAACTCTCTCTCATCTAAGTGACTGCTCACCACAACACTGTTCCACAAGGAGAGCTTACTGAAGGATTAAATCAGGAGGACCTGAAGCATGAATGGATACTGACTGAATTTAACACATGACTGAAACTTGAGGAATGGAATGTTAACAACATAGATTTTCCAAAAAGATCTGAGTATATACATGATATAGTCTGAATTTATCTGATCGGTAGGGGCGTAGAATGAGTCATGGAAACTGAGTATACTAGGGATCATGATACGTGTACATGAGTTATGAGCTGCATGACCTGAGTCTAGAATTTCTGAGTTCGTGGAACATGATTCGTAACATAGAGTGAGCTGGAACTGAACTCCCTATACTGGGAACTAAAAGCACACACGATTCTATGGAAGGCGTGTGAACATAATCTATATTCATGGAATCTGAGACATGAAGTATGAATAGGCATTATGCTGACTGAAGTACGAAGCTTTACGTTGAGATTAGAATGGGTCGGGAATCATCTTCCCTAACTGCTTTTCTATATATACTGATGTTACTACTGGAATCTAAGAGCCTAACTGGGTTACTTGATCTATCATCTTTCCCTTAGCTTAAAGCCATCATCATAAGCCTGTGAACACTAAACTAATCTCTAAACTGAACTGTAATCTTAATCACATACTTACACTCTGTCAAACACATGCTTGCCTTACTAAGCCAATTATCTGCCTCTGTTCCCTAACATACTACTAATATCACATTCACACCTTCATGCTTAATTTTTAAGTCAATAAACTTAAATTTCTAACTCATACAGTTCAAGCCTACTGATTCATTCTGGAACAACTATCCCTATGAATTCATAATCTGATCAAACTTGATAATACTATCCCAACTCTACCACTGTTAACTCTTGAGTTCATGCTTGAAAATTCTAGGTCTATGCTGTCATAGAATTCGGAGAAGGGATCAGATGGCATATCTAAATCTGGGTTCGAGAATAAGTTCTCATGATCATGAATAAGATCCGTACAACTTTGGAACATAAGGGAACTGAGGGATACTGTCTGAGAAAGCCCTATCTTTAGGACTTGAGATTCACTATTTTTGTTACCTTGGAAGTAAGGTAAAATTGACATTAGGGGAGCATGATGTGAATCTACATGGGTTCCTTAGATAACCTTGCTATAGCAAGATCTGAGATGTGAAAGAAAGGAAACTATTCCTAAAACATCTCATAGCCTCCTGCACATAAGTATGGTGCACAACATACTCATGTGCAAGACTTTACTAGATGTGGATTTCAGACTTCCTAGGACTCTATTGAACCTTAGGCTCTGATACTAAGTTTGTAACACCCTAATTTTCTGAACCTGAATACTACACGGTGCTTATGACCCCAAAGGACCATAAGTTAACCCATGACTGATATTTGTACCTGTATACTACATAATATACTAAATAAATGTAGAATAAAGGTTGTAGGGCCATAAGGTTCAAATATGATAAAAACATAACATCTGAGTTGGGTATGAAATACCCAAAACAACTAAAATAAACTATTTGAACATGATAATCTGAAAGCCTCTAACTGTCTGAATAAGGAGTTGATGGGGCATGTCCCCAACTAACTCCAACTACTGAAATAAACAGAAAATTGAAATAGCAATGAAATCATCATGTCCTCGAAATATGATGACTTACTTCTAACTCTGACTGCTGATACTGGATCTACTATTGATCTAGAGCTTGTGCCTCTGAACCTATGGTGTAACATAAGAGAAATCACCATAGTGAAAATGCGTCAGTATGAATGAATGTTCTGAGTATACGAGTGAGGTAGGCTAAATGCAAAGGGTTATACGCATGAACAATACTAACTAATATGAACGTGAGAATACATACATGCATACGTAACTGTAACTGTAACTAAACTCGTGATAATACTTACTACTGAGTCTAAATACTGATAACATGAGTGTACTGATACTGAGATACTGAATAGATGAAGGACTATTTCTGACAGTTTGAATTATGAAAAACTGGTCTGATTGACTGTGTCTAACAGTCCTGAAACTGAATATTGAGTATGTAAATCACTATTTAGTGAGGAACTGATACTATATTACTAAATACTGAGGAACTAGTACTATGTTAATGATACATGAATAACTGTATATGACAGTTCTGATTATAAAGGACTGGTCTGGTCGACTGTATCTGACAGTCTAATTATAAAGTATTAATCTGATTGACTGTATCTGGCAGCCATGAATATGAGGAACTGAAATGCTTGACCGTATCTGACAGTCATGAAGATGGATACTGGTAATATGAGTTCAGAGAACTGGTAATAATGATAACATGAGTGACCGTATCTGACAGTCATGAATGTGGTAGAACTAGCTGAGCTCCGTATTGTATCTGAGTTGGTTGTATTTGACAGTTCTGATATTCTGAAGAACTATCTGAGTTATTTTGCTAAGACTGGGATTGAAACTAAGTTTGTGACTGTGGTAGGTAGTTGCTTAACCGACATGCCCCAATAATGCATATAGCAAAGTTGGGGTCCAATCTCTGCCCCGACTGGAAGGGTGTCAATACTGCGCCACTGGTAAGGATAGCTGTGAGTGACCCTTAGCTGGCAGGTACTCGAATGAGAACAGTGGGAACCCTAAACTGACAGGTCAAGCCACCTCATCAACCCTAATCTAGCAAATTAAGATGTCTCAACCTATGAGGGATACGTAGTTCTGTGACACAAGGATGACTGCTAAGAATCACACCCTGAACTGGCAGGTGAGTTCTCATCCTTGGGTTTACTCGGTGCTAACTTCTACTCCCATCTGAAGGATACTGAACAAAATAAATAAGCTGAACTAAATAACTGAATTGTACTGATTAGCTGAACTGATACTGATTAACTGGACTGATACTAGTGGTATTGTTTAGCGGAGCTAAACTAAGTTTACTGGATTTTGATGACTGACGAAATGCACTGAGTTCTGAGGACTAGTTGAGAGTACTGAAGTTACTGAGATTAACTGTGAATACTGAGGTTTCTGAGGTTACTGAGCACTGAGATTACTTGACTACTGATATTACTGAGATTACTGGACTACTGAGATTACTGAGATTTTTGAGTTTTCCTAAGTCACATGATTGACTGATTTTTATAGATCATGGCTTGACCGAGAGTATCATGAAAACATAACATGGCTCTAGGCAAACAGCTATATTTTTTGGGTACAAGTACCCCCAGGACTCGATGGAAGAAAACTGACACACGTGACTGACTTAAATATATGATCAACATCAACACTCCATAATATCATAACTTGGGGAATTTCACGAGGTACATGGTTATCATACATCTTGTACATAAGTAGGATTCACAAATAAGCATAGCATAATCTCATAAGACTAGTTCATGAACAATCCAACAACATTTACAAGACTCAATATCAACATGGAAGTCATTGGAACATAGTGGCATATCATGAATCCTTCAATTAGTCACAATTTAGCTATATTACATGATATCTAGTTTCTTAGGCATTTTATCAAACACCTTGCATGCACTCTTTAAGGCATTGGTGTATTTCATAAATTTACACAATACAAAACCACCCAATTCATGGGTTTCAACTAACATGATAATAACCTTCATGAAATACAATTAAAATACTATTCTTTAGAACAAATAGCAAACACCAACATGAGTATGATCATATCACCACAAACAAACATAATTTAGTATTTAAATATTGATTCCTAAACTCCACGGATGAAAGGGATTCCTGGATGAACACTGTGCATACCTTAGTTCTTGATTTAGGGAAGATTGATGGGGAGATTATTGGAATTTGATGGTAGAATTTGCTTGAACTTGAATCCCTTAATTGAAACCCTAATGTGTTCTTGATAGGATTTTTATGAAAAAGTGTATGTTTTGGTGAAATAATGGCTTAATTCCATGTTTGGAAGCTTATATAGGGGTGGGAAGATGACCCAAATACCCCTATAGATGTGTCACTTAATTCCTATGAAAATTACCCGATTAGGGCACCCGGCGCGATGCGGAGACATTTTGTTACCATTTTTTTATGACCTGGAAACTCACCACAACGCACTGGGGCCGCGGAGAGACACTGGAAATTGATAATCATCATTTTAACTTACGGCGCGACGCGCCACCGACTGAAATGACACTGCTGAAACTTTAAATCGCCATAACTTCTTCACCGGGTGTCTTTTTTAGGAGAATTTGGTATCGACGGAAATATTATTCAATTATATACAATATGGAGGGTATAAATCTGCCAAAACACCACCTATAAACCAAGTTATTCTCATTTAAATATGACCTATGTGAAATTACACACAAAAATTTGGTGTATTCAAAAGTTCTTAGTTTGCTTACTCTAAGTGACTCTTATGAACATGATTAACACATCATAAGATCTGTTATCACTAGGATACTCATCCTAATTCATGTACTCAAATATGAATCATAAGATAGGAGGTTTCACGCGTAGGAACAATGCTTCATTTTCTAGCTTAGAAATATACGTGGTATTTTAATATCTCCCCCTTGGGAACATTCCTCCTTGAATGAGACTAACTGAGAGGGAAGAAAAGATAAATTAGAGTACGTACAAGACATACACTACTGAAACTCGGGTTCATGACTCACATGACTGAAAACTGAGCATATCGTACTGAACATGATTATGAAGGGAAAAAAAGATGGTAATGGATATTCGTCGACTTGCAAATCTTGGAGTATGACTCTTAGATTCTGAAGATGGAGGGGTGGCTGTTCATAAGATATCTAAGTCATCCCTTTGTGTAGAGGTAAAGGAAAAGTAGGTTAAAGATCCTATCTTGATACAGATCAAGAAAGATGTGGGTCAATAGAAGGTGATGTCCTTTGAAATTGGTGGTGATGGTATTTTGAGATATCAGGGTAGATTGTGTGTACCAGATGTAGAAGGTCTGAGATAGAGAATCCTTGATGAAGCTCACACATCGAGGTATGTTGTCCACCCAATCTCTACTAAGATGTATCATGACTCAAAAGCTATATATTGGTGGAATAATACGAAGTGTGATGTGTCTAACTATGTTGCTAAGTGTTTGAATTGTCAACGAGTGAAAGTAGAGCATATGAGGCCAGGTGGTACATCCCAAGAGATAGCTTTGCCCTTGTGGAAATGGGAGATGATCAATATAGACTTCATTACGAGACTTTTGAGGTCCCGAAACCAGTATGACTCTATTTGGATAATTGTTTACAGGATGACCAAGTCAGCTCACTTCTTGCCTATGAGGACTAATCGTTCGGGAGATGTCTATGCCAAGATTTACATTGAGGAGATAGTCCGTCAGCATGGAGCACCTATTTCCATCACATCAGACCGAGGTACATAATTCTATTAGCAATTTTGGAGATCTTTGCAGAGGGTTTTAGGTACTCAAGTGAACTTTAGTATGGCTTTTCACCCCCAGACCGATAGGCAAGATGAGTGTACTTTTCAAAAACTTGAAGATATGTTGCGGGAATGTGTGATTGAATTCAAAGGTAGTTGGGTAGATCACTTGCCCTTGATAGAGTTTGCATATAATAATAGCTACCATACCAGTATTAAGATGGCTCTTTTTGAGGCGTTGTATGGGAGAAGATGTAGGTCACCAATGGGGTGGTATGAAGTGGGCGAGACACAGGTGTTTGGGCCTGACCTTGTTCACTAGGAAATAGAGGATGTGAAGATCGTTAGATAATGACTTAAGACAGCCCAGAGCAGAAAAAATCCTATGCTGGTGTTAGAAGAAGGGAGCTAGCATCTGGGCTTGGTGATTAGGTTTTTCTCAAAGTTTCTCCTATGAAGGGAGTCATGCATTTTGGAAAGAAAGGGAAGTTGAGTACTTGCTATATAGGACCATACCAGAATATAAGAAGAATAGGTGAAGTTTTGTATGATTTAGAGTTTCCTGCAAATCTGGGTTCTGTTCACCCAGTGTTTCATTTATCCATGTTGAAGAAATGTATTGGGGACTAGTATCTAGTGCTACCCATAGAAGACATAAGAGTGTCAGACTCCCTATCTTATAAAGAACAGCCTATTTCAATCTTGGATCGTCAAGTTTGGAACTTGAGGAGCAAATAGATAGTTTCGGTTAAGGTGTTGTGGAGAAATCAGAAAGTTGAAGAAGCAACGTGGGAATCAGAAGAGGACATGAGAGCAAGGTACCCAAATCTATTTGATCTGGTGAATGATGAGATGGAAGGTACAATCCTTGTCTTACTCTTTCCATGTCCTTAATATACTTTTAATCATATTTTTCTATTCTCCACACCATCATTTGGGGACGAATGATCCCAAGGGATGATAATGTAACACCCTGGCAAATTGTCCACGTGTTAGTCTTATTTATTTTGACTTCCTAAGTGAGTAAAGTTTAAACCATATAGAATTTCCTTAATTTGGTCTCTCTATCAAGTGGGAAATTGAATGAGCTTTCCGTTGATATAAGATTTTCCCAAATCCGATACCCGGGCAAGAAGTTATAGAGAAATTTAAGTCCTAGTCGTAAAACACCGTCATTTTGGTGCTTGGCGCGTCGCGGAGGGGGTCTATTTAACAATTGTCAAATTCCAGTAGCATAGCGCAATTATGGCACGTCACACTGAAGTTCCAGGTCCCAACTAGTGGGACAACGTGATGGCCCCGCATCGCGGTGACCCCAAGAACCCCATTCGTCGATTTCCAGTAAGCCACCGCGATAGTGGTGCATCGTGGTGGCCCACAAAATTGGGCTTTCAGTTATATTTTATTCCATCTCATTAAGGGTATATTAGGTATTTTCACCCCCTTATCAGCTTAAACACGGGATTATACTCCCAAGTGACCACATTATTCATATTTTCTTCAAAAATTCTCAAGAACACTCTCTAGGGTTTTAAACTAAAAACCCAATTAACTCAAGATTCAACCGTGGGTTTTTCAAACTGATTAAATATATGGAATCCCCAAACTATAGGCTTCAAGAATCATTCATCAAATTTCTATATTGAGGTACGTGGGGTTTATCCTAAATCTACATGGACTTGTTGAAAACACCCAATTATGATTTTAAAAATCATCAAGCATGAATTTGTTAAAGGGGTTTTAAGATCCATGATTTTATTATTCTTTATACATGTTTAATGATATTGTTGTTTTGTCCTTTAGGCCTTATCCCCTTAAATTGATTTACACATATAAGTATATGTATGAAACTTGAAATTGAAGATTTGTTTGAGAGAACATATAATGAAAATCCCTCTCTTATAATGAAAATCCCTCTCTTATGATAACATTATGTTTATGATCTTATGGTGATTGATTGAAATGCATAATTCACATCTTGAAAATAGTTTACTCAAATACCATAGTATTTTGAGCATGATTTAGATATTTATGAGAGGGAGTTTCTTGATGTAAATATATTTTATTAAAAGAGAAAGATTTACATGAGATCAAGAGCTTTGACATGGCCACCTTGCATCATTGAAAGTTTGACAAAGAGAGTTGCATATATATGTTTACATGAGTTTTAAAGAAAGATTTCTTTGAAATGATTTATTGATATGGTGGTCTCGAATTTATGTTATGGAAAGAAAGAGTGTAATATGCCAATAATGGCTCAGAGATGTGACTTACAAGTCAATGGTATGACAATACCATGAGTATGTATGTCATAACAGAGTATGTTTTTCAGAGTTTGATTTCAGAGAATGCATGTTTTAAAGAGTTAAAACTGGGATTAAAAGAGTTAGGTGGTTACCCAAAGAAGGTTTGAGTTCAAGTAACTCTTAATCTAAAACTGTGATTTGTTGATCCGGGTATATTATTTTATGCTGACGATGGACGTGTGGCGTAGTAGAGTCAGAGACTCCAACCCTTGCGGCACACTTGGGTTTGGGGCTTCCCCTCCGAGTAAATGGCGGATTCCATATAGCCCATGGAATTTCAGAGTTGTAGGGTATACCACCTAGCACAGAAGTAAAAGAAAGCGTGTCATAGAGTTCAGATGATTTTATAGAGTCTTTCAAAAATGCCCATGTGATTTCTTACCATATGATATGTTTATGAACTGTTCTAAATTGCTCTCATATATGTTGAATATAAATTATTATTTTGGATTTGCTCTACATACCAATACAATTGCATTGACACCCTATATCCCAGGTTCAGAGGCTCAGTCTAGGGGTCCAGCTAACCAGTAGAGTATTCCAGAGAGAAGTGATTCATGCAGTGGTGAGCCTTCTTTGTTCCAGAAGGCTTGTCATCTTAGATTATGTTATTCCTTATTTTTTCTACTGGGGGCCTTGTCCCAGCTTTTCAGATAGTTATCTTTAGATCATGTAGTAGAGACTTCGTAGACTATTCCAGAAGTTGTTTAGTTGATTTCAGATTTCATTCTGTATGGTTAAACTGAATCCAGAGTATGACCATGTTTCCGTATTAGATTATAATTATGCATTTTCTTTTATTATATGAATCTTATGCATGATTACCAGATCAGATAGAGTAGGATGTCTGGGCCTTCATGGTTTGGGAAGTCCGCCATGGCCAGGACCTTGTTCAGGTCGTGACAAACTTGGTATCAGAGCGCAGTTTATGGTCCTAGGGTGTCTGCGAAATCATGTCGGGTAGAATCTTATTTATGGGTGTGTAGCGCGCCATACTTATAAGCAGGAGGCTACTAGACGTTGAGGAATGTTTCTCTTCTTTGTAGTTTATTTCATGCTTCAAAGTCTGAATTGTCCCCTAATCAATTGTCTCTTGTGTTTCAGAAAAACAATCAGACCTCCCCGTCGTACTATCGATCAGAATGCATAGACAGATAAGGAACATCCCACTCATGGGATGAGGACCCAAAATAGAGCTCAGACTTTGGAGATTGATGCTACTTTGGGAGTCCCACATACTCAGACCATCCCACCTTGGGCATTCAAAGCTCCCTAGAAGGGGACTAACCGCACTCAGCCTCGCAAGAGAGAGGTATCTAATATAGAATTTAGGCAGTCCATTCACCTATTTACAAAGTTGATATCCACATAGAATCAATGGTTGGAATATATTGGGTCTACATCTATTATGTCTGAGGTTACAAGAGTAGGCCAGTTTATGAGAATGAACCCGCCCAAGTTTATTGGTACCAAGGTAGAAGAGGATCCATAGTAGTTTGTGGATGAGATGAAGAAGATCATTAAGGCGATGCTTGTAGATGAGGTATAGGGGGTTTAGTTGGCAGCTTACTAACATAAAGATGTAGCGAACCAATGGTATAACGAGTGGGAAGATTCAAAGGGTAAGAGTGTTGAGCCCATAGTTTGGGCCAAGTTCGTGGAAGCCTTCCTCGATCGGTTATTTCTTCTCTAGCTGAGAGAGGCCAAAGTTGAAGAGTTAACAAATCTAAAGCAGGGAAAGATGAGTGTCCAGGAGTACACTCTGAGGTTCAAAAAACTAGCCCGTTAAGATCCAGAGATGACTAGTAACATAAGAGCCTGAATGAGGAAATTTTCATCCGTCTTTTTGGATGACTTAGTGCTTGAATGCTAGGTAGAAATGTTGAACCGGGACATAAATTTTTTCATACTATCAGTCCACATGCAGCAAGTTGAGGAAAATAAAAAGAAAATTATTGAATCTAGAGAGAAGGACAGGCAGGCAAAGAGAGCCAAGACAGCAGACCAGAGCCACAGTCAGCAGCAGAGTGGGAATTGGGGAAAAAATGGCATAAAAAGAAGTTTTGGGGTAATGCACAGTCTGCAACAAGTCCTCCGGTGTCCAAACCCCCAGTCGGACAGTGCCCCCGGGATTTTCAGTCCAGGCAGGGGCCGAGAATGCAGGGTTCTCAGTCTCAAGGAAGTGTAGGTCAGACCTCTCGAACATACCCATGTTGTGAGAGATGTAGGAGGAATCATCTAGGGAGATGTCAGTTTTGGTGCTATGGTATGTTATTCGTGCGGACAGCCTGTCCATATCCAGATAGACTGTCTGGCAGTAAAGGGTAATATTGGTGGAGCCAAGTCACAGGCTAATTCTTATGCACCACCACTGCCTCAGAAAGGTGCCACTTCAGCCGCCGCAAATGGACGCAACCATTTTTACGCCTTGACCAACCTCCAAGAGGCAGAGGCCTCATCGGATGTAATTACTGGTACGTTGCAAATCTTTTCCCGTGATATATATGTGTTACATTATCCCGGGTCTACCCTATCGTATGTGACCCCTTTTGTGGCTGTTGGTTTTGGGTTTGAACCCGATGTGATTGTTGAGCCTTTTTCTATTTCTACTCTAGTGAGAGATTCTGTTATGGATAGAAGGGTGTATAGAAATTGTGTAGTGACTATTTGTGGGTGGGATACTGTGGCAGATCTCATAGGACTTGAAATGATTGACTTTGATTCTATCTTAGGTATGGATTGGCTCCATTCGTGCTATGCCACACTAAATTGTAGAACCCAAAGAGTCACTTTTTATTTCTCGAATGAACCAGTAGTAGAGTGGGAGGGACATTCCTTAGCACCTAGAGGGAACTTTATATCTTACCTTAAATCCCGTAAACTCATTTCTGAGGGTTGCTTGAATCATCTTATTTGGGTTAAAGATTCAAATAACGAAAGCTTTTCTCTTCAATCTGTCCCTGTGGTGATGGGCAATATCAGTCAGCCACAGACCCCCAGTTATTGGATCTAATCCTCTACGAAAAGTAAGAAAGTCCACATATTTTGACCAATTCAAGGTAAAAATGGGGTTTGAGTTCCCAGAAGTTTTTCCTGATAATCTCCCAGGCATACCACCTGATAGAGAGATAGATTTTGGTATTGATTTGTTGCTCAATACCCATCCCATCTCTATTCCTCCATATAGAATGGCTTCTGCAGAACTGAAAGAGTTGAAAGAATAGCTAGGAGATATTCTAGACAAAGGTTTTATTTTCCTAGTGTTTCTCCCTGGGGTGCACCTGTACTCTTCGTGCGAAATAAAGATGGTTCCCTGCATATGTGCATTGATTACCGCCAGTTGAATAAGGTCACTGTTAAAAATAAATCTTCTCTTCCTAGAATTGATGATCTTTTTTACTAGCTTCAGGGTGCTAGATGTTTTTCAAAGATAGACCTTCATTCGGGATACCATCAGTTGAAATTTTGAGAGTCTGATATTCCCAAAATAGCTTTCCAAAGCAGATACGGTAATTATGATTTCTTATTCATCTTCTTTGGGTTAACTAATGCCCCTGCAACCTTCATGGACCTTATGAATAGGGTGTTTTGTCAGTTTCTAGACCTGTTTGTCATAGTTTTCATTTATGACATCTTGGTGTTTTTTAAGAGTGAGGAGGACCATGCCAATCACCTCTGAATTATTCTTCAGACTCTCAGAGATCATAAGTTGTATGCAAAATTTTCCAAGTGTGAATTTTGGCTTGATTCTATTGCTTTTTTGGGTCATGTTGTGTCTAGTGAGGGAATTAAGGTTGATTCCCAATAGTTTGAGGCAGTAAAGAAATGGCCCAGACCCACGACTCGAATCGATATTCAGAGCTTCTTAGGTTTGGTAGGGTATTGTAGGAGATTTATAGAAAGCTTTTCTTCCATAGCTGCTCCACTTACCAAGCTGACTCAGAAGAAGGTGAAGTTTGTGTGGTCTAACTCCTGTGAGAATAGTTTTGAGAGTTTGAAAGTTAAGTTGACCACTGCTCCTATTTTGTCTCTTTCGGAAGGTATAAAGGGTTTTGTTGTGTACTGTGATGCATCCCGAGTGGGACTCGGATGTGTGCTTATGCAGCATGGTAGAGTGGTAGCTTATGCATCTAGGCAGTTAAAGGTGAACGAGAAAAATTACCCCACCCATGACTTGGAGTTAGTGGTTATGGTGTTCGCACTTAAAATCTGGAGGCATTATCTTTACGAAGTTCATGTTGATATAATTACTGACCAAAAACGTTTATAGCATGTTTTCTCACTGAAAGAACTTAATCTCAGGCAGAGACGATGGTTAGAATTGCTAAAGGATTATGAAATGCACTTGCACTATCATTCGGGCAAGGCGAATGTGGTAGCCGACGCCCTCAGTAGGTTGTCTATGGGCAGCTTTTCTCATGTTGAAGAAGGAAAAAGCGAGATGATAATGGATATTCACCGACTTGCAAATCTTAAAGTGCAACTTTTAGATTCCGATGATGGAGGGGTGATTGTTCATGAGGTAGCTAAATCATCCATTTGTGCAGAGGTTAAGGAAAATTAGGTTGAAGATCCCATCTTGATGTAAATCAAGAAAGATGTGGGTCAACAGAAGGTGATGTCCTTTGAAATTGATGGTGATGGTATTTTGAGATATCAAGGTAGATTGTGTGTGCCAGATGTAGAAGGTCTGGGGGAGAGAATCCTTAATGAAGCTCACACATCGAGGTATGTTGTCCACCCAGGCTCTACTAAGATGTATCATGACTTAAAAGCTATATATTGGTGGAATAATATGAAGCGTGATGTGGCTAACTATGTTGCTATGTGTTTTAATTGTCAACAAGTGAAAGTAGAGAATATGAGGCCAGGTGGTACTTCCCAAGAGATAGATTTGCACTTGTGGAAATGGGAGATGATAAATATGGTCTTCATCATGGGACTTTCGAGGTCCCGAAACCAGTAAGACTCTATTTGGGTGATTATTGACAGGCTGACTAATTCAGCTCACTTCCTGCCTGTGAGGACTAATTATTCGAGAGATGTCTATGCCAAGATTTACATTGAGGAGATAGTCCATCAGCATGGAGCACCTGTGTCCAACATATATGACCGAGGTACTCAATTATCTTTGCAATTTTAGAGATCTTTTCAGAGGGGTTTAGGTACTTAAGTGAACCTAAGTACGGCTTTCCACCCCCAGACTGATAGGCAAGCTAAGCGTACTATTCAAACCTTTGAGGATATGTTGTGGGTATGTGTGATTGACTTCAAAGGTAATTGGGTAGATCACTTGCCCTTGATAGAGTTTGTGTATAATAATAGCTACCATGACAGTATTAAGATGGCTCCTTTTGATTCATTGTATGGGAGGAGATGTAAGTCACCAATAGGGTGGTATGAAGTAGATGAGACACAGGTGTTTGGGCCTAAACTTGTTCACCAGGCAATGGAGGATGTGAATATCATTAGAGAATGACTTAAGATAGCCCAGAGTAGACAGAAATCCTTTGTTGATGTTAGAAGAAGGGAGCTAGCAACTGGGGTTGGTGATTGGGTGTTTCTCAAAGTTTCTCCTATGAAGGGAGTCGTGTGTTTTAGAAAGAAAGGGAAGTTGAGTCCTCTCTATATAAGACCATACCAGATTATGAGAAGAATAGGTGAAGTTTTGTATGAGATAGAGTTTCCTGTAAATCTGGGTTCTGTTCACCCAGTGTTTTATGTATCCATGTTGAAGAAATGTATTGGGGACCACTCTCTAGTGTTACCCATAGAAGAGATTAGAGTGTCAGACTCCCTATCTTATGAAGAAGAGCCTATTGCAATCTTGGATCGTCAAGTTCAGAACTTGAGGAGCAAAGAGATATTTTCGGTTAAGGTGTTGTGGAGAAATTAGAAAGTTGAAGAAGCAACTTGGGAATCAAAAGAGGACATGAGAGCAAGGTACCCAAATCTATTTGATCCGGTGAATGATAAGATGGAAGGTACGATCCTTTTCTTACTCTTTCCATGTCCTTAATATGATTATAATTGTATTTTTCTATGCCCCATGCCATCATTCAAGGATGAATGATCCTAAGGGGGGATAATGTAACACCCCGGCAAATTGTCCGTGTGTTAGTCTTATTTATTTTGACTTCCTAAGTGAGTAAATTTTAGACCATATATAATTTCATTAATTTGGACTCTATATCAAGTGGGAAATTGAATGATCTTTCCGTCGATATAAAATTTGTCCAAATCCGATACCCGGGCAAGAAGTTATGGCTAAATTTAAGTCTTAGTCGTAAAACACCATCATTTTGGAGCGTGGCGCATCGCGGAGGGGGTCTAGTTAACGATTGTCAAATTCCAGTAGCCTAGCACAATTGTGTCATGTTGTGCTAAAGATCTAGGTCCCAGCCAGTGGGACAACGCGATGGCGCGTCGCGGTGACCCTAAGAATCCCATTCGTCAATTTCCAGTAAGCCACTGCGATAGTGGCGCGTCGCGGTGGCCCATAAAATTGGGCTTTCAGTTATATTTTATTCCATCTCATTAAGGGTATATTAGGTATTTTTCACCCTCTTATGAGCTTAAACACGAGATTATACTCCCAAGTGACCACATTATTCATATTTTCTTCAAAAAATCACAAGAACACTCTCTAGAGTTTTGAACTAAAAAGCCAATTAACTTAAGATTCAACCGTGGGTTTTTGAAACTGATTGAATATTTGGAATCCCCAAACCGTAGTCTTCAAGAATCATCCATTAAATTTCTAAATTGAGGTACGTGGAGTTTATCCTAAAACTACATGGGCTTGTTAAAAACACCCAATTATGATATTAAAAATCATCAAGCATGAATTTGTTAAAAGGGTTTTGAGATTCATGATTTTATTATGCTTTATACATGTTTGATGATATTGTTGTTTTGGCCTTTAGGCCCTATCCCCTTAAATTGATTTACACATATAAGTATATGTATGAAATTTGAAATTAAAGATTTGTTTAAGAGCACAAATAATAAAAATCCCTCTCTTGTGATAACCTTATGTTTATGATCTTATGGTGATTGATTGAAATGCATGAGTCACGGCTTGAAAATAGTTTACTCAAATACTATAGTATTTTGAGCATGATTTAGAGATTTATGAGAGGGAGTTTCTTGATGTAAATATATTTTATTAAAAGAGAAAGATTTGCATGAGATCAAGAGCTTTAACATGGCCACCTTGCATCATTGAAAGTTAGACAAAGAGAGTTGAATATATGTGTTTATATGAGTTTTAAAGAAAGAATATTTGAAATGATTTATAGATATGGTAGTCTCGAATTTATGATTTGGAAATAGAGAGTGTAATATGCCAATAATGGCTCAGAATGTGAGTTCCATGTCAATGGTATGACGATACCATAAGTATGTATTCCATAACAGAGTATGTTTTTTCAAAGTTTGATTTCAGAGAATGCATGTTCTAAAGAGTTAAAACTGGGCTTAAACAAAGTTAGGTGGTTACCCAAAGAAGGTTTGAGTTCGTAACTCTTAACCTAAAATCATGATTTGCCAATCCGGGTATATTATTTTACGCTGGCGATGGCCGTGTGGCGTAGCAGAGTCAGAGACTCCAACCCTTTAGGCACACTTGGGTTGGGGGCTTCCCCACCGAGTCAATGGCGGATTTCATATAGCCCATGGAATTTTAGAGTTGTAGGGTATACCACCTAGTGCAGAAGTAAAACAAAGATTGTCATAGAGTTTAGATGATTTTACAGAGTCTTTCAAAAATGCCCATGAGATTTCTTACCATATGATATGTTTATGAACTATTATAAATTTCTCTCATATATGTTGAATATAAATTATTATTTTGGATTTGCTCTATGTACCAGTGCAATTGTATTGACCCCCTACCTTCCAGGTTCGGAGTCTCAGTCTAGGGGTCTGGCTAATCAGTAGAGTTTTCTAGAGAGATGTGATCCGTGCAGTGGTGGGCCTTCTTTGCTCCAGAAGGACTATCATCTCGTATTATGTTATTCCTTTATTTTTGTCTACTGGGGGCCTTGTCCTTGCTTTTCAGACAGTTATCTTTAGATCATGTAGTAGAAATTTCGCAAACTGTTCCAGAAGTTGTTTAGTTGATTTTGAATTTCATTCCATATGGTTAAACTGAATTCAGCGTATTACCATGTTTCTGTATTAGATTATAATTCCGCATTTTCTTTTATTATATGAATGTTGTGCATGATTACCAGATCAGATAGAGTAGGATGTCCGGTCCTTCATGGTTCGGAATATCCATCACGGCCAGGCCCTAGTTTGGGTCATGACAAAAAATGAGTAACACACAATCATCTATGGGTTAAAAATATTTGTTTTTGTCAAAATCAAGTGTTTACATGAAATTTCAAGGTACAATAATCACATATATATATATGTTTCTCACAATATACTTTTTTCCTTAATTTTTATTTGAAACAGAGACAATTCAAAACACTTTCATTAAGCAAAAATACAAAAGTATATTACAAAGTCACTTAACCAAAATGAGAACTCAAGATCAATAACTCCATTTTTTAAAACTACATATTGGAATACAAAGAAAAAAGAAGGTTTTTCTTCTTCTTCTTCTTCCAATTTATTTCCCTAATTGTTTAATCCACTGAATCCAGTTCCTTAACTGACTAACTTTATGAAAGCATTGCCCAGTCGAGCCACCATTTCTAGTTAAGGTAAGAATCCATATCCCTATGCTCAGGTTGGTCCTCAATCTCAGTAGGTGGACCTTCATTCTTTATGCAGAGGTAATTCTCTAGTTTGAGCTATTGAACCTCACTTTCCAGTTTGATATACTCTAAACACAAATTTGCATACTTTAAAATTTCCATCCTTCTCATTGTTCCTCATGCAACCGACTTGATCAGTCACTCTTGCATGTCCAAAGTCTATGTTTTATTTCCTTAATTCAGTATGGAGCCAATCTATTGAATTAGAATTGTAAGGGTGTTCTTATAGTTCTAGCACCATTAAGACAATAAACTTTACAATAAGTCAAAATAATGCAATGGAAATTCCCTAAAAAAGGCTCGAAGTGTCAGCTGCATAGCTTTCCACTTTATGAAATTGTCAATCAAGAATTTACTACTGCAAGTGGGAGATGACTCTTGATCTATAAAATGAGTGGTCTTGTCCATAAGCTGGCCTAGACATCATAATTATCTATAGAAGGTTGATCACATCAGGTCAACTAGTAGACACCTTACTAGTTTTATGGCTCACGTAGCATCTCCCTCCTCACAAAATCATAATTGATTTCGTTACACATTATTGTATATCTTTTCAACTTTATTTCACACCTAGTTCCATTAAGAAATAGTAATGAATCGAACATGTTCACCATTTATCAGTATGAGCTTACACTTTTCCATTTCAAATCTCATGCATTTCATCGTACATTAAAATTTTATAATTTATAGAAGTTTAAAAAAGTCTATATGATCAGTATGGAAAACACATGCAATGAGTGTATTCAAGAACTAGTAGAGAATTAGATTGACAAGATGGAAAGTAATTTTGATGATAGATGAGGATGCAATTAATAATATTAGTATACATACTCACTCTATGCGCATGCGCGGACAATTCTAATGATAATTATTCATGAAAATAGTATCCATGAAAAATCGTAAAGACATAATGACTCTTTCCACAATTAGTTTTGCATTATTATTGAGAAAATAAATTTTTTCCTTGTGATAACCTATCACCGTCTATATGACTTCACTTGACAATATTGATCATATCATCCATAACCAACAACTCATACTACACCAAACAACTACATATGGTGCAGCAGCAAGATAGATCATAATCATCTATTATCTTTTAATGTCCAGGATAAAACTCACTCTTACAACTCATCTTAGAATATCTTGACAACATGAATATTGACCTGTAAAGCTCATTATAGGAACAATTCATCATTCTACAAATTGACATCTGTACTATACTCCAATAAACTCTCAAGAGCACCCTAGACAAAAAAATCAAAATCAGGAAAAAAATCATAAAATAAAATCTTGATAAATTAGTCAATGGCTGAGAAAGATCAACATCTACTGTACAAACTCAAGCATTTGCTGTAATGAATCACGTTATTGTAGATTGGGCTCCATGAAATAAGAATATCAACATCAACTCAAACAATTACTATAACGAATCACATTACTGTAGACTGAGCTTCATAAAATATACAGAGATTTCTTTTATGACAAATAAGATATGGATACATATAAATAAGGCAACATCAAAATCATTTTGGTTAATGAATAACTTCATATACAGAGATTTCAATGATATTCACAGTCTATATTTATCTAAACCAACCTTAGCAAATGGAAAAATTTCAGTCAGATCTGCAACAATTACACCTTTAAACTCATGAACATGATCAAATTCAAACATTACAACTTCCTTCGATCTTCTTATCCACTACGCAAAGTAATATGTATCAAAGGATATCCTTAATACAATAGATTCAAAAACAATTCAAAATTTTGAAAACTTGAACCTCAAAATTCATTTTTTCATGTCTTCTACTGAAAAATAAAAAAGTCTAGCTATGACCAAATCATTGAAGTTTGAGATATGCTCTAAGCGGCAAGAGTCACTTAATTAAAGAAGTACCCATCTAAGAGTTGTAGAAAAAAATCTGTATAATAATTTAAATAAATAATTCAATAAATGAAAATGAATGCTAAGTCTGCATCGTATGCATGTTAATTGAAAAGCTACAATTACAAATTATATATCCATAAATACAAAGAACAAAAGAGTTAAAACAACTAATAACAGAAGCGATAACTTAAAAGTGGAGAAAATTATGGAATGTACTATTTTCTTGAAGTTCTTGGACATAAGAGAAAAAACACAACTTTTAGGAAGAGAAAAATAGGCAAGGTTTGTTTCTTTAATGGACACAATTTTTGGACTTTTTCATGAATTATTTAAGCTAGTTGAACAATGTGTTCCTATACAGATTCTTTATTCATTATTTGGGAGATTATAATTTATGATACTATTCAGTAAGTAATTTAAAGAAAATAAAAGAGAGTGAGAGAGAGATATGTACCAGAGATTGAACTTGGCTTGTTTTGCCTTTGTGAATAGCCAAAGACACTCAGAAGAGTTTGGGTTACACGGTCAAGTTTGATACTACCTCCTCTATCCAGCACCCAAAGATTTCTACAAAGTAGGTAAATTTTTCTTAATCAAATCATATAATTTCTTGAAATATAGTTGTATGTTCTGCATTATATTTTTCCCGTATGTTATTATTGTTGTTGATGATAGTTAAAATTAAAAGATGCATTTTGAAAATCTCATATGTTTAAATATGAAAAATGTACATATGATAGAAAGTTAACAGACTAACAAATATACAATCGGCCTTAAGCCAACACTAATTATGAATTGCATCAAAATAATTTCAAAATTTTATCACCTGAATTGGGTAATATATAACTTGGTTAGCTTAGTTGAAATAAGATACAAAAATCAACATCTGATTTGAAGCAGACTTTTTACAAATTTAGGATCTAAATTACTCAATAGACTATTATATCAATACAAAATCATTATAGAGGATATAAAATTCTTCCTTCTGATAAATGTCACCATCGATATAATTGCATTTGACATCATTAATCATATCATGCATAACCAACACTCCTACAACATCAAACCACTACATAAAGTACAGCAGCAAGATACATCATGACCATCTTTTCTCTTTTAATGTGTAGGTTAAAAATCACTCTTACAACTCATATTTGAATATCTTAAGAACATGAATATTGACCTGTAGAGATCATTATAGGAATAATCCATCACTCTGCAACTTGAAAATCTGTACTATATTCCAATAAGCTCTTAAGAACACCCTAAAAAATATGAATATTGAACAGTAGAGTTCATTATAGGAACAATTCATCACTCTGCAACCTAAAAATCTGTACTATATTCTAGTAAACTCTCAAGAACACCCTAAAAAAACATCAATATCAGAAAAAATATCATAAAATAAAATCTTGCTAAATTAGTAAATGAGTGAGGTAGATCAACATCTACTATAAAAACTCAATCATTTATTGTAACAAATCACGTTATTGTAGACTGAGCCCCATAAAATAATCCTTTGCAATATAAGAAGAGACTTCTTTTAAGACAAATAAGATATGGATATGCATAAATAAGGCAACATACAATTTCGTCAATGTGTAACTTCATTTACACAGATTTCATTGATATTCACAGTCTATATTTATCTAAATCAACCTTAGCAAATGGCGAAATGCCATTAAGATCTAAAATAATTACACTCTTAAACTCATAATTTATTGACAAATTATTGTATATCATTTAAACTTTATTTCTTATGTATTTCAAGTAAGATATATTGATGAATAAAATGTGTGCACTATTTACCAGTGTAAACTTATACTTTTTCAATTCAAATCTCATGCATTTCATCAAACATTTAAATTTTACAGTTTATAGCAATATACAAAGTTTATGTGATCAGAATGGAATATACGTGCAATGAACATATTCATGAACTAGTAGGGAATTAGATTTAGAAGATGGAAAGTAATTTTGAAGATAGATAAGGATGTAATTAATAATATCATACATGTAGCTTTAACAATTTTAGAATAAATATAATATCATTCACGATATTTAGCCATTTAATATAATCTTTTGTAAAATTTGTAGAGGGAGAAAAGGCAGAGGAGATCCTTCTACATGTCCCGGTTTGACATCTTTGTCCCAATACTCCTCAAAAGATTTTCTAAACCCATTAAATTATTCAAATGTAAAATTTGGAACAACTTTAATTATAGGAAAAGCCTATGTTGCATATATTTTTACAAAGTTAGATAATGTGTGTGGTTACATGACACTAAAAATGAGTAACACACAAGCATCTATGGATTTAATATATTTAATTTTTTTGAATCCAAGTGCTTAGATAAAATTTTGAGGTACAATTATCTCATATATATGTATCTCACAATACCTTTTTTTCTTAATTTTTATTTGAAACGGAGACAATTCAAAACACTTGCCTTAAAAAACAATATGGAACTATATTATAAAGACACTTGACAAAAAAGAGAACTCAAAATCAATAACTCCATTTTTAACCTATAAATAGGAATACAAAGAAAAACAAGATTTTCTTCTTCTTCTTCCAATTTATTTCCATAATTATTTATTCTACTAAATCCAGTTCCTTCACTAACTAACTTCATGAAGGAATTATCTAGTCGAGCCACCATTTCTACTCATTGTAATAATTTGTATCCCCAATACTCTGATTGGTTCTCAATCTCAGTAGGTGGACCTTGATTCTTTACCTTGAGGTAATTCTCTAGTTTGAGATGTAGAACCTCCCTTTCCTGTTGGATATACTCAAAACACAAATTTACACGGTTCAAAATTTCCATCCATCACATTGTTCCTCATGCAATCGACGTGATCAGTCTCTATTGCGGCACCAAAGTCTATGTTTCATTCCCTGAATACTTTAAGGAGACAGTCTTTTGAAAGAGAGTTTCCCGGGGGTTCTTGTAGTTCTGCCACACTTAAGACAATAAAGTTAACAATATGTCCAAATAATGCAACACAAATTCCCTATAGAAGGCCCAAAGAGTCGGTTGCATACCTTTCCACGTCATGAAATTGCCAATCAAGAATTTATTATTGCAGGTGGGAGATTACATATGATCTATAAAATAAGTTGTCTTACCTGAAAAATGGTCTAGATATCATAATTATCCATAGAAGGTATATTGCAATAGATCAACAAATAGACACTTGACTAATTCTATGGGCCACGTGGCATATCCCTTCTAACAATATCCAAATTAATTTCTTTACAAATTATAGTTTTTCATTTCAACATTATTTCTTAACTATTTCTTGTATGATATAGTGATGATTCGAACATGTTCACCATTTATCAGTGTGAACTTACACTTTTCCATTTCAAATTTCATGAATTTCAACAAACATTAAAATTTTACAATTTATAAAAATTTAGAAAATTTATATGATCAGTATGGAATACACGTGCAACGCACGTATTCAAGAACTAGTAGAGAATTAGATTTACAAGATGGAAAGTAATTTTGAAGATAGATGAGGATGCAGTTAATAATATCATACATGTAGCTTTACCAAATTTAGAATAAATATAATATCATCCATGATATTTAGCCATTTAATATAATCTTTTGTAATATTTGTAGGAGAAAAGGCAAAGGAGATCCGTCTATATGTCCTGGTTTGACATCTTTATCCCATTACTCCTCAAAAATTTTTCTAAACCCATTAAATTATTCAAATATAAAATTTGGAACAACTTTAATTATAGGCAATGCCTATGTTGCATATATTTTTACAAAGTTAAATAATGTGTGTGGTTTCACGCCACTAAAAATGAGTAACACACAAGCATCTATGGATTTAAAAGATTTAATTTTGTCGAATTCAAGTGTTTAGATGAAATTTTGAGGTACAATGATCACATATATGTCTCACAATGACTTTTTTCTCAATTTTTATTTGAAACAGAGACGATTCAAAATACTTGCATTAAGTAACAACTCAGAAGTATATTACAAAGTAACTTGTCCAAAATGAGAACCCAAGATCAGTCATTCCAATTTTTAGCAGCACAAATAGGTGTAAAAAGAAAAGAAAAATTTTCTTCTTCATCATCTTTTAATTTATTTTCATAATTATTTATTCGACTAAATCCAGTTCCTTCACTGACTAAGTTCATGAAGGCATTGCCTAGTCGAGCCATCATTTTTACTCACTTTAAGAATCCATATCACCATGCTCAGCTTGGTTCTCAATCTCAGTAGATGCGCCTTGATTCTTTACCTTGAGGTAATTCTCAAGTTTGAGCTATAGAGCCTCACTTTCCTATTTGATATGCTCAAAACATAAATTTGCATGATTAAAAATTTCCATCCTTCACGTTGTTCCTTATGCAATTGACTTGATCAGTCACTCTTGCTACTCCAAAGACTATGGTTTATTTCCTGAATTGAGTAAGGATCTAGTCTATCGAAAGAGAATGGTGGGGGAGGGGGGGGGTTGTAGTTCTAGCACCATTAAGTCAATAAACTTAATAATTATATTCAAATAATGGAAAAAAAAATCCCTAAAGAAGGCTCGAAGTGTTGTCTGTATACCTTTCCACTTCATGAAATTGCCAATCTATAATTTATTATTGCAAGTGGAGGATGACACGTGATACACAAAATGAGTTGTCTTGCTAGTAAGCTTGTGTAGACATACAGGCCAACTAGTAGACAACTGGCTAGTTCTATGGGGCACATGGTATCTCCCTCCTTATCATTTACCAATTAATTTCATTAAAAATTATTGAATATTATTTCAACTTTAATTCTTACCTATTTCCAATAAGATATAGTGATGAATGGAACATGTTTACCATTTATCGGTAGGAACTTACACTTTTCCATTTCAAATCTCATTCATTTCATCGAACATAAAATATTACAATTTATAGTAATTAATAAAGTTTATGATCAGTATGGAATACACGTGCAATGCACGTATTAAAGAACAAGTAGAGAATTAGATTAGAGGGGTGGAAAGTAATTTTGAAGAACGATGAGGATGGAATTTATAATATCATACATGTAACATTAACACTTTTAGAAGAAATATAATATCATCTGCGATATTTGGACATTTGATAAAATCTCTTTTAATATTTGTAGAGGAAGAAAAGGTAGATGAGATCCTTCTACATGTTTCGGTTTGACATCTCTGGCCCTATACTCCTCAAAAATTTCTCTAAACCCATTAAGTTATTCAAAAATAGATTTTGGAACATCTCTAATTAATTGTAAAGCCTATGTTGCATTTATTTGAGAAAATATATATAATGTCTGTGGTTACACGCCACTAAAAATGAGTAACACACAAGCATATATGGGTTTAAAATATTTTATTTTATCTAATTCATATGTTTAAATGAAATTTTGAGGTACAATCATCACCTATATATGTGTCTCACCGTACCTTTTTTTCTTAATTTTTATTTGAAACAGAGACAATTCAAAATACTTGCATTAAGCAACAATGCAAAAGTATATTAAAAAGTCTCCTAACCAAAATGAGAACTCAAGATCAATAACTCCGTCTTTTAACACTAAAAATTGGGATACAAAGAAAAGGAAAGATTTTCATCTTCTTCTTACAATTTATTTCCATAAATCATTTATTCTACTAAATCTAATTCCTTCATTGACTAACTTCATGAAGGAATTACCTATAATCAGGTTGGTCCACAATCTCAGTAGGCGGATCTTGATTTTTATCTTGCGGCAATTCTCCAGTTTGAGTTGTAGAACCTTACTTTCCTGTTTGATAAGCTCAAAACACAAATTTGAATGCTTCAAAATTTAAATCCTTCACATTGTTCCTTATGCAATCGACTTGATCAGTCACTCTTGCAGCTTCTAAGTCTATGTTTTATTCCCTGAATTTAGTAAAGAGATAGTCTATTAAAAGAGAATTGTATGTGTATATGGGGGGAGGGGATCTTCTAGTTCTAGCACCATTAAGACAATAAACTTAACTATATATCCAAATAAGCAATGTCAATTCCCTAAAGAAGCCTTGATGTGTTGGCTACATACCTTTCCACTTCATGAAATTATTAATCAACAAATTATTATTGCAGGTGAGAGATGACCCATGATCTATTAAGATGAGTTGTCTAGCGCAAAAGCTGGTCAAGATATCATAATTATCTATAGCAGGTATCTAGCAACAAATCAACTAGTAGACACCTGACTAGTTTTATGGACCACGTGGCATCTCCCACCACACAATATCAAATTAATTTCATCACAAATTATTTTATATCATTTCAACATTACTTCTTAACTATTATCAGTAAGATATAGTAATGAATCGAACAAGTTCACCATTTATAAGTGTGAACTAACATTTTCCATTTCAAATCTCATGAATTTCATCGAACATGAAATTTTTACAATTTATAGCAATTTAGAAAGTTTATGTGATAGGTATGGAATACACGTGCAACATACGTATTCAACAACTAGTAGAGAATTAGATTGACAAGATGGAAAGAAATTTTAAAGATTGATGAGGATGCAATTAATAATTTAATAAATGTAAGTTTAATACTTTTAGAAGATATATATCATCATCCGCGATATTCGATCACTTGATAAAATCTTTTTAATTATTTGTAGAGGGAGAAAAGGTAGAGGAGATCCTTCTACATGTCCCTCTTTGACATCTTTGTCGCTATACTCCTCAAAAATTTATCTAAACCCATTAAATTGTTCAAAATTAAAATTTGGAACAACTTTAATTATTGGCAAAGCCTATGTTGCATTTATTTTTAAGAGTTAGAGAACGTGTGTGGTTACACGCCATTAAAAATGAGTAACACACAAGCATCTATGGGTTTAAAATATTTAATTTTGTCGAATTTACATGTTTAGATGAAATTTTGAGGTACAATCATCACATATATATGTGTCAGACAATACCTTTCTTTAATAATTTTTATTTTTAATAGAAACAAATCAAAACACTTGCATTAAGCAACAACTCGAAACTATATCACAAAGTCACTTGCATTAACCAAATACAGTTCCTTTACTGACTAACTTTATGATGGAATTGCCTATTCGAGCCACCATTTCCATCACTATAAGAATCCACATCCCCGTGATAAGGTTGGTCCTTAATCTTAGTAGGCGGACATTGAATCTTTACCTTGAGATAATTTTCCAGTTTGAGCTGTACGACCTCACTTTCTTGTTTGATATGCTAAAAACACAAATTTGTACGCTTCAAAATTTCCATCCTTCACATTGTTCCTCACGCAATTGACATGATAAGTCACTCATGCAGCTCCAAAGTCTATGTTTTATTCCCTGAATTCTGTAAGGAGCCAATCTATTAAAGAGAATTGTAGGGGGTTTCTTATAGTTCTGGCACGATTAAGACAATAAACTTAACAATATGTCAAAATAACACCACGCAAATACCCTAAAGAAGGACCAAAGTGTCAAATGCAGACCTTTCTACTTCATGAAATTGCAAATCAAGAATTTATTATTGAAGATGGGTGATAACAAATGATCTCTAAAATGAGTAGTGTTGCCCGTAAGCTGGTCTAGACATCATAATAATCTATAGTAGGTATCTCACAACAGATCAACTAGTAGACTCCTGACTAGTACTATGGGCCACGTGGCATCTCCCACCTCACAATATCCAAATTAATTTCATCGTATTATTGTATATCATTTCAATTTTATTTTTAAACTATTTCCAGTAAGATATAGTGATGAATCAAACATGTTCACTATTTATCAATATGAGCTTACACGTTTCCATTTCAAATCTCATGTTTTTCGACGAACATGGAAATTTTAGAATTTATAGAAATTTAGAAAGTTTAGGTGATCAGTATGGAATTCACCTGCAAAGCACGCATTGAAGAACTAGTAGAGAATTAGATTGACAAGATAGAAAGTAATTTTGAAGATAAATGAGGATGCAATTAATAATATCAAGGTGGTGAGGTTGGTGTAACGACCCGAAATCACCCCCCGGGACGCCACACTGTGCCTAGGGTCACAAGTGACCCCAAGCTAACCCTTCTATTGGCATAAATCATAAGCAACTGAACAAAGTGCATAAATCTGAAAGAATAAGGAAAAAATAACTCTATTATGAATTGGCTCAATACAAAACTAAAGTCACAAGGTTACAACTCTGCTTTTACAATAAAAATGAAACTCAATGCATCAACTCGTACTGACTGTCTATGAAGCCTCTACTAGTACTGAATATAGGTAGCTGAGTCATGACTCCCAACCAGCCCAACTCAATACGTAAAATAAAGAAAATACGACACAATTCAATCGTATCACTGACTCGAGCCCTTGAATAAAAAGGGGACACATCACCTGCTGACTGGAAGCTGCGAACTGACTAGATATGGTGCATGCGCTACAAATCTTTGCACCTATATTTTGAGACAATGTAGCATATAGACGTATATGTGGATCAGCACTTGGGAATGTACTGAGTATATGGGGGTGAATGCATATGTATAAAACTGTATCAATCTTCTTCAATCAAATCATGCATGCAATATGGGATGACTCACATGACTTGAACAAGTATAAAATGTAAAGCTCATAAGTCATGCAAGATGAAGCATGTAACACAAATCTCGTCAGTCATCATACTTTAACGTTGAAATCAAAAACCCTCTCTTATTCTCAATCCTCAGGGCTAAAGGAACTTTAAACAGTACTTTCAAAACATTCATATAGCTCATGGAGAGTAGAACTTCTTTAATTCTCAAGATCTCATAACTCTTTTAAACTCAAATACTTGAAATTCGGAATCATATAACTTTGAAACATATTTGAAAGCATTTCGTTCACTTTAGGAAAGGATCTCATTTCAAGTTTTAGGAAAATCATTCAATCTCAATGGAAAGATACTCTAGTTTAAGGAAATAACTTATCTCAAAGCTTCATGGAAAATACCATATCAAGGAAGAATACTTTTGTTTAGATAAACAACCCATATCAAGGAAATGCTTTAGTTAGGGAACCATTTTGCAACTTTACCATTAGGCAAATAGCTCATAGGAAGGGAAATACTTTAGTTTTCAAGGAAGTACTGATCTCGAAGTTTAAAGGGCAAGGGAGGTTCTCTTAACCGACATAAACCATGCGAGCTACATGGAGTCCAACATTTTGTCATCCTAAAGAAGATACCTCACATTGGGAAGGAGCGTCATACTCTTTGCCAGGGAGTATAACCTAGGTCTAGTGATCACTAAACAAACTCGTCCTCGGGCCCAATATCAACTCAGCCTTAGGCCTAATAAAAATCATAAACTCGGCCTCAGGCCCATCCTAAGGTGGCACGTAGTTTTGGGGTAAGAAACCGTACTAACTTGCCTGCTCGGTGCTAAATACTACTCCCTTTAGATTATCTGCACTCATCTCATAAAAATCCACTTTTAGAAATAATCTCATGGTTCACCACGAACCCAATAATCAAATATGAAATTTCATATAGTAGAGTGGATTTCAAAAACTCAATGACCATTAGGTCAAAACATTTCTTCAGAATACTCAAATCATGGGTGTTTATAGCACAATAGTTCATAAAGTCTCAAGTAGGGCTTAATAACCCATAATTCAATCTCAAGTTAAAACTCATCAAAGGCATAATAGATAGCATATAGATTCATAACTCATGTAGAAATCTAGAAATTTCACCAATTTATCTCAAAATCTCAACATACTCATATACTTCAATGTTTCAAATATTTCAACTATTGACTTCTCAAGGATTAAAATCATGGGGTATAGACCCAGCTGTAATTTCTCAAGAAAACATGCAGAAATCATGCCATTTAACTCTTAATTCGTAGGAAATATCAAGATAATGCATTCAATAATAATGGGTGAAAACCCCTAGTTCAAATTCATGTAAAACCGCATAGATTTCAGGAAAATCATGATTTAAATAAGCCTTTGGGCACAAGGGTGAAAGGGTTACCCTTGTTCAAAACCCCACATACCTTAGATTATGGAATTAGGTGAACAAGCTTGCTCTAAACTTCCTCTTCTTACTCTTGGGAGAGGGTTCTTGAAGCCCTTGACTTGGAAATCTTGAATATTGACTCAATTTAGAAAATCTATGGTGGATTCTTGAGATTCTTGGAAGAGGTTTTGGTTACTTAGGGTTTTTGTTGAGAGAAAACTTAAGAACTTCATAGAATGCTTGTAAATGACCTTGATTTGGTGTTTGTACGGTTTAAAAGGCTTGGAAAAAGTCCAAATGCCCTTTTTATCTTCTGTATGAAGCTGGAAAAATTGAACTGGGAACCCAATTTTATGGGTAACCGCGCACGCCACTATCGCGGAAGCTCACTGGAAATTGACCAATGGGAAATTGGTAGTCACCGCGACGCAGATCCATCGCGTTATCCCACTAGTTGGGATCTGGAACTTCAGCGCGACGCGTCATAATCGCGCTAGGCCACTAGAAATTGACTATTGAGAAATTGGGATCTTCCGCGATGCGCCACTATTGCGGAGTTCCTCTGGGATTTGATAATTGTCAAAAAGACCCTCTTCGCGACGCGTCAGCACTAAAAAGACATTTTACGACTAGGACTTAAATTAGCCATAACTTC
Organism: Capsicum pubescens; assembly: GCA_030864215.1. NCBI lineage: Eukaryota > Viridiplantae > Streptophyta > Magnoliopsida > Solanales > Solanaceae > Capsicum > Capsicum pubescens. Next base: position 275,506,018 of record CM061540.1, on the reverse strand, counting down.
TTACTCAGGTATCGGATTTGGGTGAATCTTATATCGATGGAAAGCTTATCAAATTTCCCATGTGATAAAAAGTTGAAATTAGGGAAATTCTATATGGTTAACATTATACTCACTTAGGAAGTCACTTCTCAATCGTTTAGGGCCAGAATCACGCCTCACTTAATACGCCCTAAGGTTTATTCTATGAGAGAATTTTGTGGGGTCTTACAATATCTCCCCCTTGGAAACATTCATCCTCCAATGTCGCTAGCTAGACTAAGAACACGGGAAAAACTGAGTATACATAGCCGAAGCAATTTGCTAAACGGGCTCAGAATCTTTCTAAACTCTTAAATGTCTCGAAAATTACAAGAACTCATGTAATAATAGATACATAGTTGTACTTTAGATTAGAAGGGCTGAGTTCTGAGAATCATGGATCAACTGAGATTATCGCGAAAACTGACATGGCTCTAGACGGTAGCTAAATTGTCGCGTATAAATACCCCCCAGGACTCGATAACATAAAAGTAAAACATAATCATTCTTGAATAATCAAGACCACTGACATTCATCCACCACCATAATCAATAAAGAATCACTTCATGCATTTAGGAATCCTAAACATGTAATAACATAGGGGGACATGCTATTGAATCATATTCCACTCAACAAAGTCGTTCATCAAACACTTAGCATGTAATTAAGTCTTGGCATATATCGGAGAACACATAATTGGGGAATATCATACTACCATTTCACCATTCATTCACTAAGTCTTTTCAACAAACACTTGGCATGCATGAGCTTACACACCATTGGGGATTTCTGGTCAACATGCCATAATGGCTCTAATTCCCTCATATAAGCATTTTATCAAACTTATGGGGAGCATGCTTTGCTTATTCAACAATTTCCACACTTAACTGACATGAACATATCATTTAGCTAACAACTTGAAGAGGGTTCATCGTGAACATCACATGAGCATCACATACTAGGGTCAAAGCTTTAAAACCTTGTAAGCAAACATGAATCACAACTTAATCATAGCATGAACATTGATTTTAACTCACATAAATCACGAACAACTCATAAACATATTATATTTGAATTTTAGAAAAAAAGGTTCTTGAGCTTCTTGGATAGTAGGGACCCAAGAATAAATACCTACATATGACTATCCTCTCCTACCGGCACCACTATTCATTATATTTATCGCGACCTAAGGAAGAGGTCGCTGAAAAATTAGAACATGAAGACCTGGAGCATGAAGGGACATTGTACCTACCTAGCACTCAACTAAGGCTTAAGGTATTTAACATCATGAACTTATCAAAGCGGTCTAACCCAAGGACATATATGATATAATTATGGACTTCGCGAATCACTAAAAGTATTACTCGAGTACTTAAGTCACGAGTTGCATGACCTGAATTTGGAGTTCAAAATTTATGGGATGTAATCCCGACTATCGAAGGAACCAGAACTCTTCATTTTAGGAACTAGGAGAGTACATAATTCTCTATCATATGCATGAACATGAATTAAGATCTTAGAATAGAAACGTAAAACATGAGCAGGTAATAGGACAACTGAAAGTGCTGAAATGAGATTGGGTCAAGCATCAATCTTACTCAAAGTTATTCTACAGCTCACTGGTACATCTACTAGAGTCTTAAGGTTTGACCCGATTACCGTTTCTATCATCTCCCCCTTAGACTTAAGCCATCACTCCAAGGCGGTGAAATACCATATGAATTCTAGTTTGGCTGTAATTACTTTGCTCTAAAGTCGGGGATATAACAATGCACATGAACAGAAGAACTTGACCCGAATGACTACACTTCAAAGTGTAAAACATCAACAACAACAGCTATAATAATAACAACAAACCCACTATATTACCACATAAGTGGGGCCTGGGGAGGGTAGATTGTATGCAGTCCATACCACTACCTCTAGAAAGGTAAAGAGGTCGCTTCTGATAGGCCTGCAGCTTAAGAAAAAGGCAGTATACCAAAAACATTAAAAGCAAAAGACACTATAAAAATGACATAGGTACGACATCCACAACAAATTGCACATTGCCAAGCCGAGGACACCAAAGTCCACCCAATTACTGACTACGACTCATCCACACCCTTAGCCCTCTATCCTAATGTTTTTTCTTAAAATCTTCCTATCCAGGGTCATGTCCTCAGTCAGCTGTAACTGCTCCATGTCATATTTAATGACTTCACTCCTCAAATCATAACACCCACTCATAATACTACCTTCTGAGACACATATCATCCTTCTATGGCTCCAATAGTCATCATTTAATACTTAACGCTTAGAACGGGTACCTCCAATCCTATTGACGGTCCATACAAATGATGTCATAGCCTACCACTAGATCGCCTATAAACTTTATTTCTAAACCATGAGAATCAGAATCATACTCACCATCTTCATTCACAACTCCTTAACTCAGCTATCAAGGACATCATTCATTATATCACTAGCCCCACTTAGCAACTTAACGTTACTATTAACCAAACAACATGCAGTAATCCTTAAAAATACTAGCCCCATAGCACCTTGGGCGCACTTTTACATCATACATACAACATTAAACTTGATTAAGAATCAAACAAACCTAATCTCTTGCATACACTGTTCAGTCCTATTAGATACTCCTCTATAACTAGTACTATTAAATAAGAAATCGCCGCCTCCACTTTCACTACCACCAATCGTTCAAACTTAGTGTCTAGCGCTAATCTTACTCAGAAGCTATGAAGTAAAATATCAACAATAATCGAAACTTCACATGGCCCACTCGAACTTCATAATCAACAATAACCAATCATAATCACATGGCCCATCTATTCCTAATTCATTAACACATCCTCCTTCTACACGTCATTACTATCCACCTACTTATACAGCCCCAACTTAGCTCATAGCTCTATAAGTCTCGACTAAACAACATCTTACAAATCTCAAGGGCGCCTAACTTAACAACAGCAATCCACCAAGTACTTCCATCAATAACCTATACTTTCCAACACAACAATTGTCAGCAACAACTTTTCATACTTCAAACAAACAATATTTCCGCTTAACTAATAACCCCTTCTCCACCTCTCACTAACAAACAAGAAAGGACATAACACTTTATTACTAGCCCAATTATGTGCAACAAAATTCAACTATACATATATGCATATAAATTCAATAAATGGACCTTACCACCTTTCTTGTCACTACAACTCTAAACCCCTAGTTTCAACCAACACAAGAATAACAGGATGCACAACAAGTTGCTAGTGAATCAAAATAGGCCTCACACGGCTTCACTAGACTTTGGTTTTGTGTTTTGAACAAGAAAATAAGATGAATAACAAAGCAACTATGCTAGTGAATCGAAAGAGCCCCACACGGCTTCACTAGACTTTGATTTTTCTTTTCAAAAATACAATGATAACAAGGTTACATATTGCAAGAGATAGAAACTTAACATGCAATATACAATGATCTAAGAATACGCATCTCATTCTGTCTCACTCGTATGACTCATAAGAGTGAGGCAAAACTTTAAACATGCGGTACTCACGACACACCAGAAGGATCCTATCGAGACGCTTTGTAAGACTTCTGAAGCTTCTTGCTAGCCAATCTGAGAACGTTATCTGGGAAGGAACTAGAACTTACTAATCATGATATCTCAAGAATAATATATGGGTAAGGAAGCATAGCTTCACATTATGGATTCTGAGGAGGAATATGAAAGTACCTCTAACTTGGGCTTAGTGCCTGACTTTCATGAATCATGAATAAAGCACTTCAATCATCGAAACTCAAAAGCACAGATGGGATACTTTCTATCTCAATTACAATCACACTACTATATATAAAGATTCAAGCTTGACTATTTTTGATACCTTAAAAATAAGGCGGAAATGGCCTAAATATAGGAAGTTGAGGATCTGCGTAGGCGCATAGAGAATCTTTCTATACCACGAGCTAAGACTCTAAAGAATAGAGACATTTCCTAAATTCCTTGTAGCCTATCGAAGAAAAGTACAGACGTCTACGTACCGTTCTGCAAGACTCTACTAGACATGGCTTCATAGACACCCTGGGACACTTGAACCTTGTGCTCTGATACCAAGTGTGTAACAACCCGAAATCACCCCCCGGGATGCCACGCGGTGCCTAGGGTCACAAGTGACCCCAAGGTAACCCTTCTATTATCATAACTCAAAAGTAACTGAACAAAGTGCATAAATCTGAAAGAATAAGGCAAAAATAACTCTATTATGAATTGGCTCAATACAAAATTGAAGACACAAGGTTACAACTCTGCTTTTAAAATAAAACTAAAACTCTATGAATCAACACTTACTGACTATCTATGAAGCCTCTACTAGTACTGACTATAGGTAGCTGGGTCAGGCCTCCCATCCACCCCAACTCAATATGACAAAATAAAGAAAATATGACACGATTCAACCGTATCACTGACTCGAGCCCTTGAATAAAAAGGGGATGCATCACCGGATGACTGGAAGCTGTGAACTGACTGGATATGGTGCATGCGCTACAAACCTTTGCACCTATATTTTGAGCCAATGTAGCACATAGACGTATATGTGGATCAGTACTTGGGAATGTACTGAGTATATGGGGGTGAATGCATATGTATAAAACAGTATCAATCTTCTTCAATCAAATCATGCATGCAATATGGGATGACTCACGTGGCTTGAACAAGTATAAAATGTAAAGCTCATAAGTCATGCAAGATGAAACATGTAACACAAATCTCTTCAGTCATCATACTTTAACGTTGAAATCAGAAATCATCTCTTATTCTCAATCCTCAAGGCTAAAGAAACTTTAAATAGTACTTTCAAATCATTCATATAGCTCATGGAGAGTAGAACTTCTTTAATGCTCAACATCTCATAACTCTTTTAAACTCAAATACTTGAAATTCGGAATCATATAACTTTGAAACATACTTGAAGGCATTTCGTTCACTTTAGGAAGGATCTCATTTCAAGTTTTAGGAAAATCATTCAATCTCAATGGAAAGATACTCTAGTTTAAGCAAAATAACTTATCTCAAAGATTCAAGGAAAATACTATATCAAGGAAGAATACTTTCGTTTAGATAAACAACTCATATCAAGGAAATGCTTTAGTTAGGGAACCATTTTTAAACTTTACCATTAGGAAAATAGCTCATAGGAAGGGAAATACTTTAGTTTTCAAGAAAGTACTGATCTCAAAGTTTAAAGGGCAAGGGAGGTTCTCTTAACCGACATAAACCATGCGAGCTACATGGAGTCCAACGTTTTTTCCTCCTAAGGAAGATACCCCACGTTGGGAAGGAGCGGCATACTCTTTGCCAGGGAGTATAACCTAGGTCTAGTGATCACTAAACAAACTCGGCCTCGGGCCCAATATCAACTCAGCCTTAGGCCTAATAAAAATCATAAACTCGGCCTCAGGCCCATCCTACGGTGGCACATAGTTTTGGGGTAAGAAACCGTACTAACTTGCCTGCTCGGTGCTAAATACTACTCTCTTTAGATTATCTGCACTCATCTCATAAAAATCCACTTTTTGAAATAATCTCATGGTTCACCACGAACCCAATAATCAAATATAAAATTTCATGTAGTAGAGTGGATTTCAAAACTCAATGACCATTAGGTCAAAACATTTCTTCAGAATACTCAAATCATGGGTGCTTATAGCACAATAGTTCATAAAATCTCAAGTCTCGTGTAGGGCTTAATAACCCATAATTCAATCTCAAGTTAAAACTCATCAAAAAGCATAATAGATAGCATATATATTCATAACTCATGTAGAAATCTGGAAATTTCACCAATTTATCTCAAAATCTCAACATACTCATATACTTCAATGTTTCAAATATTTCAACTATTGACTTCTCAAGGATTAAAATCATGGGGTATAGACCCAGCTGTAATTTCTCAAGAAAACATGCAGAAATCATGCCATTTAACTCTTAATTCGTAGGAAATATCAAGATAATGCATTCAATAATAATGGGTGAAAACCCTAGTTCAAATTCATGTAAAACCTCATAGATTTCAGGAAAATCATGATTTAAATAAGCCTTTGGGCACAAGGGTGAAAGTGTTACCCTTGTTCAAAACCCCACATACCTTAGATTATGGAATTGGATGAACAAGTTTTCTCTAAACTTACTCTTCTTACTCTTGAGAGAGGGTTCTTGAAGCCCTTGACTTGGGAACCTTGAATCTTGACTCAATTTAGAAAATCTATAGTGGATTCTTGAGATTCTTGGAAGAGGTTTTGCATACTTAGGGTTTTGTTGAGAGAAAACTTGAGAAGAACTTCATAGAATTCTTGTAAATGACCTTGATTTGGTGTTTGCACGGTTTAAGAGGCTTGAAAAAAGTTCAAAATGCCCTTTTTAACTTCTGTACGAAGCTGGAAAAATTAAACTAGGAACCTAATTTTATGGGACACCGCGATGCGCCACTATTGCGGTGTCTCGCTGGAAATTGACAAATAGGAAATTGGTAGTCACCGCGACATGGATCCATTGTGTTATCCCACTAGTTAGGACCTGGAAATTCAGCGCGACGCGTCATAATCGCACTAGGCCACTATAAATTGACTATTGAGAAATTGGGGTCCTCCGCGATGTGCCACTATCATGGAGTTCCACTGGAATTTGACAATTGTCAAATAGACCCTCTCCACAACACGTCAAGCACTAAAATGAGGTTGTTTTACGACTAGAACTTAAATTATCCATAACTTCTTACTCGGGTATCGGATTTAGGTGAATCTTATATCGATGGAAAACTTATCAAATTTCCTATGTGATAAAAATTTAAAATTAATGAAATTCTATATGGTTAACATGATACTCACTTAGGAAGTTATTTCTCAATCTTTTAGGGCCAGAATCGTGCCTTACTTGACACGCCCTAAGGCTCATTCTACGAGAGAATTTTGTGGGGTCTTATAGTTGGATTCCCAGGATATTTGTAAGAGGGATAGTTTTAAGTATCTTAGGTCTATGAGTCAGGGGAATGGTGATATTGATGAGGATGTCTCTAAATGTATTGTAGAAGGTTGGATGAAGTGGAGGCTAACCTAGGGAGTGCTGTGTGATAAGAAGGTTCCCTTAAATCTTAAAGGCAAGTTCTACAGACTGGAAGTTTGTCCGGCCATGCGATATGGTGCGGAGTGTTGGCCAGTCAAGAACTCCCACATCCAAAAATTAAAGGTAGAAGAAATGAGAATGTTGTATTGGATGTGTGGACTTCCTAGAGAAAATAGAGATAGGAATGAGATTATCCGTGAGAAGGTGGGAGTGTCTTCAGTGGAGGACAAGATGCGGGAAGGAAGGCTGAGTTTGTTTGGGCATATGTTGAGGAGGGGCACGGATGCCCCAGTACATAGGTGTGAGAGTCTAGCTTTGGATGGTTTTAGGTGGATTAGAGGTAGGCCAAAGAAATACTAGAGAGAAGTGATTAGGCATGATAGAGGGTTGTTACAGCTTTCTAAGGACATGACTCTAGAAAGAAGGTATGGAGGTCGCAGATTAGGGTAGAAGGTTCATGTATGTGTGGGTTGTAGCTAGTAGTTAGGGAGCTCTGGTGTAGACGGCTTAGTAATCCTATGATTGTGCCCACTGGTAGGAGCCGTTAGTGTATGCTATTATGAGGGGGTGGCCTTTTCTTATTTCTTATTTATTTATTTTTTTACTTTCGTATTGTGCTTATTTTCATGGCTCTCTTTGATCTATTTGTATTATTTCTCATTTCTTATTTCGGTTATGCCATCCATTCTACTTCAGATATTACTATGACCTTTTTAACTATTCTTTATCTTAAGCCAAGGGACTATCAGAAACAATCTCTCTACTTTTTCGGAAGTAGCGGTATGGACTACGTACATTTTACCCTCCCCAGACCCCACTTGGTTGGAATTCACTAGGTTTGTTGTTGTTGTTGTTGTTGTTGTTATTGCAATTAATAATATCACATGTATAAGTTGAATCCATCTAGAAGAAATATAAGTATGCAATTAATAATATCAGTTCTTTCACTGACTAACTTCGTGAAGGCATTGTCTAGTCGATCCACCATTTCTACTCACTGTAAGAATTCATATCCCCATGCTCAGTTTGGTCCTTAATCTCAGTAGGCAGACCTTGATTCTTTACCTTGAGGCAATTCACCAGTTTGAGTTGTAGAACCTCATTTTCCTGTTTGATATGCTCAAAACATAAATTTACATGCTTCAAAACTTCCATCCTTCAAATTTTTCCTCCTACAATCGATTTGATCAGAAACTCTTGCAGATCCAAAGTCTATGTTATATTCCCTGAATTCAGTAAGGAGCCAATATATTGAAAGAGAATTGTAGGGAGTTTCTTTTAGTTCTAGTACCAATAAGACAATAAACTTTAAAATATTTCCAAATAACGCCACACAAATTCCGTAAAGAAGGCCTGAAGTGTCGGATGCATACCTTTTCACTTCAAAAAATTATTAATCAAGAATTTATAAGTGTAGGTGAGAGATGACACATGATCTATAAAATTAGTTTTGTTCCCCAAAAGCTGTTCTAGACATCATAATTATATATAGCTCATATCCCACAATAGATTAACTAGTTGACACCTGACTTGTTCTATGGTCCACGTGGCATCTCCCTCCTACCAATATCAAAATTAATTTCTTCAAAAACTATTGTATATTATTTCAACTTTATGTCTTCTGTCATGACCCGAGCCGCGGCCCTAGCCGTAATAAGCATCTCGAACCATGAAGGCCCGGGTGCATTTCTAAATCTATTAATCATGCACAACATTCATATAATATAAGAAAATTGTTAGAAAACAACACATGATGGAACCATGGTCAAACTCATAGCTTGATCAATTTGAAAAGGAAATTCTAAATATTCTAAACATGTGACAACCGTATGCAAAATCTCTAACATTACAATATCCATCATAAATCTGAAACAAAACTGGGACAAGGTCCCTAGTAGACCATAAAAAGAAACAAGCAATGAAATCTGAAAATCAGGCCTTCCGGAATAGAGAAGGCTCACCAACTTCAACTTATGACACACACGGATCTACTGTTGGATGGGACCGTGGGATTGTGCCTCAAATCCTGATATATAGGGGGCCAATACATATGTACTTGTACGCAGGACTATCCAAAAACAAAATACTGATACATAAATTAAGTGAGAGCATTTCATGAAACAAAAGACATTACTATAAAACACTTGAAAATCCATGGTCATAGCAAATAGTTCTTTAGAAATAGTTCTATAAATCAACTCAACATCTTTGTCTTAGTTCTAAGTTAGGTGGTACACACTACAAGTCTGATATTCCATGGACTATATGGAATCTTCCATTGACTCGGTGGGTAAGACCCCAACCCAAGTTTGCCGTAAGAGTTGGAGTTTTTGATTCTGATACGCCACAGGGCACTAGGCCAATGTATAATCACTCTTTGGGAAATAATAACCCATATCGGCAAAACATAGTTTTGGGAAATGAGTTATCTGAACTCGTGCCTTATTTGGGTAACCACCTAATATCTCTTAACCCAATTTTTAGCCTTTTCTATACATGCATCTTTTTTAAATCAATTTCTTAAAAATTTGAATGAAATCTGACTTATGATTTGTTCTGAGTCTGTATGGCATTATCTATTTTGTACCATCATAAAAAGACTTGCAAGTCATATTTCTAAGTCATACATTATCATTTTACAGTCTTTTCTTTCAAAACACTATTTTCAAACCACCAAACTAATCAAACAGCATAAGAGGATGTGTATAGAAAAATTCGTGAAAACATAGGCAAAGATCCTTAGTTCAATTCACAAACACTTAGTGGTCAAGTATTTGTAACAACCAACGAAAACTCTTTAACTCATCACTTTGATTTGTGTAATTAGGAAAAATTCCCTCTCTCCAAGTCATCACCAAAACTAAGTCAACAAACAATAGTAAAGCATTTAGATCATGCTTCTCAATATACATTCGGATAATTCATAACAAGAGAAGGAGTATAAATCTTCATGCTCTCAATTAAATTTTCAAAACTCAAACCACATGTATACGTATATATAACACAGATCAATTTTAAGGGGGAAATTCCTCAAGGCCAAAACTTTATCATCAATAAGGTTTCATAATGCATAATTGGTATTGTAAATCCATACCCCTTTGTAAATTCATGATTTCTAAACATTTAAACATGATTAAGATGATTTCACCATGCCCATGTAGTTTAGGAAAACCCCACGTACCTTAGATTAATTGATTTGAAGAATGGAACCCTAGCTTTGACTTTGTTCTTGAAGATCTTGACTAAGAAGATGAATTCTTGATTTATGATAGGGAAGTTAGCGTTTTGTTTTCATGGAATTTGAGTGACTTTTGGTGTATTATACCTCAATCACGACTAAATTTCGTGTTATGGCTGAGTTATGATGAGGGAAAAATACTAAAATATCCTCCTGGACCCGAGGATAAGAAAATAAAATGAACAGGGAACCCGACGCGATTAGTGATGCGACGCATCGAGATCGCATCGAGACACCGGTTTAGCCGATGCAATTGCCAATGTAGTGCGTCAATATCGGGCTGAGCCACTGTTTTGATCACCCAAACATATGTCTAACATTGTCCAAAAAAATTGAAACTTCCCCAAGACATCTCCTTTACTCCCCCAAACATGAATCAACTTAGAAATCCATATCTCATGGTTGGAAAAATTGATTTAGAAATCACAAAAGTTTAGGAGTTTAAAATATGGCTAAGTACTTTTGACACTTAGGAAAGTTTAAGATGATAACTCTTTAAACAAGCTACGAAGTGAGGTATTAAATCGAGGATAACATGGGGTGTTACATTATCCCCCATTGGGATCATTCATCCCGGAATGATGGCTCGGAACACAAACAAGCATGACTTCAAGCATACTAAGGAAAAGATAAATAGAGTAGGATATAACTTGTACCATTTATGTCATCATCCATACTCTTAAAGAGGGTTGGGTATCTGGTCTGAACATCATCTTCTGACTCTCAAGTAGCTTCCTCAGCTTTTTGATTCCTCCAAAGCACCTTAACTGAAGCTATGTCCCGATTCCTTAGCTTCCAAACTTGGCGGTCCAAGATACCAATAGGTTCTACTTCATATGATATGGATTCTGTCACCTTGATCTCCTCTACAGGCAATACTAGGGAATGATCTCCAATGCACTTTTTCAACATGGACACATGGAATACTGGATGAATAGAACCCAAATTTGCAGGCAATTCTAACTCATAAGCAACCCCACCTATCCTTCTCACAATCTTATATGGTCCTATATAGAGAAGACTCAGCTTCCCTTTCGTTCCGGATCGCATAACTCCCTTCATAGGGGAGACTTTTAGAAATACCCAATCACCAACCTCAAATTCCAACTCCCTTCTCCTAACATCGGCGTAGGATTTCTGGAACTCTAAGCTATCTTAAGTCATTCTCTAATGAGTTTCACCTTCTCTATTGCCTGATGAACAAGGTCAGGCCCAAACAATCAGGTTTCACCCACTTCATACCAGCTAATTGGTGATCTACATCTCCTTCCATAAAGTGCTTCAAAAGGAGCCATCTGAATACTGGCATGGTAGTTATTATTGTAAGAAAATTCTATCAACGGTAAATGATCTACCCAACCACTTTTGAAGTCAATTATGCAATACCTCAACATGTCTTCGAGAGTCTAAATAGTAAGCTTAACCTGCCCATCTATTTGAGGGTAGAAGGCAGTACTCAGGTTCATTTAGGTGCCCAAACCCCTCTGAAAAGACCGCCAAAACTGCGAAGAGAATTGCATACCTCGGTCAGATATAATGGATATTGGTTCCCTGTGCAAGTAAACTATTTCCTTAATATATAGCTTGGCATAATCATCTCCTGAATAGTTAGTCCTCACAGGCAGAAAGTGAGCTGACTTGGTCATGCGGTCTACAAAAACCCAAATGGAATCATACTGGTTTTGGGACCTTGGAAGTCCATGATGAAATTTATATTGATCATCTCCCATTTCCATATTGGAAAGACTATCTCTTGGGAAGTACCACCTGGCCTCAAATGCTCCACATTTACTTGTTGACAATTTAAACACTTAGAAATAAAATTAGCAATTTCTCATTTCATATTGCTCCACCAATATATAGTCTTAGAGTCATGATACACTTTTGTAGAGACTGGGTGCACAACATACCTCGATGTGGGGGATTCATCAAGAATTCTCTTTCGCCACCCATCCACATAAGGTACTCACAGCCTACCCTGATATCTCAAATTGTCGTCTCCTCCAATTTTAAAAGCCATCACCTTTTGTTGACCAACATCTTTCTTAATCTGCATCAATATAGGGTCTTCGTCCTGCTTCTCCTTAACCTCATCATATAGGAAGGATCCATCTATCTCATGAATAATTACTCCTCCATCTTCGAAATCTAGAAGTCAAACCCCAAGATTTGTAAGCCGATGAATATCTTTTACCATCTCCCTTTTTCCTTTCTCAACATGGGAATGATTTCCCATTGACAACCTACTAAGGGTGTCGGCCACCACATTGGCTTTTCCCAGATGATAATGTAGGCTTATGTCATAATCTTTTAACAACTCCAACCACCGCCTCTTCCTGAGATTCAATTCTTTCTGTGAGAGATATACTGTAAACTCTTGTGGTCAGTGAAAATATCAACATGAACCCCATAAAGATAATGTTGCCAAATTTTAAATGCAAATAACACAGCAGCCAATTCTAAGTCATGGGTGGGATAATTCTTTTCATGAACCTTTAATTGCCTTGATGCGTAAGCCACTACTTTACCATGCTACATAAGCACACACCCAAGTCCTACCCGGGATGCATCACAATACACAACAAAACCCTATGTACCCTCAGGAAGACTCAAAACTGGTGTGATAATCAACTTATCTTTTAGATTCTCAAAACTACCCTCACATGAGTCGGACCACAAAAACATTGCCTTCTTCTGAGTCAATTTGGTAAGGGGAGCGGCTATGGAGGAAAAATTCTCTACAAACCTTTTATAATACCCTGCCAAACCTAAGAAACTCTGGATATCGGTTGGAGTCGTGGGTCTAGGACACTTTCTCACTGCCTCAATCTTTTGGGGTCAACCTTAATCCCCTCACTAGACACAATATGCCCCAAGAAAGCAATAGCATTAAGCCAGAATTCTTACTTGGAGAACTTTGCATATAGCTCATGATCTTTGAGTGTCTGAAGGATAATTCGGAGGTGGTTGGCAGGATCCTCCTCATTCTTAGAGTAAACCAGAATATCATCTATGAAAACTATCAGAAATAGATCTAGAAACTGATGGAATACCCTATTCATTAGGTCCATGAAAGCTGCAAGAGCATTGGTCAGTCCGAAAGATATAACTAGGAATTCATAATGGCCGTATCGGGTTTGGAAAGCTATTTTAGGAATATCAGTCTCCCTAACCTCCAACCGATGATACCCCGAACGCAGATCTATCTTTGAGAAACACTTAGAACCCTGAAGTTGGTCAAAGAGATCATCAATTCTAAGAAAAGGGTATTTGTTTTTAATAGTGACCTTATTAAGCTGACTGTAGTCTATACACATACGGAGGGAACCATATTTCTTACGCATGAAGAGTACAGGTGCACCCCAGGGAGAAACACTAGGACTGATAAAGCCTTTGTCAAGAAGATCTGTTAGTTATTTTTTCAACTCCATCAGTTCTGTAGAAGCCATTTTGTATGGTGGAATAGAAATAGAACATATGTCTGGCAATAAGTCAATGTCAAAATCTATCTCCCTATTAGGAGGTATCTTGGGAGATCATAGGGAAATAATTATGGGAACTAAATAAAAATAGGAACAGACTGAAGAGAAGGACTTTCAGCACTAGAATCTTTGACTCAGATAAGATGATACAAACAACCCTTGGAAATAAACTTATGGGCTCTTAGGTAAGATATGTATTTCCTCTTAGGTGCTACAGTATATCCCTCCCATTCTATCACTGGTTCATTCAGAAAGGAAAAGGAAATATTTTAGGTTCTACAGTATAGTGTGGCATAACATGAATGGAGCCAATCCATTTCCAAGATAGCATCAAAGTCAATCATATCAAGTTCTATAAGGTCTTCCACAGTATCACGATCATAAACAGACACCATATAATTTCTATACACCCTTCTAGCCACAATAGAATCACCAACCGAAGTGGAAACAGAGAAAGTTCAGGAATACTTTAAGGTTCAAAACCAAAATCAACGGCCACATAAGGGGTCACATAGGACAAGGTATACCCGGGATCAAGTAATACATACACATCATGAGAGAAAATCTGTAACATACTCGTGACTGCATTTGGTAAAGCCTCTACCTTCTAGAGATTAGATAAAGTGTACAACCAGTTACGACCACACCCAGTAGCTGGAGTAGTACCCTTGAGAGATGGTGGTGGCGCTGAGGAATTAGTTTGGGACTTGGCACCGCCAAAGTTCCTTTTAGCGAAAGGATAATCTCTTTGAAAATGGCCCGACTGACTACAAGTATATACCACCAACCTTCCCACATGGAACCTCCCTGGGTGATGCTTATCGCAAGTCTCACATCTCAGAAAGGACCGATGTGGCGGAGCTACGCTGCCTTGGGACTGGGTGCCCTGTACTTCTGATCCATCTTTAGGCTGAAAATTTTGAAACTATCGGTCAACTAAAGGTCTGGACGCTGGAGCGCTGGCAGAAGACTGAGCATTACCCCAAAACTTTTTCTTCGGCCACCTGTTACCCCAATTACCACCTTGTTCCTGACTGTTGTTCTGGTCAGCAGATCTGGCCCTCTTGGCCTGATGGTATTTCTCCCTTGCTTACGCCACCCTTTTCTTCTTCTCCTCTACTTGTTGCATATGAATGGACAGCCTGGATAAATCCATGTACCTATTCAACATTGCTTTTTTTCTCTCCAATACCAAATCATCCAAAAGACCGGATGTAAGCTTTCTCATACGTGCTCTCAAGTTACCTACCAGTTCTGGGGCATAATGAGATAGTTGGTTGAAATTAAATGTGTACTCCTTGATGCTCATCTTCCCTTGATTTAAGTTCATAAATTGTTTTGCCTTCGATTCCCTCAATTCCTGAGGAAAAAAGCGGTCTAGAAATGCTTTTACAAAATCACCCACATGGAAGGCTCAATATCACTACCTTTTAGATCCCCCTAATCATTGTACCATTCATTCATTATATCCTTCATTTGATATGCCTCCAGTTCTATACCTTTAACCTCATTCACATACATGACTCTGAAAATATTCTCCAACTCATCAATGAACCCTTGAGGGTCCTCTTCAACCTTTGTACAGTGAACATAGGCGGGTTCAGTCTCATGAATTGACCAACCCAGGTAGTTTCAGATGAACCCAATATAGAACCCACATCTTCAGACCGATAGGTTTGAGAGGCTACCAGTTGTGCAATCATATGTATGGACTGTCTGAACTCAGCATTTAAAATATCTCTCTGAGCGGGCTGGGGATTGTTAACATTGGTCCTTGAAGCTCGAGATGGACTACTCAGGACTGGAGGAACACCTGGAGTAGGGACAAACTCTGGGGTGTGAGCTCTATTATGGGTCTGCATCCCATGGGTTGGATGGACCTCTTCCTCTTGAGCATTCTGTTCGTTGATTCTACGGAGAAGCAGGATAACTTTTTGAAATACAAAAAATTACTGATTAGAGGACATATAGACTCTATGGCATGAACTAATTTCATAAAAGAAGAGAGACACTCCTAAACGCCTTGTAGCCTCCCATTTATAAGTGTGGCACGCTACACACCCATAAACAGGACTCTACCCGATACGATTTCACAGACACCCTAGGACCATAAATAAGGCTCTGATACCAAGTTTGTTACAAACCAAGCTCAGGCCCTAGCCATAACGAGCATCCCAAACCATGAAGGCCCGGACGTTTTTCTAAATTTGGTAATCATGCATAACATTCATATAATAAAAAAATTTGTAGAAAACAACACATGAAGGAACCATGGTCAATCTCATAACTTGAGCAATTTGAAAATGAAATTCTAAATATTCTAAATATGTGACAACCATCTACAAAATCTCTGACATTACAATATCCAACATAAATCTGAAACAAAACTGGGACAAGGCCCCAGTAGACCATAAAAAGGAAAAAACAATAAAATCTGAAAATTAGGCCTTTCGAAATAGAGAAGGCTAACCAACTGCAACTATTGATACACACGGATCTACTTCTAGATAGGACCATGGGATTGTGGCTCAGATCCTAAGATATAGGGGGTCAATACATATGTACTGGTATGCAGGACTATCCAAAAACAAAATACTAATACAAAAAGTAAGTAAGAGCATTTCATGAAACAAAACACATCACTATAAACTATTTGAAAATCCATGGGCATAGCAAATAGGTCTTTAGAAATAGTTCTGTAAATCAACTCAATATCTTTGTCTTAGTTCTGAGTTAGGTGGTACACCCTACAAGTCTGATATTCTATGAACTATATGGAATCCTCCATTGACTCGGCAGGTAAACCCCCAACCCAAGTTTGCTGCAAGAGTTGGATTTTCTGATTCTGATACGCCACAGGGCACTAGGCCAATGTATAATCCCTCTTTGGGAAATAATAACCCATATCAACAAAACATAGTTTTGGGCAATGAGTTATCTGAACTCGTGCCTTCTTCGGGTAACCACCTAATATCTCTTAAGCCAAGTTTTAGCCTTTTATAAACATGCATCTTTCTTAAATCAATTTCTAAAAAATTTGAATGAAAACTGACTTATGTTCTATTTTGAATCTGTTATGGCATTATTTGTTTTGTATCACCATTCCAAGACTTACAAGTCATATTTCTAAGTCATACATTATCATGTTACAGTTTTTTCTTTCAAAACACTATTTTCAGACCACCAAACTAATCAAACAGCATAAGAGGATGTGTATAGAAAAATTCGTGAAAACATAGGCAAAGATCCTTAGTTCAATTCACAAACACTTGGTGGTCAAGTATCTTGTAACAACCAACAAAAACTATTTAACTTATCACTTTGATTTGTGTAATTAGGAAAAATTCCCTCTCTCCAAGTCATCACCAAAACCAAGTCAACAAACAATAGTAAAAGCATTTAGATCATGCTTATCAATATACATTCGGATAATTCATAACAAGAGAGGGAGTATAAATTTTCATGATCTTAATTAAATTTTCAAAACTCAAACCACATGTATACATATATATAACACAGATCAATTTTAAGGGGGAAAGGACTCAAGACCAAAACCTTATCATCAATAAGGTTTCATAATGCATAATTGGAATTGTAAATCCATACCCCTTTGTAAATTCATGATTTCTAAACATTTAAACATGATTAAGTTGATTTTACCATGCCCATGTAGTTTATGAAAACCCCATGTACCTTAGATTAATTGATTTGAAGAGTGGTACCCTAGCCTTGACTCTGTTCTTTAAGATCTTGACTTAGAAGATGAATTCTTGATTTATGAGAGGGAAGTTAGGGTTTTGTTTTCATGGAATTTAAGTGAATTTTGGTGTATTATGCCTCAATCATGACTATATTTTTTGTATGGCTGAGTTATGATGAGAGAAAAATACTAAAATACCCTCCTGGACCTCAGGACAAAAAAATAAAATGAACTGGGAATCCGACATGATTAGCGATGCGATACATGTAAGTTTAACAATTTTAAAAGAAATACAATATCATCCATGATATTCAGACATTTTATATAATATATCTTAATATTTGTAGAGGGAGAAAAAGGCAGAGAAGATCCTTCTACATATCCCGGTTTGACATCCCTAGCCCTATACTCCTTGAAATTTTTTCTAAGCCCATTAAATTGTTCAAAAATGAAACATGAAACAACTTTAATTATTGTCAAAGCCTATGTTTCATTTATTTTTACAAATTTAGATAATGTGTGTGGTTACACGCCACTAAAAATGAGTAACACACAATCATGTGTGGGTTTAAAATATTTGATTTTGTTGAATTCAGGTGTTTAGATGATATATTGAGGTACAATCCTCCCACACACACACAAAGATATAGATGTGTGTGTGTGTGTCTCAAAATACCTTTCTTTTTCTTAATTTTTATTTGAAAAAGAGACAATGCAAAATACTTGCATTAAGCAACAACTCGAAAGTATATAACAAAGTAACTTGACCAAAGTGAGAACTCAAGATCAGCAACTCCAATTTTTAACACTGTTAATAGGGATACAAAGAAAAACAATGATTTTCCTTTTCTTCTTCTTCCAATTTATTTCCATAATTATTTATTCTACTAAATCAAATTCCTTCACTGACTTGCTTCTTGAAGGCATTGTCTAGTCAAGCGACCACTTCTACTCACTGTAAGAATCCATATCCCCATTTGTGATCCTCAATCTCAGCATATGGACCTTGATTCTTTTCCTTGAGGTAATTCTCCAGTTTAAGCTGTGCAACCTAACTTTCCTATTTGATATGATCAAATTACATATTTGCAAAATTCAAAATTTTCATCCTTGAGATTTTTCCTCATGCAATTGACTTGATCAGTCACTCTTGCAGCTCCAAAGTCACTCTTTTAGCTCCAATGTTTATGTATTATTCCCTGAATTTAGTAAGGAGCCAGTCTAATGAAAGAGAATTATGTGAGGTGTAATACCCCGTACTTTTCCTAGCTTAGTTCAGTTTCTTGTGTGTGAAGTGTTTAGTAGGTGAAGAATGTTCATAGAAATCACTTAGAGCCAAGTTGATCCAAGAACCTTAGATTCCTCCAAAGTTTAGTATTCAATTGTAACACCCCGTATTTTTGGGCTAGTCTATGAACCATTATTCCTACGTATAAAAGCTATAATTCAAATGATTCCCATATGACTATAAGTTTCATGATCTTTATCCTCATGTTTGATGTGCTTTTGAGGTGAAAAATATTCATAAAAAATCACTAAGAACAAAGTTGAGCTTAGAGCCTTTGATTCGTCTAAAGTTTAGTATTCGATTCTACAAGGGCCTACTTTAAACATGTATAACTTTTTATATACTTAGAATTTTGTAGCTTAAGACCCACCAAATTGTAAATAATTGAATTATCTTTACAACGAAATAAATTTTTCCTTAATACGATACCCGAGCAAAAAGTTATGGCATTTCTCGTGAGAGGCAGTAAGCCGACAGGATTGGGATGCGACGCGTCGATTGTCAACGTGATTATCAATACGAAGCGATGGAAACCGCATTACAAAACTGTTTCACATGCTATTTCAGTTCCTAAAGGGTCTAGGGGCACTTTGGTCACTTTCCCTCACCCAAATCCGCCCATAACACTTAATTTCAGCCCCCAAAAGCATTATGCACATTATTTTTCATTTTTTTTCTCTCCAAGAAAACCCTATCCCCCTCAAGAATACCAAGAACTTCATCAAAGTTTCTTCAATACATTCAATAAATTAAGGTCCCTAATCAAAGAAGTTCAAGAAAAAGCTTTCAATAACATTCCCAAGGCTTTCAAGTAAAGTTCTCAATTTCAAATCATCTATTAAGGCATGTGGGAGTTCATCCCTGAGTCCTCTTTAACCCATGGAACCCAAAACCCTTTTATTTCAATTAAAGAATAGATTTTTCGATCATTATGCTATTTTAGATGTTCAAGAAAGACTGAATTTCATGTTTTCATGGTGTTTTTAATTCAATTCACCCCATGTATGATTCCATGCAAGATTTTAATTTCCTCTTGCTATGAATTTGAGTCTCCCATGCTTTATTCAAGTAAATTCCATGATAGACCCCAAATTCATGATGTTTAGCAATATTCCCATGTTTTGAATTCATGTCTTCCATATGTTTGATGAAATCCCATATCATGTTTATTCAATTTCAATATGAATCCTCAAGTTATGAATTTTTCCATGTAACCCTATTTTTCCCTCATATTTAAGACATTCTTACCTTTAAGTTATGATCTTGTCATGTTTTGATGAAACTCCCATGTCCTATTTCAAACAAATTTCATGCAAATTCCCCAATTCATGATTTTAGTTATGTAATCATGCTATGTGAATATTTGAGATATTCTCATGTTCAAGTTCATGATCCCAATGTGTTTGATGGATTGTCCTATGTTAAAGTATTGATCCCCATGTGTATGATGAAATGACCAAGTAATGGGTTTCTTTAAATAATGCTTACTTATTATGGTCTCAAATGCACTCATGTGTTCTTATTATTATTGCTATCGAGTCCTAGGTGTTATGAATACTCAAAATTTAGCCATTTACCTAGTTTTTAGTATCTACAAAATAATTTTAGCTATACCATGGGAAATATCATTCAGTTAGTAATATGGTTAATTTTGAGTCCAATTAAGTTAGTTCAGTTCGGTTTTAATCCCAGTATCAGTTTATACATTAATAATTACCTCAGAATCTATATGCACTGTTATTCTCATAATACCATGACCTGAGCTTATTAGTTATCAGTTAACAGTGCATACACTAGTTAGTATTCCATTGTCATTCAATTGGGAGTAGGATTCAGCACTAAGAAAACCCAAGGATAGAGGCATTCCTGCCAGTTTAGGGTTTGACCCTTAGTAGCAATCCCTAAGTTACAGAACTACGTAGCCATCATAGGTTTAAAATATCTTCCTGCCAGTTTAGGGTGGACACATATACATGAGTTTCCTACCAGTTTAGGGTTACTCCTTAGTCCTTCGAAACACCAGTTTAGTGGATCTACACAGTCAGCGTTTGTACCCGTGGCACGGTACTGACACCCTTCCAACTAGGGTTACAGGTTGGACCCCGATTAGCTCAGATTGGGGCATGTCGGTTAGATGATACCTCCCACAGTCTCAGTTACAGTCTTAGTTCAGAGTTTAGTTTCAAGTTTTCTTGGACATAATATATAATTATCAGTTATCAGTATTTCAGTTTACAAACTATTCTAGAATTATATTATACGCTTGGTCTTGCATTCTTAGATAATACAGTTTACATGCATTCATGTTTGGTCATATCGTGATTTTTAGTTAGTCCTTTTCTTATTAGCATAGTACTCCACAGTTTCAGTCCAGTTATTCAGAAAAAGTACAGTCCAGTCTTACATGACTAGTATTCATCTATCAGTCATTCAGTTAATCAGATAAGCATAGTATATATCCCATTTTTTTCTGGATGTTTAGGTATTCGTGCTTAGTATAATTATATATTCAGATTCTCGAGTTATGTCAGTCTCAATCATATAGTAAAGACTCAGTATTCATACAGTATATATGTTTTACCATATTCCAGCTTCAGTTCTACTTCTATCATTAAAGTAAAGTTTTACAGAAACTAAGGGTAAACATTCACCATCTTATCAGAGTATGTTTTTCACTCATGCTTTAAGATATTTTAGTTTTCAGTTTATTCCAGCCTATTGGTGAGTCTACTTACACTTAGCATGCATGTTTTAAGATTATGTATGAAATCAGTTTTACTTGTTGTATTCACCTCTGCATACTCAGTACATTCCAAAAGTACTGATCCACATATACGTCTGTGTGGATACATTATTTCATAATGTAGGTACTATTTGTAGCCCGTACACCATGTCTAGACAATTACAGTTTCCAACCAGTAAGTGATGAGTTCTCTTATTTTGGGAGCTCCAGATAGTTTTAGTTTATGTACAATTTATTTATTTTCATATGTATTGATTAGTGGTAGTTTGAGGTATGTTCCAGCTATCTATAGTTAGTATAGTAGATGCTTCATAAATGTCAGTCAGAGTTATTCATGTAATTTCAATTTCTTCCTTCATATTTATAAGATTGTAAGATTTTATCAGTTCCAAACTATTTTAGATTTTTAGTACGATTATGTTTCTGCATAGCAGAACTTGTTATTTAATGTATTATAATTTAGTTGCTTAATAGTATGTTAGTTCATAGGTTAGCTTGGGATCACTTGTGGTTTCAAGCACCATGTGGCATCTAGGGTGTACTCTCAGGGCGTTAAAAACTTGGAATCGAAGCATAGAGTTCAAGTGTCCTAGGGTGTCTATGAGTTCGTGTATAGTAGAGTCTTGCGTAATGGTATGGAGATATATGTACTTTTCTTCAGTAGGTTATAGGGTATTTAGGAAATGTTTCCCTTCTTTCATGTCTTAGGTCGTTCTATAGAAAAGTTCTCTAAGAAACTTACAAAGATTCTCATCTTGCTCTATTCATGCTATCTCTACCTTGTATTTTAGGTAACTAAAAAAGTCAAGCTCAAATTCCTATAGACAGAGTTTTCTTAGATAGTCCCCACAGACAGTTATGGGATTGCACGTAGGCTCAAAATATCCCAGTAGTTCCCTTATGTTCTGAACTTTGAAAATATTCATTTTTATTTATGAAAATCTTTCATTGAGCCAAAGTTAGATATGCTTTCAGATCTATTTTCATAATCCTATGATAGCATATGATCTAGAATTGAAAGCATGAACCCAGAAGTTTAGTAGTAGTGGAGTTGGGATGGTGTTATTTGGATTGAGTATGTTATGTATCCATGGGGATAGTTGTATGAAGGTAAACCAGTAGGCTTGAAATAGTGTATGCAAGAATTTATGTTTGTTAATTCAAAATTATATGTTATTGATATTGGATGTTCAGTTGTGATGGTAGTTCTCATGGTTTAGATGTGATGTTAGTAGGCTAAGAAGGAAGTTAGTATGGTTCATTGTAGGTTTTGGGATATCAATGTTAAGTGTTAGAATCTAAGTTTGAATCTTTGAAAATTTAGCTAATACAAGAAAAAAGAGTTGAAGCTCTAAATGGCGTGAACTCAGAGTAAAGTAATTGCATTTTAGTTTAGAGTTTGATAGAGGGGTCCACAAACTTAGAATGACGACTTAAAGCTAAGGGGGAGATGATAAAACAAGTGATCAAGTCAGGCTCTCAGATCCTAGAAGTGGTGCCAGTATGTGTACAAAAGCAGTAAGAGGGGATGATTCCCAATCCATTCTTATCTCAGTGCAAATTTTTTCAGTCATCACGATATCTACTCATGCCTTACATGTCAGCTCCATCATCACAGCTCATATTCATGCACTTAATAGAAAATCATATGTGCATCTAGTTCCTAGTATTAGGAGTTTCAGTTCACTCGGCAGTACGAATCATGTTCCATGAATTTGTGAACTCCAAAATCAGGTCAGGCATCTCATGACTCATGTACCCATGTTTTACAGTATGTTCATTTACAAGTACTGATGTTACACTCCTAATAATCAGTGAAATTCAAATTATGTCATGTATGTCAATAGTTTATCTCTCTTTGATGAATTAATGCTTTTGATACTCTATTCTTCAGGCCTCAGTTAAGTGTCAGAGTTACCCTTTCATGTTTTAGGTCCTCATGTTCTAACTTTCAGTGACCTCTCTTTATGTCATGAATAATTGAAATTCTATGTGTGTTTTCTTGGGCTAGTGCATGAAATTTTTAAGGATAGAGGTTTAGAGAATATGAGCAAGATGCTTTTGTGGTTGTTTTCCTACCAGTACATGTGTGGTTATGAAGATAGGCTTGAATGTCATGTTGGTGTATAAGTGGAATGTATAGTTGAGTATAAGCTTTCAGTATAATTCAGTCCGTCTAGCCAGCAATCCAGTCTAGCAGTCAGACAGACAAGTTCCTATGGCTTTCTATCTTTTCATCTAGTAATATTATTCAACATTTTCATAAATATGATTATTCCAAGAGGTATTTCATTCACATCCATGTAATTTGTGAATTCAAGCCAGTTCATGCATCATGCATCAGCTTCAGATCCCAGATATTCATTCATGATTCGGTCCATAAGTTTCCCATGCATCATCTCAGTCTTTCCTTGGTATTTCAACCAAGCAAGTACCATTCGGGGGGACGAAGTATCCCAAGGGGGAGATGTATTATAATACCCTGAGTATTCATGTCCAAAACCTTTCATTTTTCTTCAAGAAATAGGATCCATCTTGGAGTAATAGTTACTCATCAGTTGACTCTCCCATTTCTATCTCAGCCTTATAATCATTCTCATGTCATTGCATTTATTCAAGAAATCAGTTCAGTTCATGATATTTAGTTAACGTATCATGTTTCAGAATCAGTTATGCATTCATGTTCCAAGTCATGAATGTTCAAAATATGATCTTAGTTACCTTCGTACAGTACTCTCAGTCTAACCAGTCTCATTCAAGGATGAATGTTCCCAAGGGGGAGATAATGTAACACCCCGTATTTTTGGGCTAGTCTATGAAACGTCATTCCTACAAGTAAAATCTATAATCCAAATAATTCCCAAGTGAATATAAGTTTCTTAATCTTTATCCTCGTGTTTGATGTGCTTTCAAGGTGAAAAATGTTCATAAGAATCACTTAGAACAAAGTTGTACTTAGAGCCTTTGATTCGTCCCAAGTTTGGTATTTGATTCTACAATAGTCTACTTTAAACGTGTATATCTTTTTATAAACATAGAATTTGCAGCTAAAAACCCACAAAAACGTAGATAATTGAATTATCTTTCCAACGATACAAATTTTGCCTTAATCCGATACTCGAGAGAAAAGTTATGGCATTTTTCGTGAGAGGCGGTAAGCCAACGCGATTGGGACGCAACGCATCTGTAGTCGACGTGATTAGCGATACGACGCGATGGAAACCACGTTACGGAACTATTTCACATTCTATTTCATTTTCTAAAGAGTGTAGGGGCACTTTGGTCACTTTCTCTCACCCAAATCCGCCCATAATACTTAATTTCAGCCCCCGAAAGCATTATACACATTATTTTTCATCTTTTTCTCTCCAAGAAAACCCTAGCCCCCTCAAGAACACCAAGAACTTCATCAAAGTTTCTTCAATATAATCAAGAAATTAAGGTCCCTAATTGAAGAAGTCCAATAAAAAGCTTTCATCATATGCATGACTTTCAGCAAACATTTTTTGTTGTCACAAAAAGACAACGAATTTAGTATGTCAAAATACTAACTATAAAGTTTTCAAAACTTTAAACATCAACTTCTTTCTAGTTTAACGATGAAGTTCTTATGTTCTTCTAATCGTCAACTGAATGAACTTTAACTTGTGATGAAGTTTTTATATCTTCAAATCACTATTAAGTTCAAATAAATTAGAAAGTCAAAAGCTTTAATCTCCAGAAACACAAAAATACAGAGAGTTCAATGAATCGGTGAAGTTTTTATATTCTTCAAACTGAATTTCCACACTGATTTCTTAGTGAAGTTTCTATATTCTTCCAACCAAGAGAGTAGAAAATCACAAGACTTTAGTCTCCATAAAATTAGTCTGAATAAAGATTACAAAATTACTTTCTTTATAAATGGTGAAAAAACAAATTCCTTTCCACCAAACAAACACAAAAATAAATATTTTTTTCAATAAATTCCTTAAGATTGTTACTTTCGGATACAAAATTTGTATATTTCAATACGAACTTCAACACTAAGTTCAAGAACTATTTCAAAAACTACAATGAAGTTCCAACAACTTCAAACACAAGTTCAAATGAATAATCAAATAAACTATCAAAATGAAGTGTTTATCAACTTCAAAAAATAAAGATGAAGTAGAAAAGTTTAGAATCAAGTCCACCGACTCCACGGTGTGTTCTTAAGGAATTTATTCCCCTCAAGTATCCGAGGTTAGTGGAATCTTTCCTCCTATAATAAAATGACTCACTTTCTGAAAAATGATACCTCAAATTTTAAGAAACTTCAAACTCACTCAACAATTTGATGATCACACAAGAGATTTTTTATGATCACACAAAAGATTTAAAAATAAGAAGAAGATTATTTTTCAACTCAAAATCATATCTTTACCTGAGAAAAATTCAAGTATTTATAGTCATCAAGGTGTTGCTTCATGAATAGAAGCAATGATTCAGAAAGGTGGACCCCTTCATAAAGGTGCAATTCTTCGAATAAGTCACAACCCATTGAAAAGGTCATAACCATCCAAACCAAAAAGGTGTCTATATGTTAGAGGAAAGGAGTTTTAATGATTGACATATTTCTATGAAATATGTTAGTCATACCGGTCCTCACATGTGAAGCACATCAAAGCAGATGCAAGGTTGATAATGCATAAAACTAGGAGTGGATAAGCACGGAAATTTAGATATGCTCTCAATACTTATCACATACAACAAAGAAGTTGAGGAGAAGATAAATGTAACACTTAGAGATTGATTTGATCAAGGATTCCGGACAGACTAGGAGATATCCAGCCAAGAAGACAGACTACAGCAAGGAGTGAAACTACCTGAGAGTCTTATTAAAGAAAGAAGAGCACATTATCTAAAGGACTCAATCAGGAGTTGGCTTAAATACAAGAAATGACATTCAATAGTTTCACTAATGCACTGACAAGAAAAGCATCAATCAGCAAATCAGTTCAATAACTTAAAGAAGAACCTGGTTCTTTACTTATCAAGTCATAGACTTTGTGTATTAGGTTGGTTTTTTGAGTTGTAATGAGTCTTAGTTATAGTCTCAGTGAAATATAAACTGAGTTAGGAGTTGTGTATTCAAGTTAGGAAACTCGAAGACTAGGGAACACTTATCTTTGGAAGATTTGTGTTAGTGTAGAAATAGGAGTTAGAAGTTTTAATTTATAGTTTACAAGAAGCCTTGTAATTTGTTGATTATTGAGGATCAAGAGTTTTAGTGAAGTTTGGGTTAAATCCAGTAGAGGTACAGGTCGTGGGTTTTCACATCTTTTTTTATCCGGGTGTTTTTCACATAAAAATATTGTCTTCATATTTTTCTTACGTGAACCACGTTAGCTCACTTGTTCCACTCATAGGCAACTATTAGAGTAAAATACTAAATTCAGTAGGGTATGTACTCTAACAAGTATTATCAGAGAGAGGTTGTCTTAAATAAGGTTAGCACCTAAGAAAAGATCACTATAATGAATTCCGCACCTCCTAATGGTCACAGTGAAGGTCAGTCAACAACTAGAACTCCACTCTTTGATGGTTCTCACTTTATCTGGTGGAAAGCCAAGATGGAAATATTCATTCAAGGGGAAGACTACAAATTATGGGATAGGATCACTAATGGTCCTACTATTCTAATGAATTCGGTTAATGGTGAACAAATCAAGAAGGAAAGAAGTGAATTTACTCTTGATGACTTATTGGCATTAAAGAAAAATGTTAAGGCGAAGAACATCTTCGTCTGTGAACTAGGACCATCTGAGTACAACGGAGTGTCAAATTGTACCACTACTAAGCAAATTTGGGATGCTCTGGTCAATGCATATGAAGGTACCTCTCAGGTAAGAAAATTCAGGATTGCTCTTGTTTTTACTGAATATGAAGCTTTTAAGATGAAGGAGAATGAATCCTTGCATGAAATGATGACAAGGCTTACTTCCTTGACAAATGAGTTGACTTTCTTGGGAAAAGTCATAACTATTGAGGAACAAGTTGAAAAGGTGTTGAGGGTACTACCAAAATCAAAATGGAATGTTAAAGTGACTGTTATTAGGGAAGCAAAGGATCTCACAGGTATGACATTGGATGAACTAGTAGGTAACCTGAGGACTTATGAAATGGAAATTGATGGAACTAAATAACAAGAAGCTCCTGAGAAAATCTTGGCTTTGAAGGCTTCAGACAGTGATGAAAAAATTAAACTTGACAAGGAACAAGTTGCCTTCATAACTAAAAACTTCAGTAAATTTTTTAAAAAGAAAAAAAGAACAGGTAGCAAGAAACGTTCCAATGACAATCCAAATGGATGCTAAAAGTGTGGTAAGATTGATCATCAGATCAGGGATTGTCTGTCTAGGAAATAGAATGGAGAAAGGAAAGGGTTGAAAGAGAATTGAAAGAAAAAACAAAAAGAAGGAGAAGGAACAACATGCAATGATAGCAGCCTGGGGATCTGATTCAGATAATGATGAAATTGATAAAACAGTATTCATGGCTATTAGATATTCAGACTTGGAGGAAGAAGATGATGCTTCTGAGTAAGTATACTTGAACTTAAAGAAAAATTGCATTTATTTTCTAAAAAAAAAACTTATTTCCTTGATAAGTGCTCTAATTGATGATTTCCAAGAATTAACTTCTGATATGAATGAGCTATTCAATAGTCTTGCAAGTTTAAAATTTGACCTTATTGATTTAAAAGCTTGCAAGAACACTGTTGAAGAAGAAAACTGCACTCTCAAGAAACAGGTTGCACAACTTGATTCTTCAAATAATGATCTTAATTCTGAAATCCTAAAATTAACTCTCACTAAAAATACAAAAAAGGTCATGAGTAAGGAACAAGAAAATGTTGAACTTGAATTAGTCAAGTACAAATAAGAATGTAATGATGCAACAGACATGGTGAATAAACTGAGTCAAGAAATCTCTAAACTGAAACTTGATCTTGAAAGAGCAAACAGGTGGACAAATTCTTCAAAAATTGTTCACAAGTTGAGTGGAAGAAATCACAGTGAAAAAGCAGGTTTAGGTTTTCACAGTAGTCTTGATGATCCTCAAGACTTGTGCTATATCTGTGGTAATCTTGGACATCCAACCACTGAATGTCTTGTGGCTACCAAAAGTAGATCTAGCAGTCAATACCTAGCAAACAAATTCTCTCAGACCAAGAAAAAAGGAACTAATACTGGTTAGAGAAATAGGTCACATTACCTGTTGCTTGCATGGACTAGAAGAAATCTAATTCATCTATTTACTCATAAAACAGGACCCAAGATTATCTGGGTTCCCAAATATAACCATTGATTTCTTGTAGGAAAAGGTGAAAGGAAGCAAAAAGCATTGGTTCCTGGATAGTGCTTTCTCAAGACATATGACTGGTGATAACAAAAAATTACTTTCACTCTCCAAAGTCAATGGAGGAGGAGTTTATTTTGGTGATGGAAAAAAGGGAACCATTACTGGAGTTGGTAAAATTGGGACATCTGAATCAAGAGCATTAGAGGATGTCTACCTTGTGGAAAGATTGAAGCACAACCTACTCATCATATCACAACTGTGTGATAAAGGTAACAAAGTTGTTTTTACTTCTGCGGGAGCATTAGAGTTGTGCTCACTACAAGAAGATATAAGAATGTGTACAAAGCTGACATAATGGCAGTGCTAGGAATAGAGCTGACCTGCCTAAGTGCCATGGAAAATGATACCCTCCTTTGGCATGAGAGACTTGGACATACAAGTCTAAAATAATTAGACATACTTTCTTCTAAAGATATGGTGCTGGGCTTGCCCAAAACCAATTTCAAGGAAGAAAAGATATGTAGTACCTGTGTAAGGGGAAGCAGGTAAAATCTTCTTTTAAATCAAAGAACCATGTCAGTACAACCAAGTGCCTTGACTTGATCCATATGGATCTATGTGGACCAATGAGAGTTCAAAGTAGAGGTGGAAAAAGTATGTTTTTGTGATTGTTGATGATTACTCTAGATTTACCTGGACATTGTTTCTAGCTTCCAAAGAAGATGCCTTTGATTTCCTTACTATATTCATCAGGAAAATTAAAAAGAAACTAGGCACTTCTCTAATTTCCATAAGATCTGACCATGGTACAGAATTTGAAAATGTCAAGTTTTTAGAATTTTGTTCCTGAAATAGTAGAGATCACAACTTCTATACTCCCAGAACACCTCAACAAAATAGAGTAGTAGAAAGGAAAAATAGGACCTTAGAAGCTACGGCTAGAACAATGATGCTTGCAGGAAATCTTGCTAAAAAATTTGGGCTGGGGCAATTAGTACTGCAGCATATATCATAAATAGATGCATAATCAGACCTATTCTAGAAAAGACTCCCTATGAATTACTAAAAGGAAGAAATCCAAATATTTCTCAGTTTAGAATTTTTGGTTGTAAATGTTTCATTCATAATAATGGAAAAAATTAATTGGGAAAATTTGATGCTAAAAGTGATAAGGGAATCTTCTTAGGTTATTCACATCATAGTAAGGCTTATAGGGTTCTAAACAATAGAACTAATTGTGTTGAAGAAAGTGTGCATATAGTATTTGATGAATCCTGTGCTAAGACTAACCTGCAGAAAGGGAGTGATTTGGAGGAACAGGTTACACAACCAGGTTCATCCGCTGGAGTCACAAAACATGGAGGCACCTCGGCAGAGGGAATTGATTCTGGAGGCACATTTATAGGGGGAACTAAGCCTCCAACTACCCCAGCTCAGAACAATTGCAGTGATCCTAATAACTCACTAGGTTTGGTTCTAAAAGGTTACAAGTATCAAGGATCACATCCTATTGAGAATGTACTCACTGATCTTACTTATGGGATTAGCACAAGGTCTGATTGAAAAGCATGTGTTCTTTCAAAGCATTCTTGTCAGAAATTGAGCCAAAAAAAGTAACTGAAGCACTGCTTGATGCTGATTGGATCATAGCCATACAGGAAGAGTTAAATCAATTTGAAAGAAGAAAGTGTGGCACTTAGTTCCTTATCCAAAAGATAGAATAGTAATTGGAACTAAGTGGGTGTATAGAAATAAAGCTGATGAACATGGAACAGTTACAAGGAACAAGGCAAGATTGGTGGTCCAAGGATATAATCAAGAAGAAGGCATAGACTTTGATGAGACTTTTGCTCCTGTTGCTAGAATTGAATCAATAAGGCTTCTTGTAGCCTTTGCAGCTTATATGAAGTTCATTCTTTATCAAATGGATGTTAAGAGTGCCTTTTTGAATGGAATTCTGAATAAAGAAGTGTATGTCAAACAACCACCAGGTTTTGAGAATAAGGAATTTCCTGATCAGATGTATAGACTTGACAAGGCTTTGTATGGGATGAAACAAGCTCCAAGAGGTTGGTATGATAGATTGTCAAAATTTCTTCAAGAGCATGGTCACACTAGAGGTAAAATTGACAACACTTTTTTCTTGAAAACTAATAGAAAAGATTTGTTGGTTGTGCAGGTGTATGTTGATGACATTATTTTTTGCTCAACAAACATGAACATGACACATGACATTGTTAAACTCATGAGTTGTGAATTTGAAATGAGTATGATGGGGGAGCTAAATTACTTCTTAGGATTGTAAATTAAACAAACAGCATCTGGAACCATGATCCATCAACAGAAGTATGTCAAGGAACTTCTCAAAAAAATTTCCATGGAAGAGGCAAAAGAGATCAGCACTCCAATAGCCACTACCGCAAAACTTGATTTGGATGAAACAGGTCCTGATGTGGAGCAAAAGCTATACAAAGAAATAATATGATCATTACTGTATCTCACAGCAAACAGACCTGATATTGTGTTTAGTGTGGGACTATGTGCAAGGTTTCAAGCAAATCCTAAAGAATCTCATTTAAAATCTGTGAAGAGAATCTTTAGATATCTCAAAGGAACTAGTGATCTTGGCCTATGGTATCCAAAAGGTAGTAATTTTAACTTGGTAGGATACGCTGATACTAAATATGCAGGATATTTGGTAGATAAGAAGAGCACCACAAGCATGGCACTCTTCCTTAGATCATGTTTAATTACCTGGTCCACTAAGAAACAAAACTCAGTAGCTTTATCTACTACTAAGACTGAATATATTGCTGCAGGATCTTGTTGTGCTCAGTGGTTATGGATTAAACAACAACTTATGGATTTTGGTGTAGATGTTGGATGTGTTCCTATTTTCTGTGACATTACAAGTGCCATTAATATTGCTAAGAATCTTGTTCAACATAAAAGAACTAAACATATTGATATTAGACATCACTTTCTTAGAGATAATGTTGAAAAAGGTCTTATATCAATCATGCTTTGCTCTATTGAAGAACAAATTGTTGATATATTCACTAAGGCATTAAGCAGAGAACACTTTGAAAAAAATAGGTTAGACTTGGGGATGATTAAGATTGCATAAATCTCTCTCAATGATTGACTAGAAAAGTTGATGTGCTCTTGAATTATTATTGATTAATCCAGTCTTGCATATTTAGTTGCGTGTCCTAATTCCAAAATGTTGAGTGATCTAACCTTTATTTATTTAAATTTTTACAGTGTAGTTGGAACATATAAAGTAATTTTGTTCAGAATTTTCAGGATTTCAGGTATGACTATCAGCCTATCTTAAAATTGACTAAGAAGGAACAGGTGTGGCCTCTTAGTTCTTTGTATCTCTCTTAACTGCCAAATCCCAAGAGTCCAAAAAATTCAAAAAGCTGCCACCACAATCCCATCACCACTGAAACTCCTCATCATTATCCTGCCACCTATAAAATCACTTCTCTTTATGTTTCAACTTCTCATCCTCTTCGTATAACCATTTCTCTTTCTCTCACCTCACTCACCACTTCATAATCAAGAACAAATTACTGTTTCTCCCTCACCATGGCATCTTAATCATCTTCCCCATACTTAGACTCTACTACCACTCCTTCGACAGCTATTATTTTTCATCCCACTGCTAACTTACAACCTTTCATTCCTCCTACAATTCCAATTAAACTATCTGATTTTGCAGCCTTTAAAAAATTCAAAAACCTCTTTTGCAGCCTTTAAAAATTTCAAAAACCTCTTTTTGCACAATTTTCTTTAAATACTTCGTCCTCTTCCAAACCCTCTCTACCAAATCCGATCCTTCTCTAAATTATCGACCCTAATGATGTTCCCATTACTAATTTGATTCCAAGAAGGTCAAGATCTAAACCAAAGAGAAAATCTTTTCCCCTCACCATTGTTGTTGAAGATCATGATCTGGGTGAACACTCTCCTATTGTACCCAGAACTCCTCACACTCGTGGGAAGAAACAACAAGAAGAAGCTTCTTTAGCTGAAGCCCTTTAAGCAAGAAAAAGAAAACGTGTTGCTACATCTTCTCCTCCTCTTCCTCCTTCCTCCTCTCCTGATATACTGCTTCACTCAATATGTAAAAGCATAATGGTGAAACACACAATTCCAAAACCTTCTTCTTTTCATACATCTTCATCTCCGCCAAAGCCCACCTCTGCCTCCAAATCTTCCTCGTCTTCCAAACCCACTCTAAAGAAATCATCTGCACATTTGAAAAAATAGGTTACCAAACATATTCCCTCTGATTTTTCTGAGTCTGACTCAACTCTTGATACTCCTACTGAGTTGGATCCATATTTTGAACTTCATGAATCCTCTGCCAATTAAGACACTCCTGAAGATCACTATCTGTATTTTCAAAAGAGTAAGCTAGCTAGAGAGCGTGTTGTTAGTGGTTTTAGGGGTGATGATATGAATGTGTTGTTATCAAAATTAGAAGTCCAAGGGTGGTCACACCTATTTCTTCAAGGTGACTTACAAAGAAAGTTTGTTAAACCTGAGGTTTACGAGTTCTATACAAATGAGGTTGCTATTGGTGAAATATTTTCTACCACTGTTCGAGGGATCACTATGACTCTCTATGTTGTTGATATTACTAGAATTTTACACATTCCTCCAGGGGTTGGGGTCACTATGTCAAGGTCACTTGGCCTCCTCTTAACAACCTTGCATCTTTTTGGCAACCCTCACCTAGTCAATCATCGTAGAGTTCTCAAGAGAGAGATGTCTCCACTTCATCAACTCTACTTTGATGTTGTTCACAAGATGCTCACCCCTAGAAAGGAAAAAAGAACTGTAGATAACTTTCTTGATCTTACTCTCATGGAGTTGCTGGACACTGAGGTGAAAATTGATCGGCCTAGGATTATCCTAAAGTATATGCAAAGGGTTCTCCTCAAAGAAGTGAATAGCCATGCTCTTCCTTATGATTTCTAGCTCACCCCTATATTTGAAGAGTGGCTTACCCCTATATTTGAAGAGGTTGGAGTGCCTGTCCAAGTATGGTCTATGCAAACCACAAAAGATGTTATAGGGACTGTAAACCATATGCAGCTACCTATTTCTATAAGGAGTGCAGACAATCCTATACAGCATTTAAGAAATGCTCTAGATGCCAAGACTATTGAATTGGAAGCTGTGTATGCTAAAAATCTGCAACTTCGTGCTCAGATTACTTCCCTTCAACTTGCCCTTGAAAATAAAAGATTGTCTAATACTAAAATCGTGCATAAGTTGATTTCTCTCATTCCTTCTGCCTCTTCTTCCTCAACTTAGTTCACTTCTTATCACCTTAGTTGTCCTCATTGTGTACTGGCTTTCTTGTTTCTTTTATCAATTTTTAGATATTAGTTGATGTTAGCTTGATCTTAGATGTACTAAACTGCATTGCTACTTGTGTTTTGCTCCTTTTTAATCTAATGAATGATGGTTCCTTACTTCAGTTTTTGATTGTTTTAGTAATATCCCCAGTGGCCATGGATTATTAAACATCTCTTACTGAGTGCTTGTTTTTCGATGATGTCAAAAGGGAAAAGTATTAGATTGTGCAATGTTTATAACTTAATGACTAACCTTTTTCTAAGTGTTCTTGTGTCTTATTCATTTATTGAGTATGTCAGGAATTTAAGAAGTATTATGATGATGTTGTGATGCTGTGAAACATGTGTTGTATGGTTTGTCATCATCAAAAATAGGAAATTTGTTATAGCAAAGGATTTTTGATGATTGACATATGTCTATGAAACATGTTAGTCATACTGGTCCTCACATGTGAAGCACATCGAAGTAGATGCAAGATTGACAATGCGTAAAAATAGGAGTGGATGAGCAAGGAAATTTAGATATGCCCCCAATACTTATCACATACAGCAAAGAAGTTGAGGCGAAGATAAATGCGACACTTAGAGATTGAGTTGATCAAGGAGTTCTGCCATACTAGTAGATAAAATAGAAAAGTTCTATCCAGCCAAGGAGACAGACTGCAGCACGGAGTGAAACAACCTGAGAGTCCTATTGAAAAAAGAAGAGCACATCATCTAAAGGACTCAATCAGGAGTTGTCTTGAATACAAGAAATGACATTCAAGAGTCTCACTCATGCACTGACAAGAAAAGCATCAATCAGCAAAACAGTTCACTAACTTAAAGAAGAACCTGGTCTTTTACTTAGCAAGTCGTAGACTTTGTGTGGTAGGTTGGTTCTTTGAGTTGTAATGATTCTTAGTTCTAGTCTCAGTGAAATATAAACTGAGTTAAGAGTTGTGTCTTCAAGTTAGCGAACTCGAACACTTGGGAACACTTATCTTGAAAAGATTTGTGTTATTGTAGAAATAGGAGTTATAAGTTTTAATTCCTAGTTCACAAGAAGTCAGGTAATTTGTTGATTGTTGAGGCTCAAGAGTTTTAGTGAAGTTGGAGTTAAATCTTGTAGAGGTACAGATCGTGGTTTTTTACACCTTTCTTGAGTCGGGTGTTTTCCACGTAAAAATATTATCTTCATATTTTACTTACGTGAACCACGTTAGATCACTTGTTCCACTCATAGGCAACTATTAGAGTAAAACACTAAAATCAGTAGGGTACGCACTCTAACACTATTCAAATTGCATCTTTTCTCTTGACGTCATTTTGGAAAAAACATCTATTTATTTTCCATTCACACCTCTTACAAACCTAACAGGTTTCATACTGAATGCAAATAATGAGAAATGTTAGATGCAGAAATCTTGTCCCTGTGATTATTTCTTGTTCTAATGACTATATAAGGGCCTTTGTTCTGCAATATATGTCCAATGGGAGTCTTGAGAATTGGTTGTACAGAGAAGATTGCCACTTGAACCTTCATCAAAGAGTCACTATAATGCTTGATGTGGCTATGGCAATTGGGTATTTACATTATGGTTATGACACCTGATAGCTCATGGCGGCCGAAAGCCAGTAAACGTTCTTTTGGATGAAGATATGGTGGATCATGTTGATGATTTTGGCATCTCTAAAATCGTAGTCGAACGTAAGTCCATGGCACTTACCGAGACATTTGGCACTTTTTGTTACATTGCACAAGGTATACTACTTTCTTTCTTTCTCACTTCTCTTATAACCTTTTCTGTTTGATATTTCTCTTATCTAAATCAAGAAATTCTAAAACTAAATAAAAAGCAAGTCTTTGTTAGTATGAGCAATAATTTTTATTTCAAACGAGTAATTCTTTTTCATTTTCGTTCATTTAAGAATATGGCTCAGAAGGAATAGGGTCCATCAGTGGCGGACCCAGAATTTAAGAATTGTTGGTGTTTAAAAAATTAAAAAAATAAAAAAATAAAAAATCACCTCAATGAGGTTCGAACCCAGGTCACCCCTTCTAGTAGAGAACCTTAAGATCAATCTAAATGCTAGTACACCCAACCAACTAATTGTTTTAGTGGGTGCTTTTATATCCTTTATATCTATT
The DNA here is from genome assembly GCA_030864215.1 of Capsicum pubescens. NCBI lineage: Eukaryota > Viridiplantae > Streptophyta > Magnoliopsida > Solanales > Solanaceae > Capsicum > Capsicum pubescens. The sequence continues at coordinate 275,469,591 of CM061540.1, read as the reverse complement.
TTTATATATTTTTTATGTAATTATACCTATTTCGCATTGAGTTTAATGGGTGCTGGAGCACCCCAAAAATCAACTTAGGTCCACCCCTGGTGTCCACTAGTGGTGATGTTTACAGCTATGGCATCATATTGATGGAGGTTTTGATAAAGAGAAGGCCAACAGATGAGAGATAGTCAATGAAAATCTTGGTTTGAGGGAGTGGATAAGACGAGCATTTCCAAGAACTATCATGGAAGTTATGGATGCCAATCTTTTTCTTGAGGAAGAACAATTCACTTCCAAAAGTGAAATCTGCATAATTTCCATGATAGAATTGGCATTATACTGCACAAAGAAAATGCCTGAATCAAAAATAACCATGAAAGATGTAGTCAAGAGGCAAGAAAAAGACTGAATCAAGAATAACCATGAAAGATGTAGTCAAGAAGCTTGAAAAAATCAAGGACATATTTTTGATAATGTAGAAGTTAGAATCTCTTAAAGTAGTGTTTTTCTCGAGCTGCAAGTTAAATGTTGCTTTCGTTTGCCAAAAATCAAGGAGATATTTTTGATAATGTAGAAGTTAGAATCTCTTAAAGTAGTGTTCTTTTCGAGGTGCAAGTTAAATATTGCTTTCGTTTGCCTAGTTTTTTAAAAAATAAAAAGTTGTATGTACTATTTGGAGTCTTGTATTATTTGTACCTCAGAGTGTTGCAGTTCCTCATTTTGTGATTTCTGTGGTTTTGAAGGTTTAACTGGTTGAATAAAACCGGAATTAAAGCAAGAAATATTATGAAGGCATTTAGCTGCACTATTTTTCGTTATGTTTGCATGTTCGGGCACATCTCTTATTCCTTCATATTTTTTATTCAATGGCTTAATCCTTTGTATTCAGTAACTTTTTTGTTAACTGAAAGTTAAGGCGGATGTTTCAAAATAAGCTTTGCTAGCCGGGACAAACTCTGCATGCCTAAGACTGCAGGGTGAGTGGGCTTTCTCAATATAATCTGCTTGTATCAGGGCCATTCTTTGCAAACTGCGCTGGAATCATAGTCAGAAAAAGGATAAGTTATATGATTTAAATGGATTCACATGTTGTAAAGGGTGGAACATATGGGAGGCCAAGCATCTTGGCTTGTCAAGAAGATTTTCAAAGCCGAGTATGTGGAAGTTGCTGGTTACACAGAAGATCAATTCCAGCGAACGCAAGGGGAATTTCCGAAAGTAAGATGGCAGCTTGGTGCATTAAAGCTCCCGCTATGTGCGACAAGGGTCTATTATACGCAACCTTATGTTGCCTTTTTGCAAAGAAGTTGTTTCCACGGCTTGAACCTGTGACCTCCTGGTCACATGGCAGCAACTTTTCTTAGTTACTCCAAGGCTCCCATTGTTTCCAAAAGTAAGATGGAAGAAGTTAATTTGCGAAGATTTGCAATACCCCTTTAGCCCCGAAATGCTGAAAGGGCTGTGGTATTTACATGTATGAGAGGAATCTTTAAGAAATTGGATTTAAGTATTTTGAATCTGTCACGATCTTGAACATGCAAACCTTTCTGCAATTTCTTGTAAACAGAATTTGGAAAACCGGTAGATACAGAAATTTACTAACAAATTTAAGTTGAACTAAACATTAGAATCAACTTAGTTGTAGTTTGAATGACAAATTGAAATTCACTAACAAATTTAAGGGGCTATATATGTGTTCTACCAATAAATACTGAAACAAGAAGCTCTCATTGAATACACATAAAAAGGATCCTACAAATTAGGCCCTACACTATGGGAATTAGAGGAAATAAAACTGTAAATAGCCACTATATGTTACAGATAATGTTTATGGAAAATTGACAACATAACGTTGTTGTTTTTTTGTGATGAATTAAGGAACAGGGTATGACTTGTTATGACACATACATTTGTAAGCAACAGGACAAGTCTCAGCTTCTTCTAATGATGAACAAACAAAGCTAACCGTCACTAATCTACAAGGTTTACATGATCCACATGCATGAGAACAATCTGGCAATCTTGATCCTGCTACTGCCAGAGTATCTGCTCTTTTTCTCATTGCCCTTGGTGGTGACATTACATGTCTCTGATCATCTAAACAAAGAAAAATAAAAATTGATCATCATTAGCACAAAGTTTATGAAAGAAAATGCAATATATTACTACTGTATTACTCCTCTGATCCCAAATATCAGTCGTTTTGATGACACAGTAATTTTGTTTCAAAATATTTGACGTTTTTAAAATCAGGAAACGTTTACTATATCCCATTAGTGTAGTGTTAATTCAGTGAGACGCTTAAGAAAGAGGTGATTAAAAGGTACGAGGTCTAACAAATACTTATTAAGACTACTCCTTAAGGGTTGTGTAGATATCTTATAAACAGGTACTACTCCATCCGTCTCAAAACACTTGCCACGTCAAACTACGTTAACTTTGATTACTACTATTTTAAAATGTATTTTTCTCATCATATTAGAAAATTTGCAACTTAATACTTTACATGATAAGAATTCAACTTATTTTATTGGGCAAAAGTTGCTCAAAGTTTAAGGAAGAAAAGAACGAAAGACTTTTATAACTTGTGATCTTAAATATGTCATAACGTTTGTATGGTTGTAAAAGCATTTCACTGAGGGTAAAAGTAGAAAGTGTTAACTTTAAATTCTTTCTAAATATAGAAGCTAAAGGTAACAGTCTTTTTCTAAAAACTTAAAAGGAAAAAGTGTACCACATAAAAATGAAACAGTTGATAGCAGACTATTCACTTATTATGTTGCATTCGTACCAAATTCTCTAAAAATACACTATTTTTGGCGAATCAGGCACGCACATTTTTTGAAGAATTCAAGCAACATAGGTTGAGAGAAATAAAATGATGAGGAGAAAGGAAGTGGATCATACATGAGTTAATCGTGGGAATATGCCTAGCATTCATGACAATTGGGAGGAAAACAAGAACAATGATAATTGTTGCAATGTACATTAAACTTTTCATTATTTCCTTAATTTTTTTCCTTCTTCAAGCTTTTTGATGATCACCTTTGTTGTTGATAAGAGAAAAAAAATAAGATTGGTTTATTGAAGGGAAAAGAAGAGAAATGCATGGATATTTAAAAGGGGCAACAAAAGACGGGAGAATTGAAGCAAGTCACAGGCAAGAGTAACAGATAGCAATAAGGGTCACATGAAAGAGGCATACTCACATACATAGGGCTTGAGAACCCTATGAATTCTAGTGATTGTTTATGTGTCTTCACAGCTTGACACTTCATTTTTCTCCATTAATACTGTGAAAAATATTTTACGCAATCAATTCATTAATATGTCATGAACAATTCTTTTTATAAAAACTAAGTCTTTAAAATGTGAAATCTTAAAAATAAGATGTATTACCTTCTGCAACAAGTAAAGATAACTGACAATGCATATTATTTAAATTCTTAATGAAATAATTATGTGTAATTATTTATAAACAAATAATCATTACCCTTTGCTTCTCTCAGTTTATATGTCACACTCTTTCTTTTAATTTGTTTCAAGAAAATGACGCATATATATGTGTGGTGAGAGAGAGATTTTAACTTAAAAAATTTCATTCTACGATTTATTTACTCCACATCTATTTATTTTTACCTGTCTATTTTGGATTTTGCACTTCTCTTAAAATATACTGATTAGTATAAGTATTTTGTCACAATGCCCATATTAGTTGATGTGCCTTAGCCTTAGGTCTTGGAAAATGATTTAAAGAATAAATAATTTATGTTGAGAGTAAAACAGGAAAAAATTATTATCTTTTCTTGATATATTAAAAATGACAAGTAAAAGTAAAAATATGTTTTTAAAATATTGGTCAAGTAAAAATAAATGAAGAGAGTATCAGATGATTTATAGTCACATGCTCCCCCTGTTCCTTCTCAGGTACTCCTTTTGAGTTGTGATTTTGGTCTTAAAGAAATGTATGTTTAAGTATTCAAGAATACTTCGATTATAATCTTGCTAATATGTCCTTGAGTTTAAATAGAAGCACTACTAAAATAAAGGGGAAAACCGACCACAAAAATCGACCACAAGTGGTCGATTTTTCCCAATTTCCGACCACAAAATCTACCAAAGTGCGTGGTCGATAAAGTAGTGGTAGTTTTTTAAAAAACGACCACTTGTGGTCGGTTTTTTTAAAATATATATATATATTTTTAAAATTCATTATTATTTAATTAAAATTGAAAAAAATGATTTTAAAAAAAATTCAAAAAAAAAACGACCACAAGTGGTCGATTTTCTATTAAAATTAATGAATTAATTTAATAGAAAAGTGGTCGGTTTTTCTGCAAATTTTTTTTAAAAAATAAAAATCAACAAATGGTCCAACATGCAATGCAACAACAACAACAAACCAAATGTAAATACTTTCAAAAGTGTACAACACATACAAAATGTCCAACAAAAGTGAAAGCGTAAAAACTACAACAATAGTTTCAAAAGTGTACAAACTACAACAAAATATCTAAATTCAAAGTACAACACATACAAAAGTCAAAAAACTAAAACTCATTTTCATCGAATTCGTCCTCGTCGTCTTCCATATACTCATCTGTGTTGATATCATCCAGAAGGCGTAGACCTTTTGCAGCCCAAGCTGCATCACCAGGACACGGAGGAATAATCCCTGCAGTCTGAATGAAAGAGCTGAACTGCTCCTGCAGCATCCTGATTTGTGATGATGTTTCCTCCTCTTTGTTCTGAGCCCTCTCTCTCTGTTCAGCAAGCTCTTCAGTGAGTTTGGAAACCGTATTTTCTAGTCTTTCAATGGTTTCTCTATCAACTGAAGAGTAAGAGTATGTAAGGCCGGACGAACACCTAATATTCTCGCCAAAAAAAATTTTGTGGTATTCTTAGTAATGACCTCTAACTGCAGGACCCACAATTTTGTCCCATAACTCCTCCTTTACATGTTGGGGTAGTGGGTCACCTTGACTTTCAGGAGGCTGAGTACTACGATACTCACTAACGAGTTGCGTATATTTGTCTTATATTCAAAGTAAAGTTAAAATTAAAAGTCAAAAAATATTAAAGTACTTATACTTGAATAACATCAACTTTGAGGAAAAGATTCATAAATTCAAAATTTGATTCTTACATGGGCAGCTTTTGCACGAGGTTCAACCCAGACATCTTCATCAGTCGGATTCTTATACACACTATCGACTCTATCAAGTTCTAAATACGTACTATATATATCACATACGTACGCAAGTATATTATCCAATAATATAATGCGATGTGTTTCTTATACATACTCAGATGAGTGATGATTAATTATATTTGATTAGCTTAATATACTAGGTTTTGACTACATCGTTCTTCAATCGATCACTACATGATATATATATATATATACATACATATATATATTTATGTATATATATAAAGATATTTATATATATGAACTCTTGAATGTGTACTATATATATCGCATCCACAAGTATATTACCTTATAATAGACACGTTCATTATATTTTGATGAATTATTAGTTATTTATTACATTATTATGACTGGAATAGTAACATAATGTCATATCTCAACGGTATGATATATATATACACATATTCATTATACAAAGATTATGCATGTTTAACGTCATTTAACGTATATACGAAGGAAAATATTTATTATATATATTGATACATAAGTAAAAGATAAAGAATATGTTTAACGTAATTTATTTATTTTATTTGATATATTTTTTAGTGTAATTTTTTCACAAAACTTAAGAATGATTAATTTTTATTATTATTATACAGGTTATCGAATACGTGTGATCAGTGTAATTTCAAAAAATTATATATATATTAAATTATATATATAATTATTTCTAATGAAAATAATATATATATTTGATTACATATATATAATTATTGGTTACTAAAAATTATTTACTTTTAAATTTTTTTAGTTCAAAAACCGACCACTAGTGGTCGGTTCTTTTAAAATTATTTTTTAATTTTAATTAAAAAATCGACCACTAGTGGTCGATGTTTTAAAAATATATTTTTTTAAAATTAAAAACCGACCACTTGTGGTCTGTTTTTAAAATTTTTAAAAACTGACCAATTATAATTTTAAAAATATTTTTTAATTATATTTTAAAAAAAAGTGGTTGGTTTTGTTATTTTTTTAATAATTATTTGTAAAATAAATAATAATTAATATAAAAATTATTGAAATAATTATTTTGATTTTTTAAAATATAAAAGTAACCACATGTGGTCACTTTTAAAAAAGATTAAAAAAAAAGAAAAAACTGACCACTGTGTGTGATCGGTTTTTTGTGATCGTTTTTTTAGTTTTTTTTGTAGTGATGCTTTGACCAAACTAGGCTATTATTTAAATCATTTCACCAATATAGTATGTTTTTTAAAAAATTTACAAAACTAGTATAAACGTACTTGGCAGTAACATATTAGGCTATATTTTATTTTAAAAAATAAACGAATCAAAAAGTAATTGACTGACGTCATTAAAGTAGGAATCGTTACTGACAGCAACATTTTTTACTTAAAACGTTACTATCAGTAACGAAACTGCAACTCTGCCACATCAGAACATTTGTACGAAATTTGTCATTATAGTCATTATTATGAGTAGTGTTTAAGGCTAAGACATTATTGTGAGTAATGATTTCGGAGAGGAAATTACGATTTAGGTGTGTGAATTTTATTTTTAAATCGACTGAATGTTAAGATATAAATTTTTCATTACAATGTACTCATCTAAAATGTTCTTTTCTAAGTAGAATAAATTTGATAAAACATCTAATATTATTTGACTAGAACTAAACGTTGAAAAATATTTATGATGTACTGACTATCTCTCTTTCGAAGAGGGAATTACTTGTTGGATTATTCCCATAGGTTTGATTGATTGGTTATATATAATGAATCGAATGAAATATGAGTCATTGATTTATTTTTCTACGATCACACGTTAAATAAAAAATTATTATTTTACACTATAAATATGAATATTTTGAAATTCAAAAATATTGTACGTACATTTTTTTAAGATTACAATATTACTTATTTATTATTGAATTTTTTTTATAGAATGTCCCTGATTTAATTAGAAATTTCTAATGAACTTGGTCAGAAGTCTTTCTTGCCTCTCAACACACTCTTAGCGGAAAAAAAATTACTTAAATTAATCTTTTCAAACAGGCTGGGTTGGCCTGTTCTGGCCCTTTAGCCTGGCCCATTTACTCGGTTCGGCCCGGTTTGATCTGGCCCTGTCAGCCCACGGGCTATAGGATTGCCGGTCCCGAGATGGGCCGTCCAAGTTGATGGGCCTGGTAAGCCCGCCCCGGTACCAACCCGGACCAGGCCCGATAACTAATTTTTTTTTATAGGCATTTAGCCGTTTTGTTGGGGACCAAAAAGTCCAATTGGACCGTTGGGCAAACGACATTATAGTCGTTTGGACCCCCAACGACCAATTGTCTATTCTTAAAAAAAAAAAATCCAAAAAATTTTCTATAAATACCCCCAATTAAAAATTCATTTTTCACACAAATTTCATTCTCTCAAATCCCAATCTCTCTCAAATATTCTAATTATCTCCTAAAGTGCTCAATTTTTTTTTTAATTTTGGAATTATAAATACAAGTGGAAGTTTTCTAAAGTCGCAACTTTTGGATACTTTCAGAATTTGGTATTGTCGTTCCATCTCTTACATTTAATTTTGAATTAGTGTATTAATTGTTGAATATTTATTTTTGTGTATTTTGAATTTTTTTAGTTTATTTTATAATATGGATAAATTAAGAAATCTCGGTAAAAGTGTCAAAAATTTTTATCCTAAAAGTGGTAGTGGTAGTAAAAAATAAATTGGTGACGGTTCTGGTAGAGGTAGTTCAAGTAATAGATATACCTGTGTGCCTCCGATACCGGTTAGTCAACCTTTTGAGAAAGAAATAGGTGTAGGTGCTCATGATATGAATTATGCAGAAGCTCAGGAAAATTATGGTATAGAAGAAGAAAATGAAGTAAATGTGTTTTATTTAGATGATGATGATGGAATTATTGGTGAGACACCCACAGTAGAAAATGTTAATGTTAGGTCTGAATCGGTTAATCTTCCTCCCCATCCTCCCCATGCCCGAAAAACTCGTAGAATAACTAGTATTACATGAGAATTTTTTACGGAAACAGAAGGACAAACTAAGGTGCAATGCAATATTTGTAACATTGTATATGAGCATAAAAAGGGAGGCAATCAGGGGGTAGGGTTCGTTGATGAGACATTTAGGAGATTATCACGCTAGAGAGTTACTTATTGCACAAGGTGGTGAGACTGTTGGTGGGCCGACACAAACTAGATTGAACTCAATAACTGGTCAATTAACTAAAAATTATAATAAAATGAAGGACCAGGAAGAAATAGCGAAAATGATAGATGTGGTTGTTTGCCTTTCACTTTTGCTTCTTCGGATGCTTTTATTCATTATATTCAAGCAATTTATAATCCTATGTTTAATGGTATTCCTAGAAGTACTTTTTGGGCTGATAGTTTTAGACTCCATGCACAATATGTTTACTATTTATCAATATTATTAGAAAATATTCAATGTAGAATTGATCTAACTTCCGATCTTGGTTGTTCTATTAATAAAAATAATTATTTAACCATTACTTGTCCCTGGATAGATAATAATTTTTTTATGCAAAAACGTATTCTAGCTTTTTTGTATGATGAAGATCGTAGACATACTGAAAAATTTATTTCTGAATCTATTACTAAAATTGCAAAATATTATGGTATTGAAAAAAAAATTATGTATTGCTTTTGATAATGCATCTAACAACATGGCTGCTATTGACAAGTTAAAATTTGACATTTCTCCATCGTTACTTAAAATATTTCACGTTAAGTGTGCTTGTCATATATGTAACTTAATTGTAAAAGATGGACTTGAATTTTTTAAGCTTTCTATTGAAAAGGTCCGGCTTGGTGTTGGCTTTATTCAAGGAAATAATTGAAGAGGTAGAGTGAGAGAATTTAAAGTTAAATGTGAACAAAATGGACTTAGACCGATATTAATGCCTGAAGAATGTGATAATAGATGGAATTCTACTTATACTTATTTAAAAACTTGTCTTGCTTATAAAGTTACTATTACAATGACTTTTAATCAATTTTGTGTTTTTTTCTGAGTGTATGCTACATGATTCTGATTGGGCTGCAATTGATGATCATGTTAAGTTTTTAGAAAAAATTTATATAGCTACGGTTGAATTTTTCGGTGCTTATTATCCTACTGTTTGTAATATTTTAGCTTATTTAGCCGATATTTCTTATTTGCTTAAAGAATATAAGAATAGAGAAGGTTGCAAAGAAGTTGTTGGTGCTATGTTTGCTAAATTTATAAAGTATTTTTATCTGCTTCTTCCAATTTACTTGGTTGGTGCTATACTAAATCCATGTATGAAATATAATACTATGTGCAACTTTGGTTCTATTATTTATAATTCCTTAGAGATAGAGCCTGAAGAACGACCAAATTTGTTTACGGCTATGAGTGATATGAACATTTACATAAAAGTATTATATAACCATTATGCCTATTTACTTGATGTAGCTGTACCGATAAATATCACTCCAACTGTCGCTCTTCAAGATCTCGAGGAGTCATCATCTTCTAAAAGGCCGACACATAGTGTTTTTTCCAATTACTTTTATGATTTAAATGTTTGGGACAGGGTTTCTCCTTCAACATACAACACAAATTATCCGGAAGAGCTTACATATTATCTTCGATAGCCTATAGAGGATCGTAGAACAAGGATCAACACATTGAATTGGTGGAAGAATAATGAAAGACAATATCCTGTGCTTTCAAGATTGGCTAAAGATATATTAAATGTTTCAATGTCAATCGTTGCATCGGAGAGAGCTTTTAGTAAGGGACGACAATATCTTGGAGACAACCGACACTCATTGGGAAGCAATGCTATGAATGTTCTAGTTTTCCTTAGAGATTGGATTAGAGCGGAACGAAGAAATCAAGGAATGGAGGTGGGGCCGAAAGACGAATAGAATATTGAAGAAATTATGTCTTCAAGGGAGAACTCAGCACAATCAAGTCCAATGCATGATTTTGCTCCCATTGATTTTGACTATCCTATGGCAGTTCCCGTTAATATTAACATGAACGAGTTGGAAAAAATGATGCGAAATTTGTAGATTTTTCATTCATGTAAATTATAAGTTTTGGATCATTTTCCAATTAATAAAATACAACATTCATTCACTCCTTACTTTGTAATTTTTTTCATTTAAATTGAATTTCTAGTTTGAATTAAATACTTTTAATATATTACTATCAAACTTTACACTAAGTAATAAACATAACAAACATATATACACATATATTCTACATATATACACAAGTGGTATTTAAAGTAGTATATATATATACACACACACACACATATATATATGTGTGTGTGTGTGTGTATAACACTATATATGTTGTATGTATATTGTTTCAATTGGTATTTTAAGTAGTATATATTCTGCATATATGTCTATATATTTTCTATAGACTAAAATAGTATATATTTAATGTGTATAAGTTTCTAAAGTAGTATAATATGTAATGTATATATGTTAATGTATATAAGTTTTTCATTTAAATTGAAGTTCTAGTTTGAATTAAATACTTTTAATATATTACTATCAAACTTTACACTAAGTAATAAACATAACAAACATATATACGCATAATGAAAGAATAAATATCTTTTAAGTTCAAATATAATGAAAACATATAATGAATATATGTTCAAAACTTCAACTATTATTATATTAAGTAGCATACATTGTAATCTTGTATGTATATATGTGTTTTCTAAAGTACTATAATATGTAATGTATAGGGATAATACTCACGAAAATATCTAAACTTTGACCGGATTTTCAGTTGAGCATACTGAACTTTGCGGGGGTTCTATTACCCCCTAAATTTTTTAAAGTTGATTTAATTCCTCCCGAAACTCTATACCCACTTTAGGCGGCTGGCGGTATATTACACGCGCTAATCTCGTTTTTACACGTGTATAGGTGTGTATAATACACGCGCCACCTCATATTTACACGTGTCCAAGTGGGAAGATATATGTCATTAAAATACGAAAAAAAGTCTAGGGGGTAATAGAACCCCCGCAAAGTTCAATATGCTCAACTAGAAATTCGGTCAAAGTTCAGGTATTTTTGTGAGTATTATCCCTAATGCATATATATTTCAACTTTCAAGTGGTATTTAAAGTAGTATATATTCTACATATATGTGTATATATTTTCTATAGACTCTAAAGTAGTATATATTTAACTTATACATGTCTATATGTTTTCTAAAGTAGTATATATATAGTGTATATATGTTGTATGTATATTATTTCAAGTGGTATTTAAAGTAGTACATATTCTACATGTTTGTCTATATATTTTCTATAGACTAAAATAATATATATTTAATGTATACATGTGTATATGTTTCTAAAGTAGTATTATATGTAATGTATATATTGTATGTATATATGTGCATATATTTCCTATAGAATCTAAACTAGTATCTATTTAAAGTATACATGTGTATATGTTTTCTAAAGTAATATATATTTAGTGTATATATGTTGTATGTATATTATTTAAAGTAGTATATATATTGTATTATACGTATATATGTGCTACATGTATATGTTTTCTAAAGTAGTATATATTTAGTGTATATATGTTGTATGTATATTATTTAAAGTAGTATATATATTGTATTGTACGTATACATGTGCATATATTTCCAATAGAATTAGAATCTAAACTAGTATCTATTTAAAGTATACATGTGTATATGTTTTCTAAAGTAGTATATATTTAGTGTATATATTTTGTATTTATATTGTTTAACGTTTTTAAAATGTATATAGGTGTGTATATATTGAAAAAAATATGAAAATATTAATTTAATTTTGTTTTAAAATTTTGACCAATTTTGACCGGTCAAAATGGGATAATTCTTACGTGGACCGATTCCGATCCAGTTGATCAAAATTTACTGTTTGGGCTCGAACCGACCCGTTAACACTGACCCAGTACCGGAACTGGCCCAAAATCGGTTAATTTTCGTGGAAATCGCCATCGGCCCGGTTAACACCCATGACTTAAATTATATTATTTTCAAAACTTCTTATCAAATATAACATTACACTAACCAATATATATATTGATTATACAATTGCTAAACATTGAATATATGTAAAGATGTATACAATTTAGGTGTGTGAAGGATATATATATATATTATGTCTTTATGAATTCTGTGATTCGATAGAATCTTTACTCAGAGTAACATTTTAGCCTTAAAATGCTATTCATGATAACGACTTTAACGACAGATTTCATACAATGGCAGAGTTGCAGAGGTTCGTTACTGACAGTAACATTTTAAGCCAAAAATGTTACTATAAATAATGACTCTTACTTTAACACCGTCAATGAATTAAACTTTGGCCCGTTTATTTTTTAAAATAAAATATCTAAAAATTACACAAATACACAACTTATGTTTTCAATATTACAAAAAATCCCAACTCCCTAAATATATTACAAAAATCCCAACATAAACACAGAATGTTATGTATATGTCGGCTATGTTATGTATATTAATAGGGAGAGAGAGTAAAGTAATTTAAAAAATGGGAGAGAGTGTAATTACTTCCAAAAGGATTGATATTTATGTTATTTATACATAAAATATAGCCTAATACGTTACTGTCAAGTACGTCTATATTAGTTTTGTAAAATTTGTAAAAAGCATACTATTTTGATGAATTGATTCAAGTAATAGCTTATTTTGGTCAAAATCTCGTTTAAATATAATATCAATGTCAACTTGAAAATAGATAAAATTTAATTTGGAGTAAGTTGGTAAAGATGTCTTTAATTTTCTAGAAGTGAGTAGTTTATTAAAGAGTGTGTCCAAGTTAAAAGAAACACTTTAAAGAAATAGACGAAATAACTATGTATGACTTGTTTTAGGTCATAAATTTCAAAAATCTTTCCTTTTTTTGAAAAATTCTCTGCCTGGACAAACAAGGCCAAATAAAATGTCTGGAGTCCTACAAGAGTTCTTATAGGGACTTACTAGTTAGTTTTTGGATTTGAATTATATACAAAATCTATTTCTTGTAACTTTTTAAAAAATAATATATGATTTGATATACAAGTTAAACTATTACGTTATTATGTATATAGCCTAAATCTATTTTGGAGCTATGGTAATTATTGAACAAGAATTTACTGTGACAAAGAAAACTTGTTTAACGTGACAATTTGAATGGTGAGTGGAATTAAGTGGCTTGTCAATTTTCTTGGAGTAGCTTTAAATGCAGAGAGCATATAGTATATTGGCAAATTATGGTAACATGGTGTCATAGATGAAAAGTAAATACAGTAAGTTATGATCTTAGGCTACTCTAATGTGACTGCTATAAATGTTTTTTTCTTTTTACTTCAAGGCTCGGAAAAAATAAAGATAAACTCCAGTTATTTCTATTGCACGTGATGTATTTATCACCTCAAGGACTCGGAAAAAAAATAAAGAAATTCATTTATGATTAATTAATTGTCAAAATGTTCATACCCCGCGTGATATCATCAAGAAGAAGAAGTCAATAAGAACATACCTAGTGAATCAATAAATAAAATTCGGAGAAGTTAGTGTACACAGACTTGATCTTTACTTCAAAGATGAAGTAGAGAGGTTATTTTTTATACAACCTTGGCTCATGAAAAAAGATGTCTAGAAAATGATGTAATTAACTTACAAAAAATAATAAATAGTGACAAAAAAACCAAATACAAGAGACAATCCGCATGATATCAACAGAATATTAATTAAAAATAAAAAGACTTTATATTAAACTTGACGAATATTTTCTCGTGTTTTAACAAGGAAGAATTACGTGACATACAAATTAAAGCTCTATATTTACATGAAATAGGGGTGGTCTAAAAGTATTTACATAATACAACGTTAGTTTGAGAAATAGGGGTAGTCTAAAATATTACATAATACAACGATAGTTGAGGTTTTGTAGTAGATATGCACAAGTAATTATCTGCACGGATATAGTTAGACACGAATACTGCATAGGCATAGATACACTTATTATGCACGCGAAGGTGGTGTATTTCACTATTGTTGTGAGTGCAGATCCAATATATTTTTCTACACAGATATTGTATATATGCGGATTCACTTATTATGCGGACGGATATCATCTATTCACTATTATTATGCGGGTGCATATAGAGTATTCTGCTATATTTTAAAATCAAAATAATGTTACATTTCATAATTAAGTAAAATCTCACTATTTTTCATAAATCTGGATGCAGATAACACAACAACAATAATATATCTGGTATAATCCTAAAAAGTGAAATCTGAAAAGAATAAAGTGTATACAAATCTTACTTTTCTATAGGGGTGTTCATGGATTTGGTTAAAAACTAAACCGAACCAAATCGATTAAAAAAATCGACGTTTGGTTTGGTTAGTTAGATTTGGTTTTAAATTTTAAAAAACCGATGTTCTTTGGTTTGATTATGGTTTTACTTAAAAAAAACCCGTGAAAATAACCAAATCGAACCAATAAATTATATATATATATATATATATATATATATTATAATTATTTATATATAATTTATGAATAAAATATAAATATTTTATTAAATTTAATTTAAAACTAAATTTTAATCTATGTCTAACCCAACTAATACTTTAGCCCAATTGCGCAAAGCCCCAAACCCAAACCCAACTCTACCTACTATTACTAATAAGTTAACCCTATAGTTCCTACCTCAGTTTTTCTACTTTAGCTTTCACAATACGAGTTACCATGGTCCCTGGTTCAAATGGTAGTTTTATGTCTCCTTATTTATTTAATCGTTTCCCTATATGATTAGCTCACCTAGCTAGTTTATAAAGTAAGCAGATAACTCAAGTTTGCCCAACTCTGTCTCTTCTTGCAGTACACACTGCAACAGAATAAAGCTCTATTTTACAATGTACATGTATGTGTTTGTATGTTGTTTGATAATCTTAGTGCCTACAATACAAAACTGGTGCTTTTCATCTCAATGTTGGTTTTGTTTAATGTGTTTGTTCTGATTTTTAAGAGTTTATAGTGTCATTTGTCCATCACTGTACAAATATTTCATGAGAAATTGTTCAATGTGATACTCTTTTCTATGGGTTAAAAAAAGGAGTTTATTCTAGAGATGGTTGGAGAAGGCTAGTCAATAACCAAAAAAATCGAAAAACCGAATCAAACCGACAAGAACCAAACCGACGGTTATTTTCTTTTTGTGGTTTGGTTTTAGAAATTTAAAAACCGATTAAATTAGTTTTGATTATAATTTTAACCACTAACCGATCCAAATCGACCTATGAGCACTCCTACTTTTCTATTAGAATTAAGAAAGGTTTTTCCGTACCCTCGATTGTTGGATACCAATAACACTATTTTACAAAAATTATCTTTTAACAAGACCACCACCAAATTCAATCCAATCAAATACTGATTGCTTTTTCTCTTCCTTTTCCTTTTAACGTAACATTGGACTTCATGGTGATGGGTCAGCCTAATCTTATTATAATGGACCATAAGGGTTTTAGCTCAAACCCATACAACTCAGGTTGGAATTACTCCTGACTTCACGTGGTGAGTCCTTTTCAACCAGGAAAAATTACGTGGATAGAAAATATCAAGTCATTGATTAATTTTGACTCATGATCCATCATCTACACATTACCCATTGTCTGCACTTATTATATTCACCTTCAGAAATTGAAATAGAGCTTATAACCTCTCGATCTACGGAAGTCAGCCACACGTTGGACCTGATTCACAAGTCTGGATGCAAATAATGCTATAACAACAATATATTGACCAAATTTCATCCATATGACATAATTGTTAAAATTAATCAAAAAGAGTAGCAATATGAGAGAAAAAGTAGACAAGGGAAGAGATGAAAACTTTTCATTCTTTCAAGTATAAGTGTACAAGTCTTTCAAGTATCTACAATATGAATCTTACGCCTCTTTTTATAATGTTCCATAGAGGCATATAAAAAGTTATCATAAACATGACATTAAGGAGTAAGATCATGGCGGAGGTGAAAGATATAACATTTAGGATTTGAGATCATGGAGGAGTGGAACATAATGGTGAATAGTGATGGAGAGATGGAGGGATTACATTAAGTGGACATCCATATAAATAATACATTTTATAACACGCCCCTTGATGTCCATAGATGATGTTCCTCGTTAATATCTTACTAGGAAAAAACCTGTGGAAAAAATCCCTAGTGAAGGAAAAAAGTACACATATTTTACAATATGTGTTTGTTTGCTTCCTCATTAAAAACCTTGCCAGGAAAATCCATTGGGACAAACCTAGGCTATAGTTTTACTCACCCTGATACAAACATCATTTCACTTCTTAAAAACGACGTCTCCCAATCTTATATGTCATCTTTCAAATGTTGTGTCACGATCCAAGACTATCCCCTAATCGTAACACAGTGCTTAGAGTCACAATTGACCCCAAGCTAACCCATTGCATGACATAAGCTATAATTACTGAAGGAAAGTAAAAAAAAATACTGAGCAGAAGTTAATTGAAATAAATGATATTGAATAATAACAAAGTCAATACTAATGTTGTCTGAAATACTAAATGAAACTAAAAACATGTCTAATGTATGACTGTCTGAAAGCCTTTAAATCATGATGAGCTATTGGGATAGGTCCCCAACTAACTCTAACTGATCGAAATAATATAAAATACTGAAAATAAATAAATGCTAACTAGTCCTCAACTGATAAAGACTCACCAAGGCTGCAACTGAGTGGAACAAGAACATGCTAAGTGTGGTCTGAGTACTAAGTGTCCAAACCTATATTATAAGACAATATAGCGCAAAAAAGTATGTGATCAGTACTTTGAATGTACTGAGTATTCGAGATGGAAAGCTAACAAACAAGTATAAAGTGAACATGAAAGCATGACATGTAAACCGAATGTAAGACCAAGTATAAACATGTGCTGGATAGACTAAATAATTAAATACTGAACAATTGATCAAGCAAACCTGATCTGATCATAAACTGAAACTGAACCGAGGACTGTGGGTGATAGTAATAACTGGCATGTCCCAATCTAAGCTAATTGAGGTCCAATCTACTACCTTAGTTAGAAGGTATCAGTACCTTGCTAAGGGTACCAATACTGGCTGGCGTGAATCCACTAAACTAATGTCCCAAAGAACTAGGATGTCAGTCCTCTGTTGGCATATGATCACTCATAACCTATGGTGGCATTGTAGTTCTGGAACGTAGGGACTTCTATTAGAGGCCTCAGTCCTCAACTAGAGGGTAAGCCTCCATCCTTGCATTCACTCGATGATCTGAATGGTTCATAATATGAAAACTAATATGTGCATGACTATCTACATATCGGGTGTTCATAAACTACCAGCTTTGACTAATGCAACTAAATATGATGACATCTACAGATCATGATAAGGGGATTTCACAATTTAAACCCAACAACTTCAACGACTTGTCATGATAGGGAAACTCATGATTTTAAACATGGGGAAATCATTAATAACATGGACAACACATACTCATGATTTTGTTACACACATAAACTGAGGAGAGTAAGAAAACTCATATTTTACCTGGAACCTAATTCAAGGATAAGGGAATTTTACTTGAAATTTAAGAGTTCTTGGGACTCAATGGGTGAAAGGGACCCAATGATGAAATCTCACATACCTAAAGTGAATTTCATGAGAAATTGCTTGCAACTTATGCTTGAGTTTGGAGAACCCTAGTTTCCTTTAGAGAAGAGAAAATTGCCTCTTTTCTTTGTTATGGGTGGAATTTACGACAAAATGATGAATTTGGAGAATTTTGGTATTTTATACCATCCTTGGGGAGCCTAAATGGCATGGGTTTGGCATTAAAAGAGCGAGAAAAGACTTAAAAGCCCTTTAAAAATCATGCGGAATTTCTGGTTTCAGCCGTCATGACTCACCCAATGACTCGTTATGATTGGTCACGAGTCGTGGTCTGAGTCATGACCTGAGGTCCTGAGTTCTGAGCCCTCATTTTAAGGCAACTAATGTCTCTTCTAATAACTCGTTAGGTCAGATCACGAGTCGTAAGGAGTATTTGTGGTTTGAGATTCGATTTTTGGGTTCCTTACTGGTGTGATGACAATTCCACCTTGCGACTCGTTAGGATTGATAATAAGTCATAGGCTGGACTCGTCACCACTGGGCTAAATTTGGGATTCCTTACTATTGTGGTAATAGGTCTACACCATAACTCGTTATGTCTCAACGAGATGTGAGCTGGACTCATTGCCACTAGGCCATAA
The DNA here is from genome assembly GCA_030864215.1 of Capsicum pubescens. Classification (NCBI taxonomy): domain Eukaryota; kingdom Viridiplantae; phylum Streptophyta; class Magnoliopsida; order Solanales; family Solanaceae; genus Capsicum; species Capsicum pubescens. The sequence goes on along the minus strand of CM061540.1, from coordinate 275,451,081 downwards.
TATGAGACCGTTTACTGGAGTGGCAACGACTTGTATGCAATGACTCGTTACGCATGGTAATAACTCATTGCTAGATTCGTTGTCTCTGGTAGTTAGATAGGCCCTAAGGGAATTTTCTATAACTTTTTTTCCATAACATCAGATTAAGGAAAAACTACTGACATTAGAAAGCTAATTTAATGGCCTAACCTTTGATGGGTCTAGATCTTGAAAACTTGGGGTATTACAATATTTCTCTCTTGGGATTATTTATCCTCGAATGAAACTGACTAAGCTGAAATACTAGAAAAAAGCTGAGATTTTGCACTGAACACTTATAAGCTGAACCATGAACTGATATCTAAATCTGTGACTGCTGCATAGATTGAACTGAACTCATGAATGCATGTTATAACATAACAATAGTTGGATGACTGAGATAGAAATGAAAAAACTTATTACTTAATTACGGGAAACTATTACCTCAAGTTGGGATTGAGTTCGAAGGGAAAAGTTGGGGGTGCTTGGTCATCATATCTGCCTCTGCTTCCTAAGTAGCTCCTTCAACTGACTGATTTCTCAACAGAACCTTTACACTTTGTTTGGATGGTGGTTTTCCATGGTTTCATAATGTACGGTACTGTATGGTATGGTATAGTACAATACAGTATATTACAATACAATGTTTGGATAAACTGTATCGTTCACTATTGTTTAATGATAGTTTTCATATTTTGTTTGATAGTATGTTACTGTATTGTAACCGGTAAGTTTACTAAAATATCCTTAATTATTATAAATATTAAATTTATCAATAATTGTTAATAAAATAATTTTCTTTCTACTAATTTATCATAATTATGTCATGTAGATATATTGAGTTGTTAAATTTATGTAAATTCTAACAAAGTCAAAAAAATAGTAGATCAAATAAATATAACCGGATTTACTTTTTACAGTAACGAATTTCATTTCTTTTTGATGCTTTGAGACGTGACACTGATGACAAGTACAAATTTTATATACATTTTTTGTGTATGTTACGGGTGTGTTCGGTATGGAATCCCAAATAATTTTATTTTTTTAAGAAAATAAATTATTTCTTACTTATTTTCTTGTGTTCATAACACAAGTAGAATTTTTTTTTAAAAGCATTTGTATATATTTAACACAAACTAATGAAAATGTATATGATAAAGGGTGGTGGGGTTAAAAAACTAATTTTTTTTAATGAAATATTTGGGGGTAGGGGTAGTGGAGTAGCGGGTCGGGATAGGGGTAGGGGTGGGGTAAGAAAAGAGTTCTAATTTTTTTGAAAAAAAAATTAATTAAGAAAATTATATCTTTTGTTTTGTATTGGGGGGAGGGGGGAAGGAGGAAGGGGGAGCTGGTAGGGGTGGGGGTGGTGTAAGAAAATTTTCTTAAAAGTTTTAAAAAATAAATTTTAAAAATAAAAATAAAATTGGTGGGGGTGGGGGGCTAGTAGTTGGTGGGGGTGGTGGTTTGGGGATAGGGGTCGGATAAGAATAAGTTTTTGAATTTTTTCTAAAAAATAGGTGGGGATGGGGTTGGGTCGACTGGAGGGGGGTGGAGGGGAGGGTGGTGGGATTGGGGTCCGGAGTAGGAGGTGGTGTTAAATAATATAAGGTGAATGATAAAATAAGATTATATAATATTAAGTAAGGGTATAATTGAAAAAAAAAAAAGCAAACCATGGATACCACCAAACAAGTGGTTACAAAAAATGGGGGTTTTCATGGTTACCAAATCATGAAATTAAACCATACCATACCATATATTTTAAGAAACAATCAAAACAAACATGGTTATCTTAAAAACTATACCATACCCTACCATGAAAAACCACCATCCAAACAGAGGGTTACTATAGCTATCACACCCCTTTTTTACCAAAAAAAAAATTGATTTTAAGGTTTAAAAGAGTTTTTATTATTAGGTGACAAAAGATAAAGTTTGTTTCAAAAAGGATTTTTTTACATTGAAACTCAGATTCGCCACTTGGCATAAATCTGATGTGCCAAGTCACCTTTGAAACTCTTTTTTCAAAATGATTTTGACTCTTTAAAACTAGCCCACAATCAGATATTCCGACTAAGGAATTCTGTTGACCGAGGAGAAGGTGTTAGGCACCCCTCAGTCCCGTGGTTCAACCACGGTCTCTTCGTGGAGTATATCGGCTAGTACGATACTATGAAATGTATAAACCAACAAAACACATAAACAGGAAAACAAACAACAAAAACAGTCAAAATCCAAAATTAGAGTCCAGACCTATTTATTATGAACCAAAAATAAAAATGTTGAAATAACCTAAACTATTCTAATTGCCCTAGCTATGTTTTACCCGATACCTCGGGCCTTGATCACGAACCTCCTTTGCATACATGATACTTCGGGACATTCCCCGGTGAATAAGTACAATATGATCTCGGGACATTCCCCGGAGAATGAATACATTTGATGAAATGCGATAAAAGTGGAGAAATCACTCAACACAGATATTTACAAATTCGATGTTATGGAATACTACGAGTTGCCTACCCCTAAACCTAAAATTTGCCTATCAATTTCATCCTAAAACATGATACTATCGAGTTCGATAAAATTAACATCCATTTCAAATCCAACAACAATCGATGAATCAGAGCACAATAATATTCACTTTTTATCGATTTTCAATTCCCCCCCCCCCCCCAATTCCATTCTCAAACAATGATTAACCAAATCTTTGGTTATCAATTCATTTTTTCTCTTTTCAATCTTTCAAAATTCGAATCCAACAATCAACCACATACACAAAATAACAATCCAAGCATGTAAGCACACAAGTCAGTCACATCCCCAACAATAATTAAGATTCGAGATAAAAATAGAGAATGAGAGTAGAAATGGACCTCAAATTTAAGCTTTTCAAGTGTAATTGTTCCTTCCGACTAGAACCACATCAAAAATCTCGAACCGAACCTCACAAAACAAATAACTCCAGCTTTGATATAGCCTTTTCATTCTGTTTTTCACCAACCCAAATAAAAAATGACGAAGTAAAGAGAAACCCGCACTAAATTTTGTACCCCGCTACTGCTTCACCGAAGAACTAGAATGGAGGGGTTGGGTTTTTGCTTTTTCTGATGGACTTTGGGTTTATTCTGGTCGGGTTTTAACAATGATTGCTGAAAATGGTCGATTTCGGCAAAATATTCACTGGAAAACTCAATTCTCATCGCTTTTCATTCAAACTTCTTTGATTTCTCTCTATGTCACCCTTTTTTTGACCAATTTCTTACTGTTATCCGATCAAGTCCCTCTCAATCACTAGCTCTCTCTCGCCCTTCTCGATTTTCTGTGTGTGTGTGTTGGTTTACTATAATGTCCTCTGTATTGTAAGAATGTGTGCAATCTATAGTATGAGTATTGAATGGAAATGAAGGATTCCCCCTGATGTGTTGTTGTGTGTACGTACTAGCATTCGTCCCCGCACGATGCGCGAAAATTATTAGAGAGAAGTTTTTTTTTAAAAATTATTATTTTATTAGTTTGACCCATTAAAATTTTCTTTTCTTTTATTGATTGTGAAATTTAAACTATCTGATTCATGATCATTTATTAGTTGTTTATAAATATAAATTTTTTGACACAAATGATATGAAGTTTTTTTATTAAGTTATTAAATAAAAATAACAGGAAAAAGTGTAAACTCTTGATAATTAGTAATAATTTTGATTTTCTTTAGCTAACTCAATGAAAGAAGTAGTCATAGTGTGAATTTCAAGTCATCTCTTTTAAACATGCCAAACACCCTTTCATACTACGTATGAATAGAGTTTTTTGAGATTACACAAAACTAAAGAAATATAATATCAATTCAACTATTTACTTGAGCATATTTGATTATGTTATATTGTATTTCAACTGTAATTTTATTTCTCAATCTAATATTCCCAATAATAAAAATTACTATTAATTTAAGAAAAATTATTATATAGTCACCAAATAACTTTTTAATTTTTTATATTATTTTAATGCATTTAACCACTATTTCAACTATTAGTATATTACTTTGCTAGGATGATATTTTATTACTTTATCATCACTTGCTATGGTATCATTACATATTACTTCCTTTTTAATATAATGTAGACATTTTATTCCTGAAATATTCTTTGATTTTTTAAAGAATTGCTTATAATTATTTAGTTTTATTTATTTTGTGTCTTGCTACTGATGCCAAAAGCTGATAAATGAAATTCTTGAATCCAATAATTTTTAAAGAAAATTTTATATTTGTCTTTATTATTTTTCTAAATAGATACAAATATATGAATTTAGAATCAAATATTATTTCTTGATGTTGCTATCATAAAATTTAAAATATAAATTCTTACACCATCACTATTGTGAATTTTTATTAGCCTAGCCCCAAAAATTAATAACCTTGTTTACTATTTTTCTTTTAATATTTGATAAGTATATAAATTATTATTTTGAATAGACATTTAAATATAGTTTTACACTATTTCTTAGATTTTTCCATTTTCTTAAAATTTTTAACAATAATTTTAGCATTATTTAATCAAATCATAATACATCAGACAATCCCTATTATCTTCTTGTAAGCATTTTTTTACTACAATAATTTAATATTTTTTTTGTTCTTTTAATTTAGTGTTTTACCTATTTTTCAAATAAATGATTTTAAAACCCTATATTATGTTTGAATTTCAGTCTAATCTATTGATATATATTTCATTTAAATTATATTTTTTTATTTTGTAACTATAATAAGATTTGAATTAGTTGATCTTATCATAGAGTTCTTCATCATAATTTAAAGACTTACTAACTGCAAATAAATAATCATGTAAACTTGCCAAAAAATTTAGCATCTGTACACGTTAATTATATTAGATAAATAAAAAAAGATGGCATGTATACATGTTAAAATCGCATCATATAATAACAAATGAATCAAACAATTAATTACTTCAAATATTTTTGGAAGGTAATTTCATAAATTGTTGAAAAATCTAAAAAAAAACTTTTAACGAAACCTAGAGCTCCAACTTGATTGTTTCAAATATATATATATTTTTTGAAAACTCCTAAATACTTTGTATCTTTGCCTCTGTTTGTATTTTTCCTTCTTCCGTCCTCCTAAATATGCTATGATGTTCTTTTAAGAAAAAATAACCAATATATTATGATGTATTTTATGATCTCAATTGTCCTATATATAATGCATGTGTATGCGTGTGATTGTCGTAAGGGATGTGGTCAGTGTATGAGCGAAGATGGGGAGTGAAAGACAAATTTTTATTGAAGCATGAGAAAATTGTATATGAATTAGGACACATTTGCACAGACTAATGATTATTTGGTCCTTCATTTGCATTAAAGGGCATATTTCAGAGACTAATTGTGATGCCCTGGAAATTTTTTTCCATTAAGATCTCGGACGAAAATGTCTTGAATTCTGTTCTTTATCGTGATTAATAATTTTTCTGTGTTGAATTTCTGGATATGAGACCCGTCATCGCGTAGAGCATCGAATAATCTTTCCAACGATATGTGAATTATCCAAAATGGACACTCGAGCGATGAGTTATGATCATTCCGATCTAACCGTGAATAGTGGTGAATAGTAAATGTGCAGGAAAAAAATATCGAGGCCAGGCGAATTTTAGGGTCAACTTCAAAAGATCATAACTCCTTGTACATAATGATCTGGGTGAGCTACTATATATCAACAGAAAGATCTAAAAGTCCTCTTTTCAATGAAATTGATTTCATCCAATTTGGCCATCGTAGAAAAAAGTTATGGTCGATATACTTCAGCCTATCAAAACAGTCCACCAAAGGACAGATTTGACATTATTTGATTTTTAAGGGTATTTTGGTCATTCCCACTCCAATCCATCCGGATAAACCATGGATTTAAGTCCATTAAGAGCATTCAATAGCTCATTTTTCTCCAAAATTTTCTAAGGCTCAAACCCCAACCCTACTACTCCAAATTTCATCCTTCTATGTCTCTTGATTGAACCGTAGAAATTTCAAATTGATTTGGGATTCGAGTTGATCATGTTAAGGTCTTCGAGAAGCATCCTTTATTTTCGTGAATAAAGTTCCGGAGTCGAAAGTTCATATTCATCTTCCATTTTTAGGTATGTGGGGCTTTGAACAAGATTATCCTTTCGATCTTGTGCCCGGTGTTTTTGTTGAATTACATTGACATGAGATTTTACATGTTTTACCATGAATTGGAAATATGGTTTTATATCTTATATTATTGTCCATGAGCTATGGGATTATGTCATCCGATATGTGTATGATGTTGAGATGGAATTATGTCCAAAAAGTATTTGATTATGAGAGTATGATGATTTAATTTGTTAAGCCTTGATTTATACTATCATTCCACTATTTTCTTATTATGAATTTATAATTGATATTGGAAATTCTATATCCCTACTATGGGTTGATGTCTCAAGTGCCTTTAAATGAGAGTTGGATGGCAAATTGAGAAATGTTGATATTGAAGTTGCAATGAGTCTTGGTATTTTTTGGATGGTTTTGATGAGTTAAATTGTTGAAAATATTATGTATTGAGTCTTCATATCCTTGTCCAAATGTCGAGTCGGTTATGGTTCAATGCATTGACACCTTGTTGATGTTGAGGAAGATTAAAATATTTTGAGCTAAAATGTGTTGAGTTAGGAATCCACAAGTTGATATGATTTGATAAATGAGAAAGAGATTTGATTTGGTCTTTATGATAGACCCTTATGATGTTGTGGTGGATTTCCTAACGCGTCCTGAGCTTGTCGGGGAGTAGTACTTAGCACCGAGAGGGAAATTTGGTATTTACCCAAACCTATGTGCCACCGTAGGGTTGTTTAATGATGATATTATTGGCCAGAGAGCCCGATTGTGATTATTGCAGTTTTAAGGTTGTACTCCCTGGCAAAGAGTATGATGCTCCCGCCAACGGGGATTTCAAACATTGGTATTCCACGTAGCTCACGTGGGGTTGTCGGTTATAGGAAACTCCCCTGTCCATAAGAGTCATGTTTATTGAAATACCGAGTCACTCCGAGTTTTGATGTGGTAAGTCAAGTTGCCTATGATGATCTATAATGATTTATGAGTTTTTTCTCCTACATTTTCTATCTAAGATGTTATGAGTTGCATGATTTAATGTCACTCAAGCCAGGTGTGTCATTATGGTCCATATGTACGTTTTTACGAAATTTATGATATTATTTATATTTTGCATGCGCCCCCACATACTCAGTACGTATCTTGTGCTGACCCACATATTTCTCTATGAGCTACATTCTTACCATGATGTAGGTTCAGGTACTCAGCCGCAGCCGCGACAGTGATATCCGAGTGCCGCATCTACGTTCCTTCAGTGGTGAGTCCTCATGGTTCGAGGACCAAGTTGCTAGTTTTGGTGCTATTGTTTTGTGATCCCTTTGGTCTGTTAAGTCAGTTGGGGGTTTGTCCCAATGGCTCGTTGATTTTGTTGTATAGAATCTATGTCAGACTAGTGTATTGTTGGGTTGGGTTGTGTATAGACATTCCATATATGTACAGTCTAACGATATTCTGTGCCATGTGCGATGTGATATGATATGTACTTATATATATATCCTTAGCGTAGCGTGTATGTTGTTGTGTTGGAACCCAAGGGTAGTTTTTTGGCTTAAAGGGTTAGCTTGAGGCTACGTGTAGCCTTGGGCACCGTGTGGCATCTCGGAATAATATTTCGGGGCGTTACACTAATTTTATTAACAATTATGTTTGCAAATTTTATGAACTTGATATCAAAATGTTAAAGCACATGACAAATATAAAGCTTTGAGGTGGTTATCCTATACTCAAATCACGCTGGCAAATACTGCGGCAACACCAAAATACTAATTAAACATGCTCATGTGGAAAACAATATAACACATGCTCTAACCTTCAGAAAGTAACAAATTAATATCACATACTCCACCCATTTATTTTTATAACTCATAATTTTAGTATTGAAAGTCAAAAAATATAAACTTTGACCAAGATTTTAAGATTTATTATTCATCATATTGAAATGAGAAAAATTGCAACTTATAATACTTTTCGTATAATTTTTAAATATTTAAATTTATACGAAAACGGACTTAATCATGATATATTCAAATGTATAGGATAATCAAAAAAAAAAAAATAATTCATAATTCAAGGCCATGTAACACTAATTAAGAACTAATTTGTAAAGAGGAATTAAGTTCGTTTAGACCACAAGAAAAATTTCAAGTTAGAATTAGCATATTTTAAGTATCAATGTTGCTCCAAGATATTACCTCACACTTCATGTTGCGGTGTAAGAAAAAGAAATGACGGAGTTATTGAATTATGCATATTTAAATCCCGCTTTTTAAATAAATTCACTTGAAAAAATTTAAGAATATAAGGAAATGATTTCAATCATATATTTTTTATTTTCTACGTGGGAGATCGAATAAAACAAATAAACTGAAATGTGTCCAACTACATGCTTGGCATCCCATAAAAATTTTGATAAGCCACTTTCAAAGTCCGATTTCAATTTTATTACGATGTAAATAAATTACTATAACCACCAAATAACAATATAAAATAAAGAGCATATAATTTCAAAAACAGAATATAAGTCTCCAAAAAAATCACTATTTCAATTACTTGTTATCTCTAAGTGTGATATCAAATTGCATCACATATTGCTGAAATTGTCTCCTTTATGAAGCGCTATTGCCAATGCTTTTTCTTGATACTTTGTAGGACCTATTTTGATGCTTTCAACCGACATTGATTTCCAATTTATTGTTGCATTTATATGTGATAAATATTCTTACACCTGAAATTAAACAAAAGCTTTTTTAAGAAAAAAAAAATAGTTTATTTAAAGTGACAAAGAAGAATCTACAAAAGTTGCGGTAAGTTTAGAGGAGATGTTACACCAAAAAATTCAATAAACATGAAAATCTAACAACATCTTGTTGCAGAAACAATCATATTATTTTTATAAATATAAAATAACCAAAAATTAAAACATCAAAAAGACGAAGAAGTGTTATTTGCGGAAAAGAAATTTCTCTTAATTGAATCATTATGATTGCTTTTGGCGTTGAAATAATTTTTCTAAGAATATTGGTTTTTCAACGTTGCCAAGATGTTGTTGTGTTGTTAAACACATCTGATAAAAGAAAGCTAAAATGTGTAAACATTGTAATTGCTTTGAATTTAAGCCTAATTTTTTTAAAATTAATATAGAAATTTTAAAATATATTAAAAACTGCTAGCAGATTCATTGTGGAAGTTCTGGAAACGTGGATATTATCCATTGATAGCTTTTGTCTCTTATTTGTTTTCTTTTTAATTTTCAAAAATTAAAAATTAAAAAATGTTAGGAGTGGGAGACCTGCCAGGGAAATGGGGTAGGGAAGTGTGGAAGTGCACAGGAGGTTAGGGTAGCTTTTTTTTCTTTTAATTATCTTTTTTAATTTTTAAAAAGTGCAAAATCAGTTATTTTTTTAAACAAATAAAATGTTTAGAATTTTTTATTATATAATTTTTATTTATTATTTATTTATTTATTTGCATTTAAGTATTCTTTTATTTGTTTGAATTTATATGACTTGAAATTTTTTATTTTTGTAGTTTTCTATTATTTTGTAGAAGTTTATAGAGTTCCTATTTTTTTTATACTTTATTATTATTCTATATAACTTAAGAATTAAACTACTGAAAAACATTAAAGTAAGATATATAGAAGATATATTTTCTTGATATAGATGTTAATTAATTGGTACACATTTAAATAAATGTTCAATTTAGAAAGAAGAGGATTTTTTTTTAAAAAGACAACACCCTTTTTATTTTATTACTTATTTTTAGTAATAATATATAGAAGGTATAGATGTTAATTAGTTGATACGCATTCAATTTTAAATTTATTCATAAAAAATAAATTAAGTCTTATGCATACAAAATATAATAAATATCATACCTAATCTGTAATTTAATTAACTCAATTTGTGTGTGGATAATGAGTGAGTGCATGGTGAGACATGAAAAAAAGAAAAAGAAATGAGGTGGTGCAGGTGATTTAAGTTAGGTTAGTTTTATTTTATTTCTAGTTTTTTTACTCTTTCAAAACAAATCAATATTTTAGAATGTTTATTACAAAGTTACTATTCCATTTCAATTTATGTGGACTACTTTTCTTATTAGTTTATTTCAAAGTGAACGATTCTTTCAACTTTTTAAATGACAAATTTAATATCAAAAAATTTAAAAATATTTTGATACAATTGACATTTATTTAATTTAGTAACACAAGATTTAAAAGTATTTTTTACTTCATTACTATAAAATAAAAAAGTAAAAATGTGTTTGAATGAACCGCATCAAAAGTTAGTTTTTTTTTAATATATGAAAAATGCATAAATTTTTATGACATATTTATTCAAACAATAGTCCAAAAGACACATTTTGATTGAGTTTACAACTTTTTTTTTTATTATTTTGTATTCTTAACAGATTATAAAGGAAGTTGGCGTATTTATTTTTATTTTTGTATGAGTCAATTTTTTTTTCACTTTAAATCTTAAATTTTAAGATAGTGGCGTAACAATTTTTTGGTTAGTTGTAGTAGATTTAAAATAAAATATTATAATATTAAAAAGGATTTAATTAAATTTTTTAAAAATAATAAATACTAACTAATTATTACCTAACTTAATTAAATTGTCCTAAAAAGTAACACATGGCCTAATTATAGACTGCCACTTGGCAACATCTTAAGAATGACTTTCTTGCTATTTAGTATATATATAGATATGGTATGTGTGTATCTCTCTCAAATCCTCATTTTGGTGTGAGTTTATATTCTGTTAAGTGTTTGTGAAAAAAGTGAGTGGGGGTATGGAGGGGTACATGGGGTAGGGTAGTGGTTGTTATTTTTGTAAGGGTGAGGTGTCCAAAGTTGTTATGAATTTGTTGGATTTGTTATTTGGATTCTTGTGGTGGAAGTATTAAATGGGTAAGTGTGCATGATAATGATACGGTAAATAGAGTAAATTTTGACAGTGTGATGTTCGGGAGGGATAAAATTACGTGTTTACATTATGTCTCTCTTTGTTTGTGAACACAAAGTGTTTGCATACAAAGAAGTAGACAACGAGATAAAATTTTGACCCCACCATTACTCAAAAGGGAGACAAAGAAGGACAGAGTGTCATCGAGCCTTGATTTTGGACATCCTACCCACACAAGTTATGAGGGAATCAAGTCACATGTAATTCCAGGATTGAAAAGGAAGTAGACTATACCAAGTTGGACAGTCGAGTGAAGTCCCATCTAGGTTTTGTTCCACAACTTTGTCATTACATCAAAATAAAAATTACAAGTTGAAAAGATAAATAAAATTGCAAAAGTCCTATATATGCAGCTTTTTTTGACTCTTGACTTGAGTCTTCAATGCTTTCAAAAGTGATAAATGATCTGATTTTTTTTGGGTTGAACTTGAGAATAAATTCTTTCTCCATAAAAAATTTGATGATGTATATGAACTCAAACATTGACCATGTTCTTTCATGTGGGACTGCTAAACTTTGAACTTGAATTTGAAAATCATCACCCTATTTTCCAGGCGGGCTTCTGACTTATAATTTCTTCACCTTGTTTCTTGGTTTTTAATTTCTTCACCCGATTCTCTAGGCAGACTCCTGAATTGCTATTTTTCAATATGTTGACCTTCAATTTCATCACCCTGTTCTCCAGGTGGGCTCCTGAATTCACATTAAAACTAGAAAGAAAATTATCCCAAACAAAGGTTATGATAAAGAGAGATCTCACGTTTTTCAAACTAAAGTCCCATTTTTCAAAAGGGTCCTAAAATGACATTTCTAATAGCATGAATTAATTTTTTTTCCCCAGTTTATCATCAGAATACTTTTGTGGGTGTCAAACCCAATCAAAATTACTTGCAAAATACATAATGCAAAGGTGACTCAAGACTTTGATCAATAAATTCATCTCTTGAGGATAAGGAGGCGTGTTTCCTAAGGGTTACATGAAAGGACTCGACTAGAAAGTGCGGATTCTAGAAATCAAGGCTTGAGTTAGGAAGTGTGTCACCCGACACATAAAACTTGAAACACCCAAACAAAAAAGTGTGTCTCCTAGGGGTTAAGTGGAATGACTCGACTAGATAGAGCATTTTCTAGGAATCAACAAGGAAATGTGTCTCATAAGGGTTAACTACTCAACTAGAAAGTATATTTTTTAGGAGTAAAGGCTCAAGTTAGCAAGTGTTCCTCCTAACAAGTGAAACTTGAACCCCCAAAAAGGAAGTGTGTCTCCTAAGGGTCAAGTGGAACGACTCGACTAGAAAGTGCATTTTCTATGAGTCAAGGCTTAAGTTAGGAAGTAAAACACCTAACAAGCAAAAACTTGTATACCCAACAAAGAAGTGTGTCTCCAAAGGGTCAAGTGGAATAACTCGACTAAAAAGTGTATTTTCTAGGAGTCAAGGCTTAAGTTAGGAAGTGAACCCCCTAACAAGCGAAAACTTGTATACCCAACAAGGAAGTGTCTCCTAAGGGTCAAGTGGAATGACTCGACTAGAAAGTATATTTTCTAGGAGACAAGGCTTAAGATAGGAAGTGAACCACCTAACCAGAGAAACTTGAATACCCAAACAAGGAAGTGCGTCTCCTTAGAAATGCCACTTGAATTGCCCAGACAAAGAAATGGGTCTCCTAATGGTCAAAAGTAAGGACTCAACTAGAAAGTGTGTCTTCTAGAAGTGAAGGTCCAATTTAGGAAGTGCATCACCTAACAATTGAAAACTGAAATACCTGGACAAAGAAGTGTGTCTCTTTGGAATGTAGGATGATGAGTTTTTACCATGGTTTTGATTACAAATCTGTGCAGCAACATGCTTCTTGTATTTGCATAAGAGATGCATTGCAGACCTTTATATTTAGGCTCTAAAGTCCTTAATTTGAAGGTAACATGTGTTCCTGTTTCATCAAAGAAAACTTGTGAGCTTAAAAAATGGTAGTTAGTTTGTGGCTTTAGCTTTTGAGGAAATCACTCTTGCCCTTGTCACCTCTAATCTTGCTTCCAACTATTGACATATCATGGTCTTGCTGCACCATTGATACGAATTCGGATTATTAAGAGTGACTTTAAAACAAACACATTATCTCTTCTTTGCTATGTTTCTTAGATAATCCCCTATAAGGCTTGGTATTTTCAAGAATCCCCTAAATTTGTTTGTTGACAACAACTTTCAGCATGTCTTTTTCTGACTTACAATCATGCTTCTTCCATGTGTTGGCCTTTTATCTTGCTTTGTGCAATTGAAGAAGTTGGTAGATAATTTTGAAATCTTTTCTCACTTGTTTTGACATGGACTTGACTCAAAGACACGAAAAAAATGACAATGACTTTTTTATTTGGATAACTAACTCAAGAAAATAAAAATAAAACTATAGAGAAGAAAGAAATGACAATGAATGTACCTATTTAAAACAGAGAAAAGAAAAGATTTATCAGAAAACGACAGTCAACTCTAATGATTATGACATGCATTTGGATTAAACTGCCTGATCTTTCCATCCAAACTCTCATAAATTATTGTTGAGTTGATGACCTAGAAACTGAGTTTCTTCCTTAAGTCAATTGCACTCACTGACCTCATGCGACTAGTGACACTTTGAAGGGTTTTTACCGATAAGCCTCTCTCATTTTCTTTCTCTCAGCTCACCATTGCTCTAAGGTAATGAGACTCTCTTATTTTTATTTCTCTCAATCTGAGTGCCTATGAGGATTTTCACCAATGAGACTCTCTTATTTTCATTTCTCTTCGCTCACCATAGCCTTACAGCACCCGTGAGGGTTTTCACCGATAAGACTCTCTCATTTTTATTTCTCTCCTAATTTCTTATGCTGAGAAAGACAACTAGTTCCAAAAATGCATCATCATATGCATTGCATGCTTAGCCTTATCATTCTCAATGATTGATCTGAAGGTCTTTCTTTGGTTATAACTTGGCTTTTGGATAGGGTTAGAAAGAAAGATGGTAAAAGTACCAAACACCACTTAGAATGGGGTAGGACTTACAACTTTTGGAATCGACTCCACCAGCGAAGCCAGTTTCTTTTGATTGGGTAATTCTAAATTATTTATTTGGTTGGACCGAACCCAGAGTAGGGATGCCTACGTATCTCACCCTCGAAAGAGAAGAATCAGGTCAAACGTAGTTCTGGCAACTTGTTATTTTACTTGATCATAATTTTTTTTCTCTTTTTTCTTTTATTGAATCTTTTTTCTCATTGTGACCTTTTCTGATGCTATTTTTCTTGACACTCTTCTCTTTTTCCTTTTTGACACATGTTTTTTCTTTTGAAACTTTTCTAACTCTATTCTTTTACTGACACTTCTCTTTTGAACTTTGCTAACTCTATTTTGATTCCAAAAAAGAGGTATGAAAGAAAATAAAACTAAAGCTCAAACGGGGTAAACAAAGGATAGCACAATATTTGGATAGCAGAATGAAATGCCTTTGTCATATCAATCCTTAAAAATGCAAGTACATATCATGCAATATGGAAGTGAAAGATGAAGATCATTTATGACATTTTTTTTATAGCACTAACTTGACCTGAGCACGTGCGTCACTACTTATCCTGCACTTGTCCAACATACAACTCCACCTTTGTTGTACATTCCTCACATCGAATGACCCATGCTCTCTTGGAGATGATTTTTTTTCTCTTCCTCTTGATATAGGATCGTGTATCTACTGTTTGAACTAATTGATATATGCCTTTCAATTAATAACCAAGTTATTCTTGTGATTCTCAAAATAATTGCCTTAATTTTTCAAAAAGGCTTCAACTTGGTCACTAAATATCTCAACACCCTACCTATTTCCTCATATGCTCTTTTTCTAAATGAAACATTCTTATTCAAAGTTCATGCTTAAATCGGATTTTAAGATCTAGCTGAAAATTCTGGCAGCATATCATATCATTAGAACTAACATAAAACGTACTATGTAAAAAATAAACAAACAACACACATTAAACACAAAGGGTAAAGGGACACTCCATGTAGCAGAAATGAAAGATAGAAGGGTTTGGACATAAATAACAAAGGGAAAAAATAAGATAGATCCCGAACTATAACCCTGAAATAATTTGGATAATATAAAAGAAAATAAAACAAACTACCAGACTCCTTCTTAGTAAGGAGAGAAATGACTTTTCAATAGCTGAGCCTGACATCTTAGCCACTAGTTTGCACATCAGCATGACTAGAGCTTTTACTACTGTCAATGTTCTGCACCATAATCGATTTATCTTCGATCAACTTTTCTATTTCTCTTTTCAAAGAATGACAATTCTTAATACTATGACCCTGAACATCAAAATGATATACACATCGCACATTAGGATAATTTTTTTTTTGAATATGGGTCAGGATTGTACCCAAGGAGAGGAGTGATCATGCCCGGCTACACCAATCTCTATAATAAACTGGTATACGACTCTTCAATTGGTTTGAAACTATCCCTCGACTTCTACCTCATTTCATTGTTTGGTTTGGATCGAAAATCACACCTAGAAGGGTTTTTGTATATTTGTGGAGTTGGAGGATGACTCTGAGGAGTTGGTGTGTGTCATTGTGGGTAAGATGAGGGTTGAACATATGATTTTACGTTATATACTGGATATGGAGGTGGTGGAATGGAATATAATAGGTTTTGGGAGTGATTATATAGAGTTTGGGTATGAACATGGTCTTGAGACTGAGGGTAACTATGACGTGGTCTTCTTGGACGTACCTGTTGTCCAGCTACAATAGCAGTTACATTTTCCTTATTCTTCTTCCCTCCAACACTTCCTGAACCCTTTTGAATTGCTTGAGTAGTTTCTTTCAATATTGTAAAACTCATAATGCGACCGATCTTAATTCCATCCTCTATCATCTCCCTCATTTTGAGGACCCCAATAAATGGCTTCCTTAATGCAGGTAACAAATGTTGATAATATATTTTATCCTATGCTTGAATAAACACCTCCACTATCTTACTTTATTTTATTATCGGATTTACCCTAGCAGCTTATTCATGCCATCTAATCGCATATTTCCTGAAACTCCTAGTACTCTTCTTCTTCTTCTTCTTCATATTAATAAGGGATTTTCATCAGGAATAAACTCCACATTATATTGGAAATGTTGCACGAATTCATTAGCTAGGTCATCCCAACTATTCCACTTGTTGATGTCTTGGTCAACAAACCATTCAGAAGCTATACCTCAAAGACTCTCACCGAAAAAGGACATGAGTAATTTTTCTTTCCCTTCAGCATACCTTAGTTGGTTACAATAACATATCAAATGTGCTACGAGATCGCCGTGTCCATCATACTTCTCAAACTTCGTCATTTTAAAACCAAGAGGAAGATTAACACCTAGAAACATGCACAGATCTTTATATGAGACACTTTTGTAACCCCCAATTCCTTGGAACTTCTTCACAGCCAGTTCCAAACTTCTCAATTTTCTAGTCATTTCCTTTTGTTTTTCTGTCATAATAGGTTTTTCAGCATTAAGAAAAAATTTAGGTAAGTGAGTGTAGCCATATGGACCAGTCAAATTATGTGTGGGCTCGGGAGCATAATATTGATCACTAAAAATATTTAATACAGTCTCTCTCGTAGAGTAGGGAGGCATAACCGGTGGTTGAACATCAAAAGTAGGAGCTTCAGGTGGGAGTGATGCTGCAAGAACATGAACAATAGGTAGAGCCAAGCATGTGGTAGTTTGTGTTGAGGAGTGATGAAATGAATATTGGAAGTGTTTGGATAGTATTGCCCCGGAGTAGACCCTGATGCATGTTGTGGCGTGTCAACAAAAATGGGAAATTGTGCATGTGACACTCGGGGCAAGCTAGATGGATATTCTAGATTATTAGTGGGAACTATAGGAGGAGGCAACTTGTTAGCCCAAGCTCGATGCATTTATATCATTTGTTGCCTTAATTTCGGAATATCTTCATTAGATCCTAAATTCTCATTCCCCGAACTCCCTATCTGATTAGAAATAACAATCTCGGTATCCTTGTTGCCCATAACTTTCTCTGGGACTTTGTGCAATATAAAGGACCAACAAAAATGTCACAAACCAACCACCTTAAACTAACTGAATAAGAGTTAACAAATGTGTTAGAGTTCAACACCTTCTCAATTTTTTTTCCTTTTCTTTTCTTTTCTTTTTTTCTTTTGTAAAGATTACCGAACCCAAGAATGGCGCCTATGTATCTCACTCCCAAGAGAGGAGAAACAAGTGTGCGTAGTTCATGAAATTTTGACATAACATGCTCAATCAAACTCTCTTTCTTTTTATTTTTCTTGAAATTTAAGAAGAAAATAAAATAATAAATTGTCTAAAGAATTGATGAAAATCTTTTTTGAATTTTTTCAGCTTTAAAATCCCTATACAAAATGAGACCTATGATTACCAAAGAATAATCTTTTTGGATTTTCGGTTTTGAATTTCGTACGACAATGAAACTTGAAACTATTAAAGAAAAATCTTTTTGTAGTTTTATTTTAATGATGTATATGACACCTACTCTAAATGAAGATTGAAGAAAATCAATATGGATTTTCGATTTTGAATTTCATACTAAAATGAAACTTGAAAATATCAAGGAAAATCTTTTTTTTTTTAAATATGTATATGAAACATGTAATCTAAATTAAGAGAGAAGAAAATCTTTTTGAATTTTTTAAATAAGATCACCAAACCCTAGAAGGGCTGCCTACGTATCTCACTCCTAAGAGAGGAGAATCAGGTGTGTGTAGTTCGTCCAGATTGGACAATTAAAGACTAAACAACCGACTGAATCCTGAATTTAGAAACACGACCACAAACTAACGATAATAATGTTAATAAAATCTTTTTGAATTTTTAATTTGACACTTCACACAAAAATGACACCAACAAATATGAAAGGAAAATCTTTTTGATATTTTCAATATATGAAATATACAAAACTTCTACCATCTTTTTTTGAATTTTTCTTTTATAAAAAACTCTTATTGAAAAAAAAACTTTTTTTCAATTCTCGAATTATGAATGCTTACTAAAGGAAAATCTATTTTTATTTTTTTTTATTTTTGAGAAAATGAGTACAAAAGGTAAAAAAAAATCCTTTTTTGGATTGTAGAAAACAAAAGCTATAAAAACTACGAGACTCTTTTTTCTTCTTTTCTTTTTCCTTGCCTAAACACACGCTCCTTTAATTTTAGCACATGATTTTCCCCAAATCAGTCTGTCAAATGACCCTATTATCCTCAAAGATGCAACAATTAGCATGTAAGAATGTTTTAGCGGTGAGTCTCCTGCAAAGGACCAAGTGGGTCCTACTAGGTCTCAATATGATGCAGATAACCATGACCTAAAGGTTGACCTAGACTTGGGTCCACTAATAAGGCTGTTCGAGGGAGCGTATGGTCGATAGTGGCTGCAATAACTTTCCACCCACTCCATACGTCTGACGGCTCCTCTTCCTAAAATAAGGGTGACCCAACTAGAGTTCGTGTACACGATGTGTACTATGGGACTTATTGCGGAAGAAGTGACTCAAGGTAATGCATATGATGCTTGATATAAAGAGATAACATATAAGAAAAACTATAAACACAGAGCACATAGGTAATAAAAAATAATACAACAATAACACATACGACAATAAAAACACAATGTCTATGCACCAATAGTGTCAAACTAAGCCGATACAACTTAAAAAAAAGCTCGAATTCTAAAAAGGTCCCTAGTAGAGTCGCCAGAGCTATCACACCCCTCTTTTACCTAAAAGAATTGGTTTTAAGGTTTGGAAGGGTTTTTATTATTAGGTGAGAAAATATAACGTTTGTTTCAAAAAGGATTTTTTTACATTGAAACTCAGAGTTAACACTTGGCATAAATCTGGTGTGCCAAGTCACCTTTGAAAATTCTTTTTCAAAATGATTTTGACTCATTAAAACAGGCCCGCGAACAGAGATTCTGACTAAGGAATTCTATTGACCGATGGAAAGGTGTTAGTCTGTCACAACCCGAAATAGGATCATGACCAGTGCTAAGGAGGACTCCAAAGCAAGCCTCATCAGAATTCTACAGAAAATTGGGCTAAGTTTCCCCTATTTTTGGACCAAACAAGAAAATTCTCTGTCTCAATTCAACATCAAAACAACACCAACACAAATCACCATAGATCATCAACAATTCACCAATACCACCAACTAACAATACGAAATTCTTCTCCAATAAATAAGAGGAATTCAAATACTCCACAAATCTAAAATAATAAAATAATACTCAAGCTCTAAAGACATGAATATGGAGAAAACTAAGAGTTTTCAAGAAAAAAAAGATAACGAATAAATAAACTATAGCCCACACGAACAAATGCGGGGCTCACCAGGAATATGTTACTCGAATCCTCTAGCCAGCAAGATCCTCACTGTCACCTGCGTTCTCTAAAAAATAATAGCGAGGAGTGAGACGCTAACTCAGTGATTAATAACACTTAACCATAACCGTTTTAATGGGGACAATTCAGAAAATATCATGAAATAAACTCTCTTTCAGAAAATAGTAACAATAAACAGTATCATTGTCTCATGTAAGCAAAGTCAACCAATAGTTCAGTAATAAACTCATAAAGCATCATATCATATCAAATATTACATATTTGGGAGGTTTCCAAGAATGAATCATGTAATCAGTCTGGCATTCTTCTTTATTAAGAATAACCCATAACAGTGGATCCCTCATAAAGGAGTCCCCATATCATATCAGTAACAGTATGCTAGTTCTACCTTCCCACTAGTGAGGGCTATAATATTCATCAGTAAATACAAGGTGCACCAGGTCTAACGATCCCGCCGTTAGCTACGGGATTCAAATCAAGGTCTACTCCCATTTATAAATTCTTTGTAAACAATAGGATATTCATATGAAAGCATTTTTTAGAATAGTACATATTGTTTAAAGTTCATATCAAATCATGTTACATGTAAACTTGAATAAAAACACATTTCAAAAATACTTATTTCTCATGTAAGTGAAGAATATTCATAATAATAATATCATATCTCAAATAACCGTATCAATATCATATCAAGCAAAGAACTTGTCCCACATACAAATTTTTAAAGCATTCAATAACTCATTTTTTCATCAAAACATGTATAAATATGCAATTTAATAAACACAAATTGTTGTAAGATTACTACTCACAGTACACGTGTTGAAATACCAAATGTGTCACCTCGAACAATTTGTATCACTTTCTTGGATCAAACCTATAATCACATCATATCCATTCTCATGTTAAATCTCTTATTTTAGGATAATCCATGATAAAATTAGACTACCCAACCTTCAAGGTTTCATGATAACCTTCAATTTCTCAAACTTTATGCCCAAAATCACATCTTACTATGTTTAATCTCATCATTGATAATTAAGTTTTGCTACCCAAAATAAATTACCTAGACTAGAAATCACAATAAAGATGTAGAAAAGGATTTACCTTAAACCTCAAAAGAATTTTCCAATCAACCTCATTTTTTTTATCCCTTGGACGAACACTTGCTCGTTCCCCCTTTTTTTCTACTTTATGCGCCCTTAGGCAGCAGTACTGCTCTTTCTATCTTTTGGTTTCTCTTAGCAGGTAATGGAGAAAAGCCCTTATAATATACTATACTCCCATTCCAATTGAAAAAAGGAGATGGGCCACGCCCTTTCCCTTTATTATTCCTTTTTCTTTTCCTTATTAATATGGGCTCTAGCCCATTATCTCTTATAAAATATTTTTTTTTCAATTACTAACTATAATTTGGGGTATTACATTCTCCCACCATAAGAAATTTGGTCCCCAAATTTAGAATAAGTGCATACATGAAGACTGAAACAAGTGAGGGTACTTGAGTCTCATATCCTTTTCTAACTCCCACGTAGCTTCTTCAATGATATGGTTCTTCCATAAGACTTTCACGGACACAAAATTTTTTGAATGTAAGATTCTTTCTTTTCTATTAATAATCACCACCGGTTCCTCTTCATATATCAAATTCTTATCAAGTTGCAAGGTCGGTGCTTCGAGCACGCACGAAGAATCTGATATACACTTCCTTAGCATAGAGACATGAAACACTGGATGGACGGAAGACATCTCGGGAGGGAGTTCCACTCGATATGACACTTCTCCTATATGCTCAAGTATCTCATAAGGTCCTACATACCTCGAGCTTAATTTACCTCTTTTTTTGAATCGCATCACACCTTTCATAAGAGAGACTCGTAGAAAAACCTTATCCCCAACTGCGAACACCAAATCTCTTCTTCTCCTGTTAGCATACAAATTTTGTCTTCTTTGAGCTATGAGCAACCTCTGTCTAATCAATTGGACCTTTTCCATAGCATACTGTACGAAGTCTGGTCCTAAAACCTTAGCCTCTCCAACTTCAAACCACCCGATAGGAGAACGACATCATCTACCATACAAGGCTTCATATGTAGCCATCTGAATGCTTGACTGAAAACTATTATTGTAAGCGAATTCAGCTAAGGGTAAGTAAGTATCCCAACTACCTCCAAAGTCAAGAATGCAAGCTCTCAACATATCCTCCAAAATTTGTATAGTACGCTCAGATTGTCCGTCTGTCTGCGGATGAAATATAGTACTAAGATCTACTCGGGCACCCAATGCTTCTTGGAAAGATCTCCAAAAGTGTGATGTGAATTATGATCCTCTGTCAGAAATGATGGGCAATGGAACTCCATGAAGTCGGACAATTTCATTCATAAATAACTGGGCATATTTAACTCCACTATATGAAGTCTTTATTGGCAGAAAGTGAACAGACTTAGTAAGTCGATCAATCTACAATTACCCATACAGAGTCATGGCCCTTAATGGTTCGCGGAAGCCTGATTACAAAATCCATGGTAATTCTTTCCCATTTCCAATCTGGAATCCTAATCTCCTGCAATAATCCTTCTAGTCGTTGATGCTCCGCTTTAACCTGTTGACAAGTCAAGGAACTAGAAACAAAGTTAGCAACATCTTTCTTCATACCTTCCCACCAGTACAACTGCTTTAGGTCATGATACATCTTAGTAGAACTAGGGTGAATGGTATATCTGGAGTTGTGAGCTTCCTCAAGAATAGCTCGCCTTAACTGATCTGTAGCTGGTACACATAATCAATTACCCACTCGAAGAATACCATCACAATCAACACTCATCGTCTTACTTTGACCAGCTAGGACCTCATCTCGATATTTACACAACTGCATATCCTCAAATTGAATGGTCTTTATGCGCTCTATCAAAGAAGATTTAGCTTGAACACAAGCCAATAATATCCCTGACCTTCTAACACCAAAATTGATACCTTTGCCTTCAAGTTTTTGAACATCTTTCGCCAACTGCCTCTTTTTAGGAGCTATATACGCCAAACTACCCATAGATTTCCTACTCAAAGCATCAGCCACGACATTAGCTTTTCCTGGATGATACAAGATAGCGCAATCATAATCTTTGAGTAATTCCATCCATCGACGCGGTCAAAGATTTAGATCTGGCTGCTGAAAAATGTACTTCAAACTCTTATGATCGGTATAAATCTCACAAGTTTCACCATATAAGTAATGCCTTCAAATCTTAAGTGCAAAAACCACAGTGGCCATCTCCAAATCATGTGTAGGATAGTTCAGCTCGTGCTTCTTCAACTGCCTTAAAGCATAAGCAATAACATGATCATGTAGCATGAGAACACATCCTAGTCCAACACTTGAAGAATCACAAAATACCTTGAATCCTCCTGAGCCTGATGGTAAGGCTAATACTGGTGCAGTGGTTAAACATGTTTTGAGTTTCTGGAAGCTCTACTCACATTCTTCTGTCCACTGGAACTTCACATCTTTCTGTGTTAACTTAGTCAATGGAGCTGCAATTTTAGAGAAATCCTGCACAAAATGCCTATAGTAATTAGCCAAACCTATAAAGCTGCGAATCTCTGTGGGTGAAGTAGGACTAGGCCATTTTTGCACTGCTTCTATTTTTTTAGAATCCACCGTGATACCTTCTTTGGAGGCAACATGCCCCAAAAAAGATACTGAGTCGAGCCAAAATTTGCATTTTGAGAACTTAGCATAAAGCTTATGTTTCCGCAATGTCTGCAATACAATTATTAGATGATTCTCATGTTTTTCCTGGCTATGAGAATATATCAGAATATTATCAATAAATACTATCACAAATTTGTCCTAATACGGCCTGAACACCCTATTCATCAAGTCCATGAATGCAGTAGGAGCATTGGTTAACCCGAAAGGCATCATAAGGAACTCATAATGCCCATATCGAGTTCTAAATGCTGTCTTAGATATATATTTCTCCTTAATTCTAAGATGATGATAACCAAACTGAAGATCAATCTTTAAAAAATGGACAACCCCTTATAACTGATCAAATAGGTCCTCTATACGAGGCAACAGATACTTGTTATGTATTGTTACCTTGTTTAGCTGCCTGTAGTCAATACACATCCTTAGAGATCCATATTTCTTCTTTACAAACAAAACTGGTGCACCCCATGGAGATATAATCGGTCTAATGAAAATCTTATTTAGCAAGTCTTGCAACTGTTGTTTGAGCTTCTTCAATTCTACTGGTGCCATACGATATGGGGGTATGGATATTGGCATAGTGTCAGGTGCCAAATCAATACCAAAGTCTATCTCTCGAACTGGAGGTAATCCTAGTAACTCCTTAGGAAATACATCAGAAAATTCCTTCATCACATGTAGCTCCTCCAAACTAAGGGCTCCCTCACTAAAATCACTCATCATAGCCAAGAGACCCATGCAACCTTTCTTTAATAGTTGTTGGGTCTTCATAAAATATATAACTTTACTAACCTCTGGAGCTTGAAACCCTTCCAATACAAAAGTAGATTTGTTGGGTATCTCAAATCAAACTATCTCTGCATGACAATCTACAGTAGCATAGAAAGGAGATAACTAATCCATGCCCATCAACACATTAAAGTCAATCATATCAAGTACAATTAGGTCAGCAAGGGTCTCCCTGCCTCCTACTATAATCTCGCAATCATGGTACACATATTCAACTAATAAGGAATCTCCCATGGGAGTGGCAATAAGAAAAGGACAATCTAATATCTCAGGCTGTCTATCAAATCTCATAGCAAAGTATGAAGACACATAAGAGTGGGTAGAACCTAGATCAATCAAAGCATATGCATCAAATGAATAAATGGAAAGAATACCTATAACCACTGCATTCGAGGCCCGAACATCTTGTCTAGTAAGTGCAAAGACTCTCAATTGACCTTTACCAACTTTTCCTTGTGCCTGATTTCTAGCAACCCGTTCTCCGTTACTTCTCCCTCTATTTCCCATACCTACAGGATTACGAGTAGCCTGACTCGGTGCAGCTACCTGACCAGAACCCTGAGTAGCATTTCTCTGAAGCTGAGGGCAATTCCTGATGTGATGACCTAACTATCCATATCGAAAACACTCTCTAGCTAAAACACGACACTGACCCATATACGATTTTCCACAAGTCTGGAAGGATGGAGTGGTGGCATACATATGACCCGAACTACGATATTCCTGAGATGTTGAAGACCCCTGGGTACCCTGTCTAGAAGGTGGCTTGTACGTATATTGTGAAACCAAATCTGTCCCTGTCTGATGGCCCTGATGTTTTCCCTTATTTTCCGCTCTCTGATTTGCACTTAAGTCACCACTAAAGGATCCACTCATCTTAGCCTTCTTACGAACCTCATAAGCTGCCCGCTCCGCACGAACCTTCTCCTCAATCATTCTAGCAAGCTCCACTATCTCATAATAGGTCAAGACTTTTATCTGTGGGGCCACTGCATTATAAAGACGAGCAACCATCCCATTTACAAACCTCTGAACTCGAGCTGCTTTTGTGGACACCAAGTATGGAGCATATCTAGCCAGCTTGCAAAACATAGTATTATAGGTCGACACATCTATATCTAGAGTCTGAACCAATCTCTCAAACTGAGTTGTATATTTTTTGTTTCTGAATTTTAGGAAGAAAGGTATCTATGAAGAACTTAGTGAACTCATCCCATGTTAGAGGTCCTGCTCCTGTAGGCCTTCTTAGAAATAAAGTTTCATACCAAGTGTTAGTTGTGTCCTCCAACTTGTGCGATGCAAGCACCACAACCCTCTCACTAGAACACCCTAATGCACGCAGTTCCTTGAATGTACAATCCAAAAAGCTTTGAGGATCAATTGAACTGTCTGAACCTGTGAATTTTGGTGACTTCAACTTTAGAAACTCCTGCAAAGAAAACTCCTTGTTTCCAAAGTCATAAGTCTGAACAGGTGCCTGGAACTGTACAGAATTGCGTTGACCACCCCTCTCCTATCTATCCAGTCAGTCGGCCAAGCCCTCTATAGATCTTTGCATGGAAGAAAGTACCTCAGTAGTACTACCCTCATGAGATGGTGGAGGTGGACTATCATTCCTTTCAGGAGTACGCTCTATTGAACTTCTTGGAGTGGTAGTATGATTTCCCGCGATATCACGACTACCCCTACCTCGGCCCCTTCTGTGGGATCCAACTCTTCCCCTACTAGTAGTTGCCCTAAGAACTATCTGATTAACAAAACAAGATAGTTAGATTCATCTATTTGATGCTAAACGTCACACACATATGGAAGAATAAGAAAGAGGATCAAGACACATCCTATCACACTCTCGTAGAATCACGATTATAGAAATGGCCGGCAACATAACCATAATTGAGATTCTACTACTATTGTGTGCTCCATAGACATAGAATTAACCTAACCTGACTCTGATACCAACTTTATCACAACCCAAAATAGGATCATAACCAACGCTAAGGAGTTTAGGACTCCAAAGCAAGCCTCATCAGAATTCTACAGAAAATCGGCCAGAGTTTCCCCTATTTTTGGGCCTAACAAGAAAATTCTCTATCTCAATTCAACATCAAAACAACACCAACACAAATCACCATAGATCATAAAAAATTCACCAATACCTCCAACTAACAATACGAAATTCTTCTCTAATAAATAAGAGGAAGTCAAATACTCCACAAATCCAAAATAATGAAATAATACTCAAGCTCTAAAGACATGACTATGGAGCAAACTAAGAGTTTTCAAGAAAAAGAAACATAATGAATAAATAAACTATAGCCCACGCGAACAAATGCGGGGCTCACCAGGAATATGCTACTCTAATCCTCTAGCCAACAAGATCCTCACTGTCACCTGCATTCTCTGAAAAATAATAGCGAGGAGTGAGGCACTAGATCAGTGAGTAATAACACTTAACCATAACCGTTTTAATGGGGACAAGTTAGAAAACATCATGAAATAAATGCTTTTTCAGAAAATAGTAACAATAAAAAGTATCATTGTCTCATGTAAGCGAAGTGAACCAATAGTTCAGGAATAAACTCATAAAGCATCGTATCATATCAAATATTACATATTTGGGAGGTTTCCAAGAATTAATCATGTAATCAGTGTGGCATTCTTCTTTATTAAGAATAACCCATAACAGTGGATCCCTCATAAAGGAGTCCCATTTCATATCAGTAACAGTATGCTAGTTCTACCTTCCCACTAGCGAGGGCTATAAAATTCATTAGTAAATACAAGGTGCACCAGGTCTAACGATCCCGCCGTTAGCTACGGGATTCAAATCAAAGTCTACTCCCATTTATAAATTCTTTGTAAACAATAGGATATTCATATGAAAGTATTTTTCAGAATAGTACATATCGTTTAAAGTTCATATCAAATCATGTTACATGTAAACTTGAATAAAAACACATGTCAAAAATACTTATTTCTTATGTAAGTGAAGAATATTCACAATAATAATATCATATCTCAAATAACCGTATCAATATCATATCAAGCAAAGAACTTGTCCCGCGTGCAAATTTTCAAAGCATTCAATAACTCTTTTTCTCATCAAAACATGTATAAATATGCAATTTAAGAAACACAAATTGTGGTAAGATTACTACTCACAGTACACGTGTTGAAATACCAAATGTGTCACTCCAAATGATTTGTATCACTTTCTTGGATCAAACCTATAATCACATCATATCCATTCTCATGTTAAATCTCATATTTTTGGCTAATTCTTGGTAAAATTAGACTACCCAACCTTTAAGGTTTCATGATAACCTTCAATTTTTCAAACTTTATGCCCAAAATCACACCTTACTATGCTTAATCTCATCTTTGATAATTAAGTTTTACTACCCAAAATAAATTACCTAGAGTAGAAATCACAATAAAGATGTAGAAAAGGATTTACCTTAAACCTCAAAAGAATTTTCTGATCAACCTCAGTTTTTTTCCACTAGACGAACACTTGGTTGTTCCCACTTTTTCCTACTTTATGCGCCCTTAGGCAGCAGTACTGCTCTTTCTAGCTTTTGGTTTCTCTTAGCAGGTAATGGGAAAAAGCCCTTATAATATACTATACTCACATTCCAATTGAATAAGAGAGATGGGCCACACCCTTTTCCTTTATCATTCTTTTTCCTTTTCCTTATTTATATGGGCTCTAGCCCATTATCTCTTATAAAATATTTTTTTCAATTACTAACTATAATTTGGGTTATTACATAGTCACCCCTCGGTCCCATGGTTCAACCACAGTCGCTTTGTGGATTATATCGGCTAGTATAAAACTATGGATTATATAAACCAACAAAACACAAAAACAAACAAACAAAATGGTCAAAAATCCAAAATTAGTGTCTAGTCCAATTTATTATAAATCAAAAATAAAAATGTTCAAATAACCTAAACTATTCTAATTTCCCTAGCTATGCTTTACCTGATGCCTCGGGCCTTGATCACGAACATCCTTTGCATACATGATGCTTTGGGGCATTCCCCGATGGATAAGTATAATATGATCTCGGGGCATTCCCCGGTGAATGAATATATTTGATGAAATGCGATAAAAGTGGAGAAACCACTCAACACAGACATTTACACATTTGATGATATGGAATCCTATGAGTTGCCTACCCCCAAAACCTAAAAATTGCCTATCAATTTTGGCCTAAAAAATGATACTATCAAGTTTGACAAAACTAACATCCATTTCAAATCCAACAAGAATCGATTAATCAAAGAACAACAATATTTACTTTTTATCAATTTTCGACCCCCCCCCCCCATTCCATTCTCAAACAATGATCAACCAAATCTTTGGTTATCAATTCATTCTTTCTCTTTTCAAACTTTCAAAATTTGAATCCAACAATCATCCACATAAACACAATAAAGATCCAAATATGTAAGCACACAAGTCATTCACTTCCCCAACAATAATTAAGAGTCGAGATAAAAATAGAGAATGAGAGTAGAAATGGACCTCAAATTTAAGCTTTTCAAGTGTAATTGTTCCTTTCGACTAGAACCACGTCCAAAATCTCGGATCGAACCTTATAGAAAAAATAAGTCCAGCTTTGATATAGCCTTTTTTCATTCCTTTTGTTGCCAATCCAAACCAAAAACGACGAAGTAAAGAGAAACCCGCACTGAATTTTATACCCCTCTACTACTTCATCGAAGAACTAGAACGGGGGGGGGGAGAGGGGGGTTTTTGATTTTTTTGATAGATTTTGGGGTTATTCTGGTCGTGTTTTGATGATGGTGGCCGTAAATGGTTGATTCTGGAAAAAAAATTGCTGAAAAACTCAAAATTATCCTGATTCTCATCAGTTTTCGTTCAACCTTCCCGGATTTCTCTCTATGTCGCCCTTTTTTTTGACCAATTTCTTACTGTTCTTCGATCAGCTCCCTCTCAAATACTAGCTCTCTCTCACCCTTCTCGATTTCTTATGAAAGTGTGTGTTGGTTCACTATGATGTCCTCTGTATTGTACGAGTGTGTGTAATATATAGTGTGAGTGATGAATAGAAATAGAGGATTCCCCCTGATGTGTTATTGTGTGTACGTATATTGTGTGTGTATCTCTCTCAAATTCCCATGTTGGTATGAGTTAATATTCTATTAAGGTGTTGTGGAAAATGTGAACGGGGGTATAGAGGGGTACATGCGGTAGGGTAGTGGTTATTATTTTTGTTAGGGTGAGGTGTCCAAAGTTGTTATGAATTTTTTGGATTTGTTATTTGGATTCTTGTGGTAGAAGTATTAAATGGGTGAGTGTGTATGGTAATTATATGGTCAATGGAGTGAATTTTGACAGTGTGATATTCGGGAGGGATAAAGTTACATGTCTACAAAAGGGACCTCTTTATTCCTCAGCCTACGAATCTGACGAACAAGGATCTCAACTGGGGATTCTTCAAAAGAGAGACTATTTTCCAAACCAAACTTTTATAAAGGGACTACAGAGGTTGGATCACCAATGAAGTTCTTAAACAAGCAATTCCAACTCATATGCTACCTTTCTATACCTACTCAAAATATTATAGGGACCAACATAGTGGGGACTAAGCTCACATTTCTTACAAAACCTCTTCACCCCTTTCATGGGTGAAATTTTTAAGTAAACAATATCACCAACATCAAAGTTAAACTCATTGGATTTCTAACTTCTTTGGTTCGTTTTCATCCTTTCTATAATGAACTTAACCTTCTCTATCACCTTATGCACTGAATTTGGTCCTATCAATGTAGCTTTATCAACCTCAAATCAACCAATAGGAGATCTACACCTCCTTACATTAAGAACATCAAATGGGGCCATCTGAATACTAAGTAATAGATGTTATTGTAGGTAAACTCAATCAAAGACAAGTGATCAACCCATCTGCCCTTGAAATCAATTACACTGGCTCTCAACATGTCCTCTAAAGTCTGTGGGTGAAGAGCAGTTGAGATGAACTTAGGTACCAAGACTTTTCTGAAAAGTCTTCCAAGAATAAAAGGTAAATTGGGTACCTCTGTCTGAGATAATGGTCCATGGGTCTCCATGAAATTTCACATGTTCTCTTAGATAGATCCTAGTAGTCTTCAGCTGATTCTGAAGTATTAACTAGCAAGAAATAAGCTGACTTAGTCATTCGATCCAGAATAACCCAAATGGAATCATGCTGGAGATTAGTACGAGGAAACCCTGTGATAAAGTCTATATTCACCACTTCCCACTTCTAAGTAGGGATGATAAATTCCTAAAGCATACCACTAGGCCTCTGGTGCTCAACCTTAATCTGCTGAAAATTAGGAAACTTAGCTATAAATTCAACAATATCCTTCTTCAAGAAACTCCATCAATAGGCTTCCCACAAATTATGGTACATCTTAGTGGCTCCTGGATGAATAGAATATCGTGAACCATGAACCTTTGCTAATTTCTACTGCCTCAAATAATTCAAATTCGGAACACATAACCTGCCCTGATAACGAAGAACACCCTCTCCCCTTGGGAGAAAACCTTAATCTTATGATCCCAACTACATCTTTCAACTTAAGAAAAATAGGATCACTATCTTGCTTTTTATTTACCTCGGCAACCAATGAAGATTTTGAACCATTCTGAACCTATACACTACCTTTGGCAGAATCAACCAACCAAAATCCCAATCTATCCAACTAATGAACCTCACGTACTATCTCTTTCTTTTCATCCTCAACATGAGAAACACTACCTATAGACAATATGCTAAGGGCTTCAACCTCAACGTTAGCCTTACTCGGGTGAGACAACAAACTCATATCATAATCCTTCAATAACTCTAACCACCTTCTCTGATAAAGATTTTGGTCTTTCTGACTGAAAACATACTGGAGGCTCTTGTGATCAGTGAACACATAAATATGAACCCCCTAGATGTTGTGCCTCCAAATCTTTAAGGCAATTGATAACTGCTACCAATTTAATATCATGAGTCCGGTAGTTCTTTTTATGAGGTTTAAGCTGTCTAGATGCATATACTAGAACTTTACCTCATTGTATCAACACATAATCAAGGACAACCCTTGAAGCATTACAATAGACCAAAAAACCATTTGAATCCTTTAGCAGAGTAAAAACTGGAGCGAAGTTAAGATGAGTCTTCAACTCTAAAAAACTCTTCTCACAAGAATTAGACCACCGAAATTTGACCTTTTTCTGAGTCAGTCTGGATATGGGAGAGGCAATAAAAGAAAATTCTTTAACAATGCATCTATAGTACTGTTTAAACCCAAGAAATTCCTGATATCTGATGGAGAGATGGGTCTAGTCCAGTTCCTCACTACTTTGGTCTTTTGAGGATCAACCTGATTGCCTTCACCAAAAATAATGTGACCAATGAATACCACTAATTTTAGTTAGAATTCACACTTATTGAACTTATCTTTGAGAGTCTGCAAAACAATCCTTAAATGGTCTACGTGCTCACTCTCATAATAAAAATAGATGAGAATGTCATCTATGAAGACTATGATGAATATGTCCAAGTACTACTTGAACACCTTGTTCATCAAGTCCATAAAGGTTGCAAATGCATTTGTTAGTCCAAAAGTCATGATAATAAATTCAAAGTGACTATACCGAGTACTGAAGGCTGTCTTCGAAATGTCACATTCTCGGACTCTGAACCAGATCTGAGGTTTATCTTAGAGAAACAAATTGCACCCTGAAGTTGGTCGAACAAGTCATCAATCCTGGGGATGGGATATTTATTCTTGATCGTGACTTTGTTCAACTGACGGTAGTCAATACACATTAGAAGGGAACTGCTTTTCTTGCATACAAAGAGAACTGGAGCACCTAGTAGAGAAATACTAGGCCTGATGAAACCTTTATCTAGGAGATCTTTCAACTGTTCTTTCAATTCCTTAAGCTCAGCTGGAGTCATTTTGTAAGGTGTAATTGATATAGGTTCGGTACGTGGAAGGATATTTATTCAAAAGTCAATTTCCCACTTGAGAGGAACTCCGGGCTAATCTTCAGGAAATACTTCTAGAAACTCATTCACTACTGGAACTAACTCAAGACTCGGGGTTTTAGACGTTGAGTCCTTGAGTCAAATGAGAAAATATATGCAACCTTTGGAAATTATTTTTCTCACCTTAAGGAAAGATAAAAATTTACCTATAGGATAGTACTAAGGTGCAACCCCCCTATTCTAAGACTGGCACATTAGTAAATTGAACCTGAACTAATTGGTTTCTATAGCCAACTGAGGCATAAAAAGAATGAAACTAATACATTCCAAGAATGACATCAGATTGGGTCATCACTAACTCTGTAAGATTGACTGAATTGACTTTCTAGGATACTATGACTTGGCAATTTCTGTATACCCATCTAGCTATGATAGAACTACCAACTGGAGTAGAAACTAAGAAGGTCTCTGCTAGGATTTTGGGACTGATGCCAAAATCTACTGTTATGTAGGGATTCACGAAGGAAAGTGTGGCTCTAAGATATAATAATGCATACACATGAAGGTGAAAAACTAGTAACATACTAGTAACCATATCAGGAGAACCATCCTGATCCTGTTGAGTTTGAAGGGTGAAAAGTTAATTCTGATGTTGTCCACTAGTTGTAATAGAAGTGGCATCCTATTGCGTTGGGAGACCTGATGGAACTGATAAGGAGTTAGCCTGATCTTGCTGATGAAAATACTTATCCCTATGCGCAATCACTGGGAAATCTCTCATTATGTGGCCTAACTTACCACACCCAAAACAAGCATCACTACTGGCCATCCACTCACTCACCCTTGTGGTTCTTACCACATCTTTTCTAAACTGGGTTGGTTCGACTACTATTCATATTATCCTGGAACTTAAAGCCTGCCACTCTATCACGGTCATCCAATCTAAAATTAGGCACTGGAACACTAGCGGGTGATGGGGATGGAGCTAAAGATTTTTGGTAGAACTGAGAACTATTCCCACCATCCGACCTCTTCTGAGAGAAATTAAAATGGTCGGTCCTGGCCCTCTTATTTTCCCCCTTATTCCTTGATATTCTCTTCCTCAATTTGTTAAGCATAAACCATCAATCTATAGACGTCTATCTCCTTAAGAAATATAGTTGCGTTGCACTCCTTGGCTATATCCTCAGAAGTACCAGATACAAACTTGCTCATCCTAGCTTTAGAATTAGCCACCATAGTTAGAGCATACCTCGCCAACGAAGTAAACTTGAGTCAATAATCCATAACACTCATACTGTCCTGCTTCAAGTTGATAAACTCTTACACTTTGTCTTTTCTCAGCTCAAGTGGAAAGAACCTAATAAGAAAAGCAGTAACAAATTCATCCCACTTAGGCCCTGCATTGGCAACTCTGTCCTCCTTCCAGTACTTAACCCAAGTGTGAGCCACTTCTTTTAATTGGTATGCAACCAAGATAGCACTTTCACTCAAGGTGACACCAATGATCTCAATCACCTTCTAAAAACCATCCAAAAACACATATGGTTCCTTCTCAAACTTAGACCCTGAGAACACCGGGGGATTTATTCGAGGAAAGCTCTAGATCCTAGTTTCTATCGTATTCACTATTAGATTGGATGGGGAAACAACTTACTGGTTATTCTAAGCATCCATAGATTGGGCTAATATTGTGAAAGCAACCCTGAATTCAGCATGATAGACCTGCTCATTCAGAGGATCTTCTAGAACATGCGATGGGAGGCATTTCTTCTTCTATTAACCCTTCTGGGAGGCATTTTCTGTAAACAAGTATAAGATGATTTAGAAAAAGTAGTTTAACAGATATAATGCTCCATCACACAATTTAAATAATAAAAGGAGAGAGATTTTCCTAAAATATTTCATAGCCTCTCGCCCATAAGTGTGGATCGCTTCACAACCATGAAAAAGACACTACTTAACGCGACTTTCAAACACCCTAGGACACTTTAAATCTTGTGCTCTGATACCAAGTTTTTCATTACCCGAGACAACCCCCTAGTCGTAACACGGTACTTAGAGTTACAAGTGACCCTAAACTAACCCATGGCCTAGCATAAACTATAATTACTGAAGGAAAGTAACAAAATAGTAAATGGAAGGTAACTAAAATAAACTGATGTTGAATAATAATAAAGTCAATGCTAATGTTGTCTAAAATACTCAATGAAACTGAAAACATGTCTAACCGTTTGACTATCTGAAAGCCTTTAAATCATGACGAGTTGTTGGGATAGTTCCCCAACTAACTCTAAGTAACCAAAATAATGTAAAATACTAAAAATAAACAAATCATTACTAGTCCTAGACTAATAAGGACTTACCAAGAATGTAAATAAGGGCAACAAAAATGTGTCAAGCGTGGTCTAGGTACTGATCGTTCGAACCTATATTATGAGACAATATAGCGCAAAGAAGTATGCGATCGGTACTTTGAATATACCGGGTATGCGATATAGAAAGCTAAAAAACATGTATAAGCTGAACATGAATGCATGAACATATAAACCGAATGCAAGACCGATTATAAACATGTGCTGGATAAATTGAATAATTGAATATTGAACACTTGGTTGAGCAAACCTGATCTGAGCATAAACTGAAAC
Source organism: Capsicum pubescens (assembly GCA_030864215.1). Classification (NCBI taxonomy): domain Eukaryota; kingdom Viridiplantae; phylum Streptophyta; class Magnoliopsida; order Solanales; family Solanaceae; genus Capsicum; species Capsicum pubescens. The sequence continues at coordinate 275,416,400 of CM061540.1, read as the reverse complement.
TGAATTGAGAACTGTAGGAGCTAACAATAATCGACATGCCCCAATCTAATCTACTCGGGGTCCATCTTGTAACCCCAGTTAGAAAGGTGATAGTACTTTACCAAGGGTACCAATACCAACTTGTGTGGATCCATTAAACTGATGTCTCAAAGAACTAGGGTGTCAATCCTCTACTGGCAGGTAACCTCTCATAACCTATGGTGGTATCGTAGTTCTGGAACTTAGGGAATTCTACAAAAGGTCTCATTCCTCAACTGGAAGGTGAGCCTTCATCCCTGCGTTCACTCGGTGCTAAGTACCACTCTCAACTAAACTAACACTGATAATTGCTTAAATGATCTGATAACTAATATATGCTCAACATGATAACATTTTGCGTTTAGTAACATAAACATGATCTGAATGAATCATAACATGAAAAGTGATATATGCATGACTACCTAGGTATCGAGTGTTCATAAGCCACCATCTTTGAGTAATGAAACTGAATATGATGACATTTTTGGAGCATAATAAGGGGGATTTCACAATTTAAAACCAACAACCTCAATGACTTGTCATGACAGGGAAATTCATGATTTTGAACATGGAAAAATCACTAATCTCATGGACAACAATACTCATGATTTGGTTACACACATAAACTAAGGTGAGTAAGGAAACTCATATTTAACCTAGAACTCAATTCAAGGGGAAGGAAATTTTGCTTGAAATTTAAAAGTTCTTGGGACTCAATGGGTGGAAGAGACCCATTGATGAAATCCCATATACCTGAAGTGAATTCCTTGGGAAATTTCTTGGAACTTGTGCTTGATTTTGGAGAACCCTAGTTTTCTTTGGAGAAGAGAAAATCACCCTTTTTCTTCGTTGTGGGTGGAATTTACGACTAATTGATGAATTTGTGTAATTTTGGTCTTTTATACCACTCTTGGGTAATCCTAAATGTCGTGGGTTTGACTTTAAAAGAGTGAGAAAATGCTTAAAATCCCTTTGAAATCATGCAGGAGTTTTCTGTTCCATTCGTCATGACTCATTACGACTGGTCACGTGTCATGGTCTAAGTTGTAACCTGAGGTTCTGAGCCCTCATTGTTAAGGCAATGACTCCCTCTCCTAATACCTCGTTAGGTCAAATCATGAGTCATTAGGAGTAATTGTGGCCTGAGACTCAATTTTTGGGTTTTTTACTAGTGTGATGACGAGTCCACCTAATGACTTGTTAGGACTGATAACAAGTCATAGGCTAGACGCACCACCACCAGGCTGAATTTGGGATTTCTCTCTGTTGTGGTAACAACTCCACACATGTATCATAAGGAGTCGTGAGTTGTACTCTTTGCCACTGGTCCATAATCTGAGACACAATGACTTGTTACGTCAGGTAACGACTCATTGCTAGAGTCGTTGTCACTAGCAGTTAAACAGGCCCTTAGGTACTTTTTCATAACTTTTTGCCACAACATCGAATTAAGGCTAGACTAGTGGAATTGGAAAGATAATTTAATGGCCTAACCTTTGATAGGTTTAGATCTTGAAAACTTGGGATATAAATGTTGATATTTACTATGCCTTTCTGATCAAATCACATTCATGAAAATGTTGCATTCCTGAAATCATCCTGATATATTGTTTTCTTGTTTCTTGGATATGTTAATCCTTTGAACCTAGTCAAATAAATTCTTGACTATCACTGTATTTGTAACTTCATCATCGTAAGCCATTTGCACATTGAACTTGTTCGTAGCTACAACCAATTAGTTGTGGATTCTTTTATTTGATATTAAAATTGACCATAGATCGAATATTTCATGCATTTGCATAACCAACGATCTTTTGGCAATATTTGTTAGAAGTAATAAATCCATATAAATAGTATTTAATTTCACTCACATTCACATAAAAGTGAAATTATGTCTTTTCTAGACATTAATAAAAATTATTGTCTCATGTATAGAAATAGTAAGATACAAAAATGCCCCAATTGCATAATACATAGTATTTTCTAACTATTTTATGAGATCAAAATAAATCTTTCTTTATGATAAGATATCTTTCAATCATAGGGATATTCAATGGATATAATCTCTTAAATCCTTCAAGTATTTTCCTAGAGCATTTACCGTCTAGCTAGACATGACAGTCATTCGTTATACAATTCAAGATTTTCATACATTTCAATATTTAAAGACACCTTATTGTCTCCACCATAGGAGAACAAATCTCCAAACAATAATGCCAGGACTTTTGCAAATAACTTTTATGCCTCAAGGCACAAGTCGTATTTTATATCTGACAATTTTACTTTTTGCACAATCACCAAAGTTTTGCTGAAAAAAATGACTGTCATTTTTTACGAATTCAAATACTTTGAAAAAAAATTTCAAACTTGATTTTTGAAACAGAGTAGTCACTTAATTTATTTAGGAAAATCAAGAAAACCTTTGAAAAATCACTTAAAGTTTCAAAATAGAAAAGATCTTTTAAGTTTAAAAATTCTGAGTAAGTGGTTCCTATTAATACTCATGGAAGTTTGTTAAGGCACCAAGAGTATCTGCTAACTTGCGGTTATCGGGACTACTTGAAAGAAACGTTTGACTCACTTTGAAAAAATGGCTTTTAGATTTAGAAAAAATCGATCAAGGGAAAAAATTATTTTTGATGTTGATGCAAAACCAGTTTTTGCGATGATTTAGTAGAGAATTTAACTAGATCAAGAGAATTAATATCAAATAGCATATAAAGGGGAAAGAAAAAATTAGAAGACTTAGGCTCTTAAACCCAAATCCATCAATCCTGTCTTAATCTAATTGGGCTTTCGACCAACAACCTGTCCTAATCTAACCATTTGGGCTTTTGGATCACTTGCACCTATCCTAGTCTAATCATTTTTGGATTTTGACCCACAATCTGTCCTAAAGAAGTTTTCAGAAATTGAAGGTCCAAAAATCTTCTTCACCTATATTAAATTACAATTTTGGCTTCGAGTCCCAAAAGAATGAATAAATAAATATATAAATAAATAAAAAAAATAAAACAATAATAAAATCAAGACTTTAAGCCTCTTAGCAACTTCACCAATGGGGTTTCGACCCATTTCTTGTTCTTCTATCTTCTTGCACCACACGCCATATAATCAATTTTGAATTTAATTTTGAAATTGACTCAAAAAGGTGCGCCTCATTGACCCATTACAAAATGCAAGAGGAAAGGAGTCCATTTGGACTCTAAAGTAGATTCATGCAAAGAAAAAGATTTTAAAAAAATCAATATGTGTTCGAAAATTCTACACTTAATAGATAAATGATGAGATGGAAAAGATAAAATTCTAAAGCATAAAGAAATAGTAAATTATGATATTAAAGAAAATCAAATTATCCAACGAAAAGAAAATTAACCCATCTCTTAAATAGTCTTACAAAAAAATGAATCTAGCACAATATTATCAACTAGCCCTTGAAAAGAAGACATGGATCCACAAGCATATTTTCTTAAAATTTAGACAAATATTTCCTATAGATTAACACATATTTGCATCAAATACTATGATATGATAAAATCTAAGGCATGTTTTCATTAAAAAAAAGGAGAAATGAGAAATAGATGAGGAAATCTTTCGTAGCACCCCAAATATGAAATGCAAGACATACTAATACAACAACACATTTTAGTACATAGTGGAGTCAATCAACGGATCTATAACTTGAAGTAAAATGAATAACAATGGGAGGTCTAAATTAAAAAAAAAAACTTTATGAAGTAAATCAATAAGTGAAGTGAAGCAAAACTACACATATTAAACATGTTTAAGAAATTATATTCAAAGCCAAGATAAGAAAAATGGTAAAAGATTAATTCTAAGAAAAAAGAATCCAATTATGCCAACTCCTATTTTAGTTTTACACCTTTTCAACAAAATGTATAACCCTAACAACTTTTCAATTTAAACAAGAGAAAATCAAAGATAGTTTTAACCTTGAAGATGAATAAATCATGACAACAAACATATATCAAAGGAACTTAGCATTTCATCGTGGAATATAATCATGGAGTAAAATAACTCTATAATCAAAAGAATTAAGGATCGTCAAAGGAGTTTGATCTTAAAAGCATCACTTAAATTACAATTTTTATATGTGAATGAGTCAACTATCATATATATGCCAAAGTGGTCTACTTCAACCTTAAGAGATTTTGCAAATCGCTAGGTTGCAAACATAGAACACTAAGATATGTCTTTCAACAGTAACACAAATCCCTAGGTACAGGTAACTCACTACTTCAGTTTGAGAAATAATTCCATAGACCCTTTGAAAAGATTAGACACTAGTCCAAACTTTATTAGAGGAAGGAGGGATATTGCAAAACTCATTGAACCTCTTTCTCTAATCATTAAAAGTTGGAATTTTCTCATCATTTTGACATAAAACTAACATGCGAATAAAAGAGAAATAAATAACTTGGATGTGATATAAACCTAGCACTTCATCGCTCATATGAGGATTTTGAAATTTATCAAAATTCTTAGCAAGCAGATGACAAGTTCTTGTGCTTTGACTTAGCCAATTACTATTTTATTAAGGCAAAACAACCAATATTAACTATTTTTTTCGACATAAAGGAAACAACTTTACATGCCAAAAGTGAACATATCCACCGATAACGTATTTAATCAAAGCATGAGGTGTTTTAATAAAAAAAGGTTAAAACTTAATCCATCTAATTTATTAAGGAGAAATAAATAATATTAACTATTTTTTTCAACATAAAGGAAACAACTTTACCTGGTAAAAGCAAACATATCCACCGATAATGAATTTAAACACGTCACGAGTACATATTTTAATCAAGCAAAGGTCGAAATTTTATCCATCTAATGATAATAATCAAAGAAGAAAGCCAAAGAAACACGTTCAACTATTGTTAGCTCATTTTACACCATTAACATAAAAAATAGTTATAATATTGATATCACAATATCCTTTGGCATTCAAGGCTGTTTACAACAAACAAAATTACAACTACGAACTACAAAGAAGGAGATAAAGATGGAAATGATAGCAAAGCTAAAATGGAAAGGTCTATTTTCCTTTTCCAGAGCAGAAAAATGGGACTTCGAGCCTTCTTTGGAGTCTAGATCACTACCGAAAAGTAATCTTTTGATAACCCAGATTAGCTGATCGCTTTTCTTAAAAATAAATTTACTAAAAAAAAGTTAACTCTTTGGTCAAAAAGATTTTCCCAACTCTTTGAGACTTACCTCTCTACCAAAATAGTGGTAGTATTAATATGTAAGACCCCTCAAAATCGTAAGCTTGATTCAGTCCTGTAAAAGCTTGTAAGGGGTCCTAGACATAGAAAAATTCAGCTAAGTGTTCATACTTAGAGTTATTTTAGCCTTCGTAAGTTGGAGATCATTTTTCACGACCCTCATAATCTTAAAGTAATGATTTTAGGTTGAATCACGATCAGGAATATCAGTAGGAGTTCTCGAACAAGTTTTAAATTTTTCAAACTTCGTTTGAAACACATTCGAAAGCTCAAACCAGTGGATCGATGCGATCTCGATGCGCCACATCGCCCATTGCATCGATGAGTATTTTTCCCCAGCTCCCAGTGCAAATTCCAGTAAACCAACATAGACTCGACGCAGCACGTTGGCTGTTGCGTCAATGCCAATGACGCGATGCATCGGTCTGCGCGCCGCTAGTCTAATTTTTAGTAATTAAAAACCCATATCTAGAGGGGTAAATGGGTCTTTTTCCATCATATATCATCCCCCAAAATATGTAATTAAGTCTTCCAAAAGGCAAACTTTACTCATTCTCTCTAGAATTTTTCAAGAAAAAACCCTAGTTCATCATATTCGAGAATCCAAGTTCCAAGGAAATCCATCAATCTTTCAGAATTCAATCTTTAAGGTATGTCAAGTGTTCATCCAAGGGTCCCTTCCGACATTGGAGTTCAAGAAACTACTTTTATAACTCCAAGTGTATTGATTTCATGAATTTCATGTTAGGTTTGATTATATTCATAATTAAAATAATTAATTGGGTTTCTAATCCATGTTTGTTACAAGTTTCATGTGGAGTTATTTGATATATGTATAGAATCATGTTAATCCATGCTAAACCCTTGAAATTGTAAATGAGGATTTGAATTATGATGCCTATGAGTTGTTCAGTGTCATGTGCATGGAATATGTTCTCTAATTGTTTGATAAATTGCTCATGAGAACAAAGAAAGAGGGAAAAAAATCATGTCATGTTAGCTTATGTGCAAGTTATATCATGCAAGTGTTTGATAAAATGTCTCTATGAATGAGTTATGATCAGGTGCATATGGTTATGCCTTTCAAGTTTATGCTATGATTTATTTTTCATGCTATCGAGTTTTGGGGGTATTTAATACCCAGAAATTTAGCTGTTTACCTAGAGCCAGTGTCAGTTATAGAATAATCTCAGTCATGTCACGATCAGTAGTACTCTTAGTTAGTTACAGAACTCAGGAAAAACTCATTAGACTCAGTATTAGTCCAATCCAGTTCAATATTCAGTTCTAAATTCTATTTGTTAATAGAATTCAGTAGTATTCCCTCAGTCAACGGAACTCAGTGAACTCAGTTCAATTCAGTTAAACAGTATAATCAGTAACAGTTTAATCAAGCCTAGTATGGACTAGGAATCAGTTCAATGTCTATTCAGTTAGGAGTAGGATTCAACACCGAGCGAACCCAAGGATGGGGGCATTCCTGCCAGCAGAGGATTTGACCCTTAGTAGCAATCCCTGCATTACAAAACTATATAGCCAGCGTAGGTTGAGATATCTTCCTTCGAGACTAGGGTTGATATATTTTATATAATTTTTTCTGCTAGTGAGGGTTGACGAAAGAGCTTTCTATTAGAGAGGGTTAACTCACAGTTGTTTTTACCCATGGAACGGTATTGACACCCTTCCAAGTTAGTTACAGGTTGGACCCCAATCTATTCAAAAAGAGATATATTAGTTAGATAATTACCTCCCATATTTTTTGTTTCAGTCTTCATAATAGAACTCAGTTCAGTTCTATAGAAATCAAGACTGTCAGACACAGTCACTCAGGTCAGTACGGAACTCAGAATAGTTCCATAGAATCAGGACTATCAGATACAGTTACCCAATTAACAGTAATACAGTATCAGTAAACTCAGATATCAGTAAATCAGTAATTCTGAACTCAATATCTAGTGTTATCATGACCTCAGTTACAGTTTACATATTCATACATGTACTTTCATTCAGTTATACTCATATTATCCAGTCAGTATTGTTTTTTCATATTAACCCATCCATCTCAGCCTACCTCACTTAGCATACCAGTACATTCATAGTGCTGATGCATACCTTTCTTTTATGCTATGATGTCTTATATCATAGGTTTGACGCACGGGCTCCCGATCATACTTAACAGTCCGATCCATCAGCAGTCGACTAGTGGTGAGTACTCATAGTTCGAGGACATAATTAGTACTTCAGTATCTCAATTTATCAGTTTTCATTAGTCGGGGTTAGTTGGGGGGTTTGTCCCATTAATCCCTTATTCAGATAGTTGAGGCTTATCAGACTAGAGTATTTCAGACAGATGTATCAGTATTCAATTTTTAGTACTCAGTATTTATTTATAGTTTTGAACCTTATGGAAAGTTTCTGCCTAATTTCCACATAATACAGTATTATTATTCAGTTATTGCAGTAGGTATTAGTCATGGGTAAGCCTGTGGTCCCTCGGGATTATGAGCACCGTGTAGTGTCTGGGGTACAGACTTAGGGCGTTACAAACTTGGTATCAGAGACTAAGGTTCAACAGAGTCCTAGGAAATCTAAAAGTCGTGTCTAGTAAAGTCTTGTGCATGGGTGTGTAGTGCACCACACTTATGGACAGGAGGCTAATAGATATTTTAAGAAAAGTTTCCCTTTTTTCAGTATTCATGTCGTGCGAGTGAGTATGAGCTCAAGTTAAACTCTCAGTCTAATCCATTCTCTCCTTTTAATTTACAGAACATGACTCCCAAAAGGACTAACAAAAGGAGAACAAGAAATCAGTCAGCACCTCAGCCCGTCCAAGGTCCCCTAGATGAACATATCTCCCACGCTGAATTCAGAGCAACTTTCACCAAACTAGCTAATTCTGTGGAAGCCCAAAATGAATGTCCGACTACCATTCTAGCCAACCCAGTGTCCAATACTACTGCATCCAGGATTTGGGACTTTACCCGAATGAACCCTCCAACTTATATCGGTCAAAGTCAGATGAGGACCCATAAAAATTTCTTGATTAGGGACAGAAGGTTATAGATTTTATGGGGGTTACAGCTATTGAGAGTGCCGAATTAGCTGTATATCAGTTGTAGGATATGACTCACTCATGGTTCAATTAGTGGATAACAGAAAGGGCCACAGATGCAGGGCCTATAGAATGGGAGGAGTTTGCTATTACTTTTCTGGATAGGTTCTTCCCGCTAGAGTTGAGGGAAGCAAAGGTTTTGGAATTTATAAATTTGAAGCAGGGCAACATGATGGTACAAGAGTATTCTCTTAAGTTTGCTCAATTAGCCAGTTACGCTTCTCATGTGGTAGCAGATAGTAGATCTAAGATGAGTAAGTTTGTGTATGGTGTGTCTAATAGTGTGGTCAAGGAGTGTAGGACCATAATATTGATTAAGAAGATGGACATATCCAGTCTCATAGTCCATGATCAGTAGATAGAGGAGGCAAAGAATAGGGACAAAGAGAGGGAGAATAAGAGAGCGAGAATATGTTGTCTCAACTTCGCTCAGCCTAAGTCAGAGGGTGGGAATCATTCTTAGTTCTGCCCAAAATCCTCAATTCTAGATCCGTCCTCAGCCAGTGCTCCCATGCTGAAATTCAGAGACGACAATAGCGATAGGGCGTTTGTCCCAAAACCCCAGGGTAGTATTAGTAGTGCCCGAATAAATCCTCTCTGCTAGAAGTGTAACAGAAACCATCAGGGTGTCTGCAGAGCTAGCAATGATGTATGTTTTGGATGTGGCAAGCCATGCCAAAGAGTCAGACAGTGTCCTTAGGTGGGTTCGAAGAGTCAGTATAATCGTCCCCTAGCTCAGTCTGATTGCCCAAATTAGCAGGGTGCCACTTCCAGTTCCACCAGTGGGCAACACCCAAATAAACTCTATGCACTTTAGTCCCAATAGGATCAGGAAAATTCCCCTGATAGTCACTGGTACGTTACAAGTTTATCATTTGCATGTTTATGCTTTGCTAGATCCAGGAGCTTTTTTGTCTTTTATAACTCCCTATATAGCTGTTGACTTTGGAGTCAGTCCTAAAATTCTAGCAGAGCCTTTCTTAGTCTCTACCCAAGTGGGTAAATCTATCATAGCCCATCGGGTATACAGGAATTGTCTGATTATGATATCTCAGACAGTCACTTCAGCAGACTTAGTCAAATTAGAGATGATCGATTTTAATGTCATTCTCGGCATGGATTGGCTTCATTCCTACTATGCCTCAGTTGATTGCAAAAATAGAATTGTCTAGTTTTAGTTTCCAAATGAGCCCATCCTAAAGTAGAGGGATAGTACTTCAGCACTTACTGATCAGCTTATTTCCTACCTTAAGGAAAGGAAAATGATATCGAAGGGATGTGTCTACCATCTCATTTGAGTCCAAGTCTATAGTTCAGAAACCCTTACGCTTGAGCCAGTATCATTGGCATGTGAATTCCTAGACATATTTCCCGAGGATCTTCCCAGAATTTCTCCTAAAAGGGAAATCAACTTTAGAATAGACCTTCTTCCAGATACTCAGCCTATCTCTATTTCTCCATACAGAGTAGCTCTAGAAAAACTCAAAGAATTAAAAGAACAGTTGAAAGATCTTCCAGATAAGGGATTCATCAAACCTAGTATGTCCCCGTTGGGTGCACCAGTTTTATTCATGCATAAGAAAGACGGTTCCCTCAGAATGTGTATTGACTATCGTCAGTTAAAAAAGTCACGGTCAAGAACAAGTATCCACTTCCCAGAATAGATAACTTGTTTGACCAACTTCAGGGTGCCAGTTATTTCTCTAAGATAGACCTCAGATCAAGCTATTATCAGCTCAGAGTCAGAGAATGCGACATTCTGAAAATAGCTTTCAGAACTCTGTATGGTCACTTCAAATTCTTAGTAATGTCCTTTGGTCTTACCAATGCCCCAACAACTTTCATGGACTTGATGAACCGTGTGTTCAAGTATTACTTGGACATGTTCATCATAGTCTTTATAGATGACATCCTTGTCTACTCCCGTAGTGAACATGATCATGCAGACCATCTTAGAATAGTATTACAGACTCTTAAAAACCATTAACTATTTGCCAAATTCAGTAAGTGCAAATTTTGGATAAGGTCAGTAGCTTTCCTTGGCTATATCATTTTTGGTGATGGCATTAGAGTTGATCCCGAAAAGACCGAAGCAGTAAGATACTAGCCCAGACCCATCTCTCCACCAAATATCAGGAGTTTCTTAGGCTTGGCCGGCTATTACTGATAGTTTGTTAAGGGATTTTTGTCTATTGCATCCCTCATGTACAGATTGACTCAGAAGAAAGTCAAGTTTCATTGGTCAGATTCTTATGAGAAGAGTTTTCAGGAGCTAAAGACTCGACTCACCTCAGCCCCAATTCTTACCTTGCCAGATGGTTCAGATGGCTTTATTGTGTATTATGATACATCCAGAGTAGGTTTGGGTTATGTCCTCATGTAGAGAGGTAAGGTTATAGCCTATTCCTCTATGCATCTTAAGCCCTATGAAAAGAACTATCCAACTCATGATCTTGAGTTAGCAGTAGTAGTTTTTGACTTAAAGATTTGGAGGCACTATTTGTATAGAGTGCACATTGATGTGTTCACTAACCATAAGATCCTACAGTATGTGTTCTCTTAGAAAGACCTAAACCTTTGTCAGAGAAGGTGGTTGAAGATGTTGAAGGACTACGATAAGAGTGTCCTGTATCATCTGGGTAAAGCCAATGTAGTGGCTGATGCTCTAAGTAGGATGTCTATGGGTAGTATTTCTCATGTGGATGATGGTAAGAAGAAGTTAGCTCGAGAAGTTTATCATCTTGCCTGACTAGGTGTTCGCTTAGTCAATTTAGTAGAAGGTAATGTATGAGTGCAGAGTAGTTTAGAATTATCCCTGGTTTCTGAAGTGAAGGAAATGCAGGATAGGGATCCCAGCCTAGTTAAGTTGAAAGAATCAGTTAGAGATCAGAAGATAGAGGTTTTCCCCCAAGGGGAGATGGTGTATTGCATTATCAGGGTCGACTATGTGTGCCAGGTGTAAATGACCTGAGACAGTGGATTCTTGCAGAAGTGAATGGTGCGCATTACTCTATTCATCCAGGGGACACTAAGATGTATCATGATTTACGGGAGATCTATTGGTGGAGTGGGATGAAGAAAGACATTGCAGAGTTTGTAGCTAAGTGCTCGACATGTCAGCAGGTTAAGATTAAGCACCAGAAGCCCAGTGGGTCTATGCAGAAGTTTAGTATTCCCACATGGAAGGAGGAAGAGGTGAACATGGATTTTCTTATGGGTTTGCCTCACACTTATCTTCAACACAATTCAGTTTAGGTCATTATAGATAGGATGACCAAATCAGCTCAGTTCCTACTAGTTTATACCTCTTATTTAGCTGATGACTATGCCAAAATCTACGTTAGAGAATTGGTCAAATTACACGGAGTTCTGTTATCTATAATCTTAGATAGAGGTACATAGTTTGCCTCTCATTTCTAGAAGGCATTCCAAAAGGGTCTTGGTACCCAAGTCCACCTTAGTATAATTTTTCACCCTCAGACAGACGGTCAAGCAAAAAGGGCCATTCAGACTTTAGAGGATATGTTGTGTGCATGTGCGATAGACTTTAAAGGTAGTTGGGATACTCACTTACCTTTAATTGAGTTCGCATATAACAACAACTATCATTACAGCATTCAAATGGCTTCATTTGAGGAGATCTATGGGAGGAGATATAGATCTCCCATTGGTTGGTTTGAAGTGTGTAAGGCCACAGTGGTAGCGCCTGACTTGGTATTTGATACCTTAGAAAAAGTTTAGTTGATTAGGGAAAGGCTTAAGACATCTTAGAGACGACAGAAATCGTATGCAGATGTGTGCACAAAGGATCTCAAGTTTGAGATTGGTGATTATATGTATTTAAAAATCTCTCCTATGAAAGGAGTGAAGAGGTTTGGCAAGAAGGGGAAGCTTAGTCCCTAATATATCGGTCCTTACCGAATTCTCAGCCGTTTTAAAAAGTTAGCTTACTAGCTTGAGTTGCCTTCAAACTTAGCTTCAGTTCATCTAGTGTTCCATGTCTCCTTGCTAAAGAAATGCATAGGTGACCCAACAGTTGTAGTCCTTGTAGGGAGTATAGACGTTCAGAACAACTTCTCTTATGAGGAGATCCCAGTTGAAATCCTTGATTATCAGATTAGCAGACTGAGGAACAAAGAGGTCCCTCTAGTCAAAGTTCTTTGGCGGAATCAATCCGTTGAGGGAGCTACTTAGGAAGAATAAGAAGATATGCGAACCAAGTATCCTCACCTCTTCTCCGTAAACTCAGACTCAGCCCAAGGTAACAGTTTTTCCTTGAACTTACTCAGTTTCATGCTCAGATTTTCTTTATAAACTTGGTATCAGTTACCATTGCATATCCAGTCACACATTCATGAGTCCGTTTAGTCATATATTCATGCATCAAATATGCATGTTCAGTATAAGAGACTCATCTTATTAGAAATCCCAGCCATATACTCATGTATCAGATATGCATATTCAGTATGAAATTTCAGCATATTAGTAGTGTAAGTTATGAAATCATGTTGCAGTTGTGCATATCCAGTATCTAAATTCTATCTATCAGTATTTCCAGCGTAGTCAGTCTCATTCGAGGACGAATGTTCCTAAGGGGGAGATATTGTAAGACCCCGCAAAATCCTAAGCTTGATTCATTCCTGTAAAAGCTAGTAAGGGGTCCCAGACTTAGAGAAATTCAGCTAAGTGTTCATTCTTAGAGTTATCTTAGCCTTCGTAAGTTGGCGATCCTTTTTCATGACCCTCATGACCTTAAAGTAATGATTTTTAGGTTTAATCATAATCAGGAATATCAGCAGGTGTTCTAAAAAAAGTTTTAGATTTTTTGGACTTCGTTTGAAACATATTTGAAAGCTCAAACCAGTGGATCGACGCGATCTAGATGCGCTGCGTCGCCCATCACATCGATGATTATTTTTCCCAGCTCTCAGTGCAAATTCCAGTGAACCGACATGGACTTGACGTGGCGCATTGACTATCGCGTCGATGCCAATGACGTGGTGTGTTGGTTTGCGCATCGCTAGTTCAATTTTGAGTAATTAAAAACCCGCATCTAGAGGGGTAAATAGATCTTTTTCCATCTTATATCAGCCCCCAAACATGTAATTAATTCATCCAAAAGGCAAAATTTACTCATTATCTCTAGAATTTTTCAAGAACAAACCCTAGTTCATCACATTCAAGAATCCAAGTTCCAAGGAAATCCATCAATCTTTCAGAATTCAAGCTTTACGGTATGTCAAGTCATCATCCAAGGGTCCCTTCCACCCTTGGAGTTCAAGAAACTAATTTTAAAACTTCAAGTGTATTGATTTACAAATTTCATGTTGATTTGATTATATTCATGATTAAAATGATTAATTGGGTTTATAATCCATGTTTGCTACAAGTTTCATGTAGAGTTATTTGATATATGTATAGAATTATATGAATCCATGCTAAACCTTTGAAATTGTAAATGGGGATTTGAATTATGATGCCTATGTGTTGTTCAATGTCATGTGCATGGATTACGTTCTCCAAGTGTCTGATAAATTGCTCATGAGAACAAAGATAGAGGGAAAACAATCACGTCATGTTAGCTTATGTGCAAGTTATATCATGCAAGTGTTAGATGGAATGTCTCTATGAATGAGTTATGATTAGGTGCATGTGGTTATGCCTTTCAAGTTTATGCTATGATTTATTTTTCATGCTATCGAGTCCTGAGGGTATTCAATAACCGACAATTTAGCTATTTTCCTAGAGACAGTGTTAGTTATAGAATAATCTCAGTCATGTCATGATCAGTAGTACTCTCAGTTAGTTACAGAACTCAGGAAAGACTCAGTAGACTCATTATCAGTCTAGTCCAATTCAGTATTCAGTTCAGATCTCAGTAATTTAGTTGATTAATAGAATTTAGTAGTATTTCATTAGTCAATGGAACTCAGTGAACTCAGTTTAGTTCAGTTAGAAAGTATAATCAGTAACAGTTCAGTCAAGCCTAGTATGGACTAGGAATCAATTCAGTGTCTATTCAGTTGGGAGTAGGATTCAGCCCCGAGCGAACCCAGGGGTGGAGGCATTCTTGCCAGCAGAGGGTTTGACCTTTAGTAGTAATCCTTACATTACAGAACTACATAGCCAGCGTAGGTTGAGATATCTTCCTGCTAGACTAGGGTTGATACATCTCATATAAGTTTTCCTGCCAGTGAGGGTTGACAAAAGAGCTTTCTGTCAGAGAGGATTAACTCACAGTTATCTTTACCCGTGGCACGGTTCTGACACCCTTCCAACTGGGTTTATAGGTTAGACCCCAATTTATTTAGAAAGGGGAATGCCGGTTAGATGATTACCTCCCACAGTTTCAGTTTTAGTCTTCAGAATAGAACTTAGTTCAGTTCTACAAAAATTAGGACTGTCAGAGACAGTCACTCAGTTTAGTACGGAACTCAGAATAGTCCCACAATCAGGACTGTCAGATACTGTCACCTAGTTTACAGTAATACAGTATCAGTAAACTCAGATATCAATAAATCAGAAATTTAGTTTTCAGTATCCAGTGTTATCATGATCTCAGTTACAGTTTACGTATTCATGCATGTACTTTCATTCATTTATACTCATGTTATTCAGTTAGTATTGTTCATGCATATGAACCCATGCATCGCAGCCTACCTCACTTGGCATACCAGTACATTCAAAGTCCTAACGCATACCTTTATTTTGCACTATGATATCTTATATCATAGGTTCAGATGCACGAACTCCCGATTATACTTAGCAGCCCGACCCATCAGTAGCAGACTAGTGGTAAGTCCTCATAGTTCGAGGATATGATTATTACTTCAGTATCTCAGTTTATTAGTTTTCAGTAGTCGGGGTTAGTTGGGGGTTTGTCCCATTAATCCCTTATTCAGATAATAGAGGCTTATCAGACTAGATTATTTCCAACAGATGTATCAATATTCAATTTTCCGTACTCAATATTTATTTACAGTTTTGAACAATATGGCAAGTTTTCTCCTAATTTCTACATAATACAGTATTATTATTCAATATTACAGCAGGTACCAGTCATGGGTTAGCTTGTGGTCCCTCGAGATTATGAGCATCTTGTAGCGTCCGGAGTACAGACTCAGGGCGTTACATTATAGAAAATGATGGGGATTCAATTCTTTGAATCCACCAGTGTAGGACAAAGAATTTAGGGGTGTTTTGAAAATTTTAAATTAAGGATAAGGTTTGTTGGTTGATAAGGTGAGCTGGAATTGTACAATCTAGTACAAATTTGAATTTCAAAATGGAAAAAGGATAAGGTTAAGATGGAATTGTACAATCTAGTACAAAATTTGAAATTCAAATTCAAATTTTGAGATTTGAATTTTTGGTGGTTGCTGAGTAGTTGAGGGTTGG
Source organism: Capsicum pubescens (assembly GCA_030864215.1). Lineage (NCBI taxonomy): Eukaryota > Viridiplantae > Streptophyta > Magnoliopsida > Solanales > Solanaceae > Capsicum > Capsicum pubescens. The sequence continues at coordinate 275,400,623 of CM061540.1, read as the reverse complement.
GAATTGAAATTAGGATTTAATAAATGGCCCTAAATCATAATTTTAGTCAATTTTTTTAAATTAAAATCGTATTAATAATCAATTGGCCAACTTCACTGGAATTATGGTCAAATTGATTTCAATTATGACTAAATACAATAAAATGACTACAATTTATATAAGATCTGATACGAATTATTAACCTCTTTAATCTCGAGCTTCTTGATTAGATAAAATCAAATAAATATTTCTCCAAATACATTATTTTTAAGAACAAATTTTATTTAAATCAATATTTTACCCATTTGAATTAATTTTCAAGATCAATCTCAATAATAGTCCAGTTTTAATAAAATCTATTCATTTATGTAAGAAAATTTATACAATCTCGTATATGTAAACACAAAAACCTATAGTAGTCACTTAAATGACAAAATCAACTGAATATAAATATTTTAGAGAACATTTATCTGGATGAAATAGACATTTTAATTTTATTAAAAATCAATAAAACTCGGGATTAAACTTAGTCATGGAGAGAAAAAAATTAGGTGTCAACAGCTGTCTCCTCCCTTTGGATATAGTGGATGCAAGTAACCCTGTGCGAAGGGAGTTTGACATTCCTAATTTTTCTCTGATCAATAATTCATTTTTGAAATAGGTTAATTTTCTCATGAGTTTCATGGAGTTATAGTCGGACCCCGATATTGAGTTTCTTATATATCTAAGGTTATATGAGAATTCAGGCCACTTGTAGCTCTTAAATCTTGATTTAAAGCATGATTTTCAAAAGAATTCATGAGCTATTTTATTTTTGAATTTAAGTGAAATCAGAAAGCTGGGAAATAAGTGGATTATGGAGAGATTGGAATGCAGACGAGTTTTCAATATAAATCCCAGCCTGTATATTCTCGAGACTTAAGGAATTAGACTTCTTGTAATTCAACTGGATCAATAGAAAAGATAGTCCTTTATTTTACACAATTTTTAGCTTAGGATAAGTAACAAGCTAATTGAGTTACGAAAAAGAGACTAGTCACTTCTAAATCATGAATGCGAAATCTTTCACATCCATAGGAAAGAACTTACTTGGACATAGTTTCCAAAACTCTAGGTGTGTTGTCCCTTGGATTTGAAGAAAAGAGAAGGTTACCCTCAGTATGAGTTTAGAAATATCCTAAAAGTGAAGCTGAAATTGAAATATCCCAAAGTACCCCCATGCACTCTAACATGGGTGTGGTTTGATGGTGGTGGTGATCATCCTTTAGCTCGCGTCTAAAGAGTTTGACATCTCTCTTTAGTATATGTCCCGATTTTCTATTAAGAAAAAGTTTCACATTATGCTGCGTCCTTTTTGGAGGTGTCCACACCTATGGTTGTGATTTGAGATTTTCATCCTCTCGGATGCTCTCGACAATATCTCAAAAAAAAATTTAGTAATAAAAATAATTCACAAGAGGGGTATATAGTTTTTTACCATACCTCCACGTAAGTTGTTATTCAAAAAGTGAAGTTGTCCCCTCATGTACCTGTTTGGAGGGAAATAAATTACAATAACAAATACAACAAACCTATTGGTTGTTGAATAAAATAGATCTTTTCTTAATTGAATATGTCTTCAAAGTGGGGTGACCCTTTTGGACACCGACGATACTTTATGTAGAATGGTCCCTGAAACCGTGTAATCTTATGCTGATGCGTCACCCTTTTGGTCACCCATAATGCTTGTTATCTGTGGAACGATAACCTCTTTGACTATTGATAATGATCCTTTGCATGTGACATCGGATAAATCTTATGTATCTTTTATATCTGTAACGCCTCGATTTTCTGAACCGGAATGCTACACGGTGCTCATGACCTCGAAGGACCACAAGCTAACCCGTGATTGATATCTGTACCTGTAACTGCATAATATACATATAAAATGCAGAAACATGAACAAAGAGGGCGTAAGGTTCAATCTTGAATAATAAAATATCTGAAATAAGGTGGTATCACAGTACCAAAAATAAAACTGAAAATACTAAAGTCTAAATCTGAAAACTCTATAATCGTCTGAAAGCCTCTAAACTGTCTGAATAAGGAGTTGAGGGAACATGTCTCCAACTAACTCCCTAAACTAAAAATAAACTGAAATACTGGAATAATAAATGTAACGATCATGTCCTCGAAAGATGAGGACTCACTGCTTACTGAACTGCTACTGCTGATCTGGAATCTTCACCTCAGAACCTATGGTGTAACAAAAAACGAAAGCACCATAGCGCAAATGCGTTAGTACAACTAAAGTACTGAGTATACGTGGGGGTAGGATAAATGTATGGGGTTTATATGCATGAACATGCTCTAATATAAACGTGGTAATACATACATACATACATACGTAACTACTACTGAACTCGTGGAGATACTGACTACTTGAGTTTGAACTCTGACAACATGAGTTTCGTGATACTGAGATACTGAATGACTGATAACATGGATGACTGTATCTAACAGTCCTAATTTTGGGGAAAACTATCCAAGTTCCAAACTATATATGAACATCTAAGTCTGAGATCAGTCCTAGCTAACGAGTGATCTCTGAAACTTATAATGAGAATACTCGACTGAATCTGAGATTGAGATCAAGCCTGTCTGTCGGGTGACCTCTAGATCTAATAATAAGCATCTGAAAATGGGACCAAGCCTATCTGACAGGATGGTCCATGAATCAATAGAACTATCTGAGTTCCTTACTGAGATCGATGACTGTATCTGACAGTCCTGATTCCTGATTTCTACTCTAAAGACTGATACTAAAACTGTAACTTTAGCTGTGACTGTGGGAGGTAGTAACCTAACCGACATGCCCCGATACTGTTCTGGTGGGGTCCAATCTTTTCCCTGATTGGAAGGGTGTCAATACCGTGCCACGAGTAGAGACCTCTACTATGGTCAAGCCTCTCTGACGGGTGATCCTGAATAAGAAATCAAGCCTAAGGCAATATAATAGTCAAGCATAGCCTTAATCTGATGGGTGACTCCTATCCTGTGCTGTCTACGCAGTTCTGGAGTATAGGTATTGCTGCTAACGGCTCTACCTTTATAACAGGAAAAATTGCCATCCCTGCACTCGCTCGGTGCTAGTCCCTACTCCCAACTGAAAGACTCTAAAAAGATTAACTGCGCTGAACTGACTAACTGAACTGAACTAATTTATAAACTGATTAATTGAGCTGATAATATTTTCTTAGCTGAACTAAGATGAATTCACTAAGTTTCGTTGACTGACGGAAAAGCTACTTGAGATCTGAGGTCTGACTGAGAGTACTGAAACTACTGGGACTACTGAACTACTGAGATTTCTGAGTTTTTTCTGAGTCACATGACTAACTAAAATCTATGGAGCATAGCTTGACTGAGGATGTCTTGAAATATGACACTAGCTCTAGGCACACAACTATAGTTTTCGGGTACAAGTACCCCCAGGACTCGATGAAAGAAAACTAACACACAGGACTGACTTGATCATAAGAGTAGAGTCCACAATTCACAATATCATAAGTAAGGATTTCATAATAAGAATAATTCTCTACAAACTATTACATGATCGGGAATGCACACAACATGTCTATACTTGCATGGCTTCAATAACATGGTCATTCCATATCACAACAATATCATGAGCATCTCATACAACATCTTCAATTCAATACAATAGCATGGGGATCACGTTGAACATAAACTTAGAACATGGAATAGTCATTTAGGACTTATTATGTCATAAAAGCATGATTTCTATTCCCTTAGGTATTTTCACAAACACCTTACATGCACATCTTAGGCATAGGTGGATTCATCAAGATTACAAATATTCAACCATCAATTTCACATATTTATACATTAAATACCACCATATCCTCACATAAAACATACAAAGATCCCATCTTAGGCATCATCAAACTCCAACCATATGAACATCAACCATCAACAACATAAACATCATAATACATAATTTAGAAGATGGTTGTTGAGCTTCATGGACAAAAGGAGTCCATGAATCAACTCACGCGTACCGTAGAAGGAAGATTCTTGATGATTGACAGAGGAATTTCCTTGAAATTAGATCTTCAAGCTTAATTATGTAACCCTAGTTGTTTTTCTCCTATGGTGCTCTTGGATAATGAACTTTGAGATATTAATAGGGTTGTAATGTGTTTAGAAGCTATAAATTTTGTAGGGTTAAGTTTAGGGACGTGTAAGAAGTGTTAAAAGACTTAATTACCCTCAAAATAACTTAAAACGGAGTGTTTTTGGCACTTGGAACTGACTTAGGCGGTGCCCAAGTAATCGCACAAGCCAGGTTGGGCGGCGCCTAACCAATCACCTAATGAGATAATCCCCATAATGAGATAATCCTTGAACCTTTGCATCTTGATCTTGTACACCATATTCTTGAAGGTTGTAGTTGGAGGAGACTTGATAAATAGTCACAGTGTCACTTGAACGAATCCATTGCACGGTAATATCACCATTCTTTTAGAGATCATGTGTATAGAAAACCTTTGACAAAATATACTTCATTTTATCTCCTTTTAAGAATCCTCCATAAAGTTGTGCTATGTATACTGCATTTATTTTCATAAAAATCATGGGTACTTTGTCACATTTCAAATCACATTTTTCTCAAATGAGATGTATCATGGACCTCAACCATACACATTCTCGGCTAGCTTCATGATAGCTATTATCTCAGCATGGTTTAATGAAGTGCCCAGATAGACTGCTTTGTATATCTCCAAGATATTGAGTGTCCCCACATATGAACACATTGCATGTTTGAGACCGAAATTTATACGGGTTAAATAAATGCACAACATCAACATAATCAACAAGATCGGTATTGCAATCCTTAGAATAAAATAAGATCATGTGTTTGATCCTATTTTAATGTCTCCTAGTAGGAGCAAAACTATACCTTGCTAATAAATTGATCGAAGGCTATATCGAGCCTTGTAGTATCTGAAAGATACGTTCACCAATTGCACTAAGATATGGTACTTCATAACCAATTCAATTCGGTATATTTCTCATGTCAGGAAACAATCTATTGCTTTTAAAAACTTTTCAAGAGTTTCAATAATTTTCTAGCTATAAGCTTATACAATCTAAGGATTGTAAATAAGTTTCCTAGAAACTTTCATATGCTTCAAGCATTTTGAATTCTTAAAAGTTTTCATACAAATTTTGTCAAGTGACAATATTCAGTACTTCATGTGTGACATCTTCAAGTGTGTGGACTGTAAATCAAATAAGTTTTATACTTACTTATGTCACCTGATAAATGTTTCTATGTTTGTATGCTTAAATAAACGTAGAATTTGAATCCTCGTAATCTCTCATAATATTGCATCAATATTGTATCAAAGATATTGATGATATATCATTTAGTATCGGTTTGGAACGACCCGAGACTACCCCTAGTCGTCACATGGTGCTTGGAGTGATCCCAAGCTAACCCATAAACTAGCATACTATTAAGTAACTGAATTATAATAAAATAAATAACAACTTCTACTGTGCAAAAACATAATGACGTAATCTGAACAAATACATTACCAATAAAGTTTACAATCTGATAAAACTGAAGAAAGAAACTAAAATTTACATGACTGACTCTGACTGACATCTATGAGCCTCTTCTATACTGACAATAGATAGCTGGGACATGCCTCCAACTACCACTAATCAATACATATGAAAATAAATAAACTATACATAAACAAAAATAGTCTGGAGTCCTCGAAATAAGAGAACTCATCACCTGTTGGCTGAAAACTACAATTGCTTGATCGTGATGTACGGGCTTCAAATGGTACCTACATTATGAAACAATGTAGACACACAGATGTATATATGGATCATTACTTCTGGAATATACTGAGTATGCAAGGGTGAATGCAATAAGTACAATTGATTTCATACGTAATCTTAGAACATGCATGTTAAGTGTAAGTAGACTCACCAAGAGGCTGGAATAAACTGAAAGCTGGAAATATCTTAAAGCATGAGTGAAAAACATACTCTGATAAGATGGTGAATCTCTAAACTTAGTTTCTGTAAAACTATACTTTAAGGATATAAGTAGAACTGAAGCTGGGATATGGTAAAACATGGCTACTGTATGAATATTGAGTCTGAAACTACATGATGAAGACTGACATAACTGAAGTATCTGAGTGTACAATCATAGTGAGCATGAATGCATAAACATACAAAACCAAACATAGTCATATACTAAACTTATCTAATTAACTGAATGACTGCTAGCTAAAATACTGGTCATATGACACTGAACTGTACTTAGTCTAAATAACTGGACTGAAACTGTGGAGTACTATACATATGAGTTAAGGACTATGTAAAAAATATGAGATAAATGAGCATGAATGCATGGAAACTATAATATCTGATAATGCAAGACTAAGTGTACAACATGATTCTGAAATAGTCTGTAAACTAAAATACTGAAATACTGATAACTGAATAACTAATAACTGTATGCTATGGTCAAGCAAACCTGAAACTAAACTTTGAACTTAACACTGAACCGAGACTGTAACTGAGATTGTGGGAGGTATCATCTAACTAACATGCCTTAATCTGAGCTAATCGGAGACCAACCTATAACCCCAATTGGAAGGGTGTCAGTATCGTGCCACGAGTACTGATGCTGGTTGTGTGGATCCACTAAACTGGTGTCCTGAAGGAATAAAGAGTAACCTATACTGGCATAAAACTCATGAGATATGTGTCAACCCTAACCTGGCAGGAAGATATCTCAAACCTATGCTGGCTACGTAGTTTTGTAACTCAGGGATTGCTACTAAAGGTCAAACCCTAAACTGACAGAAATGCCCCCATCCTTGGGTTTGCTTGATGTTGAATCCTACTCCCAACTGAATGACACTAGAATTCTAACTGGTGTATGCACTATTAACTGATAACTGACAAGCTCAGGCCATGGTACTCTAAAAATATTAGTGCATTCAGATTCTGAGGTAATTATTAATGTATAAACTGATACTGGGACTGAAACTGGACTGAGCTAACTTAATAGGACTCACAATTGACCATATTACTGACTGAATGATATCTCCTATGGTATAACTGAAATCATTCTATAGATTATAAAAATTAAACAACAGCTAAATTTAGTGTATTCATAAACCCCAAGACTCGATGATAATACAACAAGACCATACTAAGGCTTTGAGGACATGATAAACAGTCATTACTTAAAGAAACTCGTTTCTTGGGCAATTCATCAAACACTTGCAATTCATAGTTTAAGCTAAGCATGAGGATAGTTTTTGTAATGACCCGAGTCTGTACTCTGGAAGCTACACGATACTAGCGACCCTGAAGGACCACCAGCTAACCCATGACGGGTACCTGCTATGAGTACTGTATAATAATAATACTATAATAGCAACCTATTTTGAAATAAATGCAGAAGTAAGGTTGTAAATGCCATAAGGTTCATAACTAAAAACCAACACTGAATATTGATAATTGAATAGTAAAACACATGTCTGAAATACACTAGTCTGAAAGCCTATAACTGTCTGAATTACAGAGTTGATGGGACAAGCCCTCAACTAACTCCAACTACTGAAAATTGTACTAAAATACTGAAATAATACTCTGTCCTTAAACTATGAGGACTCACCACTAAGTCTACTACTGATAGGCTGGGATTCTAAGTATGGTAAGAAGCCCGTACATCTGAACCTATGATATAAGACATTATAGCACAAAATAAAGGTATGCGCTAGTACATTGAATGTACTAGTATGCCATGTGAGGTAGGCTAATATGCATGGGTTCATATGTATGAACAATAACTGAATGAGTAACGTGAACATAACTGAATAAGATAACAAACATGAATACATAAACTATAACTGAGATCATGTTAACACTGGTTACAGAGTTCTGAATACTGACTAACTGATATCTGAGTTTACTGATACTGTAAAACTGATAACTGAGTGGCTGTTTCTGACAATCCTGATTGATAACTAGGTGACTATTTCTGACAATCCTAATTCTGTAGAACTGGGTTGAGTTCTATACTGAGTGGGGTGACTGTATTTGAAAGTCTTTATTCTGTAGAACTGAACTGGGTTCTATACTGAGACTGAAATTGAAACAAACTATGAGAGGTAATCATCTAACCAATATGCCCCTCTCTGAATTGATTGGGGTCTAACCTGTAACCCCAGTTTGAAGGGTATCAATACCATACCACGGGTAAAGATAAGATATGAGTTAACCCTCTCTAATAGGAAGCCCTTTCGTCAACCCTCACTGGCAGGAAAACTCGTATGAGAGTTATCAACCCTATTCTGGCAGGAAGATATCTCAACCTACGCTGGTTACGTAATTCTGTAATGCAAGGATTGCTACTAAGGATCAAACCATATGCTGGAAGGAATGCCCCCATCCCTGGGTTTGCTCGATTCTGAATCCTACTCCCAACTGAATAGACACTGAACTGATTTCTAGTCTATACTTGGCTTGACTGAACTGGTATTGATCGTACTATCTAACTAAACTGAATTGAGTTCACTGGTTTTCGCTAATTGATGGAGTACTATTAAATTTGATTAACTGACTGAGTTCACTGAGTTCTGAACTTAATACTGAACTGAGATTGTGACTTATTACTGAGTACTACTATTTGTAACACTATTTAGACTGTTCTGTAACTACTGTAGCTCGAGGTAAACAACTAAATTTTTGGGTATTGAATTCCCCCAGGACTCGATAGCATGAAAAGTAAAGGATAGAGTAAACTTGAAAAGCATAACACTGTACACTTGTTCATAACTCATCCATAGAGACTTTTTATCAAACACTTTTAAGGCATAAGTTTACACATATACTAGCATGTCATGATTTTTCCCCATTTTGTTCATATGAGCACTTTAGCAAACACTTGGGAAGCACAACTATGCACATGATAATAAAACAACATGTAGGCATCATAACATAAATTCCCAAATGCAGAAATTCAATGGCTTTAATATGAATTCACATGATACTACATACATGATAATCAATTCCACATGACTCTTTTAATAGACCATGGATCAGAAATCCAATTAACATTATAATCATGAATACACCTAAATCAAATCACGGAAATCATGAAATCAATCTACTTAAAGTTTTAAAAGAGTTTCTTGGACTCCAAGGACGGAAGGAACCCTTTGAACACTTCACATACCTTGGTACATGAATTGACTAAGGTTGACGGTGAGTTCTTGAATCTTGAACCATGAATTAAAAGCCTTAGGGTTTTGTTATTGAGCAATTTTGAGAATAGTGAATGGATTTTGCCTCTAAAGTGGCTAAATCTCATGTTTTGAGGGCTGATAGATGAGGAAAAATGACCCAAATAATTTGAGGACGCGACTTTTTAATGATTGAAAACTGTCCTAACGACGCGTAGAACGATGCATCACGTTAATGGGATCGACGCGATGGACGATGCACCATGTCGAGTCTGCATCAGTTCATTGGAAATTACACTAGGAGCTGGGGGAAATATTCATCAATGCGATAAGAGACGCGGCGCATCGATACATTGGTTTGGACTCCCAAATGTGCTTCAAACAATGTTCAAAAAATCTGAAACTCACCTGAGAGCACCTACTTACATTCTTGATCATAAAGCAACTTAAAGATCGACATTTAATGGTCGTAAGGGTTGCGAAATAAGATCACCAACTATGAAGGCTAAAATAACTCTAAGTATGAATACTTAGCAAAATTTTTCTAAGTTTGGGACCCCTTAACAATCTTTAAAGGATTGAATTAAGATTAGGATTTTACGGGGTCTTACAATATCTCCCCTTTGAGAACATTCATCCTCGAATGAGACTGACTAAGATGGGAGACCTGATAGAGTGAAATTACATACTAGACATGCACAACTGAAACATGATTTCATATCTGAGACTACTAATATACTGAATATGCATAACTAATGCATGATTTCATTACTGATATTACTGATAAGCTAAGTTTGTCTACTGAACATGCATATCTGATGCATGAGTACATGACTGAATTGATTCATGAATGCATGACTGAGTATACAATATTACTTGATACCAAGTTGGTAACTACATCTGAACATGAAACTTAGTAAATTTAAGAAAAATTGTTACCTTGAGCTGAGTCTGAGTTTGCGGAGAAGAGGTGAAGATTCTTGGTCTGCATATCTGCTTATGCTTCCTAAGTAGCTCCCTCAACCGAACGATTCCGCCAAAGAACTTTAATTATAGGGACTTATTTGTTCCCCATTCTGCGAATTTAATAATCAAGGATTTTGACTGGAATTTTCTCATAAGAGTGGATGTTCTGAACATCTATACCCTCTACAGGGACTACAACTGTTGGGTCACCTATGCATTTCTTTAGCAAGGAGACATGAAACACTGGGTGCATGAAGCTAAGTCTGAAGGCAACTCAAGCTTGTAAGCTACCTTTTCGAAATAGCTTGTAAGCTACATATCGAGGATGGAGCTTCCCCTTCTTACCAAATCTCTTCACTCCTTTCATAAGAGAGGTTTTCAAATACACATAGTCACCAATCTCAAACTCGAGATCCTTTCTTCGCACATCAGCATACGATTTCTGTCAGCTCTGAGCTGGCTTAAGCTTTTCCCTGATCAACTGAACTTTTTCTAAGGTATCAAATACCAAATAAGGCCCTACCACTGCGGCCTCACCCACTTCAAACTAACCAATAGGAGATCTACATCTCCTTATAGATTACCTCAAACGGAGCCATCCAAATGCTGGAATGGTAACTGTTATTATATGCAAACTTAATCAATGGAAAATGGTTATCCCAACTTCCTTTAAAGTCAATGGCACATGCGCTTAGCATATCCTCTCGAGTTTGGATGGTCCTTTCTGCTTGATGGTTTGTCTGAGGGTGGAAGGCTGTACTGAGGTGAACTTGGGTACCAAGACCTTTTTACAAGGCTTTCTAGAAATAAAAGGTAAACTGGGTACCTCTATCTGAGATGATGGATAACGGAAATCCATGTAATCTGACCAATTCTCTGACGTAGAGCTTGGCATAATCCTCGGTTGAATAAGAGGTATGGACTGGTAAGAAATGAGCTGACTTGGTCATCCTATCTATGATAACCCAAACTGAATCATATTGGAGACCAGTATGGGGAAAACCCGTCACAAAGTCCATGTTCACTTCTTCCCATTTCCATGTGGGAATACTGAAATCCTGCATGGACTCACTAGGCTTCTAATGTTTAATCTTAACCGTCTAACATATTGAGAATTTAGCTACAAACCCTGCAATATCTCTCTTCATCCCACTCCAACAATAGACTTCCCGCAATTCGTGGTATATCTTAGTGGCCTATGGATGAATAGAGTAGCGCACACTATGCATTTCTGCAAGAATCCGCTGCCTTAAGTCATCTATACCTGGCACACATAGCCGACCCTAGCAATGCAATACACCATCTCCCTCTTGGGAGAAAACTTCTATTTTTTGATCTCTAACTGACTCTTTCAACTTAACTAGACTGGGATCTCTGTCGTGCGTTTCCTTTCCCTCAAAAACCAGAGATGATTCTAAACTACTCTGCACCCATACACTACCTTCTGCTGAATAGACTAAGCGGACCCCTAGTCGAGCAAGTTGATGAACTTTCTGAACTAACTTTTTTTTACCATTATCCACGTGAGCAACACTAACCATAGACATCCTACTGAGAGCATCAGCCACTATATTGTCCTTGCCCAAATGATACAGAACACTCATATTGTAGTCTTTCAACAACTCCAACCACCTTCTTTGACGGAGGTTTAGGTCTTTCTGAGAAAACACATACTGCAGGCTCTTATGGTATGTAATCACATCAACATGAACCCCATACAAATAGTGCCTCTAAATCTTTAAGGCAAATACTACAACTGCTAACTTAAGATCATGAGTGGGGTAGTTCTTCTCATGGGGCTTAAGCTATCTAGAGTCATAGGCTATGACCTTACCTCTCTGCATCAAAACACACCCCAAACCAACTCTGGAGGCATCACAATATACCACAAACCTTTTTGAACCATTTGGTAAAGTCAAACCTAGGGTTGTAGTAAGTTGAGTCTTTAACTCCTGAAAACTCTTCTCACAAGAATCTAACCACTGGAATTTGACTTTCTTCTGAGTTAATCTGGACATAGGGTATGCAATAAATGAAAATCCCTTTACAAACCATCGGTAATAGCCGGCCAACCCTAAGAAACTCCTGATATCTGATGGAGAGATGAGTTTGGGCTAGTTTTTCACTGCTTTAGTCTTTTGGAGATCAACTCTAATGCCATCAGCAGAAATGATATGGCCAAGTAAATCTACTGAACTTAGCCAGAATTCACACCTACTGAATTTGGCAAACAACTGATGGTTTCTGAGAGTCTGAATACTATTCTGAGATGGTCTTCATAATCATGTTCACTACAAGAGTAGACAAGAATGTCATCAATAAAGAATATGATAATCATGTCAAAGTACTGCTTGAACACATGGTTCATCAAGTTTAGGAAAGCTGCTGGGGCATTGGTGAGACCAAATGACATGACTAGGAATTCAAAGTGACCATACCGAGTTCTGAAAGCTATTTTTGGAATGTCACATTCTCTGACTCTGAGCTGATGATAGCCTGATTTGAGGTCTATCTTAGAAAAGTAATTGGCACCCTGAAGTTGGTAAAACAAGTTATTAATTTTGGGAAATGGATACTTGTTCTTGACTGTGACTTTATTCAATTGACGGTAGTCTATACACATTCTAAGAGAACCATATTTCATACGCATGAATAAAACTAGTGCACGCCAAAGGGATACATTGGGTCTCATGAATCCCTTATCTAGTAGATTATTCAACTGGTCTTTTAATTCTTTAAGTTCTGCTGGAGTCATTCTATAGGGCAGGATAGAGATGGACTGAGTACTGGAAGAAGGTCTATTTCGAAGTCAATTTCCCTCTCGGGAGGAACTCTGGGAAGATCTTTGGGAAATGCATGTGGGAATTCATATGCTACTAGAACTGACTCAAGACTGGGAGTATTGAAACTAGAATCCTTAAATCGAACGAAATGATAGACATATCCCTTAAATATTATTTTTCTCACCCTTAGGTAAGAAACAAGCTGACCCCTGAGTGTTGAGGTACTACCCCTCCATTCTAAGACAGGTTTATTCGGGAACTAAAATTGGACAATTTTATTTCTGCAGTCAACTGAGGTATAGTATGAATTAAGACAATCCATGCCGAGAAGGACATCAAAATCTGTCATCTCTAATTCTACTAAGTCTGCTGAAATAACTTTCTGAGATACCATAACCGGAAAGTTCCTGTATACCCGCCGGGCTATGATAGATTTACCACTGGGGTGGAGACTAAGAAAGGCTCTGCTAGAATTTTGAGACTGACTTTAAAGTCAACAGCTATATAAGAAGTTACAAAGGACAAAAAAACTCCTATATCTAGCAAAGCATAAATATGTAAATGATAAACTTGTAACATACCAGTGACTACATCAGGAGAACTCTCCTGATCTTGTCGGGAATAAAGTGCATAGAGTCTGTTTGGGTGTTGCCTACTAGTGGCACTGGAAGCGACACCCTGCTGATTTGGGTGATCGAGCTGAGCTGGGGGAGGATTATGCTGACTCTACGAACCCACTTAAGACACTGTCTGACCCTGTGGCCTGGCTTGACACATCCAAAACATATATCACTGCTAGCTCTCCAGACACCCTGATAGTTTTTTCCACACTTCTGGCAGAGAGGATTTGTTTGAGCACTGATAACACGACCCTAAGGTTTAGGACCTGATGCCCTATCTTTATTAGCGTCTCTAAATTTTAGCACTGAAGCACTGGCTAAGGATAGAGATGGAACTAAATATTTTTGGTGGAACTAAGAATGATTCCCACCCTCTAACTTAGGCTGAGTGAAGTTGAAGTTACATATTCTAGCTCTCTTATTCTCCCTTTCTTTCTTCTTATTCTTAGCCTCCTCTATCTACTGAGCGTGTACCATGAGCCTGGATATGTATATCTCCATAATCAACATTGCAGTCCTACACTCCTTGACCACAATATTAGATACGCTAGACACAAACTTACTCATATTAGATCTGCTATCTTCTACCACATGAGGGGCATATCTGACTAACTGAGTAAACTTGAGAGAATACTCTTGTACTGTCTTGTTTCCTTGCTTCAGATTAATAAACTATAAAACCTTTACTTCTCTTAACTCTAGAGGGAAGAACATATCTAGAAAAGCAATAACAAACTCTTCCCATTCTATAGGCCCTGCATCTGCGGCCCTTTCTGCTTTCCACTGTTTGAACCACGAGTGAGCCACATCCTATAACTGATATGCGGCCAACTCATCACTCTCACTAGAAGTCACCCCCATAATATCTATAATCTTCTGCACCTAATCAAGAAATTCCTGTGGGTCCTTATCTGACTTCGACCTGGTAAAAGGGGGAGGGTTTATTTGGGTGAAGTCCCAAATTCTGGATGTAGTAGTATTGGCCATTGGATTGTCCAGAATGGCAGCTGGGCATTCATTCTGGGCTGCCACTAAATTGTCTAGAGCGGTAAATGCATCCCTGAACTCCGCATGGGAGACATGCTCGTCCAGAGGATCTGCTTAGGCGGGCTGAAGGGCTGGCTGATTTCCTGTTCTTCTTGGGAGGCATGTTTTGTAAACGGAAGGGAGAAAAGGATTAGACTGAGAGTTTATTCTAATTTTATGCTCACTTGCACGACATGATTACTGAAAAAAGGGAAACTATTCCTAAAACAACTCGTTGCCTCCTGTCCATAAGTGTGGCGTGCTACACACCCATGCACAAGACTCTACTAGATGCGACTTTTAGACTTTCTAGGCCTCTGTTGAACCTTAGGCTCTGATACCTAGTTAGTAATGCCCCGAGTTTGTACCCTGGATGCTACACAGTGCTAGCGACCCCGAAGGACCACCAGCTACCCCATGACTAGTACCTGCTGTGAGTACTGTATAATAAGAAAACTTTAATAGCAACCTGTCTAAAATAAATGCAGAAGTAAGGCTATAAACACCATAAGGTTTATAACTAAAATCCAGATCTAAATACTGATAACTGAATACTGAAACACATGTCTGAAATACTCTAGTCTGAAATCCTCTAATTGTTAGAATTATAGAGTTGATGGGACAAGCCCCCAACTAACTCCGGCTACTAAAAACTATACTAAAATACTAAAATAATACTTGTCCTCGATATATGAGGACTCAACGCTAAATCTGCTGCTGATAGACTGGGCTACTAACTACGGTCAGGAGCTTGTGCGTCTGAACCTATGATAAAAGACATCATAGCACAAAAGAAAAGTATGTGTCAGTTATTTGAATATACTGGTATGCCAAGTTAGGTAGGCTGATATGCATGAGTTCATATACATAAACAATAACTGACTGAGTAACATGAACATAGCTGAATGAGAGAACATGCATAAATACATAAACTGTAAGTGAGATCATGCTAACACTGGTTACCGAGTTCTGAATACTGATTAACTGATATCTGAGTTTACTGATACTGTAATACTAATAACTAAGTGACTGTTTTTGAACTGGGTCACTATTTCTGACAGTCCTAATTCTGTAGAACTGGACTAAGTTCTATACAAAGCTGGGTGACTGTATCTGATGTCTTGATTCTATAGAATTGAACTGAGTTCTATACTGAGACTGAAACTAAAACTAAAACTATGGGAAGTAATTATCTAACAGACATGCCCCTCTCTAAATGGATTATGGTCCAACCTATAACCCCAGTTGGAAAGGTGTCAGTAACGTGCCACGGGTAAAAAAAAGCTGTGAGTTAACCCTCTCTAACAGGAAGCCCTTTCGTCAATCCTCACTAGCAGGAAAACTCTTATGAGATGTATCAACCCTATTCTGGTAGGAAGATATCTCATCCTACGCTGGATATATAGTTCGGTAATGCATGGATTGCTACTAAGGATCAAATCCTTTGCTGGCAGAAATGCCCCCATCCCTGAGTTCGCTCGGTGCTGAATCCTACTCCCAACTAAATAGATACTCAACTAATTTCTAGTCCATACTAAGCTTGACTGAACAGTTACTGATCGTACTATCTAATTGAACTAAATTGAGTTCACTGGGTTCCGCTTACTGACGGAGTATAATTGAATCTGGTTAACTAACTGAGTTCACTGAGTTCTGAACTGAATACTGAACTGAGACTATGATAGATTACTGAGTCCTACTATTCATAACACTACTGAGACTGTTTAGTAACTAATGTATCTCTAGGTAAACATCTAAATTTTTGGGTATTGAATACCCCCAGGACTCAATAGCATGAAAAGTAAAGCCTATAGTAAACTTGAAAAGCATAACGTTGTGCACTTGTTCATAACTCACCCATAGAAACTTTTTATCAAACACTTGTAAGGCATAAGCTTACACATATACTAGCATGTCATGATTTTTCCCCATTTAGTTCACATGAGAATTTTAACAAACACTTGGGGAGCACAATTATGCACGTGATATTAAAATAACATGTAGGCATCATAACATAAATTTGTAAATTCACAAATTCAATGGCTTTCACTTGAATTCACATAATACTACACACATGATAATCAATTTCACATGAATCTTGTAATAAACCATGAATCAGAAATCCAATTAACATCATAATCATGAATACACTTAAATCAAATCATGGAAATCATGAAATCAATCTACTTGAAGTTTTAAAAGAGTTTCTTGGACTCCAAGGGTGGAAGGAACCCTTGGATGAACACTTCACATACCTTGGTACTTGAATTGACTAAAGTTGATGGTGAGTTCATGAATCTTGAACCTTGAATTAGAATCCCTAGGATTTTATTCTTGAGCAATTTTGAGAATAGTGAATGGATTTTGCCTCTAAAGTGGCTAAATATCTTATTTTGGGGGCTGATAGACGTGGGAAAATGACCCAAATACCCCTGAAGATGCAGCTTTTTAATGACTAAAAACTGGCCTAGTGACGTGCAGACCAACGCATCGCGTTAATGGGATCGACGCGATATCTGATGCATCACGTCGAGTCTACATCGATTCACTAGAAATTATACAGGGAGCTGGGGGAAATATTCATTGATGCGATAGGTGATGCGGCGCATCGAGATCGCATTGGTACACTGGTTTGGACTCCCAAACATGCTTCAAATGATGGTTAAAAAATCTGAAACTCATTCGAGAACACCTACTGACATTGCTGATCATGAATCAACTTAAAGATTGACATTTAATGGTCATAAGGGTCGCGAAATAAGATCGCCAACTATGAAGGCTAAAATAACTCTAAGTATGAATACTTCGCTGAAATTTTCTAAGTTTGGGACCCCTTAACAAACTTGAAAGGACTGAATTAGGCTTAGGATTTGTAGGGTCTTACAGTTTTAAACATGTAGCCATAACACGAATTCAATATTAAAAATCGCCAATTAAGGCTTTAACATCGGACAATTCATCAAACACATGGGGACCATAAACTTGTGCATGGGAATGAGCAAACATGCAAAAATATCATGTTTACACGAATCAATTCACAACTTTGGAATTTGATATGAATATCATAACATTCAAAATATGAATTGGCTCATTCCACTTGAAAACACATATACTCTTAATTTGAAATCAAACAAATGGGGATCATGAGTTAAACATGGGAGTAGTTAAACCATGAAAATCACATAACCTTCAATATTAGAAATATGGGTTAAGGCTTTAGCATGTGAAAATTATCATTCGAACATTTCAAAGCAATTTCCACAAAAAACATTTGTAAACATGATACATAATCGAATTTCAAGAAATTTTATGGATATAATTCATATTAACATGTAAGGATCATAACTTTGAACTTGAAAATGAGATTTTGGGATTCATGGGTGAAATGGTACCAATGAATGAACTCCCACATACTTTAGTTAGATGGATTCTTGAAGTAATGATGAATTTTATGTAGAAAGCTTGACTTTGAAATTGAAAGTTTGACTTGGAAGCCTTGGGAATGTTATTGTAAGCTTTTTCTTGAACTTCTTGGATTAGGAACCTTAATTTTTTTATTGTATTGAAGAAACTTTGATGAAGTTCTTGGTGTTCTTGAGGGGGATAGGGTTTCCTTGGAGAGAAAAAGATGAGAAATCATGTATCTAATATTTTTGGGGCTAAAATCAAGTGTTATGGACGGATTTGGGTGAGGGGAAGTGACAAAGTGCCCCTAGACCATTTAGGAACTGAAATAGTGTGTGAAACAGTTCATTGATATGGTTTCCATCATGTCGTGTCGCTAATCGGGTCGATGATCGACGCGTCGCGTCCCAATCGCATCAGCTTACTGCCTCTCATGAAAAATGACATAACATTTTGCTCGGGTATTAGATTAAAGCGAAATTGGTATCGTTGGAAAGATAATTCAATTATCTACAATTTGGTGGATCTTAAGCTGCAAAATTCAATGTATATAAAAAGTTATACATGTTTAAAGTAGACCCTTGAAGAATCGAACCCCAAACTTTGGACGAATCTAAGGTTCTTAGCTCAACTTGGCTCTTAGTGATTCTTATGAATATTTTTCACCTCGAAAGTACATCGAACACGAGGATAAAGATGATGAAACTCATAGTAACATGGAAATAATTTGGATTATAACTTATACACGTAGGAACGATGGTTCAAAGACTATCCCAAAAATACGGGGTGCTATATTATCTTTCCCTGGGAATATTCGTCCTCGAATGAGACTAGTTAGACTAAGAGTACTGTACGAAGGTAACTGAGATCATATTCTAAAAATGCCTGACTTGGAACATGATTGTATAACTAATTCCAAAACATGATATATGAACTGAATATCATGAACTGAACTGTTTTCTTGAATACATGCAATGACATTAGAATAATTATAAGGTTGAGATAGAAACGAGAGAATCAACTGATAAGTAACTATTAATTTAAGTTGGATCCTATTTCATGAAGAAAAATAAAAGGTTTAGGACATGAATACTTGGGGTATTACATTACATCTCCCCCTTGGGATACTTCGTCCCCCGAATGATACTGACTTGGTTGAAATACTATGGAAAGACTGAGATGATGCACGGGAAACTTATGGACTGAATCGTGACTGAATATCTAGGATATGAATCTAATGCATGATGCATGAACTAAGATAAATTCACAAATTACTTGGATGTGAATGAATTACCTCTTGGAATAGCTAGTATGACTAGATGGAAATCCCTAGGAACTTGTCTGTTGAACTGCTAGACTGGATTGCTGGCTATATAGACTGAATTATATTGAAAGCTTATAGTCAACTATACATTCCACTTGTACACCAACATGACATTCAAACCTATCTTCATAACCACACATGAACTTGTAGGCAAACAACCACAAAAACATCTCTCTCATATTCTCTAAACCTTTATCAATAACAACTTTTATGCACTAGTCCAAGAAAACACACATAGAATTTCAACTAATCATGACATAAGAAGAGGTCACTGAAAGTTAGAACATAAGGACCTAAAACATGAAAGGATAACTTTGACACTTAACTGAGGCCTGAGGAATAAAGTATGAAAATCATGAATTCATCGAAGAGAGCTAAACTGGGGGCATACATGACATAAACTAAATGTCACTGATCATTAGGAGTGTAGCATGAGGGATTCACGCCAAGAGAAACGTTACTTTGCTAAGGGATTCACGCCTAACGCCTACCACACCATTACAAACGTGAAATCTTTATTGTGGTATAACAACAATGTCAATTGTGATTTCCTTCGCACTCATAGGTAACTAAACTTCTCTGTTGGGGTTATGGAAGCCGAATGAGATACTATCTATTGCTGTGAGTTTGTGAGTTCGTGACACGTATGTTGCTTATATCATTATTCTCTTCATCTTAATCTAAATTCTTTGTGGTTGCAAACGCAAGAATACGCCAGTATAACATTTAACTTGTTCAAAAGAAAGGTTATCTGTCTGGAAAAGAGATAATGTCAAGATAGTAGGGTCCCATCCCCTATTAAAAAGTTAGTGTCGTAACTGGATTAACCTCTTGGAGAATTCGTACTGTTAGACACGCTTTAAGCTCAAAAGAGTTAAAGTGAAATAATCCTCAAATAGGTCGAAAGACGCCTGGATTTACCATCGAATAAAATTCTCTATAAGCACATGCATGTCTGAATTCCGCACACTCATAGCCAATAGAGACGTATAACTCAGAAGGTGGACATAACCCCAACTCCTCAATTCTCATTGTTTACATATTACAAAACATTCGTTCTTTTACTTTTCTATTTTCTGCTTTACTCTGTTATTTTGGTTACATTACTTTCACAATACAATTCCCCCCTTCTTACGAGACTTGCACTAAAAGTCTAGTAATCGTTGCTTACTTGTTGACCAAGCTATTCCCTGTGGGATCGATACCCAACCCAGGTTGGATTCTATATTTGCTAACGACCGCTTTACACTCCTACGAAAGCTGTAGATTGAGCGTTATCACATGACCTGAGTTTGGAGTTCATGATTTCATGGAACACGATTTGTACTGTTGAGTGGACTGGAACTCCTCATACTAGGAACTGTAAGCGTACATGGTTTTTCTATAAATCATATGAATATGAGTTGTGATCATAGGGCTGACATATAAGGCATAAGTAGATGTCGTGACGACTGGAAATTTTTTACTAAGATAAGAATAGGTTGGGAATCATCCTCCCTTACTGCTTTTCTACACATACTGGCACCACTACTAGAATTTGAGAGCCTAACTTGGTTACTTGTTCTATCATCTCCCCTTTAGACTAAAGCTATCATCTTAATTTTTTTGGACCCCTTAAATAACTCTAAACTAAAATGCAATTACTTTACTCTAAGTTAACACCATCTAGAGCTTCAACTCCCTTTTTTTCCTATTAGCTAAATTTTCAAAGATTCGAACTTAGATTCTAACACTTAACATGGATATCCCCAAACCTTCAATGAATTATACTAACTTGCTTCATAGCCTACTAATATCAAATCTAAACCATGAAAACTACCATCACACCTAAACATCCGACATCAACAACATATAATTTTGAATCAACAAACTTAAATATTAGCATACACTATTTCAAGCTTACTGATTCACCTTTCATACAACTAGCCCCATGAATACATAACATAATACAGATAACACTATCCCAACTCCACTACTGCTAAACTTCTGGGTTCATGCTTCCAATTCTAGATCATATGCTATCATAGGATTCTGAGAAGGGATCTAAAAGCACACCTGACTTTGGATTAGTGCACGAGTTTTCATGAACATAAATAAAATCTTTAAGACTTTGGAACATTACGGAACTGATAGGATACTTTTGAGTCTATGTACAATCATATAACTGTCTATAGGGACTAACTGAGAAAACTCTGTCTGTAGGAATTTGAGTTTGCCTATTTTTGTTACCTCGAAAACAAGTTGGCATGAATGGAGTAAGATTAGAATCTGTATAAGTTTCTTAGAGAACCTTTCTATAGCATGATCTTAGACATGAAAGAAAGGAAACATTTCCTAAATTCCCTGTAGCTTCTTGAAAAAAAGTACAGACATCTTCGTACCATTCCTCAAGACTCTACTAGACATGACTTTTCTCTAATACTAAGTTTGTAATAACCCAAGACTACCCCCTAGTCGTCAGATGGTGCTTGGAACCACAAGTGATCCCAAGCAAACCCAAGAACCAGTATACTGTTAAGCAACTGAATTATAATAAAATAAATAACAAGTTCCATTGTGCGGAAACATATCATGGAATAAACTAAATAAATACATTACTGATAAAGTTTACAATCTGATAAAACTGAAGAAAGAAACTAAAATTTACATAACTAACTCTAACTGAAATCTATGAAGCCTCTACTATACTGACTCCAGATAGTTGAGACATGTCTCCAACTACCACCAATCAAAACATATGAAAATAAATGAACTGTACATGAACTAAAACTTTCTGGAGTCCGCAAAATAAGAGAACTCATCACCTGCTGGCTAAAAAATGCAACTTTCTGATCATGATATATGGGCCATAAATTTTACCTGCATTATGAAACAATGCAGCCACATAGACGTATATGTGGATCAATACTTCTGGAATGTACTGACTATGCAAGGGTGAATGCAATAAGTAAAATTAATTTCATATGTAATCTTAGAACATGCATGCTAAGTGTAAGTAGACTCACTAATAGGCTGGAATAAACTGAAACCTGAAAACATCTTAAATAATGAGTGATAAACATACTCTGATAAGATGGTGAATCTCTACACTTAGTTTTTGTAAAACTATACTTTAAGGATATAAGTAGAACTGAAGTTGGGATATGGTAAAACATGGCTACTATATGAATATTGAGTCTGAAACTACGTGATGGAGACTGACATAACTGAAGTATCTGAGTGTACAATCATAGTGAGCATGAATGCATAAACATACAAAATCAAACATAGTCATATACTAAACTTAGCTAATTAACTGAATGACTACTAGCTAAAATACTAGTCATGTGAGACTGAACTGTACTTAGTCTAAATAACTGGACTGAAACTGTGGAGTACTATACATATGAGTTAAGGACTATGTAAACAATATGAGATAACTGAGCATGAATACGTGGAAACTATAATATCTGAGAATGCAAGACCAAGCGTACAACATGATTCTGAAATAGTCTGTAAACTAAAATACTAATAACTGTATGTTATGGTGAAGAAAACCTAAAACTAAACTCTAAACTAAATACTAAAATGAGATAGTAACTGAGATTATGGGAGGTATAATCTAATCTACACGCCCAAATCTGAGCTAATCAGGATCAAACCTGTAATCCCAGTTGGAAGGGAGTCAGTATCGTGCCACGGGTACTAACGCTGGCTGTGTGGATTACTAAACTGGTATCCCAAAGGATTAAGGAGTAACCCTATACTGTAAAAAAAACTTATGAAATATGTGTCAACCCTAACCTGGCAGAAAGACATCTTAAACCTATGCTGGCTACGTAGTTCTATAACTCAGGGATTGCTAATAAGAGTTAAACCCTAAACTAGCAGGAATACACCCATCTCTGGGTTTTCTCGGTTCTGAATCCTACTCCCAGTTGAATAACACTGGAATACTAAGTGGTGCATACACTGTTAACTGATAACTAATAAGCTCAGTTCATAGTATTCTGAAAATAATAGTGCATACGGATTTCGAGGTAATTATTAACTTATAAATTGATACTGGGACTGAAACCAGGCTGAGCTAACTTAATCAGACTCATAATTGACCATATTACTGACTGGATGATATTTCCTATAGTATAACAAAAATCATTCTGTAGATTTTGGAAAAATAGACAACAGCTAAATTTCAGGAATTCATAGCCCTCGGGACTCGATGACAATACAACAAGACCATACTAAGGCTTTGAGGACATGATAAAGAGTCATTACTTAAACAAACCCATCGCTTGGGCATTTCATCAAACACTTGCAATTAATGGTTTAAGCTAAGCATGGGGATAGTTTTAGACATATAGCCATAGCATGAATTCAATATTAAAAATCGCCAATTAAGACTTTAACATAGGACAATTCATCAAACATATGGGGACCATAAACTTATGCATGGGAATGAGCAAGCATGCGAAAATATCATGGTTACATGAAACAATTCACACCTTTGGGATTTGATATGAAGATCATTACATTCAAAATATGTATTGGCTCATTCCACTTTAAAACACATATACTCTTAATTTGAAATCAAACACATAGGATCATGAGTTAAACATGGGAGTAGTTAAACCATGAAAACCACATAACCTTCAATATTAGAAACATGGGTTAAGGCTTTAGCATATAAAAATCATCATTTGAACATATCAAAGCAATTTCCACAAAAACCATTTGTAAACATGATACATAATCTAATGTCAAGAAATTTCATGAATATAATTCATATTAACATGTAAAGATCATAACTTTAAACTTGAAAATGAGCTTTTAGGATCCATAGGTGAAAGGAAACCCATGAATGAACTCCCACATGCCTTTATTAGATGGATTTTTGAAGAAATCATGAATTTGATGTAGAAATCTTGACTTTGAAATTGAAAGCTTGACTTGGAAGCCTTGGAAATGTTATTGAAAGCTTTTTCTTGAACTTCTAGCATTAGGAACCTTGATTTCTTGATTGTACTGAAGAAACTTTGATAAATTTCTTGGTGTTCTTGAGGGGGCTAGGGTTTTCTTAGAGAGAAAAAGATGATAAATCATGTATCTAATGCTTTTGGGTGCTAAAATTAAGTGTTATGGGCGGATTTGTGTGAGGAAAAGTGACCAAAGTGCCCCTAGATCCTTTAGGAACTGAAATAGCATGTGAAATAGTTTAGAGATGCATTTTCCATAGGTTCTATGACCGCATCGCGTTCCAATCTTGTCGGCTTACTGTCTCTCACAAAAAATGTCATAACATTTTGCTCGGGTATCGGATTAAGGCAAAATTGGTATCGTTGAAAAGTTAATTCAACTATCTAAAATTTGGTGGGTCTTAAGCTGAAAAATTCCATGTATATTAAAAGTTATATATGTTCAAATTAGAACCTTGAAGAATCGAACCCCAAACTTTGGACGAATCTAAGGTTCTTAGCTCAACTTGGCTCTAAGTGATTCTTATTAATATTTTTCACCTCGAAAGCACATCAAACACGAGAATAAAGATCATAAAACTCATATTAACATCAAAATCATTTGGATTATAACTTATACACGTAGGAATGACGGTTCAAAGACTAGCCCAAAAATATGGGGTGTTATAGGTTTACAATGAGATGTAACATTTTGAAATCTGATCACTTCATTATTTTAGGTACTTGAACCTCTCATAAGATTTTATGAAGTGTTATGTCATGGGCTCTTCAAGAGCACATTGACTTCTTATTATGATTGTTTGCTCCTTATCCTTTTCAAAAATTATTTTATGGAACTGATTGGTCTACCACGCTTCACACATGCATAGACTTTGTCCTTAAGGGACACAAAATAGGAGCACTCGCAACTTAAATATGACATGTTTTTGGCATTTGACTTGAATTATCTTTTGAATGAGGATCTGATGATAATTCCTAATATATTTCTTAGTTGCTTATAATCTCCCCTTTAGGTTAGGAAAACTAACATACATCTGTTGACACCTAATTTTTGCTCCCCACAATCCAATTTAATTTTAATTTTTTTTTAATTTTAAAATAAAATCACAATAATTATTCTATGGTAATAAGTAGTACTTTGGTGCACTGCAATAGTCGTTGTTTTGTGGTGATAAGTAGTGTTTTGGTGTGTTGGAATTATTGTTGTAGAAGCCTTAGAAGGCTATAGGATTCTTATTAAGTGTTTGTTCGAAGAAGTCATTCTTATTTGTTTGTTTTCACCTTGTCGAATTTATTGGTCAATTTGTCATATGGTTTATTTTCACTGCCTCATCTGTATAATTTAGATTTTTATTTAAAAAGCTTACTTTCTTGAGATTATATGACTATTTTGTTTAGTATGAATATAGAAGAAAGTCATAATTGTTAATACCTATTGGCATCCTAGAGAAAGTTTGTTAATTCCTTTCTGTGTAGCTTTGTTCAATTGAACATAAGTCTGTGCCGTCCCATCTTAGTTCATTACTAGTCTGTAACGGTCCTTCTGATTTTCATGTCATCGCTCAAGATTGCATTTTTATTTTCAGTAGATGTTGATTTTTGATTGGATTAGACTCGTGTTAAAATTTAAAAATATTTGTCATGTGATCGGTGTTCTCTTTTCTCCTCGAAAGATTCCTTTCTAACATAGTCTCTCTTTTCTCCGAATCAAATGCTTTCTCACCCCGACTTTTCTTTTAATTGGTTATTTTGGTTTAAATATTTTTGGGTACAATCGCTGGTTCTTCATTCTAGTTTGAATATTATTTACTATGAGCATAAGCTTATTATGTTAGCATAGTTCCCTTGTGGCTATTTCAGCTTGTTGTGTTAGTATGAAATTTTTTCTCGACGAAGATTTCAATTCGTTGTTCTCAATTGAAAGCTCCTCTATGACTTTGTAAACATGGATTTTGTGGTATGCCAAAGCAAAAAAAGAAAAAAGAAGATGAAAAAGGGTTAAACAACTTGAAATAGTATGTTTGTGGGTTTGTTTATCCAGTTCACTTAAAATGGTTCAAACATGCTTGAATGCAATAGGTACGTGATTTCTCCTGAACACCGATTTCTCATGAAATATTTAGTTTTTCTTGCCTTTTGTAGCTATGGTCATTTTAAAGAGGTTCGTAATGGATGTAATTGGCCTTCTCTTTGTTTAGATGTCACTCATTAATTTCTTTTCTCCTACATCCACAAGATTAGTTCTTGAATTTGTTTGGCCATCCTTGGAAAATATTGTACTTGTTGAAATGTGAGGTTTTTTTAATAACCTTTCTTTGTTAAACTGGTATGAATTGGTGTCCGTGTCATGTTATTTTTTTATTTTGTCCTTTAGTTAATCATGTACTAGTTCCCTTTGAATTTTCTTTCTTCCCTTAATAAATTGCGTGCTAACTACTGTTAATTTGCCTATTTTGATTGAACTTGTTTGAAGTGACATGAATAGGTCCTACTATTTTCAATCGTCTTTTGATTATTTAAGATCCATTCCATGTTGCCATTTTTAGTTAATTTGCATTTGTTTCCTTTACTTTTCTCTATCTTTGATTGACCATGTGTTAGCTCCCTTTACTTTATTTTCCTCCCTCCTTTCTTTGTTCGATTATTGACTAATGTGCTTTATTGCATGGAAATCACTTGAGTCCTGCATGGACTCTTACCCTCTCGCATATTCATTGTCCAATGGGGCCCATATTTTATGTCAAACCCTAAAAGAAAGTCTAAACAAGCCACATGGCATACAAGGAGTCAAAAGAAGAAGAATGGGCTAAAGTCTCGTCCTTGAAGTGGAAAAGAGACTCGGAAGTCTTATTCTTTATTCATTTGTTGTTGTCTTTTATTATTATTTATTTATTTCTTTATCTCATTAGTCATTCATTTGGGCCTCGAAACCAAAGTTGTACTTAATATAGTGTAACACCCTAAATCTGGTAACCAAAACGCTACACGGTGCTCATGACCCCGAAGGACCATAAGCTAACCCATGACTAATATATGTACCTTTATACTGCATAATATGCTGAATAATGTGGTAACATGAACTAAAAGACCATAAGGTTCACATAACTGAAGTAAAATATAACATCTAAATGGGGTATGAAATACCCAAAACAACTAAAATAACTGTCTGAACATAATAGTCTGGAAAGCCTCTAACTGACTGAACTGTCTGAGTAAGGAGTTGATGGAACATGTCCCCAACTAACTCTAACTAATAAACTAATTAATGATATAATAGTAAAATAATCATGTCCTCAAAGGATGAGGACTCACTGCTAACTCTGACTGCTGATATCTGGAAATCTACTGATGCTCTGGAGCTCATGTCTCTGAACCTATGGTATAAGAAACCATAGCACAAATGCGTCAGTACATTGAATGTACTGATATACATGTGAGGTAGGCTGAATACATGGGGTTCATATGCATGAACAATACAGGCTAACTGAATAATATGAATGTGAGAATACATACATGCATACATAGTAACTATATCTGAAATCGTGATAACATGAGTATGCTAATGAATAACATGACTAATGACTGAATTCTGATAACTGATAACATGAGTGACCATATCTGACAGTCCTTAATCTGATGGAACTAGTTGAGTTCTGTACTGTATCTGAGTTGACTGTATCTGATAGTCCTGAATTCTGAAGAACTATCTGAGTTCTTTTACTGAGACTGATACTGAGACTGTGGAAGGTAGTCATCTAACCGACATGCCCCAAAGGATGTATTATAGCTGAATTGGGGTCCAATATGTGCCCTGATTGGAAAGGTGTCAATATCGCGCCACTGGTAAGGACAACATGTAAGTGACCCTAATATAATAGGTAACTCTAGTAAGAATTGTAGGAATCATCATATATAAGGTTAATCCACCTCATATAACCTCATATAGAAGGCTATGATGTCTCAACCTATGCTAGCTTCATAGTTCTGGAATGTAAGGATTGCTTCTAAGAATCACACCCTCATATAATAGGTGAGTTCCCTCTCTAAGGTTTCCTCGGTGCTAATTTTTACTCCCATATGAATATACACTAAACATGATTTACTATACTGAACATGGACTGAGTTACTGACTTCCGTTGACTGATGGAATACTATTGATATCTGACAACTGACTGGGTTCATGAGATCATGGATATTTCCTGAGTCATCAGATTGTCTAAAGTCTAAGGATCATAGATTGACTGAGAGTATCGTGGAAACATGACATGGATCTAGGCACACTGCTAATATTTTAGGTACCAGTACCCCCAGGACTCGATAGAAGGAAACTGACAAAACATGACCCACATGAACATATCAGTAACTTCATAATCCATAATACATTTACTGAAGCATTTATCAAACATGTGATCTGCATAAACTTGTACATATATGGGGATTTCATGATATCATGCTATTTGGGCATTTTTCTTCATCTAGACATTTAAACAAACACATGGTAGGCATAGTATGTGTAGACAACATTATACAACAATTAAACATCATGATTCAATTCTTATTTCATCATTCAAGAGTTTAATCATAGATTTACATGAATCTACATCTATACTAATCAAATCCACATAAAATTTATCCCCCTAACAAGGAATAGAATTCAATTACTCATTACCAACATGAACAAGAGCAACCCAATCAATGAAATTCATAAAGGAAATCCATAAACTTAAACTTTGAAAAGAAATTATTAGGATTCATGGACGAAAGGAGTCCATGAATGAACACTATACATACCTAGGTTGAGTTTCTTGAAGTTCTTGAACTTGAAGAAATTGAATCTCTTAGTTCTTGAAGAAGATTTGGATTTTGTTCTTGGAGATTAATGTTAGAGAGAAAATTCTAGTTTGGTTGTGGTAGAAAAATAATAAATTTCTGAGCTTTGGTCGGATATAATTGGGTATATAAACGGTTGGTAAAAGAACAAAAAGCTCCTTTTTAAAATGGCTTTAATTTGTTGAATCGTGATCTGCGATGGCTCGTGCGATGGTCCATCGTTTTGACCATCGTACGTGGACCAAGAAAAGGGCTTACTGCCTAAGTAGCGACGGTTTGGGCGACGGTCCATCTCAATTTTGATGGTCCATAAACCTGTCCATCACACCATATCCAGAAGGTGGCCTTATTGTTTTCCTTGCAACGGCCTGAGCGACGATCTGTCGCTAGTCCTACGGTTCATCGGCCTCACCGTCGCACCTGAACGGTTTTGTTGTCTTCTATATTTTGGCCATAATTTTCTCCTCCGATGTCGGATTTTGATGAAATTGGTATCGTTGGAAAGCTAATTCAATTTTCCACATGACAAAAAGTGAAAATCTTAAAAATACCACATGTACAAAAGTGGATTCATCTTTCAAAGTAAGTTTCTAAAATACTTGAGAGGATTTTAAGCTAGGGAAAAGTACGGGGTATTACATATAGGTGAAGAAAAACTCGAGCCAAAGGTTCGAGGAAAATAGATTAGGATAGGTTATGGGCCAAATGCCCCATTAGATTAGGACAGGTTTCGTTGATTTGGGCCTAATAGACTAAATCGTTTACTTTTTCCTCCCTTTCCCCTTTTATGTGTTTATTTGTTTATTTGTTATTTTTAGACTTAGTTAAAATCCCTACTAAGTCGCCTAAATCTATTTTACACAAGTCTCTTCTAAAACTCAATTACTTTTCAACAAATCAATCTTTTTGAAGTTAGTCAAAAGAAGTTTTCAAATAGTCTGGATAACCACAAGTTAGCGGGCGTTTTAGGTGCCTTAACACCTTCCTAAAACATTAATAGGAACCGCTTATCTAGAATCTCAAACTTAAATGATTTTTCTGTTTTCGATCGTTTAAAATATCTTATAAAGGTTTCTTAATTCCTTTTCAAAATTATGTGGCGACTCTTTCAAAAGTCAAAATTTTCACAAAACAAAAATAGCGACTCTGCTGGGGAGTTTTGAACTAGCTTCTAACCAAATGTTTGATTTCGTCTTTTGATTAACTGTATATGTGATTATATGTTTGATTTTGTGGTATTTAATTATTGAATCTTATAGTATATTCCTACATCTATTTATAAACTGCTTTGGGGTTTCGTGGATGTCCCGGCCCCTGTTGTTCAATGCCAAATAACGTATAGGTAATACGAAGGTTTATTAGCACGTGAGTCGTCTGATGGCTGGTCGTATTTCCAAACCTAAGTCATCTACTTGGGAACCTAATTCAAACCCACTCTAGACACCTAGGATAGAGCTTAACCAAAATTCTATTTTAGGCATGAGCCTAGGACGACCCAATACCCAAGGGGGTATTAGGCCCATTAGAAAAATTTTCCTACGTCTATTGACCCCTAGTCAATTACAGACGAATCATATTTATGTGTTGAAGAAAATGTATGTTTGTTTTATCCAATCCATTATCCTTTGGGAGGAAGAGGAAGGCTCATCTTTGTCTGCTTTCGTGTAGGATATGGCTCAACTGCATTCTCGCAAAAAGTTCAAGATGGTTACCGAACCCAACAACTTGCTACAACTTTGACGGGATTACATGAGCGGAGAAGAAAGAAAGATTGTTAGAACACATATCGGGCATTTTCCTTCATTGATCGAGATGGACGCTTGGCCCAAAATGATTCATGTGCTGATGACCTTTTTGGGATGATCAGAATATGGTGTTTCACTTCGGGGATGTTGAATTAACTTCCGCTATTGAAGAGGTGTTGATTTGTTATGAGAGTAGTGAAATGTGTTTCAAGAGAAAAGAGACACCCAATAAGAATATTCTAGTCCCGATTGTGTGGGACCATCAAGAGATCAAGAAGGTCTTTTTACTTTATGATGATACCTAGCTAGGGGACGTGATGGGGTAAATATACCTTTTCGTGAGTTATATCACCGGTTCAGAAGGTTTAATGCTTTTTAGAAATTCGAACATAAATTTAAGTCGAAAGAAAAATGGAAGGAGACAAGAGCATTTGCATTTACGGTAGGCCTACTTGGAACTATGGTGTTTCCACAAGGATAAAATAGCACAATTCATCCAAGGGTTGTCACGGCAACCCACGCACTCTTCTATGGAATAAAGTACGGTTCTGAAAAGGTATTCCATAACTTAGCTCCCATGATTGTAGCTAACATATATCGAACTTTGGGAAGGTGTCAAGTCGAGAATCATTTCTTTCAAGGTTGCAACCTTATCTTGCAATGGTGGATGATGATGCATTTGGTCAAAAATACAGAATGGTAAAGCCTGATCATAAAACGAGGGATGATCTTTCATCATCGCATGGCATGTGGTTGTTCCTATACAAGCTCAAAAGGGAAGCATCTCCGGGATTTTGGTTTAAGATTTTCGGAGAATTAAGGGATGACGATGTCCAATGGTCCATCAAATATCTTTGTTCGAGGAGATACACCATTCGAGGGGGTGAGTGGACTTTTATAGTGCTACCAGGTCTAAGAGGGACCCGTCCTTACAACCCTGCCAGAGTTCTTAGGCAATTCGAGATCAAGTAGGAGACACCCCAAATCGAGTCTATGCTTAGATTCTTCACTGAATTTGATGAAGAAGAGTCTCCGCTCAAAGACTACATGGTAAATGGATAGAGAAGAAAAGGGTGGAAGGAAGTCTATTTCAGTATGAACCCGAAGTCAGTGACACTTACAAGGAGTGGTTGAAGAAAGGTCTCGTCGGAGCATTGATTTCGGGGCGAAATGTACCCACTCGAGTTGTTGATGTAGAATCGGAGCATCAGATTCGATGCCACAGGCTTCGAGATGGATTTCAAAAAAATGAAATTGCACACCGGTAGATTCATATGGAGTATTCTTTGACTATACGTACGTTGAGGAAAGAGTTGAAGTGAGCCAGGCGGAGGCTGATGATGCTAGGCAGTGTCTAATCAATTTGGATGATAGCATGGCTTCTCAAATTGATAGTATAGAAAGAATGACCTACGAAAACAAGGCACAGTTATGCGGGAGTCATCTGATCATCAACAGGTATCAAATATCACAGGAGGTGAACAAGGCTAAGAAGGCAAAGGCAAATGAAGGAGAATCCAGTAGCTAGTTTTTCTATTCCCCTGCGTGGTACCTTATCTTCTTTCATGTTATTTTTCTTTCCCTAAAGATTGTATCCCTCTTTTGTTATTTTTATAGGTATTTATGCCCTTTTACATATCTATGAAAGTTAGGGGGATAATGGATTGGCTTTAAAGAGGCGTATATTTTCTTCAAAATCCGTTAGGCCCAAACCCTTGGCTCAAAAAGGGTCACCCCAGTTATGATACACGCTATTATAATGTTTATGTGGTATAACTGCTTTATGTGTGTTTTTTTTAGTCAAAGGAAAATTTATCCACTACGCGCTCGTGGATCAATTTGTCTATGACACCAAAAACTCTATGTGGTAACTTCTTGTTAAGTATCTTGCATTACTTATCACTTATGGAAACTAACATATCTGCCTTTGAGTTATTTTACTTTACAACTAATAGAAAACTACTTCGAGTTGAAATAAGCTGGCAGAATATCCTTACTTCACCCGGTCAAGAGCGCATAAAATCCGATCCTCTAACCATCATTAAAAAATGATCAGAAACAATAAAGAAAATACATTGACCATCAGGGACAACGTAATAGCGGAACAAAGTGAGATGATTGCCGAACTAGCGAGAAAATTAGAAATACTTCAGGAGGAGATAAATCGTATTCAAGATTTGGATAACCTGGCCATCACTGTCAATACTCCCACTCCAGGAGGACACGGGACTCCAATCCATATCCCTCCTCTCAGTACGCCTATTCTCGGGGATCATACAATTAACATATCGTTCGTTTCCGCTCCTCAACTTGTCCAAAACACCAACCGAGAAAATAACCCAGATGCTTACCATCCATAAAATCCATCCCTAACCCAACAAAACCCACTTCCAAATCCATAAAATTCGCTCCCAAATCCACAAAATCCATCCCTAAATATACCGAATCTACCAAATCTATCTCTAAATTCACAAAATCTATTTTTGAATCCTCAAAATCCTTCTCAAAACCCTCTAAACTACTCTTAAATCCTACAAAACATTTCCAATTTCCAAAATATTCTCCCCACCTACCACCCAACCTCCTCTCATCCTCAAAATCAAGCTATCCTTCTAAATTTTTCTCATGTCATCATATCCCCTGACATCTATAATTCCTTTCTGAATCCCCAGATAGACCATTATGAGGAGAAGGAAAAAGAGTGGAGAACCAAGCAAGAAATAAAGTTGTTGGCTATGAATGAAGAGATCATGAGGATCAAAGAATCTTATGGGGAAGGGCACAATGATTATGTAGGTTACGATGATCTATGTGTTCACCCTGGAGTAGATGTACTAGAACAATACAAGGTCCCTAAATTTGAAGTGTTCGACGGTACTGGAAATCCAATGGCCCATATGAAAATGTATTGTGATCAAATGGTGGGGGTAGGAAAAAATGAGGCATTATTAATGCGCTTATTTAGCCGAAGCTTAACTGACGAAGCCTTAGATTGGTTCACGCCTCAAGAACTCATCAAGTTGGAGGGAGTTAACTAAAGGTTTCCTCGATAGGATTGCATTTAATATTAAATCATCTCTGATCGATACTCATTAGACCATATAAAGCAGAAGAATTATGAGTATTTCTAAGACTGTCTTTTGTTAGAGAAAAGAAGATACCAAAGTACAACCGCCCATGTCTAAGGAAGAGATGGTGTTTGTGTTCTCTCATTCTCGGGAGGGAGAATATTATACTAGGATGGTATCCACAGTCAGGGCAAATTTCACAGATTTGGTAAAAATTAGGGAATTACTAGAAGAAGGCATTCGAACAGGAAAAATTGTCAAAACCCCAACATCGTCTGGAACTTTTATTTCCCAAAGAAGAAAAAGAAAGATGTAGGCGCGGTCTCTGCTGATTCTGTTGCTAAATTGAATAAGAAATTCAAGCCTAGAAACATTTTGTCCTCTCCGTTGTCGCCAAATTTTCAGCATGTGGTCTATACCCAACAGCAGTACCAAGCTACACTTCCAAATATCCAATCCCAATACCAAGCTCTATAGCCAAATATTTTACCCCAATACCAGATTCCACAGCTGAATTATCAGCCTCATGTTTAAGCTACCTTTCCAAATAACCGAATAAACATCCAAGGGCCTCTAAATTATCATCAAGTGCCTCCTCCTACTATTCAGAACCATTATAACCCTCCACGTCCAAACCTTGAAAAAATACCTCCCCAAAACTTCACGCCACTGGCCGAAAGTCGCACCCAACTCTTTAGGAGATTGAAAGATGCCGGTCATTTACAGCCTATCCAACCCAAACTTATCAATCCCAACTCCTGATTCTATCATGCCGATCAACATTGTGCCTATCATTAAGGAGCGACAGGGCATAGTACCGAGGATTGTGTTAGTCTAAAGAATAAGCTTCAAGATTTGATTGACCAAAAGGTCATCACATTTCAGTCGTCGTCACCAAATGTAAATAGTAATCCATTGCCTAATCATGGGGAGCCTACATTTAATATGATTGAAATAGAGGGCGAATGGGCATCTAGCAAGACCATCACTAAGGTGAATTCAGAAAAGCTCAAAGCGATGGAAGAGGTAGAGAATATAGAGAGATGTGGCTTTCTTCAGTGTCAATGAGAAGCCCCCATGTATAGTAATGACAGTCCTGACTCAGGCATACACTCTTCCGCCTAGGAAGGAATTTATTGTGGAGACCGTCGCTGCCCAAGGGATGACACGATATTAACGATGCTACATTCCTGAAGATTTAACCAATAGGAAGGATTCGCAGAAAAGGCCAATCACTGAAGGAGAGGCCGAGGAATTTTGGAAGTGTATGCAACCGAAAGACTACTCAATTACCAAGCATTTAGAGAAGACTCCAGCCCAGATTTCTATTTTGGCACTATTAATGAGTTCACAATACCACCGATAAACTTTATTAAAGGTCTTGGACGAAGCATATATTCCCGTAGGCACGAGCATTGAGAATCTAGCTGTGATGATAGAAAATATTATAGGAAGTCATCGCATATTCTTTAGTGAAAAAGAGTTGTTGTTTGAGGGAGTAATGCATAATAATGCCTTACACGTCACTGTCATCTGTTGGGACTATGTGATCAATCAGGTACTGATAGAAGACGGATCTAGTTTGAACATTTGTCATTTTCCCACATTGGTTCAAACGGGCTATGATTTGGGGAAAATTCACCAGAGTCACGTAAATGTGAGAGCATTTGGTGGAGGGCAGAGAGATACCGTAGGTGAAATTGATTTGTACATCCAGATGGGACCTGCTGAATTCAAGGCTAAATTTCATGTTATGGATATTCACCCTAGTTACAACCCGCTCTTGGGATGACCATGGATCCATGGTGCAAAGGCAGTTTCATCGATCCTTCATCAGTTATTGAAGTTTATTTGGAAGGATAATGAAATAGTCATCCAAGGGGAAGGAAGCCACGCAAATCATCCCAATAGTTATGTGTCGGTGATTTTAGACATCCCAAAGGGTAGTAGTTTTTATACAGTGGAGATTGTAAGTGTTGCGGAAAAGAACCTGATGCCCAAAGCTCTAATTCCTACTGTCTACAAAATGATTGCGACTGTGATGTTAAGAAATAGGTTCGATCCTGGTCGGGGTTTAGTTAATAATCTGGAAGGAATTATTAAGCCCATTATGGTCCCCGAGAAAGCATCTAAATATGGGTTGGGATATCAGCTGACGGAGGAGGATGAGATTAAGAATAAGTCAAAGGAGAGTCTGTCTAGGCCTTTGCGCCTCTTGTACCAGTCATTTCTCGTGTGTGAGATGCCAAATGATGATGGTCTTGGGGATGGGATAGAAAATCTATTCAAAGGATGTTATGTTGTACCAGATGATTTCCCCAAGTCCAATGGGGTGGAGAAGGTTGCACCAGGAGAGGCTTTGCAAAACTGGACCTCCACTCCTCTGATAAACCATCACTCATCGTGGTAGATGAAAGGGAAATTACAAGTAGTTTTAAAATCGGTGATGATCCGGAGAAAGCCTTGTAATCCACCCTTTATGTATCAAACTTCCTTTTCATATTTTACTATTTTCAAAAAGACACGGACCCGTATTTGCGCGAGTTATGAGCCATAGTTTGTACTTATTTCCCAAATTTTAATGAAAAGGCCTACCTTTATTTAAGAAGTTATTTTGAAATATAATTATATTAATATATTCTATTGTCTTGTCATTATCTTATTATCATCTAATTTAGTTTGTTGGTTTATTACAGTAGCAGTAACTTAAAACCTGCCAATTTTATGTCATGTCAAAGCTTAGACGGACAAAATAAGGGAAATGATGACAATTGGAAAGAAGGCGATGAGGAGCGGTTAGTGGAAGATATGGAGGAGTTTGAGAACCCGGAGAAGCCCAGCCAAGAGGAAACTGAAACAGTCAACTTGGGCGATCATGATAAAATCAAAGAAACAAGTGTCAGTGTCCACTTAGTAGAAGCACAAAAAAGAGAGCTCATTCACTTGTTGCGGGAGTACATTGACGTGTTTCTTGATCCTACGATGATATGTCGAGATTGATCACCAACATTATGTCACATAAGTTATCAAAAAATCCCGAGTCTAATCCAGTCAAGCAAAAAATATGAAAACTCAAGACGAACTTAAGTCTGAAGATCAAGGAACAAGTGATGAAACAAATTCAGTCTAAGGTTATAGAGGTCACAAAATATCTGACATG
Source organism: Capsicum pubescens (assembly GCA_030864215.1). NCBI lineage: Eukaryota > Viridiplantae > Streptophyta > Magnoliopsida > Solanales > Solanaceae > Capsicum > Capsicum pubescens. The sequence continues at coordinate 275,363,475 of CM061540.1, read as the reverse complement.
GCTAGCCAACATTGTCCCGGTGACGAAGAAGAACAACAAGATTCAAATTTGTGTTGACAATAGAGATTTGAATAGAGCCAGTCCTAAAGATAATTTTCCACTTCCCAACATCCATATACTCATTGATAATTGTGCAAAGCATGAAATTTAGTCTTTCATGGATTGTTTCACCGAGTATCTTCAGATATTGATAGATGATAAAGATGTAAAAAAAATAGTTTTCATTACGCCCTGGAGTGTTTATCATTACAGGGTAATTCCATTTGGTCTCAAGAATGAGGGTGAAACATACATGAGGGCTATGAAGATGATTTTCCATGATATGATTCATAGAGAGATTGAGGTGTACGTGGATGATGTGATTATAAAATCTCGTGAAAGTTCGGATCATCTGACCCATCTGGAAAAATTCTTCAATAGATTAAGAAAGTACAATTTGAATTTGAATCCTGCTAAGTGTGCTTTTGGTGTGACGGCTGGGAAATTACTAGGGTTCATAGTCAGCAGAAGGAGAATTGAACTAGACCCGTACAAAATCAAGACAATTTAGGATTTGCCACCGCCGAGGACCAAGAAAGAGGTTATGAGTTCCCTAGGTCATTTGAATTACATTAGCAAGTTCATTGCTCAGTGAAAGTCATATGTGAGCCAATTCTCAAAATATTGAAGAAAGATGCATTGAATAAGTGGACAGAAGAATGTCAGAAAGCTTTCGACAGAATCAAGGAATATTTATCTGCTCCATCGATTTTGGTTCCACCAAGGGAAGGAAGTCCATTGTTTCTTTACCTTTCCGTCTCCAAAAATTCTTTTGGATGCGTCCTTGGGCAACATGATGAAACTGGTAAGAAAGAGAAAGCAATCTACTACCTAAGTAAAAAGTTTACATCGTATGAAGCTCGTTACACTCTTGTAGAAAGGACGTGTTGCGCTTTGACTTGGGCTAAATAAAAGTTGAGACATTATCTGTCGTGCCTCATTTCCAGAATGGATCCATTGAAGTATATATTCTAGAAAGCCATGCCTACGGGAAAGCTGGCCAAGTGGCAAATGTTGCTGAATGAGTTCGACATTGTGTATGTGACTCAAAAGGAAATCAAAGGGCAAGCCTTAGCAGATCATTTGGCAGAGAATCCGGTTGGTGATGAATATGAGCCACTTCAAACTCATTTCCCAGATGAGGAAATTTTATTCGTGGGAGAAAACATTGCAGAAATTTACCTCGAATGGAGGTTGTTCTTTGATGGGGCAATCAACTTCAAAGTTTCAGGAATCAGAGTAATTTTGGTGTCAGAAATAGGCAAACACTATCCGATAACCACTAAGTTGCATTTCCCGTGCACCAATAACATGGCCGAATATGAGGCTTGCATCCTAAGTCTCAAATTGGCACTTGATATGGGCGTTCGTGAATTACTAGTCAACGGGGAATCAGACTTGTCGATTCACCAGGTACGGGAAGAATGGGCGGTAAAAAAGTTCAAGATTACTCCTTATGTGGAGCTGGTGCAGGAATTATATGGAAGATTTAAGGAAGTTGATTTCAGATATATCCCAAGGATACAGAATGAGTTTGCTGACGCTTTGGCCACTATATCCTCCATGATTCAGCACCCAAATCAGAGTTACATTGATCCTTTAAAAATAAGCTTGAAAGAGCAACCCGTGCATTGTACACATGTTGAAGAGGAGCCTGCCATGGTACTATGATATTAAAAGGTATTTAGAATTCGGGGTATATCTTGAAGAGGCCAGCAACAATCAGAAGAAGACAATTTGGCGTTTGGAAAAGAATTATTTTCCAAGTAGGGAAATCCTTTTTAGGAGGACTCCAAACTTAGGTTTCTTAAGATGTGTCGACGCTGCGGAAGCCAATAAATAAATAAATAAAGTACACGCTGGAGTTTGAGGGCCCTATATGAACGGGTTTTCCCTTGCCAGAAAAATCTTGAGGACTGGTTACTTCTGGATGACTAAGGAAAATAATTGTAGCAAGTATATGCAGAAGTGCCCAAAATGTCAAATACACGAAGATTTGATTTGAATGCCTCCACATGATCTTTATACGATGATTTCACCTTGTCCTTTCGTAGCTTGGGGTATAGATATTATTGGACCAATAGATCCATCGGCGTTGAATGGGCATAGATTTATTTTGGTCGCTATTGATTATTTTACTAAGTGGGTTAAAGTTGCTTCCTATAGAGCCGTCACTAAGAATGTGGTTGCAAATTTTGTCAGAAATAACTTGATTTGTTGATTTGGAGTGCCAGAATTGATCATTACTGATAACGGGGCGAACTTGAACAGTCACTTGGTGAATGAGATTTGTGATCAGTTCAAAATTCTTCATCGCAACTCGACTGCATACTATCTGCAGATAAATGAAACCGTGGAAGCCGCCAATAAGAACAACAAGAAGATCTTGAGAAAGATGGTAAAAAATGACAGATCATGGTATGAGATGTTGCCTTATGCTTTACTAGGGTATCGGAAGGTAGTTCGAACTTCCATCGGGGCAACTCCCTATCTACTTGTTTATGGGAATGAAGTTGTGATACCTGCTAAGGTTGAGGTACCTTCCTTAAGGATTATTCAGGAAGCCGGACTAAGTAACGATGAATGGGTTCGCGCTCGTTATGAACAACTCATGTTGATTGATCAAAAGAGAATGGTGGTTGTATCTCATGGTCAGTTGTATCAGCATAGGATGATTTGTGTCTTCAACAAAAAAGTAAAAGATCAAATATTCCAAGTTGGGAAATTGGTTGTCAAACACATATTCCCTCACCAAGAAGAGTACAAGGTCTAGTTCGCTCCAAATTTGCAAGGGCCATACATAGTTTGCAAGGTACTATCCAGAGGAGCTCTGATCTTGTCTGAGATAGATGGCCAAGAGTGGGCCAAACCAATCAATTCTGATGTGGTAAAAAGATACTTTGTTTGAAAGGTGTTTTAGCTTTTATTTTCTTTGATTGTAATCTCCTTTATAATGATGTTTGTTTTCCAATGTGTAATTTGCCTAGAACCCCTTAGGAAAAATTATCCTTTCCTTTTATGTACGAACTACGTTTGACCTGAATTCCCATGAAAGGGATACGTAGGCGGACTATGTTGGCTTCGATCAACCCCTTAGGAAAATTTATCCTTTCCTTTCATGTATGAACTACGTGATGACCTGAATTCCCAAAAAAGGGATATGTAGGCGGCCTATGTCGGCTTCAGTCAACCAATTAGATTTTTTCTATATATCCTTAGCGTAGTTTTAAACTACGTTTGACCTGATTCCTGCTTCAACGGGATACGTAGGAGCCCCAACGGCTCGGCCATATTAACCCTAGGAAATGGAAATTGGGATAGAATTTTCGAAAAGGAATCTCAAAAATTCACAAGAGGAAGATCATCATCCAACAAAGAGAATGAAGACAAACAAAGACTTTGGATCCTCTCGAGTTGATATCATCTCAAATGGCTTTAAACTAGCCAGAAATTTTGAGGAAGGCCTCAAAATTTCCACCAAACACTGGAATATACTTCAAATTCCCCAGCACCAGAGGTTAGAGTCAAACTTTTGAGGTCACCAGCTGCGACAAAGTCTAGGTAGACTCAATTTCCAACTATTATAGAACTATTTGAAGAACCCTCCAACAATGATGATGTGTTTTGGAAATCCTCCGCCGGATATAGTCGAAACCAAGAGGAAAAATTTTATTGATCTAGTACATGACATGATTGGCAAAGATTTTTTTAAAGCTTTTTTTAAGAAACTTTTGAAACTATTTTCTAAAATTAAGACTATTTTCAAAAATCCGTACAAATCTTTTACTTAGTGATTGCCTAGACGCCTATTGAAGTAAGGAGCTGGGGTGGAGGTACCAACATGACGGAGTACCTGAAAGATGGAGAGGAGCAAACCGAGAAGCGAAGGAGGTCAACACAGAGTAGTTTTACTCAAACTAATTATTTTTCTGTGGATGCAGGGATCAATACACAAAAATGAGAGTCTTTTTCAGAAAACTCCCAAGCAAGTTGGGAGCCACACTAGAGAATATAATGCTTAAGAACGGTATTTCTGGGTAGCCCCAAATATGGGTTAATACCCATTTATCAAAGACCTTTTGAATTGTCTGTCTCATTTCTTTAGATCATGAAGGACAAACAAAGGCGTCTTATCTTCTTTATGAATATTGTATTTAGAATTTTTCTAAAAATAGTCGCTAGCAAGAGCGACTTTGTGTCAACTAAATATTTACCTTGAGTGCAGGTACATTCAAGGGAATTGGCACAATAAATACAATAATCAAAGGATCACTCAATAGGAGGAAGAGCAGAAAGTCATCCTAAAAAGTTCACCTTGAAATGAAGCAACAGTATTTGAGTAATCCCCAAACAAGGGTTTTTCCCCATTTACTTGCATCCGGTGGATTTTCTATTTAACCATTTCTTCAAAAAGAGAAGATTAATAGCAGAATAAGCCATTCAAATTATGATGCTCAGTATTTGTTATTAAACTATCATAAGGCTTGACTTTGGTCGCTAGTGAGAGAGACATTGTGTCTACTAATTATCTGCCTTGAGTATAGGTACATGTAGAAAGCAAGAAACAGACAAACGAACTCAGGGAAAACTGTGTTCAAATAACCGAAAGAACTATTTCATATCATCTCATTGCCGAGGGGGCTATTGTATATAATATTTGTTGACACGTGAGATATCATACGCTGGCGTTGAGGATATCATCATCATCTAATATTTGTTTACACGTGAGATATCATACGCTGGCGTCGATGATATCATCATCATCTAATATCTATTGACACGCGAGATATTATACGCTGACGTCAAGGATATCATCATCATCTAATATCTGTTGACATGCGAGATATCATACGCTGGTGTCAATGATATCATCATCATCGAATATCTATTGACACATGAGATATCATATACTTGCATCAAGGATATCACGATCAACAATATTTATTGACATGCGAGATATCATACGTTGGCATCGAGGGTATCATCTGCATTAAATATCTGATGACGCGCGAGATATCATACGTTGGCATCGAGGGTGTCATCTGCATCAAATATCTAATGACCCGCGAGATATCATACGCTGGCGTCTTTGGTATCATCTGCATCAAATATCTGATGACGTACGAGATATCATGAGTTGGTGTCGAGAGTATCATCTGCATTAAATATGTGATGACGCGCGAGATATCATACGCTGGCATTGAGGATACTATCTGTATTAAATATATGATGATGCGCGAGATATAATACACTGGCATCGAGGGTATTATCTGCATCAAATATCTGATAACGCATGAGATATCATACGCTAGCGTCAAGGGTATCATCTGCATTAAATATCTGATGATGCGTGAGATATCATATGCCGGCGTCGAGGGTATCATCTGCATTAAATATCCAATGATGCGATCATATGCTGGCGTCAAGGGTATCATCTGCATTAAATATCTAATGACGCGCAAGATAGCATACGCTGGCATAGAGGATATCATAGCATCTAATATCTATTAACACACGAGATATCATACTCTAACGTCGAGAATATCTCATCATTTTATGAATCAGCATCTGAATACAACAAAGGCACATAATTCAAATGGACGTCTTTAAGTTGCCATCTGAAAGCTAACGACATATGAGATTTCCTTGAAATTGAGAATTTAAGGATCATCTATAAGTCATATTATTTGAAATAGGATAGTGTGCAAGATTACCTCTGAGTTGATAGACCATAGGTCATCCGTAAGCCGCAACAACGTCCTAACCGGATAGTGTGCAAGGTTACCCAAAAATTGGTAGTCTGAAGGTAATCCATAAGTCGCAACTAAATCCTTACCAGAGAATATGTGAGATTATCAAATTAATAAATCCAAGGGTTCTCTATAAGTCGCGTCATATCCAAGATTGATTATGTGCAGGATTACCCAAATACTACCAATTTGAGAGATATATATAAACCATATTGTATCCAAGGTCGGATGATGTGCAGGAATACCTGAGAACTAGCAATTCGAGGGATATCTGTAAGCCATCTCTTAGCCAAGGTCGGATAATTTTCGGGATTAGCTAAGGTCTAGCAATTCAAAAGATATTTGTAAGTCGCCTCATATTCAACATCAAATAATGCACAAGATTATCCAAAGATTGATAATTCGAGAGAAATCTATAAGTCGTATTGATACAAAAGAAGTGCAAGACTTACCTGAGATCATATGCAAAGACCTATCGTCAATAACCAGGAAGGTTATCATTCCACAAGTATTATAGGTGACTCAAAATGGTTGTCACATCAATAAAGATTACACGGTCATAGGGACCGTTTTCCATAAAGTGTCATCGGTATCCAAAAGGGTGTCCCTACTTTAAAGACATATTCAATAGACAAAGGAGCTAATTATGCAACAACCAAGAGGGTTGTTGTATCTGTTACTGCAAGTTATTTCTATCCAAACAGGTACAGGAAAGGATGACTTTACTTTTCAGGCGACAACCCATGTGGAGATATGGTAAACACTATATACCTCTTTCGTGAATCATGTATAGCACTAATAATTTTTGTTTGAGACATTGTCGAGAACATCCGAGAGGATGAAAATCTCAAATCAAAACCACAGGTGTGGACGACTCCAGATAGGACGCAACACAACGTGGAACTCTTTCTTAGTAGCAAAATAGGATGTAGTCTGGAAAGGGACGTCAAACTCTTTGGACGCGAGCTAAAGGAAATTATCCACCACCAATAAAACCACACCCCTATTAGAAGGAATGTGGGTATTTTGGGATATTTCAATTTCAGCTTCACCTTCGAGACATTTCTAAACTCATACCGAGGGTAACCTTCTTTTCCTTTCAAATTCGAGTGATAGGACACCTAGAGTTTTGGAAATTATGTTCAGGTAAATTCTTAGCTATGGATGTGAAGAGCTCCACGTTCATGGTTAAGAGATTACAAGCCTCTTTTTCATTACTCAAACAACTTGTCACCAATCCTGAGCCAAAGATTGTCTGAAATAAAGGACTATCTTTTCTATCGATTGAGTCGAACTATAAGCAGTCTGATTCCCAAAGTCTCGGGAATATGTAGGCTGGGCTCTATGTAGAAAACTCGACTGCATTCCAACCTCCCCCAAATCCCTTTATTCTCCAGTTTTTCGATTTCATCAAAAATTCCAAAACTCATATAACTTGTGAATTTTTTAAAAATGGTTCTTTAAATCAATCTTTACGAACTACAAGTGGCCTGAATTCTCATGAAACCTGAGATATTTAGGAATCTCGATACTGAGGTCCGGCCATAATTTCATGAAACTCGTGCGAAAACCAACCTCTTTCAAATTTGAATTTATGGTCGGACAAAAATTAGAAATGTCAACCTCCCTTTGCTCAGGATTACTTGCATCCATCCTACCCAAAGGGAGGGGGCAGTTGTTGACACCTAATATTTGCCCTCCACAATCCAATTTAATTTTGAGTTTTTTCAATTTTAAAATAAAATCACAACAATTATTTTATTCAAATAAATGTAATTTAAAATATTTATTTGAGTTAATTTTATCATTTAATTAACAACTATACTTTTCGTATTTAATATACGAGAGTGTATAAATTTTGTTATTTAAATGAATGTTTTAATTAAAATTAGACTTTATTGATTAAACTTAAAAATTAATTCAAATGGATAAAGTCTTGATTTTAAATATGATTTGTTCTCAAAATATTTTATTTGGAGGAATATTTGTTTGATTTTTATCAAATCAAGAAACTCGAGGTTAATTTGTTACTTAATTCGTATCGGATTGCGATTCAATTTGGCGAACTAATTAAATATGACCTCAATTGAAATCAAATTGGCCCCAATTGTAATGCAATTGACCAATGGATATTCAATTTAGTTAGAGTTTAAATAAGTCGCCTAAATTGTAATTTAATTTTAATCCCCAAAAATTACCATTTTCTAATTGGGATTATTCTAATATAATTAAATTTAATTAGGGTTATTTAATAATCCCATTTAGATTTAATTGGGATTATTAAATAAGCCCCAACATACCCTAATTTCATCCCACAAAATCAGCCGACCCAATTTAAAGACACTACTGACCCGATCCACTATTGGGTCTCTTTTCTGCCTTACCCCCACATGTATAAAAACAACGATAAATTCTCAACCAACGTACAACCAGCCAAAAACACGATACAAGCAGCTCCAATAATAGCAACACCTACACCAAATGAATAACCCAACAAAAGCTCCAGCAACCGTTGAAATCCAGTGAAACCAACCCATTCTCAACCCAAAATTTGGCGAAACCAGCTTTCCAACGTCGACCCGACTTCGACCCACCTAAATGGCGTGTGTTTGTTATGGAACTCCAAGAAAGCTTTTAGAAATGGATGAGTTGGCTCACCCCAACGTTCAAATCCCATGAATCTCAGGTACCATGGAACGAAATCTTACATTGGTGGAGATTTTTCATTAGTTCTTGGAGGTAATCCTTTTCCAAAATTTCTAATTGGCCAACCCATGGGAATATTCATCTGAATCATTTCAAAATTGGGTACATTCAATTAAAAAAGATTAGCCTCAATTTGAATTTTGGATTTCTCTTTCAAAAACCCGAAATTATCCCCCCCCCCCGTTTCAAAGTGATTCCACCGCTTGAAGCCCTAAAAAGAACCCTAGTTTTTTCTCTATAAAAGGCCTGGTTTTAGGAGAAAAAGGTATTGGAAAAATTCTGGTTTGAAAATGGAGAAAGAAAAAAAAAACTGTGGGAGAAAAAATTCAATCTCTATAGTAGAAATTCTATTTTCTAAAAGTTTATTGGCTAGATTAGAGCTTCAAGTTGAGGGAGAAGACGTTTTTTCCAGTGGTTGTGATTCTGACGAAGCTTCAAGTCCTATTTCATTGCTTCAAAATAGGTAACACTCTGTTTCCTTCGGCTCTCGAATACTTCTGCTTCGTCTCACTGTTCTATGGTGATAAGTAGTACTTTGGTGTGCTGGGATGGTCGTTATTTTGTGGTGATAAGTAGTGTTTTGGTGTGCTTGGATTGTTGTTGTAGAAGCCTTAGAAGGTTATAGGATTCTCCATTAAGTGTTTATTCGAAGAAGTCATTCTTATTTATTTATTTTCATCTTGTCAAATTTACTGGTCATTTTGTCATATGGTTTAATTTTACTACCTCATCTGTATAATTTAGATTTTCATTTGAAAAGCTTTCTTTCTTGAGATTATATGACTATTTTGTTTAGTTGGAATATAGAAGAAAGTCATAATTGTTAATATCTATTGGCATGCTAGAGAAAGTTTGTTAATTCCTTTCTGTGCAGCTTTGTTCAATTCAACATAAGTTTGTGTCGTCCCATCTTAGTTCATTACTAGTCTGTAACGGTTCTTCTAATTTTCATGTTATCGCTCAAGATTGCATTTTTATTTTCAGTAGATGTTGGTTTTTGCTTAGATTAGACTCGTGTTAAAATTTAAAAAAATTTGTCATGTGATCGGTGTTCTCTTTTCTCCTTGATAGATTCCTTTCTCACATAGTCTCTCTTTTCTCCGAATCAAATGTTTTTTCTCCCCGACTTTTCTTTAAATTGGTTATTTTGGTTTAAATATTTTCGGGTGCAATCATTGGTTCTTTATTCTAGTTTGAATATTATTAACTATGAGCATAAGCTTATTATGTTAGCATAGTGCCCTTGTGGATATTTCAGCTTGTTATGTTAGTATGAAATTTTTTCTTGCCGAAGATTTCAATTCGTTGTTCTCAATTGAAAGCTCCTCTATAACTTTGTAAACATGGATTTTGTGGTATGCCAAAGAAAAAAAATAAAAAAAAATGAAAAAGGGTTAAACAACTTGAAATAGTATGTTTGTGGGTTTGTTTATCCAGTTCGCTTAAAATGGTTCAAACATGCTTGAATGCAATAGGTATGTGATTTCTCCTGAACACCGATTGCTCGTGAAATACTCAGTTTTTCTTGCCTTTTGTAGTTGTGGTTATTTTAAAGAGGTTCGTAACGGATGTAATTGTCCTTCTCTTTGTTTAGACGTTACTCATTAATTTCTTTTCTCCTACTTACAAAAGACTAGTTCTTGAATCTATTTGGCCATCTTTGAAAAATATTGTACTAATTGAAATGTGAGATTTTTTTATAGACTTTCTTTGTTGAATTGGTATGAATTGGTGTCCGTGTCGTGTTATTTTTTTATTTAGTCCTTTAGTTAATCATGTACTAGTTCCCTTTGTATTTTCTTTCTTTTCTTAATTAATTGTGTGCTAACTACGGTTAATTTGCCTATTTTGGTTGAACTTGTTTGAAGTGACATGAATAGGTCCTACTATTTTCAATCGGCTTTTGATTATTTAAGATCCATACCATGTTGTAATTTTTAAATAAATTTACATTTGTTTCCTTTAGTTTTCTTTATCTTTGATTGACCATGTGTTAGCTCCCTTTACTTTATTTTCCTCATTCCTTTCTTTGTTCGATTATGCACTAATGTGCTTTATTTTTTTTCTTTCTTTGCATGAAAATCACTTGAGTCCTACATGGACTCTTTCCCTCTTGCATATTCATGGATCAATGGGGCTCATCTTTTGAGTCAAACCCCGAAAGAATGTCTAAACGATCCACATGGCATACAAGAAGTCGAAAGAAGAAGAATAGGATGAAGTCTCATCCTTGAAGTGGCAAAAAGACTTGGAAGTCTCATTCTTTATTTATTTATTCATTTGTTGTTGTCTTTTATTATTATTTATTTATTTCTTTATCTCATTATTCATTCATTTGGGCCTCGAAGTCAAAGTTGTACTTAATACAGGTGAAGCAAAAATCGAGCCAAAGGTTCGAGAAAAATAGCTTAGGACAGGTTTATGGGCCGAACACCCTATTCTATTAGGACAGGTATCGTTGATTTGGGCCCAATGGCCTAAATCGTTTACTTTCTCCTCCCTTTCCCCTTTTATGTGTTTATTTATTTATTCAAAATATTTAGACTTAGTTAAAATCACTACTAAGTCGCCTAAATCTATTTTACACGAGTCTCTTCTAAAACTAAATCACTTTTTAACAAATCAATCTTTTTAAAGTTAGTCAAAAGACGTTTTCAAACAATCCGGATAACCACAAGTTAGCGGACATTTTAGGTGCCTTGACACCTTCCTAAAACGTTAATAAGAACTGCTTATCTAGAATCTCAAACTTAAACAATTTTTCTGTTTTGGATCATTTAAAATATCTTATAAAGGTTTCTTAATTCCTTTTCAAAATTAAGTGGCAACTCTTTCAAAAGTCAAAATTTCCACAAAACAACATCCTTCATCTTATTTGAGGAATCCATCTTTGTGCAGCATAGTATATTCATTAATCATATACCGCACATCAAAACTTTTTAGATGGACAACATATGGTTCCTGACTAAGAACCAACTTTGAGGGGGAATTAATCATAATTTATTGATTTAATACATACAAGTAATTTTGTATATAATATATCATATTTCAAACCAATACATTAAGCATTGTTCTCATTTAGCAATAGTTCAGCTATTTATCTAAGGCATTTAATGCTAAACCATCATCATCAATATGAATTATCTTGATTACACAATCTGAAAGTTATGCTCCTAACTCAATTTATATTGAGCAAACAACTTTATGAATGTCAAACTGCAGGTTGACAATAAATGTACATATGATCCTCTTATTGATGCATCTTAATAGATCACATGACAGGTGAACGGGCCCTTATTCACCTTTTATACTTTTCAGATTTTAAGGGATCCAATCCCAAAATTAGTTGATCCAACCAAATTATTATGAGAACAAACAACATTACAAGAACATTAAAAGTTCATGAAAAATTTTCTAGTTCTTCAATATACAATACCCACTATGTACATCCTTGGAATATCGCAATCGTTCATCTCAATTTATTAACTTTTATTCTAGCAAACTCCAAGTTTACCATGACATTTACCTTTTGCTTTAGTAAATTTTAGATTTACTAAAACATGAATAAATTTCGGATTTACTACTTTAGAAGTAGATTTCAGAATAATTCTTCTTGATTATTTAGCATCTTTCGGAGGTGAGTTGTGATTCATCACAATCAAGTGCACGTTTGCATGAATAAGCTTGTCATTCACCAGGAATGAAATATAATCATGTATTAAGCCTATCAAATTCTGATAACTTATAACCTCTTTCATGATATTGCTACTTCATGAGAAAATCGAGGCATACATATAATGTAGAGAATTTTTCTCTAATATATCTTATAGGCATAATAAGCGTGTGAAAATATTATCACTTTTGATGATTATTATCATATTGTCCCTCCACACTTATATCCGTGCATTCAATCATTTATCTTCTTTCAGACATATTATGCACTGCTACCACATACACTTCAAGAATGAAGTAAGTTGTCATATTTCAGACTTATCATATATTGCTCCCACATTCACTTCATGGAATGGAGCATATTTAATGGGTTAAATTTCATGACTTTTCACCAAATACCCATTATTTTGCCTTAGCCATCATAATATCATCAGTATGGTGCATTGAGATTCAAACTCAACGTCTTATCCAAATAAAGGTGTCTTAGGAATAAATCGATGGGACTTAAACCCAATATTTTTTCATAATCGATGGGACTTAAACCCAATATTTTTTCAACATGGTGAATTGGAACTTTTAACCCAATGTCTTACTCTCTTAATGAGATGAGACTTAAATTTATCATCATATCTTTTAAAAATATTGTTCTTCATGAATAAATTTACAGCATAAGTGGTTCAAAACCAATTATTTTTTTCTCAAATTCAACAATAATTGTATCATTAGTAGCAAAAGACAAATAACATAAGAAAACACTAACCTTGAAATTACCTTTAGATTTATAATCTCACCTTGTTTGGCAGAGTCTCGTGCTGATAACGTGTTATGAAATATAAAGCAAAAAAAAAGAAGAATAGAGAGAGAAGAGAGGAGACTTCTTTATTTCTCATGAAGATTCTTACGGAGAGAATTACAATGAATGAAACTCTAGTTATTTATAGGGGAATACTAACCTTGGGTTTCTAACTTTTTCATAAATAGACATTGATTATATATGGCAAAGTAGACATTCACTAAATATGGTAAAGTAGACATTCACTATGTATGGTAACATATTTATAGCAATTGTATTTTTTGTCAAAAATAAGATATTATGATAAAGTTTAACAAACAATAATTTTTAAAGGTATTTGTCCATATATTTATAAAAGTAACATGAGTTAAAAATGCAAGAAAATAAATAAGTAAAAATATATCTTTCAAATGATGATCCAAAATAATAATCTATATTTATACTATATTGAAAGTGTGGAGACTCTTAAAAAAAAATTGAACTTTTTGTCCTTCAACTCAGTAATAGACAAAATCGTCTGTTTACTATTTTTTTAAATAATCATTATTAATTATTATCATAATATTTAAGATTTTTAAGACTTTAAAACCATCTAAAATTTTGACATAAGAGTTGAGTCAAAAAGGGACACTAACGAGTTTTACTTTAGGGACATAAGAATTTTATTTATGGAATGTTTGAGAATTTTTAAGACTTTAAAATCATCTAAAATAAAAGGGACACTACAAATTTTATTTTAGGGACATAAGAGTTTTATTTATGGAATAAAAGAGCAGGTAGATTTTGGCATAGCTTTAATAATCCATTCCTTATATAAACCACGAAATCCTCATATATATATATATATATATAGTCGTTAAAGATTTGTTTAGGAGAAAATTATTTTCTCAATAAGTTTGTATTATTAATACTAATTTTTTTACTATGTATGTAGAACACTTGATCAAACCATATTAAATATTATAATTTTTTTATTATAATTTTTTTTGTCATGTGAATTATAGTTGTCAAATTTTACAATTATTAACTTTTGCATGAAGTCATGTTACTCTACATGGATTTATGCGTTTTTTTATTATGAGTTTTATATCAATAATTTTATTAGATTGATTAAATAGCCTTAGATTCATTAATGTTCGGTCTCTTATTTAAGTTATTTTCTATTATGTTTGTATAGATGTTTTCTAATAGAATTGCAGCAGATTGAAGGTTGCTCTTTCATAATGGTGATTGACAAGAAAAAAGCAATTTTATTTACAAAATGACATCATGGATTTTCTAATTTCTTTAGAGACTGGTAAGTGCACTAAAAAAATAATTGTTCTCTTTACATCTTTTGATACGGATATCATAAAAAAAAAAATGAGTAGCTTCAATTTAAAAATCACTTACACATTAAATAGTGACTTGAAAACCCTGTGAAAATCTATAGACGTCGCCATATTAAGAAATGGGACAATTTTTTGCTCAATTAGGTTCCTTATTTGTTTGAATATTAATCATGAATATATAAATGTTGGTTGATCAAAATATTCTTCAAATAATGAATGATTTTTATATTTTTCGTAACGTACTTTTTTTTTCAACTAAATAAATTAGATGTTGGATAAGAGCTGATTTCAAATCAAATATAGTAGAACCATGATATTGAGTTTTCATACATTATTTTTCATACAATACGTTAGTTAGTTATATATATATATATATATATATATATATATATATATAATTTAGTTTATTTCATAATTATGTGACATTTTGTACGTAAATTTGAACATCCATAGCTTATTTAAGTCATCAAATTTATTTTCGTTATTTATTTTTTAATCAAAACATATTTTCTTTTACAATATCAACGTGATTTTTTAAAAATTAAACTCATTGAAGCGAGGTACACGCACGAAGCGCGTACCTAAACTAGTTATACTAAAAATACCATCGACGGTTATTTGATATTGATTTTAATGAGACATAACTTATCAAGATCTCTTCATTTCATCTATTTTATGTACCTGAACCTTTTTCAAGGTTTTACTCTGTAATTCACGCTATTCACTCAGTCAGTTATTACTCACGCACATGAAATCATGCATATTAGCCTAACCCCATTTAGTATACCAGTACATTCAAAGTACTGATCGCATACTCGTTTCTTACGTCATGATGTTTAATATCATAGGTTTGGACTCTCAGTTCCCTAATCGTGCATAGGCATATCATATTATTAGTTGTAGTAGTGATGAGTCCTCATACTTTGAGGACATGGTTTATTTACCTCAATTTACCTTATCAGTTAAGTATTTTTGATTCAGTCGGAGTTAGTTGGGGAGTTTTTCCATCAACTCCACGGTCAGTCAGTTAGAGGCTTTCAGACACTTTTAGTCAGGTATTCAGTTATTAGATGCTATTGACAGTCTTACAGTATTGTTTTCAGACAGATGGTTTCAGTATTTCAATTTAGTATCATTTTTCTTATTTAAACCTTATAGCATTTTCAGTTAAGTTCCGCACATGCTCCCTGTCATTCTATTCTGTGCTCACAACAAGTACCAGCATGGGTTAGCTTGTGGTCACTTGTGACCGTAGGCAGCATGTAGCGTCCAGGGGGTACTCTAGGGGCGTTATAACATTGAACTTGTTCGTAGCAACAACCAATTAGTTATGGGAACTTCATTTGCCTGATATTAAAATTGACCGTAGATCAAATATTCTTCATGTATTTGCATAACCAACAAGCCTTTGACAATATTTTTTAGAAATAATAAATTAATATCAATAATATTTAATTTCACTCACATTCACATAAAAGTGAAATTATATCTTTTCTGCACATTAATAAAAATTATTATCTCATGTATAGAATAGCAGGATACATAAGTGCAATAATTGCACTAATACATGATATTTTTTAACCATTTTCATGAGATGAAAATTGATCTTTCTTTATAGTAAGCGATCTCACAATTATTGGGATATTTAATGAATCAAATCTCTTTTAAATTCTGTAAGAATTTTCCTATAACATTTGTCGTCTAACTAGACATGACAGTCATTCGTTATACACATTCAAGATTTTCGTACATTGTCGAATTTAAAGAAATCTTATTGCATCCACCATAGGAGAACACATCTCCAAATAATAATGTCAGTGCTTGGCGAATAACCTTTATGCCTCAAGGCACAAGTCGTATTTTATATCTTACAATTTTACTTATCGTACAATCACCAATTTATATTCCACTGGCATTATACTTTAGTCTATGGACTAATTTTAAAATATCACTTTTCAAGTGATATACAATATATTTGAATTGCGTATTTGTCACACCCCTATTTTTTACCGCATCCGATCCCGCTAGGGAGTTGGTTTTGAGAAAATGAATTTTTCCAATTAAAATGACGCTTTGAATAGGGATTATTTTATTTACAGAGTCGTCACTTGAAATTGAGTTTGGGTGTTCCAAGTCACCTTGTTGAATCCCTATTCAAAAGGAAATGACTCTTTATTTTTTGTCTGCGAACTAGAAATATGGATAAGGAATTCTGTTGACCGAGGAGAAGGTGTTAGGCACCCCTCGATTCCCGTGGTTCTAGCACGGTCGCTTTAATGACTTACGTCTGGCTTAAATTAATCTTTTGGATATATAATATTTGTTAGCCTAAAGTTACTTATTCCGCTTTATTTATTTGTGAATATATTTAAAACTGTATTGATGTGTGGCTTACCAATAGTAGTACTTTTCGGCCTTACCACAAGTTTTGATGTATTCTTCATGCCTTTGTGGAATTTATGGATCGTCCCCATTTTCCAAGTCTAGATAAGCACCTAACAGGTTTAGAATCTACCCAACCCGGTTCAAACTGCTTCAAATGGTATATTAAATTTTATTATAACGAATGATCGGTAGCAGGGCTTTCCAACTTCATTTTTAACTTTCTTTTGTATGTTAAATCTTAATTTCTTGAGGTCAAGAATCTAACTCATTCTTTTACAAATTCGCTCCCATACAATGATTTTTCCTCTCTTTTCTTTTAATAATGATGATGGATCTTGAATAAGAAAATAAAGTCGTGACCCAATTGATTTGCTAAGGCCAAATATTAGCCAAACCTAAAAACCAACTCATTCCCGAATATAATTAAAATTCATGTTGAATGATAAATGTCAAACGCATCCAATCAATTTAAATCAATCATTTGAAAACTACAAGAAAAACATAAGAACAAACAACAGACAAAAACAACGGAATTAATTATTACACTTACCCTAACTTATTAGAAAATACTAACAGTTATTTAAATTAATAGCTTAAACCTCCAGCGGTTAACTAATCATGAAGAAAAAGGTATTGACAACTTCAATTAAAAGATCAAGTCAAATTCAAGATCGTGGTTGGCATGTTTCCTTGAATGAATATTTACAGTGTTTGTCTAGTGAAAATAATATCTTCGTTGTTTCATATTCTCTAGTCCCTTTTTTTCTTTAAAGATCAAATTCCAGAAATTATGTAGTAGTGCATCACGAGTGCAAATGCATTAGAATTGTAACTTGTTGAAAATGATTGTTTTCAACTTTCAATGGAGAGATTCTATCAACTTGTAATTTTAACATTCCTTTCCTAGTTAAACAAAAATGCTAACACTCAGTTTAATATTTAGCAAAGAATTTTATGAACAATGTATGTAAAGCCACTTACAAATATCACTTTCGACTAAGCATCACTTATTACATGGAAACTATATAAATTAGCGGCCAAACAAAATGAATTAAACACCAATCTTATAGACATGGATAAATTAAATTATTGTACTAATTTTAATTTAAATTTAACTATACAAGAATATGAACATACTCCATAATCCATGCTATAGCGTCAAAGAGTTAATGACCAACTAATATATGTGAAGTCCGAGCAACTTTGTAATATTTGAATCAAATCTTTCATCTTCGCGATATTACATTATAGAAAGAAAGATTAACGGTTATCTCTTGTGGAAGTAACTCCCAATAAAATAAAAAGAAGCCACGAACTCGGAATCACGAACCTAACCTCAAACTTCAAATCGTCGTCTACCCGTTTGCGCTCTCTCTCTCTCTCTCTGATTTTCTTTTCCTTGTTTCGTTTGTTCCTTACACCTTTCTCTTTGTATCCTTTTTGGTTTTCTCTCAAACTTTCTTCTTGTCTCCCTTTCTTTTTTCTAATGTTTTCTTGTTTTCAATGTTTGTTCTTCTTCTGTTTCTTTTTTTCTCTCATCCGTGCCTTTTTTTTTTTTTGTGTTGTGTGTGTTATATTGTGGGTTATGTAATGGGAAGTTGAGGGAGATATGGGAGTGCATGTGGGTATTGTGGGGCGGTTTGGGTAGTTTAGGTTAGGATTTTCCTTTTTAAAAAAAAAAATAATGTTTTAAATAAATAAATAATAAAAGTGACAAAATTTATTTATAAGTAATAAATTACAAAATAAGTTAAATAGCTAGTCTTAGAAATATGATTAAGAAGTATTAATATCACTAGATTTTTATTAAAAGTTAAAAGAAGAAAATAAATATAATTTAGAAAATTTTCTTTTTCCTAAAAATAAATAAATAATAAAATAAAAACTTATTTAAAAATGTGACTCTATTTTTGTAGTTTTAAAAAATTTTAAAAAAAATTTAATAAAAATAAGATAAACTTAACATATATAATTTTGATCCTAAGAAAAATAAATTGAACACTAAAATGGCGAAAAAATACTTAAGTTTGGTAAAAAATTAGGTGTTTACAGAATGCCCATCTTTGCTTGAAAATATGGAGAGTTTTCAAGCAAAGAAGTAAACATGACTAATTTTTGACCTAATCATTTATTTAAAAGTAATATGTAAATAAGTAGAAAAAAGGTGTGATCGAGCCTTGGCTTTGGGCATCCTCCATATCTCGGGTTGTAAGAGAATCAGGTCACATGTAGTTCAAATGGGTGTAGGAATGAAGGAATGAGTTAGAGAGTCGAGTTGAGGTCCAGTCGAGTTTCCAGTTCGTGGTTCCTTTTATTACATCAAAAAAGAAAATGTGAAACTATAAATGAAAAATACAAGCTCTTATCTATTCTGTTTGTCTTGATTCTCTTCCTTTAGATTTTCCTCTTAGATCTTCAGTTATTGTCTCACCTTCTTCCGGTGGGTACCTTGATCTCAAAATTTGATCTTTAAGTTAGTATTCGAGACTTGAACTTGAAACTTGGATTGAGTCATTGACACTCTACCAAAGAACAGTTCATAGAATACTTTTGGATGTTTGTTCTCCTGCTCAGAAGCTAAAAAGATGTCTCTTGAGATGTTGGACCGCTACGGATGCAGAGTTGACTCTAACTAACTTCAACCTGATCATTCTTCTATATTCTAATCGGAGATGAAATTTCATTCTCAGCATCAAATGTGTTCTTTACAGAAAAACCTGTAAGCCATCAAAGAAAACAAAACACAACGAACAAAATTTTCTGTACCAGTTTGCACTAGGAAAATTTTATGAGTTATTATAAAAATATAAATAATTTAAAAATAAATAAATGAAAATGAGAGAAATCTAGGCTAGGTACGCAATAAAATAAGATCCCTATTCTAAATAATGCAACAAAAAGATGTTATGCTTTGTGAATGCATGAAATGCGACTGGGGAATATTGTACCTAAAATTCCAACTCGGGAATGTCGTACCCTATGAAAACATAAAGAAGAAAAATAGGAAGGTTTATTTCCTAAAATGTCAACTAGGGGATGGCACCCTATAAAGACGAAATAAAATGTCAACTAGGGGATGGCGCCCTATAAAGACGAATAAGATGTCAATTAAGGGATGGCGCCCTATGAAGATGAAATAAGATATCAACTAGGGGATGACGCCCTATAAAGACGAATAAGATGTCAACTATGGGATGGCGCCCTATGAAGACGAAATAAGATGTCCACTAGGGCATGGCACCTTATGAAGACGAATAAGATGTCAACTAGGGAATGGCGCCCTATGAAGACGAAATAAGATATCCACTAGGGGATGGCTCCCTATGAAGATGAATAAGACGTCAACTAGGGGATGGCGCCCTATGAAGACGAATAAGATGTCAACTAGGAGATGGCGCCCTATGAAGACGAGATAAGATGTCAACTAGGGGATGGCGCCCTATGAAGACGAATAAGATGTCAACTAGGGAATGGCGCCCTATGAAGGCGAGATAAGATGTCAACTAGAGGATGGCACCCTATGAAGACGAATAAGATATCAACTAGGGGATGGCGCCCTATGGAGACGAATAAGATGTCATTAGGGTATGGCGCCCTATGAAGACGAGATAAGATATCAACTAGGGGATAACACCTTATGAAGACTAGATAAGATATCAACTAGGGGATGGCGCCCTATGAAGACGAATAAGATGTCAACTAGGGGATTGCGCCCTATGAAGACGAATAAGATGTCAACTAAGGGATGACGCCCTATGAAGACGAATAAGATGTCAACTAAGGAATGGCGCCCTATGAAGACGAGATACGATGTCAACTAGGGGATGGTTCCCTATGAAGACAAATAAGATGTCAACTAGGGAATGATGCCCTATAAAAACGAGATACGATGTCAACTAGGGGATGGCGCCCTATGAAGACGAATAAGATGTCAACTAGGGGATGACGCCCTATGAAGATGAAATAAGATGTCAACTAGGGGATGGAGACCTATGTAGATAAATAAGATATCAACTAGGGGATGGCGCCCTATGAAGATGAGATAAGATGTCAACTAGGGGATGGCACCCTATGAAGACAAGATAAGATGTCAACTAGGGGTTTTACCCTATGAGGACAAAAAGATGTCATCTAGGGGATGATGCCCTATGAGGACAAAGAGAATTAGGGAGTTTTGTTCCCTAAAGAGTACTCAGAAGATGTTTTACCTGTTGAGGTAAGTGAGATTTTTTTTCTAATAGGGCGTCATCCCCTAGTTGACATCTTATCTCGTCTTCATAGGGCGTCATCCCCTAGTTGACATCTTATCTCGTCTTCATAGGGATCTATCCCCTAGTTAACATCTTATTCGTCTTCATAGGGCGTTATTCCCTAGTTGACATCTTATTCATCTTCATAGGGAGCCATCTCCTAGTTGACATCTTATCTCACCTTCATAGGGCATCATCCCCTAGTTGACATCTTATTCGTCTTCATAGGGTGCTATCCCCTAGTTGACATCTTATCTCGTCTTCATAGGGTGTCATCCCCTAGTTGATATATTATTCGTCTTCATAAGGCGTCATCCCCTAGTTGGCATCTTATTCGTCTTTATAGGGCGACATCCCCTAGTGGATATCTTATTTCTTCTTCATAGGGCGTCATCCCCTAGTTGACATCTTATTAGTCTTCATAGGGTGTCATCCCCTAGTGGACATCTTATTTCGTCTTCATAGGGCGCCAACCCCTAGTTGACATCTTATTCTTCTTCATAGGGAATCATCCCCTAGTTGACATCTTATTTCATCTTCATAGGGCTCCATCCCCTAGTTGACATCTTATTCGTCTTTATAGGTTGCCATCTCCTAGTTGACATTTTATTTCGTTTTTATAAGGCTCCATCCCCTAGTTGACATTTTAGGAAATAAACCTTCCTATTTTTCTTATTTATGTTTTCATAGGGTACGACATTCCCAAGTTGGTATTTTAGGTACAACATTCCCCAGTCGCATTTTATGCATTCACAAGGCATAACATCCTTTTCTTGTATTATTGAGAATAGGGATCTTATTTTATTGCGTACCTAGCCTAGATTTCTCTCATTTTCATTTATTTATTGTTAAATTATTTATATTTTTCTAAAAACTCACAAAATTTTCCTAGTGCAAACTGGTACAGAAAATTTTGTCCGTTGTGTTTTGTTTTCTTTGATGGCTTGCAGATTTTTCTGCAAAGCACAAATTTTATGCCGAGAGTGAAATTTCATCTCCGGTCAGAATATAGAAGAATGATCAGGTTGAAGTTAGTTAGAGTCAGTTCTGCATCCGTAGCGGCCCAACATCTCAAGAGACGTCTTTTTATCTTCTGATTAGGAGAACAAGCATCCAAAAGTATTCTATGAACTGTTCTTCGGTAGAGTGTCAATGACTCAATTCAAGTATCAAGTTCAAGTCTCAAATCCTAACTTAAATATCAAATTTTGAGATCAAGGTGAGGCAATAACTGAAGATCTAAGAGGAAGATCCGAAGCAAGAGAATCAAGACAAACAGAATAGATAGGAGCTTGTATTTTTCATTTATAGTTTCACTTTTTATTTTTTGATGTAATAAAAGGAACCACGAATTGGAAACTCGACTGGACCTCAACTCGACTCTCTAACTCATTCCTTCAGTCCTACACCTATTTGAACTACATGTGACCTGATTCTCTTACAACCCGAGATATGTAGGATGCCCAAAGCCAGGGCTCGGTCACACTTTTTTTCTACTTATTTACATATTACTTTTAAATAAATGGTTAGGTCAAAAATTAGTCATGTTTATTTCTTTGCTTGGAAACTCTCCATATTTCCAAGCATATTTTCAAGCAAAGAGGGACATTCTGTAAACACCTATTTTTTTACCAAACTTAAGTTTTTTTTCGCCATTTTAGTATTCAATTTGTTTTTTTTAGGATCAAAATTAGATATGTTAAGTTTATATTATTTTTATTAAATTTGTTTTAAAAAATTTTAAAACTACAAAAATAGAGTCACGTTTTTAATTAAGTTTTTATTTTATTATTTATTTATTTATTTATTTTTAGGAAAAAAAAATTCTAAATTATATTTATTTTCTTCTTTTAACTTTTAATAAAAATCTAGTGATATTAATACTTCTTAATCATATTTCTTAGACTAGCTATTTAACTTATTTTAAAATTTATTAGTTATAAATAAATTTTATCACTTTTATTATTATTTATTTATTTAAAACATTAATCTAAAAAAAAAGTCCTAACCTAAACTAACCAAACCACCCCACAATCTCCACATTCACTCCCATATCTCCCTCAACTTCCCATTACATAACCCACAATATAACACACACAACACAAAAAAAAAGAAAAAAAACAGGCACGGATGAGAGAAAAAAAGAAACAGAAGAAGAACAAACATTGAAAATAAGAAAACATTAGAAAACAGAAAGGGAGACAAGAAGAAAGTTTGAGAGAAAACCAAAAAGGATACAAAGCGAAAGGTGTAAGGAGCAAAAGAAACAAGGAAAAGAAAATCAGAGAGAGAGAGCGCAAATGGGTAGACGACGATTTGGAGTTTGAGGTTAGGTTCGTGATTCCGAGTTCGTGGCTTCTTTTTCTTTTATTGTGAGTTACTTCCACAAAAGGTAACCGTTAATCTTTCTTTCTATAATGTAATATTGCGAATATGAAAGATTTGATTCAAATATTACAAAGTTGCTCAAACTTCATATATATTAGTTGATCATTAACTCTTCGACGCTATAGCATGGATTATGGAGTATGTTCATATTCTTGTATAGTTAAATTTAAATTAAAATTGGTACAATAATTTAATTTATCCATGTCTATAAGATTGGTGTTTAATTCATTTTGTTTGGCCACTAATTTATATAGTTTCTATGTAATAAGTGATGCTTAGTCGAAAGTGATATTTGCAAGTGGCTTTACATACATTGTTCATAAAATTCTTTGCTAAATATTAAACTGAGTGTTAGCATTTTTATTTAACTAGGAAAGGAATGTTAAAATTACTAGTTGACAGAATCTCTCCATTGAAAGTTGAAATCAATCATTTTCAACAAGTTACAATTCTAATGCATTTGCACTCGTGATGCACTACTACATAATTCCTGGAATTTGATTTTAAAAAGAAAAGGGACTAGAGAATATGAAACAACGAAGATATTATTTCCACTAGACAAACACTGTAAATATTCATTCAAGGAAACATGCCAACCACGATCTTGAATTTGAATTGATCTTCTAATTGAATTTGTCAATACCTTTTTCTTCATGATTAGTTAACCGCTGGAGGTTTAAGCTATTAATTTAAACAACTGTTATTGTTTTCTAATAAGTTAGGGTAAGTGTAGTAATTAATTCTGTTTTTTTTGTCTGTTGTTTGGTCTTATGTTTCTTCTTGTAGTTTTCAAATGATTGATTTAAATTGATTGGATGCGTTTGGCATTTATCATTCAACATGAATTTTAATTATATTCGGGAATGAGTTGGTTTTTAGGTTTGGCTAATATTTGGCCTTAGCAAATCAATTGGGTCACGACTTTAAATTTTTATTCAAGATCCGTCATCATTATTAAAAGAAAAGAGAGGGAAAACCATTGTATGGAAGCGAATTTGTAAAAGAATGAGTTAGATTCTTGACCTCAAGAAATTAAGGTTTAACATACAAAAGAAAGTTAACGATGAAGTTGGAAAGCCCTGCTACCGATCATTCGTTATAATAAAATTTACTATACAATTTGAAGTCGTTTGAACCGGGTTGGGTAGATTCTAAACCTGTTAGGTGCTTATCTAGACTTGAAAAATGGAGACGATCCATAAATTCCACAAAGGAGTGAGGAATACATCAAAACTTGTGGTATGGCCGAAAAGTACTACTATCGGTAAACCACACATCAATGCAGTTTTAAATATATTCACAAATTAATAAAGCGGAATAAGTAACTTTAGGCTAACAAATATTATATATCCAAAATATTAATTTAAGCCAGACATAAGTCATTAAAGCTACCATGCTAGAACCACGGGACTCGAGGGGTGCCTTACACCTTCCCCTCGGTCAGCAGAACTCCTTATCCGGATTTCTAGTTCGCAGACCAAAAATAAAGAGTCATGTTCTTTTGAATAGAGATTCAATAAGGTGACTTGGAACACCCAAACTCAATTTCAAGTGGAGACTCTGTAAATAAAATAATCCCTTTTCAAAACGTCACTTTAATTGGAAAAACCCATTTTCTCTAAAACCAACTCCCTAGCAGGGTCGGATGCGGTAAAAATAGGGGTGTGACAATATTTTATCTGTCCATACTATTCAATAGATTTAAATTCAAGATCTTCGTTATAATTTATAATGATAAGCGCTATAATATACCAAAAATATCATCGATGGTTATTTAAAATCGGTTCTAATAAGACATAACTTATTGAGATCTATTCATTTCATCATTTTCAGGTACCTAAACCTTTGTCATGGTTTTATGAAGTGTTATGTCATGGTGTTTTTTTAAAGCATTTGCCTCATTATTAAAACCATCTTGATCATTTGCTCCGCTATTTTTTTTAAAGAATTTTATATTTGAAACCAATTGGTCTATCACGTTCCAGGCGTGCCATAGACTCTTTCTTTCAAGAACTTTTCATTAGAGCATTTACAGTTGAATTATAACATAGGATCATTCTGGCAATGAACTTGCAACATCTTGCAAATCATGAATTATCAATTGAATATTAAGTTCAATATATATATTTTTATGAGGATCTAGATAATTCATTCCATACATTTCATTTATAATCATATCTCCCTATAATGTTAGAAAATTTAACATTCACCCCAATCTTATTTGGAAATTCATCTTTGTGCGTGGTGGATATTGAACATTTAATTTTTTTAGATGAATTTTAATTGGTTTCTGACCCTGAACCAACAATACAGGAGAACCTTGTTGGCTTGATGCATACAAATGTTGCTATATTTAAATAAACTCGTCGCATAAAAAAAAAATTGGGAGATTTGTTCTCATAATCAATCGTTCAGCTATAATTGGAGGCACACAATTTTCTGCTAAAATAATCAGCATTATCAACTTTTATAGTTTGAAACCATGCTCTCAATTTAACAATTTGAGCAAACAACCTTGTGAAAATCAAATTTCAAGTTGATAGCAGCGCATGTGACTAACCATAGATGCATCTTATTTCATAACAAACAGTCTACATGGAAGGTGAACGGGCCCATATTCACATTGTTGTACGTTCCAAAAATTTAGGGGATACAACCATAACGTTAGTTGTTATAATATTTTATCGTGAGAACAAGCAAAATAAGAGAATTCTTGAAGAATCTTTTTTTTCTTCAATGTAAAATCGCATGAATTTTTAATTTTTTTTGCATCACATTTGAATCGGGATGGTCAACTGATCATGCCAACTTATATATTTTCTGTAAATTTTTAGTTTACTGTTGCATGTGATTTCATCATCATAACCATATTTGTATCAACAAACATGAGAAAAATGGATAGATTTTTTCATAAATATTTATAACCTATTTCGATTGTAGTAATATAAAGATATAAAAACTTTTCATAATTTATAGTCTCAAAATAATAATAATTTTTTTTGTCAATGTTCTTAAAATTTTAAAAGTTGTTTAGGAGACTTATCACAATTCTGATATCATAAATAATTTCATTCCTTTATGTAGTAACACATTAGCTTTTTGAAGCTATCAAATACTTGTGTACTACCCAAAACACCATTCGTATGTAATCATCTCCTTTTAGGGAGAAAATTATTGTCATTGTAGTCGACATCATTATATGCAAGACTTCTTTCTTACTTTATTTTTTCCTTTAATAATTTATTTTTATAATACGAAAAAGAATCCAAAATATCCCTTAACTATTCGAAATGGATCAAAAATATCCTTCGTTTGTTTTTGGCTCAAAAATACCCTTATGTTTATTTTTTTGGCTCAAAAATATCCCTCTGTTAATTTTTTGAATCAAAATACCCCTTCATTAATTTTTGGCTCAGAAATACTCTTTTCTCTAACAGAATGCCGCCAAACACACCATGTAGATAAAAAAAAAAAGTCACTTAATCAGTCCACATCAGCATACACGTAAACAATTACTCCATTTAATCCAACTAACAATCAAACCATTTTATTCTATTTAAAAATCCAAAGCGATCCATATTCAAAAAACTCGAACCAAGAGGCAAAATACAATTCTTCTATTTTTTTCCTCATATCATCCCTTTCATTGTCTTATATTTTATTATTTTACATTTTTAAAGTTACAAGACTCACTCGAGCAATTCTTGACCTCATCAACTTGTGGTTGTCCTACATTGCCACTAAACTTTCAGTCTTCAAATTCTAATTTCGCCTTTGAATTACCATTCCTCAGTCAGGTTCCTCATTAGACAAATTCAAATAGGACATCCAGTAGCAATCTGAGCTCTTGAAAATCGGATCAACTATTTGAGGATCCAATTGTTTAGGGTCGGCCCGATTAAAATTCGATTCTTTCGGATCAACAATTTAATGACCTAATTGTTTCCTCATCTTTCACCTTGATCAATTCAAAATATCTGAACCCATCACATGGAAAATAAGCAATCAAATTCTTCAATAAGTTTCCTCTTAGATCGATTTTTTTTTAATATGAGTGGGATTGGGTCTTTTAAATAAAATAAATGGATTAGTGGTTAGATGATTTAAATGGAGTAATTTTTCATTTGTGTATGTTGACGTGGATTGGTCAAATGACTTTTTTTTATTCACGTGGCGTGTTTGGTGGCATTCCGTTAGAGATAATGGTACTTTTGAGCCAAAAAATTAATGGAGGGGTATTTTTGAGCCAAAAAATAAACAGAAGGATATTTTTGAGCCAAAAAATAAATGAAGGGTATTTATGATCTATTTCAAATAGTTCAGGGGTATTTTTGACCCTTTTTCGTTTTTAATATTGGCAAAGTCCTTTTTGGCGTATTATATTTACGCGATCAATGACAAATTCATTTGGCCATATACCATAATATCCAATTTGATCATGGCCAAAACTTTAATAGACAAGAATCACTTCTTATTTTTACCCTTTGGTAGATCATGATAAAACATACCGTAGCATCAATAATCTTTTTATATAAAATTAAAATTCGTAATTTCTTTCAAACCTCCCATAGAGGTGAGTTTTGATGTTTATCCAATCATATATAAGCACATTTTTGTTCATGAATTTTTTCATATCATGACACATTCACTTTCATGAATAGTCGGGAATCCACAATGTTCACAAGTCACATTCTTTTCAAGAAGTAGACTAATTCATTATTTGTGCTTCATAATCTTATTATAAGCTTATTGTCTTATTATAAGCTCATTGTCATTTATTGTTCATTTGTCATATTTATATGATTCATCTCAACATCATCTTAAAAGGTTAAGTGTACCACCACTTTATACTCCTTTATTTTGATGGAGATTTTATAAAATTCATCAAATTTGGTCACAATACAATCGAGTGCCTAATACCCTGCATATCAAATTAATGATAAAAATAATCTTCATCTTTTGAGGGACCATTTTGAGAATCCGTAATGTTCTTTCTTTTACAATTACCGCAATGGTGACTATTTTTGTTCCTTCACATCCACATATGTTAAACCACTTGTTTTCTTTTTTAATTTATTAAGCAATGCTACCACATTCATATCAAAGAATGGAGCATATCAATATGACGGATTTTATGACTTTTCATTAATTGTTTTAGCCATCAGATCGTCAAAATGTATTGAAACATGAACCCAACGTCTTATCAATAAAGGCGTGTGAGGCCATAATTTCGTGGGACCTAAAACCAAGATCACTATTGTGCACCAGAACTTAAACGATGTTTTATTCTCTTAGTGTGATGGGACTTAAATTCACCATCTTATATTAAACCAATGGCACAATAGGTCAAGGTGGAACAAGACTCATCCTTGCGTCTTTAATAATATTACCACTTTGTAATTATACCAAGTACATTAAAAAGTGAAGAACAAACATTATACAGAAGAAAACACTGTTTTGAAACCTTCTTTAAAATTGAAAAATGCTACTGTTACTCTTTTCAGAAAAATATGAAATTTTTTAATATACATTTCTTCAATGGGCAATCAATCTGTTATATAATAATCACTTACAATGCCAAGATACAGTTAGCATAGATACATCATTCATGATGACTTCAAATTCATTATCAACTAAATTTTTTTAAAAAATAGCAAAAATATGACGTACCATATTTCGAGTCATGCCAATATAATTTGTCAGATTGCATATTGCATAATATAATAAGTACACAACTAAATCTATAGTTACTAGTTTACTAGTTATATATGTCATTACACTAGTTTCAAAATATCAGTTTATGCATCCTAATTTAATCAACAAGCATAATGAAATATGGTCCAAAAAAATACATAAAACGAGACCTCAACAATAAGTGCATACCCAGACGTATGATTGGACTGCTTGGATTGGGACATAAAATGAAGATTGTCAATATTATAGAAAATAATTCATTACCTTTAACCGTTGAGTTTCTTGCTGATCACGAGTTAAGATTAATCTAAAAGAGAAGCAATATGAAAGAAAATAAGAAAACAAGACAAGAAATAAGAGCTTTTCATCCTTTAAATTGTAAGTGTACAAGTCTTTCAAATATCTACAATATGAACCTTATGTCTCTATTTATAATGTTACATAGAGGCAAATAAAAGGTTGTCATAAACATAACATTAAGAAGTAAGATCATGGAGGAGGTGGAAGACATATCATTTACAATTTGAGATCATGGGGAAGTGGAACATAATAGTGAATAATGGTGGGGAGATGGAGGAATTACATTAGGTAGACATCCACATAAATAATACATTGTATAACAAGAATGTAATTATATAAGTTGAACCACAAGATTAAAGAAGTATAACCTCATGTAGTGATATTCTTTGTAAAATGCATTGGTAGAAGCTTCAATATATTTGACAAAATGTGAATATTTAATCTATATTATCGTGAAAAGCAGAAAAATACAAGAGGATAAATAAAATATTAAAACACGTGCTTAAATTATTTGAAAACTATGCCATGATTCAATGTGAATAATTAGTTTATATATTATTCCATACGATATTGTATATTATGCAAAATTTCATTAGTCTGATGGAACAAAAATAGTAGTTAGAAACTAGGATCTATAATTGGCCGATGGTCATTTTTGATAAGTTATAATCAACGTTTTAGGATTTAATAAATTACATCCATTAGTCTCAGCTTCTAGATATTTAGTATTAGTTAAATAAATCACTTCATTTACATCATTGTATTTTACGATGATAATATATTTCATGATAGTCTTGTTTATTGATATATATATATCTCTACTTTATTTAGTGATTAACTTTATCGTTTATTATACTATCTGGTTATTTTTACTTGTAATTCCCCCTTTTATGATTTCTTTCAAATCAACTAAATTATCTAAACTCGATTGAGATCGTTCACTACAAATGAATCCTCAGTTAAACCTGACCAACAACTCACCAATTATTTTTACTAATTCGTTTTTTTAACAAACGAATGTAATTCGGTGCATTAAAATTTTGACAATATGAAATATTTAAAAAATAATTAACTCATAAAAATATATTTTATACAATTTTACCGTATATTTTTATTTAAAATTATTTCACAACTTAAATTTGTGACTACTAGTGACGTGACATAACTTTACCTATACTCGCTACCCTTCAACCATTTATCTAGTAGAAGTCAAATAATATTGGCTACTTGAAAGAAGCTTCTCCCTTATTTCTTTCCTTACTTGGAGCCAAATCCTTATCTTGACTTATATGTAGTGAAAACAATTGACCACTTCATCATGACCGTTCTTTACATTCTTCCAAATTCTAACTAATCTCAATGAATGTTCTGATTACGATCTTCTTGACTTTGACTAGCAGTTTTAATACTACAGTACTAAATTGAGAAAATAACAGAAATGGTCCTTTATCTTAGTGGTAGGTTTAAATAATCTCTTAAGTATGAAATGAACAGTTTAGATCCATTAAATTTGCCAAAAGTGAGAATGGTGGTCTCCGCTAGAGTTTCACCAAATTGTAATTGTTAAATTTCACAATATCTCTGACAAAATTTAACTAAAATCATCAAAAAATTTCATAAATCAGGACATAGAGAATTATAACAAACACATTGAGTATACCGCGCCTAAAAAATTATATAAGACTCTTGATTTAGATAACAAAAATAACACAAATAATAAAATTAATTCAAAATGTGAATTTCCGTTAACTTTTTTCTATTTTCACAAATCATTAGCGTGAGCAATCAAAGTTTGATAAATATCTGTTGAAGGCCGAACTGTTCACTATTTGCAAACTTTAAGGACTAAAACGGCTCAAATCATACTTATGGACCATTTTGGACATACTATGAAAGATAATAGACTATTTTTGTCATTTTCTTATACTAAGCGCCTACCAAGAATGGAAAATCTTTCCGGCAATTGGTAAGCACAGTCAAATGGACCTACAAATCTAACACGTTTATCAATAATTTAATCAAAAATTACACAATCATCAAGGCCAATTGATACATATATACTCATAGCTAAAATTTTATTCTACCACAAAAATCTCTTGAACCAAGACTTTCCAAAGTTGAGCAAGGCAAATTTTTCTGACTGCTGGCCATGACAAGTCTAGTACGAAACACTCCGTTGCGTTTTAGCAGACGGGTGGACAGGTACGAGCCGTTGGATCAGCCAAAAAGCATAGAAGTT
The DNA here is from genome assembly GCA_030864215.1 of Capsicum pubescens. Classification (NCBI taxonomy): domain Eukaryota; kingdom Viridiplantae; phylum Streptophyta; class Magnoliopsida; order Solanales; family Solanaceae; genus Capsicum; species Capsicum pubescens. The sequence continues at coordinate 275,331,928 of CM061540.1, read as the reverse complement.
CCAATGCGAAATGATGAAGACCATAGTCATAGTGGTCGTAGAACAATTATGAAATTACGGAGAAGCGGAAAACAAAGAAGTAGTCCAGTTATGTTGAGTTCAGTAAGTTATAGAAGAGAAAGGGCAAGAAAAAGACACATATTTTTACAAAGTTATAAATTGGAATCTTCAGAAAAATTGAGGAACAAGAAGTTGAAGAAGATGGTGTTAAAAGTGAAATCAGCTATGGTTTCTGTTTTGTCATTTATGAGGGCTCATACTATGAAATCTTGTAATAATTCTAACTCTGGAATTGGTGCTGTTTCTCCTGCTAGAGTCATAAGGTGTTGTTGAATTTATTTTATTTTTTTGATTTTTTTGTTCTTATTAGTATTCTTGTTGTTTGGAATAGCAAGCCTTCATATGTAATAGAGATTTATTGGGTCAAGAGATACTATTTATTCATGATGAAAGAAATTTTAAGACGAATACCTAATGTTGTCCATTTGAGAAATTTTTATAGTTTAGTTGGTTAGGTTAGTTTCTAAACTTTACCTTGATGATGAGATTCGATTATGCATCTTGTGATTTCCTCTCCATTCTCCTCCCCTACCCCCAATTTTTTTCAAGGTGTTTTCATAGTTTTGGTTCTAGAGAGGAAAGGAAAAACAGGGAGATGTTATATGTCAAACGATCTTAACAAGATATGATTTGAATTTCGGTTGGTTTCGTTCAGACCTCCTCCCACATAGTTCATTAGCAGGTAGGGTGATCAACTTAGAGGAGGATCACCTCCTCGTAAGATGCGTCCTCGAAAATTCAATAATTCTTTGGTCTCTGCTTTAGGGATGGGAGTGCTTGGTCCCTAGAGGTTCCTTTTATTAAAATCAAAAGCAAATTGTGTAAAGGTTTTTAAGTCATGACACAAAAGGCGAATTTTATATCAAAATGAGAAAGGAATTTCGAGAAAGGAAAGTGAAGAACATTATAACACATAGCTCAAGTTAATGATATGGTAAGGATGTTTTTAAGGCTCGATAAGGACATATGTCCCCAAATAGACGAGTTAGTGCGAGTCTGAAACCAAAACAGACAATACTTGAAATAGAGTTGGGCTATGAGTTTGTGACACTTACTAGGGGTTTGAGCTAAAAGTGATAAAAGAGTTTGAAAATGAGGTATAGGTGACTCAAGTCTTAATAATTGAGTATAGGTGACAATTACTTTATTATGGATTAAGAAAGTTGGGTAAGTTTGAGAATAGCCCACAAATTTTTAAATTTACACTTTGAACTAAATGTTTACTTAATATAACGGGAAACAAAGGGAAAAAATGAGTGTTTCTCCTGTTCTCATCCATTGTTGTTTTCTCTCTCTTAGCGATTTTTGTTGTTCATTGTTGTTGTTGCTTTATTCATCATCTTCTACTTTATTATAATCTTCATCTTCTTCTTGTTGACCATTGTTGTTGTTGTTGTTACAGCTACTGCTGCTATTTGATCAATTTTTTAGGTCAAATTTTATTTCATACATCACTTTCCACTTTGGCATTACTTCACAAGAAACTTTGGTAAGTCAAATTATGATTTTTAGTTGAATTTTTCATCTAGGTAACTGTTATTGTGTTGTTTTTTCAACAATAGATAGCACGCGAACATGAATGGAACATAAGAGACATCTGTTTAAAAAGATCAATCATCTGTTGCGACAGAAGAGCCATCTGTTGCAACGGAAGACATATGTTGGATTCATGTTTATGGTTCTATAGTGTCGTAACATGAATCGAACAGATGGATCGTCTGTTGTAACATATGACCCACCTGTTGCAATAGGGTAAATATTTGTTGCAATAAATTAGTAACCTGTTGCAACAAAACCTAGACTCGATTCCAATAGATGTGTCGTCTGTTGCAACAGATTAACAACCTGTTGTAACATAACCTAAACTCGATTCCAACAGACGTGTCGTCTGTTGCAATAGATGTATAGTCTGTTGCAATATATGATTCATCCGTTACAACAGACGACTCGTCTATTAAAATCAACTTCAGAAGCGTAACATGAATCCTAACAGGTAAGTAATCTGTTGCGATTGGTCACTTACCTGTTGCAACATACTACACATCTATTGGGATTCATGTTACGACACTATAAAATCACTATTAAATTTTTTTAACAAATGACTTTATTTAGGTACCACTAATAGAGGGATCAATAACAATAGGAGTGGATTGTCATGGTCAATGGATCGAGAAGAGCAATCGATATGTATGGCGTTGGAAGAAGGATGAAATACTAGAGACGATAGCTATAAAAGTCCAAAGTGATATTTCGTATGATGATTTTGGAAACTTAACCATCAGCTATTGTGGACTGAATTGTCAACCGAAAGAACTCGTCATCAGCTACATGCACAGCTCCTTTGAAAATCAGAGGGTACTACCTTTCAAGATAACCGATCAGGTTCGGTTGCATGCTTATCTTAGTGATTCATCCAGGCCGGTGTTAAAAGTACACGTGGTTGAAAATACGAGAGAGAATGAGAACCAAAATGTAGAAGAAGAACAACAACAAGACATCTTTGTGATAGGTTGGATGATCTAGACATGAACATTCCAGATAATGATCAAACATCTACGCCTGTTGATGCGACTAATACGGTGGACAGTGCTTCTCGATCGACACAGTCTGGAAACTGTCAAGACGATGAGGTCGACTTTTACAAGGGAATGTCATTCAAGGACAAGAAATAACTATCTAATACTTTGTTTATTTCTTGCTTGAAAAAAGATTTCAGAATAATAAAGGTGATTAATTCGAGCAAAGTCTTTTGCTACAAATGTGCTAATCTGAACTGTAAGTGGTGGTTGAGAGGGGTGAAGTACTTAAGTTCTAACAGATTCATCATTCATAAACATGAAAAGTATCACATATGTAGTTCGAAGCACAGTTCAGGCCAAAATTCTCACGCCATGATAAAGTCCTCGGTGAATATTTCAAGAATAGACTCCCCAATGGCAAAGGCCCTTCTACAAGGGTTATGGTCAATCAAATTCTTACGGAATTGGGTGTCCTAGTCAGTTATTGGAAGGTATATACGGCCATGGAGATTGTCATGGACTTGGTTAGGGGGACACATGAGCATGGGTATGCAGTGCTTGATGCCTACCATTATATGCTTGAGTCCATAAATCCCAAAAGTAAGACGGCGTTACATGTTGATGAAAATAGAAGGTCCAAGTACTTTTTTGTTTTCTATGGGGCTTAGATTCAAGGTTTTCAACATTTGAGAAAAGGCATAACCGTCGATGGTACCTTCTTGAGGAGCAGGTATAATGGAGTTCCACTAGCGGCGGTGGTGCAGGATGCGGAGAATCACATCTTTTATGTCGCTTTTTTTTGTAGAGTACAAGGAATGTAATGCCTCTTATGGATATTTTTTTGAACAACTGTAAAGATGTGTCGAAGATACCAAAGAGTTGTGTTTTGTTTCGGATAGGCATCCAAATATTCCAAAGATGGGTTCAATTTTCTTCACTTCAGCTCACTTTGGTTGTTGCATTAGGCATCTTGGAGAGAATATTCGGACCAAAGTTTACAATGAAAGAGTCGTGACCTTTTATTATAGAGCAGCTAAAGTATATAGTAGGGAGGAGTTCTTTGACCATTTCAATCAAATATCGAATATGCATCCCAAGGCAGCAGAACATCTCATACTTGTTGGTTTTGAGAGATGGAGTCTGGCATTCTATCCGGCAAATAGGTACATTCTTATGAATTTAATGTCTTGTTTGAGTTACAATTTTAGTATGATGTCGTACTAAGTGATTCTTTTCATAGGTACAATATTATGACGTCAAACATAGCTGAATCGGTGAATTCATTATTTGGTGATGAAAGAGAATTTCCCATCGTGGCTCTGTTTGAAATAATAAATAAGAAGTATGGCCAATTTTTTCAAGAAAGGCGTTTGGAGTTCGAGGATGCAGGAGCCCCATTTGTTCTAGAAGCGGAAAAAATAATATCAACGAACATTAGTCTGCGAAATAGGTTATTATCTCATCAAATAGCAGATTACAAGTTCAGTATCAACGGTTATGGTGATGTTGCCACGATCGATCTTCAAACAAGATCTTGTACGTGCAGAGTGTTTGACTTGGACAAAATACCTTGTCCACATTCTATGACAGCGCTTCGAGCTCAATATGGTGCAAAATATGGAACTAAAATTTATGAGTACTCTCGATATTATTTGGTGGAAAAATATACAATGGCATATAGTGGGAATATTACTTTGATGCCTCCCGAAGAATCTTGGGTTGTTCCTGCAGAGCTTTTGGGGAGATTAATACCTCATCCATATATTAATCCAAGCACTATCAAACCGGGAAGAAGGCTATATAAGAGGAGACGTGGAGTCGGAGAATCATTTTCATCAGGAAGAAATAAGTGCTCCGTATGTAAGAGCGCTAGCCACAAAAGAACTACATGCTTGGATCGTAATCGATCATTGTAATTGCTAAAACTTGTGTTGTCGTTTGTTATGGAATTTTATATATTTAATTCATTGTTGTGAACGTAAATGTTATCATTTATTATATAAAATATCTTTTTTAATAACTTGTGCATCAATAAAAAGAGGAAAAACATGAACTAAATACAGCAGACCACAAATTTATTTTCAACAGACTGCCCATCTATTGCAACAGATTGACATTAGCTGGAAGAACACAATACAGTTCATCAAACTGGAATATTTTCCTCCAACAGATGACAAATCTGTCGGAACAGATGGATAATATGTTGACATAAACCCAACCGATGACCAATCTGTTCCAACACATAGTCCATCTGTTGAAAGAACTCAAAAGCCAAAATTTCTATTGCTGCTGGATTCAAAATTTCTCCTTACCTCCAACCTTCGGCATGTTAACATGTTTAGAAAAAGAAATAGACAGAATAAAAATTAAATAAGAATTAAAAAGCCAAAGCAGACAGAAAATAAAATTTTCACTAAACGAAAAATAAAATACATTAGGTATAGATCCGATATAGAAAAATTAAAATACATATGCTAAAAGAAAAAACTCATTCTAATTATTATTATCAACATCATCATCATTATTAATGCGAGCAAGCCAATCGTTAACCAACAGCAGCAAGGCCCTCATCGGCCTCTGCATCTCTCTGAACATCCTTGCTCTCACGGTGACCAACTCTTTTTGTAGGTCGTTAACCTGCCTCTGAAGTTCCTGCACGGTGTCGCATAGAATAGCAATGTCCCAAACAGGATCAGTCATATCTAGAACACCCATGAATTGACAAAAAATGTAAACACAAAAGTAAAGAAAAGAGTTCAAATGTAATACAATGTATACTACCAACTGGTAGATTTACAATGAAAAAAACCTACCTCAACGAGAAAGTAATATGTTTTTTGAATAGAAGTGGTTGAAGATGCATTATGAAAAGACAAAATACAATAAATAAATAAAAGTGGAGTGGAATGGAGATTAAGGATGAACCTATTTATAGAGAATTGAATCTGAATGTGTTAGACAAAAAGGCACGACTGTTCAGCTCCATTGTATTAATTACATTCAAACTGTTGGCTTTTTTGTTTTCTGTGAAAAGTCATAATTTTTTCTTTTTCATTCAAACTTATCACCTTTTCAAAATAGTTTGAGACTTAATAACAACATTTATTATTGATCTATTGCAACAGATCGTCCATCTGTCACAACAGATAACCCACTGTCGCAACAGATTTACTATCTGTTATAATAGATGGTCCGTATGTGCAACAGATGAGACATCTGTTACAACATGTGGATTATCTGTTGCGAAAGATGGATTATCTATTGGAAGAGATATTTTTATTTCTTCTAACAGTTGATTCATCAGTTATAATAGATGGAGAATTTGATTCATTAACTGTGTTGAATATGTTAGATAAAAAGTCACGACTGTTCACCTCTTTTTTAATAGTCATCACATACCTTAATTAATCCAAATTGGTAACTTATTATATAAACATATTTAAAAACAAAAAAGGTAAAAAGTCACGACTTGTAGCACTTGTTTTTTCTTGACGGCCAAGTAGTCATCTGACATTAAAGATGGTTACCCTTTGAGCCTTCGTAGTCTTGTACACTACTTAATGATGGGAAGTGAAGAATAAACACTTACTGACATTAATGGGGTAGGAAGAATAAGGTGCGTGCAGATGAATGGATCCACTTTTATGTGTGGAATTTATGTATTATTTATCAGGTTATCGTGATAGACACACATAAAGTATAATAATTTTGTGAATGCAATTTTTTATCGATTAGACACTAATCCTTCAAACAAAATCCTGCATTTTACAGTTTAGTTTGATAGGTACAAACTGATAAGGCCGAAGGGTTCCAAGATGGTGGTATCGATACCCTGTTACAATTTAATGACGGTTTTGCTCATGTTTATGTGTCAAGTTTGGAGAAAGGTTCAAGTTTTTGGCTGTAGTGTAAATATCCAATAGTGACTGGGCCAATTTTAATGGTGCAATAGACTTTTGAAAGGACTCTAAAGCCTCGTACTACAGCAAACAAGAATGGAAAACCAATAGAAATTACCCTAGTCTAAATTTATATGGATGGGTTGCTCGAGAAGACTACTATACAGCAGAAAGTTCTTGGGAGAACACCTGTGCAGGAAGGGAGAGGTGGAGAAGACCATATATCATCTCAGACCTTATTTAAGAGGAAACACAAGAAAGCAAGTAAGGAACTTCTAGCGAATCTGGCCAATGAAATTTACTTGAGAGATGAAAAAACTGAATAAGCTTCAAATGTGGAAGTGTATCCAAATATTTAAATCCGTCAGTCGTTCTTGAAAAAGATAAATCCTCAAGAGGACAAGAGCTGGACACTTTTCTAGGGACTGCGATTAGTGAGTGTGGCCTCAATGAAGACCCACAAAGTGCAGGACCAGAACTCTAAGGAAGCAACTTGGCGAGCACATTGAATTGGTATGATTTTCAATCAAGAATGAAACCTGAACCAACCACTCCAAAAGTAAAAATAAGAAAAGCCAAGGCATCAATTTCTGAAGTCTAACTTGCATCCAATGTCTTTTGTTTGTGGTTCTGATCAGGTAAATGGCAGTAGAAATAAAAAGGTCTGAAATTGGGCAGAAATCCCATGCCTTATTGTTTCCACTGCCTTTGACCAGACCAGAGCCATAAACAGGAGGCATGGGATACAAGTTTAACTTGAGAAATTGCCACCTTGGTTTGATCCCTTATTTTTACTTTAGGAGTTGTTGGTTCAGATTTCACTCCTGACTGACAATCTTACCACCATCGGTGCTTGCAAAGTTGAAACCTTAGAGTTTTGGTCCTGCATTTTATAGGTCTTCATTCAGGCCACACTAGCTAGTTACAATCCCCTAACAAAGTGCACAACTCCAATCCACTTCAATATTTTTCTTTCCAAAATGGACTGATGGATTTTCATTTTTGGATACATTTTCACATTTGCAGCTTATTAAATTTTTTTATTCTTTCTGTCAATTTAATCAGCCAGTTTTGCTACACTTTTCTTCCTACCTTATGTTTCTTCTTTAATAAGGTCTAAGTTGATATATGGTCATCTCCAGTTCCCCCTTCCCACACAGGTATTCTTTCGATCACCTTCTGTTGTATAATAGTCTAATCGAGCAACCCATCAATATAAATTTGGACCAGGGGAATTTCTATTGGTTTTTCATTCTTGTTTGCTGCAGTGCGAGGCTTCGGAGGCCTTTCAAAAGTCCATTGAACCCTTAAAATCAGTCCAATCACTATTTGAATGTTTAAACTGCTACCAAAAACTTGAACCCTTCTCCAAACTTGACACATAAACATAAGCAAAATCTTCATTAAACCATAACAGGGTATTGACACCACCTACTTGTTGCCTTATCCTTACCAGTTCAAAGCTAACAATTTTAACTGTAAAATGCTATATCTTATTTGAAAGATTAACGCCTAATAGGTAAAGAACCAACATTCATAAAATCAGTATACTGGATTCCGTTTTCACGATAGGTTGATCAGTAATACATACCTCCCACATATGAAGTGGTTCCATCTGCAAGCAGCTTATTCTTCTGAACACATCTTTACTCGAGCCTTTAATGCTGGTCGGGCAAAAGTTGATCCAGTTTCACTTCCTTTTATCTGAAAACAAGAGAAAAACATTTGATGTCATACAAGAGAAGAACAAAAAGAACATTACAAAAGGGTAACACAAAATTGAATGATTCAATAGATGACTCATCTGATGCAATAGATTCCCTATATGTTCAATATATTCCACATCTGTTCAACAGATTCCCTATTTGTTCAACAGATGAGTCATCTGTTGCAACAAGCTATGCATCTGTGGCAATATATGGATGACATATTGTAACATATAGGTCATCTGTTGGAATAAATCAAACCAGCCTTGCTACTGGCTTGATTTTTTCCAACAGTTGCTCCATCTGTTCCAACAGTTGATTCATCAGTTGCAATTATTGAGAAAATTATTGCAACACCACCAACAAAATCAACAACAACATCAATAAAAAAGAAACAACACCATATGTTTCAACACCATCAACAACACAAACACCACATGTTCCAACAACACCAACATCCCCCAACAACAACACCACCAAAGTAACAAACAAAAGACATAAAAAATGATACTGACAACAAGTCTTTTTAAGTTCTCCCAATAGATAAATTTGTTTCATATATTTTAATAAAAATAACAGTTCGTTCATTCAAGACTTAAAAGTCACCTTTCCTTCAATTTTCTCAATAAATGGGAAACTGGTAATGGGTAAATCAATAATAACAATAGATGTAAATATCTAATTTAAATAACAGACAAAGAAGAAGATGAGAAGGTAAGAGCAATAGTGAACCATACCTACAATGGCAAAAAGCAAAGGGATCAGAACACCCATTTTAGTCGAGAAAAAATATATTGATCGGTTGAGATTCGAAAGGATCCTCATGCAAAAAAGGAGAGAAAGAAGAGGAAAAAAAGAGACGATTATGATTATCCCTAAGAGGAGACAAAGAAAATTCTGAATATAAAAGAGAGATAAGTTGAGTTAATTTATGGCCAAAGGGGAGAGAATTCTAGATATAAGTTTTAAATATTCATTAATAACTTTGAGGGGCACAAGTAGATAGTGATATTGAAAAGACAAGATAAGACTAATGAAGAGATTTTTTAGTTATCTAAGTAATATTTTTTACCTCCTTAGTATTTTATATTTTTTATCTCAGACAAAAAATTAGGAAATTTCTTTAAAATAAAAAAAAAACTTAAAACATATAATTCATACTTTGCAATAGATGACAATTTCTATTTGAAAAATTTCAATGGCTCAGTTATTTGTCGCAACAAATGGCAACACCAATTTGATAATTTACAACAGATGGTTAATTTGTTGCAATAGATGACTAAATATATTTTATAAATTTCAATAAATAAGCCATCTGTTGCAACAACTTGAACATTTGTTTTATACAATTTCAATTAAGTTCATATGTTAAACTACAACTTTAATTGATTAAGCTAGAACTAGAGGTGAGTTCATAGGGTTAATTACAACTTCAATTGAGTCTTTGACAATTGGATGATGTTGGTATTGTGTTCCTTCTGACCTGAGGAGGTAATATTTTTTTACCGCCTCAGTATTTTATCTTTTTTATCTCAGAAAGAAAGTTAAGAAATTTCTTTAAAATTAAAAAAAAATCTTAAAACATATAAGTCATACTTTGCAACAGATGACAATTTCTGTTTGAAAATTTCCAACTGCTCAGTCATTTGTCACAACAGATGGCAACGCCTATTTGATAATTTACAACAGATGGTTAATCTTTTGTAATAGATTACTTAATCTGTTTGATAAATTCAAATACATAATTCATTTGTTACAATAGGTTGAACATTTATTTTTATACAATTTTAAATGTGTTCATATGTTCAACTACAAATTTAATTGATTAAGCTAGAATTAGGGGTGAGTTCATAGGATTTGGCAATTGTAAAATATTGGTATTGTGTTCCTCCTGATCTGAGTCGTCAATCGATCACTCTGAGTTGAAACGATTCTTATTACCTCATTTTCAAGATAATACCTAAATTGATTAACCTAGAACTAGGGGTAAGTTCATAGGGTCAACTACACCTTCAATTGAGTCTTTGGCAATTGTATGATATTGGTATAACGTTCCTCACGACCTGAGTCATCGATAGATCACTCTGAGTTGAAATGATTCTTATTACCTTTTTTGTCAAAATAATACCTAAATTGATTTAGCTAGAACTAGGGGTAAGTGCATAGGGTCAACTACAACTTCAATTGAGTCTTTGGCAATTGCAAAATATTGGTATTGCGTTCCTCCCGACCTGAGTTGTCAATTGATCACTCTGAGTTAAAATAATTCTTATTACCTTATTGTCAAGATAATACCTAAATTGATTTAGCTAGATCTAAGGGTGAGTTCATAGAGTCAACTACAACTTTAATTGAGTCTTTGGCAATTAGATAATATTGGTATTGCATTCCTCTCGACCTGAGTTATCGATCGATCACTCTAAATTTAAATGATTCTTATTACCTCATTTTTAAGATAATACCTAAATTGATTTAGCTAGATCTAGGGGTGAATTCATAGGGTCAACTACAACTTCAATTGAGTCTTTGGTAATTGCATAATGTTGGTATTGCATTCCTCCCGACCTAAATCATAGATCGATCACTCTAAGTTGAAACAATTCTTATTACCTCATTGTCAAGCTAATACTTAAATTGATTAATCTAGAACTAGGGGTGAGTTCATAGGGTCAACTACAACTTTAATTGAGTCTTTGGAAATTTCATGATGTGGGATTGTGTTTCTCCCGACCTGAGTCATCGATCGATCACTCTGAGTTGAAACGATTCTTATTACCTCATTGTCAATCTAACACCTAAATTTATTTATCTAGAACTAGGGGTGAGTTCATAGGGTCAACTACAACTTTAATTGAGTCTTTAGCGATTGCATGATGTTGGTATTGCATTCCTCCCGACCTAAATCATCGATCAATAACTCTGAGTTAAAACGATTCTTATTACCTCACTGTCAATCCAATACCTAAATTTATTTAGATAGATCTAGGAGTGAGTTCATAGGGTCAACTACAACTTCAATTGAGTCTTTGGCAATTGCATGATATTGGTATTGCGTTCCTCCAGACCTGAGTCGTCGATCGATCACTCTGGGTTGAAATAATTCTTATTATCTCATTGTTAAGATAATACCTACATTTATTTAGCTAGATCTAGGGGTGAGTTCATAGGGTCAACTACAACTTCAATTGAATCTTTGGCAATTGCATGATGTCGGTATTACGTTCCTCCCGACCTGATTCGTCGATTGATCACTCTGAATTGAAATGATTCTTATTACCTCATTGTCAATCTAATACCAAAATTGATTTATCTAGATCTAGGGGTTAGTTCATAGGGCTAACTACAACATCGATTGAGTCTTTGGCAATTGCATGATATTGGTATTGTGTTTCTCCCGATCTGTATTGTCGATCGATCGCTTTGTGTTGAAACAATTCTTATTACCTCATTGTCAAGCTAATACCTAAATTGATTTATGTGTTCCAGTTGAACTTAATACACTTCATTATGATGAGACGGTTAAAAATTACACATATCTCTTAAAATTTTAAAAAATAATTAAGATCAATTTGGACCAAATTAATATTTTCAAAATTTGTCATTCTTTTCCAAAATATAAATCAACCCATACAAATCATCCATTTGCAGAGAAAATATTTCATCATTTCAAATCTCGAGTTCTAACACTTTTCTCTCTCTCAACAATACATACAACAACTACTCAATAAATTGCTCAACCCTTCATAACAGATCTATTTTTTTCCCATTTTTTACCACATAGGTATTATTTTTTACTTCATTTTTGCTTGCATCCATCATTTTCCCTGTCTCCGTAGGTAACAAATTTTGAGAAGAGTTCTATATTTGTTATTTTTTCTAAAAATTAGGGTTTTTAAGTTAATGATGAAAAAGAAGACTTTTAGTTTTATTATCTTCGAGAATGGGTTTACAATTTTGAGTTTTGATGGTAAAATCATAGGAAGAACCCGAGAAACCCCTAGTTTTTGTCGCAGTGATCCATTGACTATCGTAGTATTATTTTATGATGTTTGTGGTGTTGGTGGTCATGGTGGTGGTGTTAGTGGTCATCGTGGTGGCACTTGTGGTGTTTATGGTGGTTGGTGGTGGTGGTGGTGGAGGCATTGGTTTGTGGTGTTTGTAATGTATTTTTTAAAAATTTTGCGTACATCAATCGTAATGTAATTTTTCTTATTTCTGTTGTTTGTAGGTAAAACATGACTCTCAAAATAAAAGAAAGTAAAAGTGGATCAACTTCTGACCACCTAACAAAAGTGGCTACAGTACAGAGGGATTCGAAGGAGCTTTCTAAACAATCTCAGTAGGGAAAAATAAAGCTGAGGAAAGTTATGAAAACGACGTTGAGGGAGATAGACAGCGGTCTGTAGATGGTGATGAGGAGAATGAAAGTGAGGAGGGGGAGAAGAAGATAAACAAGAATAGGAGGGAGAACAAAGTAAGAAAAAGGATGATAATTTATCACCAATGGGGCGTGAATTATATTGAAATCCCAGCATGAGGCTATCAAAACTATTAGTATTGACAGGTTTCAAGTTGCGATGTCGATAAATTACCCTGCAGAACTAACTAGTGATCTTGTACTTAAATATCAGATGGAGAAACCTTTTGAAGAATTTAGGAATCTTATGAAGAATGATAACGTAGACGGACTTTTTAAGAAGAGTTGCTTTGAAAACTTTCTTAAGCTGTCTAAGGACCACACTGCCCGTTTCCAAATGAGCATGGTATTTAGTCTTCTAAAGTGTAGGATCACGTACGTGGGGGATGATAAAGATTCAAAGGAGGGGGGAAAAGGATGGACGAAATCTATATCAACTACTGAGGCATGCCGATTTATTTTGTCTTAAAAAAGAATGTCATAGTGATGGGATTGAGATGCGATCGTCTAGAAGAACCTCTCACTAAGGAAACGCCACGCAAAAGGTCCAAGGAAAGAAGGACAGTCAAACCACCAATATCAAATAGTCGTAAGACATTGACCTAGCGACCACCTACCAATACCAGACCACCCACCAAAACCAACAAACGCAGGGGGAAAATATATGGGTTATTAGACATTGTTGGACGTGGGTGCAAAGATAATAAGTTGATAAAATATCTCAAGGATAAAACCATACCAAAGTAGTACAGGGACCAGTTGTGCTTAGTTTGGTTTGCCCATTCCGTTATATTGGCAAAAGACATCAACAAAGCCATAAAAGATAATTTATTGAAGTTTGCTGAGGATTTTGAGAAATTTAACAATTATCTCTGGGTATATGACAGCTACTACTTGGCTGTCAAATATTTACTGACAATCTATCCCCAAAGACAATCACATTGTACGGCTTTTCTTGGGCTTTCATGGTAAATTTAATCACTATTTGTTTACTCATCCATTAATTTATATTAAATAATTATTATGACTTTTTTACTTACCTCCTGTTTACATTTTTTAGGATTGGACATTTGAAGCCATTTCTCACCTCCGAAAGCAGGCTAAGGATTACCCGAATGAGGTTTCTCATCCAAGAATCCTTAGGTGGTTGGCTGCAAAGAGTAACATAAGAATTAAGGAGGCTGATCTCTTTAACCCTCCGGATGATGCAGTGCGTCTTCTTTCAAGTGAAATAATTTGACTCAAAGAAAGATATTGAAATAGATGTGCCATCTGTTGCAACAAATGGGTCATATATTCCAATAGATTACCCGTCTATTGTAACTGTTGCAACAGATGGGTAGTCTGTTACGACAGACGATCCATATTTAACAATAGATTAACCATTTGTTGCTCTGGTTCTCTGAACCTGACTCAACAGATTACCTATCTACTGCAAATTATACAATAGATGGGTAATCTAATGCAATATACTGTTAATCTATTGCGACATACAGATCAGCTATTATGACAGAAAGATCATCTGTTGCATAAGTTGTCTGTGTTAACGTGTAACCCAACTAAATATAAATTATTATATAATTTAAATGTATCTAACTTTTTTATAGGTTATCCATCCCTGGATCGTGCCTAATGAGCAGGAGTTGGGGATGACTTCTTTTATTACTCTAGGTCTTATTGATACAATAGTACACCCAATAGTGGAGTTAATAAAGAAAGAATTGGCTGGAGCAACAGCTATAAGAAGAGCAGTTAGGCAAGCTCAGTCTAATGTTGAGACTCTTCATGACCAACTTACTGCAACATATCTGGGTGCTTCTTCTAAGGTGTTGCTGGAGGAGTTGTTGACATTGGTGGCAGGCATGTTGATGCTGCTGCCAGTCGTTATGTTGAGCATGTTAATGCTCAAGAAAAAAAAGTATGTTTGAAAACACCTGTTTCACAGATCCTTCTCACCCTTACACAGGTCCCTCTCACCCCTCTTCACCTTTATATTCTCATTGCAAATGCGAAGAGTGCAAGGACAGCCAGGATAAACTCTTTGAAAAAGTAGAGGCTATAGCTAAATCTATTGAGGAACTAAAATCCAAGAGGTGTTTCATACCATCCAAGAAGGTGAGAGAGCCATACACTCCTACAGTGGCGGTTGGGAGAAAAAAAGATCAATTAGCCAAGTTGTTCCCCATCTTGTTGAAAAAGAGTAAACTGATGGATCGTTCGTCAAAGAAAGGTTGATAAAGTAACCATAGGATTTTAAAGTTCGAAACAAGGACATGGACCTTCCAAATAATGAAACCGCTGGCACATGCGGTTTGCACGCTCTTGCACATATCGAATGTTTGTTAACCAGCATAGAAATGGTTGAGTCAACAACCTTTCTATATGACAACGTTGTGGCACACATGCAAGAGGTCTAGGTTTATGGGGTACTAACTGGACGCTTGGAGCCTAGTTATAAAGAAAATCTAGTGAAATAAATAAAAAATTATTTCAAGTCACTTCACTTTACATACTATACATACATGTAGTGGTAACTTTTTTGTCTAACGAAAGTTAAATTTTTTACAATGCAACAGATTGTCCATCTGTTGTAAAATATATTATATTTGTTCTGACAGATAGTTTATCTATTGCAATAGGTTGGTCATCTGTTGCATTATGCTGATGTTTCTATTTAAGTCTTATCTGTTGCAACAATGGAAAGACTGGTTTGATAATTTCCAACAGATGACCTACATATTGCAACATATGTCTAAATTTATTTGATATTTTCCAACAACTACTCTTGAATATCCATGTTCTCAACAACACCAAATCAGTAGCAAATATAAATACACCACCATGAAAATTTCAGCAATTATACTTGAATATCCATGTGCCCAATAATACCAAACCAGTAGCAATAATGCCAACAATGTAGTATTTTCTTGCTCGATTTTATTTCTCTTCAAAAGCTTTGACTTTCTTCAACAAACCCCTAATTACACGATTTTATTGTGAAGGGTGTCGTTCTTCATACCAATCAAAGTAATCCTATCCACCCAACTTCTACAAAAATAAGACCATAATTATAAAATAATTACAAATCAATAATTAATCAACTAATTAAATAAAAAAAACATTACCTTTTAAATCTTACAAGTAAAAAACCTACGACCTGGATTTTGTTGAGTCCAAGAAGTCTTCAATAGAGCTTCATGACCACACTTACAATATCAAAAATCTTTATCAATAAATCTGGTGAAAGATGAGTTCAACATTGTCAAGCTCAGTTGGAAAAAATGAAAAAAATATGCAGAAAAACCAAATACAAATAATTTAAAGAATTTGAATAGAGAAAAAAAGATGATAAAGAAGAAGATTTGAGAATTTAGGGTTAAATTTTAGGAAGAAGAAGAATATATAAGACAATGGGGGGGAAATAATAGTTGGGGGCCAAATCAGACGCCAATTCAGCAAAAATGGGGGTTCAACGAGCCTTGCTTGTGTGAATTACACGTGAGTTTCCAACAGGAAAAAAAGTCCAAACTGACACATTTGATACCTATTTTATTTTAGGTGTTTAAAATAAACATTGTCTACTTGATGCCTATTTTATTTTAGGTTTTTAAAATGAACACTGTCGATGGATTCCGCCTTTATTATTTCAAATCACTTCACTTTACTTGTACTGGTAATTTTTTATGTCTAATGAAAGTTGAATTTTTATAATGCAACAGATTGTTCATCTGTTGTAACAGATATTTTACCTGTTCTAATAGATAGTTTATCTGTTGCAATAGGTTAGTCATCTGTTGTATTATATCGATGTTTCTATCTAAGTCTATCTGTTGCAATAGTGGGGAGACTTATTTGATAATTTTTAATAGATTACCTACCTGTTGCAACATATGTCTAAATTTGTTTGATATTTTCTGACAAATATGTCATCTGTTGCAACAGATACCTTATTTGTTGCAGTATCTGAATCTAGTAGTCCATTTCAATTAAAAAATTCAAATCTAAGGATTAAATAAAATTCATAGACAAAATAAAATAAATTGAAGCTTTCAGAAATTACATGAAATAAATCAACAAATAAATAAAATGTAAAAAATTATTATAGGTACAGATCTCAACAAATACATCAACATTTTAAGTTTTGATGCCAAGAATTCCTAAGAAGGGGTGAGGTTATTACTTTGATAGACTAAAGAAATAAAGATCTACTCAATATGGACAAGTTATTCTTCATCCGATGCAATAGAATTCGACTTTGGTCATCATGGATCTTTAATGTTGCTTGTGTATAATTTCTGCGCTTTCTGTTCTCCGTATTTTCATAAAAAGAGTAGCCTATTATCAATATTGTTCAGTAGTATCTTCTACAGTGACATCCACCTGGAAAGCCAGAATTGGTCAATGCTAATCACGGAGATACAAAAAAATAGAAAAGGATAACTCATCTGTTTTAGCAAATAAAACAGGTTTTCTTCATGTTTTAAATTGACCCAAATAGATTATATTTATGTTATAATAGATGGATCAACTGTTAAGACAAATTATATCATGAGGAAGACCTGTAGGATAATTTCCAACGGATGAACCATCTGTTGCAATATATGACTCATCTGTTTGGAAAAACTGAAATGGTAGAAAGTCTTGTTTTAATTTATCCTAACAGATGACCGGTCCGTTGCAGCAGATAGGTCATCCGTTGGTTCAAATAAAAGAAGTTCGTAGAGCTATTTGATTTGCTAAAGCGGATGAGACAAATATTGCAATAGATATTCTATCTGATGTAACAGGTTAGTCAACTATTGCAACAGATGTATATATCTGTTTGATAATTTTCAGCAGATGTGTCATCTGTTGAAACAGATATGTGTCTGTTTGTTAGTTGAAATAGATGATATATATTCACCTTATTCAGCTCTTACTTCTCTTCTTTGGCCATTGCACATTGATCAATAGTGCAATACACAGACAGAGAAGTTATAATTTTGCTTTTTTGGATGCTTGATAATGCCTTGGAAATTACTTTCCTTCTTCTCTTAGCCTTAATCTCTAATGGAGTGGATGGATATAAAATCCTGTTTGATGGAATGACACCCCTCTGAGATGTCAATTTCATTACAAAAGCAGCTAATGCATTAATAGCATTAATCACTACTTCATGTTTCGCCTTGTAGTCTTGATATTTGCATGCAAAACATTCGCTAGGAGAGGCAAAATTTGTATAATCAGTATGATCATACTCATAATGGTTTGTTTTAGAAACTGTAAATGGGATATCATTAGAACCAACAACAACACCACTACCTATCACGACCCAATTTCTCAAGTCGTGATGGCGCCTACCTTATCCCCCTAATAGGCAAGCCAAGCCATAACCCGAAATGATAGGTAACGGGCTAACCAGCAAAAACCCAAAAAAAGGTCACGTAATGATAGCAACAACAATAATAAGTGAAAACTAAGAAGGAACCATATATAACATATCAAAACGAAAGGAGGAAAAGGACCAAATATACAAATGAATCCCTCCCAAGACCTAATAAGGTTAGTACTAGAGCCATTACTAAAAGGTACCTAGAGTACTAGACAAAAATCTAAAATTTACCCAATATACACAAGCAGTCTCGAGTATAAAAGACTAAATCAGAGTAGATATAGAAGGATCAGCCTCGAATGGCAGTAAGCTCACCCTGCTCCAAATTAGTACTGGAAGGTAGGAATCACGTCAATGATGGCTGCTAAAACTTAGATCTGCATCGGAGAAAAGATGCAGAAGTGTAGTATGAGTACAAAAGCAACAGGTACTCAGTAAGAATCATCGGTCGACTGAGCTCAATACAAAAACGGTATAACTACAATACAAGGATGTAATCTAAGTCAACAGTAAAAAGGGACAGAAAAGTAAACAACTACCAAGCTATGCCAATGAGATAGGGGAATAAATGTAAGCGATCAGAAAATAAATAACGTAATAATTACAGACAAATCAAACATAACCTAACTGGGGCCTCCATAAGCCCGGTAGGCACACTGAAGAACACAATTAACCCAATCGTACCCCCATAAGCCGATGGAACATACAAGAAGTAATGGAAAATAAACCTAAATAATTTGTAGCTGAGTTGATCCCAAGAAATCGTGGCAGTCATCAAGATATGCACCGGACTTGAACCGGCACCAATGGGTAGTAACGAGAGGCCAGATACCGGACTCGAACCGATAGTGATGGATAATAACAAGAGGACACGTGCTGGATTCAAACCAGAACTCAGAGGAACCACAAGCATAATCAGATGCTAGACTAGAATCGAAACTCATAGTAACAATAATAATCAAATGTCGGACTCGAACCGAAACTCATAGTAACAATAATAATCAAATGTCGGACTCGAACCAGAACTTATAGTAATAATAATATCAAATCCGGACTTGAATTGGAACTCATAGTAACAATAATAATCAAATGTCGGACTCGAACTGAAACTCATAGTAGCAATAATAATCAAATGATGGACTCGAACCGAAACTCATAGTAACAATAATAATCAAATGCCGGACTCGAACCGAAACTCATAGTATCAATAATAATCAAATGCCGAACTCGAACCGAAACTCATAATAACAATAATAATCAAATGTCGGACTCGAACCGGAACTCATAGTAACTATAATAATCAAATGCCGGACTCGAACCGAAACTCATAGTAACAATAATAATCAAATTCTAGACTCGAGCCGAAACTCATAGTAACCATACCCAACGGTAATATTAAAATTCATACCATACCATAACAATGTCAACGCCTAAATAATCATTCGTCAATCTTAAATAAAAAGGGGATAAATTCCATATTTTGCAATTTAGTTTTACGTCCTAAAGTAATAGGTGCTATATTATATTAAAAGATAACATTTCAATATTTACTAGAAAGGGGTCCTAATCCGGATAAATAAGATAGTTTATATAAATCAAATAATACACATCTACAAGCATTTATCCAAAGCTAGAATAATAGTTTACAATTTCAGTAAATAAGCTCAATCTAAAGATAGGGTAAACCTAGCCTACCTGGACGTCAAAGCTATAATATCCTTCCGCGAAACTTTTGAATAATACCCCACTAGAAGTCGAGCTTGGATAATTGATTAATTTATTAATTCTCCCTTCTTTTTTTCATGGTACCCACTGGGTTATAAAGCCATAGGCAGAAAATAGAGAGTAGTAATTAAAGGAAAATGTTTCTCTTTCCTTTTTGACTTAAAGTTGCCAAGAAGTTACAATTAACTTACTTTAATATTTTTGCCACACACACATCTTAAATGATGGCCACAAAGGAAACTTTAAGGCACAAGGCCACCCCTTCACTTCCACGTGGAAGTGGAGGTACCACTAGTTCACTTTTGATTACCTCGATATATATTTTCAGATATTGCATAAACTTGTGATAAAATAATTATATATTTTGAATATATCATAATTAATAAAAAAAATTAATAAAACCTCTATTATGTAATAATAATATTTTAATATTTCTATATTTATTATCTCCACTTAAAATATTAATAAATCATATAAGTCTATTATAAAGTGATATAAATATATCATCACTTAAAGAATTATACCGACATTGAAAATATTCTAGAAGGATACTAAATTATATTTCTACCAAATGCCAAATTAAATTAAATAATCCACGATACATTTAGATAGTACTACAATTAAATGAAAATACATAAAAAATGATCGTAAGGGTTATTACACTACCACCACCAACAGATCCATCACCACTAAGACTGTCAACAACAACAAGCCCACCCTCCAAAATTATTTTTCTTGTGATGGTTGTTCCTCCAAACAATTCCATTTTTATTCTTTCAATGACCTTAGGGTCCGATAAAGTTTGCGAAGACTGTAAAGTAAGAAAAAATAGCATCTTCAACTCTCGATTGGTCGGAACAAGCGACTGATGCACAATCTAACATAAATCATTACATATATTAGAATGAAAATTAGATCATATCATTCAAAAATATCATTAATTAAAATAAAAACTTAATTATAATTATATTTACTGCATCCTTCGGGGGGATAGAGAGATCAAGAAATTTTACATTTTTATCAGTTTTGGCCGACAACAATCTCAAGATTCTTGGACATGAAACTTCTTCCTGGTAGTTCACTTGTTGTCTCAAATAAGGAATGACTTCAAACACCCAAGCCTATAAAATAACGCCAATAAATCCAAATTATTATTGAATAAAAAAAATGAATCATATCATAATAAAAGAAACATTTACCATGAAAGCCCATGAAAAGCCATGTAAGTTGACTGTCTTTGGCATTAACGGAGTCAACAAATATTTGACAGTCATTTTGAAGCTTTCATAACCCTAAGGATAGTTGTTAAATGCCTCAAGATCCTCGAAAAGCTTTATTCAACCAACGGTTATGTTGTTGTTAACGTCTCTCGCCCAAAGAATATTATGTACAAATCAAACCAAGCACAATGATTGTTTGTGCTTCTTTGAAATTCTTTTACCTTTCAACGCTTCTATTAAATTTTTGTTTTTGAAGCTTGGACCAACAATAGACACCACATCAGCACGATCACCCAACTTAACTTTGCCTTTTTGGATGTATGGGGTGCTTTCTGGGATTAGAATAGGTATAACTTAAGAAGGAGGAG
Organism: Capsicum pubescens; assembly: GCA_030864215.1. NCBI lineage: Eukaryota > Viridiplantae > Streptophyta > Magnoliopsida > Solanales > Solanaceae > Capsicum > Capsicum pubescens. The sequence goes on along the minus strand of CM061540.1, from coordinate 275,310,643 downwards.
GAGGATAATACTTTATTCTAGTAAATATGGCAAACTCCTTCCAACTAAAACAAACAGGCATACCACAGTAATTTATCTACACCTCATTCATCTTATCTTTGTTTTCATACAAAAACCTACGCTTGAGAAGATCATATACCATTTTCATTTAGAAACAAGCACTGTTGTCCTCCGACAAATCAAGATATTGCCCAAAGCAGTTGTCCCTAAAATAACCATTCAATTTTTGTTCTCAAAGTATTTTTCTAAAGGCGTCGAAAGATTTTCCCATGGATGACTTAACCACAAAATCACCCGTTAAATTTGTGGCACTATCGCACTACATTCTCAAAGGATAGCGATCAATGCTGAAGGTTTTGACCAACTCTTCGGTGAAAAGGCTATTAGCATTTGGATCATCTCTTTTGAAATATTCCTCCTCCCCGTGTTTATCATATTCTGCTCCTTATTGAGATACCGCTTGTAAAGCAAGCTCATAGAATGGTCGATGTAGCCAAGTTGCTTCACTTGTTCCTTTACTTGGACTTGATTTAATTTCTGTTCTTTTGGGAGCCATATTATCTAAAATTAACAGGAACATAAAATAGATTATAGTTGATTAATGCATCATTAAAAAGGATCTAAAATTAACAAGAACATAAAATAGATTATAGTTGATTAATGTATCATTAAAAAGGGATAACAGTAAATCTAACATGCAAAATAGTAAAATAACAGTTCCAACAGATCACACATTTGTTGCACCAGGTGGTTATCTATTGCACCAAATAAATAACCTATTATAATGGATGAGTAATCTATTGCAACAATACAAAAACATCACTCTTCTGTTGAGACAAATAAATAGTTTGTGCAATAGATCACACATCTATTACAACATATAAGTGATCTGTTGGAACAGTTAACTAACCTATTTAAACAGATGAGTAATCTGTTGCAATAATACGAAACATATCACTTATATCTTGAGACAAATGAATGGTCTATGCAACATATCACACATCTGTTCTAATATATGAGTGAATTGTTGGAATAGTTATCAACGATCAATATTGTTTAAATTTTCTCCAACAGAAGGGTCGTCTATCATGACAGATGAATGATCAGTTAGAAAAATCAGTCTTGGACATGTCCTTTTGGAATAGTTGATGAGATTTATCCAACAGAAGGTTCATCTGTTGAATCAGATAATTGATCTGTTGCATAATATTTTAATTCGATGGTTCCTTTGTTGTATCAGATAGTTAATCTGTTGCATCAAATTTTGTAATTCAATGGTTTCTTTTTTCCATCCGATGGTAAATCTATTGCATCAGATGGTTAATCTGTTGCAAAATATGGTTAATCTATTGCATCATATTTTTAATTCGATTGTTCCTCTATTGCATTAGACGGTTATCTGTTGTATCAGATGGTTAATATATTACATCATATGATTAATCTGTTGCATCAAATTTTTAATCTGATGGTTCCTTTGTTGCATCAGATGGTTAATCTATTGCATCATATGTTAAATCTATTGCATTAGATGGTTAATCTGTTGCATCAGATGGTTAATCTATTGCATCAAATGGTTAATCTGATGCAGACAAAAATAGTAGCATGATTTTGTTCAATAGAACAACAACAATATGACCATATTTACCAAGAACAAGAACAAATCAACCCAACAATTGGCGCAACACAAAAAACACCAACATCGTTGTTTTTTTGTATAAACACAAACAACAAAACTCAAACTTACAAAAATGCAAAGAACAATAAAAAATCATAATTCACTCTGATAAGAGAAGAGAAGAAATACCAGAAGTTAGGATTTTATTCAGATCGCATTTCAAATTAAAGAAATAAATATTAAAATTGTTAATCAATATTACAAGAGAAGCTGGCTCAAGTTTCTCATTTTCTTCAAAACTAAAAAGGCCATAATTTTTTACTTGTGAAAGAAGAAAAGGGACGATGAAGAATTTCCAGTTGTTGTGGTCGAGCAAGGTTGTCACATCGATTGATGGTTGAAAGTCGAAAAGAAACTTGAAGCCCAACTATTTGTCGTCCGAGGTTGAATTCGCCAGAGATTGAAATGAGAAATTTACAGAACTGTTGGTTGGGAGAAACTGTTGAGAGAGAGAAGAGAGATGGTTGATTTGGAGAGAAGATGGGTGTGGGTTAATTTATATTTTTGAAAAGATTAGAAAGTTTTGAAAATATTAATCAAGTCCACTATTAACTTAATTAAGTTTCCTAATTATGTTTGATCTTTTAAGTTGGTTAATGTCACCAATCCTTCATTCAAGACTTTAAATGACATTTTTCCTTCAATTTTCTCCACTTACTAATTCTCTTCCTTCTCCAAGCCAGGCAACTTCACTATAGCATCCCATCATTTTCCTTTTCCAAAATTCCATTTCAAAAACCTTGAAGAGGAATTTTCTATATGCTAAATTGGTCTACTTTTATCCATTTAAAAGTAAAAAAGTACTTTCACCTAAATATTAAAAATTCAGCGTTGAATCACCGTACAAGACATCTAAACAGAGAAGCGGTAATTATCGTTTTCATTTTCAAGTTCTTGATGAACCTTAGATAAGTTTTTTTAAATAACTAAAAAGTTACAAACATCTAACTATTGCAAGCACACCATTCCAACCTAAACTATTTTATTTCTACGACAGTTTTGGAATAATGACCTAAAACCTAAATAAAGAGGCAATAAATTTGACCGAATAAAAAGAATGAGGTAACTATTTTAACACTAAGCCAAAAGATAAATATTATAAACAATAAAGTAGATAAAAAAATATTGAGAGAAGACAATAGATGAGAGCTTTTCATTCTTTCAAATATCAAAAGTACAAGTGTATACAATATGAACCCTTATGCCTCTATTTATAGTGTCATATTGAGGCATACAAAAGGTTGTCATAAACATGACATTAACCATTAACATAATGGAGGAGGTTATGGATGTGTAAGGTCACACGAATAATGATCATAAATGGTGGAGGTTATCTTCATAATGGATGGGAATAATGGGGACAAGTAGTGGAATTAGTTTCTAGAGTAGTGGACATCCATACTTATTAGTTTTATAACACTCCACATTGGATGTCCATAGATGATGTGCCTCATTAAAACCTTACTAGGAAAAAACCCTGTGGAAAAAAAATCCTAAAGAAGGACAAAGTGTACACATATCTTATAATACGCGTTTGTTTGTTGCCTCATTAAAAAACTTGCCAACAAAATTCATTGGGATAAAACCTAGGCCAAGGTAAAAAGAGGGCAGCCCATATTTTACTCCCCCTGATGAAAACATCATTCCACTTCTCAAAGACGACGCCTCTAATCTTCTATGTATGCTTTCAAATGTTAATATTGATTGTGTTGTTATGACCAAATCACATTCATGAAGATGTTGCATTCTTAAAATCATCCTGATGTATTGTTTTTTTATTTCTTGGATATGTTGAGTCCATGAACTCAGTCAAATAAATTCTTGAAAATCACTTTATATGTGACCTCATCATCGCATTACATTTGCACATTGAACTTGTTCGTAGCAACAACCAATTAGTTGTGCAACTTTATTTGCCTGTTATTAAAATTGACCATAGATCAACATTAACCGTAGATCAAATATTCTTCCTGTATTTGCATAACCAACAAGCCTTTGACAATATTTTTTAGAAATAATAAATTCATATCAATAATATTTGATTTCACTCACATTCAAATAAAAGTGAAATTATATCTTTTCTGCACAATAATAAAAGCTATTATCTCACGTATAGAATAGCAGGATACATAAGTGCAATAATTGTACTAATACATGATATTTTCTAACTATTTTCATGAGATGAAAATTTATCTTTCTTTATGATAAGCGATCTCGCAATCATTGGGATATTTAATGGATCAAATCTCTTTTAAATTTTATAAGGATTTTTCTATAACATTCGTCGTCTAACTAGACATGACAGTCATTCGTTATACACATTCAAGATTTTCGTACATTGTCAGATTTAAATAAATTTTATTGCATCAACCATAGAAAAACACATCTCCAAACAATAATGTCAGCACTTGGAAAATAACCTTTATGCCTCAAGGCACAAGTCATATTTTATATCTTACAATTTTATTTTTTGCACAATCACCAATTTGTATCCCCCTAGCATTATACCTTAGTCTATGGACTAATTTCAAACTATAACTTTTCAAATGAAGCATAATATACTTGAATTGCGTATTTTATCTGTCCGCACTATTAAATAGATCTAAATTCAAGATCTTCATTACTATTTATAATGATGAGCACTATATTATACCAAAAATACCATCGATGGTTATTTGAAATCAATTTCAATAAGAGATAACTTATCAAGATCTATTCATTTCATCATTTTCAGGTACCTAAACCTTTACCATGATTTTATGAAGTGTTATGTCCTGGTGTTTTTTAAAGCACTTACCTCATTATCAAAACCATCTTGATCATTTGCTCCTTTTTTTTAAAAGAGTTTTATATTGAAACTAATTGGTCTATCATGTTTCAGGAGTGCCATAGACTCTTTCCTTCAAGGACTTTTCACTAGAGCATTTACAGCTGAATTATAACATAGGATAAGTCTGGCAATGGACTTGCAAATCATGAATTATCAATTGAACTTCAAGTTCAATATATATTTTTTACGAGAATATAGATAATTCATTTCATACATTTTATCTATAATCATATCTCCCCCTAATGTTAAAAAATCTAACATTCACCCTAATCTTTTTTGGGGGATTCATCTTTGTGCGTGGTGGATATTGTACATTCAAATTTATTTTTAGATGGTTTAATTGGTTGCTGACCCTAAACCAACAATATAGGAGAACCTTGCTTGATGCATACAAATGTTGCTAAATTTAAATAAACTCGTCTCATACAAAATTTTCTTTTTGGGAGATTTGTTCTCATAACTAATTGTTCAGCTATAATTGGAGGCACACCATTTTCTGCTAAAACAATCAGCATTATCAACTTTTATAGTTTGAAACCATGCTCTCAATTTAACAATTTGAGCAAACAACCTTGCAAATATTAAATTGCAAGTTGATAGCAGTGCATGTGACGAACCATAGATGCATCGTATTTCATAACAAATGGTCTACATGGCAGGTGAACGGGCTCATATTCACCTTGTTGTACATTTCAAAAATTTAGGGGATACAACCATAACCTTAGTTGTTATAATATTTTATCGCGAGAACAAGCAACATAAAAGAATTTTTGAAGAATCTTTTATTCCTTCAATGTAAAACAACATTAATTCTCAATTATTTTTCTATCACATTTGAATCGAAACGGTCAACTAATCATGTCAACTTATGTATTTTCTGTAAACTTTTAGTTTACCACAGTAAGTGATTCCATCACCATGCCCATATATTTGTATCAATAAACAGGAGGAAAATGAATAGCCTTTTTCATAAATATTTATAACCCGTTTTGATTGTAGTAATATGAAGATACAAAATCTTTTCATAATTTACAGTTTCAATATAATAATATTTTTTTTAATTTCCTTGAAACTTAAAAAGTTTCTTTTGGAGACTTACTACAATTTCAACGACCTGAATAATTTCATTCCTCCGAGTAGTAACACATTAGTTTTTCGAGGCTATCAAATACTTGTGTACTACCTCATATTTTAAAACACCATTTGTATGGTGACCATCTCCTTTTAGGGAGAAAATTATTGTCATTATAGTCAAAATCATTTTATACAAGACCTCTTTCTAGCTTTACTTTTGCCTTTAATAATTTATTTTTATAACATTTGGCAAACTCCTTTTTGGCGTACCATATTTACGCGACCTTGAAAAATTCATTCGACCACACCATAATATTCATTTTGGCCATGACTAAAACTTTTATAGGAAAGAATTACTTCTTGATTTTTTCCTTTTGTAGATCATGATAAAATATACTACAACATCAACCTTTTTATACCAAATTAAAATATTCTTTATCTATTTCAAACATCTCGTAGAAGGAGGTTTTGATGTTTATCCAACCATATATAAGCTCATCTTTGTCCATGAATCACATCTTGACACATTCACTTTCATGAACGGTCGGGCATCCATGATATTTATCACAAGTCACACTCTCTTTAAGAAACCGACTAATATATTGTATGTGCTCAATGTCTTAACATTAATATGATACAAACCTCAACATCATTTTGAAAGATTAAATGTACTATCACGTTATATTCTTTTGATAGAGGATTTTTAACATTTATCAAATAAGATCTCATGATAACTGTGTGCCCATGGATATTTTATACCAAATTGATGGCAAAATAAAAATTACCTTCACTTATGGAATATCATTTTGAGAACTCATAATGTTCTTTCTTTTATAATTACCACAATAATGACTATGATTACTTTGTCATGTGCTACATCCATATTCATTTGTACAATTACAATTATTTGTCAGCTTTCAAACTTATAATTTGTACAATCATAGTTAATGTTTTTCATCTTTCAAACTTATATGCACAACTATCATATTCACATCAAGGAATGGAGAAAATCAATATAATGTGGTGGGTTTCATGACTTTTTATCAAAAACATATCATTTTACTTTAGTCATCAATATATCATGTTGGGATTTGAACTCAATGTCTTACCCATATGAAGTTGTATCGATCATAAATCGTAGGAACTTGAACTCAGTGTCTTATCATCATGGTGCCCGGAGTTGTAGACATGTAATTTTGTCCCTCCAAAAGTCATTTTAATCCATTTTACTTCACCTTATCATACACCCCAAACTGCTTAGTAATTTTTCCATAAAGAAACAAATTTATAACAAATCCATAACAACTTTGGACACCTCAGCTTATCATAACCACCCCAACCCATGTCCATGTGCACCCCACCCCAAATTCACGTTTTCCACACACACTCTCACAATTTACACCTCACAGGTGCATATAATCACACGAACTCTATACACACTCATAAAATAGAAAGGATTCCCGACTCTCATAGTATCCTTCATTTTTTCCATTCATAGGAAGAGACTAGACAATACTCTCACTCACACATAATTCACAGTCACCATCCAAAATACTAACAAAAAAACTTACAGACCTCACCAAAAAATTCACACACACCCATATACATATACACATGCAAAACCAATGAGAAGGGAGATAATCAGTGATTGAACGAGAATAGATAAAAAAATAAGGAGAGAGGAGAATGGACTGAAAAAATTAAATGAGAGATAGTGAAAGGGGTGAGATTGAGCGATAAAAGGAGAGATTGGACAAGAAAAAGAGAGATTGAATGGGTAAAAGAGAGAGATTGAGAAAAGATGACGTAACAAAAAGGGATTTTTTTTTTAAACTTTTTAAAGAATTATCGCCGAAACAACCACTAATTGGACCCACCCCTTAAATCGGCTCGCCGAAAAACCCATAAAAACCAGTGACCAAGATCTTCACTGCAAATGACCCATATCCACCAGAAAAATAAGAACAACTCTTTTCTCATTGATTCTCATCGATAAACAAATCAATAAGTCAACCCAGCGCCAAAACGAATTGGAAAAATGATCGGGGCTTAGGTACAAATCGAGTTTGGGTTGACAATTTCTGATTCGCAGATTTTGATTTGAGTTTTCGATAAGGTCATGTTCGTGAGCTTCATTCAACTACTCGGTTTGAAGTCAAAAGTATGATCAAATAATACTCATAACTTGAAAGCCCCAATTTGAGGTCCATCTCTTTATTTCATTCTTATTCTTAGTTAATTCTTTATTTTTATATGTGATTGATCGTTATCTTATCCACTTTCTCTTATATTGTGCGTGATGTAAATGATTAACGTTGAATTATATTGGTAGTGGATTGTTGGAAATGTTAATCGTGAATTGTTATGTTGAAACCATGATTTAGAATTCCAGTGGGGAGCGGGACTTTAAAATCGATAAAAGTGAATATTGTTGTGTTTTGATTAATCAATTTTTGTTGGATTTGAAATGGATGTTAGTTTTGTCAAACTCGACGGTATCATATTTTAGGTCGAGAATTGATAGGCAATCTTAGGTTTTGGGGTAGACAACTTATAGAATTTTATATCATCGAATGTGTAAATGTCTGTGTTGAGTGGTTTCTCTACTTTTATCGCATTTCATCAAATATATTCATTCGCTGGGAATGCCCCGATGTCATGTAACGACCTTCCCAATCATTTGTGAAATCTATTCGTCTTTCCTATTTTGTCTCTCTCTGTAGTTGGTGTACGTGAATTTATGACCCACGAAATGATTAGTATTAATTTTGTGACGTACGAAAGGGATTTAAGTCATTATTTAAACTATTTTCTCGAGGTCCCGATAAATTTCGATGATCTATTCAAAATCTTGGATATTTTAATTACTTATGTGGCTAGTACTAAACTCAATTTAAGTGGGAAGAGTTTACCCTATATTATAATAAAAGTAACACTAGAAAGGGTAGAATAATAGTAGCGGCTAGGATACGACGTTAACATTGGGCGGATTTGGGAAGAGAAGAGTTTCAATAAACCTTCAGGTTAGCATGTTGGAACTGTTGTTAACATTTTAATAGGAAACTACAGAGTAAATTGATTTCCAATGTCAAAGGCAGTAGTATGATTAAGAAATTTTGGTTGTAACAATTGAACTTGTATAATTTTTGTTGTTTTACTATTAGCTTATCTCTAGGCAATAATTCTTAATAAGGACAAAAGCTTATGAGTTAATGATTGGGAAATAATGAATATTAATAATAATACTTAGTTAATTGATGAATTTGTAGTGCTACAGTTTCTCGTGTTATGCCTTGGATTTCCACACTGGTATCAGTAATTATGATTTTGTGGAATTTAGTTATTCGGTTAGGATTCGTAGATTAGAAATTCCTAAATTGGGAGTCGAAAAATGATCTGTTTTAGATTAAATTTGATGTGCTATATCATATTTTTATGGATACTATGTATTGAAACAGATTTAAAACATTCGAAAGCTTTACGGAAGGGTAAGACCCTTGTAAGGTAGCTTGTATTTGAGTTCTTCGATTGAGGTAGGTTACGGTTTAATTGGAGTTTAGAATCGACTTAATTGTGTGTATTATCCTAAATTGGATACTTGTGGATTGGTATTCGAACATGCTTGAAATTATTGATGTTCGGATTGTTGATTCATGTATAAATATTTATTGAAAATTGACTTGATGGATTTGTCTTATGACTTTAAGTGTACTTGTAAACTTGGTGCATTGTGTGGCATGCTGTGAGGTTGAGTAAATTGCTATTGATAATACTTGTTTATATTTATGTTGGATCGGGTACCACGTTAGTACGTTTATATTTATGTTGGATCGGGTACCACGTTAGTACGTTTATATTTATGTTGGATCGGGTACCACGTTGATACGTTTACATTTATATTAGATCGGGTACCACGCCGGTACATTTATATTTATGTTGGATCGGGTACCACGTCGGTATGTTTATATTTATGTTGGATCGGATACCATGCCAGTACATTTATATTTATGTTGGATCGGGTACCACGCTGGTACGGTACATGAACACAGATTGTTCTCTGCAGGTCATGACTATTTGGGCAAAAATAAGTCCCATAGCATGTAAGTACATATTTGTGTTGATTTTGTGGATGTTTACAGTATGATTGATACTCTTGATGGTTACGTGGCTTGTTTGTGAGCACTGTTTGACATGTTGTTACTGTATTGTTGATTCATTAAACATTTATTGTGTGACAACGCCTGTCCACTTGTTATTTGATTTATGTTGTGTACATGCTATTAAATTGAGTTGGCCTATGATACCTTCCAGTACATAGTGGTTTGTACTGATACTACCCTGTACTCTTCTTTTGTTGAGTGCAGAAAGTGTTCTAAAGGCTCAGACATGACCTCACCTCTAGAGTTTGATAGCAGATCTTGATCCAAGGGTGAGCACTCCATCTTCAGGCTGCCATGGGTCATCTTATTTGTTCTTGTCCATGTTTTGGGAAATGAAGCATTCTGTATTTACTTTATTTTTAGATATCACTTTAGATATGATCTTTGTTAGTAGTTCTTGTACAATGACTTTCGGGTCTTGGAAATTTTAGTAAGTAGTTTGTTTGAATTTTCACATTAATAATAATTAGTCCTGGATATTTGTTATAATGTTGAATTTTATAATAATATCATCTAATATTGACTAAGTGTTTGGGTAATGGTTCGGTTTAGATGGTTCTCCCACAAGAAGATTAGTGTGGGTGCCACTCAAGGCCATTTGGATTGTGACAAGTCACATTATACTTATTCACCGAGGAATGCTCCAAAGTATCATGTATGCAAAGGAGGTTCGTGATCAAGGCCCGAGGCATCGGGTAAAGCATAGCTAGGACAATTAGAATAGTTTAGGTTTTATTTCAACATTTTAATTTTGGTTTGTAATAAATCAGACTAGACACTATTTTTGAATTTTTGATTATTTTGGGAGTTTGTTTTCTTATTTATGTGTTTTTGTTGGTTTATACATTTCATAGTATCGTACTAGCCGATATACTTTAAGAAGAAACCGTGGTCAAACCACGGGACCGAGGGGTGCCTAACACCTTCCCCTCGATCAATAGAATTCCTTAGACGGAATTACTTTTCGTGGATCAATTTTGAAAGAGTCAAAAATCATTTTGAAAAAATATTTCTAGAGGTGACTTGGCACACCAGATTTATCCCAAGTGGCGACTCTGAGTTTTGATTGTTAAAGTCCTTTTCGAAACAAATCATTTTCTTTTGTCACTTAATAATAAAACCCTTTTGTAACTTAAAATGAATCTTTTTTGGTAAAAAAAAAGTGTGACTTCTCTGGCGACTCCATTGGAGAATTTTTTTAGAATTCTAGCTTTATTTTGAGTTGTATCGGCATATTTTAACACTTTGGATGAATAGACATTTGTTTGTATTGTCGCATGTGTTATCGTTTTATCATTGTTAAGTGCTTACGTGCTACGTGTTTACAGTTTTTCTCACATGTGTTACCGATTTATATCTGGCAGCATGTGCATTACCCTGAGTCATTCTTTTGAAACAAGTCCCTGAATACACGTCGTGTACACGAACTGTAGTTGAGTTACCCTTATTTTAGGAGGGTGAGCCGTCGGATGTATGGAGTAGGTGGAAACCAATCGTAGGGACCCATTTGGTCCTTTGTAGGAGACTCACCCCTAAGCATCCCTATGTGATAATTGTTGAATCTTTGAGGGTAATATAGTTATTTGACGGACTGGTTTGGGAAAATCGTGTGTTTATGCTAGAATAGAAAAAAGAAGAAATGAGTCAAAAAATGAGGGTTTCGTAGTTTTTAGAGATCTTTATGGCTTTTGTTTTTTATAATCAAAAATTCAAAAAAAAATATTTTTTCACCTTTTGTGTGTCATTTTTTTAAAAAAATTCCCTTGTTTCCTTTAGCAAACATTCATAATTCGAAAATTTCAAAAAAACAATTTAATAGGAGTTTTTTATAAAAGATAATTCAAAAAAAGATGGTAGAAGTTTTGTAAGTTTCATAGTTGTTAATGTCATTTTTATGTGACGTGTCAAATTAAAAATCCAAAAAAAGATTTTATTGACGTTTTTCCTCATTTGTTTGTGGTCATATCTCTCAAGTCAGGGTTCAGTTAGTTATTTAATATTTAATTGTCCAATCAGGACGAACTACATACACCTGATTCTCTTTTTTGGGGAGTGAGATACATAGGCAGCCCTTCGTGAGTTCGGTGATATTATTTAAAAAATTCAAAAAGATTTTCTTCACTCTTTATATAGCAGTAGGTATTTCATATACATCTTTAAAAGAAAACTACAAAAGATTTTCCTTAATAGTTTCAAGTTTCATCTTCGTAAGAAATTCAAAATCAAAAATCCAAAAAAAAAAACTTCGGTAATAATAGATTTCATTTTGTATAAGGATGTTAAAGCTAAAAAAATTTAAAAAGATTTTTGTCAATTCTATTGATAATTTGTTATTTTCTTTAGAGAAAAGACATCATTTCCCCCCTGAACTTGTCCGCTCAACTTACTTTAACACTTAAACTAAACTTCTGTTTATTTACCCCCCCTTAACATCCTTAAAGTGTATTAATTTCACCCCTTAAGCTGAATTACCTCTCTACAGCGGAGAGAGCACTACACTCGCGTCACGTCATTGTCATATCAGTGCCATGTCACTGCCACATAAAAAGTTACTAATTTTTTTAAAAGAATCCACATAATAAATATATATATATATATATATATATATATATCAAAAAATAACCCCACCCCATTTTTCTTTTTTCATCACACCCATCCACCCTCCTCCACTACCCCCACCCCCACCCTCACCTTGCATTCCCCATTTTCTTTCTTTTTTTTCTTCACTAAACCCCAGCCCCCACCCCTGCAAACATGATTTCAACCGGATGAATTCCCACAACAAAAAGGGATAAAGCCTATCTTTCTTTATTTTTATATAAGGAAAAAACAACAGAATCAATACTTCTAAAGGATCTAAGGCCAAAATGGTCAAGTAATTTATAACCAAATTACCAAAAATATAACATAATTAATTAAAAAAAATAAAAAAAATTTGAATAACCGTTGATAGTTTTAGTCCCGCCATTTCAGTCATAGCTTACATGGAAGAAAAACTTTCATATGAGTTCTAACTAAGTCTTCACTTAATTCAAGATTATCATCCCAAATGTCTCTTTTTCAAATCCACATAGATAACTTTTAATTTTTGAAATCCAGTTTCATTTTTTTTAATAATCTTAAGTCAACAGATTGAAGGAGAAGAAATTGGAGGTGGGAGTGAAGGATTTAGTAATTGAAGAAGAAGAAATTGGGGCTTGGGGGGCTGGTGGTGGTAAAATTAATAGTTGAAGGAGGAGTGGGGTGGAGGTTGGCGGGTTTGGGGATGAGAAATTAGTGTGGGGGTGTGATGGGGGTGGGGGTTAGAGGAGAGGGGGGCTGGTGGTGGCGAAATTGGTGGTTGAAGGAAGAGTAGTGGTGGTGGTGTAATGAAAAAGAGGACAGTGAAGGGTGAGGGTAGGGGTATGGGTCATTGAAGAGAAAATGATATATATATATATATATATTAAAAGGAGGGACCATATCAATTTTTAAATAATACACTTTAAAGATGTTAAGGGAGATAAATAAATAGAAGTTTAGTTTAAGTGCTAAAGTAAGTTGAGCGGACAAGTTTAGGGGGGAAATGATGTCTTTTCTCTTTTCTTTTATTCTTAAAGTTTCAAGAATAGGAAAAAAAAAAGAGTTTTATTGGTCATGTTGTGCCGAAACTTCATGAACTACGCACATTTGACTCTCCTCTCTTGGGAGTGAGATACGTAGGCGCCCTTTTGGGTTCGGTGACCTTTTCTAAAGCAAAAAAAACAAAAAAAAAGATTTTGAGAAAGTGTTGAACTCTAACATATTTGTCATCTCTTGTTCAGTTAGTTAAGGTGGTTGGTTTGTGGCATTCCGGAGGGTCCTCCACAACACATCAAATCAAAGGAAGGGTGATACACTACAAACAAGGAATGTACCAAAAACAAGCCAAAACAGTCCACAAACACACTACAAACCCAGGAGATTAAAGATAACAACTCCCAAATGTGAAAACAATAACAATAACAAGATTTTGAAGGAGTAACAGCACGAAAACAGTAGCTACATGACATGAACAGTAATATAACAATAACAATAACCAATGGTTTCAACAACACAATAAACAACAACAAAATATTACACTAAACAAAGGGATAGATAGACTACATGAAGGCATAATCTTAAGAACCCAAGAGCTTATTCCACTCTTGGACCCTTAACACTACACACAACAATTCACCTATCTCTTACGTGACACTAGATCGGATTACACCTCTCAAGCATTGATGTTTCCAAGCAAATACAATCACTAGTGAATCCTCAGTAGTTTTTTGTCCTAGTTTCAATTTGTCTCAAAGGAGAGAGGACTTGTGTAACGCTCTGATTTGCTGAACCGGAACGCTACACAGTGTTCATGACCCTGAGGGACCACAAGCTAATCCATGACTGATATCTGTACCTGTATACTGCAAATCATGATATAATAATGCGGAATACATAAAACTGTAAGGCCATAAGGTTCAACTGAATAAAATCATGTCTGAAAATCATAATGTCCATGTGGGTGAAAATACCCAAAACAACTCAATCTGAAAGCTAAGTCTGAACGTAAATCTGAGCATAAATATGAAAGCCTCTAAACTTTTTGAATAAGGAGTTAAAGGAAAATGTCTCCAACTAACTCCGTAATACTGAACTGAATAAATAAATAAATGTATCAAATCATATTTTCCTTGAATCAATGAGGACTCACTGTGTCTCTGCGACTGTAATGCTACCGCTAATGCTGGGCTGGAGCTCGTGTGTCGGAACCTATGGTGTAACATGAAAAGAAAGAACCATAGCCCAAATGCGTCAGTACAACTGGAGTACTGAGTATACGAGGAAGGTAGGCTGGACATAAAGGGTTTCATGCATGAACAACACTGACTGACTAATATGAACGTAGGAGTGCAAACATGCATATATAGAAACTGGAACCGTGAATGCATGATAGCAAGACCTGTAAGCTAATACATGGTTTACTGATAACTTTCATGACTGATACTACAAGCTGATAACATGGATGACTGTATCTGAAAGTCCTGTATATACTGAAATCTGAAGAACATAATGACTGTATTTAACAGTCCTGTATATACTGAAATCTGAAGAACGCCCTGAGTTCTTTTACTGAGACTGATACTGAAACTGTGGGAGGAATTGTTTAACCGACATACCCCATGTATGCCGTTCTGGCTAAGCTGGGGTCCAATCTCTGCCCCAACTGGAGGGGTGTCAATACCGTGCCACGGGTAAGGACAGCTTGTGAGTGACCCTTATAAGGAAGGTACTCAATGAGAATGGTGGGAACTCTAAAATAACAGGTTAAACCACCTCATCAACCCTAATCTGACAGGTTAATATGTCTCAACCTACGCTGGCTACATAGTTCTGGAACACAAGGGTTGCTTCTAAGAATCACACCCTGAACTGGTGGGTGAGTTCCCATCCTTGGGTTCACTCGGTGATAACCTCTACTCCCATCTGGAGGGACTGGACATGAATAACTAACTATACATGACTTAATCTTACTGAATTCCATTGACTGGCGGAATGTTACTGATATCTGACAACTGACTGAGATCATGAGGTTTTCCTGAGTCACATGACTAACTGAAGTCTATGGAATCATAGCTTGAGTTCGGATATCATGAAACATGACATGGCTCTAGGCACACAGCTATAGTTTTTAGGTACGAATACTACTAGGACTCGATAGGAGGAAACTGACACCCATGACATGACTTGATCACAAGATTTGAGTCCACAATTCACAATATCATAGGCAGGGGATAGTATACTTCATGGATTTATTCAACATTTCAAACATGATAGGAAAAGCATGGATATATTTTGTGTACATAATTTATATCTCCATTATCATACATGCTTTATACCACAACAATAACAACACATAATTTGCATGGAAATTCATATTGGAGTGTATGACTAACATGAACTTGTTATTTAGATATCATAAAATCATGTAAATATGAAGTTCTAACATACTAGGCATTTTATCGAACACCTTACATGCATTCTTTAAGGCATAGGTGGATTTCATGCTTACATTCTATCAATTCATCTAAAGATCATGTTTTACAACTAACAACATAACTTTCATGAGATATACAGCCACGATACTATTATATAGCAAAACAAAAAAGCATCAACATGGGTATGATCATATCACCACAACCAACCAAGCTTTTGTATTTTAAAGATTGATTCTTGAACTCCGAAGACGAAAGGATTCCGTGGATGAACACTACGCATACCTTGGAAGGGAGGTTCTTGATGATTGGCGGAGGAATTTCCTTGAAATTTGATCTTCAAGCTTGATTGTGCAACCCTAGTTTGTTTTTCTCCTATAGTGCTCTTGGATAATGAACTTTGAGATGTTAATAGGGTTGTAATATGGTTAGAAGCTATAAATTTTGTGAGGTTAGGTTTAGGTACATGTAAGGAGTGTTAAAAGACTTAACTACACTCAAAATAACTCAAAAACTAAGTGTTTTCGTGGATGAAATCATACATAGGTGCCGCATATGATATCGCCTATATTTACATAGGCGCCTCATATGATATCGCCTATATTTACATAGGCACCGCATATGATATTACCTATGCTTACATAGGCACCGCATATGATATCGCCTATGCTTTCCAGTGGCTATGTATGATTGGTTAGGCGATGCATTCTACTTTGAAAGGCCATAACTCCTTGTTCGGGTGCCGAATTTTGATGAAATTGGTATCGTTGGAAAGATAATTCGATTCTCTACAATTTAGTGGGTATAAATCTACTAAAATGTCACATATCAATCACGTTATTCTTTTTCAAAGATGACCCTTGCAAAATCGAACACTAAGACTTGATGGATTCAAAAACTCTTAGCTTGCATCACTCTAAGCAACTCATATGAGCATGCTTAAGACATTGCAAGCTATCCTATCTCTAGGATATTCATTGTAAGTCATGCACTAAAATGCTACTCACAGGATAGGAGGTTTCATACGTAGGAAAACTTATTCACTTGCTAGCTTAGAAATATGCAGGGTATTACAATATCTCCCTCTTGGGAACATTCATCCTCGAATGAGAATTTACTAAGAAGGGATACAAGACAATAGAACCTGAACTGAACATGAAGAACTAAAACTTGATCTCATGACTGACATGCTAAATATACTGAACTCGTGCATATCTGATGCACGGACAACTGATACATAAATGCATGACTGAGTATGCAACGGTTAATAGGTACCAAGTTTATACTGGAAACATGAAAATGGAACTGAATAAGCTTAAGGAGAACTGTTACCTTGAGCTTGATCTGAATTGGCAGGGAAGAGGTGAGGATACTTGGTACACATATCTGCTTCTGCTTTCTAAGTAGCTCCCTCATGAGACTGATTTGGCCAAATAACCTTGACTAGAGGGACTTCTTTGTTCCTCAATCTACGAGTCTGATAATCTAAGATTTTGACTGAAATCTCTTTATAAGAGAGGTTGTTCTGAATGTCAATGCTCTGAATAGGGACAGCAATTGTTGGGTCACCTATGCACTTCTTGAGCAAAGAGACATGGAATACTGGATGGTCTGAGGCTATATCTGAAGGCAACTCAAGATCATAAGCTACCTTGCCGAAGCGACAGAGAATTCTGAAGGGACTGACATATCGGGGACTGAGTTTTCCTTTCTTGCCGAACCTCTTCACTCCCTTCATGGGAGAGATCTTAAGATAGACATAGTCATTAACCTCAAACTCGAGATCCTTTCTACGAACATCTACATAGGACTTCTGTCGGGTCTGAGAAGCCCAAAGTCTCTCTCTGATCAACTGAACTTTCTCTAAGGCGTCGAATACTAAGTCAAGACCTATGACTGAGGCCTCACTAACTTCGAACCAACCAATTGGAGATCTACATCTCCTACCATAGAGAGCTTCGAATGGAGCCATCTGAATACTAGAATGATAATTATTGTTTTATGAAAACTCAATCAAAGGCAAGTGGTCATCCCAACTTCCCTCGAAGTAAATTGCACACGCCCTTAGAATATCTTCAAGAGTCTGAATGGTCCTCTCTTCTTGACCATCTATTTGAGGTTGAAACGCTGTGCTGAGATAGACTTGGGTACCGAGACCCTTTTGGAATGCTTTCCAAAAATGAGAGGTGAATTGGGTACCTCTATCTGAGATGATAGATAGTGGAACACCGTGTAACCTGACTAACTTCCTGATATAGAGTTTGGCATAATCCTCGGCAGAATAAGAAGTACGAACAGGAAAGAAATAAGCTGACTTGGTTATTCTATCTATAATGACCCAGACTGAATCATGCTGATGACGAGTTCTAGGCAAACCCATCATGAAGTCCATGTTCACTTCTTCCCACTTTTAAGTAGGAATGGTGAACTCTTGCATGGAACCACTAGGTTTCTGATGCTCTATCATAACCTGCTGACATGTAGAGCACTTAGCCACAAACTCTACAACATCTCTTTTCATCCCACTCCACCAATAGATCTCCCGCATGTCACGGTACATCTTAGTGGCCCCTGGATGAATAGAGTATCACGCATCATTAGTTTCTTCAAGAATTCGCTGCCTCAATTCATCTACACCTAGAACATATAGACAACCCTGACAACGAAGAACACCATCTCCCCCTTGGGAGAAAACCTAGACTTTCTGATTCTGAACTGACTCTTTGAGCTTGACAAGGCTAGGATCCCTGTTTTGCTTCTCTTTCACCTCGGAAACTAGAGATGACTCTGAACTACTGTGAACACATACACCACCCTCTGAAGAATCGACTAAGCGAACACCTAGTCTGGAAAGATGATGGATCTCCTGAGCCATATTTTTCTTGCTACGCTCAACGTGAGAGATACTACCCATGGAGAGTCTACTGAGAGGGTCGTCCACAATATTGGCCTTGCCCGAATGATAAAGAATACTCATGTCGTAATCTTTCAAGAGCTCTAACCACCTTCTCTGATGAAGATTGATATATTTCTGGGAAAATACATACTGGTGGCTTTTATGGTCTGTGAATACAACTACATGAACTCCATAGAGATAATTCCTCCAAATCTTCAAGGCAAAAACTACCGTTGCTAACTCAAGATCATAAGTAGGATAATTCTTCTCATGTGGCTTTAACTGTCTGGAGGCGTAGGTTATGACCTTACCTTGCTACATGAGGACACAACCTAAACCCACTTTAAATGCATCACAATAGACTACAAAACCGTCTGAACCATCTGGAAGAGCTAGAACTGAAGCTGAGGTGAGTCGAGTCTTCAACTCTTGAAAGCTCTTCTCGCATGAATCAGACCACTGAAACTTAATCTTCTTCTGAGTCAATCTGGACATTGGAGATGCAATAAAAGAAAATTCCTCGACAAACCGTCTGTAATAGCCAGCCAACCCCAAGAAACTCCTGATATTTGATGGAGATATGGGTTTGGGCCAGTTTCTTACTGCCTCAGTTTTTTGAGGATCTAGTCTAATGCCATCACCAGAAACAATATGGCTAAGGAATGCTACTAGTCTTAGCCAAAATTCGCACTTGCTGAACTTAGCGAATAACAGGTGATCCCTGAGAGTCTGAAGAATAATCCTGAGATGGTCTGCATGATCATGCTCTGTGCGAGAATAAACCAGAATATCATCTATAAAGACTATGAAAAATATGTCCAAGTACTTCTTGAACACTCGGTTCATCAAATCCATGAAATCTGCAAGGGCATTGGTAAGACCAAATGACATGACTAAAATTTGAAGTGACCATACCGAGTACGAAAAGCTGTCTTCGAGAGTCACATTCTCTAAATCTGAGCTGATGATATCCTGATCTGAGGTCTATCTTGGAGAAGTAACTGGCACCCTAAAGTTGTTCGAATAGATCATCAATCCTGGGAAGAGGATATCTGTTCTTGACCGTGACCTTGTTGAGTTGATGATAATCAATAACATCCTGAGAGCACCGTCTTTCTTGAGCACGAATAATACTGGCGCACTCCATGGGGAAACGCTGGGTCTGATAAATCTCTTATCTAAGAGATCCTTTAACTGATCTTTCAGTTTCTTGAGTTCTGCTGGTGCCATTTTGTATGGCGGAATAGAAATAGGTTGAGTATCCGAAAGAAGGTTTATGCCGAAGTCTATTTCCCTTTTGGGAGGAATGCCTGGAAGATCTTCGGGAAAGACTTCTGAGTATTCATTAACAACTGGGACTATTTCGAGACTGGAAGATTTAGAACTGGAATCTTTAACATACACGAGATGATACAAACACTCCTTAGAAATCATTTTGCTTGCCCGAAGGTAGGAAATAAGTTGACCCCTGAATGCTGAAATGCTACCCTTTCACTCTAGGACGGGCTCATTTGGGAACTAAATTTTAACTATCCTATTTCTATAGTTGACTGTGGCATAGCAGGAATGAAGCCAATCCATGCCGAGAATGACATCAAAATCAGTCATCTCTAACTTAACTAAATCTGCTGATGTGGATTTCTGAGATATCATAATCGGTCAGTCCCTGTATACCCGCCAGGCTATGATGGTTTTATCCACTGGGGTAGAGACTAAAAAGGGCTCTGCTAGAATTTTGGGACTGATTTCAAAATCGCCTGCTATGTATGGAGTAACAAAAGACAAGGATGCACCTGGGTCTAGCAAAGCATAAACATGAACATGGAAAATCTGTAACGTACCAGTAATGACATCAGGAGAATTTTCCTAATCCTGCCAGGACTTAAGTTCATAGAGTCTATTTGGGCGTTGCCCACTGGTGGCACTGGAAATGGCACCCTGCTGGTTCGGGCGACCGGACTGAGCTGCAGAATGATTTTGCTGAACCAGAAGACTTGACTGCGGACACTCCCTAATCCTATGGCCTGGCTTCCCACAACCAAAACAGATATCACTACCGGCTCTGCAAATGCCTTTGTGGTTCTTACCACAAGTCTGACAAAAGGGGTTCGTTCGAGAACTGCTAACACTGCCCTGAGATTTAGAGCCTGGCATTTTGTCTTTGTTGCCGTCTCTGAACTTCGGCACTGGAGCGCTGGTAGAGAAAGGGGTTGGAATGGCTGACTTGGAGCAAAATTGTGAATGGTTTCCTCCATCATACTTGGGGTGATCAAAGTTAAAGTTACCTGACCTTGATCTCTTGTTCTGCCTCTCCTTAGTCTTAACCTTCTGTTTTTCTACTTGTTGGGCATGGGTCATGAGTCTGGCTAAGGTCATATCACTAATCAGCATCGCATACCTACACTTATTCACCACGCTATCATTGACCCCTGACATGAACTTGCTCATCTTAGCCCTATTGTCTGCAACCACATGAGGAGCATACCTAGCTAGCTGAGTAAATCTGAGAGAATACTCCCTAACCGTCATATTCCCCTATCTGAGGTTGATGAACTCAAGAACTTTGGCTTCCCTCAGCTCTTGGGGAAAGAATCTGTCTAAGAAGAACGTGACAAATTCCTCCCACTCGATAGGGCCTACATCATCTAACCTTTTAAACTTTCACTGTTTGTACCAATCATGAGCAACATCCTGTAACTAGTAGGCATCTAACTCGGCACTCTCAATAGAAGTAATACTTATGATGTCAATGACCTTCTGGACTTGGTCAATGAACTCCTGAGGGTCCTCATCAGACTTAGACCCATGGAAAGATGGAGGGTTCATCTGGGTGAAGTCCCAAACCCTAGATGCTATGGGATTGGCCACTGGATTATCCGGAATGACTGGTGGCCGTTCATTTTGTGCAGCCACGGATTGAGCAAGTGTGGTAAATGCGGCTCTAAACTCCGCATGCGAAATATGTTCGCCCAAAGGATCTTCGGGATAAGGAGTTTGATGGTTTCTTCTCATTGGGGCCATGGTCTGGAATAAGAAAAGAATGGATTAGACTGAGAGTTTAACTTGTGATTATGCTCACTAGCATGACATGAATACTGAAGAAAGGGGACTGTTCCTAAAACAACTTATAGACTCCTGTACAAAAATATGGCATGCAACACACCCATGTACAAGACTCTACTAGATGCGTCTTTCAGACTTCCTAGGACTCTATTGAACCTTAGGCTCTGATACCAAGTTTGTAATGCCCCGATTTACTGAACTGGAATGCTACACGGTGCTCATGACCCCAAGGGACCACAACTAACTGATGAATGATATCTGTACCTATATACTGCAAATCATGACATAATAATATGGAATACGTAAAACTGTAAGGCCATAAGGTTCAACTGAATAAAACCATGTCTGAAAATCATAACATCCATGTGGGTGAAAATACCCAAAACAACTCAATCTGAAAGCTAAGTCTGAACGTAAATCTGAGCATAAATCTGAAAGCCTCTAAACTTTTTGAATAAGGAGTTGAAGGAACATGTCTCCAACTAACTCTGTAACACTGAACTGAAGAAATAAATAATGTATCAAATCATATTGTCCTCGAATCAATGAGGACTCACTGTGTCTCTGCGACTGGAATACTACCGCTACTTCGGTACTGGAGCTCGTGTCTCGAAACCTATGGTGTAACATGAAAAGAAAGCACCATAGCGCAAATGTTTCAGTACAACTGGAGTACTGAGTATACGAGGAAGGTAGGCTGAACATAAAGGGTTTCATGCATGAACAACACTGACTGACAAATATGAACGTGGGAGTGCAAATATGCATATATAGAAATTGGGACCGTGAATGCGTGATAGCAAGACCTGTAAGCTAATACATGGTTTACTGATAACGGTCATGAATAATTCTGTAAGCTGATAACATAGACGACTGTATCTGACAGTCCTGTATATACTGAAATCTGAAGAACATAACGACTGTATCTGACAGTCCTGTATATACTGAAATCTGAAGAACGCCCTGAGTTCTTTTACTAAGACTGATACTGAAACTGTGGGAGGAATTGTTTAACCGACATGCCCCATGTATGCCGTTATGGCTAAGCTGGAGTCCAATCTATGCCCCGACTGGAGGGGTGTCAATACCGTGCCACGGGTAAGGACAGCTTGTGAGTGACCCTTATCTGGAAGGTACTCAATGAGAACGGTGGGAACCCTAAACTGACAGGATAAACCACCTCATCAACCCTAATCTAACAGGTTAAGATGTCTCAACCTACACTGGCTACGTAGTTCTGGAACACAAGGACTGCTTCTAAGAATCACACACTGAACTGGTGGGTGAGTTCCGATCCTTGGGTTCACTCGGTGATAACCTCTACTCCCATCTGGAGGGACTGGACATGAATAACTAACTATACATGACTTAATCTTACTGAATTCCATTGACTGGCGGAATGTTACTGATATCTGACAACTGACTGAAATCGTGAGATTTTCCTGAGTCACATGACTGACTGAAGTCTATGGAATCATAGCTTGAGTTCGGATATCATGAAACATGACATGCTCTAGGCACACAGCTATAGTTTTGGGTACGAATACCCCCAGTACTCGATAGGAGGAAACTGACACCCATGACATGACTTGATCACAAGATTTGAGTCCACAATTCACAATATCATAAGCAGGGAATAGTATACTTCATGTATTTATTCAACATTTCAAACATGATAGGAAAAGCATGGATATATTTTGTGTACATAATTTATATCTCCATTATCATACATGCTTTATACCACAACAATAACAACACATAATTTGCATGGAAATTCATATTAGAGTGTATGACTAACATGAACTTGTTATTTAGATATCATGAAATCATGTAAATATGAAGTTCTAACATACTAGGAATTTTATCGAACACCTTACATGCACTGTTTAAGGCATAGGTAGATTTCATGCTTCCATTCTATCAATTCATCTAAATATCATGTTTTACAACTAACAATATAACTTTCATGAGATATACAGCCACGATACTATTATATAGCAAAACAAACAAGAATCAACATGGGTATGATCATATCACCACAACCAACCAAGATTTTGTATTTTAAAGATTGATTCTTGAACTCCATGGATAAAAGGAATCTGTGGATGAACACTACGCATACCTTGGAAAGGAGGTTCTTGATGATTGACGGAGGAATTTTCTTGAAATTTGATCTTCAAGCTTGATTGTGCAACCCTAGTTTGTTTTTCTCCTATGGTGCTCTTGGATAATGAACTTTGAGATGTTAATAGGGTTGTAATGTGGTTAGAAGCTATAAATTTCGTGAGGTTAGGTTTAGGGACATGTAAGGAGTGTTAAAAGACTTAACTACCCTCGAAATAACTCAAAAACTAAGTGTTTTCATGACTGAAATCATACATAGGCACCGCATATGATATCGCCTATATTTACATAGGCACCGCATATGATATCGCCTATTCTTACATAGGCTCCGCATATGATATCGCCTATGCTTTCCAGTGGCCATGTGCAATTGGTTAGGCGATGCATTTTACTTTGAAAGGCCATAACTCCTTGCTCGGGTGTCGGATTTTGATGAAATTGGTATCGTTGGAAAGATAATTTGATTCTCTACAATTTGGTGGATATAAATCTCCAAAATGTCACTTATAAATCACTTTATTCTTGTTCAAAGGTGACCCTTGAAAAATCGAACACTAAGACTTGATGGATTCAAAAACTCTTAGCTTGCATCACTCTAAGCGACTCATATGAGCATGCTTAAGACATATTTAGCTATCCTATCGCTAGGATATTCATTGTAAGTCATGCACTAAAATGATACTCACAGGATAGGAGGTTTCATACATAGGAAAACTTATTTACTTTTTAGCTTAGATACATGCGGGGTATTACAACTTGGTGTTCTTTGTGACTTATGACTTACAGCATTAAAAAAAAACTAGAGAAATCCTAACATGTTCCTTATATAGCTATTACAAAATAGAATCCTAAAATGTCCATAAAACCCCTCAAGGGTGAGGTGCCTATCAAGTGTAATAAGTGGACTGATTTTTGTGTGTTTTGGCCATATTTTACACTTCAATTGCACACACCAAGTCTCGTGTCCAAACACACTCTCATAAGTCCATATCTGTGATTATTCCCGTATCATCCTCTCTATCTTGAGAGAAATTTGACCACAAATTCACAGTTTTACCTCGTTCAAGGACCACTTCAAAAGCAATCACTCAAAACAGTCCGCAAAATATGAAGAACCCGAGAGCTCAATAACAACAAGGGACATATCAAAAATGAGCTAAAAACAATACACAAACAAAGGTGAACCCAGGAGTACAATGACAACAAGTCTCGGCCAATATCTTCATTTTAAGCCTCGACTTCCTCTCCCTCTTGAGACTTGTCTTCAATCTTATCCGAAACACATCCCACCTCTTTTCTAAGTGGCGGGTTCCTTTTGAATATCTACGTCTTCCCCTCAACTTCTCTTTCATCATATACGCATCATTATAGACTCTATATCCTTCATGTTCCTTTCTACCACACTCTTCTATAGGGATATATCGGTTTTGGTGAGGTGGATTTTTTATTGAGAGAATTGATTTGGTAATGTAGAGCTTCGGTTATGGAGTTTTTATGAGATAAAATTGGCTTCCAAGTCCTTTTTGTTGAACTTGATCGAATTGAGGGGGAAGTGACATATTTAGGTCTCAGGTTTGAGGACATTTGGTGGTTTGGAACTTTGGATTATGTCTATGTCTTATGGTGGTGGTCTTGGAGGATTGATCGTTTGAGGTAAAGTTTCAGGAGTAGAAGCATGAGAGTTCCTTCGACTCTCCACTCGATCCAACCTCTCAAGTATAGTAAACATATCCAAGCATAATTTTTCAAAACCCGCATTTTCTTTAGCCAATTCTCGGGAAATAGCTTCAAGGTGGGCCAAAATGGTTTCCATTATGACCAAGAAGTTACCTACAAAACTTAAAAACACGTTAGTTGTACAAGAATATCCTCACTCTCTCTTTTTCTTTCTTGCCTCTCGGATTCCTCACACTCAATCTCTCAAGTGTTTCAAGCTTTCTTGAATTTCGAGAGGTGTTGAGAGGTGAATCCAACGTTTACAATAACTCCAAAGATTAAGAAAAATGCATAAGGACTTATTACAATAACTCAAAAGAATTAAACACACAAAGGAAAGTTAACCCAGAGAACGGTTTCAAAACTAATTTACAATCTAGTAAATGGTCACTAGCTTGTAAATTAGTATTGGAATCAACAAATAAGACTAAAGACACAAAAGAAAACTAAAATATCAAAATTTAAACATAATATTTGTCGTGTGAACAGTAATTGGTGATGTGGCAATCCACTAGTAGTTCGATTCTTGAAAAATATTAATTCACAATTCACAATTTGGACTTTGGTGGAAATTGTTCAATGGATAGAAATACAAACTAGTCTTTGGAGATCCTTTTTCAATTCAAATTTCAAGACTCAAAAGTCTTTGACTAGACTTGTACTTCTCCTTCAAACATGGACCCTTGTTTTATGGAAAGTGGTTGAGATGTGATGTAAAGCCCTTTGGTGGTTGGGGGTCTTTCAAGATTTAACAAGTTCTACACCTTGTATTTCACCTTTTGAAGATCTAAGTTCACTTGAATATTAACAAGGTGAAAATGTGATGAAGAACTTCAAGAACACAGTAACCACAACAAGAACAACCAATAACAATCTCCAAGAACAACAACAATTCCCTAACAAGGTCAACTACAAACCTCCAACAAACGACCTAGTCTCTTTTGTGTTGTGTTTCGGTTTTAGCAAGAGAAGAAGGTTGTGATGAACAACAAGAACAAAACAACCTTTCAAGATCTACAAAAAAACACCAACGTCCAACTACATCCACAACAGCAAGAACAATACCACACGGCCACAACAATATTCACAACAACAACTTTCAACAAGTTTAAGCTCAAGTTTAGATCTAGACTCAAATTGTTAGTGAACAAAAAAACAACACTTAGAACAACTAAAAACACAAAATACACCAATATCTAGTCACACAAATATTCGTCCAAGATATAACAAGTTCACAACTTCTCAGCCAAGAACAACAAGAATACCAAATCTGTTTTTTTCTTATTTTTCCAACTCTCAAGCCCAAGATTGATTTTGTTAGAACAAAATCAAAAATGGATTTGATAAAAAATGATACACTACAAATAAGGAATGTACCACAAACAATCCAAAATAGTCCACAAACACACTATAAACTCGAGAGCTTGAAGATAACAACTCCAAAACGTGAAAACAACAACAATAATGAGATTTTGAAGGAGTAACAACAAGAAAACAGTAACTACATGAGTTTAACAACAAGATGAAAATAAAAATATCCAACGGTTTCAACAACAAAAGATTACACTAAACAAAGGGATAGATAGACTACATCAAGGCATAATCTTAAGAACCCAAGATCTTATTCCACTCTTGGACCCTTAACACTACACACAACAATTCACCTATCTGTTACGTGATACTAGATCGGATTCCACCTCTCAAGAATCGACGTTTCCAAGCAAATACAATCACTAGTGAATCCACACTAGTTTTTTATCCTAGTTTTGGTTTGCCTCAAAGGAGAGAGGACTAGGTGTTCTTTGTGTCTTATGAATTACAACATTATAAAAAAAACTAAGTAAAGAAACCCTAACATGTTCCCTATATAGCTATTATAAAATAGAAGATTAAAATGTCCATAATACCCCTCAAGGGTGAGGCGCCTATCAAGTGTAATAATTGGACTGTTTTTAGTATGTTTTGGCCATCTTTTACACTTCAATTGAACACACCAAGTCTCGGGTCCAAACGTACTCTCATAAGTCCATATCCGTGATTATTCTCGTATCAAAGGGTTAGTTGTGTATAACAAGAATATAGAGAATGACATCATGGATCAGACAAAGAGCCAGGAAAATGAGAGTTTAAAGCAAGAGATTATGAGTTTAAGGCATCAAATAATGGGAATGTATCAAGCTTGGGCCAATGGAATGCGTCCTCCTCCACTCCCCACTATTGACCCTACAAATACCTTGAGTTTTTTACCAAAATCATTAGGTCAATTTTCTGCTGTTGTTGATGTGCCACAACATGCCTCTGAATTTACTCTAAGCTAAAAGCATCCCAATTCTTCCATCACTCATTCTCTATCTCTTCAGTATAAATCTACCACACTGATAGAACCATCTATAGTTTCTGCTTCATTTACACAACCTTCTATTGATGCTTCCATGGCTATTGACCAAACGGTTATTCTTCCTGAATTTGCTAATGAGTCTATGTTCAATACTCTTGATGATCATTGCTATATGCCTGAGCCTACATTTAAGTTAATTGGACCACCAAAATTTCTTAACAATAAGCCTTGCGTGCCAGAAGAGCCATAGAAAATGATTGGAAAAATAAAAAGTGAAGAAAATGCTAAGAAAAGCTCCTTGGGACTTACAGGTTATGAAGATGTTTCATATAAAAATTAGGGCATGTATTCAAGTGTTAAATTTTCTCTAAGCCTTAAGATATCTAAATTCGAGGAGCATGATGGACATGAGAATTCCGCAAAACATTTGGGATGATATTACAATCAATTAAGGGAATCTGGAGGAAAGAAGAATAAGAAAGATTCAGTTTCTATTGTAGTTGGAAAATGGGCACGTCAAAGAAAACCGCATCGTCGTTACCCTCAGTCTCAAGCCCAAGTTCATACCTAAGCTCTATATAATAACTCTCAAAATCCATCATACTTCATTTCCCTACCTCTATATCCAGTATATAGCGCACAACTATATATTCAACCCCCTTCTTACTCATAATGGTGTGCACCAACTTTCAAAGTCATTATCCAACTCCACAAATATATCAAAGCCCTTCTAGGCTCGATGTTCGATCCAAGTCAAATGATGAAAAGAGGTAGAATCCTAGAGATAATTTCACTCTAATTGGAGAATCGTATGTCAGTCTGTTCCAAAGATTAGTACAATGGGGCATGATCAGTCCTCTCCTTGGGTATACTCCTGACCCGCATTCAAGAAGTTTTGATCCTAAAGTATGATGTGCATATCATTCTGATGTTCAAGGTCACAGTATTGAAGATTGTCGTGCTTTATAAAGAGAAATAGAAAAGATAAATCAATTATGGTGCAGAACATTGACAGTGGTGAAAGCTCTAGTCATGGTGATGTACAAATTAGTAGATAAGATGTCAAGCTTCAGAATTGAAAAGTCACTCATCTCCTTACCAGGAAGGATTGTTGGTAGTTTTTTTTGTTTTTCTTTTTGTTTTTCGAATTATCTTAGGGTTGTAGTTAGGAATCTATCTTGTTTGGTTTCTTTGTTGTCTTCATTTAAACCCTTCTATCTTTTCTTTCATTAAAATGTGGTGTCTCTTATTGTTTTGTCTTATTTTAAGTTATTTATTTTTCTTCTTTACACAACACATGTTATGTTGGTTCTAGTGTTATGACATGCATACAAAATTTTCAGCTAGATCTTAAAATTCAGTTTAATCATGAAACATTGAATCAGAGAGCTAAAGTTAGAAAAAAGAAGCATCTAAGAAAATAGGTAGAGTATTGAGACATTTGGTGACCATGTTGAAGCCTTCTTTGATAATTAAGACAATTATTTTAAAAATCACAAGAATAA
This sequence comes from Capsicum pubescens, assembly GCA_030864215.1. Taxonomy (NCBI): domain Eukaryota; kingdom Viridiplantae; phylum Streptophyta; class Magnoliopsida; order Solanales; family Solanaceae; genus Capsicum; species Capsicum pubescens. The sequence goes on along the minus strand of CM061540.1, from coordinate 275,281,269 downwards.
CTTGGTTATCAATTGTAAGGCATATCTCATTTAGGTCAAACAATAGATGTACAACTCTATATAAAGAGAAACATAAAGAAAAACAGCTCTGCAAAATCATAGGTCATTCGATGTGAGGAATTACAACAAAAGTGGAGTTGCACGCTGGACAAGCGCAGAAGAGTAGCAACGCACAGGCTTAGTTAAAGTTAGTGGTGTAAAAAACTGTCACACATGATCTTCATCTTTCCCTTTCATATTGCATGTTATGTACTTGAATTTTTTAAGGATTGATATGACGAAGGCATTTCATTCTGCTATCCAAATATTATGTCATCTTTTGTCTACCCCATTTGAGATTTAGTTCTATTTTCTTTCATAACCCTCTTTTGGAATCAATATAGAGTTAGCAAAGTTCAAGAAAAAGTGTCGAGTAAAAAATAGAGTTAGAAAAGTTTCAAAAAAAAAAAAAAGTATGTCAAAAAGAAATAAAAGAGAAGAGTGTCAAGATAAGTAGAGTCAGAAAAGGTTCCAAAGAAAAAAAGGAGTCAATAAAACCAAAAAAGGAAAAAATTCAGAATCAAACAAAAGAACAAGTTGCCAGAAATAGATGTGACCTGATTTTCCTCTCTCGGGGGTGAGATGAGTAGGATGTCCTACTTTTGGTATTGTTCCAACCAAATAAAAAATTTAGAATTACTCGGTCAAAAGAAACTGGGGCATGAGTTTATCTTCATTGTTTGAATCGATTCGAAAAGTTATAAGACCCACCCCACTATAAGTGTCGTTTGGGTCTCATGTCATCCTTTCTTTCACCCACAATAAGTATCATTTGGGTCTCATGTCATCCTTTCTTTCTAACCCTATCCAAAAGCCAAGTTACAGCCAAAGAAAGACCTTTAGATCAATATTTGAGAATAATGAGGCTAAGCATACAATGCATATGATGATGCATTTTGGGAACTACTTGTCTTCCTCAGCATAAGGAATCAGGAGAGAAATAAAAATAAGAGAGCCTTATAGGTGAAAACTCGCATGGCCACGTAAAGCAATGGTAAGTTGAGAGAGATAAAAATAAGAGAGTCTTATCGGTGAAAATGCTCAAGGGCACCGTAAGACGATTGTGAGTTAAGAAAAATGAAAATGAGAAAGTCTCATAGAGTCTTATTCGTGAAAATTCTCAAGAACACCGCAAGATTATGGTGAGCTGAGAGAAATGAAAATGAGAGAATCTCATTGACAAAAATCCTCACAGGCACTAAGGTTGAGAGAATTGAAAATAAGGGATTCTCATTGGTGAAAACCCTCACGGTCATCATAAGACAATGGTGAGCTGAGAGAAAGAAAAATGAGAGAGGATTGTTAGCGAAAACCCTTCAAAGAATCACTAGCCGAATGATGTATATAAGTGCAATTGACCTAAGAAAGCAACTCAGTTTTCGGGCCATTAACTCAATAACAATTGGTGGAAAGTTTGGATAAAAAGATCAGGTAGATCAATCCAAAAATGCATGGCATAATAATTACAATTGATTGTCATTTTCATATAAATCTTTTCTTTTCTTTATTTTCAAAAAGGGACAAACCGTGTCTTTTCTTTCTTCTCTTTATTTCTATTTTTGTCCTTCTGAGTTTGTCATTCGAATGAAAAATTATTTTTTTCGTGTTTTTGAGTCAAGTCATGTCAAAACAAGTGAGAAAGGATTTCAAAAATTTCTACCAACTTCTTCAATTGTACAAAGCAAGAAAAAAGGTCAGTACATGAAAGAAACATGATTATGAGTCGAAACAAGGCATGTAGAAAGTTTTGTCAATAGAAAATTTTAGGGGATTCGTGGAGATACCAAGGTTCAAGGATTTTATATGAGAAACATAGCAGAACCGAGATACCATGTTAGTTTCAGAGTCACTCATAATAATCTGAATTTTAAATGGTGCAGCAAGACAGTGATATGCCATTAGTTGGAAGTAAGATTAAATGTCACAAGTGCAATAGCAATCGCCTCAAAAGCCAAAGCCGCAAGCTAACCCCCTATTTTAAAATTACAAGTTTTCTTTGTATGAAACAGGGACATTTGCTACCTTCAAATCAAAGGCTTCAAAGTGAAATTATTCAGGGGTGTAATTCCTCGTTTCTGCAAATATGAGAAGTAGTGTTGTTGTACAGGTTTTGTAATCACAATAATGGTAAAACACATCATCTTGTACCCCTAAGAGACACTCTCTACTTTGGATCTTTTACGTCTCATGGATAGAAGGTGCACTTCCTAATTTGAGTTTTTAATCCTAAAGATGCACTTTTTTGTTAGAATATCTTACGTTTAATCTTAAGAAACAGACTTGTTGGTCTTGGTCATTCAATTTTATCCTCAAGAGATGCATTTATTGACCAGAGTCTTGATTTATCTTTGCATTATGCATGATTGATTAGGTTTGACACCCACAAAAGTTTTTTTTCGATGATTAACTAGGGCAAAAAGTAAAATTTCTATTATTTGGAACTTCACATTAGGACCCTCCTAAAAAATGAGACTTTATTTTTCTGGAAAATGGAATCTTTCTTTATTATATTCTTTATTGGGATAATTTTTGTTCTAGTTTTGATTTTGAAGTCAAGATCCCGCCTGAAGAATAGGGTGATGAAATTGCAATTCAAGAGCCTGCCTGAAGAAAAGGGTACTGAAATCACAAGTCAGGAGCTTCCCCGGAAAACAGAGTGAAAAAATTACAAGTCAGGAGTCCACCTAAAGAACAGGGGAATGAAATTGAAAGTCGGGAGCTCTCCTGGAGAATAGAGTGAAGAAATTGCAACTCGAAAGCCCATCCAAAGAATAGGGTGATGAAATTGCAAGTAGAGAGCTCGGTCGGAGAACAGAGTGAAGAAATTGAAAGTCAAGAACCCGCATTAAGAATAGGGTGATGAAATTACAAATTGGGAGTTCATCAGGAGAACAGAGTGAAGAAATTGCAAATCGGGAGCCCGCTCAAAGAATAGGGTGATGAAATTCAAAGTTGAGAGCTCGTCGGAGAACAGAGTGAGAAAATTGTAAGTCAGGAGCCCGCCTGAAGAATAGGGAGATGAAATTGCAAATCTGGAGCTCACCCAGAGAACAGAGTGAAGAAACTGCAAGTCAGGATCCTGGTCGAAGAATAGGGTGATGAAATTATAAGTCGGGAGCCACCCGGAGAACAGGGTGATAAGACTAAAAGTCAACATACTAAGAAATAGCAAGTCAGGAGCCCACTTGGAGAATAGGGTGAAAAAATTGAAAGTTAAGCAATAAGGTAAAAAAATTAAAGGTCAATAGTTTGAAAAAATATCAAGTCAGGAGCCCGCCTGGAGAATAGGGTGAAGAAATTAAAAGCCAAGCAACAAGGTAAAGAAATTGTAAGTCAGGAGCACGCCTGGAGAATAGGGTGAAGATTTTTCAAATTCACGGTTAAATTCAAAAGTACCACTAACAGAACATGGTCAATTTTTGAAGCTCATCTCCAACATCAAATTTTGTATGGAGAAAGAATCTATTCTCAAGTTCAACCCAAAAAAAATCAGACTTTTGTCAATTTTAAAAGTATCAGAAACTCAAGTCAAGAGTCCAGAGAAGCTGCATAAATAGGGATTTTGTAATTTCAATTATTTTTTTAACTTATAATTTTTATTTTTGATGTAATGACAGAGCCACGGACCAGAACGTCAACGGGACCTCACTCGACTCTCCAACTCGGTATAGTCTTTCTCCTTATCAATCCTCGAACTACATGTGACTTGACTCCCATATAACTTGAGATAGGTAGAATGCCCAAAATTAAGACTTAGATGACTCCTTCCTTCTGTTTCCTTCTTTTGAATAATGGTTGGAACAAAATTTTGTCTCGTTGTCTACTTCTTTGTCTGAAAATATCTTATGTTTACATCCAAAGAGAGGCATGATGTAGACACGTGATTTTATCCCTCCAAAAGTCAATTTTATCCATTTTACTTCACCTCACCATACACCACACACTACTTAATAATTTTTTCACAAAGAAACAAATTTACAACAGATCCATAACAACTTTGGACACCTCACCTTATCCTAACCAGCCCACCCCTTACCATGTGCACCCCACCCCAACTTCATATTTTTCTCATACACTCTCACAATTTACACCTCATAGATGCATACACTCACACTGACTCTATACACACTGACAAAATAGAAAAGATTCCCGTTTCTCATTGAATCCTTCATTTTTTCCATTCATAGAAAGAGACCAGACAATACACGCACTCAAAATTCACACTCACCATCCAAAATACTCACAAAAAAACTTACATACCTCACCAAAAAATTCACAGACACCCATATACATATACACATGCAGAACCAATGAGAAGGGGGGAGAAGCAGTGATTGAATGAGAATAGAGAAAAAATAAGAAGAGAGGAGAATGGACTGAGAAAAATAGATGAGAGATAGTGAAAGGGGAGATTTTAAATGAGAAAAGAAGAGATTGAATGAGAAAAAGAGAGATTAAGCGGGTAAAAGAGAGAGATTGAGAAAAGATGACGTAACAGAAAGGAATTTTTTTTTTTAAACTTTCCAGCAAATTATCGTCAGAACAACCACCGATTGGACTCACCCCTTGAATCAGCTCGTCGGAAAACCCATAAAAATCGACGATCAAGCTCCTCACTGGAAATGACCCATATCCCCAAAAAACAAGAACATCTTTGTTCCCATTGATTCTCATTGGGAAATAACACAATAAGTCAACCCATCGCCAAAATGAATTGAAAAAATAATTAGGGTTTAGGTACAAATCGAGTTTGGGTTGACGATTTCAAATTTACAGATTCCGATTTGTGGTTCCGATGAGGTCTTGTTCGCGAACTCCGATCAACTGCTCGGTTTGAAGTTAAAAGTCTAATCAAATAATACTCATAACTTGAAATCCCCAATTTAAGGTCCATCTCTTTAGCTCATTCTTATTCTTAGTTAATTCTTTATTTTTGTATGTGATTTATCGTTATCTTATCCATTTTCTCTTATCTTGTGCGTGATGTAAATGATGAATGTTGAATTATATTGGTTGTGGCTTTTTGGAAATGTTAATCGTGAATTGTTATGTTGAAACCATGATTTAGAATTCAATTAGGGGGCGGGACTTGAAAATTGATAAAAGTGAATATTGTTGTGTTTTGATTCATCAATTGTTGTCGGATTTGAAATGAATGTTAATTATATCAAACTTGACGGTATCATGTTTTAGGTCGAGAATTGATAGGCAATCTTAGGTTTTGGGGTAGGCAACTCATAGGATTTTATATCATCGACTGTGTAAATATCTGTGTCGAGTGATTTCTCTATTTTTATTGCATTTCATCAAATTTATTCATTCACCGAAGAATGACCCTAGGTCACATTGTACTTATTCATCGGGAAATGCCCCAAAGTATTATGTATGCAAAGGAGGTTCGTGATCAAGGTCCGAGGCATTGGGTAAAGCATAGCTAGGAAAGTTAGAATAGTTTAGGTTTTATTTCAGCATTTTTTTCCGGTTTGTAATAAATTGGATTGGACACTATTTTTGGATTTTTGATTGTTTGGTTGTTTGTTTTCTTGTTTATGTGCTTTTGTTGGTTTATACATCTCATAATGTCGTACTAGCCGATATACTTCAAGAAGCGACCATGGTCGAATCATGGGATCTAGGGGTACCTAACACCTTTCCCTTGATCAAAAGAATTCCTTAGCCGGAATCTCTATGCGTGGATCAGTTTTGAAAGAGTCAAAAATTATTTTGAAAAAAAAATTTCAAAGGTTACTTGGCACACCCTATTTATGCCACGTGGCGACAGTTTTGATTGTTAAAAGTCCTTTTCGAAACAAATCGTTTTCTTTTGTCACTTAATAATAAAATCTTTTTGAAACTTAAAATAAATCTTTTTTGGTAAATAAAGGGGTGTGACAGGAGTTCAAACTGATGTCTTACCCTCAACCAATGTCAAAATAGATCAAAGTATAATAGAATCTTTAAGCATTTAAAAATTAGTAGCAACAACAGAAATAATAAATCACAAATTAAATTGGATGAGAAACATAATGCTTTTTTCAAATAGAGTAGCTAAATATGCATATTGATTCTAATTAACATTTTAATCATGCTAAGTTAAAATTCTATTAAAACTCAAAAGTAATTAGATTTCAATAAATAATATTAAAAAATCCAAAAAATCATGCAACATAACTAAGTTAGAAAATTTGACATTTTGAAACTATATATTTAGCCATGTCAATTTCATGAAAGAGGAAGGAGAGAATAATTATGACTTTTACAACTTGCATGTGTTCGTGCCTATAAAAAAAATTACGTTACCTTCCAACAATTAAGATAAAACAAGCGAATATAGTGTCCGGGTATCCAATCTCAACTAATATAGAATTAAAGAATAATTTGTAGAGATGTATAATCAAATTGTGTCCAAACATACTTCACTAGAGATGTATAATCAAATTGTGTCCAAACATACTTCACTGGAAACAATATTAATAATAATATACTACTATAAGATTAGTACTGATCATGCAACTTCTTAATTTCTCTGACATAGTTTATCTTTAACCATTGATCTTCGTGTTGATAACGTATTTTAAACCTAAGTCAAAAGAAGAATATTATGAACAATAATGTCACGACCCAAAAATGAGGGTCATGATAACACTTGTCGCGACATACCTTGACAAGTAAGCCTATCACCTAAACTGATAGAAAAAAAAATAGAAATATCCCAAGGTAAGCTTCTAGAATGGAGTCGAACCATATAACTAATCATAACAATGCGGAAAGAACTTATCCAAAATACCAATCATGCCCAAAATCAGGTGTCAATAGTGTAAGAACTACTAATACAATCCAGGAGTCAAATACATTAGAAAAATAACCGCAAGGGAATAATATCTATCTCTGAATAATAATAAAGACATAACTATAATAGAAAGATAGAGGTGAACTCCGGACGCATGAATGTCCAATCGCTACCTTGGAAGCTCTAACAATTGCCCGAGTCAAGCAAGCTGAGGTGCACTCGAGCTAGGACCTGCACCGAAAAGGCGGAGTAGGCATGAGTGCGGTCCACTTGTACTCAGTAGGTATCATAGGACGACCAAGCAAAGTAGTAAATAAATCATGCAAAATATACACTAAGGGCACGTCAACTGTAATCAAAAAATATCCCACAATGATAGCCCACACCGGTTGCACTAACTATTCTAATATATCACATACACACCAAGATAGAACACTAGTATGCATTATATCACATATAAGTAGAACAATGGGGAACATGCATATACAAGATTATTAAATACAAGTAAAAGAAGCTAATAAAATTACATAGATGGCAAGTCAATACGATAATACAACACAATATAAACACAAAAAAGTAAGTTCAATGTATATGATGATGATGATGATGCACGAGGTCGTTGCACAACCTCCGGGATCATCACGCAATCCCCATATACACCTACGAAGATAAACCTTCCTGACGTAGGACCTATGGGGGGTTCGTCAACCCGTATACAATCCATATATCTCATATCTTCTTTTTGAAACATCTCTCGAAAAGAATTTTATAAGGTGTTATAATATCTCCTCCCTGGCACATCCATCGGGAAAGATTTTAAAAAGGTGTTGCCAGTGTTACCCAAGTGTTGCCACGTTGGTACTAATGTTTCATGAATGAGTCTGATATGAGGATGTAATGCTCACAATCAATCACAATGATATATTTCCACAACCAACTATAATAATATATTTCCACAACCATGTGAGTCAATATTCACTTATTATTTCCATTTCATTCATGAATTTTCGCATGTCTCATATATCAATAAGTATAAATATATCACAATACACCAATGGTACCATATTAGTCATTTCAACAACACAATACAATTATTCACATGTATTTAGGGCTATCAACATCACATAGGACTCCACACAGTTACACACATCACATAACATCTCAATTTCGATAATTACATCACATATAGGCCCCCACATGGGCACAACATATAGATATCCATTTTTCATGATTAGTTCCCACCCTTAACATGTATTTTGTATCATCATTTACTACCCACCCCAGTCTTAAAGAGTTAATCCATAACCTACCTCAAAAGCCGAAATCGGTCCACTACACTTAGAACCCATGACCTTACTTTCCACGAATGATCCCAAACTCCTCTAAAAATATCAAATATGGAATATACACTTCAAAACAAAACCAACAACACCCATATAGACTACTTTTGGTTTGGGAACAAAACGGACCCCCGAAATGGGTCTCTGAAAAGAAAAAAAAAAGGGGAAAAATTAAAACTTTACTTCAGAAACATGTTTTTCAGATTTTTAGGAATCTAAAGTTGAAAATCCAAGTCATGTCAAGTCAAAAACAAGGTTCAAATTGAAGAAAAATTATTTTTGAGCTTTACTGGGTAAAATCTTTGAAATTCGAGTTAAAATCAAGAATCAGAGTTGTTTTAAAGGTTAAATTGATGAAAAACTAGTAATTATAAGATAAAAATATTATTCAAGTGAAAATGGGATTTAAAATCAAGTCCTAAGATTTTTGGGATTTTGAAAAATTAATCAAGAAATTACTAAGAAAAGGGTAAATTCTTACCTTAAATCCGTAATAAAATTAAGAAATAGATGATAATTTATGTTTCCAAGCTCCCACAAGCTTCACTTTTAAGCTCTCATACTATTTTAGGGTTTAACTCTCAAAAGGCAAGATGAAAAATGAGCAAAATGCACTCAAAAACTATTTAATAGTGCAGAAAATCTGCACTAACAAGGAAAAAGTTGTTGTTTCTCTATTTTAAGTTTAATTCGGACTTCGATGGGATGCCCGAGATTCATTCAGAATCCGATATGTGCAAATGAACTATGCAATCATAATAAATTCGACGTTTCAGACGGGTGAATTCATATTTTCAAAAAAATATCATTTTCACAAAGTTGACCCCCAAAACTCAAAATTATAATTTTTCAAATCGAGGGTCGAAATGAGATTTAAAAGCTATAAAATCACACCAAACATGCTAACACCCTAAAATCAACATTTCGAATCTACTGGCAAATTCAGATTTTCCATCCGAGGTTGTTTAGGCCAAATATGGGTCCCACACCCATATTTTCAATTTTCCAACTTTCCGACCATTAGGTCGAAATGAGCTCGGGTGCACCGGGACTCAAACCAAAGGTCTACCTACCCTAAAATCGATATTCTGAAGCTTTTGGCGCAATCCGCTCAGCCATCCATAGCACGGATTAAAATGTATCTACATAAGTCCAAAATAAGGCTCTCGAAGTCATCAAAAACCACAATATCGCATAAATGTTACTAAAATGCATCGAAAATCATGTCAATCACACCCACACCCCAGAAATACCATAATGCAACTACGAGAAGGGGTAAGACAGTCAAATCACACAAAATCATATGTTTCACATATTTCATCAAATTTTTAGGTCGTTACAAATAAAGTAGATAAAACATATTGAGAGAAGACAATAGATGAGAGCTTTTCATTCTTCCAAATATCAAATGTACAAGTGTTTACAATATGAACCCTTATGCCTCTATTTATAGTGTCATATAGAGTCATGCAAAAGATTGTCATAAACATGACATTAACCATTATATAATGGAGGAGGTTATGGATGTACAATAAGGTCACAAGAATAATGGTCATGAATGGTAGAGGTTATCTTCATAATGGAGGAAAATAATGGAGACAAGTAGTGGAATTAATTTCTAGAGTAATGAACATCCACACTTATTAGTTTTATAACAGTAACCTATTAATGAAAACTCCTGATTGTAAACATGAAATTATTTTTTAACAAAAATAACCCAAAAGATTAGATGAAATTTTCCTACATAAATTGGGCTAAAAAGTGCACATGAACTGTTGAGTATTTTTAAATTATTTTAAGTTATGACTCTTAGCAACAACTTATGAAGTGTAGTCTATTAATTATTAATTTTCTTTACCATTATATTTTTCTCTTACTATATATTTTTAAAAAAATTTAATTGTAAAAATATATATTTTTTCTTACCATACATTTTAAGACTCTTTAATTATTAATTTTCCTGCTAATCTTTTACCATATACTTTAGTATTTTTTAAAATACTTTAATTATAATAATTGGAGGAAACAAGTGAAAATCTTAATTTTAAACTATTGAGTAATTTTTTAAATTATTTTTAATTATAACTCTTAGCAACAACTCATGAAGTGTACTCTATTAATTATTAATTTCCTTTACCATATATATTTTTCTCTTACTATATATTTTAAGATTTTTTTAATTATAAAAATATATATTTTTTCTTACTATACATTTTAGGACTATTTAATTATTAATTTTTCTACTATGTCCGTTTCGATAGGATTAAAAAATAACTTTTTAGTTTAAATGATTAAAAGTTTAAAATAAGTGCTTATAAATTAAGTAGATAAGTCTCTCGATAAAAGTGTTGAAAATAAAAAAATATTATTGACCTGTTTGGTAAGCAAGTGATGTTAAGTACTTTTTTGTTGTCAAAATGACTTAAATGTCCTTAAAAATATTAACACCATAAATAAGGTGAATTAATTATAATTTTTAATTCTAATAATTTAAAAATAATTTTTATTTAAATGAACTTTCAACATAAAGTGATTATGTGAGGTCAATTTATAAATATAAGTTACATTTTATTTTTAAATATTAAAAAATAAAATTCTTAGGACTTTTTTATATAAAATAGTATTATACTGTAATATTGCAAGCTTGTAACAATTTGGCTATGTTTAAAAATATGTAAACCTCCGATGTAATAATATATTCACTGAAAACAATGAAGAAAGCTGGAAAGGAAATTGAAGGGAAGAAATGAAGAGAAGCAGCAAAGAGAAATAGAAAGAAAACTATATATTTAAGGGTTATAAGTTCAAGGTATTGTTGGAATTGGAGAAAAATATAAGAGATAAAAAGGTAAATATTTTGGACAAACCTAAAAGAATTTTAATCTAAAAAGTAAAAAGTTGGGGGTACCAACTTCTCACTTTTTGTATTTTTAATTAGTTGTTAGCTTTTCTGAAGCACTTTTTAATTTTATCAAACATTTAAAAAAGCTAAAAAAAAAATGAAAAACTTATTTGACCAGATTTTAATTATATCCAAACGGGCTCTATCTCTAACCATATATTTTAGTACTTTTTTATTTTAAATATTTTAATTATAATAATTGAAGAAAACAAGTGAAAAGATAATTTTGTCCATTGCCAAGACTTTTAATAAAGGGCAAAAAATTCAAATCACTTTTTAAGGGTCTTCACACTTTTAATATATTGTAGATGTAGATTAATATTTTTTAAAATTCAAAGTTTATACTTCTAATTTTTTAAGATGCAAAGTTATTTATATATTTCTTGTTGGTGAAATTACAATAATATTACAACGGAAAATTACAAGTGAAGAAAATAAAAATTATCTTCTTCTTCGTCTTCAGTTGAGGCGCAGATATCTCGTTGTCTTTAAGGAGATTCAAGTCCACTGCAGCAAATATTTTCACCGATCCAGCAGTAATCTTCTTGACTTGTCCCCTCCAGAATACAACAGTCTTTCTCACAAAGAACAACTCAACAACTCTGGATAAGAGTTGAGTTCAAAGCTCCACAAAAAAATATCTCCCTTCAACTAATAAACTCTCTTTTTTACTAACTTTTTTGTGAACTCTATATTGTCTTGTGTATGCCACAAAACCATGCAAGACCACCTCTATTTATAGGTATGAAATTTTCCATGCAATAAATAAGAAGAATAAATGGGAAGATTAATAGAATAGAGGTTACAAGAGTTACAACTCATAAAGCGAAGGATAATGGTGGAATCAAGAATGGAAGTTACATGAAACTTATATACACATTTTACCGCCGCTAATGATGTGTTAAAGACACAAATAAATGGGAAATGGAAGCTGAAAAAATCAGCCATGCAACGTTCCACATAATGGCCAAATGAATTTACTGTTGCCTGCTAATGTTACAAACAAATGGTGTATTGGCCAAGAGTTGCATGCCGCCAAGCTTCCAAGTCATTTAATATATAATAAATTACTATAAAAATTCTAAATAACCATCAATCCTCCACTCATTTTAATATTAGTAAGAGAGTCTACTAGCTGAAGAAAGACTATCATGCACAATAAAGGTGTGCTTTGCATTGAACCTCCATTTAGTAATACAGTAATTTTTACTCCAAAGTCGGAGTGGTCTCAGACTTAAACTATGACTACTTATGAGAAATAAAAAGTTACTACTTACACATAATAGTCAAGGTGTTGACATGAGCTTATATCTAGCATATTATGGCCTTGTGTTATCCCGATTTCATGAGTGTCTTTGAGAATGAGCCTAATTCTCATAGAAAGTGGCCTACCTCCACACTCACATAGGTTAAATCCGTCTAGAGTGCTCCTGTAATTTAGCACCCCACTCATATGAATTACAGATTTTCATTAAGAGTTTTTTTAAACTCAACCTCACCTACATTACAGGTTAATGCACTCACACCATAGAGAGGGATAAAAAGTAGTGTATTTTTTTCACAATAAGTCATCATGTGATTCATTTTTTCTATTGAACCTGGTTATAGGATCTCTAGTCCCCAGGTTGGGTTTTCTCACCTATGACTCAAGATTCAATAGGCTTCAAACCCATTTCCCTCGATGTGCTTCAGACCTTTTCTCTTGCTAAAGTCGTAGTCAATGAATCTGCAAGATTATCATAAGATTTGACATAATCAACATTAATGGTACCATTTTCAAATATGATCTCACATTACTGTATTTTCTCTTCATAGGTCTGGATTTACCATTGTAATAATGGTTTTGAACTCTACCAATTGCAGCAGTGCTATCACAATTAATTAATATAGGAGAAATTGATTTGTTTAAAATAAGGTATTTGAAATAACAAATCTCTCAACTAATTCGCCTCCTCACTAGCTAAAGCTCAAGCAATTAGTTCAGCTTCCATGGTAGAGTTAGCAATAATTGTTTGCTTTTTAGATTTCCAACAAATAGCACCACCACCCAAAGTAAAAACATAACCAGTAGTGGATAAGAAATCACCTGATAAAGTGTTCCAATCCGCATCACAAAAGCCTTCAAGTACAGCAGGATATTTTTTATAGAACAAACTACAATTTTTATTTCAATTAAATATCTCATTACTCTCGTTATAGCATGTCAATGTTCATTACCTGACTTGCTAGTAAAACTGGTAAGTACTCCTACTGCATATGCAATATCAGGCCTAGTGCAATCAGTCACATATCTCAAACTTCTAATTATACTGGCATATTCCTTTTGATTTATAATATCATTTTCACTTTCAACAGGAAACAAGTGAATACTAGAATCAAATAGAGTTAGAACATTCTTGCAATCAAGGAAATTATAGTTTTTAAAAAAATTCTCAACATAATGTGACTGGTCAAGGAAAATTCCATCACATGTTCTAGTTATTTTTATTCCTAGAATAAAATTTACCTCACCAAGATCTTTCATATCAAAATAGCTTCTAAGAATATTTTTAGTTTCGCCAATAACATTCATGTTAGAGCCAAAGATCAATAAATCATCAACATAAAGGCAAATAATAACTTGCGAACTATTTCAAGACTTATGATAGATGAACTTATCACACTCATTTGTTTTAAATCCATTATCAATCATGCAGGAATCAAACTTTTCATGTCATTGCTTTGGTGCCTGTTTCAAGCCATATAAGGATTTATTAAGTTTACATAATTTGCTTTCTTGGCCAGCCTCAACAAAACACTCAGGTTGTTCCATATAAATCTCCTTATTTAGGTCTCCATTTAAAAAAATAGTTTTTACACTCATTTGAATAATTTGTAAATCAAAAAATTTCGCAATAGCAACTAAAAGTCTAATGGATGTAATTCTAGTTACGGAGAAAAAGTATCAAAAAGTTCTAGGCCTTCTAGTAGTTTAAAACCTTTAGCCACTAGCCTAGCTTTATTTTATCAACAGATCTATCCTGTTTTAATTTTTTACGTAAGATCCATTTACATTCAATTGTTTTACAAACTAGTGGTAAATCAACTAGCTTCCAAGTCTTATTGGAAATTAGTGATTCCATTTCATCATTTACAGCCTCTTTTCAAAAGATAGCATCATGTGAAGACAAATCTTCTTTTAAAGTGATAGGATCATCTCTAATGTTAAAAACATAATAATCACAACCAAAGTCTTTTTCTACTCTAGCTCTTTTAGTTCTTCTTAACTCGAAATCATCATTTTCTTTATTTTTTAAAGTAGAAATAGAATAACTAGGTAGTGACAAAATATTTTTTTTAGTCCTTAGCCCCCCCACTATTTTAAGAATCAAAAAATATTTATTTTCATGAAAAATAGCATCACCTAATTTTATTATCACACTATCTTCAAGATTAAAATATCTATAGGCTGCAATGTTTGAAGCATAACCAAAAAAGTACAAGTATTAACTTTTTTATCCAACTTAGAGATCTTAGGATCCACTAACCTTACATAGGCTAAGCAACCCCAAACTCTTAGATATCCCAAATTTGGCTTATGACCTTTCCACAACTCAAAAGGTGTTAGTTTGGTCTTTTTATGAGGCACATGATTCAACACATAACAAGCAGTCAAAAGGGCTTCACCAAAAAAACTTAAAGGTGCACAAGACTCAATTAACATGTCATTAGTTGACTCAACTAAAGTTCTATTCTTACTTTCCGCCACACCATTAGATGCAGGAGAATAAAGAGGAGTACTTTGATGAATTATACCCAATGATCGAACAAAATAATTGAACTCATGTGACTTATATTCATGGCCTCTATCACTTCTAGTTCTTTTTTTTTTCTTCCAAACTAATTTTCAGCTTCATGGAGAAAAGTTTTAAAGTTCTCAAAAGAATCACTTTTATTTTTCATTAAGTAAACATATGAAAACTTAGAAAAATCATTAATGAAAGTGATAAAATATTTGTTTTCTCCACGAGTTAAAATTCCTCCAAGTTCACAAATATCAGTATGAACTAATCCTAATAAATCAGCTTTTCTTTTAACTTGAAAATGAGGCCTTTCTGTGATTTTGGCTTTTCTACAAGACTCACATTTTTCAAAGTTCTTCTTGATCACTGGAGTTAATCCTAAACTACTCATGATTCTCACATAACGATCATTTATATGACACAAACGAGCATGTCAAAAATTAGTAGAAAAAAGCATATAAATAGAAGTAGATGTTTTATTCATTTCAACATTCAACTTGAACATACCATCACAAGCATATCCTTTTCTCACAAAAATATTATTTTTCACAATTACATACTGATCAGATTCAATAATCTGTTTGAAGCCTGTTTTATTAAGAAGAAAACTAGACATCAAATTTTTTCTCATGGAAGGAGTATAAAGTACATCTTTTAAAATTAATACCCTTTCAGAAGTAAATCTCAACTCGACATCTACCATTTCAAGTACTTGAGTTGTGTATGAATCTCCAAGCATGATGGTTTTGGGCTCCTCAAAATTTGTATACTTTTTAAACCAGTTTTTGTCATCACAGACATGATGGTTTGCACCAAAGTCAACCCACCATCCATCAACATTCTCCACCATGTTAATGTCTGTTATCACTGCCACAAATAATTCTTCGACAACATTTGTCTGAGGCATAAGCCCATGTTTCCAAAATTTACAAAATCGAGCAATATGCCCACTCTTGCCACAGACAAAGCACGGTCCTTTTTCTTGTAAATGTTGATTTTTTACTTGGTTGTTTCTACCATTGTTTTTCTTGGGATGTCTACCATCATTTTTCTTGAATTTTTTTCTTCTTAGGCTTCAAAGTAGTATTTTTGTTAGTTTCAGGGGTAGCATTATTTGATGAAGTTAAATTTACCTTCGGTGTGATGTTGTTCTCTTCTGTTTGCAAAAGTGCATCTTGGCCCCTTGCTTCTTCTTCCATGCGGATTCTCATTATCAAAATCTCAAGAGAAGTTTTCTTTTGCTTGTGGCGCATAGTTTTTTAAAATTCCTTCCACGAAGGTGGAAGTTTATCAATTATGCCATAAACAATAAGGTTATCTCCAATTTTGATTTCTTCGGACCTGAGCTCACCAACAATCATTATAAAGTCTTGAGCTTGGTCTACCACTAATTTGTTGTCCACCATTTGAAAACGGAAAAATCTGCTAGCCGCATATTTTTTTGCTCCCGCCTCCTCAGTGTCATACTTACTCTGCAAGGCTTTTCAAATTTCTTTGTACTAGAGTAAGTTCTATCATAAAAATTATCAAATAGACAATTAAGTAAAAAGTACCGACACTTGTAGGAGTCACCATCATATTTTTCAACTTTCTCTTGAAGAGAGATAAGTTCACTGTCGGTCATGGAAGAGTTATCTACTTTGTTTTGGTTCTTCTCAGTTAACACATAAGAAACGTTGAGAAGACTTAAGTAGAAAAGCACTTTACCCTTCCACCTTTTAAAGTGGGTACCAATGAACCGGAATGTCTTGCTAAGATCTCCCATCTTGACATCCGTTTTTTCAGTTGTTTCCATTGAGTCTCCTTAAAAATTGTTGGTGAAATTACAATAATATTACTACTGAAAATTACAAGTGAAGAAAATAAAAATTATCTTTTTCTTCGTCTTCGGCTGAGGCGCGGATATCTCGTTGTTTTTAAGAAAATTCAAGCCCACTGTAGCAAATATTTTCACCGGTCCAGCAGTAATCTTCTTGACGTGTCCCCTCCAGGATACAACAGTCTTTCTCACAAAGAACAACTCAATAACTCTGGACAAGAGTTGAGTTCAAAGCTCCACAAAAAGAGCACCTCCCTTCAACTAAACTCTCTTTTTTACTAACTTTTTTGTGAACTCTATATTGCCTTGTGTATGCCATAAAACCATGCAAGATCACCTTTATTTATAGGTATGAAATCTTCCATGTAATGAATAAGAAGAATAAATGAAAAAATTAATAGAATAGAGGTTACAATGGTTACAAGAGTTACAACCCATAAAGTGAAGGATAATGGTGGAATAAAGAATGGAAGTTACATGAAACTTATATACACATTTTACCACCGCTAATGATGTGTTAAATACACAAATAAATGGGAAATGGAAGCTGAAAAAATAAGCCATGCAACGTGCCACATAATGGCCAAATGAATTCACTGTTGCATGCCAATGTTACAAACGGATGGTGTATTGGCCGAGAGTTGCATGCTGCCATGCTTTCAAAGCATTTAATATAGAGAAAATGGTCAAAAGTCCCTCCAACCTTTACCCCAAATTTCAACTACCCACCTATACTTTGTGGGGGTCCTATGACCCCTCTAAACTATTTTAAAGTAGAATTATTACACCCTTAAAAAACCACAACCACATCTTCATTGAAGGGTGAAACCCAAGCATTTGACCGGTCAATTTTAATTTTAATTTTAATTTTAATTTTTAGTTATTATTTCCCCTATCTTCCACCATTTTCAATTTTACAAACCCAAATTAAAATTTCATCATTCTCACCAAACAAACTATCAATATTCTTAAATCATCATCTAATCTATATCATTGAATGAAATTAGACAAACAAAGATAATTAAATTTCCAACAATCTCTCACAGATAATTGAATTTTATTCTTTATTTTTTAATTTCACCCAAATTTGATAAAAAGGGGTGAGGGTGGGGTGACGGTGGAGATGGAGAGTAATGGAGGTGGGGGTGGCAGCTAATGGGGGTGGTGGGGGCGGTGGCAACGACGGCTAAGGGGGTTGTGGTGGGTGAGATGAAATTTATAATTTGAATTAGAAGTTTGGCTTGGATTGAAGTGTGGTGAAAAATTACATGGTATTGATAATACAATGTTGTCTTAAAGATTCTTAATTTTTTTTATGTTAGATTCCTAATTCTTGAAATTTCGACAAGATTTTGAAAAAATTGGACAATGAAAAAAAAAAGAAAAAGTTGAAGATGTATATGGGGAGAAAAATGGAGGAAGGTGAAGAAGTGGTCAAATGGCAGAGATGGTGAAAATGGTGGAGATGACGTTGGCGGCATTGGTGGAATGGTCGTGGAGTGATTTTGGCCATGATAGCCATTGAAGAGTTATTGAAGCTTTTTATTTTATGAGAGAGAGTATTTTGGGGATGGAGATGTGATGAAGAAAGAAAAAAAATATACATATATATATATATATATATATATATATATATATATATATATATATATATATATATATATTAAAAAGAAACTTAAAAAATAAATTTTTAAAATATTTTCGGATCACTCACTCTCTCAAAGAGAGTGAGATATACTCTCTTTGCCACATAAGCCTTTAGGGGTGTAATCATTTCATTTTTAAAATGTTCAAGGGGATCCCCACAAAGTATAGGTGTGTAGTTGGAATTTGGGGTAAAGGTTGAAGTTTTTTTTGGTCATTTTCTCTTTAATATAGAATAAATTAATATAAAAATGCTAAATAACCATCACTTCATATAAAAGTATTTGGAGATGCAAAGTTCTTGTTTTAATAATTTTTTTTTTACTTTTTCTACAAATAATACTCCTCTCCTTTCAGTTTGTTTGTCTGTCTATTTGACTTAACATGGAGTTTGAAGTTTAAGAAAGTAAGGAAGATTTTTGAATCTTAAAGTGTTAAACTAAAGATACGTAGAATATACTAAAATATTTTTTAATCATATGATCTTAAACATGTCATGTGGAGCCTTAATATTAAAAAATTGACAAAAAACACTCTTTTTGAAACAGACCCAAAAAAAAAGATAAATAAATTGAAATGGATGGTACAAAACATTATTTATAAAAATCGTATAATAACTCTATTATTACTAAAAAAAAAAATGAAGTTCCTCAAATTTGGGAGCCTAAGGCGGGTGCCTAATTCTGCAAGGCATAGAGCCGCCTAGAGCTGAAATAAGTTAAAATGCAGGTTATAACTCAATCCATCAAATTCTTCCTAAGTTTTAAATTATTTTATTTGTTCTTTTATACTCATTTTGTCCCAATTCACAGTGACACAGTTCTAATTTAAAGAGTCAAACAGTTTCAGTTTGATCGATAATTTGGACATATGAAATCTTTCATTTTTTAACTAAAATTTGTCTATTTGAAAACCGTAATATCAAAGGTGCCACATATTGAGAGAGAGGGAGTGAAATTTTTAATACCTAATAAAAATATTTTTTATAATTATGACTATATACATATATCAAATAACGTTAAAATTAATTAGCACACAAGGATGTCCCTTTTCAGTACTGATACGGTGAAATGAGAACTTATTTCTTTATTATGACTATATACATATATCAAATAAAGGGAAAATTAATTAGCACACAAGGATGTGCCTTATCAGTACTGATACAGTGAAATGAGAACCTTAAGGTAGCCTTGGTGGATTAAGTTAGGATTACCCGATACCTATACAGATAATAGATAGCAGCATGCTACAATTGATTAAATATCATGTTACTTATCTTGTTTTGGAGCATAATTTAGAAATAATTATGATTACTATTTCAGTATTAATCTGCAATAGAAATAATAAAGTATAAAGGTGACAGAATATAACCTTTTGGTACCACCGGTGAACATCATTATGTAGCAAACAGCCCCCACTTATCTCACGTTCTCACCGTATTTATCCACTACTCTATGACATCATGATCAGTTCGTTATCAGTTGGCCTATAACCAATTATCTTCTCCGTACCTACAAAATAAATGTATTTGTTATAAAACAATAAAAAACAAGAAGAGTTAGAGAGAATAGAGAGAGATTCTTATTTCTTCTCTTGATGGATGATTTACAATGAAGGAAGCCCTTCTATTTATAGGGGGAATTTGCCCCTCGTTTCACACTAAAAGACAAATGCATCAAATCCTGATGGACATTAAATAGATCTTGATAGACATTCGCTATAATTGATATATATATCATAACACTCCCCCTTGAATGTCTAACAATACGCATATAGGTTGCTTCATTAAAAACCTTACAAGGAAAATCTAGTAGGACAAAACCTCGTAAGGAAAAAAGAGTACAGCACGTATTAACTCCCCCTAATAAGAACATCCTTGAATCTTTGCATTCTGATCTTGTGCACCATCTTCTTAAAAGTTGTAATTAGAGAAGACTTGGTGAATAAATCAACCACATTTTCACTTGAACGAATCTTTGCACGTTGATATCACCATTCTTTTGTAACTCATGTATGTAGAAAAGCTTTGATGAAGTGTGCTTCGTTCTATCTTCTTTTATGAATCCTCCATTAAGATGTGTTATGCATGATGCATTATCTCCGTATAAAATTATGGGTAGATTGTCATATTTCACACCACATTTTTCTCGAATGAGATGTATCATGGACCTCAACCATACACATTCTTGGCTTGCTTCATGAATAGCTATTATCTCAGCATGATTCGATGAAGTGGCTACGATAGACTGCTATGTATATCTCCAAGATATTGCAATACCACCACATATGAACACATAGCATATTTGAGACCGAGCTTTATGTAGGTCAGATAAGTACCCAAAATCAGCATGATCAATAAGATCGGGACTGCAAACTTGCTAACAAATTAACTAAAAAAAAAGGCTAGATCTGGCCTTGTAGTATTTGCAAGATTCATTAGTGCATCACCTGCACTAAGATATGGTACTTCATAACCAAGAAGTTCCTCATTCTGTTCTTGAGGTCGGAATGGATCCTTATTCAATTTTTGCATGTTTCTCATTTAAGCAAATACTCTATTGCTTTTGAAAACTCTCCAAGGGTTTCAATGATACTCAAATCATCAAATTATATCTTATGAGGATAATAAAAAGTTTTCCAGAAACTTTATATGCTTCAGGCATTTTGAATTCTTTAGGGATTTTCATATGGATGTTTGCCAAGTAAAAATATCCAACATGTCAAGTGTGACATCTTCAAGTGTCTGGACTGCAAATCAAATAAGTTTTACGCTTACCAAAATGCAGCCTTTCAGGTCACTTAATAAATGTTTCTACGTCGGCATGCTTAAATTAACGTAGAATTCAGATCCTCATAATCTTTTACAAATTGCGTCACTATTGTATCAAAGATATCGTCGACGATTTCTTATTTTTATCGGTCATAATGCGACATAACATTTTGAGATCTCATCACTTCGTTATTTTCAGGTACCTGAATCTCTCATTAGGTTTCATGAAGTGTTATGTCGTAGACATTGCCTTCCTATTATGATTATTTGCTCCTAATCATTTTCAAGGATTATTTCATTTGGAACCAATTGGTCTACTACGCTTCACGAATGCATAGACTTTTTCCTTCATGGACACAAAATAGGAACACTTGCAGCTTAAATATGAAATGCTTTCGGCATTTGACTTGAATTATCTTTTGAATGAGGATCTTGTGATAATTCTAACATATTTCATAGCTTCTTATAATATCCCCTTTATGTTAGGAAAACTAACATACATCCTCTATCTTCTTTGAGGTATCTTTGTGCATCATGGTATATTTATTAATCGTATACCGCACATCAAAACTATTAGATGAAAAAATTGGTGTATGACCTTGAACCAATTGAGGGGGAAGAAATAATCTTAATTTATTGGTCTAATGCATACAATTGTTATTATATGCAACATATCATAATTCAGACCAACACATGAAGTTTTGTTCTCATTAGCGATGGTTTAGCTATTTATCGAAGGCATTCAATGCTAAACCATCATTATCAAGATAACTTTCTTGATTGTACAATCTGAAAATTATGTTCTTAACTCAATTTTATTGAGCAAGCAACTTTATGAATGTCAAACTGCAGGTTGACAATGAATGTACATGTGATCATCTTATTGATGTATCTTTTCAACATATCACATGATAGGTGAACGGGCCAATATTCACCTTTTATATTTTCCCTATTTAAGGAATTCAATCCCAACATTAGTTGGTCCAACCAACTTATCATGAGAATAAGCGACATAAACAATTCTCGGAGAATCTTCTAGTTCTTCAATACATGTCTAATATTCAATATGCACATCTTCGAGATGTCATAATCGTTCATATCAATTTATGAACTTTTATTCTAGTAAACTTCAAGTTTACCATGACAT
This sequence comes from Capsicum pubescens, assembly GCA_030864215.1. Taxonomy (NCBI): domain Eukaryota; kingdom Viridiplantae; phylum Streptophyta; class Magnoliopsida; order Solanales; family Solanaceae; genus Capsicum; species Capsicum pubescens. Next base: position 275,259,036 of record CM061540.1, on the reverse strand, counting down.
GTACTTTTTTCTTTCGTAAATTTCAGATTTACTATTACATGAATAAATTTCAAATTTACAACTTCAGAAGTAGATTTCAAAATTATTCAATCTCTTTCGGAGATGAGTTGTGATACAATCACAATCAAGTGCACACTTGCATTAATAAGTTTCTCATTCCCCAGGAATGGAATATAATCTTGCCTTAAGCCTATCAAATTACGATAGCTTATAATCTCTTTCAAGATTTTGCTACTTCAGAAGCAAATCGAGGCATACATATGATGTAGAGAATTTTTCTCTAGCATATCTTATAATCATATAAGCGTGTGAAAATATCATCACTTTTAATGATCATTATCATATTGTCCCTCCACGCGTTTATTCGTGCATTCAATCACTTGTCTTCTTTCAGGCATGTTATGCACTACTACCACATACACCTCAAGAATGAAGTAAGTTGTCATATTTCAGACTTATCATATATTACTACCACATTCACTTCATGGAATGAAGCATATTCAATGGGTCGAATTTCATGACTTTTCATCAAACACCCATTATTTTGTCTTAGTCATCACAATATCATTAATATGGTGTATTGAGATTCGAACTCAATATTTTATCCATATAAAGAAGTCGTGGGCATAAATAGATGGACTAAAATCTAACATCTTATCATCGTGATGTTTTGTGCCAAGGGACTTTGAGGCATCATGAGGTTTTATTCTTTCCCTGCAACTCAAACACAGTTTCTCAAAGAAAATAATTAATACTCGTATTATATGTTAACTCGAAAACTGCAAAGAAAACACCCAAAAGGATAATAATGAATTGTTACACATTACATGCACGTGACGTGAACTAGTATCAATAGGTTATAGAGAATATAATTTTATCAAAAAAAATTATCATGTACACTGTAACATTCCTGCCTATCCTTGAATTGCATGCGGTAATATTATTATAAAGACAAGTGACAAAGATAGTTACTGTATCAGTGATACTAATGTTATAAAGGGATTTCATCTTTGGTACAAAGGCTTACCAATCGTATTAGAAAATTAAAGAAACACATCGCCTGAGAATTTGTTTTGTGCAGTTCTAATATTTAAATTTAGAACATTCGTGCTGATAACGTGTTATAAAACAATAAAGAACAAGAAGAAGAATAGAGAGAATAAAGAGAGATTCTTATTTACAATGAAGGAAGCCTTCTATTTATAGAGGGAATTTGCCCTTAGTTTCACACTAAAAGACAAATACATCAAATCCTAATAGACATCAAATTGATCTTGATAGACATTCACTATAATTGATATATATCATAACAGTATTTAATTTAACTTGTACTTTTATATTGATAAATTACTCTTACATCATTAATTAAATCTTATAAAGTTGCCTTCTAAATGACGTATTGTGTTAAAAAGAAAAATTGCAAAATGTGTATATATAAATCCAGCATTTGGAAATGTGACTTCATCTCATAATTTAAATAAAATAAAATCAATGTTTAGATTCGATTTCATCTCACGAATTCAAATCATGAGATGCAATCTCAAATTATCAATATAAGTTAAAATTTTGTAAAAAAGAAAAAAAATCTTATCATTTTAAATTTTATAAAAAAAAAAAATCATGACCTAAAAAGGTTGTTCGTACCATTTGAAAGATAGACTAGATACTATTATTATTGACTAATGAATTTTTATAAATTATGTGCACTTAAAAGATTGTAACCACAAACATTTATTTATAAAAGGAATATGAAAATTTACTATTATATCAATGTAATATCTTAGGATATTATGATATCCATTTTATGAACTATGATTTCCTCATTTAACAAGATTATAGCTAAAATATAAAACCACTAAAGTATATGATGCAACGGATGATGTTAGTTACTCCTTCCTAAATCAGAGATTTTATTTTCGAGCTCTGAGTATGAAAATTTTTTTTGACTGAAAGCGTTTACCTCCAATGGGTCTGATGCAGCGAGAATACGAATTAATCGAATTCTTATTTGAACACTTGATACTTTCTCCGCCTATCTTTGCTTATCTAATATGCTAAAATAGATGTCCAACAATATTTGTCTAGTTTTAAAAAATTAATGAATAATTTGTCTTTTTTAATCTATTTTACCTTGCTATTAAATATTATTTATCACTCGATATATTTTTCAAGACTAATAATTTATTATTATATTCAAAGAGTGATATAATAAAATCATACATGTTATTTAGTATTCCCTTCATTTAAAAAAGAATGACTTACTTTTCTTTTTAGTCTGTTTCAAAAAGAATGACCCCTTTTTTTTTTTGACAATACTTTAATTTTAACTTTCCACATGGCATATTTAGGACCACAAGATTAAAGGGTATTTTGGTACATTTGACATGACTTTAATTTAAAGTCATAAGATTCAAAAGTCTTCTGTGTCAAGTTAAAGTAAATCATTCTTTTTTAAATAGAGAGAATATTTTTTTTTTAATACGTGTGTCAACTGTCAAGTCAATATAAGAAGTATTATTGGAGGAAAAAAGTAAAAAATAAAATAAAATAGAAAAAGGTAAAATACACGGGCACGCTATTCATTATTTATAAGTTTTGTCTTTTCGCAAAAGGTGTTTTTGAATGGTAAGTGTTGCTTTGACCCAAACAGGACCATCAGAGCGTGCGTTTTAAGGAATTCCTCTATTATTGGGATGCATTACATATTTAGAAACGGGAAAAGGATAAATATATTTTTAAATTATGATAAATAATATTTTTTTAAATTTATTTTATATGTCATTATTTTTTTTATCCATTTCAAGAAAAATATTAATTTTTTTTATTTGATAATTATTTAATGGCATAATTCATATTTTATTCTTAGTGGGTCTCATTTTATAAGAAAAAATAATTAAAAAGTAAACTTTAAGAGGGATAATTTTATAAACTTTACAAAGTCATCATTTATTTTTTAAATTTTGTACCCGGTTAAATGGCGACACATAAAATGGGACAAAGGGAGTATGTATATATTTTTCGTTAATGAAATGATACGTATATGTCCTTCACACTAACGATAGAGGCATATGTGTACCCAAAATATGACGAAGAGTATATATGTATCATTTATCATAATTTGGAGGTATATTTGTTCTTTTTTTATTTTAATTTTTTTATTTCAAATAATTAAACCAAACTCACTACTGATTCAATAAACTCACTACCCGATTCGGTCTCAATTAAAACTCAAGAGATGCCTATATAACAGATGCACTTTTTTCACCTTGTTATTAGGGGTGTACAGACCAAACCGTCAAGTCAAACCAAACCGACGAACCAAACCAAACTGAGAAAAAAAACCGACTTATGATTTGGTTTGATTGGTTTGGCGTTAGAAAAAAAAAATCGACCATTCTTGATTTGGTTTGGTTTTAACAAAAAAAAAGTCAAACCGAACCCGAATCAAACCGACATAATATTATATATATATATATATATATATATATATATATATATATATATCAGTTTAACCGCACGTGTCTTGCACGTGTAACCTTTGATTATTTAAAATTAGACGATTTTGTCTATTGCGAAAGCTTATATAGATATTTATATATAACTTTATTATACAAAGTTAAATAGTAATTTACTCAAATAGAGTGGATTATAAATTTTTGCAAAGATATCTACTTATAATAACATTGCTTACTTACAAATCTTATGCCAAAAAAGGACTAAAATTGGACACAACAGTAAAATTAAAACCTTATCAATTACATGCACAAAAGATGATAAAAGAAATATTCCTAGAGAAAAAAATGCAATATTGTTGAAGGTAAAAATAATTGAGAGAATAATACCTTAAAAATTTGTGATGAAGAATGTTGAATAACGGCCTTTTATATATAAGCATTCGGATCCTCCTCCTTACATAAATACCAGTCGAATTTTCGTGTTCATAGCTCAAATCTATATAGTTAGATTTTTTAAGTAGATATTTGAATTATATTTAGTCGAATTCCTACATCTACATTTGTATGTGGCTCCATATCTACATGTGATTACAAGCAACCACGACATTCACATATAAACTAAAATCAAATCAATCAAACCCAACCTTCGATAGAGGAGGGTACTATGCATAATTTGATATTGGTAAAAATGACTATAATACAAACAACTTTTTTGCTTCAATTTTATTTTGTTCTTTGAAATTCCATAGCCGCCTTTTTTTATGTTATTCTCATAAATTAGTATTACAATTTTCTTTAACATAAATAACAATTAATATGTCTCACTTACAAATAATATGGATTTCTATAGAGGTTGAATTGTACATAAAAGTTACGATATTACAAAAAACATGATTCATAAATAAAAAAGAATTTAACCTCTTATCCTAATTCGTGACCTTGATATAATTTTTTTTAAAAGAAAAATGGGATTGGAGCCCTTTTTATGTCACGATAATCAAAATTATGTCACGATTACGCAAAGAAAGTAAAAGGAAAAACGAGCAATAAACCTTTGATTTTTGACAACTTCATTCGACGGCAACATACTTATCCAATTTTTCAATCAGAAACTTTCAAATAAAAGATAAATACAAGAAATTATCAAAAGAGAGAATCAATGTCAATTGTTGATTATTATTCTTCATATATAATCTTTAAATGTATGATTTAAAAGAAATAAATAAAGGCAAAAAGGATGATGATAATGATAGTAAGAAAACACGTGAATCAAAACTAAAAGAAAAAGAAAAAGTACAATATAAGAATTTTTTTCGTATAAATTTTGATCCAAAATATTACTTAAATAGAATTATAAAGAATATTTTTTATATAAGGCAAAATTCTATTTTTAGAAGTGCTAAATATTACCTAGATTAAATAATCAAAATCAACAAATATATGTTATTAAATCCTAAAACTCATGCGTGGGAACAATAAATTAAATTTATTCTATTTATAAAGTTTTTCTTTTATAAATCATATAATTAAATATAAATTTTTCCGCCTCCTTTTTTTACGTGCACAACGATTTCTTTCTTTTTTAACTTTGACTTGTCCTACAATTTTATTCATAATATTCTACGTATTCTTCTTTATAATTTTAAATTATGAAGTACTAGAAGTTTTTAGTTTATCAGGATTCTTTCTATATATTTTAGGAGTTATTAAATTCTTTTCATATATTTTAGGAGTCTTTAATCTAATTAAATAATAAATTGAGGAAAATAGTAAAAAGACGTTTTTATCTATTGCAGAGGCTTCTAATGAAGGGGAAAAAGTTCAAACGTCATTTTTAAGGCCCTTCACATTTTTAATATAGTATAGATATAGATATAATATTCAAACTTTTTTATACATAAAATATCAATTATAATCTACTTTTTAAATACTTTTTCAACTAGTTTTAGTAATTTTCAATAATTTGAAAGTAGATGTAGATATATATTTAAATTTGGGCCTTTAAGTTGTAATATTTGTCCATTAATTGTTAATTAAGTGATTCAAAACCCAATATAAACTTAAAACCTAAATTTTTTACTCTTCATCTCACTTTTTAGTTTCAAGAGAGTTTTCCGCTCCTCATTTTTTCATAATTATGGTTTTTCATTAGAACATGAGTGAAAACATATTTGATCTAGTCTTCGATCACAATATAATTGTAAAAACTAAACATTATTAAAAAAATCCGGAAGAACCAAAAAAAACAGAAAAATCCGAAAAAATCGACTAAAACCTAAATCGAAAAAAAAACTAATTTTATATTGGTTTGATTTGGTTTATAGTTTTAATAAACCGACATGATTGGTTTGTTTGTTTTTTTAATAAAAACCGAACCAACCCAACCTATGTACACCCCTACCTGTAATGATATACACACAAAAATATAATAACACTCACTACTGCGAATTTTTAAAATAAAAAATCATTAATCTATAACATTCAAAAATAATACCGAATAAATTGAGTCTCTCATGTTTCAATTGTTAACGAAATTCTGTCGGGAAAATTCTACCCACCACCGATCAACACTACATAACCATCGTCTCCGTTGAATCAAAAAACCTCCATAAAAGAACTATCATTGCACCCCTAGCTCCGGCCACCTCCGGTCTAAGCTTTACTCCTTTCAGTCAGTAAACATCAACTAGGAGCAATGAAAATCACTGCACTTTGATTGTGGTTCACGTTTAAGAGAAAAACAGAGGGAACATCAAATTTGGAACAGAAAATAGAGGTTGGATTGAGTTGGTTTGAAATCGGATTTGATTGGTTTATTGGGTTGGATAGTGAATTTGAATTAATTGTTTGGGATAAAAAAAAAAAAAAAAAAAGGGACAAATGTACCTCCAAACTACGATAAATAGTACGTATATACCCTATGTCATACTTTGGGTACACATATGTCCCTATCCTAAGAGTGAGGAACATATATGTACCATTTCAAAAACAGTAGGTGCATATGTGTACCCAAAATATGACGGAGGGTATATATGTACCATCCATCATAGTTCGAGGATATACTTGTCCGTTTTTTAATTTCAAAATTATATGGAAGTTTCCATTTTTCCTTGTTCAAAATATTAATCAATTTTTTTTGTTTCAAATATTTGATTATTAACAAGAATCGAAAAGTTATATATTACTCCCTTCGTTTATTTTTAGTTATCTATGTTTAACTTGACATATCTTAGAAAGTAATTAATAAAACAGAAAAGGCACAAATATATCCTCAAATTATAATAAATCGTATGTATATACCCTCCATCATATTTTGGATACACATATGCCTCTACCGTTAATGAAAGATACATATGTGTTCCTCACACTAACATAGGGGCAAATGTGTACCCAAAGTATCACGAAGGGTGTATACGTATCTTTTATCATAGTTGAGAGTATATTTGTTTCATTTATTTTTATTTTTTTATTTCAAATAATTAATTAAAACCTAAGAGGCGCCTATCTAACAGATGTATATTTTCCACCCCTATAACGATATACACACACAGTACGGTAACACCCATTACTGTCAATTAGAAAAGAAGCTATTAACTCATAACACCAAAAAATAATACCAAATAAATTAAGCTCCTCACATTATATTTTCTAGCGAAATGTCATTGGGAAAACAATACCCACCATCAGCCAATACCACATAACCACCATATCCGACTCTCCTTCGAATGAAAAACACCCCACCGGTAAACCATCACCGCACCCTTAGCTCTTTCCATCTCCGACCTAATCTCCACTCCTCTAATCAGTAAACATCAACTAGCAGTAGTGACCAATCACTGCAATTTGATTGAGGTTCACGTTTAACAGAAAAACAGAGGGCGTATCGAGTTTGAAACAAAAAATAGAGGCAGGGTCGAGTAAGTCTGAAATTGGGTTCGATCATGAGTTTATTGGGTTGGACAGTGGGCTTGGGATAAGAAAATTAAAATAAAAAAGGCAAATATACTCCTGAACTATGATAAATGTTACATATATACCTTTTATCATACTTTGGATAAACATATGCTCTTACCATTAGTGTAAGGGGCATATAACATTCCATTTCATTAATAGTACAGATATATGTGTACCCAACGTATGACAGAGGTATATACGTATCATTTATTATAGTTCGAGGATATATACGTATCATTTATTATAATTCGAGGGTATATTTGACCCTTTTTCGTTAATAAAAATAATGAATTTACTATATCACGCTTTGAATATGATAAATTTAGTGTTACAAAAAATATATTGGAAAATAAATAATAAAGTTAGTAATGGTAAAGTATTTGTTGCCTTTTTGTAAATCAGACAAGTAAAAGATAAATTTCATGGTAAGTTAACTATCATTTTCTTTTATAAAAGTAACCAAATTTTGGATAAAATTAATACAAATGTAACATTAGCCGAAATATGTAACTTTTCTGACCAATCTACTATTTTTCACTCTTTTTTTATTTTAAATCTAATAAATAAAATTTGAAAAACACCCAACCCGACTCGGTCCAATCAGAAACCCGTTGAAAAAGTAAATATTTTTTTAGTTGCTAATACCATAATCTTTCTTTTTGCTTGCGTTTTAATTATGTTTAGTTTGAGTTGAGTAATATACACGGTAAATTTTTAGAATAACTCAATCTAAGATTGGATAAATCAATTTCACCAACATGGGTAGTGGTGCAGCGGATGGGGCTGCTTCACCCTTAACCAGAGGTCGAGGGTTCGACCCTAGTCATGGAGAAAACTCTGTTGGGAGGGCTACCCCTCGAATGGGATCCTACCCGGTGCGAATCCGAATTAGTCGGGTCCTACCCGGTGTAAGTAATACACGGTAAATTTTTAGAATAACTCAATCTAAGATTGGATAAATCAATTTCACCAACATGGGTGTGGTGCAGCGGATGGGGCTGCTTCACCCTTAACCAGAGGTCATCCGAATTAGTCGGGTCCTACCCGGTGTAAGTAATACATGGTAAATTTTTAGAATAACTCAATCTAAGATTGGATAAATCAATTTCACCAACATGGGTTGTGGTGCAGCGGATGGGGCTGCTTCACCCTTAATCAGAGGTCGAGGGTTCGACCCTAGACATGGAGAAAACTCTCTTGGGAGGCCTACACCAGAATGGGGTCCTACCCGGTGCGAATCCGAATTAGTTGGGCTCCAATGCGGGTATCGAATACCGGATGGAAACCAAAAATAATCAATTTCTTTGTCATATTTTTGGCCCGCCATGCTCTGATGTAACTAATTTTGTGTAGTCCTAGTCATTTCTAATAGCTTCAATTAAGCTATTCACACTCCATGATGGATCAACTCAAAACATATGAAAGCATTTATTAGCAAGCCACTCATAATTCATAAGAAAATTGTTAAAACTCATTTTTACCTGTACAGTCCAAAAACAAGACTTAATTTGAATAGTTGGATTTGTCTTACTCACTATGATAGCATGCACTTTGAGTATCATTCATAGTTACTTAACTTTGTGTTTATTAAGCAAAAGTCACTTTTCTTTTATTCATTATGCTGAGACAATAAACTGCAAAAGACTTAAAGAACAGATGTTGAAAGTAAAAGGACTCAATATATGTTGAAACTCAACTTTTCTGTATATTAAAAACAACAGAAGACATGCCTTTATATAGACTTACAAAACAAACAAACCACTAAGTCATTAAATTAACAACTACTCCACTAACTAAGCAACAACTATCCACTATCAGTTAATTAAAACATACTGCAGCATGATTGCTAACAGTCCAAGAAAATAGAAAACTACTAACAAATTAAATTTGACTAGGTCATACATTGAATTAGTCTTCAATACTCCCTCTTAATTCAAAGTTACAGACACCAAGCAAAGCTCTCAAATGAATAAACTTATCTGTTGCCAAAGACTTCATCAGTATATCAGCTAATTGCTTATGAGTTCTGGAATGTTTCATTATTATTTCCTCTTTAGCTACCAAATCGCGAATGAAATGGAAGCGGACATCAATGTGCTTAGTTCTGCTGTGAAAACTTTGATTCTTTGTCATGACGATCGATTTTTTGTTGTCACAGTATATCTCTTTTGCACTTTCTTGCTTATGCTGAAGTTCTGCTAACATCCTTCTAAGCCAGATGGCTTGACAAGCTGCTAAAGTTGTTGCAATGTACTCAGCTTCTGAGGTTGACAACATTGTTGTATCTTTCTTCTTTGAACTCCAAGTCACCACACCTGAACCTAGAGTGAAAACATGAGCTAAAATGCTCCGTTTATCATCTAACAACCCAGCATAGTCACTATCAGTGAACCCACATAATCTAAAATTGAAAACTTGTGAATACCAAATACCATATTAGTCTGTAGTTCCAACGATATAACGCAGAATCCTTTTAGCTGCTCCAAAATGAACCTTTGAAGGTTATTGCATAAACCTGGAAATGACACCAACAGAGAATGCAATATCGGGGCGAGTATGGGTTAGGTAAATCAAACCTACAACCAGGCTTCTGAAACTTCTAGAATCATCCATCTATGTTCCATCATTAAGCTTCAATTTTCACCAATATTCATAGGTGTAGCTTCAGGCTTGAAATTAAGCAAATCAAATTTAATGAGAAGGTCCCTGACATATTTTCTTTGTGATATAAATATTCCATCTTCAGCTTGATGGACTTCAAGGCCAAGAAAGTAATGTAATAAACCCATATCTGATATCTCAAACTCATTCATCATTTGCCACTTGAATTCATCCACAACAGAAATAGAAGATTTAGTATAAATGATATCATCAACGTAAAGGAAAACAATGATGAAATCAGTATTTTTCTTGTTTACATACAATGTTGGTTCATTCTCACTTCTCATATATCTCTGTCTTAAAATACCCATTGATTTTGCTATACCATGCTCGAGAAGCTTGCTTCAAACCATATAATGCCTTTCTTAGCTTGTAGACCTTTGTTTCATCGCCTTTTTTTTACAAAACCTTCTGGTTGTGCTACGTAGACCTCTTCTTGTAGGTCTCCATTGAGAAATGCCGACTTGACATCAAATTGATAAACTAGCCACTGTGACTGCGCAACCAATGCTAGAACAAGTCCAACAGTTTCAAACCGAGCAACTAGAGAAAATATTTCTTCAAAATCAATACCATATTGTTGTGCATATCCTTTTTCCACAAGATGAGCTTTATGCTTCTCTAGGCTCCCATCCGCTGGAAACTTTGTCTTGAAGACCCTCTTCAAGCTGGTTTATTTTTGTCTTCCAGTAATTCCACCATATCCTATGTGTCATTCTTTTCAATAGAATTTATCTCTTCTAGCATCGCACTCCACCACTTTTCCTTTTCAGCTGCTTCTTTGTAATATATAGGATCTAAAACAGAAAAAGAAATTTGACAAGATGTAAACATGTCATTAGCATACTTGGGATTCGTCTTTGTAAGCCTTGTTGATCTTCTTAATGAAATTGGCTCATCTGGAGACTCTTCAAGAGTTGTAGATGAAGAGTTTTTGCTCGGTGAAGCTGAAGAAGATGAATTCGGGGAAGTTGTAGAAGAACCCGTTGTTGTAGCTGTAGCATTTGGCTATTGAGTTCCATCAAAAGTGATTTCAGTCAGCATAGGAATCTGCTCTTGCATCTTACCATTGCTTCCACTCTAATTCCAGCTTGTCGTTTCATCAAATACTACATCCCTTCTGATTAAAATCTTTCTACTAAGAGGGTTATACAATCTATATGCTTTGGATTGTGTACAATAACCAATAGAAATGCACTTTTCAGATTTTTTATCCAACTTATGACGGAATTGAGAATTTATCAAAGCATAAGCAATACAACAAAAAATCCTTAAATAGCTTACAAATGATTTTCTATCCCAACAAGCTTCAAATGGAGTTTGATTTAGAACAACCTTTGTGAGAGACACATTTAATAAATGGACTGATGTCGCCACAGCTTCAGCCTAAAAATGATTCAAAAGTCCCTTTGCTTGCAACATGCTTCTTACCATCTCCACAACAGTGCGATTTTTCTGCTCAAGGACACCATTTTTCTCCCGAATATAAGGTGTTGTTAGCTCCCTGTGGATGCCACTTTCTTCATAAAAGAAATTAATTCCTTAGACAATAATTCGCCGCCTCTATCAGTGAGAAAGGTTTTGATAGACAGACCACTTTGTTTCTCAACCATGGCTTTGAATTGCTTGAATTTCTGAAATATTTCTGATTTGCTTTCCAAAAAATAGACCTAACTCATGCGACTATAATCATCATTAAAGAGTAGAAAATAACGACTACCACCAAAATATATAGTATGCATAGGTCCACATAAATCAACATGTATCAATTCAAGACATTTTGAAGCCCTCTAAGCCTTTACAACTTTGCTAGTTTGTTTTCCATAAATGCATCCTTCACACAATTCAATAGAATCAATTTTTGGTAGTTCAAGAACCATACCTTTGTCAATGAGCAATTTCAACCCTTTTATGTTAAGGTGACCGTACCTCAGATGCCACAACTTTGAGTCATCCTTTGCACTTGCAGCAAAGACAAAATTTTTCATATTGGAAACATCCAGCGAAAATATCTTGTTTGGTGTTATGGTGATGCGAACCTTTTTACCTGACTTCTTATTTGTAATGATACAAGCATCACCATCAAACCAAAGAGAATGACCATCAATCATTAGTTGTCCAACACTCAACAAATTATATCTTAAATCAGGTACAAATTGGACATTATCTAATATTTTTACTTTGTCGTGGCTAGTGTCAACACCCACAGTGTCTTTTTCTTCAACCTACATCTCTTTTGTGTTTCCAAGCTGCACCGTTTTCTTTTTCTTCTCATCTAGATCCTTGAACAAAGATTTGGCGCCTATCATATGATTTAAACAACCACTATTTACAAACCATAAATCACTTGGCTTATGGTTTGTATAAATGCAATAAAAGAGATAATTCTCTTCCTCATTTCTTCTGCTGCAAAATTTATTTTCTGGTCTTTATACCAGCAGTCAGCCCTTATATGCCCGTAGCGCAGACAGTGATGACATTGAATGTCATGTTTCCTGTTACCTTGCTCATTGGACTGCTTGTGCCCATCATTCTTTCCTCTACCTCTTCCATAACTACGACCTCGACCAGTGCAGAATTCTCTTCTTCCTCGGCCTCTGCTTGCTGGACCATTATTTTTTCCATACTTAGTTGTTGCATCCTTCACCTGGAATGCCTTCTCTTCATTCTTTTCAGTAGATTGATTGAGGCTCGCCTCATAAGCTTGAAGAGATCCCGTCAATTCATCAATGAAAAATACTGAAAAATTCTTCGACTCTTCCATCGCAGCAATTACATGATCAAATTTAGGAGTCAAGCTTCGCAGTATCTTTTCCACAATGGTCTGGTCAGTAACTTTCTCACCATAGGATCGCATTTTGCTGACAATTGCCACTGCTTTGGATAAAAAATCAGCAATAGATTATCCATTTTTCATCTTCAAGGTTTCAAAGTTACGCCGAAGTGATTGGAGTCTCACCGCAATGACCTTTGAAACACCTTGAAACTCCTTCTGTAGAATGGACCAAGCATGCTTTGATGTGGTTGCTGCCGCAATCCATGAAAAATTACTATCATGGACAGCTTGCTAGATAAACACCAGCGCCTTAGTGACTTTTTGCTTGTTGTTTCGCAGTCTATCTCCTTCGTCAGGATCTGCAAATTCACTTTCTACCAAGTTCCAAAGATTTTGGGATTTAAGTATAGTTCTCATACGAATACTCTAGAATTGGTAACTTTCTCCCGTGAAGATGGGAATGAGTGGTTGTGTCACACCCGAGGAATTGCTGCTACTTGTCATGGCTCCGATACCAAAGATGTTGGGATAATAGACTACAGAAGACTTAAAGAATAGAGGATGAAAGTAAGAGGACTCAATATATGATGAAACTCAGCTTTTCTGTATATTAAAAACAACTGAAGACAAGCCTTCCTATAGACTTACAAAACAAACAAACCACTAAGTCACTAAGTTAACAACTACTCCACTAACTAAGCAACAACTATCCACTATCAGTTAGCTAAAATATACTGCAGCATGACTACTAACAGTCCAAGAAAATAGGAAACTACTAACAAATTAAATTTGACCAGGTCATACATTGAATTAGTCTTCAATACATTACACAAAAGTCATTTTTACTTTGCTTTGGCCATCACAAAAATCACTATGACTGGATTTTACAATAATTTCACTGGAAAAATGATGTGACAACCTTAATTAGTTCTTAATTTCAATTTAAGAGAATATAATATATTATTCATATCATGACCCTTTTTATGTGTCCAACCCAATTTTTCTTATGAATTATATAAGAATATCAATTTCTTAATAGATTAGGTTACCTAATGAAGACTATTTTCATAAAAAAAAATTGGTTGATATTTTTTATGAAACATTTCATAATATTCATTCCTCTGACAAAAAGGTGCATAAAAAAAGAGTAAAAAAATAGATAAATTCTTCAAAATATATAAAATAGAAATACATGTATGATATTATTTTTTAAAGATTATTTTAATTTTTTGAAGATAAATTAACATGCTAAAGATAGTTTTAAAATAAAACCTTTTTAATTTTACCATCGAATAAGTATTGTCAAAATTTATACAAATAATGTTATTGACAATTGCGTTAATAAAAGCCATAAAATATGAGTAATTTAATAGATAAAATAAATTATTGAATATTTAGTTTTTATATTTATCAATTGAATTAGTTAAACAAAATGTAACTTACCAGAAACTGAATATTATAATGAAAAGTTCTAAGAGAATTAACTAATTAGTCAAACAATAAAAAGCACAAAAGATAAACTCAATAAATAGAGTAGTTTGTCATATTATTATGATATACCAAATGCAAAGTCCCAAGTGGCGAGAAAAGAAATGTATGAAAAAAAATAATTTTATCAACTACATGTCATAATTTTAGAGGGAGAAAAGTAATTTTATCAACAACATGTCAAAAATTTAGTGGGAGAAAAGTAATTTTATCAACTACATGTCACAATTTTAGATGAGAAAAGTAATTTATCAACCACATATCATAATTTTAGAGGATTTTAAAAAATTAAAATTACCATAACCTTATCAACTTATATGTCATAATTTTAGAGGAGAAAAATAATTTACCAACACATGTCTCAATTTTAGAGGATTTTAAGAAAATTAAAACTACCATAGTGTCATTGCGAGGACTACCAAATTTTGGTATCCTCCCTTATATGTAAGTACAATTTTAGTTTCATAAAAATATCAATCAAATTTGTTTTTATGAAAATAGTCTTCACTAGGTAGCCTAATCTATTAAAAAATTAGTATTTTTGCCGTTATATAATCCATAAAATATATTGGGGTTGAGCGCATTTAAAAAGAGTCAAGATATAAGTAATATATTATATTTTCTTAAATTAAAATTAAGAATTAATTAAGGTTGTCATATCATTTTTTCGATGGGATTATTGTAAAATTCGGTCATAGTGACGACTTTTGTGATGGCCGAAACAAAGTAAAATGACTTTTGTGTAATGAATGAAAGAAAAATGACTTTTATGTAATGACACAAAGTTAAGGGATGATGGATGAAATTTACTCTATACACATTAAAAAAATAATGTAAGTGTTTGTAATTATATCTCACTCTAACTTGATTATATTAGTAGAAAAATGAAATTGAAACCTATTCTTCATAGTATAATTCCTACAAGCATCTTTAAGCTACTCCAAACTCCTAAATTTCATTCCAAATTCCAAATTTGAATTGGTTTTATAGTTTTGTTGGTCATATTCTTCAAAATGAACTCTCTTCTTGAGTTGATACTAAAGAATACTTTTGCTTCAAAATTTCATTTCTAACTTTAGTTGAGTTGGTGTTAAAAGAAATAGGGAATATTATTTCAGAACATATATTGAAAAGACAGTGAAAAAGAAAGATTATGACATTAGCAATTCAAAAAAATATATTTACTTTTTCAAATGGGTTTTTGATTGGGTCCAGTCGGGTTGAGTGTTTTTCAAATTTTATTTGTTAGATTTAAAAATAAAAAAGAGTGAAAATTGTGGGTTGATCGGATCTGTCAGCCTTGCATCTCTATTGGGTAATGCCTAAATCGCAATATCAAGGTCACTTGCGCGAATTCAGGTAACGGCTACACGGGAGAAAGAGAAAGAAAACTGTACCCGACCAGGAACGGAAAAGTTATATTTTCGGTCAATGTTACTTTTATGTTAGTTTACCCAAAGTTAAATTATTTTTGTGTTAGAAAAATAGCCAAGTTACTTTTGTGAAAAAAAAAAGTGATAGTTAACTTATCATCCGTGAAATTTATACGATAAACAAAATTGAACATTTATTTTTTAATATAGGAACAAGTAAAAATCAACAAAGGGAGTATTATTTCTGCAATCTGCGTGTTATACTGTCTTTTTTAAGATATCATTATTGAGATGGTTATATTTACATAAATATCTATGACTTGTTTTACATAACAAATTTCAGAAGCTTTTTTTCCCCTTAAACTTTATTTTTCATCACATAAATTAAAACAAAGAAAATACCCTTTTCTTTTTCAAAATTTTCTCTTGCTATTTTTAAAATTATTTTAATTAGTGTATGATATTTAACTGAAGATAAATAATATCAGAATATGGTAACTAAAATGGCGGGAAGAAAGTTAAAAAAGAAATTGATGAACGTGATAGAATTCATGGGCTAATGGCTATATAGTGGATTAGCAGTTTAAAAGCTGCTTTTTAATCTTTTTCGTTAATTTCAATTATCCACTTTTTCCTAAACTAACAACCTAGCACAACATATAATAGAAAAATACAAAACTTTATTACTGGTCATATCTATATATTTGTTCTTCTACTTTCACTTTTAGCTGATGAATAAATTACTGAAAAGTGAAAATGCACATGCTTTAACTCCTTTTCGATTTCATTTTCACTAGCCATAATAATTCTCTAAGCATAGTTCACTGGCGTTGATCAATTTTAAAAGTTACCGCTACTCTTTACGCTTAGTTTATCTGTTGCACATACAATTTTTGCAGACATGTTTGATGCAATTTTTGGATGGAGAAAAGCTACAAAATGGTAAACTCAATTATTTCAATTTCCCCTTCTTTATCATTAGTTAATTTCTTGCCAAAGAATTGATATAATTAAGCTAATGTAATTATTGTATTTTTTTTATTGGCAGTGAGAATTTGATTAGAAGAGTTAAGTGCCGGGTTAAGCTGCTGAAAAACAAGAGAAGTTGCATTGTCAAGCAGTTGAGAGATGACTTAGGGCAGCTACTTAGATATGGACATTACCAAATTGTCTTTGACAGGGTACGACGAAATTGCCGAGGAAAATCTGTCGAAAATTGGCTCGTGGGAGATGTTTCTGACAGATTCTTCGTGTGTTCACTTCTTCATATTTTGAACCCCTTCGTAAAAATTCTGACGCTGCCACTTTTCCTATGGTGTTTGATGGAAATGTCCGTTGAAATTCACGTTTTTTTAGTATATATATGTATTATTGACAGAAAATGTTAATAGTTCGCATAGAATTATATGCTAACATCTCTGCTTTTTTTCAAAACTATTAGCATATGCCCTGCTAGCTCATAGGAATTTTTGTCCATGTAACAAATTGTAAAATTGATGATTGGTCTGTTGTTTTTATATTGATTTTCAGGTTGAGCAGTTATTTATAGATGACAATATGGTGGTAGTATATGATTTATTGGAGAATTTCTGTGAATTTATCCTCATTAACCTTCCATATATCCGCAGACACAAGTAAGAATTTAGTAGTTTTAATATGGACAGTCACCTGTAGTTATCTTTTAGGTGATCTGTTATTGAATATATGGAAGTTAAACTTGATAAATTTTGTCATTCTGTTTTGTTTCAGAGACTGTCCAGATGACATCAACGAAGCAGTGTCAAGTCTTGTATTTGCATCAGCGAGACTAGGTGATTTGCCAGAGCTTCCGGAGATCAGGAAGCTCTTTGGCGAGCGTTATGGGAAGAAATTCATAACATTTGCACTTGAATTACTTTCTGTGAATCATGTCAACCAACAGGTATTCAGGTTGCCCACATTTGAAAGGTTTCTTATTTTTTTTTTTGCAAACTATAGAGTTGATTAAGGTTTGTAAATGTTATTCTTTGAATTCAGCTAAAAGAGAAGCTGTTCGTAAAGTCTGTTTCAAATGAAGTGAAATACAGATTGGTGGATGAAATAGCAAAAATTTACTTTCAACAAGGACCTTTGCTGCTTGAATACAGAAATGAATCACAACAAGAGCAGGTAATTATGTTATGTGGTCTGTCTTTGGGCTGCTGTCATGTGACCAGGAGGTCATGTGTTAGAGCTGTGGAAACAGCCGCTGCTTACAATAGGCCTTTATGGTCCAGCCCTTTTCCAGACAACACACTTAGCGGGAGCTTAGTGCACCCGACTGCCCTTTGATTATTTAATCCAACTAGGGGCTGGCAATTACCTAGTTTATGTTAAAACTTTGCATTTGTCACTAAAATTCATCTAAATATATACAAAGTTCATCCAGAACCTAGTAGGTTGTCTTTTTTAAATCCAAAACCCATAAACTTAAAATCAAGTTTCACCTCTTACTGCAGGTGCATAAAACCATTGATGATGCTCAAATTGGTTACAAGAAAGATAAAGAAAAAGGATTGAAGAATTCCAGCATTGCAACAGAAGCAAATACTCTGTCTGATGATTATTTATCAGCAATTGAGCAACCTTCTAGAGATTCAGTGCACTGTTTGAGGAACAACGAGCAGGAGAGAGTATCAAATTCTTCTCGGCCTAGTGATTCGTCTCAATCTACAATTTCTAGTCCTGAGCCTATAATAAAAACGGATTCTTGGAGAACCAAAGCCTTTATTTTTGGGCAAAAGACAGATCAATTAGCAAAGGGGACGATATACTTGGATGACGTTGAGGAGTTTGAGTCTATTCTGAGCAAAGATTTGAATTTCCAAGATCAGAGACTATTCATGTTCAAGGCACCTCTCTTTCCCTTAATATTAAAGATGGATACTGATATCAATATGAATATATTCCCCCTGCAAAAGACGAGATTCATCGCTATAAAGGATGAAACATTAAGGGATCATTCGAAAAATTTTGATGCTGAGACATTGGAGAGTCAAGAATGTTGTTCATTTACATTCTCATCATCAGCAAAGACCCTTGGACAACTTTATTTAAGTACAAGTACTATGCCAGCTGAAAGGTCTAAGGATAACTTCGCAGACAACTTTCTTCGGGTAAATTCATTTCCAGTTCAAGAACCTAAAAGCTATGTCCATCCTAAGCTACCGGATTATGATGAAATAGCAGCTATGTTCAAGGCTCTCAAGAAAGAAAAGCTGCAAAACAAATGTTAGCAGAAAAAAGTTTGCCAATTCATAATAGCATAACAAATAAAATGTGTGTGTGCGCCTTTCCTTTTACTTTGTTATTCATTAGGTTTATGCATTTCATTACATTTCCCAACTGTGAACATTCTCCTTCAAGAAATTCTTTTGAGTGAAATAAGCTACGTTGCTCTGACTCTTCAAAATTATCGGTGGATGCGTGTTGAATCCTTCAAAAATATTTTATTTTCAATATAATAGGACACAATTGCTGCAACGATTTTAGAAAGTCCACGAAACATAGGAAATGAGTAATACTTTGATAGCTATGTAGAGAGTATCTGGTTTCATAGCCAGTAGTAAGATTCTGAATTAATCAGGAATTTGGGCAAGGGTAGCCCCGTGCACTAATTAGGGTTTTAGTATGATGATCTAATATGGGGATGGACTTATCAAGTATTCCTTCCGTTTCAAAATACAGTCAGACCAAGTATTCCTTTTGTTTCAAAATATAGTTAGACCTCGTTATAACGTCACTTCATTATAATGACATTTCACCATAGCGACTTGATTTTCTCCGAAATCAATTTTTCATGTTATATTTTACTTCTCTATAGTATTCTATCAATAACAACCATGTCATTTATTATAGCGGTACACTTTGTAAAATTAACTCTTTGTAACTGCATATTCAAATATTATATAATAATATTTTGTAAGAAATATATTATGTACTAAATAAAATACCAAAATATATTTATCATAATCATTATTAATGTCATGCACACCAGTGGCTTACGCAAAAAAATTTTAAAAGTGATGTCAACATTCAACAAAGAGAGTAGATGAACAAACTAGAAAGAAGAATGGTTAATTTTTTTTTTAGCATTATGATTTTAGGTTTAGCTTGAGTAGTGAGTTTTTCGGGTTTCAAATCCTATTAATGGCATGCTATGTTTTACTAGCAATTAATGCTTACAGAAACCAAAAAAAAAAAAAGAGAGAGAAAAACTTGCTACGAATGGGGTTTGATGTCTAGGAAAGCTCCTCATCAAAGAGGTACCTAATAACCAACAGTCTTTGTGCTTAAGCTGTCATTGTACAATTATATCAAGAAATCTGTTTTCTTTTTTCTAGATTATATGTATTGATTAATATTGTCAATGAAGCAATGTCGGATGACACATCTTGCTATAAGGTGGGTCCGCACTTGATGCGCACATAAATTTCAAGTGTGAATATCTAATTTAAAAGAAAAAATTATATTTAAATGATGTATATCTGTTATTTTAGAACTTCACAAAGAAGATTATACTAATGTTTGTCTTTTTTATTCATGTTTTTTCTAATATTACATATTTTTATTTATAATAGGTAAATGAAATCTGTACGTCAAATGTCAGTATATATATAACATCACCTCTCCATAGTAACCATAAAATTTCCGGACAAATGCTTCACTATAAAGAGGTTTGATTATAGTTGGCATGTTAACTAAAAATACTTATTTTAAAATAGTTGTCAGTTTAAAATATCAAGAGAGCATTAATTATTCTTCTCCAACTTTACTCTTGACATTAATTATTCTAGAATCAAAAGACGTCTAAATAAATAAAGATTAAGAATTAATAAGGGATATATTAGTCAAATTAGACTCTGAAGTATGATACAACCAATCAACAAAGTTAACTAATGAAGATGGTTTATTCCTTTTGGACAACATTTATCATCATGAGAAGCATAGTAGGTCTGGGCAATAGCCAAGCAGAGGAGTAACGTAGTACCAGCCAAAGCAATTATAGACCAGGGATTGCTAAAATATGTTGTTCTCAAATCAGCCATCCAAGTCTTTGCTTTGCTATTATAGTGCTCTTCGATATCCTTCTTAACTTGCATGAATTGAGCCCTATCCTCTGCCCCGTAAGTATTCAAACCTTTGAACACTTGCACAACTTCGTCATCACTCCATAACCTGTTGATTATAATTTTGTTCTCTCGTAGCTCCTTCACATCCTCTTTTGAAACAACAAGTAGTTTCATGAAACTTATGTAACCACATACAGATTTAGGCATAGGAAACTGTGGAGAGCATTCGTAAGCGATTATGTTCATGAAAAATACTTTGGAGTGCATTGTAAGTGTAACATCCCAAACTGGGAGAAACAGCTTCGCAGACTGACAAATTTTCGCAGGACTAAACCTTACACCCTTGAGTGATTTAATCTTACTAACCATGAAATGAATGCCCTTTGATTTCAGATCCGTCACAGAACAAAACATGTTACCCTGACACAGAATTGCATCTTTTCTTCACAGTATTCGAAGCATGATGGACCTGCATATGAGGCATGATATCATCGTAATCATGACCTGTCACAGCTACTCTTCGGAATATTTCAAGAAGGTGAGGGGGTTCCATCCCCAGATTATTGGAGGCATTAGGTTTTTCAATATTTTCGTAGTGGAAGAAAAGTTAAAGCAAGAGATTTCCATGTCCTTTATACATTTATCTCCATCATCACCATATTTCAACAAAACCAACATCTTGAGAATCATGAAAGGTACCTGATTTTCAAGCAAATATATGTCATGTCTAATGTAGTTATAAACACCAATACCAAGATGATGATGATAAATAACCACAGCCCGCGGGTTATATGACTCCTCCCTCTTCATTGGTACGATATTATGTAGAATGATACATGCATCTTGAAGCATCATTCGAGTAAAATCATTGTTACTGTACATCATGGTGAGTTCTTCCCGGTAACAACTTCTTGCATACTCAATATTATGTAGAATCTTATCAAACAAGTCATCTTAGCTTATACCGCTTCCATGAATGAACATTTCGACGGCCTTGGGCTTGAAATTCTCAACGAACTTGACCTCCTCTTTTCCATGATGGTAAGGCCCCAGTGAAACCACCTTTGGATCATAATCACCATTTCCTTTATTCTCTTCTCTCATCCACCTTGGAACCAATGGCATAATTGGCTCCTCCAACATTTGTATCTCATGATCAAACGACATTATTTCTCTTTCAATCGATCCGCTACAACAAGAAGTAATTCAATTTCTAATTACGTTAAACAATTTAAGTTGGCTAGGAGATCAAACATCAAACAACAAATTAATTACTGCATCCAATCCATGACCAATTATGCTCTACATAATTAATTCATCAATATACTTAGTTCACACTTATAGAATAAGTTAATTTACAGAAAGCAGGTTGTTGTGAACCAAGCTAACTTTATTGAGCCGATTAAAATGTTGGAGTATCTTATTTGAGATCTAGGACCAATAAGCTAACTTTATTGAGCCGATTAAAATGTTGGAGTATTTTATTTGTAATCCAGGTCCAATTAGAATCTGAATTGGTTTAAAAAGGATGCGATACATATTGTGAAGAAACTGTTTGTTCTTCTCATCTTCTTTTCTAGAGTCTAAACTTCTCATCTCTATCCTTTTGTTACTTTGCTTGTTATTTCCATATTTTCTATTGTAATTCACTAGTTTAAATGTTATCCTTGTAATTAGATTATATAGTATTGAGTAATACATAATTACCTCCTAATTGTAAGACCCCGCAAAGTTTCTTCATAGTCTAAGCCATTAGAGCCTGTCAAGTGAAGCCTAATTTCGCTCTTAAAAGACTAAGGAATAGCTTTCAAAGTGAGTAGTGTCTAAATCATATAGAATTTTTTTAATTTTGACTTTTTATCGTGTGGGAAATTGAATTATCTTTCCAACGATACCCATTTCGTCAAAATCCGACACCGAAAGAGAAAGTTATGGCCTAATTACAGAAAGCAGTTTGAACCACCCAGGTGCGACGAAAAGGTCCGACGAACCGTCGCCCAAACCGTCGCAGCGGAGGCAGTGAGTCCAACTTATGGCCAGGTGCGACGGAATGGCCGACGGACCGTCGATCTAGCGACGGACCGTCGCCCAAGCTGTCGCCGCCAAGGCAGTAAGTCCCATTCTGGCCCAGGTGAGACGGCCAGGCCGACGGACCGTCGAGCCAGTGACGGACCATCACACGAGCCATCGCAGATCCCGTTCAGTATTTTTAAGTCATTTTCAAAAAGTACTTTTTGGTCATTTTTCATCCTTTCCAACATCTATATACATCTCGCCAAGGCAAAAACGTCGTATTCTCCTCAAGCATAAAAAATCTAGGATTTCTTGCAAAAATTACTCCCAAGAACAAGGTTCAAATCTTCCTCCAAGAAATTCAAGAAATCACCATAGCTTTCACAAATCGAGTTAAGAGTTGAGGTTCCCAAGACAAAAGTTCCAAGAACCCTCACTCAAGAGTTCCAAAAAGAGTCTCAAGCAAGTTGTTCACCTACAAGTCATAATCTAAGGTATGTGAGGTTTGAACAAGGGTAACTCTTTCACCCTTGTGCCCAGAGGCTTATTTTAAATACAAATTTCTACAAATTATGAGATTTTTCATGAAATTGAAGTTAGGGTTTATACCCATTATTATTGTTTGCAAGATCTTGAGATTTCCCACGGATTAAAGGTTGAATTACATGATTTTGTTTATATTTCCATGCCTATTTCCAAATTTTCCAGATTTTAAGATTATTATGAATGTTTTATTATCAAGCATGTATTTTGAGATGTTGAAATCATGAGATTCATATTATGAGTTATTTTTCCAATATCTTGATTGAGATGATTGTAAGCTTTTTAAGATGATGGTTGAGCATGAAGTTTAAATATGATTTTGATGCATTAAAACTTTATATTTTGAGTCCTAAGTACAAGTGATGAGTTTATAAGGAGATTATGATCTCAAAGTCTTGTTGACAAGTTTTGATAAGTGTTTTCAAAAGCTAAGATAGGAATCCACACTACTTATGATTTAAAGCAAGAGAAATATGTTTTGGTCTTCATTATAGACCCTTGAGTTATTTTGAGGTGGATTTCCTAAGAGTTCTGAGCTGAGTATGGAAGTAGTATTTAGCACCGAGTTGGGTATGATTCCAAGGTCTCATACCCCCAGAACTACGTGCCACCGTAGGTTCGAAATTTATAGGCCCAAGGCCGAGATAGTGATCACTAAAGATGAGGTTCTACTCCGATTGCAAGGATAGAACAACTCTCCCCAACGTGGGTAAGACGTTGGACTCCATGTAGCTCACATAGTTTATGTCGGTTAGAAGAAACTCCCGAGTTCCAAATGTCCCAAGTCTAAAAGAGTTCCAGAGTTCTCAAGTGTTAAAAGTTCCTAAAAGTTCTAAGTCCTTAAGTTTTAAAGAAGTTTTACTCTCTATAACATAAAAGCATGAGTTTGAAAGTATTGTTTAAAGCTTCCTTTAGCCTTCAAGTACTGAGAATAAGAGGAGAGTACAGATTTTTAATATAATGACCCATGAGATTTGTGTTACACGTTTCACTATTCATGATTTAAGAGTTTTATATTCTAGACTTATTCGAGCCATGTGGGTCATTCCTATTTGCATGCATTATTTTATTAAAGAGTATTGATATTGTTTTATGTAAATGCATACACCCATATATACTCAGTACATCCTCAAAGTACTGATCCACATATACGTCTATGTGTTACATTGTCTCATAATGTAGGAACAAGTTGTAGGGCATACACCATATTCAGTCAATTCGCAGCTTTCAGTTAGCAGGAGATGAGTCCTTTTGATTCAAGGGCTCGAGTCAGTTATACAGTTTGAGAAGTATTGTATTTTCTTTATTCAGTCGTATTGAGTTGGGATAGTTGGGAGTCATGAACCGGCTCCCCATACTCAGTACTAGTAGAGGCTTCATAGACAGTCAGTAGTGTCGATGTATTTTATTTCAGTTTTGTTCGTAAAGGCAGAGTTGTAATCTTGTAAACTCAGATTTTGTATTGATCAAGTTCAGAGAAGTTTTATTATTTCCGCTGATTTTGTTCAAATTTATGTATTTTATTCAGTTGCTTGTAAGTATGCCAGTAGCAGGGTTAGCTTGGGATCACTTATGACCCTAAGCACCGTGTGACGTCTCGAAACTCATTTTCGGGGCGTTACACTAATGTTGGCCGAGATTTTCAAAAAGACACCTAAACTTTGAATTCGACCTATTACCTCACGATTCTTACTTAATCCGTTGCAAATATACCATTTTTCGCTGAATCTCAGTCACAACAAAGAGAGTAAACACACGCACCAATCAGGTGCTGCCACGTGTTAAATATATTTAATTTCATATTTTATTTATTTATTTAAATAAATTTTTCTTTTTTATTTAATTTATCACCCCACCTCACCCCCTCTTCCCCACCCCACCCCATCCAGCAACTCTCCCCCTCCCTGCCCGCGTACAGCAGCTCCCCTCCACCCCCCACCCCCCACCCCCAATCCAGTTATTGATTTCTCCATTCTTAATGCTCTTTGAATTTCTTTTTCAATGGTTCCAATTTCGTGTTTATGTTAATTTTGTAATGCTTCTTAATTTTGTGTTGATTTACGTATTTGTTGATTGTCTGGTGATGAAATCAAAACTCCATTAAAATAGAACTCTATAGCTTCTTAAGAGGATATATAACAACTATAAAAAGTAAAAATTAGAATTTAAAATAGACACAACAATCAAATAACAAGAAATAGATATTTTAAGAATGATTTTGTTGAGAAAAGTTTGAGAAGAGAGAAAATTTTTCTTCAAAATAAGCTATCAATGGAGGAAAAAGAGAATTGGGTTTGTTAAAGTGGAGAAGAAGAGATTTTTAAAATCTTTGACAAATAATTACATGTGGCAGCTTTTGATTGGGTATTTAAGTCAACTTTGAACCATTAACGCGCTTCCTGTTACGCATAGTTAAAATTTTGGTCAAAATAGTGTATTTACAATGATTTTAGTAAGAATCGTGGGATAATAGGTCGGAAGTAAAGTTTAGGTGTCTTTTTGAAATTTCGACCAACATCAGGGGGGTAATTATGTATTTACGCTATAGTATTATATAATAGCTGAGTATTTCTATTGTAATTCAATAGTACTTTTCGATTCCCCAGCTATTGATGCGTGTTACCATTTTATCTAAAAATTATTTAATAAGCTATTAGAAAGAGCATATTTTTTGGGAGTCGTTTGGTTTGAAGATAAGTTATGCTAGGATTAGTTATTATGCTGGGATAAATTATGTTGGAATAAGTTATGCTGAGATAAGTTATGAGGCGATTATTTCTTATTGAGTATTTGATTTGTCATATTCAAAATAATATGCATTGTATAATTTCTAAAAATGACTTGTTTGTTTACCAAAATATCTCCACCTTACTTTTTTTTAATATATATATTCTCTGCAACCTTTAGTTATTCATTCTTAAAAATAAAATTTTCAATATTATTTAGCTTAAATATTTTTGTGTGTGCATCCTCGTGATTGTGCACGTATTTTATTATTTATGTCACTTTATTTAAGCATATATCGCTCTTATATTGTAAAATATTAAAGTTGTCTCTTTTTTAATTGATATATAAAAAATAAATTTTTGAGTAACTAAAAGATTATTTGTAATATCCCGTATTAATCTTAGCTCGATTCATCTTCTAGTTGCATGCATAAGGGGCTTAAGGCTTGAAATATTCACTAAGTGTTGGTGACTTAGTCATTTTTAAGACCTCTAAACTTCAAGAATTTTTATTTTGATCTTTCCGACCTCGAGACGTTGGTTTTTTAGTTGATTCATGTTTAGGGATGTAAAAGGTATGTCTCGGAGGAGTTTTAAATTTTTCGGACAAGGTTTGGGTCATGTTTGGATCACGAAACCAGTGGGTCACTGCGATAAGCCCGCGAAACAGCATTTGACTCGATGTCATACATACTACATCGGGGTGAGGGAAATCAACGGCCGCGATAAGACCGCATCGCGGTGAGCCTGTTGCGTCCAGTTCTGAATTTAAATGACTGAGGGTCAATTGGGTCTTTTCCCCATCAACCCAATCGTTGATATCATGACTGGGGCATCAGTTAGGGCATTATTTGCCCTTCTTCTCCAAATTTCCTCTTAAGAAGACCCTCCCATTTTCCTCAAGAACAAAATTGAGTTTCTTTTTTCCGAAGAAATCAAGAATTTAAGTTCCCCAAGGTCAAGAACCCCCAAGAAAGCATCAAGATTAGTATTTTCCTTTCAAGTTAAGAAGCTTAAGGTATGTGCCCAAAAACCCTTTTTTAAATTGAAGAATGGATTTTTCTATTATTATGGTTTTTTACATATTCAAGATGAGTTTAATTCATGTTTTTCTTGGTAATTTAAATTCAATTCAACCCATGTATGATCCCGTGAAATAATTGATTTATTCATGCTTTAAATCTCAGTTTCCATGTCTTATTCAAGTGAATTTTATGTTGTTGATCCCTCATGTTTAGAATATCCTCATGTTCAAGTCCATGCTTTCCACATGTTTGGTGAAATGTCTATGTCTTGGGTTGAACCGTGATTCCATACTATAGTTTTAAGCTTAAATGTCATATTTTGTGATCATTCAGTGCTGATGGGTTATGAACACCCGATATCTACGTGTTTTACATGATTTCAAGTTTTCAAGTAATGATTCAATTAAATCATGAATATTCCTATTTATTCAGTTGATATGACCATGATGAGCACTATCAGAAATAATGTTCAGTTAACCTTAGTTCAGTTCAGTACCAGTGTCAGTTCAGTTGGGAGAAGATTTAGCACCGAGCGAATGCAGGGATGTTGGCTTCCTCGTCAGTTAGGCAGAGTCGTTAGTAGCAGTCCCCGTATTTCAAAATTATGCATCCAGCGTAGGATATGAGGGGTCACCCGTTAGTTTAGGCTTGACTTCATCTCAGGGTTCACCCGTCAGTTTAGGCTTGACACCCTAGTCCTTCGGGACATCAGATTAGTGGATCCACACAGCCAGTGTTAATACTCATGGCACGATACTGACACCCTTCCTACTGGGATTTCAGGTTAGACCCCAATTAGCTCAGATTGGGGCATGTCGGTTATATGATATCTCCCACAGTTTTCATCAGTATTTCAGTATATCTCAGTTCGGGTTTGCTTGACCAAGTGTACAGATCAGATTTATAGTTATTCGGTTATACAGATTTCAATATCTCAGTTTACAGATTATTTCAGAAATATGTTTATGTTTGGTCTTGCATTCTCAGATATTACATGTGTCATGCATTTATACTCAGTTATCTCATGCATTTCAGTCTGTCCTTATCTCACATAACAGTACATTCAAAGTACTGACCGCATACTTTTCTTTGTGCTATGTTGTCTTATAACATAGGTTCGGATGCTCAGTTTTTCGACCATTCTTAGACAGCTCAGCAGTAGCAGTGGTGAGTGCTCATCCATTGAGGACATGGTTTATTTATCTCAGTTATTTCAATATTTTCTTGTGTTCAGACAGTCGGAGTTAGTTGGGGGCTTGTCCCATCAACTCCTCAGTCAGTTTAGAAGCTTTCAGACAATCAGTTAGATAGTCAGTTCAGTATTATCAGTCATTACAAATATTTCAGACTTGTCATTTACATATATTCAGTATTCAGCTTTTCAGTATTTTATCAGCTCATCTTCCGTATATGTTATATCAGTGTCATTTTATTCAGTGCTCACAGCAAGTATCAGCTCATGGGTTAGCTTGTGGTCACTTGTGACTGTAAGCACCGTTGTCGTGACTAGGGAGTAGCCTCAGATCGTGACATTATTTAATTAAAAACATGTTACTAGGTAATCTTCAACTCAACTAATTTATTTTTAGTTAGCAACATACAATCCTTTCTAATCATTTGACTATTAAACTTGTCTTCATAATTTCTAATGATTAGCATTCAACACTTTCAGAAGCAATACTAATACTTAAATTTCAATTACCTATTATATCGTCAATCGACGTTATCATTATATCGTACATTATCATCAATACTAGTGGATTTAACATTTTAGGAGAAATCAAAATATAAACAAACATAAATATTAGTCAAATAAATTTAATATATATGCATAAATAAAAATTATATTTATAAAGTATAATTTTTTAACAGAAAAAATATATTATCGAAAAACCAACAAGTAGGGAAGGTTATCAATGTTATTATAAATGACATTTAGAAATTACATGAATATATATGGATGTGAAAGTGATGTATAAAAAGGGATTTATAAAAGGGTTATTTTTATTATTTTATTCATTTTATCCTAAAATAAATTATATCAAAATTATTAAAACACCCACATGTAGGAATAACTTATCTCAATACCAATTATTAATAAATTATTCCACATTTTGTAACCAATAAAGAATTAAGAGATACTAAAAACTTATCTCAAATTATATTCTATTGCCCGTCACACCAAACCACCCCTAGTAGCTATTGCCCGTCACACCAAACCACCCCTAATAGTTACATGGCTTGATTCACTTTCACATACTACAGTAAAGGGGCTCACTAGCTGATCAAAAAGCTTGAACTATATATCAGAAAAAAAACATACTTTATCAAGAAAGAAAAAATAAATACTTTCTCCGTCTATTTTTATTTGTTTATTTTTTTAATTAGTATGGGGATTAAGAAATAATAAATGATAGGAGTAATTTTATCATATTGCTCTTTGAATATAATAAATTTAATGCATTGACAAATATATTGGATAATTAATCGTATTTAATGTTAAGTGTTAAATAGATAGAAACAAATAAATTATCTTAATTTTATAATCTCGACATATATTATTACACATATCAAAATAGACGAATGAACAAATATTAAAGATGAACGAGGGAGTACAAATTAATCTTTCTTCTAGGATATGAATTGCCGGAAACGAAGAAAATAGGCCATTGTGATGTGCTAGGAACTAAGAAATTCATACTCGTATATTTCAAGAAATTTCCAATAAAATCACTTTAATTTGAAAATAAGGTTTCCATAGATACTCCCTCCATTTTAAATTAGTTGGCATCAATGAACTTGGTATATTCATTGAAAAATCAATAAATAGAGATGCATTTTATATATTTGTTCCTGTATATATTTTAAAGTCCAATAATCAATGCAATGATTAAACATTAAAATTTGATACATATTACTCTATCATACACATTACGTCTAGAATATTGAGTATTTATAAATGAAACTAGTAATATCATTTAATTTTGGTGTTGATAATTGAAATCTTTAATGCACTATTTAATAATTTTGTAAATTATAGATGCATTTAGAATTCCTATCAAGGGTAAAATAGGAAAAATATATATATAAAATATTCTTAATTTTAGAACTTGAACAACTAAATTAAAATAAATATTTTTAGAAAAAAGGTCAACTAATATTAAACGGAAGAAGTATTATTATTTGTCTCAATTTATATGACCCACTTTTCTTTTTTAACTAGTCCCAAAAAATGACACAATTCTATATTTATAACTATTTAACTTTAAAATGTCTATTTTATCCTTAATATGAAATAATTTATGATCACATAAATATCTATGGCTTATTTAAAACACAAGTTTCAAAACTGACGAACTAGGTACAATTCTTGTGATCAATTTTCATTTCTCCACTTTCTGAAAAAGATATAGTAGGCTAGCTTTAATTAATTTATTATATCATCTATCGACACTATAGGACGAAAGAACTTAAAAAGGATAGGAGTAACAAGCTTGTGGCTTTATAATTAATACGTTTTAGTTGCGTCGCTAATTTTCAAATTTTGTCTTCTTTTAATTTAAAAATATAGAATTCATCACTTGAAGAGACAGTAAATGCAAAGAATTGTTGATTTGATGCTTTTAGAGGCACATAATGAACATGAAGACTGAAAATGGCATTTCTATGGTATTTCCATGGTAGTACTCCTTTCTTTCATTTTTATTTTGTCACATTTTAACTTGATAAGTTGACTAAAAAAATAATATTAACATGACTATTTATCATATTATCCCTAATATTAGATGTTGAAAAATGATTTGAGAATAAGTAATTGATGCTAAAGATAAAACATACAAAAGAATAATTATTTTTTCTTAATATATCAAAAATAATAAGTAAAGCTGAAAATCAAAATAAGTAACAACAAAAAATGAACGAAAGTGTAGTACATACAGTGTCGAGTGTACACTAGGAGCTTGGGAATTGAGATGCTCTTCTGTTGAGATGTTTGATAATTGTTCAAAGCATATATTAGCCATATTAAAAGGTTTATCAAGGACGGAATATTTTAAGCCTTGGTTCTAAAGTATAAATATTAAAGTGTTATTGGGTGCTTCAAAAGTAAATAAAGACATGTATAATTCCTCCGTACCAATTTATTTTTCTGAGTTACTTATATATATGGACAGTTGAAAGAATATTTTCTTAGATCATAATTTCTTTTATATACTTTCTAAATATTTTGTATTGTTATCTGTTGTGACTTACAACACATTTTATGAAGTTTCTAAGTATGTACTCCCGCCCTTTCAAATTGATTGGTATTGTATAAACAGCACAGATGCAGATCATTTGGTTCCAATTGAAAAGCAAACAACACAATGATGTTGTACAACAACAACATACCCTGTATATTCCCACCTAATGGGGTCTGGGTAGGGTAGAATGTACGTAGTCTATACCATTGCCTCAGAAGTGAGGTAGAGAGGTTGTTTCCGATAGAATGATATTGTGATTAACATTAATCATTTGCATAGATAGTGTTGTGAAGTTTGCAGCCAAAGAAGTAACCCTCTTCATTTCATTTAACCAATAAAACAATAAATATTTTGAAAAATGTTTAACATCGGTCTGCTACATGTGATTCTTTCCATAAATAAGTGTTACATATCCTGTCTCCGACATCGGTTTTAATGTCTGTCTCACTATAAGAAAGAGATGTATGGTGTGATCTCCGCTTCTCTCCAGTGGCTCAACGGAGAAAGTTGTAGTGGCATTTGCAGATATAGCCATATGAAATAGCCTCTCCAAAACTTCACTACTCAAATGAATAACAATTCAATCAGTGTATTCAATGTGTAATCAACGACGACTTTTGTTTCACTCTTGCACTAGATGTTCAACATCTCCAAGTTGCACTTCACCTCCTTGACGTCCATATTCATCCTGGAACAACAACTCTATCTGCTCCAACGATTTACCTTTTGTTTCTGGAACATATTTATAGACGAATGCAACAGACAATGCGGAGATTGCTGAAAAGATTAGGAAGGTACCACCAACAGTAATTGCACGTGAAACGGAGAGGAAAGACATAGCAATCAGGCCACTGCACATTCTATTACCTACTGCCCCGAGCCCCGAAGCTTGAGCACGAACCCTTAAGGGAAAGATTTCAGATGTTAAAACCCAACAGACTGGACCAATCCCCACTGAGAAGAATGCTACATTGCCACAAACAAATAGTATTGCTAGCGCGATGATAATTGATCCTTCTTTCATTAAAATTAGAGTGATCCCCACGCCAAACAAACATGTTGTCATACCTATTGTACTCACATAGAGCAATGGCTTTCGCCCGACTTTGTCAATGAGAATGATGGCTATTAGTATAAACGCTGTCTTGCTTACTCCCACAGCCACAGTAGCAGCCAGAAGTTTTGATTCATCCTCAATACCAGCTGCTTTGAAAATTGCAGGACTGTAGTAAACAGTTGCGTCAATTCCAGTAATCTGTTGGAAACATTGAATTCCAATACCAGTGATCAGCATCCTACGTAGAGCAGGAGAGGGGCTCAACAATTGACGCCACACAGGTTTCTCTTCATATTTGTCTGTGTTTGTGGTTCCAGCAGCTAGTTGTATTTCGGCTAGTCTCTCCTCAACTTCCCATTCATTTTCATTTGTTTTCATTAGAACTGACCTTGCTTCTTCTACTCGGTTCTGCAAGACCAACCACCTTGGTGACTCAGGGATGATGAAGAGAGCCACTCCAATGAAGACCGAGGGAAGAATTCCAACAGCAAGCATTACCCGCCAGCTTATATGTGCTGAAAGACCAGAGAATGCATAATTAGATACATAACCGAGTAAAATCCCTAGATTTATGAAAATCTCAGGAAATGATGTGAGAGAGCCTCTAGCAATAGTTGGTGATATCTCAGCTATATAGACTGGTGCAATCATGACGCCAAAGCCTATGCCAACCCCACATAAAATCCTTCCTGCCATTAGTATTTCGAACGAAGGAGCAATCGTCATTACAGCTGCCCCTGTTTGAAATACAACAGCAGCTAACCCCATTGTCCACTTTCTACCAATTGCATCTGACGTTCTTCCACCAGCTAAGCTACCTAAAAGTGAAATTATGCTCAAAACACCAACAAGAACTTCTTGTTGAACTTCTGTTATTTTCAAATCTTCTTGAATAAATAAGATTGCTCCACTCATGACACCTACATCTGCAAATAAAAAGCACAGGTGTCGAAATTAAGCTTTATGAAATGGAACATAAAGTCTGCTTCGTAAATTGATGAAATGTTCAAATGCATCCCCCACCCCGTCCCCCACCTTGGATTTTGTTTTCCCATACTCTTAAACCAAGTAGTACATATTTAAAATGCGTTATAACACATAACCCTGAGTTCTATGCATAACTTGTAAATGGAGATGAGAATTGTAACTCTTTCTTTTGAATTCTCATTGATAAAGAATGTTATTTCTCCACTAATAATGAACTACAACTTGCAGAAACTGGACTATTAGTTAAATATTTTCTAGATTAAATGCAAAGAAGTAAAGGGTACATTATTTATGCAAATAGAAGCTCCATCCGTATGTACTTCTCCTTGCTTATGATTCATTTATTCATTGTGGGAAGCCTCTTGCTTTTGCTGTAGAATTCATTTTCCGACTCGTAACGAAGGGAGTTTCTTCCTTCCTATGACAGCTTTTGGTGTAAGGCTCTAAACCATCACAAATATGTAATCAGATGTTTTAAATTAATAAAAGTGTCATCATTTAGCACTCCAAGATTGTAACTATGTTGTTAACATAAAACAACTATCAGTTCTTGCCAAAGGATTTATCTACTTCAATCTTGACTCACATGCAATTTCTCCAGAGACAAGCATTCACACATGCTAATTTAACTTGATAGAGAGGCTATTTCTGATAGACCCTCGACTAAAATAAAGCATCCCAGACAGTTCGAAAAAGGGGAAGCGAAGCAACACTGACAACAAAATAATAAGAAATGGAGAGAACTATCTAATAGACTGAAGAACGAACTGTCAGGCAGCCCGGTGCACTAAAACTCCCGCGATGCGCATGTTCCGGGGAAGGCTGAACCACAAAGGTTATTATACGCAGCCTTACCCTACATTTCTGCAAGAGGCTGTTTCCACAGCCTGAACCCGTGACCTTCTAGTCACATGACAAAAACTTTACTAGTTACTCCAAGGCTCCCCTTCTAAAGAAGGAACAGTCACGACAACAAAATAATGCAATAGCCATAGCACAAAAACCACAGGCGATATCCGAAATCGAAGAACAAGAAACTATGAAAATACTGCTAATACTAGTAGTAAGAAGGAAGGTCCAAGTATGACCACAAGTCTATCCCACGCGGAAGCGTGAGAACGCTCAACTAACAACTAACCTTCTATCCTAATCTCCGACCTCCAAACTCTCCTATCTAAGGTCATATCCACAGCAAGCTCAAGATGAGAATAATTAACAGTCTTCTTCAAAATTTAGTACAATATAGTCCAGCAGAAGTCAAAACTCAAAACACAAAGTGGAGTCAATGTAAAACATAAATCTTGAAAAAAAAGTCAACCTTTAGGAATTAGAATTATATCACGCCAAGTTTCAATAACATACTGCAAAATTAGAAATACTAATTACTTTGATTCACAATATATAGGGCAAAGTGCATAAATGTACAATTATAAAAAGTTGTTTACCATAGCCAAGAAGGACATTGTTAAGAGAAGCAAAAACAGCACAACCAAAAACATATTTTCTGGTACTCTTTTTCCTCCTCTCCAACTGATGATGATGGTGCGAAGGATCATCATCATCATAATCTGTAAACTCAGAATCCATCCTCTTGTACTTGTTCTTTCTCCCCAATGGAAAATCTGACAACCCCATCTCCCCATTTCCATTTTCTTGGATACCTTCCATACCCATCTACCTTCCTATGACCCAAAATTCTTTTAACTGAAAAAAAACAGAAACTTTAAAAATTACTACTAATAGATTTTTTGACCCAAAAATCCAATTTTTAACTGAAAAAACACACTTTGATCCAAAAATCCAATCTTTAACTGAAGAAACAGACAATTTGAAAGCTACTAGTACATGTTTGACCCAAAAAATCCAATCTTTAACTGAAAAAACAGATAATTTGAAGTTACTCCCAAAAATCCAATCTTTAACTGAAATAACAGATTTTTTGACCCAAAAATTCAATCTTTAACTGAAAAAACAGAAGATGTGAAGTTACTGATTGATTTTTTAATCCAAAATCCGATCTTTTAACTAAAAAACAGAATTTTTACCCAAAAGTCCAATCTTTAACTGAAAACACAGAAAATTTGAAGCTACTAATTGATTTTTGGACCCAAAAATCCAATGTTAAACTGCAAGATTGGATTTTGGGAGTTGGGTTTCAGTTTAAAAATCAAGATCTGGAATAAGATGAATTAAAAAATAATTTAAAAATTAGGAAACAAGACAAGTGGGACAATTTTTACTATTTGTTTTGAGTGATATAGTACATCACCCGGCCTTGACCATATAAATTTTGAATTAAAGAATGTGGAGCTTTCAAATATACATTTATACAGCGTAAGACTTGGCACATTGCAGTACATTTCATGTTGGTATATCAATTTTTAGTAGCCTAATCAAATGGGAGTTTCTTAGAAGGTACAATTGCAATGTGAAATGTTTTCATTGACTTTATTTCCATTATTATCAATGCAATTGCCTAATCACGGAATAGCTAATCTCAGAATTAGTAATTTTGAAATAACTTGTTGTACAACCAAACGACCCCTTAATGGTTTGAATTAACTTAAAAATATAGTAATTTTTTTTGTATTTTTATTTTTAAATTGCCGTCAAATCCAATATTAGTCCTATTTGTTAGCTTTTAGGAATTAGCAGGCAACAACCAGAAAAGAAATGTACCAATTACCATAAGATGAATGTCATGCAAAAAGTTGCCTCTCTAAAGAGGAGAAGAAATTACCCTCTTTAAAAGTAACAACGTAAATTACATGCAATAAGTTGCTGTGGTGTAGTGGTTATCACGTCAGTCTTACTCACTAAAGGTCCCCAGTTCTATCCTGAGCACAAACATGTTCGCTTTTACTTTTTTCTCATTTTCTTATCCATGCAAGGTTACTTTTTTCTCATTTTCTTATCCATGCAAGGTTACTTTTTTCTCATTTTCTTATCCATGCAAGGGTAAGACTGTGGTCCGGCCTTTTTTCAGACCTAGTGTTTCTTTTTCCATTTTTCTTACACATGATTTTGCAAGTTCATTTTCTTACACATGCTTTTACGGGTTTAAGGGTAAGACTGTGGTTCGACCCTTTTTCAGATTCAATGCTTCTTTTTTTTCATTTTCTTACACCTGATTTTGCAAGTTCAAGTTCAAGCCGTGGTTATAGCCTCTTCCATAAATATAGGGTAAGAATCTGTATAATAGACTCCTATAGTGCAGCCCTTTTTTGGATCAGCGCATAGCGCAGAAGCTTTAGTGCATCAGACCACCCTTTTTACTTTCTAAAATATTTTCCATGCATTGGCCAATTTTCTTTTCCGAATCCACCGCTTCTTTTCCATTTTCTTACACATGACTTTGCAAGTTCTAGCCTCTTGCAGAAATGTAGGATAAAATTGCGTACAATAGACTTCTGTGGTTCAATCATTTTTTGGATCCAGTGTATAGAGAGAGTTCTAGTACACCGGACCACCCTTTTTATTTTCTAAAATATTTTCCATGCATTGGTTATTGTCGATCTGTTGACGGGTATAGCATATCGACGGCTGTCTCTATTGTATTTTAGATGTAATGAATTATAGTGTTAAAATTGTTTACCTCTACTTGTAGAGGGACCTTTCACTTGTTCAAGAGAAAATGTGGACTTTCTTTTAGCTACCTGACTTGCATATATTTGTTTTGCTACTATTATTTTCCTCCAAACATAACTTGACAATAAGATACTCATGCTTTGTTTTTGCATTCAAGCACTTCCCCTTTTTCAGTGTGTTTACTTATTTACGTTGTCAGATTGTAGTGTGTTTTTTAAAAACATTTCCTGTAGCCTTGTTTCAACTTGAGGCCATATTGAATATAACAATGGGTAAAATTGCTGTCTTATGACCATGACGTCACGGGTACAAGCCGTGAAAACAGTTTCTTACAGAAATACCAGATAAGACTACATACAAAAGAACCCTGTGGTTTGGCCCTTTCTAGGGCCCTCTGTATATAGAAAGTTTTAGTACACCAAATCACTCTTTATTGCATATAATAATGTTGAAAATTTCAAGGCTGGATGTGAAGGCATTTCTTTTCACCAGCTTTTACAAGGGAAGCTGACCAATCTCTGCATAAAATATGAGACAGCTGCAAAATTATGGAAAAGATAAAGTTCCCTTTATTTCAGTATGCTATTATTCCATCTCAAAATCCAAATACATTCTGTAGGCATTTCTATCTGAAGAATAGTAGCCTTCCACAAGAGTATCCACTTGGAAACCAAGTTTCTTATATAGCTGCATGGCTGCAATCCTTGTAGGATCTACATGAAGTGATATCCGGTGAACATTTCTTGTTCTGCATTTCTGCACTGCTGCCTTCAGCAATATCTCTCCATGGCCTAGTCCCCTGTACTTCTCTTTCACTAATGCCATTCCACAGGAAAGTAACATCAGTAAGCAATTATGAAAATATTTTAAATGTCAAAAATGAAGGAATATTGTAAATGAAACTCTTTCCCCTCGTTTTTCAACTTGTGATGATTCACTTAGGCCAGAGACCAATACGAAAAAAGACAGGCATGTAGCGGAAGCAAACTTTTTCTTACTGGTAAGGATCATGATAAGAAATTCATAACCACAGAAAGAACCAAAGTAATTCTTTAAAGAAAACAAAGAAAAATAATCATCACATGAAAGATGGTTCTTTCTTCAATGCAATGATGGACAATGCTTCCCCTGACTTATCAGGAATATTTACTGATAATATCAATTTACCTTCTGTCTTTCTCTATAGTGATTCAATATGATGGCGTTCAGAGAAAGATTTAACTGAAATCTCACGCGAAACACCTTAAAAACAACTGCTAGCTATTTCAAGATTTGTTCTTTCCTCAATAGTATATACAGTAAGCTTTAATTAGTTTGAGGGAGGACATATTTTGGTTAGGTATGATATAGCCTATGGAGTCATGCAAATCCTGAGTAGCTAAACTAAATGGCAGCATCTCTTTCACATTTGCTAAACACCTTGTTCAATTCTTCGTCCGAGAGGTGCCAGCAGGTCATTGTTAACATATCAGTTCCTCGGAGGGGAAAAATGCATAACACCACTCTAACTGAGAGACTTGGATCCTTCAAAAAAATTGATGCAGATTCCAACAGAAGCAATTTTTCTTACCTCTATGTTCGTAGAGATCAGAACTTGTTTGGAAAATGCATTCAAGCATATTCTTCTTACAAAGACATCTATTTTGTAGATGAACTACTCCAAAATAGGTATTTTTATCTATTGAATGTTCAAGCTATAGTCACATTCACACTTCTGATGTTCTTTCTCATACGCAAACATTAGCAAAGAGACACATTTAAGTTCCTCGTGATTATAACTTGCTATCTTAAATCACATTGGTCACATCCAATCCTGTGAATTCTACCTCGTCGTGCAAAAGTTCATCCCCAACCTAATGTGGATCACACTGGTACAAGTTTCATAGACCAGTGTCAACTACCAATTGCAAGCACAGTAGTGCCTCTGGAAACGAAGTATCCTTGAATCTAACGATTCCTAATCTTTTTTTCTCCATCCCAAAATCGATATGCTTAGCAATAGTTACACATGTTAGACAACTAATAGAGAGGCCATAGTTGTCATTTCGCCTGCTATTAAACTTATAGGCTCTTTTATATATGTCGAGAAGTAATCTGACAGCAATTGAGCTGCAACTTCAGATAAACACTGTTAGATGGTAATGAATCAGATGCTACTTAGTAATTAAAGCATCTCAACTTTCCAACATACTGTTTCAACTTCAGTCCCAATCCAAGAATACCAAGAGTTACAATTAAAATTCCACACTAACCAACAAGAACTGATTAGCAAGGAACTACATCCACGATCCCATCACCTCAATTTTAGGATCTCTCAATCAATGAGTGCACTTTATCTCTTTACATTTAACAACAAGAAGAACAATATATCCCGTGTAATGCCACAACTGGGGTCTGGGAAGGGTAACGTGTACATATTCTTACCCCTACCTTGCGAAGATAGAGAGGTTGTTCTTGACCCTCGGCCAAACAATCTCATATAGCAGCTTAGAACCTATTTGAATGAGCTTATAACTTGCGACTTTAAAACAAGTACTTAAAAACACTTTTTATTTTCTCCAAACACTACAAAACAGCTTAAAAGCTATTTTAGCTTAAAAGCACCTAAAATAAGTAAATCCAAACAAGCTCTTAAGGCTCATTTGGCTGGTGAACCAGTTATCCTTATTAATCCACCCTCAATATGGGATTAAAAAACACTACAATTCCGGAATAACTAATTCCAACCAAACATGGAATAAACTCATCCTAAAATTATTCCAAGATTAGTTATCCCTTATCCCTCATACAAAACGAGTCCATGGAATCCGATCCAAGAATATTACTACAACTATAATGCCTCAATAATCAGATTAAATTCAATAATAAGACCAATTACTAACACAAAAATCTACACCCAAACAAAAAAAAAAGTATGCAAGATGAAAAGGGATTTTCTTATTCAAACCTGCTAATTTAGTGATGCAAGCACAAAGAGAAGAAGGCCAAGAGTACATAACATAACCAGTAACATCTCCACCCATTTGAATGTAAAGCAACCCACTGTTCTTCTTTTTCAGTTCTTCATCAAAAGATCTAGCTAATGATTCGTGTTTGGGGAAAATCTTTTTCTCTATTCTCACTATGTCTTCAACTAATTTAGACCAATTTTGTGAATTTCTTTGTAATTCAATTATTACTCCTGTTACCATTTTTCTTGGATTTCCTATTTCTCTGTTGTTGCATTAGGTTAACAAGAATCAACTTTCTGACCAAAAAGAAAAAAAAAATCAACTTGTATAATGGGTCGGGTATTTTTCTCTTTTTTTTTTTTGGAAAAGGACAAATATAACACCTAAAATTAAAATAATTTTATAAAATTAGTTTCTAAATTTAAAAATTCAATAAATAGCCATCGTCATAATCATTTATACGGTAGTCTCGCAAATCAGTTTAATTTCTTTTTTCTGTCTAACTTGCAGAAGCACTTTTGAATACCCACTTTAAATTTAACTAGTTGTTTCTTGTGCTTAAATGTCTTTTTTCTGTGTTTATTGTTCAAGTAACTGATGACCTTACATCATATTATGATATACTCTCTTCGTTTTATTTTACTCGTTCCAAATTTTTTAATTTATTGTCCTATTTTATTTTATCTTTTTTACTTATCAAGACAAGATAAGTTTTTTTTTCTCATTATACCCTTAGTGTAATTGATTACTCCTTATTATTAGTATTCTTGAAAAAGAAAAACATTGCAAAGATGAGTACCATTAAAAGTACACTATTAAGAATATAAATGGTGCTTTGGTATTAGCCATCCATCAATATTGGAACTAACAACAAGACACAATTAAGAGGGGCAAAATGATAAAGTTACATTACCAATCATTATTTTCTTAATTGATGTGTCATTCCAATTTAGGACGGATAAAATGGGATGGAGGGAGTATTAAAAAGTAACTCTTTTTCAATCCATAACAAAGTCTCTCTCTTTATTTTTTATTTTTTTAGGCTAAACTCAAAATCCTTTATCTTTTGTCACTTTCTCTCTCTTCTT
This sequence comes from Capsicum pubescens, assembly GCA_030864215.1. Classification (NCBI taxonomy): domain Eukaryota; kingdom Viridiplantae; phylum Streptophyta; class Magnoliopsida; order Solanales; family Solanaceae; genus Capsicum; species Capsicum pubescens. The sequence goes on along the minus strand of CM061540.1, from coordinate 275,218,020 downwards.
CTTCTTCGTACATTGCACCATCTCTGTAACTCCGAAGCTATTTTCTTCTTCGGGCATTACGTCATTTCTGCAACTCCAAAGCTATTTTCCTCTTCTCTACATACATTCACTTTCTACAAGTCATCCTCTATTTCTCTTCTTCAGATTCCTCTGTAAAAGGTGTATTTATGTGGTATATATATTGTATCGACGTGGTATAAAAATGTATCAATCTAATATAAAAGTGTATCAATGCGGTATCAAAGTGTATCAATGTAGTATAAAAATGTATCAATATGCTATAAAAGTGTATCAATTGGGTATAGAGACTACATGCGGTCGACAGATCAAATAGCTAAAAACTAGAATTAAATTTGACCGACTGGCTTCAATTGTCCAACTTTTAAATTGCTGGCCATTTCTTTTCAAAATGGCCAGCCTATGTCTTTTTCCTTTTTAAAAAAAAAATTACTCCAATTTTTAACTTGGGAAGAGGAACACTTTATAACACTTTTTAAAACAAATAGCCCAAGTTTGAGAACTTTCCAAAAAGTGGTCAGTCGTATATTCTAATTTCGCTTTATAACCATTTCCTAATTTGGGTCATTTTGGCCTACTTAGTCCATATACAATTCATATACAATACTGATACAGTCTATATACAATATTGATACAGTATTCAACTTGGGCAACTCGGCCTTTTTAAAAATATTTCAATTTTTTTTTGCTATAAATTTTTTGATTGATCAAATATTCTGTTTTTTTTATTGTTTAGAAATAATTATTAAATTATATAAAAATGATATAATTGTTAAAAAGAATATGTATCTATATAAAATATATGTATATAAATTGTATAGTTCTATCAAATATGTATATGTATGAAATATATATAAAATATATATAGAAAGTGTATGAAAATTATATAATTATTGTATAAAATGTGTAAAAAAAATGTACAGTTATTTTATGGACTGCGTACATCTTATCCTCCCCAGACCCCACTTTGCGGGAATACACTGGGTATGTTGTTGTTGCTGTATTGTATAAATTGTGTATCAAAATTGTATAATTTTCGAATAGAATATTTATATGTATAAGATTTGTATAGAAACTGTATAGAAGATGTGTAGAAACGATATAGAACAAGCTAGTAAATTAAAATGGCTAGAAGGTGAAGTTTAAATTCAATGGTCATTTTCATGAAAATAGTTTAATTTGAAGTGTCGTTTTATCCTTTCCCCTTTTAGTTTTGATTTTAATTAAGGATAAAAAGGTTATTTTAACAGTCACATGACATTTTCTCAATTAAAAGTCAGAAAATAATTTTTTTGATTTATTAAATATAGTCCTTCAAAAAAAACATATATGTGAGTTATTAATGTAGGATAGAAAGTATAGATCGTTTTACTTTAATTAAGAGTTAATACATAAAAATGACCCTAAACTTGACACTAAATTATAACTTTGACCTTAAACTTTGATAGTGCACAAATAGGACCTTTAACTATTTAAAACCTGAACAAATATGACCTCCGATTTTGCAACCCCATGCGTGAGTCTCACTCGCGCCTACGTGGAAAGGCAATCCAATCACGCGGTGCCACGTCGTTAAAAGGGTTGACTTGGAGAGAGGTCATATTTGTGCAGTTTTGAATAGTTAAAGATCATATTTGTACACTGTCAAAGTTTTGTTTTTTTGTGTTAAAACGACGTCGTTTTTATTATTATTATTATTATTATTATTATTATTGTTATTATTATTATTATTATTATTATTATCATAATATTTTATTTATTTATTTCTATAGTAGCAGCACCTAACTTTTTTTAATTTAAAAAAATTATTATTATTATTATTATTTTATTTATTTCTATAGCAGTAACACCTAGCTTTTTTTTAATTAAAAAAAACAACCACTAGCAGGGATCGAACCCGCACAGTAGGCTGAAGGAAGTGCCCAAGAAGAGCAAATAACATCACTGGGCTATCTAAATGTCTTGTTTCATGTGGTTCAACATTAATATACGTATATAAATATACATTTTCTATCTTATATATATACAACGTAGTTTTTTTACCGATGGGGTTCGGGTGAACCCCATGGAAACCACATAGGTCCGCCCCTCGTTAATTTAATAATGTTTTAATAACGTTAATTTAATAGCATTTTAATTACGTTAATTTGATAACGTTAATTTAATATACTACTACTACTATCCTTAATAACATTAATTTAATAACGTTTTATTAAAACTGTAATTTTTTTATTAGTAGTATAGTTTCATCTTTAATTTAATAATTAAATAAATAATATTTAGATATATTATATAACTTAAATTCATCCTCTGCTTTGTAATATATATACATATCCGCTCGATTTTTTCATATGAGGCTGACCCATCTAATTAATAAATCTTCAATATTGCTCTTTTTCCGCAATGACAAAAGAAATTAGATACCATTTTCATCTTTGAGCCAAAAATAATAAAAAAATAATAGTGAAGAGTCATTTAAAGGTCATATTTGTGTAGTTTTGAATAGTTAAAGGTCATATTTGTGCATTGTCAAAGTTTAAGGTCATATTTATGTATTATGCCCTTAGATTTTAAGCTGGACGCGCCCAGTTTTGCGTGTTGAACACGCGTTTTGCCACGTAGGATTGGAGGTCATATTTGTGCAGTTTTGAATAGTTAAAGGTCATATTTGTGCACTGTCAAAGTTTAAAGTCAAAGTTATAATTTGGTGTCAAGTTTAGAGTCATTTTTATGTATTAACTCTTTAATTATTATATTAATTGATTTACGTTTGGTGAGCAGTCCTTTAATGAGAAGCCACATGGCAAAAAAACATCCCTACAAACTAGGATACAAATAAATCTGTTTTGTAGCATTAGTAACATTGATAAATCAAACTTTTAAAATGACAAAAATAAGTTATTTCCAATTATTTGAACTCTGAAGGAAAAAAAAAAGTTATGTCAGATTAAAAGTACTGTAGTATTTTCTTCTTCTAACCTGCTAATTTAATGATGCAACGACAAAGAAGATAAAGAGTACATAACATAACCAACAACGTCGTTTTTATTATTATTATTATTATTATTGTTATTATTATTATTATTATTATCATAATATTTTATTTATTTATTTCTATAGTAGCAGCACCTAACTTTTTTTAATTTAAAAAAATTATTATTATTATTATTATTTTATTTATTTCTATAGCAGTAACACCTAGCTTTTTTTTAATTAAAAAAAACAACCACTAGCAGGGATCGAACCCGCACAATAGGCTGAAGGAAGTGCCCAAGAAGAGCAAATAACATCACTGGGCTATCTAAGTGTCTTGTTTCATGTGGTTCAACATTAATATACGTATATAAATATACATTTTCTATCTTATATATATACAACGTAGTTTTTTTACCGATGGGGTTCGGGTGAACCCCATGGCAACCACGTAGGTCCGCCCCTCGTTAATTTAATAACGTTTTAATAACGTTAATTTAATAGCATTTTAATTACGTTAATTTGATAACGTTAATTTAATATACTACTACTACTATCCTTAATAACATTAATTTAATAACGTTTTATTAAAACTGTAATTTTTTTATTAGTAGTATAGTTTCATCTTTAATTTAATAATTAAATAAATAATATTTAGATATATTATATAACTTAAATTCATCCTCTGCTTTGTAATATATATACATATCCGCTCGATTTTTTCATATGAGGCTGACCCATCTAATTAATAAATCTTCAATATTGCTCTTTTTCCGCAATGACAAAAGAAATTAGATACCATTTTCATCTTTGAGCCAAAAATAATAAAAAAATAATAGTGAAGAGTCATTTAAAGGTCATATTTGTGTAGTTTTGAATAGTTAAAGGTCATATTTGTGCATTGTCAAAGTTTAATGTCATATTTATGTATTATGCCCTTAGATTTTAAGCTGGACGCGCCCAGTTTTGCGTGTTGAACACGCGTTTTGCCACGTAGGATTGGAGGTCATATTTGTGCAGTTTTGAATAGTTAAAGGTCATATTTGTGCACTGTCAAAGTTTAAGGTCAAAGTTATAATTTGGTGTCAAGTTTAGAGTCATTTTTATGTATTAACTCTTTAATTAATATATTAATTGATTTACGTTTGGTGAGCAGTCCTTTAATGAGAAGCCACATGGCAAAAAAACATCCCTACAAACTAGGATACAAATAAATCTGTTTTGTAGCATTAGTAACATTGATAAATCAAACTTTTAAAATGACAAAAATAAGTTATTTCCAATTATTTGAACTCTGAAGGAAAAAAAAAAGTTATGTCAGATTAAAAGTACTGTAGTATTTTCTTCTTCTAACCTGCTAATTTAATGATGCAACGACAAAGAAGATAAAGAGTACATAACATAACCAACAACGTCGTTTTTATTATTATTATTATTATTATTGTTATTATTATTATTATTATTATCATAATATTTTATTTATTTATTTCTATAGTAGCAGCACCTAACTTTTTTTAATTTAAAAAAATTATTATTATTATTATTATTTTATTTATTTCTATAGCAGTAACACCTAGCTTTTTTTTAATTAAAAAAAACAACCACTAGCAGGGATCGAACCCGCACAATAGGCTGAAGGAAGTGCCCAAGAAGAGCAAATAACATCACTGGGCTATCTAAGTGTCTTGTTTCATGTGGTTCAACATTAATATACGTATATAAATATACATTTTCTATCTTATATATATACAACGTAGTTTTTTTACCGATGGGGTTCGGGTGAACCCCATGGCAACCACGTAGGTCCGCCCCTCGTTAATTTAATAACGTTTTAATAACGTTAATTTAATAGCATTTTAATTACGTTAATTTGATAACGTTAATTTAATATACTACTACTACTATCCTTAATAACATTAATTTAATAACGTTTTATTAAAACTGTAATTTTTTTATTAGTAGTATAGTTTCATCTTTAATTTAATAATTAAATAAATAATATTTAGATATATTATATAACTTAAATTCATCCTCTGCTTTGTAATATATATACATATCCGCTCGATTTTTTCATATGAGGCTGACCCATCTAATTAATAAATCTTCAATATTGCTCTTTTTCCGCAATGACAAAAGAAATTAGATACCATTTTCATCTTTGAGCCAAAAATAATAAAAAAATAATAGTGAAGAGTCATTTAAAGGTCATATTTGTGTAGTTTTGAATAGTTAAAGGTCATATTTGTGCATTGTCAAAGTTTAATGTCATATTTATTTATTATGCCCTTAGATTTTAAGCTGGACGCGCCCAGTTTTGCGTGTTGAACACGCGTTTTGCCACGTAGGATTGGAGGTCATATTTGTGCAGTTTTGAATAGTTAAAGGTCATATTTGTGCACTGTCAAAGTTTAAGGTCAAAGTTATAATTTGGTGTCAAGTTTAGAGTCATTTTTATGTATTAACTCTTTAATTAATATATTAATTGATTTACGTTTGGTGAGCAGTCCTTTAATGAGAAGCCACATGGCAAAAAAACATCCCTACAAACTAGGATACAAATAAATCTGTTTTGTAGCATTAGTAACATTGATAAATCAAACTTTTAAAATGACAAAAATAAGTTATTTCCAATTATTTGAACTCTGAAGGAAAAAAAAAAGTTATGTCAGATTAAAAGTACTGTAGTATTTTCTTCTTCTAACCTGCTAATTTAATGATGCAACGACAAAGAAGATAAAGAGTACATAACATAACCAACAACGTCGTTTTTATTATTATTATTATTATTATTGTTATTATTATTATTATTATTATCATAATATTTTATTTATTTATTTCTATAGTAGCAGCACCTAACTTTTTTTAATTTAAAAAAATTATTATTATTATTATTATTTTATTTATTTCTATAGCAGTAACACCTAGCTTTTTTTTAATTAAAAAAAACAACCACTAGCAGGGATCGAACCCGCACAATAGGCTGAAGGAAGTGCCCAAGAAGAGCAAATAACATCACTGGGCTATCTAAGTGTCTTGTTTCATGTGGTTCAACATTAATATACGTATATAAATATACATTTTCTATCTTATATATATACAACGTAGTTTTTTTACCGATGGGGTTCGGGTGAACCCCATGGCAACCACGTAGGTCCGCCCCTCGTTAATTTAATAACGTTTTAATAACGTTAATTTAATAGCATTTTAATTACGTTAATTTGATAACGTTAATTTAATATACTACTACTACTATCCTTAATAACATTAATTTAATAACGTTTTATTAAAACTGTAATTTTTTTATTAGTAGTATAGTTTCATCTTTAATTTAATAATTAAATAAATAATATTTAGATATATTATATAACTTAAATTCATCCTCTGCTTTGTAATATATATACATATCCGCTCGATTTTTTCATATGAGGCTGACCCATCTAATTAATAAATCTTCAATATTGCTCTTTTTCCGCAATGACAAAAGAAATTAGATACCATTTTCATCTTTGAGCCAAAAATAATAAAAAAATAATAGTGAAGAGTCATTTAAAGGTCATATTTGTGTAGTTTTGAATAGTTAAAGGTCATATTTGTGCATTGTCAAAGTTTAATGTCATATTTATTTATTATGCCCTTAGATTTTAAGCTGGACGCGCCCAGTTTTGCGTGTTGAACACGCGTTTTGCCACGTAGGATTGGAGGTCATATTTGTGCAGTTTTGAATAGTTAAAGGTCATATTTGTGCACTGTCAAAGTTTAAGGTCAAAGTTATAATTTGGTGTCAAGTTTAGAGTCATTTTTATGTATTAACTCTTTAATTAATATATTAATTGATTTACGTTTGGTGAGCAGTCCTTTAATGAGAAGCCACATGGCAAAAAAACATCCCTACAAACTAGGATACAAATAAATCTGTTTTGTAGCATTAGTAACATTGATAAATCAAACTTTTAAAATGACAAAAATAAGTTATTTCCAATTATTTGAACTCTGAAGGAAAAAAAAAAGTTATGTCAGATTAAAAGTACTGTAGTATTTTCTTCTTCTAACCTGCTAATTTAATGATGCAACGACAAAGAAGATAAAGAGTACATAACATAACCAACAACTTTTTCACGCACTTGAGTGAGTCCGGAATTGATATATGTCATTACTTTGAAAAAGTGATCAATCTATGTCATATATTTGAGAAGTGACCAATTTATGCTTTGTGCACTAAATAAGGGCACAATACTTTCAATATTTAACGGCACAAGTACAAACGACGTCAGAATAGTTATTTTTAGATTGCGTACTTTTTTATGCACAATCCATTAATTTTTAAATTATGCACTTTTTTTAATTATCAATCTTTAGATGCCTAACTTTGTCATATTATGCATGTAGGGCACAAACCAACAAGAGCATAACAAGAAAAGCATGGACAACCTAGGAAGTGTAAGAAAATCAAAACAATGAAAGAATTAATTAACTCACCAAACTAAATAGTGGAAGCTAGACAGCTCCAGTGTTCTGAATAACGTTAAGGGTAAGATTTCTGAAAACAAATGAAATAAAGTTGGAATATTTGTCTCTATCTACTGACTAGGGTAACAAAAATTTGTTGAGGGAACCATTAGAGACGAGGTGGAGGATTAAGATTTTGAATTTTTAGAGAGATGAGAGGGGGGAACGTCGGATTTTTGTAGAGAGATGGGAGGGGACTGTCTAAAAGGGGAGAAGATGAAGCTTGGATCTAAAAATTTTATTCATGGTCACTTAACTTTGAGTTTATTTCATAAAAGTACACAAAAGTTATTTTACTTTGCTCCGACGATCACAAAAGTCATTATGGCCGAACTTTACAATAATTTCACCGAAAAAATGATGTGCCAACCTTAATTAGTTCTTAATTTTAATTTAAGAGAATATAATATATTACCCATATCTTGACCCTTTTTATATGTGCCCAACTCAATTTTTCTTATGGATTATATAACGGAGGAATATCAATTTCTTAATAGATTAGGCTACCTAAGGAAGACTATTTTCATAAAAAGAATTTGGTTGATATTTTTATGAAATATTTCATAATATTACATTCATCTGCCAACAAGATTCATAAAAAAAAAAGTAATAAACAAGATAAATTCTTGAAAACACATAAAATAGAAATACGTGTATAATATTATTATTTTTAAGATTATTTTAATTCTTTGAAGATAAATCAACATGTGAAAAATAGTTTTAAAATAAAACATTTTTAATTTTGTCATCGAATAAGTATTATCAAAATTTGTACAAATAATGTTATTGACAGTTGTGCTAATGAATAAAATATAAGTAATTTAATAGATAAAATAAATTATTGGATATTTAATTTTTATATTTATCAATTGAATTAATTAGACAATATGTAATTTATAAGAAACTGAATATTATAATGAAATTTTTTAAGAGAATTAATCAATTAGTCAAACAATTAAAAGCACAAAGGCAAATTCAATAAATAGAGTAGTTTATCATATTATTTTGATATGCTGAATGCAAAGGCCCAAGTGGCAGGAAAAGAAATGTATGAAAAAATAATTTTATCAACCACATGTCACAATTTTAGAGGGAGAAAGGTAACTTTATCAACAACATATCACAATTTTAGAGGAAAAAAAGTAATTTTATTAACTACATGTCATAATTTTAGATGAGAAAAGTAATTTACCAACATGTCATAATTTTAGAGGATTTTAAAAAAATTTAAATTGCCATAATCTTATCAACTACATGTCATAATTTTAGAGGAAACAAATAATTTACCAATACATGTCTCAATTTTAGAGGATTTTAAGAAAATTAAAATTACCACAGTGTCATTGTGAAGACCACCAAATTTTGATATCATCCCTTATAGTATAGTTTTAGTTTCATAAAAATATTAACTAATTTTTTTTTTATGAAAATAGTCTTCACAAGATAGTCTAATCTATTAAAAAATTGATATTCTTTCATTATATAATCCATAAGAAAAATTAGGTTGGACACAAATAAAAAGGGCAAGATATGGGTAATATATTATATTTTCTTAAATTAAAATTAAGAACTAATTATGGTTGCAACATCATTTTTTCGGTGAAATTATTGTAAAATCCAGCCATAGTGACTTTTGTGATGACCAGATCAAAGTAAAATGACTTTTGTGTAATAAATGAAAGAAAAGTGATTTTTGTGTAATAGAAATAAAGTTAAGTGACCATGAATGAAATTTACTCTAAAAAAAGTGCACAATCTAACCCTCCCTTCGCCTCCCCTCCTTTCCCCACCTCGTTCGAACCCCCACTTTCTAACTCCGGCAGCCATATTGTAGTATGTTTTAGCTGAAGAAGAAGATTGAAAATTAATTTCCAAAAAACTATTCAAATCACTAGTCTTATATGTACAAAATACAAAATATACAAAGCTCAAGATCCTAATTAAAGGACAACAACACCATTCAACACACACTAAAATTTTCAAAACTGGATACTTTAGTATCTTCTCAGCATGTCCATCTATCAACGAATGGAGAAAATAGAAGACAAAGAGTAAGCTAATCTCAATACAATGATGACTTTCACTTGCCCTCTTTTTGGAATTGACCTCCCATACTCTTTCTCCTCCTTCAACCCCCATCCTTACCCCCACCCCCTTTCCTATTTATGTCGAATTCAAACACTCAAGCTTGCGTGGATTTCAATTGATTGAATTACAAATCATTAAAGTGAATCACAATGGTGTGAATTTGAAGTGGTCCGTTTGATTTAGATTTCAATGTCCAAGATTCATGTTGGTCTTCCTATTTTCAATGTTTTGCTATTTTTAGTTGAGATTTACAGTCAACGTTTCTAGTTTGATTATCTTTGTAAATATGAAAAATTGAAATGAAATTGAAATTTAAAGGAGTCTAATTTGATTATCTTTGTGGATATGAAAAGTTGGAATAAAATTAAAATTGGAGAGAGTGTTAGCAGAGGTCGTAAAATATGGTGTTAATGATGGTAGCGTTAATGTGTTAATGGTGAGAATGTTAAAATGGAGAGAGGGTTTGAAGAAGAAAGTATTTTTTTTAAATTTTTCTTATATAATATTAGTGGCATTACTTTTTAAAAATAATTTTATACATGGTAGGGACATGGCAGTGATGTGGTAGTGATGTGGCAATGATGTGGCGCGTGTGTAATGCACCTCCCTGGGTGAGAGTGGTAGTATATTTTTGGGGTAATATTTAATTCATTATAAAGTTCTTGAGGGGTAAATAATTTCCCATGTAGTTTAGAGTTTAAAGTAAGTTATGCGGACAAGTTCAGGAGTGAAATGATGTATTTTCACTTTTTATAGTGATGGCTAGGAGTGTACATAGGTCGGGTTGGTTTGTTTTTTTATTGAATAAAAACCAAACCAATTATGTCGGTTTATTAAAACTATAAACCAAATCAAACCAACAAAAAATTGATTTTTTCGGTTTAGGTTTTAGTCGGTTCTTTTGATTTTTTTGGTTTTTTCGGGTTTTCTCGATTTTTTTTATAATCTTTATTTTTTATAATTATATTGTGATTGAAGACTAGATCAAGTATGTTTTCACTCATGTGCTAATGAAAAAATTCAATTATGAAAGAATGAAGAGCGAAAAAATCTCTTGAAACTAAAAAGTAAGAAGAAGAGTGAAAAGTTTAGATTTTAATTTATATTGGGTTTCAGATCATTTTATTAGCAATTAATGGACAAATATTACAACTTAATATATATATACACGCGCACACGCACACACACACACACACCTACTTTCTAAATATTAAAAATTAATAAAACTAATTGAAAAAATATTTAAAAAGTAGATTATAATTAATATTTTACGTATAAAAAGTTAAATTATATATATGCATATATATATATATATTATATCGATTTGATTTGAGTTCGGTTTGACTTTTTTTTTGGTTAAAACCTAACCAAACCAAGAATGGTCGTTTTTTTTTTCAAATGCCAAACCAACCAAACCAAACCATAAGTCGTTTTTTTTTTCCGGTTTGGTTTGGTTCTTCAGTTTGATTCGACTTGACAGTTTGGTCTGTACACCCTTAGTAATGGCATATATTGGTTCTAGACTCTACTTGAGTGTACACCAACGCACAATTCTTCTTTTTCAATTCTTCATCAAAGTATCTAGCCAACGATTCATGTTTGGGGGAAATCTTTTTCTCTATTCTTATTATGTCGTCAACTATCTTACCTCAATTTGGTGAATTTCTCTGTAATTCAATTATCACTCCCGTTGCCATTTCTTGAATTTCCTAATTATTACTACTATGTATAAGAGAGGATCTCAAATTTTCGTAGTCCTCACAAGGGCATTTTAGGTATTTCACTTCTTTAGTTAAGTGAATTAAGTTATCACACATGACAATTAATGGTGTCTTTTTGTTAAATATTTTTATTTTTGCCCTTATTATTTTTGTAAGAATCATTTCCACTTGTGTGCTTGTAATTGGTCTCTTCTTGCTACCTTGTAGATAACCTTTTGATTAAAACTCTATTTTAAATTAACAATCACTTTAGCTCAAAAAAATAATTTTCAAAATAACTTTAATACAAAATTAAAGTTTGCAATAATTTTCAACTAGAACCTTTAAAGTTCTTTTAATGTTGTTCAATTCTTAAAAATCATGTAATAAATCGGGTAACGTAATAAATAATAAATAATATATTATTTTTCTCAGTGGGTATGAAAAAGGATAATCAATAGTTAAAAGAGGATGAATAGAATATTCTTTTAGAAGATAAACACGACAAGTAAATGGATCGAATGAAATAATTTATTAATTTAATTTAATTATTATTTAATATCCTTACAGATTATTATTAAGTTAATTTGAGTAAAGGCTCTAAATTAAGATCATAACTATTACTATTCTATATACTTGAAGTTATTGAAATATTTTGTTGTATAAGATAAAAGAAATTGAATTTTGCAAAAAGTGTTGCCACTTTAAATTATGAATGAAATTAAAACTCAATAAATACTAAAATAAATTTATTTCTATCTGTAATTAAGAAATTACATATCCACAAATTAATAAAAATACCAACATTTTATATTTATGATCTTCATCGAATTATAATAATTATTAACAAATTTTAAATCATGTTATTTTATAAAATTGTAAAATATTGAGTTACTTGTGACCTTTTGATATATTCTACTTCTTCGGTAATAATTTCTTCCGCACAAATCAAAATTTTATTTAAAAATATCCAATTATGTGATTAATAGCTTTAGTAATTATAAATTGACCCAAAGAAAACATGCTTAACATGTTCGTCATTAGATAATGTTAATTATAAAGTCAAAAAAGTATGATATTAATTATATTTTAAGATTTTAATTATTATTTTTATATTTTGAGTCGGGCCTCGCGAAACTAGTATGCTATTATATATATATATATATATATATATATATATATATACTAGATTAGGGTACGTGCGTTGCACATGGTTTATAATACATAAATATATATAAAAATGGATTACTTGTAATATCAACTAACGATTAGATTAATATAACATTCATATAAATGAAGAGATAAATATTAATACATTAAGTGGTTTATAATACATAAATATATATAAAAATGGATTACCTGTAATATCAATTAACAATTAGATTAATATAATATTCATATAAATGAAGAGATAAATATTAATACATTAATACAATATTCGTATTCAAAGTAAATTGAATATTTTTTGAATTTGTAAGGACAAAAAATATGAGTTATTTATTTTATTATATAGTATTTTTTTCCTAGATAATGTGGAGTGTGATTTAATATATGTGTTATATATTTTATCAAAATAAAAGAAAAAATAAGATGCTCGTATTACTCTCAATATTTCTATCAAAAAAATATAAAATTAAAATATGAATCTTAATTATGATATAGAACTTTGAATTAAAAATTATAATGCACTACAAAATTAATATTATTGAGCTTAATCGATTTACATTATAAAGTTGAAGTACAAATTTATTTGAAAGACATCAACAAAAATTATCTATAAAAATAGATAATAATTTATTATTATAAATTTCAAGAACCTACTGGAATTTTAAATTTTTTTACCTCAATTCACAAGTAAAATTTGACTCATTCAAAATTAGAAAACTTACCTCAAATCATAAGAAAAATTGTCTCTTTAATCATAGAGTAAATACATAATTACCCCCCTGATGTTGGCCGAGATTTTCAAAAAATTGAACCAGCGAATTAGAATGTGCCACGTGTAATAAAAAGAACCACTTTTTTAATTTTGTATTTTAGTTTTCTTTTTTCTTCATTTTCCATCTTCTTCCTTCATTTCATCTTCTTCATTTGCCATCTTCTTCATTTTTTTTTCTTCATTTTCCATCTTCTTCCTTCGTTTCTTCTTCCTCTTCCTCCTCCTCTTCTTCCTCCTCCTCTTCTTCCTCCTCCTCCTCTTCCTCCTCCTCTTCTTCTTCTTCTTCTCCTTCTCCTCCTCCTCCTCCTCCTCCTCCTCCTCCTCCTCCTCCTCCTCCTCCTTCTTCTTCTTCTGCTTCTTCTTCTTCTTCTTCTTCTTCTTCTTCTTCTTCTTATTATTATTATTATTATTATTATTATTATTATTATTATTATTATTATTATTATTATTATTATTATTATTCTTCTTCTTCTTCTTCTTATTATTATTATTATTATTATTATTATTATTCTTCGTTTATTCGTTTATTCTTCTTCTTCGTTTCTTCTTCTTCTTCTTCTTCTTCTTATTATTATTATTATTATTATTATTATTATTATTATTATTATTCTTCGTTTATTCGTTTATTCATTTCTTCTTCTTCTTCTTCTTCTTCTTCTTCTTCTTCTTCTTCATTTCTTCTTCTTCATTTCTTCTTCTTCTTCTTCTTCTTCTTCTTCTTCTTCTTCGTTTCTTCTTCTTCTTCGTTTCTTCTTCTTCTTCTTCTTCTTCTTCTTCGTTTCTTCTTCTTCTTCGTTTATTCTTCTTCTTCTTCTTCTTCTTCTTCGTTTATTCTTCTTCTTCGTTTATTCTTCTTCTTTTTCTTCGTTTATTCTTCTTCTTCTTCTTTGTTTATTAATCTCCATTAATTGTGTCACTTGATTTTCTCCGAAGTTAAAACTTTTAGTTTCCGTCAAATATTCATAAACCATTAATGAAGATTGATGGAGAAGAAGAAGAAGGAAAAAATTACTCCGTACTAATGAGTAATAAGATTTCAATACTATTGTCTTCTTCAACTCCTCCAATAAAGCTCCATTAATGGAGTTTTATGATTCAAGTAAATGGTGTTGAAGACAAAAATTAAATTTAATCACAAAAAGGAAACTTGATTTCACAACTTTTAAACAAATTAAGAAGATATTAAAGTCAATACATGATTTTGTATCCCACTAGTTTGATTCATTAAGGAGAATTTTTTTTTTCTGAAATTTTCTAGCTTCAATGGAGAATTGGAAAAAAAAGAAGAGAAAAAGAGAGTAATGACTGTTAATGGAGAATTGGGGAAGATGAAATGAAGATTGATTAATGGAGAATTAAGGAAGAAGATATGAAGATTGATTAATGGAGAATTAAGGAAGAAGATATGAAGATTGATTAATGGAGAATTGGAGAAGAAAAAAAATAAAATTGATTAATTGATAAATAAAATTATAATTTTATTAAAAAATATAAAAAAATGAAATTAAACGTATTTACACGTGGCAGCACCTGATTGGCGCGTGCATTGCACTCTCTTTGGTGTGACTGAAATTCAGCGAAAAATGATGTATTTGCAAAGGAATAAAAAGTTCAAATTACTTTTCTAAGGGTCTTCACACTTTTAATATTATATATATATATATATATATATAATAGTTTGCATGAGGTCATGTCAAGTGACATCTTAAGAAATAGACTCTTATAATAAAAATAACTTTTGTAAGGGTCTTCACACTTTTAATATTATATATATATATATATATATGTTTATAGAATAGTCTTGCATGAGGTCATGTCAAGTGACATCTTAAGAACTAGACTCTTACAATAAAAATACATTTTGTAGATTATTAATTATTTAACATTTATTTCATATTTCATATCTATATTTATAATATATATCTATATCTATAATCTATTTTATAATATATTAAAAGTGTGAAGGACCTTAGAGATGTTGTTTGAACTTTTTGCCCTTCATTAAAAGTCTTTGTTTTAGACAAAATTGTCTTTTCACTATTTTTTCCTAATATTTAAGAGTTAAAAATTAATTAAATATATTTATGGTAAAACCTTTCCTTATTAGAAGTCATCAGAATTAATGACAACTAATATCTTTTTGATTAGTTTAAGAATTTTAAATCAACTAAATTGGATCCGGCTCCTTTCCATTTTCACTCTCTCCATTTTCCCCAAGTTCCCATCTTGATTAATGACACATGACTTAATTAAATTGAATGGTTAAGATTTAATTTATTCCAAACTAAATCTCTAACCATGATTAATATAATAAATATATTATATCAACTAAAAACAAGTTGTTTATTTCTTTTCTTTCTCAATATTCCTCTCAAGACCAATTATTTCTCTAAATTTTCTCTCATTCTCTCTAAAATTTATCAATTCTAATTTGACAGCTAATGACGCACATAAAAAATGAGGATGATTCTGAAGTATTGCTTCAATTCTATTTTAAAGGTTGTAATAGCCAAGACAGTTTTTCCATCTTCATTATGTATTTTATTTTTCCTGTAATTTTTTCTTTACACTTCAGCTGAAACCAAGAAGTTTGTGGGAAAAAAACTTACTAGTGAAAAAAAGAAACGAAGAAATTGAAATCCTTCATCGTCTTTAGGATTTACCATGTGAAATTTTTTTAGAAGATAAAAGTGCTTTATGGCATATTTTCTGTTTATTTTTTCACCTCGTTAATCCCTTCTTGAAACATATGTTATGTAAGTAATAAGTAATCTAATTAAAAATGTGTATAACAAATGTATATTTTTAGGTGTTGTCAAATTAGAACTGATAGATTTTGGAGGGAATAAGAGGAAATTTAGAGAAATAATCATTCTTGAAGGGAATATTGAGAAAGTAAAGAAATAAACAATCTATTTTTATTGGATATAGTATATTTATTATATTAATCATGATTAGAGATTTAGTTTGGAATAAATTAAATCTTAGCCATTCAATTTAATTAGGCCATGTGTCATCAATCAAGATGAAAACTTGGGAAAAATGGAGAGAGTGGAAATGGAGAGGAGCCGGATCCAACTAAATTGATTTTAAGAAGATTTAAAAAATCTAGAAATAAATATAAAAACTTTAGAATAAGAAAAATTTAAGAAGTACGAAATTTGTAAAAGTTTTAAGTACGTATGTGGGCAACAAAATTTTATTAAATTAAATCGATACGAAATTCATATTATATTAAATTCGAAAATATATTAGTCATAAATAAATATTGCGGATCAATATAATTGAATTAATTATTTAAATCCAAAAATGTATGGATTTAATTAAAGTCTAATTTTTACTGGGTTAGCCCATTGATTTGGGCTACAAATGATGAGCCCATGTGGTTAGCCCAAGATAATGTCATATTATAGAGGCCCAAATGAGCACCACGCGTTGAATGATGTGGCATGCCAAGTCAAGTTAAGGAGTCAATAGGATCGTGCCACATGTCTAAATAATGCAGCAAACATAGTGAAATCAAAAACCCATAAAAGATGTCATGTCACGTGAATTTGATTGGTCAAAAGAAGTTCATATTCACCATGATTCTTTATTTCCTACAACTATAAATAGGGTCTCATAATTCAGAAAAAGGACCAAGAACTCTAACAAGAAGCAAAAGAAAGCTCGTGGATAATACGCCACAAATTCTCTATAAAGCTCAAGCATTCAAATTCAGTTCATCAAGATTCAAGATCAAGACCACAAGATTCAAGAACAAGCTAAAAAATCCTTGAATTCAAGTACAAGTAAAGATCAAATCCACAAATCAAGTTCAAATTCAAGATCAAGCTTGAAGCCTTTAAATTTATATTTGAAAAGGCAAATCAGTGGATTCATAGAGATTGTAACACTCACACATTGAAATAAATAAAATGATTGTTGTAATATTTTTCTTGTCCCGGTTATTATTATTATTATTATTTTGATCTCAAAATTTTATTGTCCAATAAATTCTGGCATACCCATCGGGATGATATCTACCTCTCATATCAACTTTTCCAACTTTAAAGATTAAGAACACTGAAATGACTTCTGTAACACCCCGTATTTTCCTAGCATAATCTAAGTCCCAATACATGAGTATTCGTATATGAAATTTTTAAAGAACTCATTATTTTTCATTTTAGAGCCTGCCATTGCATTGGAAATTCAGTTAGCTTTCCAACGATATAAAATTCATCTAAATTTGATAACCGAGTAAGAAGTTATGACGATTTTAAGTTTCAGTCGTTAAATATCGTTATTTTAAACCTTAGCGCATCGCGTAGATAGTCCAAATGATAATTTTCAATTTCTAATATGACTCCGTGATCATGGCACATCGTGGAGCAGGCCAATTTCCTGTTTGTCAATTTTCAGTGGGCCTTCGCAATCATGGCGCGTCGCGGAGAAGGACATATTGGCATCGACAGGCTTACCGCGATGGTGGCGTATCAAGACATTTTTCCAGGTCCTAGTTATCCCTTTCCAGTGGCTTGGCGCGATAGTGACACGTCGCGCCAAGGCCAAAAATCGGAATGGTCAGTTTTCAGCTTCCATTTTTAAATTTGTTCAAGGGTATTTGGGTTTTTTTCCATGACCCTAATTAACCTAAAACACGAAATTTAACCCCTAAACACCCTAAGTAGTCATCATTATTTCAATTTCTCTCACAATAAAAAAAATCCCTCTTTCAAGAACAAGAAAAACCCTAGCTTTCAAATTCAAGGCCAATCCTCAAGAACTCACCCAGAACTTCAAGAAATTCACTATCCCAGGCATGTTAGATGCTCATCCATGGATCCTTTCATCCATGGAGTCCAAGCAACCCTTTTAAATTATAAAATTTGTGATCTTTTCAAGTTATTATGTTTTAAATTATGATTTCATCCATGAATCTCCATGTACTATTGATTTTATACCATGTTACCATGAAATTATTGTTATTATTCAATCTTCCATGTTTTAATATTATTATTTACTGAATTAAACCATGATTTAATGCTACTATGATGAATTCGTGGTATTCCTACAAATTCCATGACATTACTATGATTGTTTTAAACCATGAACTACAAGTGTTTGCTAAAATGCCTACAAGAGTGATTTATTTAATAATAACATTCATGTTTAGGTCTTCAAGCTTTAGTGTCTTTTCAGTATTGTTGTTTTGAGTCCTGGGGGTATTAAATGCTCGAAAACCATAGCTGTTTATTTAGTCTAGCCTCAATACATTATAGAATAGTCTTCAGATTATATTATGAGCACTATCAGAATAGTCAGATATCAGTTATTCAACTCAGAATAGTCTAGTATCTCAGTGTTGTTCAGTTGGGAGTAGGATTTAACACCGAGCTAGTGTAGGGATGGCAGCTTCCCCATCAGATAGGCAGAGTCGTTAGTAGAAGTCCCTATATTCCAGAACTATGTAGCCAGCATAGGATATGAGTAGTCACCCGTCAGATTAGGCTTGACTATCTCACAGGGGTCACCCGTCAGTTCAGGCTTAGCATCCTTAGTCCTTTGGACATTATATCAGTTTAGTGGATCCACATAGCCATTGTTAGTACCCGTGGCATGGTATTAAGACCCTTCCAGCTGGGGTTATAGGTTGGATGCCAATTAGCTCAGATTGGGGCATGTCGGTTAGATGATACCTCCCACAGTCTCAGATATAGTCTCAGTTACAGTCCCAACTCAGTTATTCAGTCTTAGTGTCGTTTGACCAAAGCATACAGAGTTCAGTTATCTGAGTATTTCAGTTTACAGATTTTACTCAGTTATGTTATATGCTTGGTCATGCAGCCTCATTATTTATAGATTTTCATGCATTATCAGTATCTACAGATTACATGCTCTCTACTTAGTATTCAATGCTTTACATGCTTATCCAGTTAATTATTAGTTCTGTTCATGAAACCATGTATACCAGCCTACCTCATTTAGCATCCAGTACATTCAAAGTACTGATCGCATACCTTTTCTTTTACGCTATGATGTATTATATCATATGTCCTGACGCTTAGTTCCCGGCTCGTGATTAGACTTATCAGATCCTTAGCAGTAGCAGTAGTGAGTCCTCATACTTCGAGGATAGACTTACTTTATTTCATGTCTCAATTAATAGTTAGTTGGGGCCTGTCCCATCAGTTTTAGAGTCTTACTATCTAGATGAATGAAATTGTTCATAATATTGAGATTGTAGTAAGTCTCAAAAGAAAATTATTAAGTTTCAACGATTTTGTCAAAAATAAATTATATTGAGACTACAATTAATGGAAAGATATTATATCTTTATATTACTACAATCGATGTGGGTAAAAGTCTATCCGCACCTTTTCTCTTATTTGTAATGCACAAATATGAGTATGATGACAGAATCACATGCAATAGTAAATTAAAAATTACTGGAAAAAATATCGGTTGGCATGATGGTTGATCATTCCAGTTCAAATGTGATGCAAAAATAATTAAGAATTCATGTGGTTATATATTGAAGAAATAAAAGATTCTTCACGAATTCTCTTGTGTTGTTTGTTCTCACAATGAATTGGTCATTGTACCATCTAAGATTGGAATTATATTTCCTAAAATTTTTGGAACATATAAAAAGGTGAATATGGGCCCATTCGCCTGCCATGTGGACCGGTTACTATTATATAGTTTAATAGATGCATCTATGATATGGTCACATGTGCTTTTCTATTAACTTGCAATTTGATTTTTGCAAAGTTGTTTGCTCGAATTATTAAATTAAGAGTATGGTTCCAAACTATAAATTATGTTGATAATGCTAGTTGGTTTAGTAGAAATTGTATGCCTCCAATTCTAGCAAAATCATTGATCATTAGAACAAATCTCCCAAGAAAAATTTAGTATGAGATGTATCATTTAAAATATAGCAGTATTCGTATGCATCAAGCCTACAAGGCTCCCCTATCACTATTGGTTCAAGGTCAAGAACCAAATAATTTTTATCTAAAAATTTTAGTGTGCGGCATATGATGCAATTGCTTCATCACAATGCACAAATATGAATTCCAAGATAAGGTTGAGAATAAATGTTAGATTTCCTAACATTAGGGGGAGAGAGTTGATTAACAGTTAAAAATTATGCATGAAATGAATTAATTAGATCCTCATAAAAAAATTATATATGCAAACTTGAAATTCAAGAGATAATTCATTTGCAAAATATTGCAAACTAATTGTCAGATGTGTTGACTCTATATAATTGTTCAACCGTAAATGCTCCAATGTAAAAATTGTAAAATGATAGAGTCTATAGCACGCCTGAAGTGTGATATACCAATCGGTTTTAAAGGTAAAATTCTTTGAATAAGGAAAGGAGCAAATGATCAAGATGGTCATGATAATGAGGCAAGTGCTTTGAAAGAGCACCGGCATAACACTTCATAAAACCTTGGCAAAGGTTCAAGTACCTGAATTATAATGAATATAAAGAGATCTTTATTAAGTTATTTCTTATTGGAATCGATATCAAACAATCGTCGATGATATCTTTGATATAATATAATGCTCAACATTATAAATAGTATCGAGGATCTTGGATACAAATCTGTCAAAGAGTATGGACAGATAAATTATTGATCAAATAAAAGTATGTAATTCAAGTAGTTTGTTTCACTTGAAAAGTGAATATTTGGACTCATAATCCAAAGATAAGATGTATAATGCCAGTGGGGTACAAATGATTTACTATGCAAAAGTGAAATTCATAAGATATAAAGTATGACTTGTGCCTTGGGACATAAGGATTTCTCAAAGTTTCTGGCATTATTGTAGGAGAATTGTTCTACTGTGGTGGATGAAATGAGGTTTGTTTCAACCTGACAAAATCGAAAAGCTTGAATATGTATAATGAATTATTGTCATGTCTAGCTAGATGATAAATTTATATGAATATCATTTAATGATTTAAAATGTTACAAAACGATTTTATTGGATACCCCATGATTATAAAGATCGCTTAACTTGAAAATAGATCAATTTTGATCTCATGAAAATGATTAGTAAGTACTATGTTTTAGTTCAGTTGATGTCCTTATAAATTGCGGAGCATCATTTATAAGAATAAAGTGTGTTTTAAACGATGGGAGTATAATTACGCACGCTGCACTCTTTTTTCCTTAGCTGAGGTTTTATCCCACAGGGTTTTCCTGGAAAGGTTTTTAATGAGGCAACTAACAATACGTACTACTGGATGTATACTCGAAGTGTTTGACAAATAAAATATTTATCCATTGATGAACATATGTTGAAAAAACATAAAAGGATGCATCTTGATAAGCATAACACTTATTTGTTTTGCAATCCAGACACTTGAACATATCACAAATGAAATGCTGAATATTGTCACTTGACAAAATTTACATGAAAACTTGTTAAGGATTCAAAATGTTTGAAGCATATAAAAGTTTCTAGGAAACTTATCTATAATTCTTATCTTGTGTAAATCTATAACTTGAAAATTATTGGAATCTTGGAGAGTTTTCAAAAGCAATAGATTATTTGCTGACATGAGAAATATGCCGAAATGAATTGGTTATGAAATACCATATCTTAGTGAAATTGATGTACTAATGTATCCTGCAAACATTACAAAATCTGATATAGTCCTTTTCGGTTAATTTGTTAGCAAGGTATAATTTTTCTCCTACTAGGAGACATCAAAATGAGATCAAATACATGATCTTATTTTATTCTAAAGATTGCAATCCTGATCTTGTTGATTATATTGATGCTGGGTATTTATTTAACCCATATAAATTTCGGTCTCAAACATGCAATATGTTGACATGTAGGGATACTGTCATATCTTGGAGATATAGAAAGCAGTCTATCTAGCACTTCATCAAATTATGCTGAGATAATAGTTATTCATGAAGCAAGACGAGAATGTGTATGGTTGAGGTCCATGATACATCTTATTCGAGAAAAATATTGTTTGTACCCACAATTTTATACAAAGATAATGCAACATGCATATCACATCTTAAAGGAGGATTCATTAAAAGAAGATAGAATGAAGCACACTTCATCAAAAATTTTCTATACATGTGAGCTACAAAAGAATAATGACATTAACGTAAAACAAATTCATTCGAGTGGTAGTATGACTGATTTATTCACCAAGTCTCTTTCAACCGCAACTTTCAAGAAGATGATGCACAAAATCGGGATGCAAAGATTCAAGTCATTAAACTAAATTTCCCATCAAAGAAGTAAAATACGCGTTGTACTCTTTTTTTCTTAACCAAAATTTTGTCCCAATCAGATTTTCCTGATAAGGTTTTTAATGAGGCAATATTAAAGGTGTATTACAAGATGTGTGCTCTTTTTTCTTCACTAGGCTTTTTCCCATTAGGTTTTCCTAGTAAGGTTTTAACGAGACACATTATCTATTAATAGACATCCAAGGTGGAGTGTTATAGAATATGAATGTTATGTGACATGTATAGGTGTGAAATGTCATTTATTAAAGATAATAGTTAGTAGTCAAGTTGGATTTAAAGACCATAAATTACTTGTTCAAATTGAATTTGAATACTTGATTAGTCGGCCAAATTGACAACTTGCCTACTTGCTAATTTGAAGTCAAGTTGGCAACCTTAGGAACTAAATTTGGTGGTCTATAAATAGCCACCCTTTGTACATTTTATTATCAACATCAAAATAGTAACAAATGTACAACTAAAATTCTATAATTCTCTCATTTCTTTAAGTTTAACATTTTAATATTTTGTCTTTTATTTTATAACAATCATCTATATAACATTATTTTAATGAGGGAATATAGAAAAAACCTTTTGTTGGTTGCCTTACCGATAGTAAAATTTTTGGCGGGGAGCAAAAAAGTTATTGCTAACAATAACAATGATTGGGCCGTGCTCTTTCCTTTTCAAGTAGTGCTTGTTGCGTTTGGGTTCACCCCTTCTCATTCCCTCAAACCCTGCTCTTGGCCACAGTCATTTGATTCATCTAATTCACTATCTATTTCATTATCTATTTCATTCTACGAAATTTCATATATACTATCTTCACTTTCTAATTCATAATCTATATAATCTATCTGCATATATTCTGTATTGTCTTTTTTTATTTCTGATATTTATTTATTTTTTGGGTTTTTTGGTAATTTACAATCTTTAGCTAAATGTCCTAGTTTTCCCAATTATAACAAGTACATTCTTTTATAGATTTCTTTTTTCTATATGGTCTTTTATGTTTATAATTTTTTACATAATATTTTTTCCTTGGTTTCTTATATTTATATTTTGATTTTTTGTATTTCTTATATTTCTTATGTCTTTTTCTTTTCTTATAATATCTTTCTTCACATCCAAATTAAGGTGCTATTTTATCTTTGCAACATGCTAAATTTCTTATTAATGTTTTTTCCATTTTTATTTCTTCTCTATATTTTTCACATAGATTTCTATACCATTGTTGTAAAAATTTTATTCTTGCTCCTAGGGTATCTACTATTTTTGCTTCATCCCAACTCTTTATTATTTTTGAACTAAATGGTTCAGATAATTTACTAAAATATAATTTTCTTATTTCTTTACTTTCTTCTATATTATATATTCCTGATCCTTTATAATAATATTCTTTAAATGCGCACGTATACTCATCTATATAGCACATATTACATATTGCTAATTTTAACATTAAATTCCCATTCGTATCTTTCTCTTTATTTTGCTCTTCTTCTTCTGTTGTTATACTACTAAATTCTTCTCTTATAGCTATTTCATATTTTTTCAATATTTCTTTTGGTAGTATTTTAGTAGGTATTGATGTTCCTTCTGTTTTATTATCAGATCTTAGTACTTTTTTACTTGCTTCGGCTGGGTTTAAAAATCATAATTTTACTGGTCCTATGAATGTCTTTTCTATATATTCTGGTGTGTTTGTTATATCTATTTTCTTATCTAATAATTATTTTGACATGTATCCTACCCATAGTTGTATTGTTTTATTTGTATCTATTACACAGTCTAAATCTAAAAAGTTGTAATTAATTATTTGTTTTGGTGTCCATTTATTATCTATTCATCCTGTGGATTATATCTTTTAAACTTATTTTTGTAATTATAGGTTGGTTTTCTTATTTCTGATGTACTAGGTATTGTATTTTTATCTAGAGTATTTACTTCTGTATTTATTAGTTCTAGATTTTCTTTATTAATTACTTCTTGTTTTTCATTAATTTCTAGTTTTCCTATGTTTTCTAGAATTTCTGTATATGTTTTACTATCTTCCGAATCATAATTATCTGTTTCTTCAGCATCTATTGTATTTATTTCTAATTCACTGGTTTCTGGTTCTTTATTTTTTATTTCTAATTTTTCTTTAAATTGATTTATCTCAATTAATAATTTTGTTCTTTGTCTTTTTCTTCTTTTTCTTTCTGTCTCTTTTCATATAAATCTTTTAGCATTTGTAGTTCTTTTTCTAATTCAGCAATCCTACTATTTTTAGTTTCTTTTATTTTTAATATTTCTTCTGTGGTTTGTTATTTTATTTTATCTATTTCCTTTCTTCTGTCTATCTCTTTGTTTTCTCTTTCTATTCTTACCATGGCTGTCAACTTATCTTCTAATTTTAATTCTTTTTTTTTCTAACATTAAATATAAATGTTCACCTATTTTCTTATATCTCCTTCCTAAATTAGAGAATACTATTTTTATTTTTAATCCTTCGTGATTTTCATATATTTTTTCATCTATTATAAATTCTTCTTTGTTCATTTTATTTAAATGTATATAGGTTATGTTGATATATATATTCTAGACTATCTATTGTTGATTTTAAATTTGATATTTCTTCTTTTTGTGCATTTACTGAGTTTTTACTAACTCCGGTAATTATGTTATACTGTAGTCTTTCTATCCTTATTTTTAATTCTTTACGTTTTTCAGATATTATTTATTTTAATTCTTTATATTGTTGTGGTTTTTGTACGTTATTCATCTAAACAAATATTATAAATATTATTTTGGTGGATATCTAAATCCAATTTTTATCATAAATTAATCAAATAATTTTAAATATATACTACTTCCGTAACTTTAAACAACATAGGCTTTGATACCAATGATAGGGGGTGCAGATAACTTTAATAGATCTATCGTAACTATGGATCTATTTTTATTTGTGCGTGGATATTTCTTAACTTCTTTAAATATTTTTATTTTTAGTTTATTTATTTTTATTTTATTTATGTTCATATCTTGGAGGGTGATTAAATAGTATTTGATTAAATGCTTTACTGTAGTATTCTTTAGTTTTTTCTCTTAGTCTTTGTAATTCTTCTAGATTATTTTTGAGATATTCTAAATATTCTATATCTTTTGTTCTAAAATATTCGATTAAATTCTCTTTCATAAGCATTTCTTCTAATCTTATTTCTTCCATATCTTGTCTCCAATATTTTAAATATTCATAGTTTATCATTTTATTCTAAAGTAGTTGCTTGTTTACTAGTTTTCGTGTAATATTCTATTCTAATTGTACTATAATTTATATCTGAATTAAGGTTATTAATGCTATTAATTATCTCTCTTTCTTCTTCTCTTAATGAGTTTTTTTATGTTATATAAACTGTTAGCTGTACTTTTTTCTAAATTTTCTAAGGTTTCTTTTATCCATATTAATTTTTCTTTTAGATTTTCCATTATTTCTTTGAGTCTGTTTCTATAATTAATTTCTTCATATAAATCACTTTGATTTTCTCTAATTTTTCTAATATATTTTAACATTTTAGTCTGAATAATATCCATCTGAGTAATTATCTAGGTATAGTTGTTCTATCCAATTTATAATTTCAATTTCATAGTCTAATATTTTTTCTAATATTATTCTCTTAATATATATAATTTCTATATTTCTAAGTATATATAAGATTAATATTTTAAGATTATTTGTCATTTAAAATTGGTTAAATACTTTATTATAATGTTTTTTAGTTTTTTGTTTTAATCTCATTAATTCTTCTATATTTTCACTGAGAAATTGTATATATTTTATATCTTTAGTCCTCATATATTCATCTAAATTTGTTTTCATTTGTTTTTCTGTTGATTGTATATTTTTCATATCCATTTTCCAAAATTCTAAATATATGTAATTTATCATGGTTGATATGTAGGTTTAGTATATAAACATTTGTAAGAGTAGTTAGGTAAGTGTGGTATATAATTTACTCTAGTCATAAAATATTTATCAAATATTTTTTCCAATATGATTTTTCTTATATCTGCAATTTCTATATCCTTAAGTACATATAAAACAAGTATTTTAAATTTATCTACCATATCGTCAGATAAATAAGTATTCATTTTTCATATGATGCTTTTTCAAAATATTTCCTTCAATCATACACATAATAAAATATGATCATTTTAGATTACTATATACTAGATTATTCTTAAATAACATATTCTTCGGTCACTATTAACATAGTAATTTGGATACTTTTCCCTTAAACAACGCCTCTACTCTGTCTACTCCCCTATCACGGCTTTCCTGCCTCACCAGTTTCACCTTTAGGATGACATAGTTCTTAGGGATTTTTTTTCCTTTTCCACTTTGCTAATAAACTTCTTAACATGTTATTTTTCGAATAATTCTACTATAAAGCAACTAACATGAACTTATTTTATCATATCATGATTGTTAGGAATTTATGAATTTAGCTATTCATAATCATAAATAAATATACCTGTTCTGTTAGGTTTGATAATTCTAAGTTTTGTTCATCCATAGCTTTTTCCATTGAAATATACCTGTTTTTAATAAATATTCAAAAGTTTGTTGTGAAAGAAGAGTGTTTGCTTTAACTTTACACGTAACCTATCAAAAAAGTCTTCTAAAAAGACAAAAACTAATTAAATCCTATTAATGTCTATACAATTTAAGCTATGAATAGCTTTACAAAAAGTCTATGAAGACTAAAATATCAAAGACTAATAATGACACATGTTTGCCAAAAGTCTTAAAGTAAATAGTATCTAATAATTTTACGTAAAGTTTTCAAGAAAAATATCTATTCTTCCATATGTCACTTTCAACTTTAATTAACCTGTCTCTCTATTATTGCTCCGTTGTTATCTTCTTCTTGTCGTATTTGCTGCTTTTCTATCTTTTTTTCAGTTGGCATGCTTATCTTCATTCTAGCTGTTCGTCTGGTATAACGTCATCTTCTCCTTTACATCTAGAACATTGATGGTCTGAATATTTATGTCCAATTACCTTGCAATATCTTGTTAATAATCCGTCTAAAATAAATCCTTTCTTAATTGCTCTTCCAGTAGATTATTTTTCTGGGTTAAGTAACGTCATTACCCATTATCTGACATCTTCCATATCTGTTTGTCGTAGTTCTCTTGAATTTGAATAAATCATTTTATGGTCTCTTGAATAATAGCTCCATATTGGGTTTCCATTGATATAATTATTTGCTAATTCTTGAATAATTGTAGCTAGTCCAATAAGTCGTTTATTTGTGTAGAAATCAGGTATCTCAATTTTGGATATCTCTGGCTGTTGTACAATATCTTCTGGTATAATCATATCTCTGATTAATCCTATTTTTACAACTTGTATAACTGATTTGATCTCGTCGTATAATATCTCTGCTGGTGCAGTATAAAACTTTATATAAAATAGATTTCCTTTGGTTACTCTTTTATAAGTGGTGAATATTTTATGTAATTCTTCCATAGCTGATAGTTCTTCTCCATCTTGGGTATATATGGTATTTAATAATCCATAGTCGAAACAAGTTTTTATTAAGCTTGGATTAGTTTTGGGTAGTGCGATTAGCTTGTTATGACCTTGCAATCTTTGAGTTATATAGTTTGTGTTTGGTTCTTGGATATCTGTAGCTCTGGGGTTAAGGTTTAGAAAAGTTTGTACTTTGTAGATATTTTCTATGTATCCTCGGGCTAGATGGTTATAAGTTTTTTTATCTTAGTTCAAACTATCTCGATATGTGGTAATTTGTGGGGGTATGTACAAGGGGTCTTTTTGTATTTTTGGTATAAATGGCTACTCAAATATCTTATTCATGTTCATGTTCTGGTATCTTTGTCCACTAACTCCTTTACTTGTACCTGCAATTGTAGATTGATAAACGTTATGGGTTTTATGGAGTGTCCCAACTTCTCCTTTTAGCTCTGGAATTTTAATGTCTTCCGATCGACATAGCTCTGCACACTGCTGAGTTAGCTAATTTGTAGCTTTAGACTTCAGTTTAACTTCATTAGTCTTTAGCTTTTCTATTTCATTACCCATACTGTCCACTTTCATTGAAAGCGTAGTTAGGGTTTTGAGTATCTTTTCTAAAGCATCATCTTCTATTATATCAGTCTGTGTAGCTTTGTCTTGATATATAATCTGCAATAACATTTTTGTTAGTACTAATTACTTCAATTGTAAATGTAAAATTTAATATATTCAATACTAGTCTCCGAATCTCTTTTGTTGTAACTGAATTTTGTATTTTCTTTGTTAGCCACCACCGAACCTGAGTATTATCTGTTCTCACAATAAGTTTGTTATATACAATATATGGTTCAAATGCTAATAAACATTTATATAACGAACATAATTCTTTTCTATTTATTTTCCATTTTATTTCTGTTTCATTAAACGTACCTGAGTAGTATCTGCAATGATGTTCTAATTTTTCATTTTCGTATCTATATTTAAGTACTCCTCCATAACTATATTCACTTGCATATGCTTCTACTATATATGTAAATTTTTTATTTTCATCTGGGAATTATAATTTTGGTAACTTTTTACAAAGTATTTTTATTTTTTGAACTAGTTTTTTATCTTCTTCGTTGTAATTATATTCTACATTCTTTTTTAATTTTTTCTGTAAAGGCTTTAGGTTTTATGCTAATTTTGGTATATATTCTCTTACTTGGTTTACTAATCCTAAAAATGATTGTAATTTTTTTTTTGTATGTAATTCTTCTTTTGAATTTATTATTTTTTGTACTTTATGTTGTTGCATTTTTACTCCACTTTTATCTATTTGTATTCCTAAAAATTTTATCTGTTTTTTCATAATTTTGGCTTTCTTTTCACTTAAACTTATTCCCAATTTTTCTGTTATATCTGTAAATTATCCTAATAATTTTAAATGTTCTTCTTTAGTTTTTGTATATAATAGTATATCATCTATTTATACTATACAATTAGGTAATTGTTTAAAATAACTATCCATAAAGTGTTGATATCTACCTGGTGCATTTTTATATCCAAATGGTAATACGTTCCATTCATAAAATCCTTATGGTACCGTAAATGCGGTTAATTCCTTAGATTCTTCTTCTAACTTTAAGTGGTAAAATCCTGATTTACAGTTAAATTTACTAAAATAGTTATATCCTTGTATTTGTCTTATTTTTAATATCTTATTTGGTATTGAATAATTATATGTCATAGTTTTTCCATTTAAATTTCTATAATCAATAACCATTCTACTTTTACCTCTTTTTTGTTCACTATGTTTATTTACTATAAATGCTGGACTATTGTGTTTACTATTACTTTTTTGTATATACTGTTTTTCTAATAATTCATCTATATGCATTTTAAATTCTTTTAAATCGTCAAAATTATATGTTAATGGTTTTTGAGTTATTATGCTATTTTTATCTATTAATTCAATTTTTATAGTAGTTTTATGTTTTTTCCCATCCTTTTAATGAATCTTCACTATATAATTGTCTTAATTTTTTCTTTATTATTTCTACCTTATCTATTGAAAATATAGTTATTTCTTTTTTATTTATCGAAAATACAACTAGTTCTACTGTGTCTTCTGTATTTTTTATATTTTCTAACTTTTGTGTATTTTTTTCACTTCCTTCTATCCAATCAGTTTTCTTTCTTATTTTATTAATAACTCTTTTTGCTCTTACTTTTTGTTTACATGGTGTTGTAAATCACCAATCTGTTTTAGTTATTATATGTGGGTATAATTTATCTAAAAATGACATTCCTAAAAGCATATCTTTTGATGTTAGTTCATAATTATAGATTTCTTCTATTATTATTATTTTATCCCATATCTGCATTTTTATATTTTTAGCTTTATATGTAATTAAGCTTCCTTCATTATTAAATCCTTTGACTACTATTGGTGTTTTTAATTTATAACAATTACTTTCTGGTAAATAGTTGTATCTGCATAAGTTTGCTTCTGCTCCTGTATCTATCATTGGTGTATAATACCTATTGTAATATCCTTCTACTATTATTTTTACAAGTACATATATTTTCAGATCATGTTAAAGTTCTTTTTATGAATAATCTTTCTTTATTATATGTTATAGATAATTGTGTATGTTCTATATTGTATGGTTTTACTTGTTTTAGCCATTTTATTCCTAATATTATGTCTGTTTTTTGCATTTCTTCCTTTATTTCAAATTCTATTTTTATTTTTCTGACTCCTATTATTATTTTTTTTTCTGCCGTATCTTTAATGTTTATTAGATTCCTTGGTAGATCTGGGCATATATCACTATTAGATTTTATTTCTTCACTTTTTACTAGATATTTTGCTATATAATTTTCTTCTTGTCCTGTGTTCAAGAGTATTAAATATTCTTTTTCATTTATTGTTCCTGTTATATAATATTGTTTTAAATTAACTGTTGAAGTTGTTTCATAACTTATTCTTTTTTATGAGCTTGATAATTCTGGTTTTTCATGAGCTATTCTTTTTGTTGTGCTTATTCTGTCATTTATTATTTCTAAATCTTCTTCTATATTTATGTCTTTGTAACTATAATCATTTTTATCAATTATTTTTACAAATTGTTCAAAAGGACTTTCTATTTGTATTTTATTAATTTTATTTTTTCTTGTTAGTTTATGTTTTGTTGTTAATACATATAGATTTTTACATCTTGCTGTAAATATTTTACTTCCTGGGGTTAGTTCTATTCCTAATATTTTTTAATATAATACTAATAATTTATCTATATTTTTATCTGTTACTGCTACTGAATAATTCACACTTATTATAAATTTAAATTTTTGGTATATTAAATTTCCTTTTATAGCGGTTATTATACTTTTTTCTATAGGTTTTATAATTCTATCATCGACTAAATATAATTCTATTGGTGTATCTATTCCTTCTCTAAAACATGCTTTTATCAATATCTCTGTTCCTCCAAGGTGTACATATTTTATTGGGTTTTTACTTTTTATATCGTTTATTTCTTTATTAACTATTCTTTTTGTTACTAGTGGTATACTAGCTCTTCCTTTTGCATATTTACAGTCTATTACATGTTCTTTTTGACTTACTACGTAGTATTCTTCCTTTTTTCTACTAAATATATTTTTTATTGTTGGTATTTTAAATATTTTTTCTACACTTAAGTCTAACTCTTTTCCTTTTATTTCGTTAAATATATTACTGTCAAATATTATTTTTTGATCTGTTCTTTCTTCATTTAAATATTCTTTCTTTATTATTATTTTTATATCTTATTCAGTTATTTGGTTCATTGACCATTCTCCTCCTTCGTATTAGAGTATTCTTCTTCTTCTGCTGCTATATGAGTACTAGTCTTTTAGCGAGCACTCACAAATTATAATAAATAGGAGGATGGTATTTTGAAGGGCTTTATCTCAGATTTCCAGAAATCGCTTAAGTAGATGCCGATGGTTATTTTCATCACCTCCCCATCAACAATTACCCCATTCCTATCACATCCCCGCTTCTCAAAAGGTCTAAGTAATCTATTGAGTTATATTTTTATTAGTTACCGTTTCTTTCTTTATTGTAAATGTTGAAAGAGATGTTGTGTTCAATCCGAAATTAGCTGGGATGGATACTTTAGTTGCTCAATTTGTTGCCATTATTTGTGACTTTTCATGCTTTATTATCATCGTTTTTGGTGATTATAATTTTTTTTTAAAAAAACAAAAAACTGCCATGAAAATTGGATTCGAGTTTGTGGTTTCTTGTCAATTAATCAACAACGCGTCAATTCCAAACTAGTAATATGTCAATTGGTTTTTGCTATGCTTGTCTCCATTTCATTCTACAAATTTAGGCTTTATTTACTAGGGCAAAATGGAACGAGTATATAATTAGTTGGGAATGTGTTTTACTCATGCTACAACATTTGCTTTTCAGGAGTCTTTTTATATTTTACCAATAGAAAACTTCTAGTAGTATTTTTTGTTTTTATTTTGTAAACTGTCAGTGTGGATGAGCTCAAATGGAGCTATACATTCATATATCTAATCCCCACTTGTAAGCTCTCTGCATAGTTTAATTGCTTAATTTGTTGCTAATTTGGACTTTATTATTGTTTTTTTTTTTTTGGTGATCCTTAGGTTTTGGGTTGCAGAGTAATTCATTCATTGGTTTCTAATGCACTTAGTGGTATTGGCCAACAAATTCATCATCAAAGCACTGCTGTAGCTGAGGTTTGAATAGCATTTTTATTTCATAAAATCTATAGTAATCATCTTATTTTAACTGTCTTTTTGGTAACGTCATATGTCAATGTCATTCTTCTTAGTTAAGCTTCCTCATTGGGTGGTTATATTTCGTGTATTATGTTGTCATCAAGTATTTCAACAAGAGACACCTACTTATTGCCGTTATTTACTAATGAACTCATCTTTTACATATTAAGAAAGAGTATTTTAACAAGAAAAGATGATTATACGGTCTAGGCAATTAAACAAGTATTAACAGTTGCTTCTCCATATTCTAATCAAGGGTATGTGGGGATGAAGGGACTTTCTCTTTATTCCTCTCCGGTTGTCGTCTTAGTCTGGACAGGCAAATCAAAAAGAAATAACTAGTGAGCATTTGGCCATAGATTCCAATAGTTTTCACTTTTTGGAATATTTGAAGTTGGAATTGAAGATAGAGTTGTGTTTGGTTATAATTTTTGCAAAAAGATGTTTGGAATGATACTCATGTTTTAGTCTAATTTCGTAAAAAACCTGAAATATGATTGCTATCCCACAATTTTTAAAAGCTAGCAAAACCTCTCCCAGCTTGACTAATTTACCTTAAACAAACAAGTAAATCTGCCCTAGAAGTGTAATATCACATGCTGAGTAGTCACATAATGTCAAAGATTGGATCCTATATATGAGCAACTACATGCTATTACACTTCATCAATTTTTAAATTCTATTTCAATGATCCATTTTCCGGATTGTTGTTGCACGTAATGATCAGTGGTGGAACCAAAATTTTATTAAGGGCTGTCAATATAAAAAAGTAAACACACAAAAAATCAACAAAATTTCGAAATTAGGTGTTCTTTTAAATCCTAATGTGCATTTTTTAAAAATAAACTTCTGGAAGTGAAAGTTTGTTTTAACCCTTAATGTTCACGTTTTTTTAAACAATAGAGTCCATCTTTCAAAAGTACAACAACAACATACCCAACATATTTCCCACAAGGTGGGGTCTGGGAAGGGTAAAGTGTACACAGGCCATACTACTACCTCAAATGAAGTAGAGAGGTTGTTTTCGATAGACCCCCAACTCAAGAAAAATAACAGTGTAACAAACATTAAAACAAATAACAGAATAGGATAACACACCACTAGATAATAAAAGAAACAAGACACCCATTGAGTAATACTATAAACTATCTATCCGAAATCACAAGCATCGCCAAAACACCACGAACAAGAAACTACAAGACACGCATGACACAATGACTACAAGCACAACTACATAAAGCACTCCTTCCTACTAGTAAGGACATACTCCTATCCACTAGCCCTCTACCCTAATCCACATCCTCCACACCTTCCTATCAAGGGTCATGTTCTCCGTAAGTTTAAGGGTACTGGTGTTTAAACGGGTGAGCATACTTTCTCTTCAAAACGGGTGCAGTACGCCAGACACCAGTACACCTCCCATATAATTATTGGCAAGACACAATTATTGGAAACAATATTTCACTATCGTTGGCCAATAATACCCCAACCTTTTAATGTGAAAATAAAGCTTCAGTCTAGATAGATGAGAGCGAAGCTTGAACTGAATATTAGTCTTTCTCCTTGGATCCTCTAGAAGTATCCCATAACACAAGTAGTCAATGATAGGTTGTTGCCAATCTTTCTTCACGGCTTCATAAATAGTGACGAGGTGCTCAGACTTATTTTCGTCATCCTCACCCTCATTTGGCAGAGGTACTACCCATTCTTGGCGGATAGTAACTCGTTTCTGATTCGAAAGAGTTAGGATTGAAGCTAAAGTAGCTAGGGCATCAGTTTGCTTATTTTATTTTCTTAGGATATGCTTGAGGTTTACTTATCCAGACCACCCCATCAACTTTTGAGCATAATCATGATATGTGAGTAGCTCAGTCTTTCTGACTTTATAGTTTCCCAAGAGTTGCTTGATCACCAATTGAGAGTCACCAAATACTTGTAATTGTAGTTGTTTCATAACGACTACCATATCAAGCCCGAGTATTAGCGCTTGATATTCAGTAACATTATTGGATCAACATTTTCTCAGGGTAAAAGAGTATGTGATAACCTGTCCTTGTGGGGTGACAAATACCACACCCGCACCAGGTCCACCTCGATGTGCAACACTATTAAAGTACACCTTTAATGGGTGTCTGGCTTCAATAACCATTGCATCTTCATCAGGAAGTTCATCGGTCAGTTTCAAATCATCTGGTATTGGGTGGTCTGCCAATGCTTATCATTTTCAGCCTTTTGGAAAACATACACAATCTCAAACTGTTGAAACTGAAGGTACCACCTTGTAAGTCGATCACTAAGGACTGGTTTTCATATCACAAACTTGATAGGATTTTCCCTAGGCACAAGAAGAATGACATGATCTTTAAAGTAGTATTTCATCTTTTGGATTAAGAAGGTTAGTGCCAAACACAACTTTTCAATCAGAGAGTACTTCAGCTCATTTGGTGTCATCATTCTACTTAGCTAGTAAAGAGAGTTTTCTTTGCCTTCACTATTTTCTTGAGTCAGTATTGCTCTAACCGACCTTTATTGTGCCACGATGTAGAGTATCAATAATTTTCTAGGTATAGGTGCCACAAGAACTGGAGACTTCATCAAGTATGATTTGATACTTTCAAAAGCCTTACTACAAGCTTGGTGCCATTTGAGAGGAGCATCCTTCTTCATAAGACGACTAAATGGTTGACATTTTCCAGCTAGGTTTGAGATAAACCTCTTTAAATATGTTAGCCTTCCTTGAATACCTCTCAACTCGTGAATGTTTTGAGGCTTGGACATCTTCAAAATTATATTAACCTTGGCCTGATCAATTTCAATTCCTCGGTGTCATACAATAAAGCCAAGGAACTTTCTAGAAGTAACTCCAAAGGTATATTTCAAAGTATTCATCCTAAGTTGATATCTTCAGAGCAACTCAAATACCCTTCTTAGGTCTTTTAAGTGGTCACCCTTCTTTCCTGACTTCACCACTAAGTCATCCATATAAAACTAGATATTTTTATGTAGTAGGCTGTCAAAGATATTTTGCATAGCCTTTTGATAAGTGACACCAGAGTTATTCAAACCAAAAGGCATCACCTCGTAGCAATAAATAAATTTGGGCATATGAAATATGGTAAGATCTTCATCCTTTGGTTCCATGCAGATTTGGTTATAGCCGGATGAACTATCCATGAAGGACATCACCTTATATCTAGTGGTGGCATCAATCATCAACTCTAGAATGGGAATTGGAAAATCATCCTTAGGTCAGGCATATGAGATTCTTAAAGTTGACACAAACTTGAATTTGTCCATTCTTCTTTCTCAAAGAATCACTACTTGAAATCCATGTGGGGTATTTAAATTCATGAATAAAGCCAACTCTGATGAGTTTGTTAACCTTATTTTCAATCAGTGGGACCAATTCTCGCCTAAAACATCTTTGGGCTTGCTTAACAGGGAAAACACCATTCTTGACCTCCAACTAATGGACTGTTAATTTTGGATCTAATCCGAGCATCTCCTCGTAACTCCAAGAGAAAGCATCCCTATATTATTTGAGTATATCCATATAAGTAATTTCTTCATCCATTTCTAGGAACACACTCATGTAAGTTTGTCTTGGGTCTTCATCAGTGTCAAGATTGACTTTCTTCAAGGGATTTATTGTTGTCTTCACTCCTTATTCATGTTGCGATGGAGCATCTCCAGCATCTTTCTCCTCTTGAGGATCATCATCGTTGATACATATAAGGTAACACTAAGTAATATCTTTCACCTTTTTATCAACCTTTATTCGAGATTTGACATCACCTCATCTTAGATTGTAATATGATTTGAAGAGCCCATACTTTTTCATCTTCCCCAGGTTTCTTGGTATAAACCACAATATGAGTCATGGCTTTTAAAACCTTCTTGCATGAAACCACAATTTTTGTCTGTCACCTCATTCTATAAGAAATCAAACTTTGGAAATCCTTCTGTATCTTAGATGGAGAGTGTCTTGCTATGTTATAGACAAATTCTTTGGTGCTTGCTGTTTTTCTTCAATTTAGTGGGCCCAACCTCTCAAAACCAAAAGTTTTTGTAGTTGGTTATCCCAATCGATCAAAGACAGAAGGCCTTTTATTGGAAATAGTAGATTCCTCTTCTACAGTGATGTAGTCACTAACCACCCTTCTTATGGAGATGCAAACTGGAGGTGGCTGCGTGTACCCTAGGATTTCACGTGCCGACTTGGTTGTACTTTCTAACAGAAGTTTTCCCAACCTTTTTGGCTCATTAGGATTATATCCAGCCTTTGCAAATAGCCTATATGCATTTGGATCAAAGCCGTCTTTTGTATGCTTCGTAGGGAGTGTTATCTCTTGTGGCAGATTTTGTGCCATAAATTCTCCAAGTATCCTTGAGGATGGGTTTGTTGCATCAATATGCTTGATAGGTAGAGTTAGATCTCCTAGTACATTATCTTGGGCATCAGACAAAAGATTTTTCTCTTTCTTACCTTTGGTATGTAGCAGAGAATATGAGTTGCCTTTTTTTCCGTAGATGCGATGCTTTCTTTATTCGAAGTGGAGAGAGACTTATTGGTGGTGACTTTTTTGATATCTATCATGAACTTCTTAGATTCAAGATCATCACACTTGATCCTTGTGACATCATATACCCTTTTCCCATTCACAACGTAACTCTTCAAGTAGAATTTTTCATCGGCAAAGTATGACTTAGCTTCAGTGAATGGCTTATCATCGGCAACTATCTTTCTTTTCACTCTGCCTTCAAGATACTTCAAGCATTTATAGTAAGAGGATGGGACAGTTTTATTCTCCTGCACCCAAGGCATACCAAGCAATATGTTGTATGAAATCTGTAGACACGTGATTTTTGACCCTCCCCAAGTGTAATAAATATATTTTCGATATTAAATATTTATATTTGATTCAATATCATTTTAATTCTTATTTTATTTTTAATAAATTTTTAGTCAAAAAATAAATAACTAAATGAAGTTAATTTTAGGATATTATTTTATTTTATTCCAATTTTAAAAAATAATACAAAAATTTTAAAAAATATGTTTCTTTTAAAATAAATAAGTTAGTAGTTTTAGTACTATCTTAATTATATTTATTATTGACTATTTTTATTTTTTTATTATATTTTCTAAAATATAAAAATTAATTAGTTATTATTATATTATATTATATTATATTATATTATATTATTTTTATTGTTATTATTATTATTATTAGTATTTATTTATTTATTTATTATTTTTATTTTTATTTGTTATATTTATTATCTTCTTTTAAAAAAAAATTAAATTTTAAAAATCCTATCATATCCTAAACTATCCCAACCACCCCAACCTTCTCCTCCAACCCCCTCAACTCCCTCAACTTCCCACTTAATACCTTATATAACAAACACAAAACACACACACAAGAGGAAAGAGAGAACATTTGGTAAAAGAAAAAAAATGGAGTGAAAACATTGAAGAGAAGGGAAAACAGTAGAAAGAAACAAAAGGAAAAAAAATAAAAAGAAAAGAGAACATACATCAATTCTGGAGAGAATAACATTTGGAGAAGACAAAAAAGAGGCAAAAAACAAAAATTGGAAAGAAACAAAAGAAGAAAAAAAAAACAAAAAATAGAAAGGAAAAAATAAAGCAAAAAAAGAAGGGTTAGGGTTTGAGTTTGGGTCTTGTTCGAGTTTCCGGTGATGACATTCTTGCATCTATACTTGATTTAATTTTTAATACAGGTTTTATCTCATCTTGTATCATATTTCATAAGTTTATCATAAATCAAAGCATGAATGAAGTTGTTCCAACGACTTGTTACATTATTTAGCGTGTTTAATTGGTTATTTTTATATAGTTCGCACTTTATGTATTTGTCTATCACTCGTTTATTGGCTTGGAATAATGTTGGTTAGATTAGTTTTGAATTTTGAATGATATTCTTTTAAAAACATTAATAATATTAAAGGATTGTAAAGTTACGTATAGTTTATGAATAATTAGAAAGTAGTTAGGGTAAATCTTACTATGTGACCCATGCATGCATGAAAAAAAAAAGAATAAAAATACACCCACATGCACACATTTTACTACACTAAACAAAGATATCAATAGAGAATTAAAAAGAGAAACAATGAGCAAAAAGGAAAAAAAACAAGGGAGAAAAAAGAAATTCTTTGATGTTTCTTTCAAAGCAGAAGTTTTTTTTATAGTTTGAATTGGAAAGGTTTGTCTTTGTTGTGTGATAGTGTTGTAATTTTGTTCCATGAATACGGGCCCTAATACCAAATAACTTTTCTTCCTCTTTCAATCTCCCCTTATTTATTAATTTAATTATAATATAGTAACCCATATGATCTTATTATAAGTTTAGGACTCCCTCTTACATTGTTTTCTTGAATTAATAGTTCCTCCTCTTCATCAGAAAATTGTGCTTTTCCTTTTTTTTTTTTTGGCCAAGCTATTTTTTTTACTATTTATTTATTTATTATGATTATTGGCCATTGAAAGAGGGATTGGAATTGTGGGGTTGAATTCTTGAAAATGAAAAGAGTAAAATGACTAAGATAAAATTGTCTCAAGTTCACAAGAGATGAAACTAATGCCTTTAGCACTAGACGAGCTTTAGGCATGTTTTAAAATATTTATCTCAATTAAAAATGCGGCGTACACATCTTTTTGAGACGTTAAAAATAATTTGAGGATGCAACAATGCACCTCGACAAAGATTGTCTTAAAAATTAATTAAATTTCACCGATTTGTTTAATATAAAATATATAGACAGTTTTAGTATAATAAATATGAGCGAAATTAGGCCTCAACATAATTTTTCAAAAATAATTTAAGTCAAGATAAGTCAATAAAAGTGACCTTGCTAGAACCACGGGACTCGAGGGGTGCCTCACACCTTCCCCTCGGTCAACAGAATTCCTTACTCAGTCTTTTATTTCCGCAGACCATAATAAAGAGTCATTTCCTTTGACTAGGAATTCAAAAAGGTGAATTGGAACACCATAACTCAATTCCAAGTGGTGACTCTGTAATTAAAACAATCCCTACTCAAAACCATCACTTTAATTGGAAAAATCCTTCGACTTCGACCTTCAACTCCTGCGAGTGAAAAAGGGGTGTGACATCTCTGGCAACTCTGTTGGGGAATAATAAGAATTTGAGCTTTTTATATTGACTTATACTTGCTTTAATTATTGTTGATATTGTGTTTGTTGGCCTTATGTGCTACTTGTCGCTTATTTACTACTTTGATATTGATTGAACTGTATTATATAATGTCTTTTCTTACGCACCCCCTCTGAGTCTCTGAAATAGGATAGAAGGAATGTAGCGCATGCATCCTACTTTCTTTTTGAGATAGCCGGAGTGTCAAGGCACCTGATGAAGGATTATAGTCACACATGTTAGGCGGGGTTCGGATCAGCAACGAAGGCGGTGTTGCCCTGCTACCGACCAAGTTGTCCCTCCCAGGCTCGAGTGTCCGCTCGGGTAATCCAGTCTAGACACCTATCCCTATTAGGCTTAAACTTAGAAGAACTGAAGACTTAGAATCTGGTTATCCTTATTAGGTGCCGCTTTATTTGCATCATATGCATTTGACTTAGCGAGACTCGGCACAGGGGTCGGGTTTGTCTAGGACAGGTGACCTACTTTATAAAGACCAACATGTGCATCCTACGTGCTCTTTGACATTTGTTTGGAAGGCTGTTTGTTTGTTGACTGGCTTTAGGCAACTTTAATATGCAAGAGATTAAATTATCCTCACATTTAGTGAATCATCTTTTTTAAAAAAGAAAAATTTTATTTTTAAAAGAGAGAAATTTTTTTAGTAACATAGTTTTACGGTCTTTATGAACTACGAGGGTCTGATTCTCACTCTTTAGTGGGATACGTAAGAAGTCCTTCCCAGGATACGACCCTATCTTTTGAAAAATTATTCATAGGTTTATTGAGAAATATTTTGAAAATATGATTACTTTAATAATTATTCTTCTAATCCTTAAGTCCAATTTTTAGGTATCTTAATAGCCCTGAATCTTTACGGATCATGAGGCTAAGTTTTTCACAAAATAAAAAATATATATATATCTTAACAGCCCTGAACCTTTAGGGTTCTTGAGGTTGCGTTTTGTACGACATAATTTTCACGAACTACGCACACCTGATTCTCATCTTAATGATATACGTAGGCAGTCCTTCATGTATTCGGTGATTTTAAAGAAAGAAAAAAAATATATTTGTGTTTCCTTCTAAACAAATAAAAAAGAGAGTTTTTGATTTGTATATAAAAATAAACTAATTTGTTTTCAAAAATAAAAAAGGGTTTTTTATCATTATCTTTCAATTCAAAAAATAAAAAAAAGAAAAAATAAAATAATAATAAAAAAAGTCTTTCTCATTTCTCAAATTACAAGAAAAATGTGTTTCTTCATATCTCAAGCTTCGAGAACTACACACACCTAATTCTCATCTTAGTGAGATACGTAGGCAGCCCTTCTAGGGTTCGATGATCTTTAAAAAAAAAAGATAAAAGAAAAAGAGTTTTTGAAAAAATATTGCATTTTGACTCATTTGCTATTTCTTATACAGTTAGTTTAAAGTGGTTAGTTTGTGGTATTTTGGATGGTCCCCCATATTACACCAAATTCAGGGAAGAGAGTCATGTCCAGCAAGAATATAGAGAGTGAAATCATGGATCAGACAAAGAGTCAGGAAAATGAAAGGTTATAGCAAGAGATTGTGAGTTTGAGGCAACAAATGTTGGAAATGTATCGATCTTGGGCCAGTGGGCTGCCTCCTCCTCCATTTTCCACTATTGACCCTACAAATACCTTGAGTTTTTCACCAATATTACAAGGTCAGTTTTCTGCCGTT
Source organism: Capsicum pubescens (assembly GCA_030864215.1). NCBI lineage: Eukaryota > Viridiplantae > Streptophyta > Magnoliopsida > Solanales > Solanaceae > Capsicum > Capsicum pubescens. The sequence goes on along the minus strand of CM061540.1, from coordinate 275,176,336 downwards.
GGTTATGTGCCACAACATGTCTCAGAATCTACTCCAAGCCAAAAGCATCCCAATGTTTCCATCACTCATTCTCTAGCTCTTCAGTAAAAATCTACCACATCGATGACACCATCTATAGTCCTTTCTTCTGTTGCTCAACCCTCTACTCAGGTTTGTACCTTGGCTTTTTATCCAGCGATTATGCTTCCCCAATATGCTAGTGAGTCGATGTTCGACACTCTTGATGATCACTATTATACTCCTGGGCCCACATCTATGTTAATTGGACCACCAAAATTTCTTACTAAGAAGTCTGATATGGAAGAAGAGCAAGAAAAAATAGCTAGGAAAATGAACAACACAGAAAAGGCTATGAAAAATTCTTAGGAAATTGTGAATTATGAAGATAATGCATACAAATACTGGGACATGTCTTTAAGTGTTTAACTTCCTCCAAGTCTTGAGATATCAAAATTTGAGGAACATGATGGGTACGAGGATTTTGTAAAATACTTGGGACGATATTGCCATTAGTTGAGAGAGACTGAAGGGAAGAAGAAGGAAAACGTACCTATTATCATTACAGGGGAAAAACAGAGCTCAAGAGGTCCAACTTATCAATATTGTCAGTTTCAATCTCGAGCTTGGACATTAAATCCCTGTGCTCACCTGCAACAAGGTTCCTCTTTGGAAAATCTAAGACATTTTATTCCACTTCCTCAGTATCCTTTGAACAATGCACAAATGTATGATCATCCGTTTTCTTATCCACAATGGCATGCACCGGTCCCCCAACATCATCCACTACTCTCACATATTTATCAAGAAACTTCTAAGTCCAAGTTTTAATCGAGGCCAGAGTTTGCAAAGAGGAGAAAGTCAAGGACTAATTTTACACCAATTGAGGAGTCATATTCCAGTTTATTCCAGAGATTGAGAAAGTTGGGCACACTCACTTCTCTCCTTGAGTGTAATCCTGATCAACATTCAAGAAATTTTGATCGTCATGTACAATATGCATATCATTCTGATATTCAGGATCACAGTATTGAGGATTGTCGTGCTTTGTAAAAAGAAATAGAAAGTATGATTTAAGAAAAAATGATTGTAGTGTAAAACATTGACACTACGAGCGTCACACAGAATCCTTCATCAACACATGGTAATGCATAATACGTAGGAAATAATGAGTTAAGCATGGGGATCCAGAATTTATTTGTTGAATAAAATGTGTTGGACAGTAGTGGAAGCTCTAGTCATGTTGATATGCAAACCAGTGGCTAAGATTTCAAGCTCAACAATTGAGAAATCATTTCTTTCCTTACTTGAAAGGATTGTTGGTAGTTTGTTTTGTTTTTTTTTCTATTTTTTGAATTATTTCAGGATTGTAGTTTGAAATTTATCTTGTTTTGTTTGTCTGTCGTTTTTGTTTAAACCCTTCTATCTTTAATTTTAACGAAATGTGGTGTCCTTGTTGTTTTGTCTTGTTTTTAAGTTGTTTGTTTGTCTTCTTTACACAATACATTTTATGTTGATTCTAGTGTTATGACATGCCTACAAAATTTTCAGCCGAATCTTAAATTCCAGCTTAATTATGAAACAATAAATAAGAGAGCTATAGTTAGAAAACGAGAGCATCTGAGAAAATAAGTAAAGTGTTGAGGTGTTTGGGGACATAGTTACAACCTCACTTGAATATATTGAGGCAATCACTTTGTGAATAAAAATGATTTGGTCTTCATTGAGAAGGTCCATCTCAAATATTTTGAATGAGATCAATCAGAGGATATATAGTTTCCACAGTCAGGAGAAGCAAAAGGAAGTTAGCTCAAAAAATAAAGGCAGTCATCTATTGTGAGGAAAGTACAACATATGTAGGCTTGTATATTTCATGTGCACGAGAAGCAGTGACATACGTGCTCAGTTAAAATTAATAGTGGAAAAGATGAGTACGATTTTTATGTTCACTCTCAGATTGCATGTTAAGTACTTGCGTTTTTAAGGATTGATATGACGAAGGCATTTCATTCTGCTATCCAAATGTTGTGTCATCCTTTGTTACCCCCTTTGAGCTTTAATTTTAGTTTCTTTCATACACCTCTTTTGGAATTAAAATAGAGTCTGAAAAAAATAAAATAAAAAAAAATAAAAGTGTCAAGAAAGAGAGATATAGTCAGAAGAAGTGCCAAAAAAATAGAGTCAGCGAAAAAAAATATCTGTCTCTCTCTCTAAAAATAAAGCCAAAAAAAAGAGAGAAAAAGTTAGAGAAAAAAATCAAGCAAAAGAATAAGATGCCTGAACTACGTTTGACCTGATTCTTGCTATGACAAGATACGTAGGCAGCCCTACTCCAGAGTTCGGTCCAACCAAAAGAAAATTCAAATTACCCAGAATGAAATGAAACTGGGGCAAAAGTTTATTTCCTTAAAAGAGTCGATTACAAAAGTTGTATGCTTTACCCAATGTTATGTAAATTTTTGAGCCTCATGCCACCCTTTCTTTCTAACCCTTTCCAAAAGTCAAGTTACAACCAAAGAAAGACTTTCAGATCAATCTTTAAGAATGTTGAGGCTAAACATGTTATGGGTGCATGATATTTCATATTTTGGGTATTATTTTTCTTATATATATATATTTGAAAAGAATGAAAATGAGAGTCTGATTGGTGAAAACCCTCTTGGACACCATAAGGCAACAGTGAGTTGTGAGAATAATGAAATGAGAGAGTCTTATTGGTGAAAACCCCTATGGGCACCATAAGGAGACTGTGAGTCGATAAAGAAATGAAAATGAGATAGGCTCGTTGGAGAAAAACTCAGTGAGGCGTCACTAGCCGAAGGAGAATTATAATACAGAAAGAACAAGTTCAAGATTGGATCAATTTCAAGTTTAATAAGTGGAAAAAAGTTGATAATGATTGGTGTGATTAGATCAGGTTCTTTAATTCAAAATACATGTCATAATCATTAGAGTTGACTATCATTTTCAGATAAATTTTTCTTTTCGCTATTTTTAGAAAAGGACATTCATTGTCTTTCTTCTTTCTCTATATTTCTATTTTGTTTTTATGAGTCGGTTATTCAAATGGAAAATCATTATTATTTTTTCTCGTGTCTTTGAGTCAAGTCCATGTCAAAACAAGTGAGAAAGGATCTCAAAACTTGCTACTAACTTCTTCAATTGCACAAACCAAGATAAAAAGCCAACACATAAAAGAGACATGATTGTGAGCCGAAATAAGGCATGCAGAAAGTTTTGTCAATAGACGAGTCTGGAAACTCATGGAAATACCAAGGTTCAAAGGGTTTATTTGAGGAGCATGGCAAAGCAGAGATACTGTGTTTGTTTCAGAGTCACTTCTAATAATCTAAATTCGGGTCAAAATGATGCAGCAAGTTGGTGACAGATGCTAATGGTTGGAAGCAAGATTAAATGTGACGAGGGAAAGAGTGATTGACACGAAAGCTAAAGCCATAAACCTGCCACCATGTTTTTGAACTCACAAATTTTCTTTGATGAAATAGGAAACATGTTACCTTCAAATCAAAGACTTCAGAGCATAAATATCAAGGGCTGCAATGCCCCATTTCCACAAATGCAGGAAGCAATGTTGCTGCATAGGTTTAATAATCAAATTATAGTAAAATTCATCATCCTATATCCCTCGGAGGCATACTTCTTTATCCAGGTATTTCAGTTTTCAATTGCTAGGTGATATACTTCTTAAATTGAACTTTGATTCCTATAAAATGTACCTTTTAGTCGAGTCATTCCTCTTGATTCCTATAAGACGTACCTTTTAGTCGAGTCATTCCCCTTTATTCCTATAAGATGAACCTTTTAGTCGAGTCATTCCCGTTGATTCCTATAAAACTTACCTTTTAGTCAAGTCATTCCCCTTGATTCCTATAAGACGTACCTTTTAGTCGAGTCAATCCCCTTGATTCCTATAAAACGTACCTTTTAGTCGAGTCATTCCCCTTGATTCCTATAAGACGTACCTTTTAGTCGAGTCACCCCCCTTGATTCCTACAAGATGTACCTTTTAGTCGATTCATTCTCCTTGATTCCTATAAGATATACCTTTTAGTCGAGTCATTCCTCTTGATTTCTAAAAGATGTAGATGTACTCTCTATTTGAGTCATTTTATTTAACCCCTAAGAGATGCACTTCCTTATCTAGGTGATTAAGATTCATGTGTTAGGAGACGTATTTTCTAATTTTGGTTATCAATTTTACTCTGAAGAGACGTATTTTTTTTGCAGGGCTTTGATTCACACTCTTTTTGTACTTTTCAAAAATTGTAATCTGATGATGCTCACAAAATTTTCTAGTACAAACTGAGGCAAAAAAATTTGTTTGTTTTTATTGAATTTTACTTTCTGCTCAGGACCCGACTGAAGAATAGGGTGAAGAAAGAGAAAGTCTAGGATCCCGCCTGAGAACAGGGTGAAGAAAAAGGAAGTCCAAGAGCCCACCTGAAGAATAAGGTGAAGAAAAAGAAAGTCCACGAGCCCGCCTGAAGAACAATGTGAAGGAAAAGTAAGTCTAGGATCCCGCCTGAAGAATAACGTAAAGAAAAAGTAATTCCAGGAGCCCACTTGAAGAACAGGGTGAAGGAAAAGTAAGTCCAGGAGTCCGCCTGAAGAACAGGGTAAATAAAAGGTAATTCTAGGAGCCCGCCTAAAGAAAAAGGTGAAGAAGTAACAAGTCAGGAGCCCGCCTGAAGAATAGGGTAAAGAAGTAACAAGTCAGGAGCCCACCTGAAGAACAGGGTGAAGAAGTAGCAAATCAGGAGCCCGTCTGAAGAATAGGGTAAACATTATCAGTTGCAAGTTCAGGAGCCTGCCTGAAGAATAGGGTGAAGATTTTCAAGTCCAAGCCAGAATAAAATCTGAAGAATAAATTAATTGTTAAGTTCCCTTCTAATGCCAAAAGCCAACGAGGAGGAACATTTCGTGTATCAAGTTCAACTCAGAATAATGATTATCTAACCATTTGAAAAGTCATGAAGATTCAAGTCAAGATTCCAAAAATAGCAACACAGATACGATCTTTCACTTGCATCTTCGTTTTATTTTTGTTATTCATTTGGATGTAAAAGCAGAAGCCACGAATCGAAAACTCGATGGAACCTGACTCAACCTCTAGCTCATTTTCTCCCCATTTTGCCTTTTTGAACTACTCGTGGCCTGATTTCCTTATAACCCGGGATAGGTAGGCGGTCCAAAACTAGGACTCGGTCACATCTTTTATTTTATTATGTTTTATTTTATCTTCGCTTTTTGAATAATAAGAGGATCAAAAATCATATCTTTGTCTATTTCTTTGTATGAAAACTCTTTGAGATTTCAAACAAAGAGGGACAAAATGTAGTTTGACCCTCCCCAAGTGTAATATATATATTTTCGATATTAAATATTTATATTTGATCCGATATTATTTTAATTCTTATTTTATGTTTAGTAAATTTTTAGTTAAAAAATAAATAACTAAATGAAGTTAATTTTAGGATATTATTTTATTTTATTCCAATTTTAAAAAATAATACAAAAATTAAAAAAAATATTTTTCTTTTTAAATAAATAAGTTAGTAGTTTTAGTACTATCTTAATTATATTTATTATTGACTATTTTTAAATTTTTATTATATTTTTCTTAAATATAAAAATTAATTAGTTATTATTATATTATATTATTTTTATTGTTATTATTATTATTATTATTATTATTATTTATTAAATATTTTTATTTTTATTTGTTATATTTATTATCTTCTTTTAGAATTTTTTTTTTGAAAATCCTATCATATCCTAAACTATCCCCACCACCCCCACCTTCTCCTCCAACCCCCTCAACTCCCTCAACTTCCCTCTTAATACATTATATAACAAACACAATACATACACACGAGAGGAAAGAGAGAACATTTGGTGAAAGAAAAAAAATGGAGTGAAAACATTGAAGAGAAGGGAAAACAATAGAAAGAAACAAAAGGGAAAAAAAAGAAAAAGAAAAGAGAACATACATCAATTCTGGAGAGAATAACATTTGGAGAAGACAAAAAAAGGCAAAAGACAAAAGTTGAAAAGAAACAAAAGAAGAAAAAAAATAAAAAAACAGAAAGGAAAAAATAAAGCAAAAAAAGAAGGGTTAGGGTTTGAGTTTGGGGTCTTGTTCGAGTTTTCGATGACGACGTTCTTGCATCGATACTTGATTTAATTTGTAATACAGGTTTTATGTCATCTTGTATTATATTTCATAAGTTTATCATAAATCAAAGCATGAATGAAGTTATTCCAACGACTTGTTACATTATTTAGCGTGTGTAATTGGTTATTTTTATATAGTTCGCACTTTATGTCTTTGTCTATCACTCGTTTATTGGCTTGGAATAATGTTGGTTAGATTAGTTTTGAATTTTGAATGATATTTTTTTTTAAAAAATTAATAATATTAAAGGATTGTAATGTTACGTATAGTTTATGAATAATTAGAAAGTAGTTAGGGTAAATCTTACTATGTGACCCATGCATGCATGAAAAAAAAGAATAAACATACACCCACATGCACACATTTTACTACACTAAACAAAGATATCAATAGAAAATTAAGAACAGAAACAGTGAGCAAAAAGGAAAAAAACAAGGGAGAAAAAAGAAATTCTTTGAGGTTTCTTTCAAAGTAGAAGTTTTTTTTTATAGTTTGAATTGGAAAGGTTTGTCTTTGTTGTGTAATAGTGTTGTAATTTTGTTCCATGAATACGGACCCTAATACCAAATAGCTTTTCTTCCTCTTTCAATCTCCCCTTATTTATTAATTTAATTATAATATAGTGACCCATATGATCTTATTATAAGTTTAGGACTCCCTCTTACATTGTTTTCTTGAATTAATAGTTCCTCCTCTTCATCAAAAAATCGTGCTTTTCCTTTTTCTTTGGCTATTTTTTTTTTTTTTATTTATTATGATTATTGGCCATTGAAAGAGGGATTGGAATTGTGGGGTTGAATTCTTGAAAATGAAAAGAGTAAAATGTATAAGATAAAATCGTCTCAAGTTCACAAGAGATGAAACTAATGCCTTTATCACTAGGCGAGCTTTAGGCACGTTTTAAAAGATTTGTTTCAATTAAGAATGCGGCGTACGCTTCTTTTTGAGACGGTAAAAATAATTTGAGGATGCAATAATGCACCTCAACAAAGATAGTCTTAAAAATTAATTAACTTTCACCAATTTGTTTAATATAAAATATATAGACAGTTTTAGTATAATAAATATGAGCGAAATTAGGCCTCAACATAATTTTTCAAAAATAATTTAAGTCAAGATAAGTCAATAAAAGTGACCGTGCTAGAACCACGGGACTCGAGGGGTGCCTCACACCTTTCCCTCGATCAATAGAATTCCTTACTCAGTCTTTTATTTTCGCAGACCATAATAAAGAGTCATTTCCTTTGACTAGGGATTCAAAAAGGTGACTTGGAACATCATAACTCAATTTCAAGTGCCGACTCTGTAATAAAAATAATCCCTACTCAAAACCATCATTTTAATTGGAAAAACCCTTACTCTTCGACCTTCAACTCCTGCGAGTGAAAAAGGGGTGTGACAAAGTCTTGGTATTGATCACATGCATCAACATATTTAATCGAAAATCATGCATACCAATCCCTAACTTTGTATATCCTATGGATATCTGACCCCCTTGGTTGAATCCTTAGATCATCAAATGACTTTCACCAAGTTCATCAGTTGCAATGCCATGTTTCTTCATTGTGCGAACAGGCAGGATGTTGACTCCGGATCCCTCGTCTATCAATATTCTATTTACCTTCTTTACTAGAATATGACCCATCATGTACAAGGGATGGATGTGTAGGGTTTCACCAAGCATAAGATCATTATTTGTAAATGTGATATTTTTATCAGATACATGTTCTTCTTGTCTAAGAGGTTTTTTAGGCTTTTCAGAAAATGAAGGAACTTCCATCGGTGGGTTTTTACCCTTTGGCTTCTATGCTAATATTAAAGAAAAATGCCTCGGGGTTGACTTGAGCATTCTTTGCACTAAAAAAACTTGGCAAGAATTTTGCCACAGTTACAGGATTTTGTGGTTTTTGGTAGTGATGCTCTACTACCTTTGTCTTCTTCAAAAGCTTAACTAACCTCTATTTTCTTAGTTTTTTCACTATCCTCCTTCTATTTGGCTGCTTGGATGACTCTTTTTGTAGATTTGTCTTCTTGCATCTGCGCTTGGTCACCAAAGTCCAATCTTCATCATCACATTTATCAACTAAATACTTGTCAAGCTCAAGGGGTTCCTCTTTACGCTCTATAAAAAATATTTAGATCAGATCAAGTGAGCCAAAAGTGATAGAGATTTGATGAGAACTGGATTTCTCATCATTGAAGAAGATCTTCTTCTAGTCTGATAACTGTATGACTTTGTCCTTGAAGACAAAAACTTTTTTCAGTGGGTGACCCATAAGTCTATGATATTTGCAATAATTTGGGTCATTGGTCCTTCCAGCTTCGTCGGGTCGCTTCATCTCTGGCAATTCAATAAGCTTATGATCCAAAAGTTCATTGAAAATCTCGGGAACATCAAAATCAAGAAAGGGGTACTCCTTTTCTCGCATCTCATTCGAAGTTAACTTCTGATTTAAATGCGCTTGGGAAGTTTTCTTTACACTCTACTTCTTGCTCACCTTTGTAGTGAACTTTACGGGAGACACGTCGATATTCATGGATTCTATATTGTCATTTTTAGGGACAAACTTGCTCTATCTTTTGGATTCCTACTTATCATTTCCCCTTCAAGGGTCATGGATAGACACTACTCCCTTTTCGAAAGAAGACATGCTCAACTCTATACCATGTGTACGTGCAGTTAACTCTTCAAAGGATTTTGGCTAATGCCTTGCAAGATATAGAGAAGCTCCAAGTTAGATGCATATCTCCATTGCAGAAGTTTCACTGAACCTATCTTTGTAGTTTAGGCTCGCATTTCTCCATTGATTGATGAAGCCAATGACTGGATCATCTTTTCTTTGATAAGTATTTATGATCTCTACCATCCTCACTGTATGCTTTGTGCTACATAAGAGATTTAGGAATTTATGCTCTAATTGCTTCCAGCTATCGATGGAATTAGGCTCAAGCTCCGTGTACCAATCGAAGGCATTTTCTTATAAGGAACAAACAAATTGTTTGACAAGATAGTCACCATAGGTTCTAGCATTATTACATGTCTTAACAAAGTGTACAACATGTTTCTTCGAATTTCTTTCGCCCTCAAATTGTTGAAATTTGGGGGTTTGATAGCCAACAGGTATTTTGAGGCTATTAATCCTGTATGTGTAATGCTAGGCGTATGTCAGGGAAGACTTTGTGACAACATCATACTTGTCTTTGAGCGTCCTTTTAATGAATTCCTTTAATTGATCAATCGGGATCATTCCCTCAGAAGAGACTTGTACCTTCTTAGCTGGTGGTGTTTTTTTTGTAGTGTGTTCTATCTCGTGAAATTCTGGAGCTTTTCCAGGTTCATGGCTAGACTTTCTGTCTATTAAGCCATTCATTCTATCCACCAATTTATCATTTCGAGCATCTTAATTTTGCACATACTTTGTTAGACATTCAATTGCTTTCGTCAGGTTTGAAATTACTCCTCCATATATGAGGCATCAGTTACCATTGCTTACATGATCACTGGAGAAATTAGAGAGTAACAGGGATTGGCGCATAAGTTGATCTTCAAAGTGCTTAGCTTATGCAGTAGAAATGGAGATGATGCATTGGTTGAATGCCCATCGTTCTTTGCAATAGATTATTTCAAACCAGAGTGCTAAAGTAGAGCATGAGTCTTCTTAAGTGATTTTTCCACATTGATTAATTCTTCTGAAGCATTTGTATGGGACCTCGCTCCTTTTGGGGTTGAAGATCCAAAGATTGGAGTTGGTGCGAACGACACTTGATGTGTTTGTTGTCCTAGTATGCAATCATTGCTCCTTGTGACAACTCCAAAGCTTCCAAAAGTAACACTAAGGATGCTTTCCACTTCACCAGAGAATTTGGAATCAACAGCCTTGGAGGAAGTTGATTGAGAATTGACCTTCTTGGAAGTCATTTCAGTCTTCTTGAACTTTGATGTTGGAAGTGTTGATGTGAGAGGTTAAGATTGTCCCACTGGGCATGCCAGAATTTATTGGACAATAAAATTTTGAGATAAAAAAATAAATAACATTGACAAGAAAAATATTACAACAATCATTTTATTGATTTCAATATGTGAGTATTACAATCTCTATAAATCCTCTGATTTGCCTTTCCAAATATAAATTCATGGACTTTGAGCTTGATCTTGAATTTGAGCGTGATTTGCAGATTTGATGAATTTGATCTTGACTTGTACTTGAGTTCAAGGGCTTTTGGGCTTGTTCATGAATCTTGTGGTCTTGATCTTGAATCTTGATGAACTAGATTTGAACACTTGAGCTTTATCGAGAAATCACAATGTTTGATCCACGAGCTTTCTCTTACTTCTTGCTAGAGTTCTTGATCTTTAATCTAAATTATGTGACACGATCCAAACCAGGGCCTAGCCATGTCGGGCATATCAAGTACGACCAGGGATGGAGACCGCCCCCAATACCCAATCGTAACCGCCCTGCACCCTATGTTGGGTCAATTCCAAACATATAACAAGATAACGCAACAGTAATTAAAAGATATTTAATAAAGTCCATAATAATTACCAACCAAATATCCAACAAAATGTCCAACCGGTGTTAACTCCAATGCCAATACCAATACCAAGGCTGACACCCATACCGACACCGCCCATGCCTATAGTTGTCTGACAAAGCCTCAAACCAGAATCAATAACATTCAGTCGAGACATGCCCCTTACCATAGAAAAAACCAAACTAAGGAAATAACAAAAATAATAAAAGTCCATAGCATGAAATGAAGCCTTCCAGGGTATGGAAACTCACCGCTTCAGTTTGACTCAAAGATATCCCCGAATCCAAGTCACTGAGAAGGAGTAGTAGTATGGCCAGTTCTTGCATCGCATGGGTATACAACACCCGAAGACGGCTAGCGGAATAAACGCTAACATGTACTCAGGAATAAGGATAAAATAATGTCAGTAATTCAAAACCAAAGTAAATAACCATATGCAATCACATTTATGCATATATATATCGTGTCGAGAAAGGGATCCGAGTTTAGCATGCATTTAAATTCTTTACCTAGGCTATGTAGCTTTGCCATCATAATCTACCCATGGGCGATATGGGTCCAGTGTTGCCCCCTAAATGGGCCCCTGTGCGTGTAGCCGCATGAACTAGAGATATCATAGGGGTCGAGTATTCCCATATACCCTTCGCCCTCCATGATAAATATATATACAAGTATAAACTTGGGGGATTCCCATGTACCCCACAAATATATGTTCACCGAGACCAACCCTCATGTCCGCAGACATGAGTTTCTTGTGTCTGTCCATCAGACTCACACCTTCATGGTTAGCTATCACAACCCCATTATTGCCCAATTAAAACATTTAGCACGTAACCAAACCACCAATTTAGGAAGTCTATTATCAAGGCATTATGAAGTGTTATCGTCATACCGATGATAACTTGTAAGCAATGTCAATAGCCAATACTTAGGGGATTCCCATGTACCCCTCAAGATTTTCAATTAGGCTAAAGCCGTGTCTACCAAGGCCTTTCCAAACCATTTAATATCAACCAAACCAATTTAGGTTCCATTACCATATTATGAAATGCAAGGATTTCAAGAATAGTCAAACTATGTGACAAAAATCATTCTCCTTGGCATTTTAACAAACATGTTGAGGGCATAAAGTTTCTAAAACCAAAAATCAAGCAACAATTGAACATTCTATGTAACCACATGTTCAAACCGTAATTATAACATGAAACCATAAGAAAATCATGGGAAACTTTATCCAACCATAAACAATCAATACCCCCAACATAAATTTCAAACCAAAGCAATACCACAATAATACCATGAAAACCATTCATTGAAACATGCTTTTAGTTGAACTAATAATGAGGGAGGAGTAACATATCTTAGCCACAAAGAAAGATGGAGAGATTCACTCTTGAGAGTCCCTAATTGATTCCCTTATAGAAACCCTAGATTTTTCTTGAATCAAAAGCTTGAGAGAGATTTTAAGAGTGTTTGATTTAGAATAATAGGTCAATGAGGTCAAAAAAGGTGTTTTATGTCGTGGGATCAAAAGGAATTAAGAGGAGAAATATCCAGAATACCCCCAACTTAACATTGTAGAAAACTCACAGGTGGGTATGAGTTGACCCTTCAACTTATCACCAAATCATACGACTGATACCCACAGTTGTCACTAGGTCAGAAAGTTGGACACCACATTCTGCCCAACATACGACCCCCTTGCCCAACCTATCACCATACCATACGACTAGTACCATATAGTCGTACCCTAAGTAGAATATCAAGGGCTAGATAATGGATAACATATGGCTCCAATATACCACTCGTACCCTATCGTCATAGCTCTTAGTTAACCACTCATACTCATAGACAAGTCAAGTAACTAAGTTTCAAATTAAGAGAAGGATCAAACCTATGAACCCTCACCAAACCATACGACCCGTACCCACCAAGTCGTAAACACAACAGAAAACTAACCACCACTCACTGGACACCTTACAAGTTGGGTCACCTGACCCTTACCCATACCATACAATTTGTGTGGGGAGTCTTTACAAAGACAGTGATCTCAAAGCTCAGGATTTTCCAAGACCCAAGCCCAGGGTATTTCAATTCTCCCCTGCTTGGATCATTCATCCCTGAATGATGAAATAAGGAAGTAAAAGCATGATTGGTGCCCCACATGCCTCTACTCTTACCTTTAACCAAGTTAGAAAACAAAGATACCAAGGAAATCAATATTTCCTTTGACAAAGTTTGAAAACAAAGATGGTAAGATCAACACATACCTTACACATAAATTTTTAGAGCAGAAAACAGGAAAAAATACTTGGACTTTATGTCCTCTTTCGCTTCCCAAGTAGCCTCTTTCACCTAGTGGTTCCTCCATAGAACCTTTACCAAAGCTACGTCTTTAGTCCGCAACTAACGAACTTAATGATCCAAGATTTCAACAGGAACCTCCTCATAATACAGAGAATCTGAAATACCAATATCCTTGATACGTACAATGTGTGATGAATCGCCCACACACTTCCTCAACATACAAACATGGAACACCGGGTGAATAGAGCTCTAACTAGAAGAAAACTCCAACTCATACGCAACATTGCCAACTCTTCACAAAACCAAGTACGGATGCACATACCGGAGACTAAGCTTCCCCTTCTTCCCAAACTGCATCACTTCCTTCATGGGAGATACCTTTAAGAATACCCTATCCCCAACCTCAAACTCTAACTTTCTACTCCTCATATTTTTATAGGGCTTTTGGTGAATTGGGTGGCTTTAAGATTAACCTGAATCACCTTCAGCTTCTCTACAGCTTGGTGACCTAAACATGAGCCAAACATCTCCTCCTCACCAATATCGAACCATCTAATCGGAGACCCTTACCTCCTACCATACAAGGCTTCAAATAGAGCCATCCTAATGCTAGAATGGTAGTTATTGTTGTATGCAAACTCTATAAGAGGCAAATGCTCAACCCAACTACCACTAGAATAAATCACACAAACTCTAATCATGTCTTCCAATGTATGAATAGTCCTTTTCGCTTGTCTATCCAATTATGAGTGAAAAGTAGTACTCAGACTCACCTTAGTCCCCAACTCTTTATAAAACAACCGCCAAAAGTGAGATAAAAATTGTATACCGTGATCCGAGATGATAGAAATAGGTACCCCATGCAATTTCATAATCTCTTAGAAGTACAACCTCGCATAGTCTTCAATCAAGAAATTAGTCCCCACTGGCAGAAAATGAGCAGACTTCGTCATCCTATCCATGATGGCCCAAACCGAATCAAATTAGTTTCAAGACTGAGGAATACCGGTATGAAATCTATGTTGATTACTTCCCACTTCTACTCTAGCAACTCAATTTCTTAATACAATTCTTTAGTCCTCATGTTCTCAACTTTCACTTGTTGTCACACCATGTACTTAGCCACAAAACTAGCCATATCCCGCTTCATAGTATTCCATCAATACATCTCCTTAAGGTCATGATACATTTTCGTTGAACTAGGATGAACAAAATAGTGAAACTCATACGACTCAGCCAAGATCCTCTCTCACAAGCCATCAACATCAGGAACACATAACTTCCTTAGAATCGCAAGGTACCATCACCACTAATCTCGAAGTCCACCACTTTATGTCCACCTACATCACCCTTGATCCTCATCAAGACATGATCTAATATCTTCTTCTTTATTTCAACACCAAGAGACGACTATGCCACCTTTTGCACTAGTAGACCACCATTCTCAGAGTCCACAATATGAATGATGTGCTATAGAAATATAGCACTTTCACTGCTTAAAATGAGGAAAATATGCAAGATTTTGAGGGCTTTTTGTTAGATTTGATCTATTTTGGGTATGTTTTGTAAAAGATCATGAATTGGATGATAAGTTCGTTAAAATGGTGAAAAAGGTATTTTTGGTTACTTTTGGAGCGAGTATGGATAATTGGGATATTTTCCAACTTGATCGTGATTAATGCATGTTCAAAAGTTGAAGAAGAGCTGAAAATTGACTCTCGGCACCTACCAAGTCAACATGTGGTAGAAAATAGCACCTACGGACCACAGGTACACAAAACAGGTACCAGAAAGTCAAAATCTCAAGAGTTGAGCACTGCAGGATTTTTGCTCCTGCTACCTACGCCCTAGGCTTGGGCCACAGGTAGTACCTACGCCCTGCCAGACCGCAGGTGCAGGAAGTAGTTAGCCACCGACCTGGTTTTCTCCTATTTTATTTGAGATTCATTTTTAGGGTTTTCTATTGTACTATAAATGCCCATTATGTACTTTTTAGTCAGAGATATACAAGAGAAGACACTTTTAACACTTAGAAACATATTTTTATTTCAAGATCCATCTTTGATCTTGGGATTCCATTGTATTGACTTTGTTTGATTATTCAGTTTACGATTGTGAGTTTTCTTTTATCATATAGTTGTGATTTTATATTTGATTACCAACATGAATGCAATTGATTTCTTCACAATCATGAGAAGCTAAAACCCATAGCTAGGGTTGTGGAAACCCTGGTGAATTGACGAAGTAGGGGAAAAACGGTTGTTGATGGGAAACTAATACCCATGGCATGCATTACTTTATCTTTATATGATTGATATATTAATGGGTGCACACATTAGGATCCCTCCAATATATTACTACTTGCTATAACAAAGGGGTAGTAACTAGGAAAAGATAAAGACAACAGTAATTTGGGGAGTTAATAGTCGATCAATTGCAGCACAATGATATATGTGAATGATTATTAACCTTCATCTAATAACTTGAAACTCAAAAGGTGATATTTAATTGGGACCAGGATAAGTGTTACTAACTCCACACTATGAGACTCAATAGGTAAATGGTGAAATCCTTCTGCTCGTCCAAAAGATTATTGGAGGTACATAACTTATCAGTTCTGTATACAAGGTATTGAGTTCGTTCAACAACTCACATAAACCTACAAAGTTGAGATGCCAAGGGGAACACAATACTAGTAGTCACTCACGACTAATTTTCAACAAAATTAATATCGTTCTGTGTTCAAGATGACAACAAACAAATCCCCCAATTTACTTTCTTGTATTGCCCATAGACTGTCACTACTGAGATCTGTCAAACCATGTGTTCTTTTGGGATTCGACCCCAACCTTAATTAGTTTACTATATCTAGGAAGTGATGTATCATCACCTAAAATGAGGTGTTTCTTAGACGTCATCATGTAAATTGGCGTTGTTTCCGGGGAACACGGTGTTAATTTATGGATTGAGGTTATTGCAGTTTTTGGGGTTTTAGTTTTATTTTTGTTATTAGTTGGGCATACATTGGTGTATGACTAGCACACGGAGTAGAGTTAATCCCTTACTCCTAGTGAATTCGAATCCATAGAGGATCCTACAAATACCTAGCAGGATGTCTGAGCTGAAGAGAGGTGATAATCCTGAAAGTTTTGTGATATTGTACTTCCCACCGAGGGAGTACAAACTATTATTGTTCGACAGACTGTTACAATATTATCTCAAACTGAAGCCTAAAGGAGAGAAGCAAAAAAACTTAGAGGATATCTAGGGATGTAGATCTAGCTGAATAAAGAAACAATAGGCCATCGAACAACACTCAGTGGGAATTAAGATAGAGCTAGGGGTGACCGTGTTTAAGTTATCCCTGCATATCAGTACGTGCAACCATATATAGATGATGAGAAATATATGGGATACGTTGAGCCGACAAAGAATGGATCCATAGTACCTCATATTTTGCACCCAAGCATCAAATTTGACATCACGAGTGCCATGATCCAACTTTTAAATTTGAAGGGTGTGTTTACAAGATTGCCTACCGATGATGAAAACTTGCACCTTGAAAAGTTCCTTAGGATCTGTAACTCATATACCAATCCAAGGGTAAATCAGAAAGTACTGAGATTGAAACTTTCCCCCTTCTCATATGCAGAAGAAATATTGTTATGGTTTGGGGAATTTCCACGAGGCTCTATCATGACTTATAAAAAGTTACGCAGGCAATTATTAAATAGGTTCTTCACTCCATCAAGGATTTTATAGCTTAAAGATAAAATTTATAATTTCAGGCAGCTGTTGTTAGAATACATGTACGAGGGTTGGTTCAGGTCTACGAAGAAGCTGAGCTTGGTGCCAAATCATTAGTTATCAGGCACGACCTTATCAGTGATATTATATAGAGCCCTAACCATTAGTTCCATAGCCATGGAAGACACCATTTTTGGAGCAACTTTTATAAAACTACGTTGGAAGGTAACTTTGGAGATGTTAGATCGGATCTCACTCACTAACCGAGGGTGGAAAACTTGGGAGGCTGAGAGGGGATCTAGTACTTATGCTATATGTGCTTCCTACGATTAGAGAGAAGCTGATGATACAGTAGTGCAAGAAATTGCGATGCTAAGGACTGATTTAGGGGTGCTAGCAGAGAAGTTTCCAGCAATAAATTTTGAGAAAGTGAATATAGTAGCAGCACAGGGATCAACTTCCAAAGCATATATGTCTGAATTAGAAGAGGAAGCTAATTATTTAGATCGTTAAGTGGTGGGTTTTCGAGCCCAAGGGCAAGGGAACCAAGGTTAAAACTATTATAATAGGTACAAAGACCAAAATAGAGATAGAGAAGGTGACTGAAGAAAGAAAGATGATTTCAGAGAAAAGACAGATAGATACATTCCACCTGGTAGACACAATGTAGAATATAGCATGGAAGAGATGCTGGCTAAATTTGTAAAAAGTCAGGAAAGTCAGGAGACCTGCCTTAAGGAAATTAAGTTTGATATTTCAGGATTGAACTAGAAGGTTGAGTTTCATGACACTGCTATCAAGCAGTTGGAGCTCTAGTTTGGGCAGATGTCAGCAACTCTACATTTAAGGCATCCAGGTACCCTTCTGAGAAACACAGTGCAAAATCCAAAAAATAATAGTTACGTACTTTCTATTACCACGAGGAGTGGTATCATTACTATGGATCCCCCACTACCTGCTGCCGAAGTTGTTGATAATAAGACACATACTGCCGAGTCTGACAAGGTAGCAGATGATAAATATAAAGTTGCAAAAGATAAAGGTAAGGGTTCGGTCATTGATCCCAAGGTCAGATATATTCTGAGACCATCCCCACGTTTTCCTCAGCAACTGATGTAGAAGAAAGATGAAGGTAAGTTCAAACGGTTCATTATGATACTGAGAGAATTGAGCTTGAACATACCTCTTCTTGAGGCATTGGAGCAGATTCCAACTTAAATATAAACCAACCTCACACTTTTGAAAAATCAAATTTGACACTTGTTTGAGATACCAACCTATCCAAACACGCTAGAAACTAGTTTTAATCATGGTTTTTCTTGAGTTCTTCATTATTCTCTTTTGAATTTTCATATAAGAGGTAACTTTATTGGCTCCTAATGGTGATGTAATACTTTATATATTTTTTATATAAGTTGATATGTGTATTTCACTGCTAGATGTATAGAATCATGCTTCTATGATGGATCCTTGAAATAGCGTAAAATCATAATGCAGGGCTTTGTTTCGAGTTAAAATTCTAAGTTTAGGCCCTAACCGAAAGTTGAACTTGAATGGACGAAAGTAATGCCATGAGTTGAACATATTTGTTTTCTTTAAAAGTCATAATTCTTGATTAGTGTGTATATATTAGACTTATTGAGGTTTCAAATAGGTGATAGGGGTGTGAAAAGTGAGGATAAATTCAAACTTTTCAAATTTTGAGTTTTTCTTCAATTTTCACTATCCCTCACTTTTGTTGGAAACTAACATTTGTTTTTTCAGGTACATATGGCACCTAATGTAGTGAAGAATAAAGAAACTGGTACTTCAAGGAGAAAGGCAGAGTCTCTGTAGTACCTCAAATTTTCTTTAAGTCGAGTTTCATTTTTAAGGGGAGTAAGGGCTGACTTCCCAAGTGAGAAGTATTTTAAACCGTGTAGTATTTCCCTAATATCAACTTTTTGTCATGTATAGAATTGAATAAGATTTCCGTCGATACTAAATTCGCCCAAATCCGACACTCGAGCAAAGAGTTAGAGCTAATTTAGTGAGACAGTGTACCACCTGATACTTTAGCGCGTCACGGAGTCAGCCCAAATGGCAATCGTCAAAATCTAGTGAGCCTCCGCGATTCCACCACATCGCGGTGTATTTCTAGTTTTCAACCAAGGTGGCAACACGATTTTCACCACGTCGCGCCATCTAGCAATTTTCAGTAAGCTGGTGCGATTATGGCGCGTTGCGCCAGCATGAAAAATCGGGATTTTTCAGTTTCCATTATTTAATTCCAAAGGAATCTTAGACTTTTCCCATGACCCCTATCATCCCTAAACACAAAATAAAATGCCTAATAAGTCCGTATTCCATTATTTTCCTCACTTTTCTCTCAAGAATATTATATTTTCTCTCAAAGGGGCAAGAATCCTATCCAAGAAATCAAGAACAAGACTAAGGATTTTCTTCAAGAACCTTCAAGAAAGAGTCTTCTAAGGTATGTTAGATGTTGATTCTTGAGTTCCTTCCACCCAAGAAGCTCAAGAATCCTTTTCAAAATTTTGAGGTTTACGTATTTATGAGATTTCATGATTTATGTGTATTAGAGTTCATGATTTTGTATTGTTGGGTTTTAATTCATGATTTAGACTAACGATTTCAAAAGTTGATTCTAGTATATGATGAATTGTATGATGTTCATGATAAACCCTCTTCAAGTTTCATGACATTGATGTATTCATGATGATTAAGTATAAAATTTGTGGTATAACCAAAGCATGCTCCCCATATGTTTGATAAAATGGTTATGTGAAAGAATTAGAGCCATTATAGCATGTTGACTAGAAATCTCCAATTGTGTGTAATTTCATGCATGCCAAGCGTTTGTTGAAATGCCTTAGTGAATGTATTATGATAAGTTGCATGCATTCTTATCCATGTGTATTCTTGATTGAACAACTATGATATATTAGTATGCATTCCCTATACATTTACATGTGTATGACATTCAAGTGATTGACGAGATATCGTATTGATTGTGTTGTGAATGAAAGTCCATGGTCATGATTATTCAAGAATGGTTATGTTTTACTTTTATGTTATCGAGTCCTGGGGGTATTTATACTGGACAAATTAGCTGCTGTCTAGAGCCAGTGTCAATTTTCACGATAATTTCAGTCAAGCCATGATCCTTAGAATTCAGTCAATTACAGAATTCAGTACTCTCAGACAGTTACAGAACTTAAGAAATCTTAGTAATCTAAGTATCATTAGCATTCCAACTTCAGTTCAGTACTCAACTCAGATCTTAGTAGTATTCAAGAAATCAGTTTCAGACCTCAGTAGAATTCAAGTAATCAATTCAAAACTTAGTATCATCCAGTCAGATAACAAGATTCAAAATTATTCCGTTAGATAACAAAATCAAGTAAACTTAGTTAGATCAGTCAAGTAAGATAATCAATAATAGATTCAACTCAGTCTAGTATAGTCTAAGAATTAGATTAGTGTCTTTAAGTTGGGAGTAGGAACAAGCACCGAGCGAGTGCAGGGATGATGGCTTCCCCATTAGAGAAAAAGAGTCGTTAGTAATAGTACCTGAACTCTAGAACTGTGTAGCCAGTATAGGACCAGGAGTCACCCGTTAGATTAAGGCTTGACTATCATATTTCCTTAGGCTTGACTTCCTGTTTAGGGTCACCCGTTAGAGAGACTTGACCATAGCAGAGGTCTTTACCCATGTCACAGTATTGATACCCTTCCATCTGGGGTTACAGGTTGAACCCCACTAGATTAGATTTGGGGCATGTCGGTTAAGTGAGAACTCTCACAGTTGCAGTTTCAGTATTAGTCTTCAGAGTAAAACTCAGAAATTAGGACTGTCAGATACAGTCACCCATCTCAGTAAGGAACTTAGATAGTTCCATAGATTTATGGACCACCCTCTAGATAGGCCTGGTCTCACATAAAGTTAATTAGTATCAGTAATAATAGAGCCAGAGATCACCCATTTGATAGGACTGATCTCAAACTCAGTCCATTATTTCTATTATTAAAAGATTCAGAGATCTTCCGCTAGATAGGTCTGATCCCAGATACAATCATTCTTTATCATTATTAGTAGATTCAGTGATCATCCGTTAGAAAGGTTTGATCACAAATTTAGTCAGTCAATAGTAGCAAACTCAGAACTCAGTCATTGATATAAGCAGATTCAGTTAATCAGCTTCAGTATCATCAGTTTCAGAGATCAACCGCTAGAGAGTACTGATCTCAACTTCAGTACCCAGTTATCAATATCAGAAGATTCAGTTATTCAGTATCTCAGTATTAGTAGTGAGTTCAGATGTCATTAAAGCATTATCCGAGTATCAGTATTTAGAGTCACGATGATTTCAGTTATGGTTTGTGTTTTTGGAACCAAGTAACTAAAGAATGGTGACACGTAATAACAATATGTTGAATTCCAACCTTGTTCTTATTATACTTATTATGTTTATATTTTGATGATTAATAAACTCCATCATTGGAACCCGGTCCATGTATGTCTGATTGTTATTCATATTCTATTGATTGCCTAACCTAGTCGAAGGACCAATAACGCGAACTAGTGTCTCAGTGTGGTAGTTGCACGCATTTGACTTATGTGCCATCTGTCTAGTACTTATTTGGACAATGTCAGTATATTAGTGAGATGAATTTTTCAGTGGTCCTTTCGAGGATCCACCAATGAGGAAGATTCTCTCCCAATGTTCATTATCTATAAGTTTAAGTTTTTGCAAATTCGAAAAGAAAATCTTTTCAAGCAAAACCTTATCTGATACTACAAAAATTCAGCAATTTAGAAACCTCTTGCTCATAGTGAAATATGTTATTATTTCTAGGTTTATTAATGTTTATGTATTGATCTAACACCTGTAAACTCACGTCTCATCTTGGAGATTTTTTTTGAGTAATTTTATGGTTAAGTTTTTGTTGATTCGTTTGGTAGAGTTAGCTAATGGAGTTCTCACAGTAGAATTATTGAAAACAATATTTCACTGTGAGAACCCTGCAGAATAGTATGGAATAATGTTCACTGAGCATACTTTCTCTTCAAAGACCAGATACCTTTTCCCTGACTCAGGTAAGTTTTTTTTCTTTCTTTGTGTGTAAATCTACCCAATTGGTAGTATACGTTGTATTACATTCGAGATCTTTTCTTAACTTATGTTTTAATATTTTTTGTCAATTTATGTGTGTTCTAGATATGGCTAATCCTATTTGGGATATTGCTTTTCTGCGTGACGCCGTGGGGGAACTTCAGAGGCAAGATCATGACTGCAGTGGGAGTTGGGCACCGTAAAAGCAAGGATGCTGTAAGAGATTCGCAGGCTAAGGAGGGCCCTGCTGCTTTCGGTTGATAATTAGTCGGCTGCTGTTTATATTTCAACTACTTACCTAGCGTATTTTGTTTTTCTTTAATGAAAAATTTATGTTTCTATTTATTTCTTATTCTCAACAAACATGTCGACAATTGGACGTAAGGAACAATTTTGAATCCAGTAGCAATAGCAAGAGTTTTAAAACATATTGGTTATCTGTTAAGTTTGTGGCAGGAGTTGTTTTGTGTTATCCCAAACAGATTACTTATCTGTTGCAACTGATAACTCATCTGTTGCAACTGATAACTCATCTGTTGCAACAGATGACCCATCTATTACAATAGATGACTCATCTATTTAATTTCATGTTACGGATACTATATAGAACCATAAACATGAATCCAATGTATGAGTATTCCATTATAATAGATTACTCTTCTGTCGCAACAGATGAGTGATCTGTTTAAACATATGACTCTTATGTTGGATTCATGAACGAGTTTTATCCATTGTTGAAAAAATAGCAGTAGCAGTGTACCCAGATGACAAATTCAACTAAAAATCATAATTTTACTTACCAAAGTCACCTATGAAGTAATGCCAAAGTGATGTACGAAATAAAATTTGACCAAAAAAATTGTTCAAGTAGCAGCAGTAGTGATAAAAACAACAACAATGGTCAATAAGAAGAAGATGAAGATGATAATAAAGTAGAATATGTTGATAATGAAGTTAAAGATGATGAAAATGAAGCAGAATATGATGAATAAGCAGCAGGAACAATGAACAATAAAAATTGAGAAGAGAGAGAAACACACCTTTTTCCTTCGGTTTCCTATTATATTAACTAACATTTGGATCAAAGTATAAATTTAAAAACTTTTAGGCTATTTTCAAACTTTCACAACTTTATTAATCCATAATAAATTAATTATCACCTCCACTCAATTATTAAGACATGAGTCACCTACACCTTATTTTCAAACTCTTTTGTCACTTTTAACAAAATGCCCCAAGAGACTAGTTCTTAAGATGTCATTTGACATAACCTCATGCAAGACCATTCTCTTTTATTATATACTAGTTTAACTTCATGTGCATTGCATGTATAATGTTTGATTATTTAAAATTAAATAATTTTATTTATTGCGGAGATTTTTAATGAAGTGTAAAAGTTTAAATCACTTTTCAAAGATTCTTCACACTTTAATATAATAATATAAACATAGACATATATGTTAGTGTAAGAACCTATATATTTTATATCATCACTTTTGTGTTTGTTATGCATTACCCCTTTCCCTTGCTGCCAGAGGCTAAGAGAGATGCATCAACTTGAACCATATTTGTGGTACGGTTATTTTTTTCTATGTTTTAAATCTTTTCTTATTTTTAAAGTCAAATCTTTAAAAAAATCATTGATTACATTCTTATTACACTGTTGGACAGTAAAATTTTGAGACCAAAAAAATAATAATAATCAGAAGAAGAAAACAACCTCCAATTTGAATTCATATTGGAGAAAAAAACAGTCACCCTACAACTCTATAAAACGATGTAGGTTCTTCACTTTTTCAATATCAATTTTGGGGTTTCCCAGCCATGAATAATATTGAGGTAATTTCTTTCCCTTCTACTTTACTTTTATTTTTTGTCATCTTTTTCTAGCCCAGCGTGTTAGTGGTAGAAAATTTATATCTCATTGTACAAATATTAAAATTAAGAACCATTTAATATTATAGAAACTACTTCGACATCTATAACATATCCAAAATCCATATTTAAAATCCTTCAATATAATTCTTGTAAAACATTTGAAGATAGCCGTAAATTTTATCATGCTGAAAATTTTAGATCTGCGTGTCTTTGTCAAAACTTTCATATCTTGAAGTAGAAAAGACGAAATCACAAGCCGCTTGATTTTGTATACCATCTTCATGGGCCCCTCAGCCTTATCAATTCTAACCTCTCAAACTTAATTGTACAACGCAGGATCTAGTTTGAATGATCAATGTCTAATCGATTATGAACTGTATTCACAAAAATATCATTATACTTTATGTGTGTTTTCAAGATAACCTTATCAGTAATACATATATCCCACACATGAAAGTGGATCTATCCATCTACATGCACCTTATTATTCCTAGCCTATCTATGGCTTAATTTAAATAAATAGATAACCAATCTATTGCAACAGATGACACATCTGTTTAAATTATCAGATAATTATATACATCTGTTACGACAGATGATCAATTTGTTGCAACATATGACTTATCTATTGAAAATAATCAAAAAGATATATGCATATGTTGCAACAGATTGTCAATATATTGAAAATTATCAAACAGATAGAATATATTTTGCAATAGATTACCCATCTGTTAGATTTATTTTAAAGCAATTTTCTTTTCTTTTTGAAATACAATAAAAATAAAATATTGTATTTAAATCCATTTTTTTAATTTACATATTCAAAAAGTCACCAGTTTTATTTAATTAAGAGATGTAATTATACATAACTCCACTTCTAGATATGGTTGATCAAGATTTGGACAAGGTGATTTTGCGCGACTCCTTGCGAGAACTTAAAAGGCAGATTCATGAACTCCGATGGGAGTTGGGCGACATGAGAGCAACGATGAGGAGGGCCTGCTGCTGTTGGATGATGATTGTCCAGTTGACTATAATAATAATAATAATAGTAATAATAATAATTAGGTTATGTTTTTTCCTTTTAGCATATATATTTTCTTTCATTATATCGGATCTACCTAAGAGAAGAACCTAATGTATGTTTTGTTTATTGTATATTTGTATATAGTGGATTCAAAAATCTATGTTTCGTCGACCTTAAATTTTTAATTCTTATTTAATATTTAATTTTTATTTTTTCTATTCCTTATTCTCAACATGAGGACGGTTGGAGGTAGGAATTTAGCGGTTGTGGCAATGAATGGTTAATCTGTTGCGACAGATGCATCATATGTTGCAACAGACGGTTATTAATAAAAAAGGGTTATTGTTATTGAGAGGGTGAAAAGTCATGATTTTTTGATTATTTAACATGAAAAATGGTTCGTAAATAAATAATAAGGAAATAAATAATAAACACAATTTATAATCATAAAAAAATGATCATTTAATTTTAATAACTGATGTTATTATTAAATAGGCGTGACATTATGTCTCACACATTCGAAATAGTTGATGAATCAAATTCCCCATCTGTTATGACTTATGAATCTGTTGTTAAAAGAAATAAAAAAAGCTCCTTCAATAGATGGTTTTGTTGCAATAGATGGGTTATCTGATCCAATAGATGTACAATCTATTGCCACAACTCAATAAAAATGATTATTATTTTATTAAAAGAAACGGTTATTGAAAAGGTGAGAAGTCTTCGATTATTTAATTGAGAAAAAGGTTATTTAAACTTAAGAACTAATAAATAATAATAAGCTGAAAAGTCATGACTTGTCACAATAATAAAAAACTTACCATCTTGATTTAAATTAAGTCATTTCTATTCACAGAAAACAATAAGAAAATAAATGATAAACATAATTTATAACCATAAAAAATGGTTATGTAATTTGAATAATTGGTGTTAATATTAAAAGACAAAAACAACAAAAATATGACCACTAAAATAATGGGTTACCTCTCACTCAACGCTTGATTTAGTATCACGGCACGATTTGGATAATTTGGTTACCCAAACTTCACCAACAAGCACATGGGTTGCCTCCCATGTAGCGCTTTATTTAACATCGCAGCATGATGTGGCTATCTTGACTACTCAGAATTCATTAATATACTCATAGGAGTATCCACTGGATCATCAATACAATCAATCACCAAAACTACCCTCATGTCGGTTGGCTTCTTCATTGACTTTCGAATGTTGAATGTAACCTCCTCACTGTTGACTTAAAATTTTAGCTCACCTTTTTCCATGTTAGTGATAGCTTTGCTTGTGGCCATAAGCAGTCTTCCCAAGATAATGGGCATCTCGTGTCAACCTTACAATCTAGGATGATAAAGTTAGCTAGAAAGATGAAGTTATGTACCCTCACGATAACATCAAAAGAGATTCCCACAGGCTTCTTCACTGTATGACTAACCATCAACAACCGTATCGAACTCGGTTTCAAAGGGTTCAAACACAACTTCTTGAATATGACCAGCGAAATTAAATTAATGTTGGCCCCTAAATCATACAAGACTTTGGAAAATAGGGATGACCCAATAGTACATGGTATAGTTAATGCACCGAGATCACTCTTTTTGTGCATAAAAGACCTAGTCATTATTGCATTGCAGTGGTGAATACCATCAATATCCTTAAATATCGCTTATTTCCTCCTTATGAACAAATGTTTCATGAACCTGGCGTATCCAGGCATCTTCTCCAACATCTCTAGGAGAGGTATGTTCAAGCTCAATTCTTTCAGCATATTAATGAATTTCTTGAACTCACATTCCTCTTTATTATACCTCAATCTCTGAGGATAAGGTGGGGGTGATCTTGGGATCGGTCTAATTTCTGGCTCAGTGATTGAACCCTTATCTTTGGTAGCTTTACTATTATCACCTATCACCTTCTTAGACTTAACAGTAGGTGTCTCATCACTAATAACTTCTGTAGTAGGTCATGGGGGATCCATAGTAGTGATACCACTCCTTGTGGTAATAGAAAGTACATGACTATCATTCTTAGGATTTTGCATTGTGTTGCTCAAAAGGGTTCCTGGCTACCTCTGATTCAGATTTGTTGACATTTTCCCAAACTGGTGCTCTAACTACTTGATAGTAATGGAATGCAACTCGACCTTCTAGGTCAATCCTGAAATATCTCCCTGAATATCCTTAAGGCTGATCTCTTGATTTTTCAAACCCTTCACCAGCTTAGCTAGTATCTCTTCCATTCTGGATTCTGTATCTCGTCTGTCAGGTGGAATGTATCTCTCTCCCTTCTTTCTGTAGTCATCCTTCTTTCTCCAGTCACTATCTTACTCTCTGTCTTTGTATCTTTCATAATAGTTTCGACCTTGGTTCCCTTGCCCTTGGTCTTAGAAACCGGCCATCTGACGATCTAGATAATTCGTTTCCCCTTCTAATTCTAATTCGTAAGCTTTGGAAGTTGACCTCTGTGTTGCTACTTCATTTACTTTCTCGAAAGTCATTGTTGTAAGTTGTTTTGCTAGTACCCCAAGATCAGTCCTTTGTAATGTAATTTCTTATGCTACTGTGTCATCAACTACTTTCTGGTCGTAGGAGGAACTGATAGCATAAGTGCTAGATCCCCTCTCAGCTTCCCGAGTTTGCCATCCTTAGTTAGTGAAGATCTAATCTAACATCTCTGAAGCTGCCTTCCAGCGTAGTCTCATAAAATCTCCTCCAGATATATTATCTGCCATGGCTCTAGAGCTGATGCTTAGGGCTTTGTAGAATATCTCTAATAAGCTCATCCCTGACAATCGATGTTGGGCACCATACTCAGCTTCTTCTTGAACCTAAACCAAGCCTCTTACATAGACTCGGACTGTAGTTGCCTAAATTTACAAATCTCTTTCTTAAGCTGCAACATCCTGGATAGAGAAAAAAACCTATTTAAGAATTGCTTCATCAACTCGTTCTATATAGTGATAGAGACTCTTGGCAGTACCCCTAACCATAAAGATGCTTCTACAGTAAGTGAGAAGGGGAAAATCCTCAGTCTAAGTTATTCTTGATTCACCCCTAGATTTGTTTACGAACTATAGATTCCGAAGAAATTAACAAGGTACAAATTTTTATCATCTGTAGGCAAACCAGCAAACACACCCTTTAGATTTAAGAGTTAGATCATTGCACTCGTAATATCGAACTTGATGCCTGGGGGCAAAGTAGGAGAAACTATGACTCCAGTCTCTTCCGGTTCAATGTATCCCAAGTATTCTTCATCATCTATATATGGCTGCACATACTGATATGCTGGGATCACTTGAACATGGGAACCTCTAGTTCTATTCTGATTTCCACCGAGTGCTGCTTGGAAGTCTGCTGCTTGTCTCTACTCAGCTAGCTCTTCCTTCCTAGATACCCGTTGAGCTTCTCCATGTTCCCTTCTCTTGGCTTCAGCTTGAGCTAATAGCTCACCGATCTGTAGATCAATTATATCCGATTCCTCTTTGGGAGAAGGGGAAGGTACAATATTACGAACCCTTTTAGGAGGTTCTTTTCTTCTATGCTTAGACATCCTACCAGGTGTTTGTAGGATCCTCTCTGGATTTGGATTCAGTGAAAGTAAGGGATTTCCTCTATTCTATTTACTAGGCATACACTGGTGTATGCCCAATTAAGAATAAAAAACCCAAAAAATGCAACAACTTCAATTTATAAATCAACACCGTGGTCCCTGACAACGGCGCTAAAATTTTGATAACGTCCAACAACACCTCCTATTAGATAATGATACAGTCGCTGTCAAAATATAGTAAACCAATAGAGGTTGGGGTCGAATCCCAGGGAAATATGTATCTTTCCAGATCTTAGCAGTTGTAGTTCAAAGGCAGAATAAGGAAAGTAAATGGGGGTTTTGTGTAGTAATCTCGACCAAGTAACTATATTAACTTTGGTTGTAATCAGTATAGTAGAACACTGGGATTGTGTTCCCCCTGGCTTCTTAACTCCATAGGCTTATCATTTTTTATTGAACCAACCCGATACCTTGCATGCAGAATCGATAAGTTATGTACCTTCTGTATACTTTTGGACAAGCAAAAAGATTTCACTCTTTACCTTTTGAGTCTCAGGATGTCGCCTTACTAACCCTTATCTTTATCCAAGTTAACTATTACATTTTGAGTCTCTAGTTATTAGACAAAACCTAACCATCTTACTAAGATAGAACCTAAAAGCGTGGATCGACAGTTAAACTCCAAATTATTGGTCTTTATCTTTTCCTAGTCACTGCTCCTCTTTTGGAGTAATTAACAATATCTAGGTGGGATCCCAATGTATGCACCCATTAAGAAAACTATCATAATGAAGACAAAATAATACATGCATGGGTATCGATTTAGAACAACGAAAGTACTTCCCCTACTTCATCAATCTGCCAGGGTTTCCACTACCCAAGCTATGGGTTTTAGCTGTTCATACTTATGAAGAAATTAATAACATTCATATTCGAAAGCATAGATTAAATCATAATGATAAGAAGTAATAAAACCCGCAACTATAATTGAATTAATGAACCAAAGTCAATACAAGAAAATCCAAAGATCAAAGATGGATCTTAGAATAAAAATATGTTTGTGAATATCAAAATTGCATAACTCTGACTAAAATGTACATAAAGGGTATTTATAGTACAAGAGGAAACCCTAAAACTAAAGCCTAAATGAAATAAGAGAAAACTAGGTCAGTGGCCACATGTGGTCCATACTCGCAGTCTGGCACCAAATGTAGGTAGTACCTGCAGTCCTGCCACTGGGATCAAGTACAAACCGTAGGTAACGGGAGCAAAAATCCTATAAGTTTAACTCTCGGGATTTTGGACTTTTGGTACTTGCTTTGCCTGCATATAGTCTGTAGGTCCTACATGCTACCACATGTTGACTAAGTAAGTGTCGGGAGTCATTGTTTTAGCTCTTTTTCGATTCCTGAACATTCTTTGATCACGAACAAGCTGGAAAACATCCCAAATATCCATAATTGCTCCAAAAAGTAGCCATAAACACCTTTTCACAAATTTATCATCCAAAATAAGATTTTCTACAAAACATACCAAAAATGAATCATATCTAACAAAATAACCTTAGAAACTTGCATTTTTTCCTCATTTTAAGCGTCGAAAGTGCTATATTTATATAGCACATCAAGTGGGCAATGTAGATTATGAGTTGGACTTGCCTTCGAGTTTGGGTTCTGTTCACCCAGTTTTTCATGTTTTGATGTTATGAAAGTGCGTGGGTGATCCTTCATTTGTAGTTTCTTTTGAGATCATGGGTATTTTGGATTCCTTGTCTTATAAAAAAGTTCCATTTAAAATTTTGAATAGGCAAGTCTGTCGTTTGAGGACTAAGGATGTCTCTTCGGTGAAGGTTCTTTAGAGGAACCAAAATTTTGAAAAAACTACTTAGGAAGTTGAAGAGTACATGAAGTCTAAATATCCATTCTTGTTCCCCGACTTGGATAATCGTGCGTAAGGTATGAGTAATTCCTTAATATCTTTGTTTTTATCTTTGTTAAAGGAAATTGTGGTTGTGCTCTGTGTTAGATCATGCTAATGGATGTCTTGACTCATCATTCGAGGATGAATGATCCCAAGGGGGAGGGGGTAATAAAACACCCCGAATTTTTGTTCTTGAAAAATTCCTAAGCTTTAAGCTAAATGCTAAACCAACGGCTCACCTTACGAGTCGTAAGGTGTCCTTACAAATCAAATCATCATCTGACTATTGAGTGGTTCCTATACTATGATCCTGATTACGACTAGAGGTTACGAGTAATAAAGACTCATTACGAGTAGTGATGTCCAAATCGTAGGGTGACCAGTGTGTACCTTAAATGCTTTTGCCTTCGTTACGACTAGGACCCTATGAGTTATACGATATCTTGACGAGTCATATGGTATGAGTCATAGGGTTACCATAGAGGGGTCCCTCAGCTATTATCCAGACTACGACTCATGGTGACAAGTCGTAGTGAGTCCTTACTAGTCGTATGGTGACTCGAAGTCACTGGAAACAATTGTTCAGTTTTATTATTAAGGGCACTTTGGATATTTTCCTCTTTACCCACTTAGACCCCACACACATAAGACACCTTGGGGATATTATTTTCAAAACTTATTAGTTGTAAACACTCTCTTAAACTTCCTTAATCCTCATTCAAAGACAAGGTCAGGGTTTCAATAAATTGGTCATATAGGACTCTAAGGGTAATTCCTTCTTCAATTTTTTTGGTGATTAAGGCATGTATCTCTCTCCTAAACTTGTGTTTTCTTATTGGCATAAATTGGTTTACTATTTACATGATTTTGATGTAAGGTTTTAATGATGGGTTGAGGGATTTGAATGTAAATTGTCTAAATGCTTTTCCTATGATTATTATGGATTTATTTTTAATTGAGTTGATGATTGTGAACTCATTGGGGTGCATGGGAGTCATTAATGAAATAGGAGTACAAGTATTCCCCAAATTTGTAAAGAATGGAATTAGAGGTGCAAGGATTCCCCAAAATAATTGGATTTGGTATTGTGATTCCTTAGTACATCCTCATCATTGATTATTCTATCTTGTAATATATTTAGAATTTATCCGCTGCTAGGTGTATTGTATTCTGTTTGACAAGGCAACGGGAGTGGTCACCGATCCTCGATGGACTTGAGATACCCATCACGGCCAGACCCTAATTTGGGCCACGACAAAAAGATTAATAATTAAAAGAGTTAGGAATCGTTGAGTTCACTTGATAATATTTTCATAATAAATTCTCTGTCTCCAAATATATTTTTTCTAAAGGATAATTGCTTATTGCTAATACAATTACATGTTGTCAATAAAAATAAATAATTAATTAACACTCCCTGAGATTATGTCAATTAATTAATTTAATTATAGTAACTATATAAATATTCTCATGCCTGCATTGTGGTAAAAAGAATAAAAGACCTTTTTCCATTAGTCCTTACAATAATAAACTTATTTGAGTCAATTCCTCTGCGAGAATTAGGACTGAAAGAAATAAAGATTAGACCCCTTTAATCAATAAATTTGTTTGAGTTAATCCCTTTCATGAGAATTAGGATTTAAAAAAGCAAGATCAAAGATTTTGAAATGAAATATAACAAAAGAATACTTTAACTCCACTATTTTACTCATTAGATACCATATAGTAATTTTGCTCTTAGAGAATTACAAAATTAATGTCGGCTAACTTAGAGAAATATATGAAAGCGATGATAAGGATTAATTGAAAACTATTACTCCAACACAGTTTGACATAAATGAATATCTTCAGGCCAAGGTTTTTTGAGACTAAGATAGTATTATAAATATATATATATATATGAAGCTTCATCAACTATCCCAACAAAAAGAAATTACTCCATTATGGAGTAAAAAAGACTAAAAAGAAAATAAGAAATATTTTTAATACAAGAAAATGATTAGAGAAAGAGATCAAGATCAACTCTTTGTTTCTCCTTAGAAAACTAGAAAAAAAGTTTGAATACTAAATGGATGATAATTAGATGATCTTTCTTCTACAACATATGTCTATTTATCGATAAATTTCTACTTGGGTGTTGATGAGAATAACAAGATATTTTTAAAAATAATGAGATTTTGATGAGAATCTGACATGATGATTTATCATGAAATCTTTGTGAGATTTTGGCATGACAATTATCATGAAACATCAGTGAAAAATTCAAAGGCTTTGACGAGAGCGTTCATGATTTTTTTTTTTGTTCTTGCATAGTCTTTGATGAATTTGTAGTGGATGAATCTTCCTTCCTTGTCTTATATCTTTGTTTCTTTTCTTATTTCTCGTGTGTTCTTCTCCCTGCAATAATTACTAGAATATATAGGAGAATTGAATACATTTATTCATACATTTTATTTATTTATTATTATTATTATTATTATTATTTTATATTAAAATGCATAAATAATTTATATTCATCACCCGCATATGGATCAGACATTCTGAAACAATGCAACTCTTCATGAACTATTGCTTCTTTTCATAAGCAACATATTTTGGGTATAAATATCTGAATTTTTCTTAGATACTGACATAAAAATTTAAAGTCAAAAACTCTTTATCCTTGCAAAAATTCTAGGGTGATTTGCTACTATTGAGTGTGTTTGAAATTCAGTGAATGTGAGGTACTGTTATTCGGCAGAAGTGAATCATTTTATTCTATGAAGATATATTCCATAACCTTGGGTACTTGAGAAGAATGATTTTCTTAAAGACACATTGTGAATTCAGTGGATTTGATTCTTAATTCTATCGTCATCTCTTTCTTGTTGATTTTTCTATTTTTGAAAAAATAGTTTAAATTTCTTTTTGTTGTTCTTGAGTTGTTTTTGAACTTGTTGTTGAAGTTCACATTTTACATACAGATTTTACTAACCCAAAAATAACACACCTCTACTCACATTTAAACACCAAAATATTTTTATTAACAAGAAAATAGAATTTCCATCACTTATGCATAAAAATCGATGATGATTCATATAATCGACTCTAATTTATTTGAAAGTGAGGTGTACTTATTATTTTTGTATGCTTGTGATTTTCGTGAAATCACCTTCTCCAATTAAAACTTAAACTTTAATACACTATTACCTGACAATGCCCAAGCGTACACGCAAGTATCCATGGTCTACCAAGTAATATAGTGGACTTAAAGAAAGCCGACTATCGATCTCTTAGAGACTTGTTCCAACAACTATTCAATTCTAGTTCACTATTGAGATCAATCTAGTGCAAGCGTAACCAAAAGAGTTTTGATTTTTTGTAAACTAAAAGTAAAGTAAACAGTGCTTAAAATAAGAGACTTGAGACAATCAACGTATGGAAACCCAGGGTTAAAGCACTACGAACCCAGGGTTAAAGCACTTCAAGTTTCAGCTCGTCGCTCGGCTCCGGTTCCATTCCTTGGTTTCTTCTTTCCGCTCTAATCCAATCTCTGAGGCAAACTAGAACATTCATTACATTGCTTCCCAATGAGTGTTGGTTGTCTCCAAGCTGCTGTCGTCCCTGACTAAAGGCGCTCTCTGATGCAACGGTTGACATTGAAACATTCAAGATATCTATAGCTAATCTTGAAAGCACAGGATATTGTGTTTCATTACTCCTCCACCAATCCAACATGTTGATCCGTCGTCTGCGATCCTCTGGCATCGACCGAAGATAATATTTCAGCTCTTCTCGATAAGTTGATGTGTAAGCTCTCTCATCAACACTGTTCCAACAAGTTAAATCATAAAAGGAATCAGGAAAACCACTATGTGCCGTCCTTTTAGAAGATGATGGCTCCTCAGGAGGATGAGGAGCGACAATTGGAGTGATATTTGTAGGTACGGCTAAATAAATAAATCAGCATAGTGATTATATAATTTTTCTATGTAATCCTTTGCATCATCCATAGTCGTCCACAAATCAGGTTATACTTGTTCAGAATCATGGTTAATATTTATTTCTAAGTTAGTATAAATAATAGTACTAAAGTGACACATATTATTATATTTCATGCACGGATTTAACATAGCATCAACCAAGTAAATAGGGGAAATCGGAAAAAAATATTTTTTAAATTTAGTAAACATGGCACCAACAACTTCTTTATAACTTTCTTTATTTTTATATTCTTTGAGCAAACCAGAAATATCGGATATATATGCCAAAATATTACAAACAGTAGGATAATAAGCACATGAAAATTCAACCGTAGCAACATAAATTTTTTCTAAAAACTTAACAAGATCCTTAATCACAACCCAATCAGAATCATTTAGCATGCAATCGGCAGAATCAGCAAATGAACCGCAATGTTGGTTAAAAGCTATTGTAATAGGAATTCTATATTTATAACAAGTTTTTACAAAATCATACGTAGAATTCCATCTAATATCAATTTCCTCAGGAATCAATATTAGTGCAAGTCCATTTTCTTGACATTTAACTTTAAATTCTCTAATTCTCGATCTACGATTATTTTCTTAAATAAAACCAACAACAAGATAAATTTTTTCAATATAAAGCTCAAAAAACTCAAGACCATCTTTTACAATTAAATTATATATATGACATGCACACTTCATATGAAAAATTTTAGGCAACGGCGGAGATAGCGTAGATTTTAATTTTTTTTTATAGCAGTCTTGTTGTTAGAAGCATTATCAAAAGCAATACATAAAATTTCATTTTCGATACCATAATATCCGACAACTTTAACAATAGAATCAGTAATAAAATCTCCAGTATGTTTATGATCTTCATCATATAAAAAAGCAAGAATACGTTTTTGCATCACAAAATTACTATCCTTCTAGTGACAAGTAACGGTTAAATAATCATTTTTATTTACAGCACGACCAAAATCAGAAGTTAAGGACAATATACATTGAATATTTTTTAACAATATTGATAAATAAAAATAATATTGTGAATGAAGTCTAAAAATATCAGACCGACAAGTACTTCTAGGAATACCTTTAAACATAGGATTATAAATTGCTTGTATATAATGAATAAAGGCATCAGAAGAAGGAAAACTAAAAGGCAAACAACCCACAACTACCATTTTAGCTATTTCTTCCCGATCCCTCAATTTATTACACTTCTTCGTTACCTGATCGGTTGCTGGATCCATTCTAGTTTGCGTTGGCCCACCAACACATACAATATTTAACTCTCTTTCATGAGCTTCACCTATATGTGTCATTAACGTACCCGTACCCCCTTGCTTGCCTCCGCTTCTATGCTTATAGATTTGTTGACAAATATTGCATTACACCTCAATATCTGATATACGTTCAAAAAATTATCATGCAACACTAGTTATTTTATGAGGTCTTGTGGCACGGGGAGGACGGGAAGGACGGAAAGGGAGATTAACCGATTCATATCTAACGTTAGCATTTTCTATGCGGGTGTCTCACCAATATTTTCATTATCTTCATCTAAATTAATCGCATCTACTTTATTTTCTTCTTCTATACCGTAATTTTTCTGAGATTCTACATAATCCATATCGTGAGCACCTACACCTATTTCTTACTCAAAAGGTGTACTAAGCGGTACCGGAGGTGAAGGCACACGGGTATATCTACTATTTGAACTACCTCTACCGCTAGTAATTTATTTTTTACTACCACTACCGCTTCCGGGATAATTTTTTAACACCTTTAGTAGCGAGGTTTCTTAATTTATCCATAGTATAAATTATATTAAATTTAAAAAATTCAAAATACATAAATATAATAAAATTAAATATTAAACAATTAATTAAATAAATAAAAATTAAACGTAAGAGATGAAACGACAATACCAAATTTTGGAAGTATCCGAAGGTTGCGACTTTAGAAACTTCTGCTCGTACTTTGTAAACGCAAAATAAAAAAATTAAAATGAATACTTTAAGAAATTAAATAAATTGAATATTTGAGAATTGAGAATTGAGATTTGAGAGAGTGGAAAATTGTGTGAAAAATGATTTGAAGGTGTAGGGTATTTATAGATTCTTTTTTGGGATTAAAAAATAATTTTTAAAGTAAATTTTTTTTTTAAGAAATGGGCGCACAAACTAGCCGTTTGGACCCAAAAACGGCTATATAGCCGTTGGACCAATGGCTAGTTTGGCCCAAAACCCAATTTTTTTTTTTAAAAATAGATTTCGAGCCGGGCCAGGCCGATTAACCGGCGGGCCTGGATCGGGCTTGGTCTGAGCCAGGTTAACCGGACTCAAATTAAAAAAATAACCGGCCCGGGACCCAGAACCCTAAAGCCCTAGGGTTTATCGGTCCCGGTCAAACCGACCGGGTCCTTTAAGTGGGCCGGGTAGGGCCGGGTCAGCCCAACCCACTTGACAGGCTTAGTTATGATAGACATGATGACCAAATCAACTCATTTCTTGCCAGTCCATACTCTTATTCAGCCAAGGACTATGCCAATCTCTATCTCAGAGAGTTGGTTAGGTTACACGGTGTTCCCTTATCTATCATCTCAGATAGAGGTACTCAGTTTACCTCTCACTTCTGGAAAACGTTCCAAAAGGGTTTTGGTACCCAAGTCTACCTCAGTACAACCTTCCTCCCTCAGACAGACAGTCAAGCAGAAATGACCATTCAGACTTTTGAGGATATGCTGAGAGCATACGTTGTTGATTTCAAGGGTAGTTGGGATGGCCATTTGCCTTTGATTGAATTCACATACAATAACAGTTATCATTCCAGTATCCGTATGGCTCTATTTGAGGCTCTCTATGGTAGGAGATGTAGATCTCCAATTAGTTGATTTGAAGTAGGTGAGGCTGTAGTAGTAGGGCCTGACTTGGTGTTTGATATGTTAGAAAAGGTTCAGTTGATCAGAGAAAGGCTTAGGGCTGCACAGAGCCGACAGAAATTATATGCTGATGTGAGGAGAAAGGATCTCGAGTTTGAGGTCGGTGACTTCGTGTACTTGAAAATCTCTCCCATAAAGGGAGTGAAGAGATTCGGCAAGAAAGGTAAACTCAGTCCCCGATATGTCGGTCTCTTCAGAATTCTTAGTCATTTCGGAAAGGTTGCTTACGAGCTTGAGTTGCCTTCAAATTTAGCCTCAGTACACCCAGTGTTCCATGTCTCATTATTGAAAATGTGTATTGGCGATCCAGCTGTAGTTGTTCCCTTAGAAAGTGTAGATGTTCAGAACAGTCTTTCTTTTGAGGAAGTCCCAGTCAAAATTCTTGATCATCAAGTTCGTAGACTAAGGAACAAAAAAGTTTCGTTAGTCAAAGTTCTTTAGAGGAATCAGTCCGTTGAGGGATCCACTTGGGAAGCAGAGGCAGATATGCGGACCAAGTACCCTCATCTCTTCTCTGTAAATCCAGATTCAGCATAAGGTACCAATCTACTTAAGATTTTCTTTTCTCTGTCATGCTCAGTTTCAGCCGCACATCATGTTCATGTCATCTGTGCATTCATGAATCAGTTTAGTTATGCATTCCATGTATCAGATATGCATATTCAGTGTGTAAGCTCAGTCCATCAGTTCCCTCAGCTTAACCAGTTTTATTCGAGGATGAATGATCCCAAAGGGGAGATATTTTAGCACCCTATATTTTCCTAGCATAATCTAAGTCCCAATACATGAGTATTCGTACATGAAATTTTTGAAGCACTCATTATTTTTTAGTTTAGAGCCTGTCATTGCTAAGGAAATTCAATTAGCTTTCCAATGATATAAAATTCGCCTAAATCCGATAACCGAGTAAGAAGTAATGGCGATTTTAAGTTTCAATCATTAAACATCGTTATTTTAAACCTTAGCACGTCACGTAGGCAGCCCAAATGACAATTGTCGATTTCCAGTGTGACTCCACGATCATGACGCATCGCAGAGCAGGCCAATTTCCCGTTTGTCAATTTTTAGTGGGCCTCCGCGATCATGGTGCATCGTGGGGATGGATAAATTGGCATCCACAGGCTTACCGCAATGGTGGCGCATCACGGTGTTTTTCCAGGTCCCAGTTGTCCCTTTTCCAGTGGCTTAGCTCGATAGTGGCACGTCGTGCCAAGGACAAAAATTGGGATAGTCAGTTTTCAGCTTCCGCTTTTAAATTTTTTCATGGGTATTTGGGTTTTTTTCCACAACCCTAATTAACCTAAAATACGAAATTTAACCCTTAAACACCCAAAGTAGTCATCATATTTCAATTCCTCTCACAATAAAAAAAATCCCTCTTTCAAGAACAAGAAACCCTAGCTTTCAAATTCAATGCCAATCCTCAAGAACTCACCCAGATCTTCAAGAAATTCACTATCCCAAGTATGTTAGATGTTCATCCATGGATCGCTTTCACCCATGGAGTCCAAGGAACCCTTTTAAATTATAAAATTTATGATCTTTTCAAGTTATTATGTTTTAAATTATGATTTCATCCATGAATCTCCATGTACTATTGATTTTATACCATGTTACCATGAAATTATTGTTATTATTCAATCTTTCATGTTTTAATATTATTATTTACTGAATTAAACCATGATTTAATTCTACTATAATGGATTCATGGTGTTCCTACAAATTCTATGACATTCCTATGATTGTTTTAAACCATGAACTCCAACTGTTTGATAAAATGCCTACAAGAGTGATTTATCTAATAAGAGCCTTCATGTTTTGGTCTTCAAGCTTTAGTGTCTTTTCAGTATTGTTGTTTTGAGTCCTGGGGGTTTTGAATGCCTGAAAACCATAGCTGTTTATTTAGTCTAGCCTCATTACATTACAGAATAGTCATCAGATTATATTATGAGCACTATCAGAATAGTCAGATATCAATTATTCAACTCAGAATAGTCTAGTATCTCAGTGTCTTTTAGTTGGGAGTAGGATTTATCACCAAGCAAGTATAGGGATGGCAACTTCCTCGTTAGATAGGAAGAGTCGTTATAGTAGTCCCTATACTCTAGAACTACGTAGCCAGCGTAGGAGTCAGATTAGGCTTGATAATCTCACAGGGGTCACCCGTCAGTTCAGGCTTAACACCCTTAGTCCTTTGGATATTATATCAGTTTAGTGGATCCACACAACCATTGTTAGTACCCATGACATGGTATTAACACCCTTCCATCTAGGGTTACAGGTTGGACCCCAATTAGCTCAGATTGGGGCATGTAGGTTAGATGATACCTCCCACAGTCGCAGATATAGTCTAAGTTACAGTCCCAACTTAGTTATTCAGTCGTAGTATTGTTTGACCAAAGCATACAGAGTTCAGTTATCTCAGTATTTCAGTTTACAGATTTTACTCAGTTATATTATATGCTTGGTCATGCATCCTTAGTATTTACAGATTTTCATGCATTATCAGTATCTACAGATTTCATGCTCTCTACTATGTACTCCATCCTTTACATTCTTATCCAGTTAATTATTAGTTCTGTTCATGAAACCATGTATACCAACCTTCCTCATTTAGCATACCATTATACTCAAAGTACTGATCACATACCTTTTTTTTTGCGCTATGATGTTGTAATACCCCGTATTTCTATCTAGCTTAAATTCGTCCCAAAGATGTCAAAGACTTGTTTTAAAGATGAAGCTATTTTTATACATGTGGTATTTTCAAGATTTTCACTTTTTTTCATGTGGGAAATTCAATAAGCTTTCCATGGGTATAAGATTCGCCTAAATCCGATAACCGGGTAAAAAGTTATGACTAATTCAAGTTTCAGTCGTAAAACATCGTCATCTCAGTCAGTGGCGCATCGTACCATAAGCCAAAATGACATTCGTCAATTTCTAGTAAGACTCCATGATTTCACCACATCGCGGAGGACTCCCAAATTCCAATTGTCAAAATCCAGTGAAGCTCTGCGATTTCCCCGCGTCGCGCCATCGTCCAATTTTCTAGTTGTCAAATTCCAGTGAAATGGCGGGATAGCATCGTGCCTTGCCAAGGGTCCAGGTCAGTAAATTTTTACAAAATTTAAAATTCGCGTCCAAGGTTAAATGGGTCTTTTCCCATGACTTTAGTTCAGCCCTAAATACAAAATTTAACCCTACATGACCTAAGGATATCATTATTCACTTTATTTTTCTCAAATTGAGTTGCTCTCTCTCAAGAACAAGAACCCTAGCTCTCAAATTCAAGGGCCAAATCACAACAACTCTCCATCAATCCTTCCAAATTCATTAACTTAGGTATACATAGTGTTCATTCATGGACTCCTTTCGTCCATGAAGCCCAAGAATCTCTTTTCAAAGTTCAAGTATATGGATTTTTATGAATTCCATGTTGGGTTTATTTTTGTTCATGTTGATAATGACTAATTGAATTCTAATCCATATTTGGTGATAAATTTTATGTGGAATTAATTATTATATGTGTAGATTTATGTGAACCCATGTTTTAAACCCTTGAATTATGAAACTAGAATTGAATCATGATGTTTACTTGTTGTGCAATGTAGCCTACATATAGTATGCTCACTATGTGTTTGATTAAATGCCTATGGGAAGGAAAAGTGCCATACT
The DNA here is from genome assembly GCA_030864215.1 of Capsicum pubescens. Taxonomy (NCBI): domain Eukaryota; kingdom Viridiplantae; phylum Streptophyta; class Magnoliopsida; order Solanales; family Solanaceae; genus Capsicum; species Capsicum pubescens. The sequence goes on along the minus strand of CM061540.1, from coordinate 275,135,460 downwards.
AGTATGATAATATGAAATCCCCATTCATATACAAGTTCATGCATGTCAAGTGTTTGACGAAATGTCTTAGTCAATGGATTATGGACATGTGTGTAGCCATTGTTGTGCTTTAGAATTTATGCCATGAATTACTTTTGTGATATCGAGTCCTGGGGGTATTTAATACTCGATAATTTAGCTGTGTACCTAGAGCTAGTGTTATGTTTTCACGATATCCTTAGTCAAGCCATTTTTAGTAGAATCCAGCTAGTCATGTGACTCAAGAAAAATTCAGTAAGCTTAGTAATCCCAGTAAATCTCAGAAAGCTTAGTAATTTAGTAATCTCAGTAGTATTTTGTCAGTCATCGGAACTCCATGAACTCAGTCCAGTTCAGTTCAGTTAATCATGTTCAGTGTCTCTTCAGATGGGAGTAGGAGTTAGCACTGAGTGAGCACAAAGATGGGAAATCACCTGTTATTAGAGGGTGTGATTCTTAGAAGCAGTCTTTACACTCCAGAACTACATAGCCAGCATAGGTTGAGATATCATAACCTGTTATATAAGGGAAGATGAGGTGGCTTAACCTGTTATATGAGGGTCCCACTGTTCTCATTGGTGTAACCTATTATATGAGGGTCACTCATAGTTTGTCCTTACTAGTGGCGCAGTATTGACACCCTTCTAATTGGGGTTACAGATTGGACCCCAACTCAGCCATAATGGCATATTAGGGGCATGTCAGTTAGATGACTACTTCCCATAGTTTTAGTTACAGAATTAGGACTGTCAGATACTGTCATTCAGACTCAGTAATAGAACTCAGATAGTTCTACAGAATTCACGACTGTCTGATACAGTTAACTCAGAATAGTACAATACTCAGCTAGTTCTATCAGAACCTAGACTGTCAGATACAGTCAACTTAGAATAGTATGAAACTCAGCTAGTTCCATCAAAACCTAGACTGTTAGATATAGTCGCTCAGTATCAGTTATACAATTATCACTATCTCATGTTGTCAGTACTCAGTCTCAAAAATCATGTTATCACAAACTCAGTTACAGTTATTATGTAATCATACATGTATTCTCAGGTTCATGTTATCCAGTCAGTTAGTATAGTTCATGCATGTGAACCTTTTGCATTCAGCCTACCTCATATGCATACCAGTACATTCAAACGTACTGACGTATTTGTGCTATGTTGTTTTATAACATAGGTTCAGAAGCATGAGATCCAGAGCATCAGTAGCATTCCAGATTTCAGCAGCCAGATTTAGAAGTGAGTCCTTATCTTTCGAGGACATGACCATTACTTTATTTCATCATTACTTAGTCTATTACAGTAGTTAGAGTTAGTTGGGAACATGTCCCATCAACTGTTTATTTAGAAAGTTAGAGACCTTTTAGACTATCATGTTTCAGACAGTTTATTTCAGTTGTGTTGGGTATTCATACCCCATCCAGATGTTATGTTTTGTTTTATTAGTTTTGAAGCTTAAGGCCTTTATTTCCACATTATACAGTATATTATGCAGTGTTCAGGTACAAATATCAGTCATGGGTTATCTTGTGGTCCTCCGGGGTCATGAGCACCATGTAGTATTCTGGGTACCAGATTTGGAGCGTTATAAATTTGGTATCAGAGCCTAAGGTTCAATAGTGTCCTACAAAGTTTGAAAACCTTATTTAGTAGAGTCTTATGCATGGGTGTGTTGTGCGCCACATTTATGTGCAGGAGGCTACGAGATATTTTAGGAACAGTTTCCCTTCTTTCAATATTCATGTCGTTCCAGTGAGCATGACCTCAAATTTAACTCTCAGTCTAATCTGTTTCTCCCTTTCTTCTTTAGAACACGCCTCCCAAAAGAAGAAACGACAATTAGTCAGATCTTCAACCCATCTAAGTAGACCCCTTGGACAAACATGTTTCTCATGCAGAGTTCAGAGCTACATTCACCAATCTTGCTAATTCAGTTAGCGCTCAGAATGAACGACCAGTTGTCATTCCAGCAAAACCGGTGGCCAATTCAGTTGCAACCAGTATTTGGGACTTCACCCGAATAAATCCTTCATCCTTTTACAGGTCTAAGTCAGAAGAGGATCCTCAGGAGTTCCTAGACCAGGTTCAGAAGGTTACAGACATCATGGGGGTTACTTCTAGTGAGAGTGCTGATCTAGCTGCATATCAGTTGTAGGATATTTATCACACTTGGTTCAAACATTGTAAGTCAGAGAGGGCTGTAGATGTAAGGACTATTAAGTGGGAGGAGTTTTCTACTGGCTTCTTAGATAGATTCTTCCCCCTAGAGCTGAGAGAAGCTAAAGTGTTAGAATTTATCAACCTTAGGAAAGATAATATGATAGTGAAAGAGTATTCTCTTAAGTTTACCCAATTAGCCAGATATGCTCCTCATGTAGTGACAGAGAGCAGAGCCAAGATGAGTAAGTTTGTGTTAGGGGTAAATAATAGTGTGGTTAATGAGTGCAGATCTACAATGCTGATTAGTGAGATGGACATAGACAAGCTTATGACCCATGCTCAACAAATAGAAGAGAAAAAGATTAAGATGAGAGAGAAGCAGATAAGAGAGCAAGGACAGGTAGTTTCAACTTTCCTCAGCCCAGTTCGGTCGCCCAAAGGTACTATTTAATTTCTCTCCATATCCCTCCTTCTTTATTTTCCTTAGTATGTTGAAATAATGCTTGCCGGTGTTCTAAGTCATCATTCAGGGATGAATGATCCCAAGTGGGGGATAATGTAATGCCCTGTAGTTTCGTTCGACTAGATGTCACCTAGAGCCATGTTTGAGAGGCTAACATCTTGAAATTACTCTAAGTGTAAAAAGATACTTAGTAATTTTCATCTCCTAATCATTGATGATCTTATTATCAACCTTCCTGACCCTCAATAGTTGATATATTAGCTAGTTCATGATCTGGGAGGTCAATAGGTGTTCCCGGACAAGTTTCAGATTTGGGCCGCATTTAGACCTTGTTTGGTGTCCCAAAATAGTGGACCAATGCGATCTTGGCGCAATGCATAATCCATCACATTGGTCAATTTTTGTGTAGGAACTGCTAGGTAAAAGTACTGAGGCTTGGCGCGATTAGGGTGCGACGCGTCGCCAATCGCGTCGATGCCCAGTTGTTTCAGCTTTTAAAATGTGCATTTTTAAAGGCAATTGGGTCATTTTCCCTTGTTCGAATATGCCCCAAACACAAGATTAAAGCATCATATCAGTAGTTTAGGTTGGTTTTCATGAAAAATAACTCTCTTAACATAAATTGAAAACCCTAGCCTCTTCTTTTAAGATCAAGAGCTCATCCTTGCAAGCCAATAGTTTAAAGAACTAAGGTGAAATTCAAAATCCACTATTCCTCCTAATCAACATAAGGTACGTGGGGTTTTCCTAAAAAAAAACTACATGGGCATAGAAAATTCTTTTAATTATGCAAAAGGCTTAGAAATCATGATTTTACGGAAAGAGTTTTGGATTTACAATTATAATCATGTTTTAGAATCCTTGAGAATATTGTTTTGGTCTTTAGGCCTTCCCTTGAAAGTGATTTGATTAGTATATATGTATGTATCCATTAAAACTTTAAATTGTGAATTTAGAGCATGAAATATCGAATCTCCTCCTCTCCTATTACTTTGTTACCTGATTTACAAGTTATAAATCCTTACATTTCATGATTTTAAAGAAGGAATCAAGATGCTAATTATCTTATGTGAATTTTATGATGATTAAGAATGGGAGAGGGGATCGTTATTATGATTTAAAATGTTGAGATTTATAAATGAAGAAACTTCAGGAATGTTTTTGAGAAATTAGCCACCACTTATTTTAATTGTTAAATGAATGGAAAGACTTTGCATTATTTTGACTTATGATTTGAGATATGGATTTTCTTATACTATATGCATGTTCAAGTGGCCTAAACATTGTTTAGAATGAAATAATCAGATATGGCACTTTATGACATAATTATTCGACTTGCAAGCCTTGGTATGGTGATACCAAATCAGACAATGCCATAACAGGCACAGACTAGTATAGAAATCAAATTTCTATCGGACTCTCATGATTTTGAATTTAGAAAAGTACTTGTTTCGAAAAGGCTAAAATAGAGCATAAATAGATGTTATGTGGTTCCCCGAAGAAGGTACGAGTTTAGACAACTCATTTTCCAAAACCGTATTTTGCCGATACGGGTATATTATTCTACATTGGCCTAGTGTCCTGTGGCATATCAGACACAGACACTCCAACCCTTGCAACAAACTTGGGTTGGGGGCTTCCCCGCTGAGTCAATGGCGGATTCCATATAGCCCGTGGAATATCAGACTTGTAGGGGAGTGCCACCTAATTCAAAAGTAATACAAGGAATTTAATTATACTGATATGAACGTTTTATGATTATTAAATAAGTGCCCAAATATTTTGAACTATATCATGCATGATGATTTGTGAATTGCTCTCACCTATTATATATATAAACACATTATTTTGGATTTCTCTGCATACCAGTACATCAGTATTGACCCCCTACCTTCCAGGTTTTGAGGCTCAATCTAGGGGTCCTGATAAGCAGTAGATATCTTCAGGCAGGAGTGAAGAGTGCAGTTCGTGAGCCTTATATATTTCAGATGGCTTATTTTCTTCCAGTCATTTATCATTTATTATGGATTTGGTCTACCGGGGGCCTTGTCCCAGGTTCAGACAAGTTTTGATGTATTATGTAGTAGAGATTTCGCAGACAGAAAAAGATGTTGCTTTTATGTTGAAAAAAAAAATTATATTCGTATTGCTTAACAGATTTCAGAGTTATGACCACGATTCTCTTTCGTTTTGTATTTCCCGGACTTTCTTTTTTGTATATGAATGGTGTATGTGATTACAAGTTAGAATGGATCTCGGGCCTTCATGGTTCGGGATACTCGTCACAGCCAGATCCCCGGTTCGGATCGTGACAACATGTATATAAGTGTCCAAAAATCAGCTCAATATGTCCACAATACATGATTATTAATACTCGTTAGACATCATTAGCATAAATATGCATGTAAGACATCATTTGGGTCATACTAATCCATAACTCAGGAATTTCTATCATGATAAAAGCAACCAATCCTCAAAGAGGCCTAAAATAACAATTCAAGACCCAAATAAGCATTATATCTAGAATAAAATGCATTTAAAGGAACAAATGAGACCTCTGATGTAAAATAAAGTTCCCACACATGCAACACACAATGTTAGATATCACAAGTCGACAATAATAAAATGTAAGCTCTCACACGGGCACACAACAATAATAGTCAAAATATAAGTCCTATAGTTATTTTCACAACCCATAGCATGATTTACTTTTTTATTAACTATCCAGTTCAATCTGAAAGAAGTTAAGCCATAACCTACCTCGAAACGACTAAACCCCAACCTAAAGTGCTTAAACACAGAGATTTTCCAAATTCATAAAAATAAAAAATAATAATTAAATATAGCATCTACGTATTAAAAGAAAACTAAAGATACTCATGTTGCCCACATTTGAGTAGGATCCAAAACAGGTTCGAAAAATGAGTTGAAAAATTAAAGGGGTAAAATTAATATTTTAATTTAGAAATATATTTCCCGAGATTATAGAAGACTAAAGTTAAAAACCTATGCAAAAATGGGTTAAAATAAGGTCCAAAGCAATAAAAAACTATTTTGAAGATTTACCACTGAAAACCTCAAAATTCCATTTTTAAATCATGATTGAAAGACATTTTTGAAGATGTGATCAATGAAAAATAATGGGAATACAAGTTTAGGGGTTACACATATGAAACCTGATGGACAAACCCTCAAAAATATCATTTCTTAAAGCTTGGAGATGCAAAAATTGAGAAGAAATCGAAAAAAAGGGTTATATAGAATTGTTGCAGCTTAAGTAATTAACTGGCTGCTTAACCGTCTACAACTTAAGTGATGCCAAGCTGCTAAAGAGTCTACTTCTTAAGTGGTATTGGGCCACAAAAATGGCTGCAACTTAAGGAAACCTTGGACAATTAAGCGGTTGCACCAGATATAAAAAATGCTGATTTTTGTGCAAGCCTACTAAGCTTCGAACGAACCCTCAAAAATTGATTGAGACCTCAGAGAAAAATCATATATGTTACTAGGCTAATTTTAACATTTCAAAATCAGTGGTGATGTTGTATTTTGAAAAAAAGATTGTTTTCAACAAATTAACTCTGGAATACCCTTTTACTACTTTTTTAAATAAAGAATCAAAATATAAAAAAAAGGTTCCAAACCCAAACCGACCATGCTAATAACCCAAATACAATAATTCAGACCTAATGAAACTCTTCAAATCATCACTCAACACTCATAACAACAAATATTAACTGATGTCAATTATATGGCTTTTTAAGCATGCCAACCATCTCCATACCTCAAAATCAACATGTAGTAACTAAGAATAAGGGGAAAATGGTAAAAACACATAAAAAGTAAGTTTTCATAAATCTGGTCATTACAACATCCACCGCTAAGACTAGATCATCCTCGATCTAAAAGATAAGGAAATGCCTTACAATAAAGAGTTTGGGATAACTCTATGTATGTTGAACTAATCCTCCTAATTATCCTCCTCGATAGAATGATGTCTCCACTAAACCTTAACCACATGAATATCCATGGAATGTAACCATCTAATATCCCTTTCTAAAATAAACCATTCCCTCTCTACAATAGTCAACCTCTTATCCAAGTAAACTGAATCCTAATAAAGCACATGATACTTATCCGAAATGTAATGTCAAATCATAAACACATGAAAAGCTAGATTAATGGTTGAAAAATCTGAAGGTAAGGACCACTCATAAGAAATCTTCTCAAATGTTTTGAAGAATCTCAAATGGTCCAATGTACCTCAGGCTAAGCTTGCCCATCTTCTCAAACCTTATCACTCCCATCATGGGTGACACATGAAGGAAGTGTAAATTACCAATCCCATAATTCAGGGCACAAATCCTACGGTCTGCAAAACTTTTTTCCTACTCTCGGCTGCTCAATGCCTTTCCTGAATCATCCAAACCCTATCCAATGAATTCCAAAGAAAGATGGTATCACGGGGTCTAATGTTATAACCCGAACTAGGGCCTGATTGGGATGAATATATCAAGTCCGCCAAGGACCGGAGATCAGCCTCTTTGCCTAGCCAAACAAAACTTAATATAACTAGCAGCAAATGAATTTTAAATATATAACAAGATAGAATAATGTAAGCTAAAAGGAGTCTAAGAATATCAATGACAATATGCAATCCACAGTCATCCACAAATATTCTAACAAAATAATATCAACCCAAGTCGGAACATGCCCCCAATGATAGTAAAAAATACGTCCAAAGAAAATTCTATTATAGTAGATAAACAAAGAAGCAACGACCTTCTGGAAGAATAAGGATCAACACTTCAAGCTGACTGTTGATAGTCCAAAAATCCTATTATTGTACAAGAAAGGAAGGAGTGTCTCTGTGTACTACATCACATAGGGATACAATGTCCATAGATGATTAGCGGGTTGAGCGATGGCATGTAAATCAGGGATAAGGGGTAAAAATAATGCCATGATTAAGAGTTCAAAACCATTTAAAATCATTGCACATAATCATACACAAATACATATATATCACATGCCGAGGTAGGAAACAAGGTTTAGTATGAACTTTAAGAGCTTAGCCTTAATTGTGTAGCTTAAGCATCATAAAAAGACACCCACGAGCTATATGGGTTCAGATCTCCCTACTGAAAGGGCCCCAATGCATGTAGCCACATCAACCAAAAAATAATCATATGTACATATGCACCATGTAGGACTTGAACCACCTGACATATGAATAATGATAACATATATGCACAGGGAACTCGAACTTCCCAGTCATATATCAAGGGTGACATGAGCACCCAATCATGTAATAAGTGGGACTCAAACAACCCAGTCATAAAGAAAAGAGGTACTCAAACCACCCAGCTAATTAGACCATTGTGCTGGTAAATACAATTTTTAGTATTTGTCCCTTGGGACCTCCACTTTTATGGCCCAACTACACAACCCCCTTTAAGCCCAATTTAAAACATTTTTCACACATTCTCATTCATTGAACCAATTTATTAAGGCACTCTAATGGTATCATCATACTAACTTCACTTGTAAGATAACATTGTCATACCATATCAATTAACCATTCACATGGGGGAATTCATGACCCTGCTAGGTTCAATTATTCATTCATACGGTAAATCCATGACCCCAAAGGTTTGATTAAATAAATTCATTTTTAAAATTCCGTTAATGATATACAAAGGTTACAAAGGTATTTTCAATGTACGTGTACTCAAATTCAAAGCCAATTTCAAAATATTGAGTTGAGGTTATACCAATTCAATTACTAAAAATCACAAAATTGGGGAAAACCATGTCCCCTTAGTTTATTCACCATGCTCATGCACCCCACAAGTTCAAAATCATAAATAAAGAATGAACAATGTATATACCATTATGGGAATCCAATTTAAGAAACATTCATTCTAAAACTATAATGACCCTTATGGTTATTTTCCTGTATTTTCATATATGTTTAGTACTATCTAAATGTATCGTTGATTATTTAATTTAATTTGGCATCTGGTAGAAATATAATTTAGTACCCTTCTAAAAGATTTTTGATATTAGTAAAATTCTTTAAGTGATGATATATTTATATCACTTTACAATAGACTTTTATGATTTATTAATTTTTTAAGCGGAGATGGTAATTTTAGAAATGTTAAAATATTATTATTATTATATAATACAGGTTTTGTTAGAAATAATTTTCTACTAATTATGTTATTTTCAAAATATTATAATTATTTTAATAAGAATTTATACAATATCTGAATATATATGCAAAGTAAATAAAAAATTAGCTGTGGTAATACCACCACACACGTGAGAAATGATATGTGGACATTATATGGTTAGCTGGCAGCCACAGATGTCCCTTGCCTTAAACTTTTGATCTTCTTTATATACATATTTACTAAGCATATACTTGGCAATGACATTATTCAATACAATACTTTTTAACAAAAGGCATCAAAGTGCAAGTGTCTTATGTTTTACATAAACTGCACATATATATATATCTATACTTTGTAGTATCACTTTTTGGAAAAAAATATTTTAGCATCGTTTGAGCAACAAATTAAAGTTAATTATTTGAATCAATTATTCAAGCTCGGGAGTTACTAGCGTTATTTTGAGGCTTCTCGGAAAGTCTTTTAGCGTTGGCATCCAGGTAGTCTAGGCTTACCCTACCTTTAAATTGAGCTTATTTACTGAAATTGTAAACTATTATGCTAGTTTGGATAAGTGCTTGTAGATTCGTATGATTTAATTTCTATAAACTATCTTATTTATCCGGATTAGAACCCTATTCTAGTAAATATTGGAATATCATCTTTTAATATAATATAGCATCTATTACTTTAGGGTGTGGGATTAAATTACAAAACCTTGAAATTTTCCATTTAAATGAAGTCATGTTTACAAAAATTAGACGTATTTTAGCTGTTGTTCAGGTTCAGTATATAATTTATTTCTGTCATTGATTGTGAACTTTTGTACCACATTGACATTGTCATGATATGGTATGGATTTTAATATTACCGTTGAGTATGGTTACTATGAGTTCCAATTTGAGTCCGGTATTTGATTATTAATGACATTATGAGTTCCGATTCGAGTCTAGTATTTGATTATTAATGATACTATTAGTTTTGGTTTGATTCCGGCATCTGATTATGGTTGTGGTTCCTCTGAGTTTTGGTTCTAGTCCGACATTTGACTATGAGTTCTATATATGTGGCCTATCGTTATTACTAACTATGTCCAGTTCGAATCCAGCACATGTTCTTTTGTTATTATCCATTACTACTGGTTTGAGTCTGGTTTTTGGCCTCTCATTACTACCCATTAGTATCGGTTCAAGTCTGGTGCACACCTGGATGACTATCATGATTTATTGGGATCAACACAGTTATAGATTATTTATGTTTATTTTCATTACTTGTGTATCCCACTGACTTATAGGGGTATGGTTGGGTTAATTGTCTTCTTCGGTGTTCCTAGCGGGCTTATGGGGGCCTAGTCAGGTTACCTTTGATTTGTCTGTTATTACAACATTATTTATTTTTTTGTATCGCTTATGTTAGTCCTTTACAGTTGTTGCGTAGCTTGGTAGTTTCTTACCTTACCATCCCTATTTACTGATGAATCAGATTACGCCTTCGGAATGTAGTTATACCTTTTCTGTATTGAGCTCAGTCGGTCGATAATGCCTTCTTAGTACCCTTATCTTTGGTGCTCATACTATACTTCTGTATCTTTCTCTCGATACATATCAGGGTACTAGTAGTAGACCTTGATGTGATTACTACCTTCCAGTACTGATTCAAAGCAGGGTGAGCTTGCTGTTGTCCGAGGCTAATTCTCCTCTATCTACTCTAGTTAGTCTTTTGCACTCAAGACTGCTTGTCTATTTTGTGTACAATTTAGATTTTTGTCTAGTACTCTAGGTACCTGTTAGTTGTGGCTCTAGTACTGACCTTATTAGGTCTTGGGAGGAATTCATTTATATAGTTGGTCCTTTTTCCTCCTATCATTTGGATATAATATATATATGCTAATTTCTTAGTTTTTACTTATTATTGTTGTTGTTATCATAATACGTGATCTTTTATTTGATCTCTACCTGTTAGCCTGTTACCTATCATTACGGACTGTGTCTTTGCTTGCCTACTGGTGGGTTAAAGTAGGCGCTATCATGACTTGAGAAATTATGTCGTAACAGCTTGGTATCAGATCCTAGGTATGACTTGTATTATTAGTACTGGAGTTGATGTTTAGTAGAGTCCCGCAGATAGGTACGAAAACATCCGTATCCTATCCTTGAAAGGCTACCGAGCATTTTTTAGGGAAAAATCTCATTTTTTGATCTATTTTTGTGCATTGAGACTGAGTTAGTTGTGATTTTTTATTGGTTCACTCTCTACACAGATGGATAGGATGCAAGGTTCAAGAGCAGTCGATCGGGGCCTAGGGTCTACTTCTAGAGTTCTAGCTTGGGCTCGAGGTTGACCCAGATATTAGGGGTAGGGTAGAGTAGCAACCCCTGTTCAAGATCAGGCTAGGGATCCATCACCTGATCCTGTTATAGCTTCAGGGATTGAGAGAGCTCCATGTATTCTACCACATCATCAAGCGGGCCAAGGGACAGCCTAGGCTCCACCCTACTGTATATCTTCTTCAGTTCTTCAGGGTGTATCGTTACAGTTATTGGGGTTAATTAGCGGTCCACCGGTCATGGGAGCTCAGCCAGCAACATAGGGTGGTGTTTATTTATGGGCATAGCCTGAAGTAGTGACACATAGGATAGAGATTCCGCCAGTACTAGTAGTCCCACAACCGGTAGTAGCCCAGCTAGTTATGTATGCAGAGGAGTAGAAGATGTTGGATCGATTTTTGAGATTGACTCCACCCAAGTTTTTGGGACCCCGGGAGAAGATTCTCATGAATTTCTCTCCATTTACGAGGACCGGTTGTAGAATTTTGGGTTAGTTGAGGCGCGAGGAGTAGACTTTTTTTCTTATCTATTTGATACTGCAGCGAGGAGGTGGTGGATGGGTTATCATGATTCCAGTCCATCTGGGTCTCTACCAGTGACTTGGACTCAGTTCTCTGAGGTATTCTTAGGGAGTTATATGCCTCACAACGTGCGCGAGTGTCTTTGAGATGTGTTTACAACATTGAGAAAAGGTTCTATAACTATGGCTGAGTATGGGGCGAGATTTCATGAGTTAGCCAGACACTCCACTATAATTTTGGATATGAAGTACGAGTGGATTCAATGCTTTGTCAGGGGATTGATATTATCTCTTTGTAGGGCTACACAGAGTTTGCTGACTTCAGGAAAGTCAAGCATATTTATTCTATAGAGGAGATAAATCGTGAGGCCCAAGGGGCAACGATAAGAGACCACGCTACCAAGGTAGTTACAATGGTACACAATTTGCAGGCCAAGAATTTCATGGTAGGTACCCTTATCAGCAGCCTTCTCAGTATCAGGGTTAGCCTAGTCGGCAAGTTATGGCTTCACTTTAGATATCCGACAGGGGTCAGCCCAGCTATAGTAGTTCTAGTGGTCAGAGCAGCAACCAGCCGCAGAGGGGTGCTCATCTAGGATTATAGAGTCGAGATGGTCATTTTGGAACCACCAAACCTTCTAGACAGAATAGGGTGCCCGGGGCATGTTATGACTGCGGGGTTGTTGGTCACTTCGCCAATGAGTTTCCTCAGCATAGGATGATTGAGCCTTCAGTTCTGGCTATACAGTTAATTAAATAAGTGTCGTCGTTAGGTAGGGGTGGTGTACAGGGTTATGAAGGTGGTTCCCAGGGTTCTAGAGGTGGTCTGTAGAGAGATAGGGCAGGCGGTCGAGCAGGTACCCAGTCTAGTAGTAGACCGTGTAATTTGTATATAGTTCCAGGTATATCAGGGGCTGAGCCTTCAGATGCTATAATCATAGGTACAATTTTTGTTTTCCATCAACCAGCTTCTATTTTTTAATCTCGGTTCCACATTTTCATATGTTTCTGCTTATTTTGCATCGCGATTGAGTTTATGTTTGGAGTCTTTATCTTTACCATTATATCTGGATACCCTAGTGGGTAATTCTTTAGTAGTGGATCGGGTATATAGATCTTGTTTGGTGACTATTCAGGAGTTTGATACTCAGGATGACCTCATTGTCCTAGATATGGTAGATTTTGATGTGATTCTAGTCATGGATTGGCTATATCCTTACCATGCGGTCTTGGAATGTTTTGCCAAGACCGTTACATTAGCTTTTCCTGGTATACCCCCAGTTATGTGGCAGGGTTCTATTAACCGTGCACAGACAGGGATTATTTCATATATCTGGGCTAGGAGACTGATATCAAGGGGTAGTGAGTCATTTCTTGCATATGTTTAGGATGTTAGTGCTGAGAGTCCCCCGCTTGACTCTGTCTCTGTTGTTAGCGAGTTTTCTGATGTATTTCTGACCGACCTACCTAGGCTTCCTCTTAAGTATAATGTAGAGTTTATTATTAACCTCGATCCAGGAACCCAACCTATTTCTATGGGTCCATATCATATGGCTCCTTCTGAGTTGAAGAAGCTGAATAGTTCTTTTGGGTAAGGTTTATATCAGACCAAATGTATCTCATTGGGGTGCTCTAATTTTGTTTATGAGGAAGAAAGATATCTCCTTCGGATATGTATCGACTATAGGTAGATTAATAAGTTGACTGTGAAGAATAAGTATCCTATGCCTCGTATCGATGATTTGTTTGATCAGTTTTAGGGTGAAACAGTGTTTTCTAAGATAGATTTGAGGTCCGATTACCATCAGTTGAGAGTTAGGACGCGGACATCCCTAAGAAAGCCTTCAAGACTCGTTATGGTCATTATGAGTTCCTGGTGATGTCTTTTGGGTTGACCAATGCTCCAGCAACTTTTATAGATCTAATGAATCGTGTGTTCAGGATATATTTGGACTATTTCGCGATAGTATTTATTGATGACATTCTTGTATATTCGAGGATCAAGGAGGAGCATGAGAAGTATTTTAGGACTGTACTCTGCAATTTAAGAGACCACAGGCTATATGCCAAGTTCTCAAAGTGTGAGTTTTGGCTTGAGTCTATAGCTTTCTTGAGGAACGTAGTGTCCAAGGACGGTATTATGGTGGACCCAACAAAGATTGAGGATATTCGTAGTTGGGCTAGGCCTACATCACCTTCTTAGGTTTGCAACTGTATTTGGTTGGTAGGTAACTATAGGCGATTCATTAAGGGTTTTTCTTCTATTGCAGCCCGTATGACTAGATTGACCAGGAAGGAGGTTCCATTTTAGTGGTTTGCAGGTTACTATAGGTGATTCATTGAGGGAAAGGATTTTACTATCTATTGTGATGAGTCTGGTGTTGGTTTGGGGTGTGTTCTGATGCCGCGTGGTCGTGTTATTGCATATACATCGAGATAATTGAAGGTGCATAAGCACAACTACCCCACTCATGACTTAGAGTTGGCAACAATAGTATTTGCGCTTAGGTTTGGAGACATTATTTGTATGGGGTTCGCTGTGAGATATTTACTGATCACTGTAGTCTTCAGCATATTATGACCTAGAAGGAGCTTAATTCGAGGAAACATATATGGATTGAATTGTTGAAGGACTATGATATCTTTATTCTCTATCACCCAGGCAAGGCGAATGTCATAGCGGATGCCTTGAGTCGAAAGTCAGTGAGTATGGGTAGCTTAGCTTTCATTTTAGCTTCTCAGTCGATGTTGGCTTTGGACATTCAGTCCTTAGCTAACATGATGGTTTGTTTGGATATTTCTTACCCTCGGGAATCATTGCTAGTGTTGAGGCCAGATCTACCTTGTTGGAGCAGATTCGTAGTCATCAGTTTGAGGATAGTAGGCTTTGTAGCATTTGGGAGCAGGTGTTGAGGGGTGAGTCTCAGCGGGCTACCCTACATTCTGAGGGTGTATTAAGGTTTGATGGTCATATTGGTGTTCAAAGGGTTGGAGATTTGATCCATTTGATTCTTCGTGAGGCTCATAGCTCCAGATACTCTATTCATCTCGGGATAGCTAAGATGTATAAGGATTTGAGGTAGTGATAACGCTCAAACTACAACTCTCGTAAGAGTGTAAGCGGTCGTTGTCAAATATAGAACCCAACTGGTTTGGGTGTCGAATCCCACAGGGAATACTTGGTCACTAAGTATGCAATGATTAGTAGACTTTTGGTGAAAGTTCTGCGAAAAAAAGGGGGGATTTTATGCGTGAAGTAAAATTATCAAAATAGAAAGGTAAAAACGGAATGTTTAGTAAGATTTTAATCAATGAGAATTGTAAGTTAGGGTTATGTCCACCTTATGAGTTTTACGTATCTATTGGCTATGAGTTATGCGGAATTCAGACATGCATGCTCTTATAGATATTCCTATTCTATGGTAAATCCTAGTGTCTTTCGACCATCAAGGATTATATCACTTTAACTCTTTCGAGCTTAAAGTGTATACTAATGGTACGAATTCTCCAAGAGGTTAATCCAGTTACGACACTAACTTTTAAACAGGGGTTGGTAGCCCTATTTCTTTGTCACTCTCTCTTTTCCAGACATGTAACTTTTCTTTCGAACAAGTTAATGCTATACTGGCGTATTCTATATGTTTGCAACCACAAGAATTCAATTAAGATGAAGAGAGTAATGATATAAGTAACATGCGTATCAAGAATTTACAAACTCATAGCAATAGATAGTATCTCATAAGGCTTCCATAACCCTAACAGAGAAGTTTAGCTACTCATGAGTGCAACGGAAATCACAATAGATATAATCATCATACCACAACCTAGAATAATCTTGGCGATGGAAGTGATATGGCGTCAAAAGCTCTCAAACGTTTTTCCCTAGCCGTTCTTCTCAAGAGAGCCGAGTTCTCGTTGTTAGACTTTGTAATGTGAATTAGGAGCAAAAGTTGAATGAAAAAGACTTGAATTAATGAATGAGTGAATAATAAAAAGCTTGCTGAAAAATTCAGCAAATAGGGTTTTTATAACATCCTTATCCTAGTCCTACTGAAATAGGGTTTTTATCCTTGTCCTAGTCCTACTGGGTTACTGCATACTTGTCCTAATCCTACTAAGTTACTGCTGATCCCCCAAGTCTTTAGAAATACTGTTTTTGCCCGGGACAAGTTCTCCATGCATCACTTTCAGTCCACAAGCTTCCAGAAGCTGCCTTCCTTCTTACTTGAAGTTTCCTTTGGCGTCCAACAGTACATAAAATGCTGAAATCTTCATCATTTATACCTGAAAACTTGCTAATCACGTTGGTTAGCTCACTTACAGGAAAAAGGACTAAAAGTGTAGGATTTATATATTTTGTCCTCAAAACTTAGCTAAAATATGGGTACATTAAGGTGCTTTAGGCGTGTAAATACGCCTAACATCAACACCCCACACTTAAAGCTTTGTTCGTCCTCGAACAAAATATCATGTCCATATAAACATCTACTTGCGGTTTCACAGTAACAACATAAAATATTCATCACGACAGGCACAACAATTATTAACAAAGAGTAGTTTTCTAATCACTTCTAGAAATGATTCAACCTCCAACATAGACTTGTGATGATGGTTAATTCGTATTCAAAAGTTAAGGCACAAAGAATCATACAAGACTACCCAAAACTCATCAACCATGTGTGTCTCACATAAGATATTACCCATAATCACTCACAAGTATTGCATTTTTCAGAACATGGGTATAAGATTATCCTTGCTCTCACTCTCACAAAGAATTCATATGTTGCAACTGATGACCATAGGCTTGCCCTTAGTGTAATGTTCCACTAATATCAGAATGCTAAGCTTAGGATCAAATAGGTCTTTTACAGGTTGTAATGTAGGCTAAGGGACGGGTAGGACTATTTTGGCCAGAAATAGTGACTATGTTCCTAAGCGCTTTAATACATCACATTATGCCATTAACACTCTCTTTTAATCAACCTTGCTACCTTTCTTTCATCTCTAACCCCTTTTCACCTATTTTTCCATTCAAACATAACTATCTTTTTATTTAATCATAAACACAATTTATCTTTTTATTTTTCTATTTCTTTTTCTTTTCTTCTCTATAGCACACCTCTTATGATAGACACTCTTTTTCATAACAAATTCAAGCACCAATACACTCTAAGGCATCACTCTCACCCAATTTCCTCTTATTTTGTCACATGACTTTACAATTTAAAGCACTTAGAAATTTGGATCAAATTATAGTCTTGAAAAAAATGGATTAGAGTTACATATGAGGCTGTCAAAGAAAATGGCTAAAGACTCAAAGGGGGTTAACTAAGTTAATGTCCACGGGTAGGTAAAAAGAAGGTAAACAATCACAGGCTGCTAAAGAAATGCCTAAATCATCTCCTAAACTTGCACTCTTTATTTCGCTTTACACACACATCAGGCAAGTTCTAGCGTCAGTCATAACACAGAATATACTATATCCTCATACACACAAGGCACATGGTCAACTTTATTGGGAGCAGTATAGACTCTTGACCCAACAGATGAATGAATTAAACCACACAATTATCACACAGTGAGTCACACGTAGAGCTTAAATGTCTCAATAGTAATGATTTAGCACAAACTCTTGTTATACTACCATGCCGTCTATCAGAATAATTTCATGCATGATCTAAAAAAAATTCTACTAACTACTAACTAAATCAAACAAACAAACATAAATAAATGCAAATGCAGATAAAGAAGTATAGCATACAAATACCAGCACCCCACACTTAGAAGGGACACACTGCCCTCAGTGGAAAATAAATAAGAAGAACCTGATTAGTCGGACTCATCCTCTATGTCTGGGGTCATACCCCCTGCATCGGAATCATCATCAGAGTCTTCGTCATTAGAGTTCTTCTCCACGTCGGAGTCTGGCATTCGTCGATCATCATCGGTTGGCATGTCGTCATCAAGAGGTTCCTCAAAATATACACCTACTCCACACACAGCCCTCGCATGCTCATTCATTGGGTAGTCATAATCCAAATGTTGGAGCTCTGCAGCAGTTGGAACACGACCCCCGCTCATCATGGTAAACCTCGTTATGCCATATAAATGGCGGAAGAAGCTTTCGTCATGAGCATGTCTTTCTGCAGTGGTTAGGTTGACGCCATGCATGGATTTAGCATCTTTAACCTTTGTGAGGTCAACCTTCTTCGGGTTGTGTGGAAGCTTATGATCTGCAGGTTCCTCCTCGATGTCCTCCTTCCTCAATATCGCAGTCAACAGATTGCCAAAGCTGAAGTGGGACCTCTTGTGCAGCCTGGCCTTACGCATTGAAGATCGAATAATCGCCCCAATGTTGACGGGGATGTTCGTCATTAAAGCGTACACCAAGCACACTCTATCACGTGTGATCTTTGTGTACTGTGACCCTGGAATCAGGCAAAAATTGACTATCCGCAACCATATCCGAGATTCTCTGTTCAAGGAGGCATACGGGAAGGTATTGTGCCGACCGGTATCCTTGTGACGACTCCACCGTGCCATTGATCTTGTTCCGCATAGTGTGTGTCTGATTGCCCTGTATGGAGGTCTGCGATAAAGCTCCTTGAGTGGTGATGGATCTACAGATGGCAAGCCTAGAAAAGAGTTGAAGAATTCCGCATTTAGTTGCAAAACTTGTCCCCGAATCTTTACTTCACTCCCTGTAGTCTTTGGGGACCAATTGGCATAGAACTCACGCGTTAGATCAAGATTACATTCTCCCATATCTCGGAAAATGAAGTCAAGATGTAGCGCCATGAGTTTAGCCAAGATGCGAGGTTCTTTCTTTGCTAGATTCTCCTTTTGTATCAACTCCACGTGAACATATTTTTTTACTTTATTGTTCTTGTAACACTCCTTTGCTTCCTCCTCTAGGACCCATTTTATCCCGAACATGCGGCGAGGTATTTGCAGCGAGGAGGATTCAACTTGCTCTTTTCGTCCCCTTTTCTGGCCTTTCTGTGAGGTGGTTGCTTTGTCTTTTCCTTGGCGTGCTTTTGGTGCCATTGTACCTGAGATTAAAATGATAGTCATGTTAGCTTCATCTCGGTAGATACAGTCGACAAACAAACAGTAATGGCACCACCCCACACTTAATTTGTTGGCACAGACTAATTAAGTGAGTGATGTCGACTACTCAGACTTCATCGTCATACATTTGGGCGATATGTTCCAACAATATGTTCAGCACAGTCATACTTTCATATCGTCTTAACTATCCTTTGCAACTCTATTTCATGTAATCTTGACCATACTTTCATGTTTGGATTA
Organism: Capsicum pubescens; assembly: GCA_030864215.1. NCBI lineage: Eukaryota > Viridiplantae > Streptophyta > Magnoliopsida > Solanales > Solanaceae > Capsicum > Capsicum pubescens. Next base: position 275,116,480 of record CM061540.1, on the reverse strand, counting down.
ATGCACTTTTTGAACAAGACTACTTCATAGAGATCGTATCAAGTTATGGCATAGAAATAATCACAACATCTCATGCTTGTATTCAATCATGATCTTTATCTCGATGAACGAGTCATTCAAGCATTCAATTTTAAATATTATGCAATTAACTTCACCATGTTGACTCCGCAAAAGTATGACAGTGTATAACAATCAAATACAAGTCGGAACAAAATCAAGAACACCCACACGTATTCTTTCACTCAACGAGATGTATCATATCAAACCAATCACATTCAAATTACCAACACTACTTCAAGATTTAACAATTTATTATAGGCGTAGTGGTGTAGTACTTTACGGAATATAAAAGAAGAGCAAAGAAGTACATACTTGGTTGATGGCCTCGGAAGATGTTTTTGCAAAGTTAAAAGAGCAAAAAGAAAATTTTTGAGAGATTTTGGAGAGGTAGGCGGCGCTTAGGTTGAGTTTGCAATGAAATTTTGTTCTAATACTAAGGTTCTATTTATAGGAAAAGCTTGGGTCGGGTTTTGACCCATTTGGAATCGGATTAGGAGACCAAGAAGTGAGCATAGGCGGCGCCTTTTGCAAAGACTTTTTGAGCATAGGCGGCGCCTATGCCATGGCACTCTAGATTCAGAGACAAAAGGCTTTTGCATAGGCGGAGCCTATGCTATGGCATTGTTAGGCATAGGCGGCGCCTATGCCATGGCACTCTAGATTCAGAGAGCTTAGGCCATAGCATAGGCCTTGCCTTGTTCGTTGCCTAGATTTTCATAGGCAATGCCTAACTCATAGCCTTTTGCTTCTTCATTCCCAACTTACCACCTTCAACATGCAATACTTCCAAATCAAAATTTGAAACCAATCTCCTCCTTTACACCTCTTGCACCTACACTTACTAAAAAACAACGAAAATAATTAGAACAATGGGTTGCCTCCCATCAAGCGCCTTAGTTTTGGTCATGGCTCGACTCTTATTTTTTGATTTTTATTTAACAAAAACAAACTCTTAGTAAAACAATAAAAAAAATGAAAAACAATGGGTTGCCTCCCATCTAGCGCTTGATTTATTGTCGCGGCACGACATAGTTACCTCGAGTACTTAGATTTCGTCGAGATAGATGGTAGCCATGCATTTTATCGAGTCAAGAGGACCGATATATGGTTTTACCCTTTGGTCATTCACCTTAAAGACAACACCATTATTGTCTTCTAGCTCAACTACTCCCGACGAGTAGACTTGGCTAATTTTGTATGGACCAGACCATTTGGACCTTAACTTACCTGGGAATATCTTCAGTCTGGAATTGAAAAGAAGTACCATATCACCTTTTTGAAAGTTTCGTTGAACAATCCATTGATCATGATACTTTTTCATCCGCTCCTTGTAGAAGTCTGATCTTTCATACGCATGTAGACGGAATTCATCCATCTCATTCAGCTACTCCAATCTCATATTCATGGCATCATCCCAATTCAAATTCAGTCGCTTCAACGCCCATAATGCTTTATGCTCGAGCTCAATGGGAAAGTGACAAGCCTTCCCATAAACTAGTTGGTACGGGGACATGCCAATTGGCATTTTGAATGCAGTCCTATAAGCCCATAGTGCATCGTCCAGCTTGCGAGACCAATCCTTCCTATTAGCGTTTACAGTCTTATCAAGGATCTGCTTGATCTCTCGATTAGAAACCTCTACCTGTCCACTAGTTTGTGGGTGATAAGGCGTGGCTACCTTATGTTTCTTGAACCCATATTTCACCAACACGAATTTGAACAGCTTGTTGCAAAAGTGTGATCCTCCATCGCTTATGATGGTACGTGGTACCCCAAAACGAGAGAAGATATTTCTCTTCAAGAATGCTACAACACGCTTTCCTTCATTATCGGCCAGCGCTACTGCTTCGACCCATTTGGATACATAGTCGACAACAACTAGGATATATTTCATCCCAAACGAATTTACGAATGGGCCCATGAAATCAATACCCCACACATCAAACAGCTCTACTTCAAGAATTTTTGACATGGGCATCTCATGGTGCTTCAAAATCGTGTCTTGTCTCTGACATTGGTCACATCTTCTCACAAATTCGTAGGCATCTCTAAATATCGAAGGCCAATAATAGCCTCTTTGCAATACCTTCCTTGCTGTTCGACCACCTGCATGATATCCCCCAACTTGGGAAGCATGACTTGCTTCCAAGATACTCGACACTTCCACATGAGATATGCATCGCCTGATAACACCATCCACGTATCGTCGAAACAAATATGGCTCATCCCAGAAGTAGTGTTTTACATCATGCATGAACTTCCTCTTTTGATGAAAAGACAGATGTGCAGGCATCACATTACTTACCACATAGTTTGCAAAGTCTGCGTACCATGGTAATTCTTCCACCATCGTGGCTAGGATCTCTTCATCGGGGAATGCATCATTAATATCAAGATCGGGCTGTGCTGTATACTCATTCTCAAGTCTAGATAGGTGATCAACCACTTGGTTTTCGCAACCTTTCTATCTTTTACCTCGAAATCAAATTCTTGCAGCAATAACACCCATCGAATTAGCCTCGGGTTTGCATCCTTATTTGTCATTAGGTATCTCAGGGCTGCATGATCGGTATGAACCACCACTTTAGTCCCCAACAGGTAAGCATGAAACTTTTTAAAAGCATAAACAACTGCTAGAAGCTCTTGTTCCGTGACAGTATAGTTCTTCTGGGCTCCGTTCAAGACCTTGCTCGCGTAGTAGATTGGATGAAATAACTTTTCTCTTCTCTGTCCAAGTACAACACCCAAAGCTACTCCGCTTGCATCACACATAACTTCAAATGGTAGGGACCAATCGGGCGCTACAATGATAGGAGCTTCAATTAGCTTCCCTTTGAGGCATTCGAATGCCTTCAAGCAATCTTTACCGAAGTCGAACTTTGCATCCTTCTCCAAAAGCTTGCATAACGGACTAGAAATCTTGGAAAAGTCTTTAATGAACCTTCGATAAAAACCTGCATGCCCGAGGAAACTACGAACTCCCTTTACAGAGATTGGGGGTGGTAGTTTCTCGATGACTTCAATTTTAGCTCGATCCACCTCAATTCCTCTTTCGGAAATTTTATGCCCAAGAACAATACCTTCTTTAACCATAAAGTGGCACTTCTCCCAGTTTAGCACCAAGTTGAATTCAACACATCTCTGTAACGCCATACTTAGATTCGCCAAGCACGATTCAAATGACTCACCCACAACTGAAAAATCATCCATGAATACCTCCAAGGTGTCTTCCACCATATCACAAAAAATGGAGATCATACAATGCTGAAAAGTGGCGGGTGCGTTACATAGCCCAAATGGCATACGTTTGAAGGAAAACGTACCATATGGGCATGTAAACGTTGTCTTCTCTTGGTCTTCGGTCGCAATACAGATCTGATTATAGACGGAATAACCATCTAAGAAGCAAATCCATCCTTTCCTTGCCAGTCGATCAAGAATTTGGTCCATGAATGGCATTGGGAAGTGATCCTTAAGCGTCCATGAATTCAGCTTCCGGTAGTCCATGCATACTCTCCACCCTGTGACAGGTCTGAGTGGAATTAGCTCATTCCTTTCGTTTGCAACTACCGTCATGCCCCCTTTCTTGGGCACACACTGTACCGGACTCACCCATTTACTGTCAGAGATTGGATACACTACCCCTGCATCTAACCACTTAATAATTTCTTTCTTCACCACCTCTTGCATAGGTGGATTCAAACGTCTTTGATGCTCAATAGTGGGTATGCAATTTTCATCAAGTTGAATCTTGTGCATACATATCCCAGGCGGAATACCAATAATATCAGCGATGGTCCAACCGATGGCTCTCATGTATTTCCTTAGAACAGCGATGAGAGCTGCAACTTGCTGCTCACCTAAGTCAACCGCCACAATAACCGGGAGGGTGTTTCCACTTCCCAAGAATGCGTACTTTAGATGACTGGGTAGCTCCTTCAATTCCAACATTGGTGGCTCTTCAATGGATAGTTTAGTTGGTGGTGTAGGACGATTTTTGAGATCGAGGTCCAGCTTCTTGGGAGCATAAGGATACGACCCTATTCCTGTTAGAGCACAAATATTTTCTTTATAATTTTCAGTATCCTCACGCTCAATATTCATAAGCACAACCGCAAATGGATCAACAATAAGCTGCTCCTCTATGGATAATTCTTTCTCATCATCAAAATAAACATCAGCTACTGAGAACACGTTCAGATCTTTGGGTTGCTTCATTGATTTGCATACATCAAAGCGGACTACTTCGTCATTCATCCGGAATAAAAGCTCATTCACTCTTAAATCAATAAGCACACTCCCTGTTGCAAGGAAAGGGCGCCCCAAGATTATGGGAACTTCAGAGTCCGCCTCACAGTCCAGAATAACAAAGTCTTCCGGAAAGATGAATGAAGAAACCTTCACCAATACATCATATAAAATACCAACACGTCATTTTACCGACCTATCTGCCATCACGAGCCTCATATTGGTTGGAGTAGGATCCCCCAACCCCAACTTTCTATCAATAGATAGCGACATCAAATTGATGCTGGCTCCTAAATCGCATAATGCCTTGGCAAAATTCAAAGATCCGACAGTGCAAGGAATAGTGAAGGCACCGGGGTCAGCCTTCTTCTGAACTAGTGATCTGGTAGCGATTGCACTGCAATGATGAATAGTATCCATCAACTCATAACTTGCTGCCCGCTTCTTTGTCAAAAGATCCTTCATGAATTTTGCTTACCCAGGCATTTGTTCCAGCGCCTCGACCAAAGGAATATTAATAGTTAGCTGCTTCAACATAGTCATAAACTTATTGAACCTGGTATCGTCAGCTTTCTTCTTCAATCTCTGAGGAAAAGGTGGTGGTGGAAGGGGAATAGTTTTCTCCACCGCTTCCTTTTCATCTTGCTTCAGTTCGGCGATCTTTTCAGGCTGTGGAAGTTGAGAGGTGACGTCACGAACAACCTCATCAGCTACTTCGACATCTTTTGGTTCTGCAATGATCTCATTATCTTCTATATCATCAACCACCTGCTTGCCTTTGGATGGATTTTCCAACACTTTACCACTTCGGGTGGTGATATCCATACATGATCCATCATTCCTTGGATTTTGCACTGTGTCGCTAGGTAGTGTTCCATCTTTTCTTTGATTTAATGCCGCTGAAAGTTGACTCAATTGCTGCTCTAGTTGCTTTATTGCAGTAGAATGTGAGTCAACCAATTGATTTATTGAAGACAAATCGTTCTTCACCTCATTCACTCCCGTATTAGTTGCCTCTACTCCCTTTAACAGCTTCGCCATCATATCTTCCATTGACATCTTCCCAGAGCCAGACGCCACAGCCTCACGGTTTCCAGGAGGAACATACAAACCACTCCTGTCAGTCTTATTCTTCCAACCACCTCGATCGCGGTCCTTGTATCCAGATTTATCATAATAGTTCCGACCTTGGTTTCCTTGGGCATTGCCTCGGAAACCCCCCTGATTATTCAAGTAGTTGGCTTCTTCCTCTGAATCGGATTTATCTCTTCCTTTTGACGCAACTGCTTTGACTTTTTCGGTCTTCCCGAATAATAAATTCTTGGTAAGAAGATCCATCTGCATTTTCATGTGCGCCATGTCTTGATCACGTTCCTCTTCTCTTCGTCTCTGTTCTGCAGTCATGCCAATCGATATAGTAGAGCTTGCTACCTCAGAATCCCTGGTATGCCAAGCTCTACTCTGCTTTGTTATACGATCTAGCATATCACTTGCCTCAAGAAAAGTAAGGTCCATGAATGACCCACCTGCAGTATTATCAACCACTGGCTTTGTCACCGAGTTCAAAGCCCTATATAATATTTCCATCTAGTGGATATTCGTCATCTGATGGTTTGGGCACCGCATAAGCTTCTTCTTGAACCTCTCCCATGTTTCGTGGAGAGCTTCAGTTGGAAGCTATCGAAAATTGATGATCTCATCCCGTAATTGGGCTCTCTTGGATGGCGGAAAGAATCTTTCTAGGAAAGCGTCTTTCAGTTGCCTCCAATTAGTAATAGAGTTAGGAGTTAGCCCGTTCAACCATAGAGTTGCCTCCCCAGACAGAGACAATGGAAATAAGCGCAACCGAATTGCATTCTGCCCAACTCCTGGATTGTCAAACGACTTGCATGTTGAGATAAAGTTGATCTGATTCATATTCGGATCATCTCCTGCGAGTCCACCAAATAACCCCTTGAGCTGCAATAACTTAATCATGGTGCTAGTGATATTGAACTTAGATCCGGGTGCCAAGGGTGGAGGAATAATAGCCCCTGTGGCACCAGCTCCATCCAGATCGTCATCATCATCATCAAAAGAAGCCTGCACAGCTCGGCGGTCAGGTCTCATTCTAGCTTGACGATCTCTCCTATGCATAGGTACTGCCACCTCATCAGTACGCCTAGGATTCAGTAGCTCCTCATCACCCAGGTCCTCATCATCAGGATTTGTTGCACGACCTGGGTTATCAATATTCTGTTGATGCACTTGAGAAGCTACCAATGCAGCTAATCTAGCCTGCTCTTGTTGAGCAGCCCTTCAGTCAATGTCACGTTGTGCATCCATTCTGCCAATAAGTTGTGGTTCAGGATTGATAGGTAATAATGGTTGACCAGAACTTCGAGTATTTGGCATGCACTGAACAAAACCTGAATAAAACAAAAATAATAACTAAAAGTAAAATACGAGAATCTTTGACCAAAGGGTCTAGTAACTATTAAAAACTTAGTTGACAACCGTATTCCCCGGCAACGGCGCCAAAATTTGATAACGCTCAAACTACAGCTCTCGTAAGAGTGTAAGCGGTCGTTGTCAAATATAGAACCCAACTGGGTTGGGTGTCGAATCCCACAGGGAATACTTGGTCACTAAGTATGCAATGATTAGTAGACTTTTGGTGAAAGTTTTGCCGAAAAAAGGGGGCATTTTATGCGTAAAGTAAAATTATCAAAATAGAAAGGTAAAAACGGAATGTTTTGTAAGATTTTAATCAATGAGAATTGTAAGTTAGGGTTATGTCCACCTTATGAGTTTTATGTATCTATTGGCTATGAGTTATGCGGAATTTAGACATGCATGCGCTTATAGAGATTCGTATTCTATGGTAAATCCTAGTGTCTTTCGACCATCAAGGATTATATCACTTTAACTCTTTCGAGCTTAAAGCGTATACTAATGGTACGAATTCTCCAAGAGGTTAATCCAGTTACGACACTAACTTTTAAACAGGGGTTGGTAGCCCTATTTCCTTGTAACTCTCTCTTTTCCAGACATGTAACTTTTCTTTCGAACTAGTTAATGCTATACTGGCGTATTCTATATGTTTGCAACCATAAGAATTCAATTAAGATGAAGAGAGTAATGATATAAGTAGCATGCGTATCAAGAATTCACAAACTCATAGCAATAGATAGTATCTCATAAGGCTTGCATAACCCTAACAGAGAAGTTTAGCTACTCATGAGTGCAACGGAAATCACAATAGATATAATCATCATACCACAACCTAGAATAATCTTGGCGATGGAAGTGATATGGCGTCAAAAGCTCTCAAACATTTTACCCTAGCCGTTCTTCTCAAGAGAGCCGAGTTCTCGTTGTTAGACTTTGTAACGTGAATTAAGAGCAAAAGTCGAATGAAAAAGACTTGAATTAATGAATGAGTGAATAATAAAAAGCTTGCTGAAAAATTCAGCAAATAGGGTTTTTATAACATCCTTATCCTAGTCCTACTGAAATAGGGTTTTTATCCTTGTCCTAGTCCTACTGGGTTACTGCATACTTGTCCTAATCCTGCTAAGTTACTGCTGATCCCCCATGTCTTTAGAAATGCTGTTTTTGCCCGGGACAAGTTCTCCATGCATCACTTTCATTCCACAAGCTTCCAGAAGCTGCCTTCCTTCTTACGTGAAGTTTCCTTTGGCGTCCAACAGTCCATAAAATGCTGAAATCTTCATCATTTATACCTGAAAACTTGCTAATTACGTTGGTTAGCTCACTTACAGGAAAAAGGACTAAAAGTGTAGGATTTATATATTTTGTCCTCAAAACTTAGCTAAAATATGGGTACATTAAGGTGCTTTAGGCGTGTAAATACGCCTAACATCAGGTAGCACTACTGGTAGAGTGGTATGCAAAGAGATATAGCAGGGTTTATGGTGCGATGTCTTTGTTTTCATTAGGTAAAGGCCGAGCATTAGAGGCCTGGTCGATTACTTCAGCAGCTACCCATTCCCAAGAAGAAATAGGAGCAACCTACTATGGATTTCATAGATAGATTGCCTCATACTTTGCAAGGTTTTGATAGAATTGGGGTCATCGTGGATCGATTGACAAAGTCTGCATATTTAATCCCCATTCAATTTTCTTGTAGTGTCGAGAGTTTAGCTCGTGTTTACATCCAAGAGGTGGTTCGCCTAACTGGGGTCCCTGTGTCTATTATTTCTGATCGAGGCTCTTAGTTTACTTCTAGATTTTGGAGGACATTTCAGGAGGAGTTGGGGACCCAGTTTGCTCTCAGCACAACCTTTCATCACTAAATGGATGGGCAGTAAGAGCAGACTATCCAGGTCTTAGAGGATATGCTACGCGCAGGGGTGTTGGATTTTGGACGTTAATGGGACCACTTTCTACCTTTGGTAGAGTTTGTATTTAATAACAGCTTTTACTAGAGTATTTAGATGGACCCATTTGAGGTATTGTATGGTAAGCGATGTCGATCTCCTATTGGTTGGTTTGAGACTTTTGAGGCTAGGGCTCGAGGTACAGATTTGATTCGTGATTCATTGGACTGGATTTGAGTGATTCAGGACAGGCTACGAGCAGCTCAGAGTAGACAAAGGAGTTATGCTGATTGCAAATGTCATCCATTAAGTTTTAGAGTTGGTGATAGGTTCTTCCTACGAGTATCGCCCATAAAGGGCATGATGAGGTTCGGGAGGAAGGGCAAGCTTAGCCCTAGATATATTGGACCTTTTGCGATCCTACAAAGAGTTAGGGAGGTAGCTTATGTGTTGGTATTTCCACCTACCTTCTCAGCCATTCACCCGGTGTTTCATGTATCTATGTTGTGGAAATATATTCCAGATGAGTCACACGTACTTTAGTGGGACTTGGTTCAGTTGGACAAGGGATTGGCGTTACTAGTGGAGCCAACATCTATTTTGGCAAGGGATATCAGGCGATTACGATCCAGGGACATTCTGGTAGTTAAGGTTCAGTGGCGTCACTATCCAGTTGAGGAGGCTACCTGGGAGATCGACCGTGATATGCTCTCCTAGTATCCCTACCTGTTTGACCCTTCAGGTATTTCCTTATCTTTTACTTTTGTGGATGAAAGTCCTTTTAGTAGTGAATGTTGTAATGACCCTTACGGTCATTTTCCTGTATTTTCATATAATTTTAGTACTATCTAAATGTATCATGGATTATTTAATTCAATTTGGCATCTAGTAGAAATATAATTTAGTACCCTTCTAGAATATTTTTCGATATTGGTAAAAATTCTTTAAGTGATGATATATTTATATCACTTTATAATAGACTTTTATGATTTATTAATATTTAAAGCGAAGATGTAATTTTAGAAATGTTAAAATATTATTATTATATAATAAAGATTTTGTTAGAAATAATTTTCTACTAATCATGGTATATTCAAAATATTATAACTATTTTATCAAGAATTTATACAATACCCGAACATATACGCGATGCAGAAAAATTATTAGTTGTGGCAATACCACCACACACGTGCGAAATGATATATGGACATTATATGGTTAGCTGGCAGCTACACATGTCCCTTGCCTTGAACTTTTGATCTTCTTTATATACATATTGACAAAGCATATACTTGGCAGTGACATTATTCAATACAAAAACTTTTAACAAAAGGCATCAAAGTGCAAGTTTCTTATGTTTTACATATACTGCGCGGATATCGATGTATACTTTGTAGTATCAATTTTTGGGCAAAAAATTTTTAGCATCATTTGAGCATCAAATTAAAGTTAATTATTCGAATCAATTATTCAAGCTCGGGTTTTACTAGCATTATTTTGAGGCTTCACAGAAAGTCTTTAAACGTTGGTGTCCAGGTAGGCTAGGCTTACTCTACCTTTAGATTGAGCTTATTTACTAAAATTGTAAATTATTATGCTAGCTTTGGATAAGTGCTTGTAGATGCATATTATTTGATTTATGTAAACTGTCTTATTTTTCCGAATTAGGACCCCGTTCTAGTAAATATTAGAATATTATCTTTTAATAGAATATAACATTGATTATTTTAGGGCGTGGGATTAAATTACAAAACCTTGAAATTTCCCCTTTAAAATTAAGACATGCTTACGACAATTAGACATATTTTAACTTTTGTTCAGGTTTAGTATATATTTTATTTCTGTCATTGATTGTGAACTTTTGTACCACGTTGACATTGTTATGATATGGTGTGGATTTTAATATTATCGTTGGGTATGGTTACTATGAGTTCCGGTTCGAGACCGGTATTTGATTATAAATGATATTATGAGTTCCAATTCGAGTTCGGTATTTGATTATTAATGATGCTATGAGTTCTGGTTCGAGTCCGGCTTCTGATTATGGTTGTGGTTCCTCTAAGTTCCAGTTCGAGTCCGGCATGTGATTATGAGTTCTATATATGTGGCCTATCGTTATTACCCCCTATGTCCGGCTCGAATACGCCACATGTTCTCTTGTTATTATCTATTACTACTGGTTCAAGTCCGGTGTCTGGCCTCTCGTTACTACCCATTGGTACTAGTTTGAGTCTGGTGCACACATGGATGACTATCCTAATTTATTGGGATCAGTGAAGTTATAGATTATTTATGTTTATTTTCATTACTTATGTTCCCACCGACTTATGGGGGTATTGTTGGGTTAATTGTCTTCTTCAGTGTGCCTAGCGGGTTTATGGGGGCCCAGTTAGGTTATGTTTGATTTGTTTGTTATTACGATATTGTTTATATTTCTGTATCTCTTACGTTATTCCTTTACAACTATTGTGTAGCTTATTTGTTGTTTACCTTTCCATCCCTATTTATTGATAACTCATATTATATCTTCATATTGTAGTTATACCTTTTCTGTATTGAGCTTAGTTGGCCGATGATTCCTACTGAGTACCCATTGCTTTGGTACTTATACAACACTTCTGCATATTTTTCCTGATGCAGATCCGAGTACTAGCAGTCGACATTGACGTGATTTCTACCTTCCACTACTAATTCAGAGATGGGTGAGCTTGCTGCCGTCTGAGGCTGATCCTCCTCTACCTACTCTAGTTAGTCTTTTCCTCTCGAGACTCATTGTTTATATTGTGTATATTTTAGATTTTTGTCAATTACTCTGGGTACCTGTTAGTAGTGGCTCTAGTACTGACCTTATTAGGTCTTGGGAGGGATTTGTTTGTATAGTTGGTCCTTTTTCCTCCTCTCATTTTGATATACTACATATGCTCCTTTCTTAGATTTCACTTATTCTTATTTTTGTTATCATTATACGTGATCTTTTATTTGGTCTCTGCCTGTTAGCCCGTTACCTATCATTCCGGACTATGGCTTGGCTTGCCTACTGGTGGGTTAAAGTAGGCGCCATCACGGCTTGAGAATCGGGTAGTGACAGTAACCCTCAACCCATATCAAAACCCATGTTTAAATCCACATAAACAATAAAATAATTTTACGCATTAAGTAAAACAAGTTTAAGGACAGAGTCACATGCCTAAGATATCAAGTATTTATGAAGAAAAATCACCCTTCAGACGCTCTAGATGACCAATTTCTTGAAACCCTAACCCTGTCTTTGAGTGGGGAATTTTAAGGAGTTTGAGAGTGTGTTTTATTTGTTAACAAATGAAAATAACCCCTTTTTAGTGTTTTATTGACGTGAGTTCTAAGTGAGGAAATGAGGGAATTGACAAAAATACCCCCACTTATATGTGCTGAAAGTTGCCGCCAGTCATTACGGTCCACCCTATAACTCGTAATGACTGGATACGAGTCGTTCCCTTGACTCGTAGTCAAGATAGTGTCTCAAGGTATCCAAGCTGTTGACCCTACGAGTTCACTATACGACTCCTCAGGTTACATTATGCAATACCCCTTTTTGACCCGAAAAGAAGATTTTACGTTTGAAAGGGTTTTTATTATTAAATGAAAAAGATAAAGTTTGTTTCTAAAAGAATTCTTTTACATTTAAACTCAGATTCGCCACTTGGCATAAATCTGGTGTGCTAAGTCACCTTTGGAAATCCTTTTTCAAAACAATTTTTTTACTCTTTCAAAACAGGCCCACGAATAGAGATTCCGGTTAAGGAATTCTTTTGACCAAGGGGAAGGTGTTAGGCATTCCTTGGTCTCGTGGATCGACCATGGTCGCTTTGTGGAGTATATTGCTAGTATAACACTATGGAATGTATAAACCAGCAAAACACATAAACAAGAAAACAAACAACAAAAGCAATAAAAAATCCAAAAAATAGTGTCCAGTCCAATTTATTAAAAACGAAAAATAAAAATGCCGAAATAAACTCCTAAACTATTCTAATTGCCCTAGCTATGATTTACCCAATTCCTCAGACCTTGATCCTCCTTTGCGTACATGATACTTTGGGGAATTCCCCGATGAGTAAGTACAATGTGCCTTGGGGAATTCCCCGACAAATGAACACAATTTCAATTCTGTGCGATAATATAGAAATCATTCAACAAACATCCAAATATTCAACAATCCACAATTCCTAAGTTTTTCCTACCAACCTACGATTTGCCTACCCATTTTGACCTATCATGGTACTATCGTGTTCGACAATATCAATATCTATTCAAAATTAAACACTAACAATGCATCAATATAAATCCACATTCACTTTTTCAACTTTTTTAATTTCACCCTAAACAATCGGTTTTATGTCTCAAATGAGACACCATTTCATTACATAATCTATAATTAAGGGAATCAACAATGAATCAATACAAACAACTATTCACTACCAACAAGGATCAACTAACACATAAATGTTCAATCTAAAATATCAAATATCATAAACAATGAAATTAAAAAGAGTAAAAGAGTAGAATTTGACCTCAATTTGGAGCTTTCAAAATCCAATATTACTCGAATAAAAAGACGAAGTCCATAATCGAAAACCTCGAGTTGTACCTCAATGCGAATAACCCAACCTCTGTATAGAATTCAAACCTTAAATAGACTTAAAAACTAGCCGAAAACCTCAATACAAACCTAAATCGTAGATTTTGACCTAAGCTTCAATGGGTCACAGCGAAATTGGAGCAGGGTTCGTAGTTTTCATTTCACCAAAACTTTGGTGAGCTCAAGTGATGGTTGAGAGACATGGGTCGGTCAAATTTTGATCGAATTTTGGGATGTTACTTACTGGTTCCAGCATTTCCATCCAAAACAGTAGAGGACGGGAGTAGGGGTATGGTTTTTCGGTGAGTTTAGACAGAAATGGGTTGGGATCTTGATTGCCGGTGGATTTGGCAATTCCGACGAGAATTTCATCTAAGAAAATTATTTCTCCCCTATTGCGTTAAACTTAGTTTTTCTCTTTCTTCTCTCTTCCATCACTCTCTTTCTTGATCTTTCTATATTCTCCTCTCCAATATCTCCCTATTTTTCCCTCTCTTAATTCTTCTTTCTCCTCTCCCATTTTTCACTATATGTCCAGATTATCTTTATGAGTGTATACGTCTGTGAGGTGTAAATTATGAGTGTTTGTGTTAACTGTATTGGTGTATGTTGTGTGTGATCCTCTCCAAAAATAGTTCAATCTCCTTGAGAGTGTGTGTAGGAAGTGTGTGTGTGTGTATATATATATATATATCTATATATTCCAGTGGGTTTGCATATTGTTGTTTAGTGGAAAAAAATGTGAGGGGTAGGGGTACTTGGGGTAGGGGTTGGCGTGAGGTGGTGAAGTGTCCAAATTAGTTAGGGTAGGTTGTTATTTTTTTTATTAAGAATTTGTTAGTTTGTCTTAAGTGGAGGGATCATCACATGGGGGTGAGGTACATGCTATGGTGAGGGTAAATGTGCAAAAGTTAACTTTTGGAGGGACAAAACTACGTGTCTACATCATTCCCCTCTTTGAATGTAAACTTATATTTTTTAGGACAAAGAAGTAGACAATGAAATAGAATTTTGTCTCGATCATTATCCAAAAGAAAAAACAAAAAGGAAGAAGGGAATCGAGTCTTGATTTTGGAAACTCCACATGTCTCAAGTTATGTGGGAATCGAGTCACATGTAGCTCCACGGTTGACAAGGAAGAGGGACAATATCGAGTTGGAGAGTCGAGTGAGGCCCTGTTGAGGTTCCGATATGCAGCTCTATCTTACATCAAAAATAAAAATACAAGTTAAAAAGATAAATGAAATTACAAAAAGTACTATCGATGGAGATTCTGTTGACTCTTTACTTGATTTTTCAATTCTTTCAAAAGTGACAAAAGATTTGGCCTTCTTTGGATTGAACTCTGAGAATTGATATTTTCTCCATTCAAAATCTAGTGTTGGAGATGAACTCAAAATTTACCATGTTTTGCATGTTGTATTTTTGAATGTAAATCTAAGTTTTAAAATCCTCACTCTATTCTCCAGGTGGGCTCCTGATTTATAATTTCTTCACCTTGTTGCTTGGCTTTTAATTTTTTCACCTTGCAGCTTGAATTTCAATTTCTTCACCCTGTTGATCGACTTTTAATTTTTCACCTAGTTGCTCGACTTTAAATTTCTTCACCCTGTTCTTTAGGCGATCTCTCGACTTGCCATTTTTCATCACCCTATTTTTCAGGTGGGCTACTGACTATCAATTTCATCACCTTGTTCTCCGACCGGTTTCTAAACTTCTAATTTCATCACCCTATTCTTTGGGTGGTCTCCTGACTTGCAATTTCATCACCCTATTCTTCAAGCGGGCTCCTGACTTTCAATTTCATCACCCAATTCTCCGGGCGAACTCCCGACTTGCAATTTCATCACCCTATTCTCCAGGCGGGCTCCCGACTTGAAATTTTATAACCCTATTCTTTGGGCAGGATCTCGACTTCCAATTTCCACACCCTGTTCTTCAAGCGGGCTCTTGACTTTCAATTTTATTACCTTGTTCTCTGAGCTGGCTCTCGACTTGTAATTTCATTACCCGATTCTCCAGGTGGGCTTTCGACTTACAATTTCATCACCCTATTCTCTAGGAGGACTCGTGACTTTGATTTTATCATTGTATTCTCTGGGAGGGCTCCTGACTAGAAATTTCATCACCCTATTCTTCAGGCGGGATCCTCATATTTAATTTCATCACCCTGTTTTTCGGGCAGGCTCCCGACTTGCTATTTCATCAACCTATTCTCTGGGTGGGCTCCCGACTTGCAATTTTATCACCTTTTTTTTCGGGCAGGATCTCGACTTGCAATTTTCTCACTCTATTCTCTGGGCGAGCGCCTGACTTGCAATTTCATCACCTATTCTCTGGGTGGGCTCTCGACTTGTAATTTCATCACCCTATTCTCCGGGCGGGTTCCCGACTTGCAATTTCATCACCCTGCTCTCCAAGAGGGCTCCTGTTTTTAAATTTTATCACCTTGTTCTTCGGGCAGGCTCCCAACTTGAAATTTCATCAACCTATTCCCTAGGTAGGCTCCCGAATTGCAATTTCTTCACCCTGTTTTCCAGATGGGATTTTGTAATCAAAATCAATACTAGAACAAAAATTATCCCAAAAAAGATTACGATAAAAAAAAATTCCATTTTCTAGAAAATAAAGTCTCATTTTCTAGGAGGGTCCTAAAGTGAAGTTCCAAATAACAGGAATAAAATTTTCTTTTGCCCCATTTTATTCATTATAAAACTTTTGCAGGTGTCAAACCCAATCACAACTGCTTCCAATAATGCATAATGCAAAGATGAATCAAGATTCTGATCAATAAATACACCTATTGAGAATAAAATTGAATGGTGAGACCAACAAGTCCGCCTCTTAATAGTAAAAGTGAAAGATTCT
This sequence comes from Capsicum pubescens, assembly GCA_030864215.1. Lineage (NCBI taxonomy): Eukaryota > Viridiplantae > Streptophyta > Magnoliopsida > Solanales > Solanaceae > Capsicum > Capsicum pubescens. The sequence continues at coordinate 275,100,364 of CM061540.1, read as the reverse complement.
TACTAAAATTGCACCTTTTAGGATTTACTGCTGAAATCAGGAAGTGCACCTCCTAGCCATGAGTCATGAAAGACCCAAATTAGAGAATGTGTCTCTTAGGGGTAAAGATGATGAGTTTTACCATAATTGTGATTACCAAACCTATACAGCAACACTGGCTCTTGGTTTTATAGAAATGAGGAATTTCACCTCTTGATATTTGTGCCTTGAAGCCTTTGATTTAAAGGTAGCATATGTTCCTGTTTCATACAAAGAAAAACTTCTGAGTTTAAAAACATGATGGTTGGTTTGCGGCTTTGTCTTTTGAGGCAATTTCTCTTGCACTTGTCCCTTTTAAATTTTGCTTTCAACTAATGGCATATGTCATCGACTTGTTTCTCCATTGACCCACACTTAAATTATTAAAAGTGACTCAGAAGCAAACACAATATCTCCATTTTCTATGTCTTTCTAGTAAATCCTTCAAACCTTGGTATTTCCTCGATTTCCCAAACTTGTTTTCTGACCAAACTTTTTTCTTGACTTGTTTCTACTTACAATCATGTTTCTTTCATGTGTTAGCCTTTTGTCTTACTTTGTGCAATTTAAGAAGCTTGTAGAAAGTTTTGAAAATTTTTCTCACTTGTTTTGACATGGACTTGACTTAAAGACATGAGAAAAATGATTTTATTCATATGACAGACTCAAAAGAACAAAATTAGAAATATAAAGAAGAAAGAAAAGACAATATTTATCCCTTTTGAAAATAAAGAAAAGATGAATTTATCTAAAAATGACAATCAATTCTAATGATTATGCCACGCATTTTTGGATTAAGCTGCCTGATTTTTTCATCCAAACTATCCACAATTTATTGTTGAGTTAATGGCCCTAAAACTGAGTTGCTTCTTTAGGTTAATTGCACTTATAAACCTCATTCGGCTAGTGACACCTTGAAGGGTTTTTGCCAACAAGCCTCTCTCATTTTTCTTTCTCTTAACTTACCATTGTTGTGTGGTATCCGTGAGGGTTTTCACCAATAAGACTCTGTGAGACTTTCTCATTTTATCTATCAACTTACCATCACCTTACGGTGCCTGTGAGGGTTTTTATAGATAAGACTTATTTTTATTTCTCTCCTAATTCCTTGTACTAAGGAAGACAAGTAGTTCCCAAAATGCATCATCATATGCACTGCATGCTTAGACTTATGCAATAATCCACAATTCCTAAGTTTTGCCTACCGATTTTGACCGATCATAATACTATTGTGTTCAACAATATCAATATTTATTCCAAATTAAACCACTAACAATACTTCAAAAAAATCCACATTCACTTTTTCACCTTTTAAAATTCCGCCCCAAACAACTGGTTTTAATTCTCAAATGAGATACCATTTCATAACACAATCCATAACCAAAAGAATCAACAATGAATCACCCATACAACTATTATCCACCAAAAAGGATACCAACACACAAATGTTCAATCTAAAACATCAAATATCATAAAAAATGAAATTAAAAAGAGTAAAAGAGTAGAATTATACCTCAATTTGTAGCTTTCAAAATCCACTATTACTCGGATGAAAAGACAAAATCCACAACCGAAGACCACAATTTGTACCTTAATGTAAATAACCAAACTTTGGTATAGAATTCAAACCCCGAACAGATGTAAAAACCAGCCGAAAACCTCAATACGAACCTAAATCGTAGATTTTAACTTAAGCTTAAATGGGTCACGATGGAATCAGAGTATAGTTCATTGTTTTTGTTTCACCGGAGCTCTGGTGAGCTCAAGCAATGGAAGAGAGACATGGTTCGGTTGAAATTTAGTTAAATTTTAGGATATCACTTACTGGTTCCAGCATTTTCGTCCAGAACAGTGGAGGACGGGAGTGTGGTATGGTTTTTCAGTAGGTTTAGATAGAAATGGGTTGGGTTTTAGTCGGGATCTTGATCACCGATGGATATGGTAATTTCAGATAGAATTTCTACAGAGAAAACCATATCTCCCATATTCCGTTCTACTCGGTTTTTCTTTATCTTCCCTCTTTCGTCACTCTCTTTCTCTCTATCTCTATATTCTCCTCTCCAATCTCTCCATATTTTCCCTCTCTTAATTCTTCATTCTCCTATCCCATTTTTATTTTGTATCCAAATTATCTGTGTGAGTGTATGCGTCTCTTAGGTGTAAATTATGAGTGTGTGTGTGAATTGTATGGGTGTATTCTGTGTGTGAATTGTATGGGTGTATTCTGTGTGTGATCCTCTCCAGAAAATGGTTAAATCTTCTTGAGAGGGTGTTTAGGTAGTGTGTATATGTATTCCACTGGGTGTGCGTATTGCTGTTTAGTGGAAAAAAACATGAGGGGCAAGGGTATCTAGGGTACGGGTTGGGGTGAGGTGGTAAGGTGTCCAACTTAGTTAGGGTAGGTTGTTATTATGTTATTGAGAATTTGTTATTTTGTCTTAAGTAGAGGGTTCATCACACTGGGGTGAGGTACATGGTATGGTGAAGGTAAATGTGTAATAGTTGACTTTTGGAAGGACAAAATTACATGTCCACACCTTACGATTCGTAGAGTCTTAATAATTGTCAAGGCAGAATCAAGGGGTCCCTAAACTGGTTACCTTACGACTAAGACCCTACTACTTATACATGGACCTTATGACTTATAAAGTCCTAGTCATAATGACTTAGGCACCTACACTAGGTTTCTTACGGAAACATGCTACGATCAGTTAGGAGACTTTATGACTCGTTATATCTAGTCATTATCAAGGAAGAAGCTAAGTCAGTCTTTACTAGGAACACTATGATGGGGATCTACGACCCCTATAGACACCACACACTTGTATAGTGAGTCGTAGTATGGCAAGTAAGCTTAAAAGTCAAGAAATTTTATAGGACCAAAAATTTGGGGTGTTACATTCTCCTTTCTTAGGATTATTCGTCATCGAATGATGAGACCGGGCATCCATTATCATGATTTTACACAAAGTACAACCACACTTTCCTTTAACAAATTCAGAAAACTAAGATATTATAGAAAAAATTACTTTAAGCATAATTTTGTTTCAAAGCACATAATGAGAACGGATATTTTGAGCTTACGTCCTCTCCATCTTCCCAAGAAGTTTCCTCCACCCCAACTAAAGCATATAGTAACCCGTACATATATACACGCTTCTATACTATGCTTTTAGAAATGATCACAGCATCCCACCATTTCAAATTCCTAATTCCCCTGCAAACACATAACTACGAAGGCCTGAGTATAACTACATATTGTTCTATGTTAGACCTAACTCGGAATTAAAAGTGCTAGCGTAGGCTATGTGGCCCTATACTTCACACCCCTCCAATAATACTACCCTAACTTTTCTTACTATCACAAGGGTTTCACCACATCTCCCCTTCTTAATTATTTTACATAACGTAATTTTATCTTTCTCTTCCATCTTCATCTATGGCCTTAGCCCGAGTAGTCATCCCCAAAATTTTCACATCAGAGAACATCTATTCCCCTATCTATAGAACTAATACACTTCCATAGACACTACCATACTACAAAAAGAATGGTCTAAATAGAACTAGATTACAAGCATTAAAGACGGGAGGGTTACTGCTCAATTATGACTCTCATCAGTCGTACTACTCAAAGAGAGACTGGTGAAGTAAGACACAATACACTAGGCACAAAATATTTCATAGCATCCACCTAGATCATAAGTAATGGGTTGTTTCGTTATAAACATAACCTAGCCTGAGTACTTTGGACTACGCACAATGAGAAACACGAGTGCATACATCATGGGTCATACTACATAAAACTGAGATTTGTATATTCAAGAAGTAGGACAATATTTGCCCCTTGAAACTATTTGCTCTTATTGTAAGGACTTAGAAAGGTTGAAAATATGCATATATAGGGTTACTTTGGGCTGGGACATTACATAAAATGAATCGGTAGAAAATAAAACATATAGTTCCTTTGAACCAAGCATAAAGTGAGACATGAGTTTATGGATTACGAGCGTCATAATGTAGAGCTGGAATACTTGGTATATTGGATTTTCAAGAATCATCATTGATTCTAATTTTAGGGGTTGGAGCATGGACATATGTTGTTTAAAGAACTCACACATTAGGCGTAGGCACAATTTGAATACGTAAGAGATTGATAGATGATAACGCTCAATCTACAGCTCTCGTAGGAGTGTAAAGCGGTCGTTAGCAAATATAGAACACAACCAGGGTTGGGTATCGATCCCATAGGGAATAGCTTGGTCAACAAGTAAGTAACGATTACTTTGCTAAGGGATTCACGCCTAACGCCTACCACACCATTACAAACGTGAAATCTTTATTGTGGTATAACAACAATGTCAATTGTGATTTCCTTCGCATTCATGGGTAACTAAACTTCTCTGTTGGGGTTATGGAAGCCGAATGAGATACTATCTATTGCTGTGAGTTTGTGAGTTCGTGACACGTATGTTGCTTATATCATTATTCTCTTCATCTTAATCTAAATTCTTTGTGGTTGCAAACGCAAGAATACGCCAGTATAACATTTAACTTGTTCGAAAGAAAGGTTATCTGTCTGGAAAAGAGATAATGTCAAGGTAGTAGGGTCCCATCCTCTATTAAAAAGTTAGTGCCGTAACTGGATTAACCTCTTGGAGAATTCGTACCGTTAGACACGCTTTAAGCTCGAAAGAGTTAAAGTGAAATAATCCTCGAATAGGTCGAAAGACGCCTGGATTTACCATCGAATACAATTCTCTATAAGCACATGCATGTCTGAATTCCGCACACTCATAGTCAATAGAGACGTATAACTCAGAAGGTGGACATAACCCCAACTCCTCAATTCTCATTGTTTCACAACCTACTAAACATTCTTTTTTTTGTACTTTGCTATTTTCTGCTTTATTCTCTTATTTTGGTTACATTACTTTCACAATACAATTCCCCCCTTCTTACGAGACTTGCACTAAAAGTCTAGTAATCGTTACTTACTTGTTGACCAAGCTATTCCCTGTGGGATCGATACCCAACCCAGGTTGGGTTCTATATTTGCTAAACGACTGCTTTACACTCCTACGAGAGCTGTAGATTGAGCGTTATCAAAAATTGGCGCCGCTGCCGGGGAATACAAGTGTCAATTAAGTTCGTGATAATTACTAGACCCTTTGGTCAAAGATTCTCGTACTTTTACTTTTAGTTTTTGTTTTTGTTTACTGCAGGTTTTTATTCAATGCATGCCCCATACTCGAAGTTTTGGTCAACCGTTATTACCAATCAATCCTGAACCACAACGAATTGGAAGAATGGAGGCATAAACGGAAATCAAAAGAATGGCTGCTCAACACGAGCAGGCGAGATTAGCTGCTCTTGCCGCCGCCCAAGTACACCAACAAAATATTGATAACCCTGGGCGAGCAACAAACCCTGACGATGAGGATTTAGATGATGACGAGTTACTAAACCTAAGGCATGATGCTGAAATCACAACACCTGCCAACAGAAGAGGTCGACAAGCTCGGTTTAGGTATGATCGCCAACCCATGCAACCAGCTTTCGACGATGATGATGATGATCTTGATGGAGCCGGAGCCACAAGAGCTATTATTCCCCCACCATTAGCGCCCGGAGCCAAGTTCAACATCACAAGAACCATGATTCAGTTATTGCAACTCAAGGGATTATTTGGTGGACTAGCAGGCGATGATCCGAATATGCATCTCATCAACTTTATTTCTACATGCAAGTCATTTGACAATCCTGGTGTTGGTCAGAATGCAATTCGATTACGTCTATTTCCATTGTCTCTGTCTGGGGAGGCAACTCTATGGTTGAATGGGCTGACTCCTGATTCTATTACAAATTGGAGGCAATTGAGAGACGCTTTCCTAGAAAGATTCTTTCCGCCATCCAAAAGAGCACAATTGAGAGATGAAATCAGCAAATTTCGTTAGCTTCCCACTGAAGCTCTTCATGAAACATGGGAGAGGTTCAAGACAAAGCTAGCGAGGTGCCCAAACCATCATATGACTAATGTTCACCTAATGGAGATATTATATAGAGCCCTGAATTCAATAACTAAACCAGTGGTGGATAATGCGGCTGGAGGATCATTTATGGATCTCACCTTTGGTCAGGCAAGCAATATGCTAGATCGTATGACGAAGCAAAGTAGAGCTTGGCATACCAGGGATTCTGAGGTAGCAAGCCCCACTTTATCTATAGGCATGACTGCAGACCAAAGGAGAAGAGAAGAAGAACGTGATCAAGATATGGCGCACATGAAAACACAAGTGGATCTTCTTACGAAGCATTTATTATCAGGGAAGACCGAAAAAGTGAAAGCTATTGCGTCAAAAGGAAGAGACGAATCTGATTCGGAAGAGGAAGCCAACTACTTGAACAATCAGGGGGGTTTCCGAGGTAATACCCAAGGAAACCAAGGTCGGAACTATTATGATAAATATGGAAACAAGGACCAAGGTAGTTGGAAGAACAAGAATGACAAAAGTGGTTTGTATGTTCCCCCTGGAAGACGTGACACCACCACATCTAGTTCTGGAAGTATGGAAGACATGATGGCTAAACTACTGAAAGGAGTGGAAGCAACGAGCGCAGGAGTAACGGAGATAATAAATGATTTGTCCTCTATGAAGCAATTAGTTGATTCTCATTCCACTTCAATCAAGCAAATAGAGCAGCAATTGAGCCAACTTTCAGCAACACTCAATCAAAGAAAAGCTGGCACGCTACCAAGTGATACTGTGCAAAACCCAAGGAATGATGGGTCATGCATGGCCATTACTACCCAAAGTGGTAAGGTGCTGGAAACTTCAGAAAAAAGCAAGCAAGTGGTTGACGAAGAAGCGGAAATTGATGATAAGGCGAAAGGGGAAGATGCCGCAGCAGCCGATCCTACCGTCCTTAACGTCACTCCTCACGCGTGCAGCCTGGAAAAGCTGAAAAACGGAAGCAAGAGGAGAAGAAAGCCGTGGAGAGAACAATTCCATACCCACCACTACCTTTTCCCCAAAGATTGAAGAAGGTGGCAGATGATACGAAGTTCAGCAAATTCATGACTATGTTAAAGCAGCTGACCATTAATGTTCCATTGGTGGAAGCACTTGAACAAATGCCTGGATATGCGAAATTTATGAAGGATCTTTTGACAAAGAAGCGGGCAGCAAGTTATGAGTTGAAAAATGATGTCCATCACTGCAGCGCAATCGCTACCCGATCAATAGCTCAGAAGAAGGCTGACCCCGGAGCTTTCACTATTCCTTGCACCGTTGGATCTTTGAATTTTGCCAAAGCATTATGTGATTTAGGTGCCAGCATCAATTTGATGCCATTATCTATCTATAAAAAGTTGGGGTTGGGTGGTCCTACTCCAACCAATATGAGGCTCGTCATGGCGGATAGGTCGGTAAAACGACCTGTTGGTATCCTATGTGATGTCTTGGTAAAAGTTTCTTCATTCATCTTTCCAGCAGACTTTGTTATTTTGGATTGTGAAGCGGACTCAGAGGTTCCCATAATCTTGGGATGCCCTTTCCTTGCTACAGGAAGTGTGCTCATTGATTTGAGAGCTAATGAGCTTTCATTTCGAATAAATGACGAAGTGGTTCGCTTTGATGTTTGCAAATCAATGAAGCAACGCAAATATCCGAGTGTATTTTCGGTGGCTGATATTTTCTTTGATGATCCGAAAGAATTACTTAAAGAAGAGCAAATTATTGCTGACCCTTTGGCAGTTGTGCTCATAAATGGAGAGAGTAAGGATGCTGAAAATTGCAAAGAAGCTATTTGTGCTCTATCAGGATTAGGAACATATTGCTATGCTCCCAAGAAGCTGGACCTTGATCTCAAAAATCGACCCACACCACCAGCTAAGCCATCTATTGAAGAGCCACCCACGTTAGAATTGAAGGAGCTGCCAAGTCATTTAAAGTATGCATTCTTAGGAAGCAGAAGCACACTTCCAGTCATTGTGGCAGTAGATTTGGGTAAGCAACAAGTTGCAGCTCTTATTGCTATTCTACGGAAGTATATTAGAGCCATTGGATGGACCATTGCGGATATTATTGGTATTCCACCTGGGATTTGTACTCACAAGATTCAGCTTGAAGAAAATTGCAAACCAACCATTGAGCATCAAAGACGTCTAAACCCACCTATGCAAGAAGTGGAGAAGAAAGAAATTATCAAGTGGTTAGATGTAGGGGTTGTGTATCCAATCTCTGATAGTACATGGGTAAGCCCGGTACAATGTGTTCCCAAGAAAGGAGGCATGACGGTGGTAGCAAATGAGAAAAATGAACTTATTCCACTCAGACCCGTCACTGGATGGAGAGTATGCATGGATTACCGGAAGCTGAATTCTTGGACGCTCAAAGATCACTTTCCAATGCCATTTATGGACCAAATGCTAGATCGATTAGCGGGGAAAGGATGGTTTTGTTTCTTAGACGGTTATTCAGGCTACAATCAGATTTGTATTGCTCCCGAAGACCAAGAGAAGACAACGTTTACATGCCCATATGGTACGTTTGCCTTCAAGCGTATGCCATTCGGGCTATGTAACGCACCAACCACCTTTCAACGTTGTATGATGTCCATTTTTTCTGATATGGTTGAAGACACTTTGGAGGTATTCATGGATGATTTTTCAGTTGTTGGTGAGACTTTTGAAGCGTGCTTGACAAACCTAAGTATGGCGTTGCAAAGATGTGTAGAATTCAACCTAGTGCTGAATTGGGAAAAGTGCCACTTCATGGTAAAAGAAGGTATTGTTCTTGGGAACAAAATCTCCGAAAGAAGAATTAAGGTTGATCAAGCGAAAATTGAAGTCATTGAGAAGCTACCGCCTCCAATTTCAGTGAAGGGTGTTCGTAGTTTTCTCGGCCATGCAGGTTTCTATCGTCGGTTCATCAAAGACTTCTCCAAAATTGCTAGTCCATTGTGCAAACTCTTGGAGAAAGATGCGAAGTTTGACTTCAATGACGATTGCTTGAAGGCATTCGAATGCCTCAAAGGAAAACTCATTGAAGCCCCTATCATGGTAGCACCAGATTGGTCTCTCCCATTTGATTCATGTGTGATGCTAGTGGTGTAGCCGTTGGTGCTGTACTTGGTCAGAGAAAGGAGAATCTATTTCATCCTATCTACTATGCGAGTAAGGTCCTAAATGAAGCCCAAAGGAACTACACTATTACTGAACAAGAGCTCTTAGCGGTTGTGTATGCGTTTGAGAAGTTTCGTGCTTACCTATTGGGTACTAAGGTGATCGTACATACAGACCATGCAGCTCTTAGGTATCTAATGACAAAGAAGGATGAAAAACCAAGACTAATTCGATGGGTATTGCTGCTGCAAGAGTTTGATTTTGAAGTTAAAGATAGAAGAGGTTGCGAGAACCAAGTGGCCGACCATCTCTCTAGACTCGAAAACGAGCATGTGGCGCAACCTGAAATCGACATTGATGATGCATTCCCTAATGAGGAGATCTTAGCCACGATAATAGAAGAGTTACCATGGTATGCCGACTTTGCAAACTTTGTGGTGAGTAATATGATACCTGCAAATTTATCTTACCACCAAAAGAGGAAGTTTATGCATGATGTACAACACTACTTTTGGGATGAGCCATATTTGTTTCGACGATGCGCGGATGGTGTTATCCGACAATGTATATCCCATGAAGAGGTGCCAAATATATTGGAAGCATGCCACACTTCCCAAGTGGGGGGACATCACGCAGGTAATCGGACAGCAAGAAAGGTATTACAAAGCGGATACTATTGGCCTTCGATATTTAGAGATGCCTACGACTTTGTTAGAAGATGCGACCAATGTCAGCGACAAGGTGCTATTTCAAAACACCATGAGATGCCCATGTCGAAAATCCTTGAAGTAGAGCTCTTTGACGTATGGGGTATTGATTTCATGGGTCCATTTGTAAATTCATTCGGAATGAAGTACATCTTAGTTGTTGTGGATTATGTCTCGAAATGGGTTGAAGCTGTAGCGTTGGACGACAATGAGGGAAAGCGTGTTGTAGCGTTCTTGAAGAGGAATATCTTCTCTCGCTTTGGAGTACCACGTACTATCATAAGCGATGTAGGATCTCACTTTTGCAACAAGCTATTAAAATCCGTGTTGGCAAAATATGGTGTCAAGCAACATAAGGTAGCCACGCCTTATCACCCACAAACTAGTGGACAGGTAGAGGTTTCCAATCGAGAGATCAAGAAAATCCTTGCGAAGACGGTAAATGCTAATAGGAAGGATTGGTCTCGAAAGATGGACGATGCACTATGGGCGTACAGGACTGCATTCAAAATGCCAATTGGCATGTCGCCTTATCAACTAGTTTATGGGAAGGCTTGTCACTTACCCATTGAGCTCGAGCACAAGGCATTGTGGGCGCTGAAGCGATTGAATTTGAATTGGGATGATGCAATGAAGCTGAGGATGGAGCAACTGAACGAGATGGATGAATTCCGTTTACATGCTTATGAAAGATCAGACCTATACAAGGAGCGGATGAAAAAGTATCATGATCAGCGGATTGTTCGTCGAAACTTTCAAAAGGATGATATGTTACTTCTCTTCAACTCTAGATTGAAACTATTCCCAGGTAAGTTAAAGTCCAAGTGGTCTGGTCCATACAAAGTTATCCAAGTCTACTCGTCTGGAGTAGTTGAATTGGAAGATAATAATGGTGTTGTCTTCAAAGTGAATGGACAACGTGTGAAACCTTATATTGGTCCTCTTGATTCAATAAACTTCATGGCCATCACTTATCTCGACGAAGTCTAAGTACTCGAGGTAACTATGTCGAGCCACGACAATAAATAAGGCGCTAGATGGGAGACAACCCATCGTTTATCGTTTATCGTTTATAGTTTTACATTTTTTTGTTTTTTTCTCTCATTCTAGTACGTGTTTCGTTTTTGATAAATAAAAAAAATCCAAAAATAAGAGTCGTTCTACGAACAAAACTAAGGCGCTTGATGGGAGGCAACCCATCGTACTAATCGTTTTCATGGGTTTTGAGCAAATATAGGTGCAAGAGGTATAAAACGAGGAGATCGATTTCAGATGCGATTTGGACGTATGGCATGGTAAAGGTGGTAAGTTAGGAATTAAGATGCATAAAGATATGGATTGAGCATTGCTCATGACAAAATAGGCATCGAGCAAGGCTAGGCCTAGGTAAAACTAGGCCACGAACAAGGCATGGCCTATACTATAGCCCAAGGTCTCGGAATCTAGTGTGCTATAGCATAGGCGCCGCCCATGCTCAAGTATGCCATAGCATAGGCGCCGCCTATGCTAAAGCATTTGGTATCTGAATCTCATATGCCATGCACTAGGCGCCGCCTATGGCCACTAAAGGCATTGCACTAGGCGCCGCCTATGCTCACCATAGGCTTTCCATTAGGCGCCGCCTATGCCAAGCATAGGCAAAGCTAAAGGCGCCGCCTATGGTCACTTTTTGTCTCCAAAACCGATTTTAAATGGGTCAAAACCCGACCCATTCTTTTCCTATATAAAGGAGACTTAGTCTTGAAACATAAACACATTGAAAACTTGACCTAGGCGCCGCACATACTCTCCAAATCATCTCAAAACTTTTCTTTTTGCTCTCCCACTTCACAAGAACATCTCCAAAGGCTTCAATCACGTAAGTACTCTTTTGTTCTTCATCTATTTTTCATAAGTACTACGTTGCTATGTCTATTATGAATTGCTACATCTTGAAGAAATATTGGTGATGTTAATGTGTTTGAATTGTTGATACAAAACCAAGTGAGTGAACATGAACGTTAGGATACTCTTAACTTGTTTCCGACTTGAATTTGATTTTGATGCATTGTTATACTACTTGAGGAATTTCTATAGTCATGAACATTGCATACTCTTGTCACTTGAATACTTACATGTTGAGATGTCTCGTTCATCGGAATAAGACTTATAGTTGCCTACCGACATAGGAGGTTGTGATTATTGATAAAAACAATACCATGATCTAATCCCTATGTAGTAGTCTTGATATATCTAACATGACAATATTGAAAAGGTTGCAAGAAGTGATACAAATCTGATTTTCTTGTTGGAATATAGCTCCTACAATGTATGTCGATGAAGTCTAAGTAATCGACCACTTTCACTTCACTAATTCGTATCAACAAACTAAGTGTGAGGTGGTACCCCTACTGCTTAGGTATAGATTGTATCCATTGAGATTGTGCTAACGTGAACTCTATTTCAAGTCTCAGGTACAATGGCACCCAAAGCGAGACAAGGCAAGGAGAAGGCTACCACTTCCCAAAAGGGCAAGAAAAGAGGCCGCAAGGAGCAAGGAGAATCATCCTCAATGCAATTACCACGCCGTATGTTTGGAATAAAATGGGTTCTTGAGGAGGAAGCCAAAGAATGGTATAGGAACAACAAGGAAAGAAAATATGTTCATGTCGACTTGATAAACAAGGAAAGCCTAGCGAAGAAGGAGCCGCGCATGTTGGCGAAGATCATGGCATTAAATATGGATTTCATCTTCCGCGACATGGGAGAATGTAATCTTGATTTGACAAGAGAATTTTATGCCAACTGGTCGCCGAAAACCACAGGCAGCGAAGTCAAGATTCGGGGCCAAGTTTTACAACTCAATGCGGATTTCTTCAACTCCTTTCTTGGCTTGCCTTCAGTCGATCCAGCACCATTCAAAGAGCTGTACAGCAGACCTCCTTATAGAGCTATTCGACACACACTCTGTGGAACAAGATCCATGGCACGCTGGAGTAGACACAAGGACACTGGTCGACACAACACTTTCCCATATGCTTCTTTGAATAGGGAAGCAAGGATATGGTTGCGCATGGTCAACTCTTGCCTCATTCCAGGGACGCAATACACAAAAATAACAAGAGATAGAGTGTGCTTGGTATACGCATTGATGATGAATGTCCCTATCAACATTGGGGTAATCATCCGATCTACAATGCGGAAGGCTAGGCTACACAAGCGGTCCCATTTCAGCTTCGGCAATCTGTTGACCGCAATCTTGAGGAAAGAAGACATCGAAGAGGAACCAGCTAATCATAAACTCCCACACAATCCGAAGAAGGTTGACCACACAAAGGTCAAAGATGTTGAATCAACACATGGCATCAACCTTACTACGGCAGAGAGACATGCTCGGGATGAGAGTTTCTCCCGCCATATGTACGGCATGATGAGGTTTACAATGATGAGCGGAGGTCGTGTTCCAATTGCTGCAGAGCTCCAATAGCTGGACCATGACTATCCAATGAATATTCATACACGGGAGATGTGTGGAGTAGGTACATACATTGAGGAACCTCTCGATGACGACGTGCCGACCGATGATGATCGACGAATGCCAGACTCCGACATGGATAAGAATTCTGATGACGACGACTCCGACGAAGGGGGTATGACCCCCGACATTGAGGAGGAGTCCGACTGACCAGGTTCTTCATATTTATTTTCCACTGAGGACAGTGTCCCGACTAAATGTGGGGTGGTGGTATTACATGCTATACTTCTCTACTCGCATCTATGTTTGTTTGCTTTGTTTTGTTTCATTTTTTTTAAGATTTTTTAGTAGTAATTTTTTTTTTTTAGCTTCACATGAAATTATTTTGATAGGCAGCATGAGATTATGACAAGAGTTTGTGCTAAAATCATGACTATTGAGACATTTAGGCTCTAATTGTGACTCACTATGTGATATTGTGTGGTTCAATTCCTTCACCTGTTGGGACAAGAGTCTATACTACTCTCAATAAAGTCGACCATGTGCCTTGTGTGTGTGAGCTAATAGTATATTCTGTGCTTGTGGCTGATGTTAGAACTTGCCTGGTATGTATGTAAAGCGAAAATAAGGAGTGTAAGTTTAGGAGATGATTTAGGCATTTCTTTGGAAACCTATATTTGTTTACCTTCATTTTTACCTACCCATGGACATTATCCTAGTTAACCCTTTTGAGCCTTTAGCCTATTTTCTTTGACAACCTTATATGTAAGCCTAATCCATTTTTTTCAAGACCATAATTTGATCCAAATTCCTAAGTGCTTTAAAGTGTAAAGTCATGTGACAAAATAAGAGGAAATTGGGTGAGTATGATGCTATAGAATGCATTGGTGCTTGAAATTGCTATGAAAAAGAAGTGCTATCATAAGAGGTATGTTATGAAAAGAAAAGGGAAGAAAAAAACTGAAAAGTTAGTCATGCTTAAAATCGAAAAACAAAAGAGGAGAAAAAGGGCGGTAGAATAAATGAAAGAAAGGTTGTTAGAAAGAAAAGTGTTAATGACACAATGTGATGTATTAAAGCGCTTAGGAACATAGTCACTATTTCTGGCCAAAATAGTCATACCCGTCCCTTAGCCTACATTACAAACATCAAAAGAACTATTTGATTCTAAGCTTAGCATTCTGACATTTAGTGGAGCATTACACTAAGGGAAAGCCTATGGTCATCAGTTTCTTCATATGAATTCTTTGTGAGAGCGAGAGCAAGGATATTTTGATACCCATGTTTGAAAAATATGCTATACTTGTGAGTGATTATGGGTAATATATTGTGAGACACACATGGTTGATGAGTTTTGGGTAGTCGTGTATGATTCTTTGTGCCTTAACCTTTGAATATGAGTTGACCACCATCACGAGTCTATGCTAGAGGTTAAACTGTTTCTACTAATGATCGAAAAACTACTCTTTGTTGATAATTGTTGTGCTTGTCTTGACGAATATTTTATGTTGCTGCTGTGAAATCCTAAGTTGATGTTTAGAAGGACATGATATTTTGTTCGATGACGAACAAAGCTTTAAGTGTGGGGTGTTGATGATAGGAGAATTTACACGCCTATAGCACTATATTTTGCCCATATTTTAGCCTAGTTTTGAGAACAAATTATATATTTCATGCACTTTTAGTCCTCTTTCCTATAAGTGAGCTAACGAACATGATTAGCAAAGTTTCAGGTATAAATGATGCAGAATTCAGCATTTTATGGATAACTTGACGCCAAAGAAAGCTTCACGAAAGGAGAAAATCCAATCTTGGACGCCAAGGACTAAAGATGGCGCATGGAAAATCTGTCCCGAGCTAAAACAACATTTCTGAAGACTTTGGGGACTAGCAGTAATTTATTAGGAATAGGATAATGATACATTAACCTAGTACAATTGGGTTAAGTATTTCATTAGCTTATTAGGATTAGGATAATGATACATTAACCTAGTACAATTGGGTTAAGTATTTCATTAGCTTAGTAGGATTTGGTTAAGCATTTCATTAGCTTAGTAGGAATAGGATATGGGTATTATAAATACCCTATCTTGCTAGAGATTTTGGAGGATCTCGATCTATCATCTTCTTCTTAAATCTTCTTACATCTTCTAAACTTCTTACATTCAATTCTATTTTTCTTCTTCTATTCATCTATTCTTAAATTCCACAACAAGAGAAACGTTACTTTGCTAAGGGATTCACGCCTAACGCCTACCACACCATTACAAACGTGAAATCTTTATTGTGGTATAACAATAATGTCAATTGTGATTTCCTTCACATTCATGGGTAACTAAACTTCTTTGTTGGGGTTATGGAAGCCGAATGAGATACTATCTATTGCTGTGAGTTTGTGAGTTCGTGACACGTATGTTGCTTATATCATTATTCTCTTCATCTTAATCTAAATTCTTTGTGGTTGCAAACGCAAGAATACGCCAGTATAACATTTAACTTGTTCGAAAGAAAGGTTATCTGTCTGGAAAAGAGATAATGTCAAGGTAGTAGGGTCCCATCCTCTATTAAAAAGTTAGTGCCGTAACTGGATTAACCTCTTGGAGAATTCGTACCGTTAGACACGCTTTAAGCTCGAAAGAGTTAAAGTGAAATAATCCTCGAATAGGTCGAAAGACGCCTGGATTTACCATCGAATACAATTCTCTATAAGCACATGCATGTCTGAATTCCGCACACTCATAGTCAATAGAGACGTATAACTCAGAAGGTGGACATAACCCCAACTCCTCAATTCTCATTGTTTCACAACCTACTAAAAAGTTTTAGTAGGTTGTGAAACAATGAGAATTGAGGAGTTGGGGTTATGTCCACCTTCTGAGTTATACGTCTCTATTGACTATGAGTGTGCGGAATTCAGACATGCATGTGCTTATAGAGAATTGTATTCGATGGTAAATCCAGGCGTCTTTCGACCTATTCGAGGATTATTTCACTTTAACTCTTTCGAGCTTAAAGCGTGTCTAACGGTACGAATTCTCCAAGAGGTTAATCCAGTTACGGCACTAACTTTTTAATAGGGGATGAGACCCTACTACCTTGACATTATCTCTTTTCCAGACAGATAACCTTTCTTTCGAACAAGTTAAATGTTATACTGGCGTATTCTTGTGTTTGCAACCACAAAGAATTTAGATTAAGATGAAGAGAATAATGATATTAACAACATACGTGTCACGAACTCACAAACTCACAGCAATAGATAGTATCTCATTCGGCTTCCATAACCCCAACAGAGAAGTTTAGTTACCCATGAATGCGAAGGAAATCACAATTGACATTGTTGTTATACCACAATAAAGATTTCACGTTTGTTATGGTGTGGTAGGCGTGAGGAGTGAATCCCTTAGCAAAGTAACGTTTCTCTTGTTGTGGAATTTAAGAATAGATGAATAGAAGAAGAAAAATAGAATTGAATGTAAGAAGTTTAGAAGATGTAAGAAGATTTAAGAAGAAGATGATAGATCGAGATCCTCCAAAATCTCTAGCAAGATAGGGTATTTATAATACCCATATCCTATTCCTACTAAGCTAATGAAATGCTTAACCAAATCCTACTAAGCTAATGAAATACTTAACCCAATTGTACTAGGTTAATGTATCATTATCCTAATCCTAATAAGCTAATGAAATACTTAACCCAATTGTACTAGGTTAATGTATCATTATCCTATTCCTAATAAATTACTGCTAGTCCCCAAAGTCTTCAGAAATGTTGTTTTAACCCGAGACAGATTTTCCATGCGCCATCTTTAGTCCTTGGCGTCCAAGATTGGCTTTTCTCCTTTCGTGAAGCTTTCTTTGGCGTCAAGTTATCCATAAAATGCTGAATTCTGCATCATTTATACCTGAAACTTTGCTAATCATGTTCGTTAGCTCACTTACAGGAAAAAGGACTAAAAGTGCATGAAATATATAATTTGTTCTCAAAACTAGGCTAAAATATGGGCAAAATATAGTGCTATAGGCGTGTAAATTTGCCTATCATCAATAGAATGCACCCTTAACCTGTAGTGAGAGGAACTTACTAGAATAAGAGTAGATTAACCAGAACTCATCCCTGGAACTCACCACCATGAGAAAAATTTAAGATCAGCCTTAGTTCACCAAATCCCTCCCAATAACTATAATATGATGACACTACCCTCCAGCGAAACTAATCATAATCTTGGATAGCTCCTATAGCTATAACCCTATGAATCACACTCTCATGAGCATACACATCCATACTAAGATATTCAATAACATGAACTAGGTACACCTAGAATTTGCATACTTAAAATCTCATCTATCAAGATGCTAACTGGGGCTAGACATAATCTTATAAATTAATACTCTTACCCACCTAATGACTTAGCCCCAATTCTCCACTTCAACACTAGACCTCTGGTATGTATCACAATTATCCACTCTACTATTTCATAAATTATCAACCTAATCTCTTCCACACATCCCGTCAAGCCTACTAATTTACTGTTAAAAATCTTACATCACTATCCTCAAGCCAACATCTTTTTCACCACAACCAACATCTAAAGTTAAAACTTAGTGTCTAGCAACAATCATGCACCACTAACAAAGTACCCAACATTATATACTAGTCCACCACACAAGGAGGTCAGCCTAAATTCCTTATTCAACTGTCGATAATTTATACCTAACCGGAGGAAACTATCTTTCTTATGCACTAAGAGAACTGGAGAGCCCCTATGGAGAAACACTAGGGCTCATAAAAACCTTTATCGAAAAGATCTTTTAACCCATTCAACTCAGTCGGAGTAATTTCATAAGAAAGGAAAGATATAGGACGGGTATCCGGTAGAAGACCAATCCCAAAGTCTATTTCCCTAAGGGGAGGAATACCAGCAAGATCATCAGGAAATATCTCAAGAAATTTATTAACCACAGGAACAAATTGTAAAGATGGACTCTCCAAGATAGAATATTTTATCTGAGCCAGATGGTAATGACACCCCCTTAGAATTTAGCTTTTAGGATCTAAGATATAAAATAAATCTTCCCTTAGGTACAAAAGAAATACCTTCTCACTCAATAATCGGCTTATTCGGGAATTGGAAACCGTCCCTTACGAGTGAAGCCAATCCATCCCTAATGTTCACATCAAAGTCTATCATATCTAAATCTATAAAACCTACCAAGGTCTCCCTACCACAGATAGAGACCACCCAACCCTTATAAACCTATTTGGTTACAACAGAATCACCCATCGGGGTAGATATAGAAAAGGGGTCAAAAATACACTCTGGACTAAAACCAAAATAAATATCCACATAAGGGGTCACATAAGAAAGAGTAGGCCCCAGATCAAGTAAGAAATACACATCACTAGAGAAGAGCTTTAACGTACCAATAATAAAGTTGAGAGATTACTCCGAATCCTAATGGGTGGTAATAGCATAGAGATGGTTCTGACTAGTGTCGGAGCCAAAATTAGCACACCTTAGTGTGAAAATTGAAGAATAGAAATCAAATTGTTATTAGCTCCAGTAGCAACACTAGAGGAAGGACAATTCCGTCACATATGACTAGATTGATCACAGTTGAAGCACAAGTTCCTCCCTTTATCACAATAACCAATGTAAAGCCATCCATAGAGGCTACAAATAGGATAAGGTGGGGATGACTGAGCTCCACTAGACGAAGTTGGGATCCCTATGCCTCAAAACCAGTGTTGTACTCAAAGCGACGATCAACAAAAGACTTAAAATAAGGAGCACTGAAAGTTGTATGAGAACTTCCTTAGTTCCTTTTCTTAACACATTATTTCCTATGAATACCATTATTTTTCTTACCTCCAACCTACTCTGAATGTCTTAAGTTCTCATTCTACCTATCTCTTACCTTTGCCTGATTTCTCCTTCCACTAACAAGACTAGACTGGCATGATAGGGAGACAACTATCTAAGTAAATAGATGAATAGAAAGGTGAAACTCTACATTGGAATCTTCACCCTGAGGTATCTGGGGGTGAGTAACATCAACTCGAGAAACCTAAGTAGGACTATGAAGAACTCCACAAGAGGCGGGACAATTATGAGCAGGGACCTCACACCGGGTCTATACTCCATAGACGAGACGAGTTCCATCTACTTTGTCCTCAGATAAGTATCATATCTTTAACGAGGCATGATCTAAAATACGATTAACTAAAAGTTAGAGTATTTTCAAGAAATTTGACTCTATAGCTCGAAAATAGAATAGAAAAAAGGGAAACTTTCCTAAATGACTCATGGCCTCTCCCTTATAAGTGGCGTGTGCTACATACCCATAAAAAGAGACTCTACTTGACATGTCTTTGTGGATACCCAATTGACCATGAACCTAGGCCCTGATACCAACTTGTCATGACCTGAACCAGGGTCTAACCGGGATGGATATTTCAAGCACTTTGAGGACTGGATACCACTCTTTTTTCCTAGCCGACTAGAACATAATATAGCTAGCAGCAGATGAATTCCAAAAATATAATAATATAGGATAATGTAAACTCAAAAAAGTCGAAGAATATCAACAACAATACCTAATCCACAGTAATCCACAAAGCCTCTAACAAAACAAAATCAGTCTAATTTGGGACACGCCCCCGATAATAGCAAACAAAAAGTCCCATGAAAAGTCTATGATAATAGATAAACAAAAAATCAACGACCTTTCGGAAGAAGAAGGCTCACCACTTCAAGCTGACTATTAACAATTCAAAAATCCTATCACTGTGTAGGAAAGGTAGGAGTGTCTCTAGGACCTGTATCATGTGGGGATACAACATCCGAAGATGGTTAACGGGTTGAGTGCTAGCATGTAACTCTGGGATAAGGGATAAAAATATTTCCATGATCAAAAGTTCTAAACCATTTAAAATCAATGCACACAATTAAATGCAAATACATATATATCATATGGTGGGGTAGGGAACAAGGTTAACATGAATTTTAAAACCTTAGCCTGAATTATGTAGCTTAATCGTCATAAAAAGACACCCACGGTGTAATACCCCATAAAAGTTTTAGCTCATTTTAGCTCTCAGTTGCATGCATAAAGGGTCCAAAGCTTAGAAATTTGACTAAGTGTTGAGACTTAGTCATTTCCAAGAGCACTAAACTTCTATGATTTTATTTTTGATCTTTCCGATCTCGAAAAGTCAATTTTTAAGTCGATTAATGATTGGGGATGTTAAAAATACATCTTGGGTGAGTTTCTAAATTTTTATACGAGTGTAGGGGTGTGTTTAGGAATCTAAAATAGTTGCATCACCAGGATAAGCCCGCACTGTTCCCTCCAGTGCACCACTCTAGATCCCATTCTATGCCCCCAATGCACCGCTCTAGAGACCGCATTGCCCGCTCAATTCTAGTTTTCCCGAGCCTGTGTCACCCCTTCACCTTTTTGTCCAGCTTTTGTTCCTCATCATTAAGGGCATTTGAATCAATTACCCTCACCCAAACTCATCCATAACATGAAACTTAGGTCCCCAAAGAGCATTATTTTCCCTATTACTCATAAAATCTCTCAAGAAAACTGTCTTCTACCTCAAGAACAAAACCCTAACCCTTCCTCAAGCAATCAAGGAATTCAATCTTCAAATCTAAAGAGATTCTCAAGAATCTTTACAAATTTATCTATTGAGGTATGTGTGATATTCATCCATGGGTTCCATTCACCCATAGAGTCCAAGAATCCCATTTTAGTTTTAAATTATGAGTTTTTAATGTCTAAGTTTAAATAACTCCATGAATATCTTGTTAGCTCAATTACAAGTCATGTATATAAGTATTTTCAAGTAGAATGAACCGTATCAGGTTTGAGTATTGGAATTTCTATGTCATGTTTAATTGGTTTCAGGATGAGTCTTCAAGTTATGAGTCTAGCCATAAAATCCTATTATTTTATCATGTTTAAGATATACTCATGTTTAAGTGTATGGTTTTCACATGTTTTGATGAGATTCCATGTTTGGGTCTTTGAAACATAATCATGTATTACCATATTTAAAGTTTGATATTGCATACTCATGTTCATCCAGTGCTGGTGGGTTATGAACACCCGATACCTATGTGTTTTACATGAATTTAGATTTTCAAGTACTTAGACAGTTAATCCATGACTCTTATCAGTATATTTACTGGTTTTATGATAATAATGAACACTATCAGTTATGTAATAATGTTCAGTCTAGTTCAGTCAATTCTAGTATCAGTGTCAGTTCAGTTGGGATTAGGATTTAGCACCGAGCGAATTCAGGGATGAGGGATGACCTGTTAGTAGAAATTGTGACCCTTAGTAGAAATCTTCGAGTTACAGAACAACGTATCTAGCTTTGGTTAGAGATGTCTACCTTCCATCTAAGGGTTGACAAAGTATTAAAGTACCAGTTGAGGGTGACACATATCTCGTTAGAGCACATTTAAGTAGAGGGGTGACTTACTAGTCGTTTGGGGCACCAGTTTAGTGTATCTATATAGTCAGTGTTAGTACCTATAGAATAGTACTGACACCCTTCCAACTAGGGTTATAGGTTAGACACTGATTAGCTCAGATTGGGGCATGTCGGTTAGACGATACCTCCCACTATCTCAGTACCATATTTAGTATAGTTTCAGTTTACGTTTTCCTAACCAAATCATACAAATTTCCAATCATTTATTTATCAAATTTTAGTCTTTTAATTTATAGATTATTTCAGATAAATGTTTATGCTTGGTCTTGCATTCTTAGAGGATATAGTTTTCATGTATTCATGTTCAGTTATATCATACTATTCAGTTAGTCCTTATTTCATATGCACAGTACCCCGTGTATATCAGCCTGACCTTATCTCATATACCAGTACATTCAAAGTATTGACTACATACTTTTTTTTTGCACTATTATGTCTTATATTATAGATTCAAACACACAGTCTCCCGACTTCAGTTAGACAACTCAGCGTAATCCAGAAGTTATAGTGGTGATTCCTCATCCATCGAGGACATATTATGTTTATTTAGTTATTTTAGTATTTCATTTTATTCAGTTAGTTGGAGTTAGTTGGGGTCTATCCCATCAAATCCTTAGTTAGTTTAGAGGCTTTAGGAAATTTAGATAGTTAGTTAGATTGCCAGTCAGTTACTTTTAATTTTTATCAGATGTTTCAGACTTATGATTGATTCGGTATTTCAGTTTTTAGATTTATATTTTAAATCTCAATTTATCTTCCACATAGGTGTTATGTTTATAATTATTCAGTGCTCACAGCAGGTACCAACTTATGGGTCAGCTTGTGGTCACTTATGACCGTAAGCACTGTTGTCGCGACTAAGGGGGTAGGCTCGATTCTTGACACACAGGCTATATGGGTTCAACTCTCCCTGCTGAAAGAGAGCCAGCCCCTGTAGCCACATGAGATAGATAATAATTATATGTACATATGGACAATGGGAGACTCGAACCTCCCAACATATGAATAATAATAACATATATGCACAGGGGACTCAAATCTCTTAATCATATATCAAGGGTGACATGAGCACCCAATCGTGTAATAAGGGGGACTCAAACCACCCGATCATAAAGCAAAGAAGGACTCAAACCACTAAACAAATTAGAACTCCTGTTGGTAAATGCAATTTCCAGTATTGGTCCCTTGGGACCTCTATTTTTATGGCCCAGCTACAGTGCCCTTTAAACCTAATTTAAAATATTTTCACACATTCCCATTCTTTGAACCAATTTATTAAGTTACCCCATTGGTATCGTCGTACCAATGTCATTTGCAAGGTAACACTGTATGCCATAGAAATTAACCATTCACATGGGTGAATTCATAACCCCTTTAGGTTCAATTACTCATTCCTATAGGGTATCCACAATCCCCAAGGTTCAATAAATCAATTCATATTTCAAATTTCTGTTATGCGATACAAGGGTTCCAAAGGTATTTTCACTATACATGTAATCATATTCAAAGATAATTTTAAATTATTGGGTTGATGTATGATCCCGTAAAGTTATAGTTCAATTCAGTCCTTTATAGCATGACAAAAGGGGTCCTAGACTTAGAAAAATTCAGCTAAGTGTTAAGACTTAGAATCATTTTTAGCGTTCAAAATTGGATGATCTTATTTTTGATCCTCACGACAGTATAATGTCGATTTTTAAGTTGATTCATGATTAGGGAAGTCAATAGGTCATATTGGGTGAGTTTCAGAATATTCAATAATCGTTTCAGTCATATTTGGATGACCAAAATAGCAAGCCAACGCGATCATGATGCGTCACATTGGCTATCGCCTCGGCACCATTGATGCGATGAGATCACCATCGACACAGCACGTCACCTATCGCATCACTGGGCATATTTTGTGTATTAAGTTATGGGTTTGTGAGGGTAATTAGGTTATTTCCCCTATAATACTCATCCATAACATGAAATTAAACCTCCCAAAAAGAAAAATTCACTCATTATCTCACAAATACTCTCAAGAACAAAGCCCTAGTTTCATCAAGTTCAAGTCCAAGTCACAAAAATTCATAACAATTCTCGCGAAATCAATAATCATGGTATGTTAGGCGTTCATCCTTGGGTCTCCTTACACCCTTGAAGTTTAAGAACCCTTTTCAAAATATGAATTATGATTCCCATTCTATGAATTGAATTATGCTCATATTTTTGTTGTTGTATAGGGTCAAATTAAAATATTTTATGAATTCCATGAGATTAAGTTAGCATGTGCATTAAATTATGAATATCTCATGTCAAAACCCTTGAATTTGAAAGTTGAATGTTGTAATTATGATCCCTAATGTGGTTAGTTTTAATGTATAGAAATCATGCTCCCCAAGTGTTTGATAAACTGTTCATAAAAGAAAATTATGCATGGTAACCTATTATTGTATTGCTAAAGTTTTGATATGAGTTTATCAATTATACTATCGAGTTCTGGGGGTATTTATTACCCGAAATCTATCTGTTAACTTAGTTGTAGTAGTTATAAAATCGTTCCAGTAAACGTTAAGAATTGTAGTACTCAGTCAATTAACAAAGCTCAGTGAACTTAGTCCAGTTCAGTTAGTCAAAATGATCAGGGTCAGCTCAGTCGAGCATAGTACTATCTAGTTATCAATGTCTTTCAGTTGGGAGTAGCATTTAGCACTGAGAAAACCTAGGGATGGGGTTATTCCTGCCAGTTAGGGTTTGACCCTTAGTAGCAATCCCTGAGTTACAAGACTACGTAGCTAGCATAGGGTAAGTCATTCTCCTGCCATACAAGGGTTAACGCAATCATATATATAGTTCATGAGTCTTCCCTCCAGATTAGGGTTGAAAAAGCATTGTTAGTATCCCTTCGCAAGGTGCTAACACCATTCCAACTTAGGTCATTGGTTGGACCCCAAATTATTCTATATCGGGGTATGCCGGTTAGATAAACATTCTCATAGTTACAGTTTTAGTCTCAGTATTCAGTAAAGAACTCAGTTAGTTCTACTGAACCATGGCTATTAGTTATCAATTACTCATCCATCTAAATTCAGTACTCAATTTTAGCATAATCTCAGATACATGATGTATACCTATATGCATTGTATTACATGTTCATTACGTTTAGTAGTTACAGCTTTGTATGTACTCTCATCTAGTTACTTCATTATATCCATTCAGTCAGTTATCATATCATGCATATAAACCCATGTATATCATCCTTACCTCATTTAGCATACCAGTACATTCCACGTACTGATCATATACTTTCTTTTGCACTATGATTTCTCATATCATAGGTTTAGACTCTCAGGTTCCTGACCGTACTTAGTAGCTCAGGATATCAGCAATAGTTATAGTGTTGAGTCCTTATATTTTGAGGGAAAAGTTTTTCTATTTTAGTATTCCAGCAGTTCAGTAGTTATTTCAATTGGAGTTAGATGGGGGTTTATCCAATCAACTTCTTATTTAGATAGTTAAAGGCTCTCAGACCAGCACAGTCAGTTATTCAATTTTTAGATGTCATTATCAGTTATACTCAGTTGTTATTTTAGTATTTTGAGAACCTTATGTCATTTTAAGATTTCTTCCACATATATTTCAGTATTATATTAAGTGTTCATAGTAGGTAGCAGTCATGGGTTAGCTTGTGGTCCTTTAGGGTAGTAAGCACCGTGTGATGACTAGGGTGTACTCTCAGGGAATTACAAACTTAATATCAGAGACTAAGGTTCTAATGAATCCTAGGAAGGCTGAAAGTCGCGTCAAGTAGAATCTTGTGCATGGGTGTGTAGTGCGTCACACTTATAGGCAAGAGGTTAAGATGCATTTTTAGGAAAAGTTCCCCTTTTTCAGTGTTCGTATCGTGCTGGTAAGAATGAGCTCAAATTAAACTCTCTATCTAATCCAACTTTTCCTTCCATTTATAGGATATGCCTCCGAGAAAGACCAACGGATGAAGAATTGGGAACCAGCCAACACCTTCACCCATTTAGGAAGATCCCCTGAATGAGATATTTCTCACGCAAAATTTAGAGAAGCTTTTACCACTCTAGCTCATTCTATGGTAGCTCAGTATTTTCAGCCAGCCACTATTTCGGCCAACCTTGTGGCCAATACTGTTGCAGCTAGAATTTAGGACTTCACCCGAATCAACCCTCCTTTATGTTCAAGGTCTAAGTCTGAAGAGGACCAACAAGAATTCCTTGACATGGTGAAGAAGGTAACAAACATTTTGGGGGTAACCGCTAGTGAGAATGCTGAGTTAGTGGCATATCAGTTGCAGGTTGTGGTTCATACATGGTTTAAGCAGTGGATGGTAGATAGGGGCACAGATGCAAGGCCTATAGAATGAGAGGAGTTTGCTACTGCCTTTCTAGATAGGTTTTTCTCTTTGGAGTTGAGGGAAGCTAAGGTTTTAGAGTTTATCAATCTGAAGTAGAGCAACATGATTGTGAAAGAATAGTCCCTCAAGTTTACTCAGTTGGCCAGGTATGCCCCTCAGGTGGTAGCTAATAATAGGTCTAAGATGAGAAAGTTCATGTCTGGTGTGTCTGATAGTGTGGTCAAGGATTGTAGGACCGCAATGTTGATTAAGGAGATAAACTTAGCTAGGTGGATGGTCCATGATAAATAGATTAAGGAACAGAAAATTAAGGAGAAAGAAAGGAAAACCAAGAGGTCTAGAATAGGCTTTAGTTTTGCTCAACCTAAGTTAGAGGATGGCAATCGTCATCAGTTCTACCCAAAATCTTCAGTCTCAGCTCAGTCCTCAGCCAGTGCTCTGGTGCCTAAATTTAAAAATGGTAATAAAGATAAGGCACCAAGATATAAATCTCAGGGTAGTGTGAACAGTTCCTGAACAAATCATCGTTGTCAGAAGTGTGGTAGAAATCATCAGGGTATCTGCCGAGCTGGCAGAGATATGTGTTTTGAGTGTGGTAAGCCAGATCATATAATTAGAGAGTGTCCTCAGATGGGTTTGCAGAGTCAACATAATCATTCCCCATCTCAGTTCGGTTGTTCATCTCATTAGGGTGTCGCTTCCAGTGCCACTAATGGGAAATATCCAAACAGGCTCTATTCACTCCAGTCCCGATTGGATCACGAATGTTATCCTAATGTGGTCACTGGTACGTTATAAGTTACCCATTTATATGTTTATGCTTTATTAGATCCTGGAGCTTCTCTGTCTTTTGTAACTCCTTATATAGCTATCAACTTCAGAGTCAGTCCCAAAATCCTAACAGAGCCTTTATCATTCTCTAACCCAGTAGGTAAGTCTATCATAGCCTGATCGGTATACAAGAACTGTCTAGTTATGGTGTCTCAGAAAGTTACATCAGCAGACTTAGTAGAGTTAAAGATGACAGATTTGGACATCATTCTCATTATGGATTGGATCTATTTGTGTTGTGCTTTAGTTGATTGTAGAAACAGAGTTGTCTATTTTAGGTTCCCAAATGAACCTATCCTAGAATGGAGGGGTAGTACCACAACGCTTAAGGGTCAGCTTATTTCATACCTAGAGCAAGAAAAATTATATCCAAGGGGTGTGTCTATCCTTTGTTGCAATTCTAAGACTCTAGTTTCGAAACTCCTAAGCTTTAGTCAGTCCCAGTTGTAAGTGAATTTTCAGATGTGTTTTCGGAATACCTCCCTGAAGTTCCTCCCAAAAAAGAAATTAACTTTGGAATAGACCTTCTTTTTGATACCTAGCCTATCTCTATTTCTCCATACAGAATGGCTCTAACTAAACTTAAAGAGTTGAAAGAATAGTTGAAGGACCTCTTAGACAATAATTTTAGCAGCCCAGTGTATCCTCTTGGGGTGCAAAAGTTCAATTCGTGCGAAAGATGGATTGTTTTCTTAGAATGTTTATAGACTACCATCAGTTGAACAAAGTCACCATCAAGAATAAGTACCCACTTCCTAGAATAGATGACTTATTTGACCAACTTCAGGGTGCCAGTTACTTTTCTAAGATGGACCTCATATCCGACTAGCATCAGCTTAGAGTCAGAGAATGTGACATTCTGAAAATATCTTTTAAAACTCGGTATAGTTACTTCAAGTATATAGTCATGTCATTTGGTCTTACCAATTCCCCAACAACTTTCATGGACTTGATGAATCAGGTGGTCAAGCCGTACTTGGACATGTTTGTCATTGTCTTCATCGATGACATTTTTGTCAACTCCCGCAGTGAGCAGATCATCTCAAAATAGTATTATAGACTCTCAAAGCCCATCAGTTGTTAGCTAATTTAGTAAGTACGATTTTTTGCTAAGGTCAGTTGATGTTGGGCGTATTTATACCCCTAAGAACCATAATTTACCTTTATTTTAGCTAAGTTTTGAGGATAAAATATATAATTCCTGCACTTTTAGTCCTTTTTCCTTTAAGTGAGCTAACCTATGTGATTAGCATGTTTTCAGGTATTAATGATGAATATTTCAGCACTTTGTGGACCTTTGGGCAGCAAAGGAAAACTTCATATACGAGGGAACGCCGCTTTTGGAAGCTTGTGGACTGAATGTGATGCATGGAGAACTTGTCCCGGGCAAAATCAGTATTTCTAAATACTTAGGGATGCAACAGTAACTTAGTAGGACAAGGATATTATAAAAACCTTATTTGCTGAATTTTTCAGCATTTATTCATTCGACATTATTCACAACTCACGTAGAAGGATTTGGTACGAGTTTGGAGAAGAGAAAATGGCTCACTTGAGCAACGGAGAAAGAAAACACATTTCATCTCCATAGCCGAGATTTCTCTAGGTTTTGGTATGATGATGATGTATACTTTGATTTCCGTTGTACTCATGAGTAGCTAAACTTCTCTGTTAGGGTTATGGAAACCTTGTAAGATACTATCTATTACTATGAGTTTGTGAATTCTTGATGTGTTATGCTACTTATATCATTACTCTCTTCATTTTGATTGAATTCTTATGGTTGCAAACATAGAGAATACGCCATTATAGCATTAACTTGTTCGAGAGAAAAGTTACATGTTTGGAAAAGAGAGTGTGACAAGGAAATAGGGTTTCCAACCCCTATTTACACGTTAATGCCTTAACCGGATTAACTTCTTGGAGAATTTGTACCATTTGTCATACATTTTAGGCTCGAGAGAGCTAAAGCGAAATAAATCCTTGATGGTTGAGAAACACTTGGATTTAAAATTAGAATACGATTCTCTATAAGTGCATGCATGTCTAAATTCCGCGTTACTCATAGTTAATAGAGAAGTAGAACTTATAAGGTGGACATAACCCTAACTTATCAATCTCTGTGATTAAATCTTACTACGCAAATCGTTCCATCGTTACTTTGATAATATTAGTTCACGCCTAAACCCAAACCCCCCTTTTTCCTTGGAATTTTCGACCAACAGTCTACTAATAATTGCAACACTTAGTGACCAGCGTATTCCCTGTGGGATTCGACACTCAACCTAGTTGGGTTCTATATTTGACAGCGACCGCTTACACTTTCTAACGAGAGTTGTAGTTTGGGCGTTATCATCAGTAGCATTCCTTGGTCATATAGTTTCCAATAATGGCATTAGAGTTGATCCACAAAAGACCAAATCAGTGAGAAACTGGCCTAGACCCATCTCTATAATAGATATAAGGAGTTTCTTAGGTTTGGATGTCTATTACCGACGGTTTGTTAAAGGACTTTCTTCTATTGCATCCCTCATGTCCATATTGACTTAGAAGAAAGTTAAATTTCAGTGGTCAGATTCTTATGAGATGAGTTTTCTGGAGTTGAAGACTCGACTCACTACAACCCCAATTTTGACTTTACTCGATGGTTCAGATGGAGTTTTTTGTACATTGTGATGCTTCTAGAGTTGTCTTGGGGTGTGTAATGATGCAGCGGGTGAGGTTGTGCCATATGTCTCTAAACAGCTTAAGCCCCATGAAAAGAATTATCCCACCTATGATATTGAGTTAGCAGCTATTGTTTTTGCCTTAAAAATTTGGAGGCACTATTTCTATGGAGTGCATGTTGATGTATACATAGACCACAAAAGCCTGTAGTATGTTTTTCACAGAAATACCTAAACTTGCATCAGGGAAGGTTGTTAGAGTATTTGAAAGACTATGACATAGTGTTCTGTATCATCGAGCTAGGCCAATGTAATGGAAGATGCCCTCAGTAGGTTGTCCATGGGTAGTGTTGCTCACATTGAGAATGGTAAGAAGAAGTTAGTTTAAGAAGTTCATCATCTTGCTAGACTAGGTGTCCGTTTGGTTGATTTAGTTGAGGGAATCATTTAGATGCAGAATAGTTTCGAGTCTTCTTTGATTTCTAAGGTAAAAGAAAAAAAGGGCAGAGATCCCAGTTTAATTAAGCTGAAAGAGTCAGTTAGAGACCAGAAAGTAGAGGTTTTCTCCCAAGGGAGAGATGGTGTGTTGTGTTGCCAGGGAAGGCTATGTGTACCATGTGTGGATGGTGTGAGGCAACAAATTCTTTATGAACCATATGGTGCATGTTAATCTATTGATCCAGGGGCCACTAAGATGTACCACAACTTCTGGGAAGTCTATTGGTGGAGTGGGATGAAGAGGGATATTGTAGAGTTTGTAGCTAAGTACTCCACTTGTCAATAGGTTAAGATTGAACATCAGAAGCCTAGTGTGTCTATGCTGGAGTTCAGTATTCCCACTTGGAAGTGGGAGAAAGTGAACATGGATTTCACGACAGGTTTGCCTCGTACTCATTGTCAACATGATTTGATTTGGGTCATTGTGGACAGGATGACCAAATTATCTCATTTTTTGCCAGTTCATGCTTTTTATTCAGCCAAGGACTATGCCAGGATCTATATCAGATAGTTGGTTAGGTTGCATGGTTTCCATTTATCCATCATTTCAGATAGATATACACAGTTCACCTCTCACTTTCTGAAAGCCTTCCAAAAGGGTTTTGGTACCCAAGTCCACCTCAGTACAATATTTCACCCTCAGACCGATGGTCAAGAAGAAAGGACCATTTAGACTTTAGAAGATATGTTGAGAGCATATGTCGTTGACTTTAAGGGAAGTTGGGATGACCACTTAACTTTGATTGAGTTTGCATATAACAACAACTACCATTCCAGTATTCAGATGACTCTATTTGAGGCTCTTTATGAGAGAAGATGTAAATCTCCCATTGGTTGGTTTGAGGTAGGTGAGGCCACGGTAGTGTGGCCTGACTTTGTATTTGATGCGTTAGTGAAAGTGTAGTTGATCAGGGAGAGGCTTAAGACAACCCAGAGCCGACAGAAATCTTATGCAAGTGTGAGAAGAAAAGATCTTGAAATTGAGATTGGTGATTATGTGTATTTGAAAATTCTCCCATGAAGGGGGTGAAAATTTTTTGTAAGAAGGTGAATCTTAGTCCCCAATATATTGGTCCTTATAGGATTCTGAGTCGTTTCAGTAAGGTAGCTTATGAGCTTGAGTTACCTGCATACTTAGCATCAGTGCACCAAATGTTTCACGTCTCCTTGCTAAAGAAGTTCATTGGTGATCCGGTAGTTGTAGTCCCTATAAAGAGTGTAGATATTTGAAATAGTCTATCTTATGATGAAGTCCCAGTTGAAATCCTTGATCGGCAGATTCACAGACTAATGAACAAAGAAGTTTCTTTGGAAGAATCAGTCCGTTGAGTGAGATACATGGTAAGAAGAGTTAGATATGCGAACCAAGTATCCTCACCTCTTCTTCGCAAACTCAGACTCAGCCTAAGGTAACAACTTTTCTTAGATTTACTATATTCCATACTCAATTACAGCTACATAAAATTCTCATATCATTCATGCATTTATGAAATAGTTTAGTCATGTGTCATGTTTCCAGAATTCAATCATGCTTAATTTATGCATGTCAGAGTAAGTACAGCTCCTCAGTTTCTCTCAGTTTAGTTAGTATCATTCGATGACGAATGTTCCCAAAGGGGAGATATTGTAAGACCCTGCAAAGTTCTAATTCAATTCAGTCCTTTATAGCATGCAAAAAGAGGTGCCAGACTTAGCTTTTCTAAGTGTTAAGACTTAGAATCATTTTTAGCCTTTGAAATTGGATGATCTTATTTTCGATCCTTATAACCTTAAAATGTTGATTTTTAAGTTGATTCATGATTAGAGATATCAATAGGTCATCTGGGTGAGTTACAAAATTTCCGAACATCGTTTTAGTCATGTTTAGATGACCAAAATAGCAAGCCAATGTGATCATGATGCGTCATGTTGGCTATCCCGTCAGCACCATCGATGCGATGCGTCTCTGATCGCGTCGATATTATCGACGTAGAGCGTCGCCTATCGCGTCAGTAGGCAAGTTTTGTGTATTAAGTTATGGATTTGTGGGGGTAATTGGGTTATTTTTCCCTTACAATACTAAGCCATAACATGAAATTAAACCTCCCAAATAGCAAAATTTACTCATTATCTCACAAATACTCTCATGAACTAAGCCCTAGTTTCATCAAGTTCAAGTCCAAGTCCCAAGAATGCATGAAAATTCTCGGGAAATCAACTATCAAGGTATGTTAGGTGTTCATCCTTGGGTCTCCTTCCACCCTTGGAGTTCAAGAACCCTTTCCAAAACTTGAATTCTGATTCTCATATTATGAAGTGAATTATGCTCCTGTTTGTGCTGTTGTATGGGTTTGGAGTTAAAATCTTTTATGAATTCCATGAGATTAAGTTAGCATGGGCATTGAATTATGAATCACTCATGTCAAAACCCTTGAATTTGCAAGTTGCAAGTTGTAATTATGATGCCCTATGTGGTTAGTTTTCATGTATAGCAATCGTGCTCCCAAAGTGTTTGATAAAATGTTTATATGAGTAAATTATGC
Source organism: Capsicum pubescens (assembly GCA_030864215.1). Classification (NCBI taxonomy): domain Eukaryota; kingdom Viridiplantae; phylum Streptophyta; class Magnoliopsida; order Solanales; family Solanaceae; genus Capsicum; species Capsicum pubescens. The sequence continues at coordinate 275,067,666 of CM061540.1, read as the reverse complement.
ATGTTAACCTATTGTTGTGTTGCTAAAGTTGTGATATTAGTTAATCAATTATGCTATCGAGTATTGGGTGTATTTATTACTTGAAATCTAGTTGTTTACTTAGTTGAAGTAGTTCTAGAATCGTCCCTATAAATGTCAAGGTCCGTAGTACTCAATCAGTTAATAGAACTCAGTGAACTCGGTCTAGTTCAGTCAGTCAAAATAATCAGGGTCAGCTCAGTCAAGCTTAGTACAATCTAGTGATCCTTGCAGACTAGGTTTGACGCAATATTATATACATTTTATGAGTATTCCTTCAAGATTAGGGTTGACACAACATTGTTAGTATACCATGGCAAGGTGCTAACACCCTTCCAACTGGGGTCACAGGTTGGACCCCCAATCAGTCTATATCAGGTATATTTGTTTGATGAAAACTCACATACTTATAGTTTCAGTCTCAGTATTCAGTAAAGAACTTATTCTATTCTACAAAACCATGATTATCAGTTATCAGTTACTCAGCCTTCAGAATTCAGTACTCAGTTTCAACATAATCTCAAATACACGATGTGTACCTATACGCACAATATTGCATGTTCAATCATTCAGTTACTTCATGATATTCAGTTAGTCAGTGATCATCTCATGCATATGAACCCATGTATATCAGTCTTACCTAACTTAGCATACCATTACATTCCACGTACTGATCGCATACTTTCCTTTTCTCTATGATGTCTCATATCATAGGTTTGGACGCTCAGGTTCTTGAAAGTACTTAACATCTCAGGCTATTAGCAGTAGTTATTGTGGTAAGTCCTCATATTTCGAGGACAGTGTTTATCTATTTCAGTATTCCATTAGTTCAATAGTTATTTAAGCTGGAGTTAGTTGGGGGTTTGTCCCATCAACTCCATATTTAGACAGTTAGAGGCTCTCAGACTAGCATAGTTAGTTATTCTATTTTCAGATGTTATTATCAGTTATACTTAGCTGTTATTTTAGTATTTTGAGAACCTTATGGCATTTTCAGATTTCTTCCACATATATTCTAGTATTATATTTAGTGCTCACAACAGGTACTAGTCATGGGTTAGCTTGTGGTCCTTCGGGGTTGTAAGCGTCATGTGATGCCCAGGCTGTAATCTCGGGGCGTTAAAGTTGAGGTTATACCAATTCAATTACCAAAATTCATGAAATTGTGGGAAACCATGTCCCCTTAGTTTATTAACCATTCCCATGCTCCCCTTATGCTTAAAATCATAAATAAAGCAGGAATAATGCATATAACATCATGGGAATCCAATTTACGAAATATTCATTCCAAAACCCTCAACCCATATCAAAACCCATGCTTAAATTTATATAAACAATTAAATAATTTCATGATTTAAGTAAAACAAGTTTAAGGGTAGAGTCACATGCTTTATATATCAAGTATTTAGGAAGAGAAATCACCCTTAAGAACCTCTAGATGACCGATTTCTAGAAACCCTAGTCTTGTCTTTGAGTGGGGAATTTGAGAGAGTTTAAAAGTATGTTTTATATGTTAAAGGGTGAAAATAACACCTTTTTTGTATATTGTAGATGGGGGGGGGGTCTAAGTGGGGGAGGAGGGAATCGAAAAAAAATACCCCCACTGTAATATGATTAAAGTTGCCGCCCAGTTGTTACGGGTCACCCTAAGACTCGTAGCGACTGGATAAGAATCGTTCCCTTGAATCGTAGTCAAGAAAGTGTCTCAAGGAATCCAATTGTTGATCCTACGAGTTCACTATATGACTAATTAAGTTACCTTATGATTCATAGGGTCCTAATTGTTGTCAAGGCAAAATCAAGGGGTCCCTAAATATGATACCTTACGTCTAGTACCCTATAACTCATAAATAAACCTTATGACTTATAAAATCTTGGTCATAATGACTTGTGCACCTATACTAGGTTGCTTACGGAATCAATCTATGACTCATTAGGAGTCTTCATGACTCCTTACATCTAGTCGTCACCAAGGAATAAGCCAGGTCAGCCTTTACTGGGCACACTGAAATGGGGCTCTACGACCCGCATAGACACCCTACAACTTATATAGTGAGTCATAGTCTGGGAAGTAGGCTCAAAATTCAAGAAATTTTCAAGGACCAAAAATTTGGGGTGTTACTTCTAACTTCTGAGGACTCAAACCAACAAAAAGGAGACTGACAATGCCAACCGTACAATACCTCAAAAGGTTCCATCTCAGTACTTGAATGGTTGAATTATTTTAAAAAAACTCCTCCATGGCCCTTCTCCCACCAACCTTCAAAGTTCATAACACATTTGTGGAGCGTAGCCTACAAATCCTGAATAGTTTGCTCCGACAGACCATCGGTCTAGGGGTGAAAAATTATGTTACAGTCAACCTTAGTACCTAACTCCTCTTGGATTTTCCGCTTGAATCTAGAAGTAAACTCTGAGCCTCTATCTAAAATTAGACATGGGTATCCCATATATTCAAACTATCTCACAAACATAAATACGAGCCAACCTCTTAACACTGAAGGAAATCTGAAGAGGTATAAATGGGCTTATTTGGTCAATTGGTCCACAATGACCTAATGTTGTCAAACCCATGAGATGTACGAGGTAACTCACTTATGAAGTCCATCGTGATCCACTCCCACTTCTACTTAGGAATGGGTAATCTTTGAAGTAAGCAAACTAATCTCTGATGCTCGGCCTTAACCAACTGACAACACAAGTAACGAGATATAAAGTTGTCCAGATCCTTCTTCATACCTCTCCTCTAGTAAAGCTGCTTCAGATTATTATACATCTTGGTCATTCCTAATGAATAGAGTATCAAGAGCAATACGCCTTCTCCAAAATCAATCTCACCCATCTACCAACCCTCAGTACACAAACTCAACCTCCAATTCTTAAAAAACCATCAGAATTAAGAGATGTTGCATTACCCAACCACTCAGCACCTTAGCTGAAATTACCATCAAACTTTCATCATCAAACTAGTGAGCTTAAATTTTCTCCATCAAGGAAGATCTAGCATCAATAGAGGCTATAACATGCCCGGGTGTCGAAATATCAATATTAACAATCTAGTTACCAAATGACTGAACATCTAGATCTAATAGCCTTTATTGGGTCAAGAGATGAGCTGAACTCCGAATATTAGTCGACTTTTGTCTCAAGGCACCAATAACCACATTAGCCTTTCCCAGATAATACAAAATAATAAGATCATAATCCTTAAGAAATGCAAGCCAATACCATTGTCTCATACTAAGATCCATTGGCTGAAGAAACACTGAAGGCTATAATGGTCCATAAAAATCTAATAAGGAACTACGACAAGTAGTGATGCCACAACTTCGACACAAACACTATGGATGCTGAATCCAAATTATGGGTAGGTTAATTTCTCTATGGGTATTAAACTAATCAGAGGAATAAGCAGTTACTTTACCCTCCTGCATCAACACCTCACCCTAACCAAAATAAAAAATATCATAAAATATGGTAAAACCCACACCCTCCATAGGCAAAGTCAAAATAGGAGCCGAAATTAATAGTTTTTTTTTGAAGCCTTTTTACACGTATTTGACAATTGAAATAAAACCTTTTCAGAGTCAACTTGGTCAAAGAAGCCATAATAAATGACAAACCATCTACAAAACGTTGATGATAATATGACAAACCAATAAAACATTGAATCTAGATAAGAGAAGTAGGTCTAGCCCAATCACAAATTGCTGCTATCTTGGTCGGATCAATAATAATACCATCATAGGTCACCACATGATAAAATAAGATACTTCACATGGTCAGACTTATTCGTGGAATAAATTAAGGTGACATCAATAAATACCATCACAAAGGAGTTGAGATACGATGGAAATACCCAGTTAATCAACTTTATGAACGCTATATAAACATTAGTCAATATAATCCAAATAACATGATCAAAAACTCATAATGATCATATCAAGTAAGAAATTCCATTTTCAAAATATTTGAATCTCTAATCTAAAACTGGTGATACCAAACTTAAATCAATCGTAGAAAATACCAAAGAACCATGAAGCTAGTCAAATAGATCATCAGTGTATGGAAAAGGATACTTGTTCTTAATTGTCACTTTGTTCAAAAATCTATAATCAATGCACGTACCCATAGAACCATCCTTTCATTCACGAACAGGATGGCGACACCCTAAGGAGATACACTACGTCTGATGAAACCCTTACCTAACTTATCCTACAACTTCTCATTTAATTCCTTTAACTCAGTTGGGACCATCCTATAAGAAGGGATGTAAATAGGCTTGTACCCGGGTACACATCAATAGAAAAATTAAAATCATAATTCAGAGTCATAATAAGCAAATCCATAGAAAACACATCCATGAACTCGTGAATAACCTTAATAGAATTCATAGAAGGCGGTGAGGCAATTCTAGCATTACAGACACGAGCTAAATAAGGCACCTAACCTTTCTCTATCATGCGACGAGCCTATTTTAAAGATATAACACCCTTCAAATCTAGAATTAAGCATATCCTTCCAAACTAACCCCACGATACCCGGTGTTTCTAAGGTCACACTCTTGCCATAACAATATAAAATAGCATAATAAGGATCTAAACAAGCCAAACCAACATAATATCAAAATTAATCATACATAGTATAACCAATTATACCTATGTTTCATAGCCTACAAAGAAGACAACACAAGATTGGTACATCTGATCCACTACTAAGGAGTCTTCTAGAGGGGTAGAAATATCAAAAGGCATAGAAAGAGACTCATATGCAATATCAAAACTAGAAGAATGATATATAGATACATAGATAATACAAACATAGGGTCAAATAGTATGGAAGCAAATCTGTAGCAAATTGGGAAAATACCTATTATATGTGCATCAGAAGGCTCTGCCTCGGGTCTCCCAAGTATAGCATAACACTAACCATCTCCTTTCCTAAACTGAGTAACCATGCATCCACTTCATAAGATCCCTCACCTATACCTCTAGAAACACCAGTAATACTAGCACCACTCTTATAACTCTATGGACCACCTCTCATTGTAGAAATCAGAGTAGGGAAAAGCTGAAGTTGAGAACTCTATCAAGTGAGTCCAAACACACATCGAGGATAATCTTTGGCCACATTGACAAACTTATCACATACAAAATATACCTTATTGCCTAACTCTATGTGAAAAGATATATTTGAACTAAAATGACAAACTCGGTCCTAAAAATTGATCATAGAACCTCCACCCATATGATTCGATACCTGACTACCAAAAGTCGTAAGACATGAAGGTCTAGCACCTAATCCCTGCAACATGGAATTGAACAACCTACTATGATAACCACTAGAACTTCTACTATAGAAATCTCTATCTCAAAAGGTGTGACCACTAAACTCACCCTGATAATACACCTTTTTGGTGCCTTCCAGTGTAGCCTGGATAATAGACTTGATTATCTTAGCATGATTAATAATACTCTAGAGAGAAGAACCTTAAACTGCTATCCGGAATATATCTAATTTATATGTATAATCCAACCCCTTCACAAGCTTTTGAATTCTCCCAAACTCGGTGGAGACGCTAGCGGCTGAATATCTTGTTAAGGTTTGAAAACGTGCCATATAGACTGCATTAGACATGGAGACTTACTCCAAATAATCAAACTCATCACACATTTGATCTTTGAAACTATACGACATAAATCTCTTCAAGAAAGGCTAAAAAACTGAATATAAGTCATAGCAACCGAACCTAAAGGCCTACAGCTAGCAAGAAACCTCCAACAATCCCAAGCCATATTTATCAATTAGTAGGTAGTATAAGCAACTCCATGAAACTCAAGGCATCTAAGATTATGACTTCTTCTAGAAATAAATCATAAACTCATAGGCATCCTTGCCAATAGCTCCACTAAATTTGGATGGATCCATGTGAATAAATCTATCAAATATCTTTTGATTATTAGAAGACATAGTTGTACCTGAAGAAATTGAAGGAATAGTATGTCTGGTAGGAAAGGAGTCCACACTTAAGGGTACCATAGATAATGATGTAAAATGATACACCAAAGATGAACACAATAAATAAAGTAGAGATGAAATCAAATGATTTTAAAAAGTGAAAGAAATTAGATTGGTGAAAATAGAAACTAGAAAAAAGAAGGGATAATATAGCACCTAAAAGATTTAATTACTACAATAAATCCATGAAAGAAGAGAATGAACTCATACATGGAAAACCTTAAATAAAGTATTGAAGAGAGGTTCATTAAGCATATAATAGGGCAAAACCTATGTTCACAAAGAGCATACTCAATATTCAATCTCTAACTAACCCTAATATGGAAGACTTAAAACCGTTTATATTGGTCTTGTAAAACTAGTCAAATTACAAACATAACCAAATCTTAAATATGATCAAATTATAATAATGATAGATATTTGAGCCATTAATGACCTCCTTAGTTGTCACCACTTTCTTTATAGATCCATTTGGGCATTTTATGGACTTTAAAAGCTCTTTTATAATATTTTCATGTCATTTTAAATTCTTTATAGGTGATTGAAAGATTCTATATTCAAGATAGATTACATCGTCACATTTTATATCAATCACCAAGCCCATAGTCAATTATCCAAGATCTTCCAAGTAACAAATTAGAAGCTCTCATTAGGATAACGTCATGAAACTTTCCAAGTTGGAGCTTCACCAAAATTTGTTTTGTGATCTCTAAAGTTTGTTTTTCATTTGGCCATGACAATCGATTTGGTTGAGGATGTTTTCAAGTCAAATTAAGTGCTCAATCATGCTTGAACTTGTAATATTTATGAAACTTTTGTTATATATATTCATGAAACCACAAAGTCCTTTAATTTTATCATAAATATGAAATATTTTTTTCTTTCTTCCATAAATTGGTCAATACATGCTTCATCCCACTCATGGTGTTCACCAAAACGATCCCCTTTTGACAAAGAATTTAAATCATCAATTGATTGATGTAAAATCTTTCTACCATAAATATTAATTCTTGTCTCTCCTATTTTGGTGAATGATCTACCACCTTCTCCACCAATAAGATTACATAAAAACTACCCTAATGTTCATATTTGGACTTAGAACTATAGTATAAAAGTGAGATTTCCTACAATATTTCTCGTTATCATAACCAGGCCCATAGTCACTTTCTGCACTATTAGATTCATCACAAATATGAGTATACAGAAGAGTCATGCCTTGAAGTATCATTATTTTCAAAATCATTGGTCAAAGATTAAGTATCCTGATAGACATAATCTTCAGGATCATCATCACAAAGATCATCCGAAGCTATGGAAGACATGCTTTCAACTGAAAGAAAGTAGCAACAAAGACAAAGAACCTCACAAATTTACACACTCATATGTATCACTCAACACTCATGTATACACTCAAGGTCAAGGATTTTAGATCTCACTCAATTAATCTCACCAACTCGTGTCTTTTTTTCCTAAAGAAAATTATCTCAAATCTCTTCTGTAACCAACAACTCAATCAACTTAAAGTAAGCACCCAAGTAAGTTCATAGTGAAGTCTATATCAATAACAAAGAAGGACAAATAAAGCTAGAAGACTTAAATCAAGAAATTCACAAAGAAAACAAAGAGAAAAGCAAGAATGAATTAGCATGAAACAAATTTAAGGCATATAATAACTAATACAAAGTATAAAAACAAGTATCCTAAAGTAAGCAAATGATTACTTATGAATGACGGATAGAATCTTGAATTAATAAGAAAGTTATTCAAAGTAATATTCAAAGCAATCAATACCCAACTCAAATCAAGGTTATCTAACCAGTATGGAGAATTTTAAGCAGCACCTAATAGGTTTTGAAGCAAGAAATCAACTCAAACTCAAAAAATTTAAGAAATTCGGACAAGGAAAAATTGCTCAATTGTGCATTCAATTTTGACTCTGAATTCATTCTTAGATCCCAAAACTAGAATATGATATAGTTTAACCAAGAAGTAAACAACTTACATTCTAAAGATGGGTCAAAATTTCACACAAAATATCTTCAAAACTCAATTTTTTGCACTTTGAATAGTGAAGAATTTTTGTGCAAAAATGGCTGAAAATAGGAAAAATCAACTCTAAATCACCTTCGAATGCTCTCAAGTTCAATATTCAAGTACTTTAGGCTATTTCCAACATAATACAACAACATCAACTCAAAAAATTAATCCAATTTGTAGATCCTTTTTCCTTTTCTTTCAAATTCTTTTTGGATTTTTAAATGATTCCAGCCATGAATTAAGTATTGTAGGAACAATTATTTAGCCTTAGTCTAATACTAGTTGATGTAAAATAACACACCTAAGATGAACACAATAAATAAAATAGAGATAAGATCAAAAGATTCTTATTTAAAGAAAAAAATTAGATTGGGGAGAATGGAAATAAGGAGAAAGAAGGGAAAATCAAGCAATTGAAAGATTTATTTACTGGAATAAATCTATGGGAGAAAGAATAAACTCATACAAGGAAAACCTTACCGAAAGTATTTAAGAGAGGTTCATTGATGAAATAAAAGGGTTTAAACTTAAGCTCACAAAGTAGGACTATCCAAAATCTCTAACTAAGCCTAATATGGAAGAGTTAAGACTATTTATACAAGTCTTGCAAAAACATTCAAACTACAAACATGAACAAATTATAAATATGACTAAATTCTAAAAATGAAAGCCACTTGTGCCCTAAATGATATCCTTGGTTGTCACCAATTTCCTTATAGATCTATTTGAACATGTTATGGACTTCAAAATCTCTTTGATGATCCTTCCATCATACTTTAAATTCTTTTTGGGTGATTGAAAGTTTTCATATTCAAGATAGTTTACATTATTACTTTTCTGTCAATATTTGTCTCTCGATTTGCATTAGATGATTGTTATACCCCAGAAGTGGGAATACTATAAGAATATGTCAGCATTGAGGGTGGAATATCACTCGTAGGATGAGAAATACCAGGTATACTTAAGGAAACATCCTCAAATGACTCAAGGGATAAAGAAAAAGAACCTGAAATACTAGCGTGTCGACTAAACCCTGTGGAACCTTATTTGTGTCACATCTCCTGACTGATAATACTCCCTTGAATACATAACCTCAGGCTTGGTAGAGGCTTTCCTAGCATGTCCTTTAGCTGGGGAATTTTATAGTACCCTTTCTCTACCTTTGGGTCGACCACAACCCTTGCCATATCCTTAAATTAAGGACCTATGTTGGGTGCCGATTTATTATCTCTAGCCTCTCTAGACCTAGTCCTCACCAACTATGTAGAAAAGAATAGAATATAATCTTAGAACATTGGGTATAAAGGATCTGTATGGCGAGGAATAAAATTATAGAATTTTTTCCTTAAGATATCTTATAAACTCTTAAAGATAGATACAAACGTCTACATACCAATCTGTGCGACTCTACTAGATATTTTTCTCTTACCCTTATGACATAGGTGAACCTATCTCCTCTGATACTAATTTGTCATGACCTAAAATAAAGACATGATGGCACTAAGTGTGGTCCAACATTGACAAGTATGCAAATCACTCCCTAAGGAAAAAATTATGAGATAAATAAGGTAATAAATTAAAATAAGACTTCTAGAACAAAGTCAAGTCACACATATATATAAGAGAAGGATAAAATCCAAAAAAGATAGAAAAAGCATTCCAAAATATGATTTCATAAGTGTAGAGCATCTAATAATATGAACTACATTTGAAGTACATAAGTTGTCTCTAAAAATTATAATAAAGACATCCAGATAGATAACAAGAGGACTGGGGTCGACTCTGAAGACATAAAGAAATCGGTACCTTAAATAACACAGTTTTAACGTCCACATGTCATACTCATGCTAATATCTACATCTAAATGGCACAATAAGTATGAGTATGATCCACTTGTACATAATATGTATTTTAAAATGACTGAGAAAAGAAGAAAATAATATAAGTAAGAAACTATGAGCATGTTACCTACAAGAAGAGTAGTCCCAAATGGTAGCTCACATCATTTTCACTATCAGTTTTAGTATATATATATATATATATGGAAATGAAAACAACACAGATATATATATAATGAATAAATAGAAACTAAGCACAAGTCAAGGTAACTAAGAAAAATCATGTAAAATGTACATGAAATTCAATGAAATGAGGATGAGATGAATGATGGAATCCATCACAAGACCTTTTTTTATACATATACTAAGATTGCAACTTCAAAAATAGGACCCATAGGGAGTTCATAACCCATATAATTTAACTCATATCTCAATATCATAACCCACCTCTTTGGTTCGTGTTCACAAAGAGAGTTTTCAATAAAATATCTTATTTTTTTTCTAAAATAATATTCCTAATGGTACCAGTTTCTCACATAAATGTATATGTATGGAATAAGGATACAATTGTAAGACCCTGCAAAAAAAATTCCTAAACTTAATTCGGACCATTTAAGCTTGTTAAGGGGTCCCAGACTTAGAAAATTCTCGCTAAGCTTCCAGACTTAGTTTATTTTAGCCTTCAAAAGTTTGAAATCTCATTTCGCGACCTTAATATTCTTAAATGTTCTATATTTTTCTGAATTCATGATCAAGAAGGTCAATAAGTGTTCCCGGACAAGTTTTGGATTTTTCACGTGCCGCGTCACCAATCTTGTTGGTTAACATTGTTGTAGGTTGCCAGAGCTAAAATTACTGAGGCTTGAGCGATCCAAATGCAATGCTTTGGGTATCACGTCGATGCCCAGTTTTCAGTCATTAAAATCAGTGTCCTCAGTGCTATTTCAATCTTTTTCCCATGCCCTTCATCCCTCATAACACTAAATTTATCCCTCTTTTGGCTAATCATATTCATTATTCACAAAATTCTCAAGAAAAAAACCCTAGGACTATCAATTCAAGAATCAATTTCCAAGAAATTTCACCTTCAAGAATTCACCAGCTAAGGCATGTCAAGTGTTCATCCAAGGGGTTTTTCCACCCTTGGAGTCCAAAAAATCTTTTAAAAAACTCAAGATAATGTTCTATGAATTTCATGATTTAGTTTGATTGTGTTCATGACTATTATATTAATGGGTTCTCTAGTTCATGATTTAATTGCAATATCTATGTGAATTAAAGTGATATATGTGTACTATCATGTGAAACCATTTTAAACCCTTGAAATTTGTCAATAGGAATGTGAATTATGATGCCTATTTATTGAATAGCGTTATGTGCATATGTTATGCTCACTAGGTGTTTGATGAATTTCCATGTGAGTTAATAAGAGAAATAAATCATGCCATGCTAGTTTATGTGCAAGTTGTATCATGTAAGTGTTTGATAAATTGTCTATGAGAATGAAATAATGCCATGCTATAGTATGCTAATGTATTTTTCTCATCCATGTACAAGTAACGTATCACAAGTGTTTGTTGAAATGACTTAATGAAGCAATAATGAACATGTAGCCATTGTTGAGATTTTAAGAGTATGCCATGATTTACTTATTATGCTAACGAGTTCTGGGGTTTTTAATACCTAACAATTTAGCTGTGTGCCTAGAGCTAGTGTCAGTTTTCACGATACTCTTAGTCAACACATGATCAGTAGAATTAAGTCAGTCATATGACTCAGGAAAACTCAGTATATTCAGTATCAATCCAGTACTCAGTAATCTCAGTAATCTAGTAATCTCAGTACACAAAAATCTCAGAAATCTCAGTCAGTTATCAGATCTCAGTAGTATTCTGTCAGTCAACAGAATCCAGTGAACTCAGTTTAGTCCAGTTAATTAGTACAATCAGTAATAGATCAGTCCAGTCCAGTTCAGTGTCTATTCATATAGGAGTAGGATTCAGCATCGAGTGACCCCAAGGATGGGAACACACACTGTCAGCAAAGGGTGTGATTCTTAGAAGCAATTCTTGTGTTCCAAAACTATGTAGCCAGCATAGTTTGAGACATCAACACTATTAGTTAAGGGTTGATGAGGTGGAGTAACACTGTCAGATGAGTGTCCCAACATTCTCCTTTGGGGACACTGTCGGATGAGGGTCACTAATAGATTGTCCTTACTAGTGGCGTGGTATTTACACCTTCCAATTAGGGTTACAGATTAGACCCCAACTCAGCTATAATAGCTTATTAGAGGCAGGTCAGTTAGATGAATTCTCCCACAGTTTTAGTTACAGCATTAGGACTGTCAGATAAAGTCACTCAGTCTTAGTAATAGAACTTAGGTAGTTCTTCATATATTAGGATTGTTAGATACAACCACTCAATACACGAAACTCAGCTAGTTTCATCAAAATCTAGACTATCAAATACAATCACTCAGTATCATTTATCTTTGTTATCAGTAGGTCATGTTATCAGTATTCATACTCAGTAGTCAATATTACCATATATTAAGTTTTAGTTACTTATCTATGCATGTATTCTCATGTTCATTTTATACAATCAGTTAGTATTGTTTATGCATAGAAACCCTTTGCATTCAACCTACCTCACTTGAATACCAGTACATTCAATCGTACTGATGTATTTGTGCTATGGTTTTTTATACCATAGGTTCAGAAGCACGAGCTCTAGAGCATCAGTAGTATCCAGTGTCAACAGTCAGAGTCAATAATGAGTCCTCATCATTCGAGGATATTATTATTTAGTTATTTTATTCCTTCAGTACTTAGTTTATTTCAGTAGTTTGGAGTTAGTTGGGTACATGTCCCATCAAATCCATAGTTTTTAGACAGTTTAGAGGCTTTCAGACTATAGTATGTTCAGATAGTTTATTTTAGTTTTGGGTATTTCTATACCCCGTTCAGATATTATTTTATCAGACATGTTACAGTTTTGAACCTTCTAACCTTACAACTTATATTTCATATTTATACAGTATATCATGTAGTTCTCATTTACAGATATCAGTCATGGGTTAGCTTGTGGTCCTTCGGGGTCATAGGCACCGTGTAGCATTTCGGGTACTAGACTCGGGGCGTTACAATCTTGGTATCGGAGACTAAGGTTCAATAGTGTCCTAGGAAGTCTGAAAAGCCGCATTTAGTTGAGTCTTGTGCATGGGTGTATTGTGTGTCACACTTATGGACAGGAGGCTATGAGATGTTTTAGGAATAGTTTTCCCTCTTTTAGTATTCATGTTGTGCCAGTGAGGATGAGCTTAAATTTAACTCCCAGCCTAATCCGTTCTCCCTTGCATTACAGAACATGTCTCCTGAAAGGACTAACAAAAGGAGAATCGAGAATCAGTCGGCACCTCCACCCATTCAGGAAGATTTCCTGGACGACCATGTCTTTCATGGCGAATTCAGAATTGACTCTCTTACTTTATCTTATTCAGTAGTAGCTCATAGAAATCAACAGGTTGTTATCCCACCTAGGAATATGATTTATACCTAGAAGATTGAGGTGGGAAAGCATAGAAATAAAGAAATAAAGAGAGAAAATAAGAGAGCGAGAATAGGTAATCTCAATTTCACTTAGCCTAAGTTAGAGGGTGGTAACCGTTATCAGTTCCACCTAAAGTATTTAATTCCAGTTCCTCCATAAGTTGGTCTGGTCCCTAAATTCAGAGATAGGGTATAAGAACCTAAACCTCAGGGTGGTGTTAGTAGTGCCCGAACCCATCCACTTTATCAGACTTGTGGCAAATATCATAAGGGTATATGTAGACCCGACAGTGATATGTGTTATGAGTGTGGCGAGTTAGGTCAGAGAGTCTGATACTATCCTAAGTCTGGTCCATGATGCCAGCATAACCTTTCCTCAGCTCAGTCCGATCGCTGTAATCAGCAGGGTGCACCTCCAGTTCCACTAGCGGGCAATGCCCAAACAGACTATATGCTCTTTAGTACCAAAAGGATCAGGAAAATTCTCCTGATGTGGCCACTGGTATGTTACCTATCTTTCACTTGTATGTTTATTCTTTGCTAGATCCAGTAGCCTCTTTGTATTTTGTTACTCTTTATATAGTAGTTTATTTTGGAGTCAGTCCCAAAATTCTAGTAGAACCCTTCACAGTCTCTACCCCAGTGGGTAAAACTATCATAGCCCGATGGTTATACAGGAATTTTCTGGTTATGGCATCTCAGAAAATCACTTCAGTAGACTTAGTCAAATTAGAGATGAATGATTTTGATGTCATTCTCGGCATGGATTGGCTTTATTCGTGCTATGCCACAGTCGACTGCTAAAATATAATTGTCTAGTTTGAGTTTTTGAATGAACCCATCCTAGAGTGGAAGGGTAGTACTTCAGCATTTAGGGGTCATCTTGTTTCCTAACTACGAGCTAGGAAAATAATATCTAAGGGATGTTCCTATCATCTTGTTCGAGTTAGGGACTCTAATTTTGAAACTCCTAATTTTGAATCAGTCCCAGTAGTGAATGAATATTCAGATGACTTTCCCAAATATCTTCCAGGAATTCCTCCCGAAAGGGAAATAGACTTTGGCATAGACCTTCTTCCAGATACTCACCCTATATCTATTCCTCTATACAGAATAGCACCAGTAGAACTCAAAGAATTGAAAGAACAGTTAAAGGATCTCCTAGTTAAGGGATTCATAAGACCCAGTGTGTCCCTATGGGGTGCACCAGTCTTATTCATGCTCAAGAAAGATGGTTCTCTTAGAATATGTATAGACTACCGATAGCTCAACAAGGTCACATTCAATAACAAGTATCCACTTCCCAAAGTCGATGAATTGTTTGATTAACTTTAGTGTGCCATCTATTTCTCTATGATAGACCTTAGATCAGGCTATCAGTAGCTCAGACTCGAAGAATGTGACATTTTGAAGACGACTTTCAGAACATGGTATGACCACTTCGAATTCTTAGTCATGTCCTTTGGTCTTACCCACGCACCCACAACCTTCATAGACTTAATGAACCGAGTGTTCAACCAGTACTTGGACATGTTCATCATTGTATTCATAGATGACATTCTTGTCTATTCCCGCAGTGAGCGTGATACTGCATACATCTCAGAATATCAAAACCCATAAGTTAAAATGATATCTATTCATGTCCTGCATGTTAGCTCTATGACCATTGCTCATATTCATTCACGTTAGTGAAAACTCATATACACTCTTAATTCCTAGGATAAGGAGTTCAAGTTCACTCAGTGTTACGAATCATGTCCTATGAGTACATAAACTTCAAACTTAGTTCATGAGATAATGACTCATACACTCATGTCATGCTTTACAATATGCCCAGCTCACATGACACATGCTCCACTCCTTGTGATCAGTCAAACTCAGATTTATTTCATGAATACCCTTAATTAAGATCCCTCGGTGAATCTGTGGTGTAGATGTTCTATTCCTAAGCCTTAATTACCATGTTAGTTCAATAATCTATATTCAGTAAAGGACTGAGGTAGTCTTACAGGACCTGTGCTTTTAGTTATTAGTTACTTAGCCATCAAAAATCAGTACTTCAGTACCAATCTAAACCTCAGTTATCAGAAACCAGCATTCAGTCCCAGTTATAGTCTTAGTTACGATTACAGTCTCAATTACCATCATAGCTACAATACCAGCCCCAGTCATAGTCCAGCCAGATCAAAAACTCAGTTCACTTTCAGGATTACCTGACCATAGCATATGGCTAAAAGTTACTCAGTTAGTAGTATTTCAGTACCTGAGATTACAGAGAGTATCCGAATCATGTTATACTTTTGGTCTTGAATCCTTAAGACAATACAACTTTCATTCATTTATTCTCAGTTACCTCATGTTACCTAGTCAGTCCTTACCTTCTATGCATGATAGTCTGTAGTTTAAGTCCAGCTATCCAAACTAAGTATTATTCAGTCTTACATGTCCAGTACTCGGCCATCGGTCAGTCAACAGATAAGATGAATCAGTCAGTAGGAATTAGCCTGAATATCTAGTACCTCAGTGTAGCAGTCAGATAGACAAGTTCATATATTTTCCCATTCTGTCCATCTAGTTAGACTATCTGAAGTCTTATGAATGTGACCATTCTAAGATGGGCCAATCATGTAGTTATGTGTACAACTCAGTCCATGTTTTAAGTCTCCATCTCAGATCCTAGATATACAATCACGATTTAGTTCATAGGTGCCTTGTTCATCGCCTCACTTTTCCTCAACATCTCAATCAAGTCAGCATTCTTTGAGGGACATAGTGTCCCGAGTGGGAGATACACTATAACTCCTAAACTTCCATGACCTAGACACTTTATTTTCCTCTTCACATAATGAATCCAGTTTGAAGTAGTGGGTAATCATAGGTTGACCCTCTATCTCCAATCTTGGTTGTAAGATATGTACTCAATGGACCAGTTCAGCTCACGATACTCAGTCCATGACACACGTTACAGACGCAGTCATGTTCTCATATTTCCATTCATGCATATTCAAAAAGAATCTAGAGTTTGAGATTGGTGATCATGATTATTTAAAGATCTCTCCCATGAAGAGAGTGAAAATATTCGGCAAGAAGGGAAGGGAAGGATCAGTCCCCAATGTATCGGTCCCTTCAAAATTCTTTGTCACTTTGGAAAAGTAGCTTATGAGCTCAAATTTCCTTTAGATCTTGCATCAGTTCATCTAGTGTTCCATATCTCCTTGCTTAAGAAAGTGCATAGGTAACACAATAGTTGTATTCCCTATAGAGGGCATAGACATTCAGAACAACCTCTCTTTTGAAGAGATTCCAGTCAAAATCCTTGACTATCAGACTCGTAGACTGAGGAACAAGAGGTCTCTTTAGTCAAAGTTCTTTGGTGGAATAAGTCCGTTGAGGGAGCTACTTGGGAAGCAGAAACAGATATGTGAACCAAGTATCCTCATCTCTTCTCCACAAATTCAGGCTCAGTCCAAGGTAATAGCTTTCTTTAAGCTTATTCAGTCTCATGTTCAAATTTCAGTTACAAACTTGGTATTCAGTTCCATGCTCAGTTTTCATTTCAAATTTGGTATCTTTACCATTACATGTTCACGAGTCAGTTCAGTCATATATTCATACATCTGATATGCATGATCAGCTTATCAGTACTCTAAGACATTCATTCATGTGTCAGTTCAGCCATGCATTCATGCATCAGATATGCATGTTTAGTATACTCAGCTCATCAGTGATCCCAGTCAGGCATTCATGAATCAGTTACTCATGCATCAGATATGCATGTATAGTATAATACATTCATCTTATCAGTCATGCTAGTCATGAAATGATGCATCATCTGCATACTTAAAATAAATCTCAGTAAAGCAGT
Source organism: Capsicum pubescens (assembly GCA_030864215.1). Lineage (NCBI taxonomy): Eukaryota > Viridiplantae > Streptophyta > Magnoliopsida > Solanales > Solanaceae > Capsicum > Capsicum pubescens. The sequence goes on along the minus strand of CM061540.1, from coordinate 275,050,339 downwards.
AGTGTCAGTCATGTACTCATGTTTTAGTTGTTTATGATCAGTATATACTTTAGTTTATGATTTCTCCCATCTCATTCAGTCTCATTCGAGGATGAATGATCTCAAGGGAGAGATATTGTAAAACCCCACAAAAAAATCCTAAGCTTAATTCAGACTATTTATGCTTGTTAAGGGGTTTGAGATTTAGAAAATTCTAGCTAAGTTTACAGACTTAGTTTATTTTATCCTTAGAAAGTTCTCAATCTTATTTTGCGACCTTAATATTCTTAAATGTTCTATATTTTGCTGAATTCATGATCAGGAAGGTCAATAAGTATTCCCGGACATGTTTTAGATTTTTTGAAACACGTTTAAACCATGTTCGGAGTCCTAAAATAGTGGACCAATGCGATCTTGGTGCACCGCATCGCCAATTGCGTTGGTTAACATTGTTGCAGGTTGCCAGAGCCAAAACTACTGAGGCTTGGCACGATCCTAGTGCAACGCGTTGGGTATCACATCGATGCCCAATTTTCAGTCATTAAAAGTTGCGTCCTTAGGGTTATTTTAGTCTTTTTCCCATGCACTTCAGCGTTCATAACACCAAATTTATCCCTCTTTTGGCTAATCATATTCATTATTCACAAAATTCTCAAGAACAAAATCCTAGGACTATCAATTCAAGAATCAATTTCAAAGAAATTTCACCATCAACCTTCAAGAATTCACCAACTAAGGTATGTCAAGTGTTCATACAAGGGTTCCTTCCACCCTTGGAGTCCAAGAAACCTTTTCAAAAACTCAAGATAATGTTCTGTGAATTTCATGATTTAGTTTGATTGTGTTCATGACTATTATGTTAATGGGTTCTCTAGTTCATGATTTAATTGCAATATCTATGTGAAGTAAAGTGATATATGTGTAGTATCATGTGAGACCATGTTAAACCCTTGAAATTTGTCAATAGGAATGTGAATTATGATTCCTATTTATTGAATAGCGTTATGTGCATATGTTATGCTCACTAGGTGTTTGATGAATTGCCATGTGAGTTGATAAGAGAAAGAAATCATGCCATGCTAGTTTATGTGTAAGTTGTATAATGCAAGTGTTTGATAAATTATCTATGAGAATGAAATAATTCCATGCTATAGTATGCTAATTTTTTTTCTCATCCATGTACAAGTAATGTATCACAAGTGTTCATTGAAATGTCTTAATGAAAGAATAATAAACATGTAGCCATGGTTGAGATTTTAAGTTTGTGCCATGATTTACTTATTATGCTATCGAGTCCTGGGGGTATTTAACACCCGAGAATTTAGTTGTGTTCCTAGAGCCAATGTCAGTTTTCACGATACTCTCAGTCAGGCCACAATCAGTAGAATTCAGTCAGTCATATGACTCAAGAAAACTCAGTAAATTCAAATTCAGTCCAGTACTCAGTAATCTCAGTAATATTAGTAATCTAGTAATCAAGTAATCTCAATACTCAGAAATCTTAGAAATCTCAGTCAGTTATCAGATCTCATTAGTATTCCATCAGTCAATGGAATCCAGTGAACTCAGTTCTGTCCAGTTAATTAATACAATCAGTAATAGATCAGTCTAGTCCAGTTCAGTGTCTATTCAAATGGGATTGGGATTCAGCAATGAGTGAACCCAAAAATGGGAACACATGCTATCAATAGAGGGTGTGATTCTTAGAAGCAGTTCTTGCATTCCAAAACTATGTAGCCAGCATATGTTAAGACATCAAAACTGTCAGTTGAGGGTTGATGAGGTGGATTAACACTGTCAGATGAGGGTCCCACCATTATCCTTTGAGGACACTGTCAGATGAGGGTCACTCATAGCCTGTCCTTACCAGTGATGTAGTATTGACACCCTTCCAATTGGGGTTACAGATTGGACCCCAACACAGCTATAATAGCTTATTAGGGGCATGTCGGTTAGATGAATTCTTCCACAGTTTTAGTTATAGAATCAGGACTATCAGATACAGTCACTCAGTCTCAGTAATAGAACTCAGATAGTTCTTCAGATATCAGGACTGTCAGATACATTCAATCAGTACAGTAAGGAACTCAGCTAGTTTCATCAAAATCTAGACTATCAGATATAGTCACTCACTATCAGTTATCTCAGTTATTAATAGCTCATGTTATCAGTATTAAGACTCAGTAGTCAGTATTCCCACGTATTTAGTTTCAATTACTTATCCATACATATATTCTCACATTCATGTTATGCAGTTAGTTAGTATTGTTCATTCATATGAACCATTTGCATTCAGCCTACCTCACTTGCATACCAGTACATTCAATCATGCTGACGCATTTGCTCTATGGTGTTTTTATAAGATAGGTTCAGAATCATGAGCTTCAGAGCATCAGTAGCATTCCAGTTTCTCCAGTCAGAGTCAGCAGTCAATCCTCATCATTCGGGGATGTTATTATTTGACTATTTTATTCCTTTAGTACTTAGTTTATTTTAGTATTTCGGAGTTAGTTGGGGACATTTCCCATCAACTCCACAATTTTCAGACAGTTTAGAGTCTTTCATACTACAGTATGTTCAGATAGTTTATTTCGGTTTTGGGTATTTCTATACCTCGTTGACATTTGTTTTATCAAATATGTTACAGTTTTGAACCTTATGACCTTATAACTTATATTCCACATTTATATAGTGTATCATGCAGTACTCAGTTATAGATATCAATCGTGGGTTAGCTTGTGGTCCTTCAAGGTCATGGGAACCATGTAGCATTCCGAGTACCAGACTCAGGGCGTTACAACAATTATAACAATCAACTTGATATAAAGATATCCAATCTATCTAACACGTATATAACTGAGCACATAAATCAACTCAATATGTTCACAATTCATGATTATCAATTTTAGTTTGGCCCAATCAGAATAAATATGGTAAGACATTATTTTTATCATATCAACAATTAACTATGACATTTCTATCATGTTATAGTTAACCAATGCTCAAAAAGGTCTAAAAATAGTTCAATCTATCGCACGGGCATTATATCTAGACTAAAAGGCATTTAAATGCATAAATAAAGCCAATGATGTAAAATAAAGTCTCCATATGGGCAATACGCAATATCAAATATCTCAAGTCAACAACAAAAAAATGTAAGCCCCCATACAGGCACAAAACAGTAATAATATTCTCAAAAATATAAATTCCATAGTTATTTTTTCCAACCTATAGTATGCTTTACTTATTTTTTAAGTATCCATCTCAATTTGAAAGAGGTTAAGCCATAACCTACCTCACAATGATGAAACCTGAGACTAAAAGGATTTAACATAGAGATTTCCTCAATGGCCTTAGAATTAACTACAACATTCAAATATAGTAGTTATTCATTAGAAGAAAACTAAAGATACTCATATTGTCCATATTTGAGTCGGGTTCAAAATGGATTTGAATATAAAAGAGGTAAAATCAAAATTTTATCTTTAAAATATATTAACAAAGGTTGTAGGAATCTACAAATGAAAACCTATGTGAAAATTGATTTAAAATGAGGTTCAAATCAAAGGAAAAACATGTTAAAGATTTTTTGGTAAAACCCTCAAAATTTTATTTTAAAATCATGATTAAAAAGGTATTTTCAAAAATATAATCAATGAAAATAAATAGGGATATGAGTTTAGAGGTTGACAACACAAAACATGCTGAAGAAATCCTCAAAAATTTCTTTTTTAAAAGCTTATAGGTCCCAAAATAGTGATAAAATTGAGAAAAGTGGGTTATTTATAGTGGTTGACGCTTAAGAAACTAAGTGGCTACTTAAGATACTATCGTTAAAGTGGTACCAGACTGCTAAAGCGGCTACTTGATGTGCCATGATTTCATGGCACTTTTTGATGCTTAAAACTTCAAAAATATGCAAGTATTTAGGTCATTTTGTTAGATATGATGTGTGTTTGTATTTATGTTTTAGGAAAATAGGGCTGGAAGTGATTATAATAAGATAAGAAGAAAAATCTTTGAAAATTGAAGTGACTGCCCGAACTACAAGTTATTAGGTAACTATAGCACTCGTACCCCAAGTCAGTAGGAGAACAGTAAGAAAGTCTGAGAAGAGAAATTAAGTTATAGCTGGATATGACTCGCAGTGACTGACTATGATTCATAGGGAGGAATCATATAGAGAAAAAATGGTGAAAGGTTCTGAGAGTTTACAAGTTGGATACCAGTGGAGATGAATCTAACTATGAGTAGTAATGTTAGGCTATGATTCATAGTGCTAACTATTCTAAGATTATGTGAAAAGATTTGAAAGATGAAAATTTACTAGAGAGATGATGAGTACAGACCTTAAAATAACCCTACGATCGAATTGTAAGTTGTCGCAACACGATCGTGAATCTCATTTGAAGGGATTTAAGGTGATTCAATTGACTTGAATCTCTGCCTCTATATGGTGTTTAGGAGATAGATACATAACTAACTATGTAGTTACTAGCTAAAGTGAATGCGATGAGGGATTAGGCTACCTGTCGTGCAACATAGAAGAAGAGATAGAGTTAAGAAGTAGAGCATCGAGCATAACTTGACATAGGTAGAAGAGATAGAGCTTAAGTACTCCCAGCTTTTTAGTACATGCCAACATATTATGATTTGGAGGAATACCTGGGGTTGAACGTATTGAGATAGGATCTATCATTCCTCTTAAATTATCTTACAGGGTGAAGTTCGATATTAAGAGTGCTATGATTCATCTTCTCAATCAAAAGGGTGTTTTTGCCAATTTTCCAAATGACAATACAAACATACATGTTATGAATTTTTTTGGGATCTACACTTCGTATAATACAACTGGGGCGAGTGAGGATTCTTTGACACTTAGGTTGATCCCATTTTTTTTAAAAGGCAAAGCACTATTATTGTTAGGGGAACTATCTTGTGGGTCCATCAGTAATTGGAATGAGTTGCAAAAATAGTTCTTGGAAAAATTCTTCTCACCTTCTAGAGGCTGTAGTTAAAGGATAAGATTTATAATTTCTAGCATTTACATTCAGAACCATTGTGCGAGGCATGAATGAGTTCAAGAAGAAGCTGATGATAGTTCCCAATCATAAAATTTTATTGAGGAATTTTCTTGAATATTCTACAGAGCCTTAAACATGAATACCAAAGTTGTTGATGATACTATCACTAGTGGAATTTTCATAAGCCTTTGTTAGGAGTTAGCTTCAGAAATTTTAAATCGAGTCTCTAATACCAACTGATGGTGGCATGCTCCAGAGTAAAAAAGAGGAGTCGATGCTTATGCTATTGGGGCTTCCAGTGAGTAGAGAATCTTAGATGATATTGTAGCTCAAGAGGTTGCATAACTTAGAATGGAGATTGGACATTAACTAAATAATTTTGAACTATGAATTCCAAAAAAATGAATGTTGTGGGATCACAAGGTAAAGCACCTAGGTTGTATGATTTTGATGTTGAAGAAGAGGTTAAGTACTTTGATTGAGAGATGGTGGGTTTTTGATCCAAGGTACAAGGGTCTAATCAAGATACCTGGAACTTTACGCAAAGAAATCCAGGTTGAAACTAGTATGGGGATAAATATAGGGATCACAACAGAGAAATAGATGGTGACTAAAGGCGAAAGGATGAATATAAAGAAATGTGTGGTGCATATATTCCTCCAGGGAACTGTGATACTGAATCGAGGAACAAAGCATTCCTTATGAAGCTGGTTAAGGGTTCATAGAATAAAGAGAGTTGCCTAAAGAAGATTAAAGATGATATTTTAGGTTTGAGCCAGAAGGTGGAATCACATGCCACTATGATCAAGAAACTTGAGCAACAGTTTGGTCAGATGTCAGATACTTTGGATCATCGTTAGTCGGGAACCCTTCTGAGTAATACTATATAGAATCCAAAGAATGATAGTCATTTTATAGCTATCACCACTTGGAGTGGTAAGGATAATATTGATCCTCTTATTTCTATAGTGTTTAAAGTTTGGGATAATTTTGTGGATGTTGATGATGCTGACAACGGCCAAGCGCACATGCAAGTGTATGTTGTCTTATCAAGTAGTAAAGTGGCCTAATAAAATCCATGTATCGATCCCACAGAGACTTGATTTAACAACGATTCTATTTTAGTTCACAATTTAGATTTAATTGATGCAATCTTAACCAAAAAGAAAGTCTGGGATTTGTAAACTGTAGAAAAGTAAACAATGCGGAAATTAAAATCTTAAAACTATCAATAGGAGTAAATCCAGGGATGAAGAACTTTGAACAATCATACTACGTTATTGAATTCCATTCGTTAACCCGTTTATCTTGGTTGTAGATTCGTAGGGTTATTTGCATGATTATGGTTTCCCAACCTCTAATGTCTTACCTATGTTGAACCTTACAACTAGATCATTGAGAGGGGATGTAATGATCCAATTAGGTTATTTAAGCTATCATCCTATGTTTGAATCAAGTTCGTCTCCTAAGTACATCTCTGTCCTAGGTGCTAAGTTCAATTCTTTATTTCATAAAGGAATAAAATCCTAAACTTTGTTCATCTCCTTATTCTATCCCCTATTCCCTCTCCCAAGATCAAAAGGTAGACAATTGAAGGGTCGTGAATCCTTATAATAGTTAAATCAAAGATGAACACACAAAGAATAATGATAATCAAATTTAAATTAACTTAATTCAAAGCTAACGTGCTCATGTTCTTGGCTTCAACCCCGGAAAAGGGCATTTAGCCACGCACAGTCATAATCATAATCACAATGTTGTAATTAATGACAAAAAACATGAATGAAATAAATTAAAATAATAAAAACCTAAATATGAAGGTGTAGCATCCCCTTGATCTCCAAAATATGTCCAAAGATATGTAAAAACGTGATACTACATGTATTTATAGCATCAGGGAAAACCAAGTCCGTGTAGAAGTTAATTTAGCTTAAAACGCCCAGGGGTGGAGTAGAAATTGTGTCACACCCTATATTACTATGGAATGGAGTATTAAGAGAACCCATAGGAATAGAGAATGCAACACACGCAAATGCATGGTGCTACTGGAAGTTGCCCTCCAAATTTTGGTTAAGTGTTGGTCCTTCCTCCTTTCATCCCTTGTCTTATGGTGTCTTTCCAATAATTTTACTGCCTATATATCATACATATATCATCATATTAATCTAAAAAAGGACCCTACAATAAAATACCACACGAATTAGAGGTTCAAAAAACACAACATCCATCACGATGAATAAAAAACAAGAGCTTAGACTATGCAATTTTCCATGATCTTCCACTCAATGTTTTGAATCTTTCCTTGACTTAGTTGAACTTTGTACACTTATAAAAAGTTGTTCCACATATAATAACACATTTAAAAGCATAAGGAACAATTAGAACACAATAGAATCCAACAAGATAGACTAGACAAGCAACTAACCTAAGCTAGAAATACTAGTTTTCTCTATTGAACTCTAATTGACTCTTTGAAGTACCAACTTTCTTGGAATTCACTTTGAAACTTATAAACACATGATTTAACACTTTGATACACATTTATCTCATTATAAACATATATATCATAGAATCATCCTCAAAACAAGGCTAAAACGACTAGAATAGTGACACTAGAATGCATAAATGCACCCAACATCACCACCCCACACTTAAAACCTTGTTCGTCCTCAAAAAAGTCTTAACTATAATCATCATACACTAAGGAGACTCTAAACTTCTACAAAATGCAATACACTCAAGCTAGTACTACAATGACTACATAGAATGCAAGTTACTACACTAAGCATGTTATTTACACAATTGAAAGCTCATGAACACTACTCCAAAACATCCTAGACTCAAGAATTTACTCACCTAGTGGAAAATTCATGCATATTGATAAATCAAGAAAATCATACAAATTAACCACATTCATCAAACATGTGCTCCTCACAGCAATAGAGTTACCCAGAATCACTCGTAATTAAGCAATTTATAACATGATGGGTACAAGAATTAAATTATGCTCACTCTCACAAGGAATTCACAAGTTACACATAATGAACAATAGGCTTTCCCTTAGTGTAATGCTCTACTAATATCAGAATGTAAAGCTTAGGATCAATTAGGACTTTTTTGGATTATAATGTAGGCTAAGGGACGGGTAGAAACTATTTTGGGAATAGTGACTAACCTCTCTAAGTACTTTAATACACTATATTAACATTTAAAACCACTCTCCAACAATCAAATTTCACTTTTTCATCCCCCAAATCTTTTTTTTTGCGCTATCTCTTTTAAGCATTTTGACAAATACATGGTGGACATATTGTTTATTACTTCAAGATTTAATTTTTTTTATTTTTTTTTAAATCATGGGAATATTTCTAACATCATTTTTATCAATACCAACCACCACACATCAAAAATAAACATCAATAAATCTTACCTTGGAGAATCAATTTCATCTTTTTCTTCTTCAATTTCTCAAACTCCTTTCTAATTGAATTTTTCATTAGAGCACTTAAAAGGTTTTTTGGATCAAAATATGGTCTATCAAAGAAGGGTATTAGGCTACATATGATGCTACCAAAGAAAAGGCTAAAGGCTCAATAGAGGTTAATAAGGATAATGCATAAAGGGTAGGACAAATAGAAGGTAAAAACAAGGCTATCAAAGACATGCCTATATTATCTCATAAACCCACGCTCTTTATTTCACTTTACACACATACCAGGCAAGCTATAGACATCACATGTAACAAGGAATATACCAAAATTCTCACACACACATGGAACATGCTCAACTCAATAGGATAATCATAGACTCCTAACCAAATAATATCATAAATTCAAAATTAAGCCAACAAGTGAAAGAGTCATAAACATGGGCCTAATAGTCTCAAAAAGAGTAATTCATTCAATCAAAATTATTTTACAAACAAACCCACTTGCATCATGTAATAAAAAATAGCACCAATAAGCATACCTCACACAAAATTTTTAATTTGAGCCAAAATGTGGGAATTTCCCCACCCCACAATTAAAAATCTACTTTGTCCCCAAAGTGAATTTTTAACATAAGAGATAGAAATACTCTAGTCTTATCTAGTAGCATTTTTAAATATCAAGAAGGTTCGGGGACCCCACACTCAGTTTTTTCCATTCTTCAAGCTCAGGTTTACGATACTTAGACTTCCCATCTACCTGAGGCTCAGTAAAAAGAAAAAGACTACATGAAGTAAAAACTAAAAACAAAAAGAAAACAAACCTAATTAACTTGGGTTGCCTCCCGAGTAGCACCTGGTTTAGTGTTGCGGCATGACCCAAATCAACTAAACCATATTCCTTCCTCATATTTCTCACACTTGGCCTCTATTTTCTTATTCTTTTCACCTCTCTTGGGTGCAAATTTTAAAGTGCAGCAGATTTCTCAACTTTAGCCTTTTCAGGCTCATCAATGTGCATCAAATTAGGTTTAGGCGGTAGAAGCTTAGACCGCTCAATCAGGTAGTCCAAGGAGGTGGACTAACCACCCCACACTTGTACCCTTCAATAACATTGATCATACATAAATCTTTATAATGGGATATTAGTAGGGGTGCTTTGTAAACATCAAATACCACCTCTTCATCCACTACCCTCATTTTGAGTGTGCCTTCTCTAACATTAATTAATGCTCCTCTGGTTGCTAAGAATAGACACCCCAAGATGATTGGTACCTATTTTAATGCCTCAAAATCAAGAACAATAAAGTTAGCGGGAATAATGAATTTACCAACCTTTATGTGAACATCCTCAATTATTCCTTCTGGATGTGCAAATGACTGTCTGCCAGATGTAGAACCAAGGTGGTCTCTTTAGGCTTTCCTAAGTTCAATTTTTCAAGTAAAGACACGGGCATCAAATTTATGCTTGCCCCTATGTCACTCAGTGCATGGACCACTTTTCTCCCAATTTGGATAGGGAGAGTAAACTTCCCCGAATCTCATAATTTCTTGGGGATTTTATGTGTCATTACCATGCTACACTCTTCAGTGAGTGTTTTTGCCCCTACATCCTGCAATTTCACCTTATTAGCCACCACATCACTCAAGTATCTTGCATACTTATGCATACCCTGTAAAATATCTAACAAAGGTAAATTTATGTGAAGCTTTATAAATGTGTCAAAGAACTTCTTAAACATTGCATCCTCCTTTCATTTCATGTGCTTCTGAGGGAAGGATAGTGATAGTGTTTTCTGCACTTCTGGCTCAACAACTTTCTCATGCAAGTATTTAGACTTCCTTAATTTTTTAGAAACTTCTTCATTTACCTATTTAGTCACCACATCAGCATCTATCTCCTTAGTTGTTTTTGGAGAATCTCCTTGAAGCTCTTTACCACTCCTCAAGGTGATTTCTATAACCTACTTTGGATTTTCTGTATCTGCTGGAAGGCTTCCTTGAGGCCTAGTATTCCATGCTTGCTGTAACTGCCCAATTTGAAACTCTAAGCTTCTCTAGGCCGCTTGCAAATTTTTTAAGTCTGCAGCAAACTGTGTCTACTTAGATAAGAGTTGTTTCATCATCTCTTCTATGTTTATGGTTGACTAATTCCTTGTGCCTGTGGTTGCTAAATTTATTGTTGTTGGGTGTTTCACGACTGAGTCTGCCACTTCATGTTGTATGAATTACCATAATTTGGCCTTTTAGCATTACCTACATACATCACTGATTCTGGATTGGAAGCACACAAACCTGCTATGTGAGCACTATTACCACACACTTCACACCAACTTGCAGCTTTTTAGATGTCATTGACTGTAGTTGTAGGTTGTGGAGCTCCCTCTTTCAGGCTGTTGAACTTAGTGTTTATCATATTCTTTAATGTTGTAATCTGAGAAAATATGGCCATGAACTGATCCACCTCCAACACGCCAACAATTATTTTTGTCGCACTTCTAGAATCTAAATGCCATTCTAGATTTCCTTCTGCTATGCGGTTCAAAAATGTATACAGCTCATCAGAAGTCAACTCCAGCACTTGACCAACTGCGGTTGAATCTAGGAAAATCTTTATATTGTGATTAAGAGCTTCTACAAAAGTATTAGCAAATACCTCATTAGACTATTGGTGGTGTGGACAATTCTGAAGAACGACCTCAAAATTCTCCCAAGCATGATATAGACTTTCATCAGGCTTCTATTTGAAGCTCACTATCTCACTATGAAATCTCGTGGTCTTTCCAGATGGAAAGAATTGGATGAGGAACTTTCTAGCTAAGTCATCCCATAATTTGATTAAATTGGCCAGCTCCGCATTCAACCACATTTTAACTTCCCTCAAAAGTGAATGGCGAAATAGTTTTAGCCTCACATAATCTTTCGTCACCCCATTTGGAATGAATGTATTAGTAAGCTCAGTGAAATTCTGCAAGTGGACTTGTGGATGCTCGTGTAAAAGCCCTGCAAACTGTCCACTGCTGATAAATAGTTGCACCATATTGTGTTTCAACTCAAAATTGCCCTCAGCTATCGATCTTTGAATTATGGAAGTCAAGTTCATCTGAAATAGGACTGCCACTTCCTTAACTGTCCTACGAGATGCTTGTTATTCAGCCATAGGAGTAAGATTCCCTTGGTCTTCTTGTATTTGAGGAATACGGGGGAGAAGTATTGTGTCTCTTCTATATTGATGGAAAAGTTGTTCAGGTTCCAGCCTTGGTTCAACCATATCCCAAGCCCTTGCCATCTCATTACCCTACAAACTATTTCCTGCAAAAAACAAAACCAAGACCAAGCACAAAAACACCAAATAAATCTAAAAGTAAAACTAAAATAAATAGTTACCAATATACAAATCCTCGATAACGGTTCCAGAAACTTGACAGTGCCCAAGAACGCACGCAAGTGTACGTGGTCTTATCAAGTAGTAAATTGGCCTAATGAAGGCCAAGTATTGAACCCACAGAGACTTGATTTAACAACAATTCTATTTTAGTTCACAATTTAGATTTAATTGATGCAATCTTAACCAAAAAGAAAGTTTGGGATTTGTAAACTGTAGAAAAGTAAACAATGCTAAAATTAAAGATCTTAAAACAATCAATAGGAGAAAACCCAGGGTTGAAGAACTTTGACCAATCATACTACGTTATTGAATTCCATTCATTAACTCGCTTATCTTGGTTGTAGATTTGTAGGTTTATTTAAATGATTATGGTTTCCCAACCTCTAATCACTTACCTAAGTTGAACCTTACAACTACATCGTTTAGCGGGAATGTAATGATCCAATTAGGTTATTCAAGATATCATCCTATGTTTGAATCAAGTTTAGCTCCTAAGTACATCCCTATCCTAGGTGCTAAGTTCAATTCTTTATTACTAAAAGAATAAAAATCCAATCTTTGCTCATCTCCTTTTTCTATCACCTATTCCCTCTCTTGAGATCAAAAGGTAGACAATTGATATATTCTAAGAGTCACAAATCATTAATATATTTAAATAAAAGATGAACACACAAGCAATAATGATAAGCAAAGTAAAACGAACTTAATTCAAAACTAAAGTACTCATGTTCTTGGATTCAACCCCGGAAAAGGGCGTTTATCCACGCATAATCATAATCATAGACACAAGGTTTTAATTAATGATTAAAAAAATGAATGAACTAAATTAAAATAATAAAAACATAATTATGAAGTTGTAGCAACCCCTTGATCTCCAAAATATGTCCAAAGATATGTAAGAACGTAATATAATATGTATTTATAGCATAATGGTAAGACAAGTATGTGTAGAAGTTGATTTATCTTGAAATTCCCAGGGGCTCTATTCCTGTGGAATGAAGTATGAAATGTACGCAAATCGCATGGTGCTACTGGAAGTTGTCCTCTAAATTTTGGTTAAATGTTGGTCCTTCCTCTTTTCATCCCTTGTCTTGTGGTGTCTTTCCACTGATTTTAAAGCCTCTATATCATCCATTTATCATCATATTAAGATCAAAAAGGTACCTAATAGAAAACACCACACGAATTAGAGGTTCAAATAGCATAACATCCATCACGATGAATAAAAAATAAGAGCTTAGACTAGGCAATTTTCCATGATCTTCCACTCAATGTTTTGAATCTTTTCTTGACTCAATTGAACTTTGTACACTTATAAAAAGTTTTTACACATATAATAAAATATTTAAAACCATAATAAACACATATAACACAATAGAATCCAACAAGATAGACTAGACAAGCAACTAGTTAACGCTAGAAAGAGTAGTTTTCTCTATTGAACTCTACTTGACTCTTTGAAGTACCAACTTGCTTGGAATTCACTTTGAACCTTATAAACACATGCTTTAACACTTTGATACATATTTATCTCATTATCAACACATATAGCAAAGAATCATCCTCAAAACAAGGCTGATACGACTAGAATAGTGACCCTAGATTGCATAAATACACCCAATATTAGATGCACTCGAAGAAGGACCTAAAAAATTTACGACTAGTAGTGAGTCATCACAAAAATCTATGGGTGTCTATAGAAGAGTTAAGAAGGATAAAGGAAAGTAGAAGGAAGTTGAGCCTATATTGAAAACCATTCCATGACCTTCCCCACTTTTTCCTTCGAGATTGAAGAAGAACCAAAATGAAGGGAAGTATAAAAAATTCATATCGATGTTGAAGGAAATTTTTGTTAATATTCCTTCAGTGGAAGAATTAGAGTAGATTCCTAGATATGCAAAGTTCATGAATGATCTGGTTACTAAGAGGCATAAGATGTGTATTATTACCACAGATAATATGCACCATTGTAGTGCTATTACTTCTCGGTCTTTGGTTGAGAAGAAAGAGGACCCAAATCTTTCTTTATTCTTTACACTTTTGGGTCCCTGAATTTTTCATGAGCATTTTGTGACTAGGGAACTAGTAGAAATCTGATACTGCTATTGGTTTATAAGTTGTTTGGGTTGGGACACCTAAGTCTACATTGATGCGACTATTGATGGATGACTGGACTATGCAGAAATCGATTGGTATATTGTGTTATGTTTTAATGAAGGTATCTTCCTTCATATTTCTAGATGATTTTGTGATCCTTGATTGTGAGGTGGATTTTGACATTCCTATAATCTTAAGAAGGCCCTTTCTTTCCATGTTAAGGCAATAGTTGACATGAAGATGAGCAGATAAAATTCTTGCTTAATGATGAACAAGTTACTTTTAGTATGTGTTAGTCTATACAACAAATAAAGGATATGTGGGTGTTGTCTATTATAGACACTATTTATGATGATGCATTGGATGTACGTCATGAGGAGAGACTTGGTGTTGAGGCACTGGTGATAGATTATTATGAAATTTTATGGTGATAGTATCAATGATTATGATGAGATGGTAAGCACACTTTATGGTTAAGGTTATTATTCTTATGCTCTAAAGAAGTTAGATTTTGATTTGAAGAATAGAGCAACTCCACTAGCTCGACCATCTATTGAAGAGCCACTGGTATTGAAGTTGAAGGACCTCCCCTCTTACTTGCCAAATGAATTTTTGGGGGATTACAACACCTTGATGATCATTATTACTACTGATTTATTAGACACACAGGTGGAGGCATTGTTGTCAGTATTATAGAGATTTAAAAAGGCTATCGAATGGACTATTACAGATATTGAGGGGATTCCACCTAGGATTTGTACTCATAAAATTCAGCTGTAATTGGATTATGTTTTGAGAATTGAGAACCATCATTGGTTGAAGCCACCTATGAAAGAGGTGATAAAGAAAGAGATCATAAACTAGTTAGATGCAGGCATGGCTTATCCAATTGCGGATAACAAGTTGGTAAGCCCAGTTCAATGTATACCTAAGAAGGGTGGGATCACTATGGTACCAAACAAGAATAATGAGTTAGTTCCCATAAGATTGGTTACTGGATGGAGAGTGTGCATGGATTAAAGAAAGTTGAACACTTGGACACAGAAGAACTATTTTTGTATGTCGTTTATGGATCAAATACTAGACAAACTTATAGGTAGGGGTTAGTACTATTTTCTTGATGGATATTTAGCATATAATCAGATTTCAATTTATCCTAAATATCAATATAAGCCTACCATTACATGCCATATGGTACTTTTGCATTCAAGAGGATGTCGTTCAGACTGTGCAATGCTCTCGCCACCTTTTAGTGCAATATGATATCGATATTTTTTATATGGTGGAGGACACCATATAGATATTTATTGATGAATTTTTGTTTTTTTGGGACTCTTTTAATGATTATCTGACCCATTTAGCCAATACACTCCAGAGATGTTGTAATACCCCGTACTTCTACCTTGCTTAAGATCATCCCAAAAATGTTAAAAACTTGATTTGAAGATGAATACATTGTTGAACATGTGTAATTTTCAATATTTTGACTTTTTTTATGTGGAAAATTGAATAAGCTTTCCATCGATACCAAATTCGCCTAAATCCGATAACCGGGTAAGAAGTTATGGAGATTTAAAGTTTCAGTCATTAAACACCGTCTTTCAGGCCTGTAGCGCATTGCGGAGACTATCAAAATAGAAATTGTCAATTTCCAGTGTTGCACCACGATAGTGGCGCATCGCACTGAGGACCCAATTCATAATTTTCTAATTCAAGTAAGGCAACGCAATCCTAGCGCATCGCGCCATGGATGAAATTCGCATCTAGTGCAGATCCGCGATTTTACCGCAGCACACCGTCCTCCCAGTTTCCAGTTGGAAATTTCCAATCACACGATGTGATAGTACTGCATCACACCAGCCTGCCAAATCAAGAAATTTTAATGAAAAATAATTATTTTATCCAGGGGGATAATTTGGTCTTTTCTCAAGGTTTTAAAATGTCCAGGTGCGGGATTTAATCCCTAAAAACATTTTAAATTATTATTTACTCACTTTTTTCCCCAAATCAAGAATATTCTCTCCCAAGAATGAAAACCTTAGCTCTCAAGAATCAAGTTCAAGATCAAGAATTTCTCCAAGAATCATTAAGGAATTACGTTCTAAGGTATGTCAAGTGTTGATTCATGGGTCCCTTACACCCATGAAGCTCAAGAATCTCTTTGCAAAATCAAAAGATTGTTTATTTATGAATGTTCATGATTTATTTGAATTGAAATTCATGTTCATGTTGTTGTTGGGTTTTGATTCATGTTTTAAATTACATGTTTCAATGATTGATCCTAGTATGTGATGCTTTCCATAATATTCATGATAAACCCCTAAAATTGCAAATTTATTTATGCAACCATGATAATTAGATGCATTAATGATGGTATAACCAAAATATGCTCCCCATGTGTTTGATAAAATGCCTATGTGAAGGAAAAAGTGTCATTATAGCATGTTAATGTGAAATCCCCATTCATTTACAAGTTAATGCATGTCAAGTGGTTGATGAAATGTCTTAGTCAATGAATTATGGATTTATATATATATAGTCATTGTTGTGCTTTTGAACTTGTGCCATGATTTACTTTTATGCCATCGAGTCCTGGGGTATTTATACTCGACAATTTAGCTTTGCGCCTAGAGCCAGTTTTAGTTTCATGATAATCTCAGTCACGCCATGATCAATAGAATTCAGTCAGTTATATGACTCAGGAAAACTCAGTAATCTCTTGAACTCAGCCACTTAACAAAATTTAGTAATAATTGGTCAGTCCACGAAACTCAGTGAACTCAGTCCAGTTCATTCAAATATAATTAGTTCACTGTCTATTCAGTTGAGTGTAGGATTTAGCATCGAGCGAACCCAAGGATGAGGGCATACACAAATGGTAGAGTGTGTGACCCTTAGAATAAATCCTTGTATTCCAGAACTATGTAGCCAGCATAGGTTGAGAAATCAACACTGAAAGTTGAGGGTGTGACCCTTAGAAGCAATCCTTGCATTCCAGAACTATGCAACCAGCATAGGTTGAGACATCAACACTGACATTTGAGGGTTGATGAGGTGGATTAACACTGCTAGATGAGAGTTCCACCGTTATCCTTTGAGGAAACTGCCAGATGAGGGTCACTCATAGCTTGTCTTTACCAGTGGCACGGTATTGACACCCTTCCAATTGGGTTACAGATTAGACCCCAACTCATCTATAACAGCTTAATAGAGGCATGTCAGTTAGATGACTACCTCCCATAGTCTCAGTCTCAGTCTCAATCTCTATAATAGAACTTATATAGTTCTACAGATTTTAGGACTATCAGATACTATCAATCAGATTAGTATGGAACTTAGATAGTTCCATTAGAATCAAGATTGTTAGCAACAGTTACCCAATATCAGTTATATCAACTATCACTAATAAATGTTATTGTATATTCAGTATTCAGAATACCCATATTTCAGTTGCAGTTATGTTTTCATGCATGTATACTCATGCAGTCATGTTCATGTTCATGTTATCAGTCAATTATAGTTCATACATATGAACCCCATGCATTCAGCCTACCTCACTTGTGTACCAGTAAATTCTAACATACTAACACATATTTTTCTTTTGCACTATGGTGTTTTATACCATAGGTTCGGACGCTCAGGTTCCCGATCGCACTTAGCAGCTCAGGTTTTAGTCAAGAGTAGTAGATTAGCAATGAGTCCTCATTATTCGAGGATGATTTCTCATTTTAGTATTTTAGTACTTAGTTTACTACAGCAGTTGGAGTTGGTTGGGGATATGTCCTATCAACTACTTATTCAGACAGTTTAGAGTCTTTCAGACTAGATATTCAGACTTCAGTATTTTCAATTATTTTAGTTGTTTTGGTATTGTTATACCATATTCAGTATTATTATTAGTCTTCAGTTTTGAACCTTATGGAATTGTAGCCTTTTATTCTGTATTTATATAGTATTTTATACAGTGCTCAGTTACAGATATCAGTCATGGGTTAGCTTATGGTCCTTCGGGGTCATGAGCACCGTGTAGCATTCCGGGTACCAGATTTGGGGCTTTACAAACTTGGTATCAGAGCCTAAGGTTCAATAGAGTCCTAGGAAGTCTAAAAGCCACATCTAGTAGAGTCTTGTACATGGGTGTATTGCGCGCCACATTTATGTACAAGAGGCTATAAGATGTTTTAGGAACAGTTTCCCTTCATTCAGTATTCACGTCGTGCCAGTGAGCATGAGCTCAAAAATTTAACAAATAGTCTAATCCGTTTCTCCCTTTTCATTTACAGAATATGCCTGCTAAAAGAAGAAACGGAAGTCAGTCAGCCCCTAAGCCCGTCCAAGTAGATCCCTTGGACGAACATGTCTCTCATGCAGAGTTCAGAGATGCATTCACTACTCTTGCTAATTAAGTTTCTGCTCAAAATAAATGGCCAGCTGCCGTTTCAACCAATTCAGTGGCCAACACTGTTGCAACCAGGATTCGAGACTTCACCCGGATGAATCCTCTATCCTTTTTCAGGTCTAAGACAGACGAGGACCCTCAGGAATTCCTTGATCAGGTTCAAAAGATTACAGTTATCATAGGGGTTACCACTAGTGAGAGTGTTGAGCTAGCTATATATCAGTTACAAGATATGGTTCACACGTGGTTCAAACAGTGGAAGGCAGAGAGAGCTAGAGATGCAAGGCCTATGAGTGGGAGGAGTTTTTCACTACCTTCTTAGATAGATTCTTTCCCCTAGAGCTGAAAGAAGCCAAGGTGTAAGAATTTATCAACCTCAGGCAGGGAAACATGGTGGTGAAAGAGTATTATCTTAAGTTTATTCAACTACCTAGATACTTTCCTCATGTGGTGGCAGATAGTAGAGCTAAGATAAGCAAGTTTGTTTTTGGGGTGAATGATAGTGTGGTCATGGAGTGCAGGACTTCCATGTTGATTAGTGAGATGGACAGAGCTAGGCTTGCAATCCATGCTTAACAGATAGAAGATCAGAGGATTAAGGAGAGGTAAAAGCAGAATAAAAGACCTAGAATAGGTAGCTTCAATTTCAATCAGCCTAAGTCGGAGGGTGGTAAACGTTCTCAGTTCTTCCCAAATCCATCCATTCCAGCTCTTTCCTTAGCCAGTGCTCCAGTTCTTAAGTTCAGGGAGGGTAATAAAGATAGGGAGCTAGGCTCTAAATTGCATGGTAGTGTTAGCAGTGCTCGAACCTATCCTCTTTGTCAGACTTATGGTAAGAACCACAAGGTTGTTTGCATAGCTGGCAGTGATGTGTGTTTTGGAAGTTGTAAGCCAGGCCACAGAGTTAGAGATTATCCCAAGTCAAGTTTTCAGGTTCAGCATAATCGTTCCTCAGCTCAGTCTGGTCACCCGAACCAGCAGGGTGCTACTTCCAGCGCCACTACTGGGCAACACCCAAATAGACTATATGCTCTTCAGTCCCAACAAGATCAACAAAATTTTCCTGATGTGGTCACTGGGTACATTGCAGATCTTTCATGTACATGTTTATGCTTTGCTAGATCCAGGAGATTCTTTTTCATTTGTTACTCCTTATATAGAAGTTGATTTTGGAGTCAGTCCCAAAATTCTAGTAGAGCCCTTCTCAGTCTCTACCCCAGTGGGTAAAACCATCATCGCCCAAAGGGTATACAAGAACTGTCCAGTTATGATATCCCTGAAAATCACATCAGTAGACTTAGTAGAATTAGAGATGAATGATTTTGATGTCATTCTCCGCATGGATTGGCTTCATTCCTCCTATGCCACAGTAGACTGCAGAAACAGAATTGTATAGTTTCAATTTCTGAATGAGCCTATCCTGGAGTGGAGGGGTAGTACTTCAGCCTTTAGGGGTCAGGTTGTTTTCTACCTTCGAGCAAGGAAAATGATATTTTAGGGATATGTCTATCATCTTGTTTGAGTTAAGGACACTAGTTCTGAAACTCCCAATATTTAATCAGTCCCATTAGTGAATGAGTATTTAGATATCTTTCCCGAAGATCTTCCTGGAATTCCTCCTGAAAGGGAAATAGACTTCAGTATTGATCTTCTTCCAGATACTCAAGCTATATTTATTCTGCCATACAAAATGGCACCAGTGGAACTCAGAGAATTGAAAGAACAGTTGAAGGATATCCTAGATAAGGGATTCATCAGATCTAGTGTGTCCCTGTGGGGCGCACCAGTATTATTCGTGAGACATAAAGACGGTTCTCTCAGAATGTGTAAAGATTACCGTCAACTCAATAAACTCATGGTCAAGAACAAGTATCCACTTACTATAATTGATGACTTGTTTGACCAACTTCAGGGTGCCAACTATTTCTCTAAGATAGACCTCTGATCAGGCTATCATCAACTTAGAGTTAGAGAATGCGACATTCTGAAAATACATTTCCGAACTCGGTATGGTCACTTTGAATTCTTAGTCATGTCCTTAGGTCTTACTAATACCCCAGCCACTTTCATAGACTTGATGAACCATGTGTTGAAGTAGTACTTGGACATGATCTTCATAGTCTTTATAGATAACATCCTCGTCTATTCCCGCAGTGAGCACGATCATGCAGACCATCTCAAAATAGTATTGTAGACTCTATGTCCAGATTGACTAAGGGATTTTCATCTATTTCATCCCCTATGTCTAGATTGACTAAGAAAAAAGTCAAGTTTCATTTGTCAGATACTTGCGAGAAGATTTTTTGGGAGTTGAAGACTCGACTCACCTCAACCCCAATTTTATCTCTTCCAAATGGTTTAGATGGGTTCATAGTGTACTTTGATACATCCAGAGTGGGTTTGGGTTGTGTCCTCATGCAGCATGGTAAGGTCATAGCCTACGTCTCCAGACAGCTTAAGAACCATGAGAATAATTATCCTACTCATGATCTTGAGTTAGCAGCCATAGTTTTTTCCTTGAAGATTTAGAGGCATTACTTATACAGTGTTCATGTAGATATATTCACCAATCATAAAAGCCTTCAGTATGTAATCTTCCAGAAAGATCTCAATATCCGTTAGAGAAGGTGGTTAGAGATCTTGAAAGATTATGACATAAGTATCCTTTACCATCCGGGCATGGCCAACGTAGTGGCCGATGCTCTTAGTGGACTGTCTATGGGTAGTGTTTCTCATGTTGAGGGAAGTAAGAAGAAGCTAGGTCAGGAAGTTCATCAGCTTTCCAGACTGGGTGTCCGCCTAGTTAATTCAGCAGAGGGTAATATATGGGTTCAGAGTAGTTCAGAATCATCTCTAGTTTCCAAGATGTAGTAAAAGCAGGGTAGGGATCCCAGTCTAGTCAAGTTAATAGAATCAGTCAAGGATCATAAGGTTGAGGTTTTTTTCCAAGGGGGAGATGGTGTTTTGCGTTGTCAGGGTTGTCTTTGTGTGACAGGTGTAGATGACTTGAGGCAAAAAATTCTTGCAGAAGTGTATGGTGCACGCTACTCGATTTATCCAGGGGACACTAAGATGTACCACAACTTGCGAGAGATC
This sequence comes from Capsicum pubescens, assembly GCA_030864215.1. Classification (NCBI taxonomy): domain Eukaryota; kingdom Viridiplantae; phylum Streptophyta; class Magnoliopsida; order Solanales; family Solanaceae; genus Capsicum; species Capsicum pubescens. The sequence continues at coordinate 275,028,929 of CM061540.1, read as the reverse complement.
TATTGGTGGAGTGTGATGAAGAGAGATATTGCAGAGTTTGTGCTCTACATGTCAGCGGGTTACGATAGAGCATCAGAAGCCTAGTGGGTCCATGCAGGAATTCAGTATTTCAACTTGGAAGTGGGAAGAAGTCAACATGGACTTTGTAACGGGTTTGCCTCATACTCGTCATCAGCATGATTCAGTTTGAATCACTGTAGATAGAATGACCAAGTTATCTTATTTCCTTTCAGTCCATACCTCTTATTCAACCAAGGATTATGCCAAACTCTATATCAGAAAGTTGGTCAGATTACACGGTGTTCCATTGTCTATTGTCTTAGATAGAGGTACCCAATTCACCTCTTATTTTTGGAAAGTGTTCCAAAAGGGTCTTGGTACCCAAGTCCACCTCAGTACAGCCTTCCATATTCAGAAAGATAGTCAAGCAGAAAGGGCCATTCATACCTTGAAAGATATGATAAGGACGTGCGTAATTGATTTCAAGGATAGTTGGGATGACCACTTGCCTTTGATTGAATTTGAATACAACAACAACTATCATTCCAGTATTCAGATGGCTCCATTCAAAGTTTTCTATGGTAGGAGATGTATGTCTCCAATCGATTGGTTTGAAGTGGGTGAGGCCACTGTAATAGGTCCTGACTTAGTATTTGATACCTTAGAGAAAGTTTAGTTGATCAGACAAAGGCTCAAGATAGCTCAGAGTCGATAGAAATTGTAGGGAGATCTGCGCAAAAAAGATCTCGAGTTCAATATTGGTAATCATGTGTACTTGAAAATCTTTCCCATGAAGGGAGTGAAGAGATTCATCAAGAAGGGAAATCTCAGTCCTCGATATGTCGGTCCCTTCAAAATTCTATGTCGTTTCGGCAAGGTAGCTTATGAGCTTGAATTGCCTTCAGATTTAGATTCAGTCCATCCAGTCTTTCGTGTATCCTTTCTAAAGAGGTTCATAGGTGACCCAGCAGTTGTAGTCCCTGTAAAGGGTGTAAATATCCAGAATTGTCTCTCTTATGAGGAAATTCCAATCGAAATCCTTAACTATCAGACCCGCAGACTGAGAAACAAAGAAGTCTCTCTAGTCAAAGTTCTTTGGTGGAATCAGTCCGTTGAGGGAGCTACTTGGTAATTAAAAGTAGACATGCGGACCAAGTATCCTTACCTCTTCTCCGTAAACTCAGACTCAACCCAAGGTAATAGCTTTCTTTGAAGCTTATTCAGTTTCATGCTCAAATTCCAGTTACAAACCAGTTTCTTGCTCAGATTCCCATTTTTAAACTTGGTATCCATTTACCATTGCATATTCAATCATATGTTCATACATCAAACATGCATTCTCCTTGTGAGAAACTCAACTATCAGAAATCTCAATCATGTATTTACGCATCAGATATACATGATGAGCTTATCAGTACTCTCAGTCATGCATTCATGTATCAGCTCAGTCATAAAATCATGCATTAGATATGCATGCTCGATATGAATCTCAGTCATGTAGTCATGTTTCAGTTTTTCATGTTTAGTATGTACTTCAACTTATCATTTCTCCCATCTCAATCAGTCTTATTTGAGGAAGAATGTTCCCAAGGGGGAGATATTGTAATACCCCGTACTTCTACCTAGCTTAAGATCATCCCAAAAATGTTAAAGACTTGCTTTGAAGATTAAAACATTATTGTACATGTGGAATATTCAATATTTTGACTTTTTGTTATGTGGAAAATTGAATAAATTTTCCATCGATACCAAGTTCACCTAAATCCGATAACTGGGTAAGAAGTTATGGCGATTTAAAGTTTCAGTCATTAAACACCATCATTCATGCCTGTAGCCCATCGCGAAGAGTATCAAAATAGAATTTTTCAATTTCTAGTGTTGCACCGCGATAGTTGCACATCGCACCAAAGACCCAGCTCCTAATTATCGAATTCTAGTAAGGCAACGCAATCCTAGCGCATCGCTCCATGGATGAAATTTAAATCTAGTGCTGAACTGCGATTCCACCGCATCACGTCGTCTGCCCAATTCCCAGTTGGCAATTTCTAGTGAAATGACGCGATAGCGCCGCATCGCGCCAGCCTGCCAAATTAAGAAATTCTGACGAAAAATAAATATTTCATCCAGGGATAAATTGGTCTTTTTCCAAGGTTTTAACACGTCCGGGTGGGGGATTTAATTCGTAAAAACATTTTAAATTATTATTTACTCACTTTTGTCCCAAATCAAGAATATTCTCACCCAAGTATCAAAACCCTAGCTCTCAAGAATCAAGGTCAAGATCAAGAATTTCTCCAAGAACCTTTAAGGAATTACGTTCTAAGGTATGTCAAGTGATTATTCATGGGTCTCTTTCACCCATGAAGCTCACAAATCTCTTTAAAAAATAATCTAAAGATTTCGTATTTATGAATGTTCATGATTTATTTGAATTGAAATTCATGTTCATGTTGTTGTTGGGTTTTGATTCATGTTTTAAATTACATGTTTCAATGATTGATCCTAGTATGTGATGCTTTCCATAATATTTATGATAAACCCTTCAAATTGAAAATTTATTTATGAAACCATGATAATTAGATGCATTAATGATGGTATAACCAAAATATGCTCCCCATGTATTTGATAAAATGCCTATGTGAAGGAAAAAGTGCCATTATAGCATGTTAATGTGAAATACCCATTCATGTACAAGTTAATGCATGTCAAGTGGTTGATGAAATGTCTTAGTCAATAAATTATGGATTTATATATATATATATAGTCGTTGTTGTGCTTTTGAACTTTTTCCATGATTTACTTTTATGCCATCGAGTCCTGGGGTATTTATACCCGACAATTTTGCTGTGTGCCTAGAGCCAGTTTTAGTTTCATGATAATCTCAGTCACGCCATGATCAATAGAATTCAGTTAGTTATATGACTCAGGAAAAATCAGTAATTTCTTGAACTCATCCACTTAACAGAATTTAGTAATAATTCGTCAGTCCACGAAACTCAGTGAACTCAGTCCAGTTCATTCAAATATAATTAGTTCACTGTCTATTTAGTTGGGAGTAGGATTTAACACCGAGCGTACCCAAGGATAAGGGCACACACTGACGGTCGATGGTGTCACCCTTGAAGCAATCCTTGCATTCTAGAACTATATAGCCAGCATAGGTCGAGACATCAACACTAATAGTTGAGGGTTGATGAGGTGGATTAACACTTCCATATGAGGGTTCCACCATTCTCCTTTGGGAACTCTGCCAGATAAGGGTCACTCACTGCTTGTCGTTACTAGTGATGCAGTATTGACACCCTTCCAATTAGGGTTACATATTAGACCCTAACTCAGCTATAAAAGCTTTTTAGGGGCATGTCAGTTAGATGACTACCTCCCACAGTCTTGATCTCAGTCTCAGTAATAGAACTCAGATAGTTCTACATATATCAGGACTGTCAGATACAGTCACTCAGCTCAATACTGAACTCACTAGTTCCATCAGAATCAAGACTGTTCGCAATAGTCACCCGGTATCAATTATATCAGCTATCAGTAATACATGTTATTAGTAAATTTAGTATTCAAAATCCCCATGTTTCAGTTGCAGTTCTATTTTCATGCATGTATCCTCACGCAGTCATGTTCATGTTCATGTTATTAGTCAATTAGAGTTCATACATATGAACCCCATTCATCTAGACTACCTCACTTGCATACCAGTACATTCTCACATACTGACACATACTTTTCTTTTGCGATATAGTGTCTTATACCATAGGTTCAGACTTTCAAGTTCCCGATCGCACTTAGTAGCTTAGGTTTCAGTCAGAAGGAGTAGATTAGCAGTGAGTCCTCATTATTCGAGGATGCTTTATTAGTTTAGTATTTCAGTACTTAGTTTACTACATCAGTTGGAGTTAGTTGGGGACATGTCCCATCAACTCCTTATTCACACAGTTTAGAGGCTTTCTGACTAGATATTCAGATTTCAGTATTTTTAGTTATTTAAGTTTTTTGCTATTGTTAGACCACATTCAGTATTATTATTAGTCTTTAGTTTTGAACTTTGTGGCCTTTTATCCTTTATTCCACATTTATACAGTATTTTATGTAGTGCTCAGTTACATATATTAGTCATGGTTAGCTTGTGGTCCTTTGGGGTCATGATCACCATATAGCATTCCAGATATCATATTCGAGGCGTTTTAGATGTGAGGAGCAACCTTATGTTAAATTGGTAAAAGTACCACTTTATGGTGAAGAGAGGGGTTGTTCTTGGACACAAGATTTTGTAGAGGGGTATTGATGTTGACAAACCATAGATAGTGGTGATTGAAAATTACCTCCTTTGATTTCAGTTAAATCTATCAGAATTTTCTTGGGCCATGCTGAGTTCTATAGGAGATTCATTAAGGATTTCTATAAAATTACTAATCAATTATACAACCTTTTAGAGAATGAGGTAAAATTAGTGTTTGATGATGTGTGTCTGAAGGTATTTGAGTTCCTTAGGGAGCGGTTAGTCATGGCTCTAATTATTATGTCTCCAGACTAGTCATTCTCTTTTAATGTGATGTCCAATGCTAGAGGAGTGGATTTGGGAGCTATCCTAAGTCAACGACATGAGCAGATTCTTCACTAAATATACTATACAAGTAAAGCATTAAACCCTACACCAAATAATTATACGGTCACTAAGAAAGAATTTCTTTTGGTGGTTTTTGATTTTGATAAATTCGATCCTATTTGATAGGTACCAAAATCATTGTTCATATTGGTCATGAAACATTAAGGTATCTTATGTCAAAGAATGATGTTAAGCAGAGGTTGATTCATTGGGTACTCTTGTTGAAAGATTTTAACTTTTAGGTGAAAGACTAGAAATTCACTAAAAACTAGGTTGGAGATCACTTATCCCACCTCGAGTATAAGGAAATGATAAATTAAGGGATGAGTTTGATAGAGATGATAACTTTCTATATGAGTGGGTTTTGGCAGCATCTCAAGGCTTAATCCCCTTGTATGCTGATTTTACTAACTTTTTGGAAAGTGGACTTGTTCCAGATGTCTTATCATTCCAGCAAAGCACAAAAGATTAATGCATGAGGTTAGAAAGTCTTTCTGGAACGAGTCTTATCTTTTTTGGGTTTGTACAGATGGAGTTATGAGGAAGTGTATTCCTAAGGTGGAGATGATGAGTATTCTTAAGGCTTTCCATTCATTGCCAATTAGGGGGTCATCATGGTGGTACCATTATAACCCTTAAAATTCTGCAATATGGGTTTTATTGGTCGACTATTTACAAGGTTGCTTATGATTTTCCTCAAGCCTATGATCTATGTCTGTGGCAAAGTAATATTTTCCACAAAAATGAACTCCCCCTAACACCTATCTTGGATTTAGAATTAATTGATATATGGGGAATTGATTTCATAGTGCTATTTGTGAGTTCTTATGGGATGTAGTATATACTGGCCGCGGTTGACTATGTTTCTAAATAGTTGGAAGTGGTTGTTCTTCCCAACAATGAGGGTAGAAGTGTCACTGGTGTTTTAGAGAAGAACATCTTTTCTCGATTTGACACTGCACATGCTATTATTAGTGATGGTGGGTCCCATATTTGTAATCATTTGTTTCAGGCCCTACTAAAAAATATAGTGTGAATCATAAGGTGGCAACACCTTAGCATCCTCAAATGAGTGAGAAGGTTGAGGTCTACAATCATAAGATCAAGTCCATATTAGAAAACACTGTGATTGGAAACAGGACTGATTGGTCAAGGAAATTAGACAATTCAATTGGGGCTTACCAAACAACTTTTAAGAACCCCATAAATACCTCTCCATATTAGCTTGTGTATTGCAAGGCATGCCACTTGCAGTCGAATTTGAGAAAAAGGAACTATAGGCATTGAAAAAGCTTAATTTCAAGTGGAGTGATGCAACTAACATGATAATGAGCAAGGTGAATGAGTTGGATGAATTTTGGCTTCATAATTATAAGAGTTCAACTTTGTAAAAGGAAAGGATGAAGTTGTATCATGACAAAAAGATTGAGGAAAGAGTTTTTAAGCCTAGTGATATGTTCTTGTTGTATAATTTGAGACTTCACTTATTTATAGAAAAGTTAAAGTTTAGGTTGTATGGACTATTCACTATGGTTAGAGTATTCCTCCATGGTGTTATTGAGTTGAAGCTAGATCGAATAGACTCGTTCTAGGTGAATGGGCATCGTGTTAAGAAATATATGAGAAACACTAATGAGGTAAAAGTTTATGTTGAGATGAGCCTTGGCGAAGTTTGAGTCGCCTAGGTAATAACTTCAAGCTGTAAAGTTAAATAAGGCTCTTCATGGGAGGCCAACCATAGGCTAATTGGTAAAATTTTAGTATGTAACCTAGCCACGTTATGCCACGATATTAAATCAAGCGTTCCATGAATGAATTTTAGGTGTGCAGTGTTCAATGATGGAAATTTTAGGAAAAGACCAAAAAAAATTTTGGTGCCCAGGTCTCTAAGAGAGACCCTTGGAGTCGTAGGGACTCCTACAACTCATCACCAAAGTCTTTACGAGTAGTAAATATAGTACCTCTTATGTAAGAAGTCTCTAGAGTCATGATGACTGCCAGAATGAATAGTTGTCAGTGATAATGACTCGTCTCCTTTAATTTTCATGACTGGAGACCCAGGTAGGGTTCTAACTCTAAATGGAGGGAGACTATACTTATAGTCACCACTTATGAGTCATTATCATGAGTTATGATCAGGCTCAATATCGTGGGTTCTATCAACTGACTCGACCTAAATTGGGTTAATATATAGAGGGGACCCCATGTTTCTACTTCTTGTTTTTGTAATACCCCGTACTTTTTCTAGCTTGAAAAGTTTCCCCAAGAATGTTAGAAACTTTATTTGAATGATGAATCTACTTTTGTACACGTGGTATTTTCAATATTTTCACTTTTTATCATGTGGGTAATCGAATAAACTTTCCATCGATACCAAATTCGCCCAAATCCGTCACTCGGGTGAAGACTTAGAGCCTTTTTAATGAGACAGTGTATTACCTGAGCCTTCAGCACGTCGTGGAGATACCTCAAATGGAAATTGTCAATTTTTAGTGTTGCTCCGCGATAGTGGCGCATCGTGCCAAACTTTTAGGTCATAGACAAGGAGGCAACGCGATAGCTCCACATCACGCTACCATGCAATTTCCCATTTGTCACTTTCCAGTGACTTGGCGCGATAGTGGCGCGTCGCGCCAAGGGTGAAAATCGGGAAATTTTCTTTGAAATTAAATATGTGTCCTAGGGTTAAAAGGGTCAATTTCCCACCATATATAAGCCTTATAACACGATATTTGGCCATAATTCAGCAGCTTATACTCAATTACTCTCAAAAACTCTCAAGACAACCCCTAGGGTTTTTATAGAAGGTTCAATTCCAAGGGAATTAACCATTAATTTTCAAGAATCTCTCCATCAATCTTCATAGAATCACAAGAGAAGGTAAGCGTAGTGTTCATTCATGAACTCCTTTCGTCCATGAAGCCCAAGAACCTCTTTTCTAAGTTTAAGTCTATGGATTTCTTTATGAATTTCATGTTGGGTTTGTTTTGTTTATATTGAGAATGATCAATTGAATTCAAATCCATGATGGGTGATCAATTTTTGTGGAAATTGATTTGCATAGATGTATATTCATGTGAACCTATGAATAAACCCTAGGATGATGAAATTAGAGATGAATCATGATGATTAATTGTTGTATAATGTTGTCTACATGTGCTATGCCTACCATGCGTTTGATTAAATGCCTAGATGAAGGAACAATGCCCAACTAGTATGATATCATGAAATGTATGTACAAGCTTATGCATATCACATGTTTGGTGAAGTACTTCAATATATTAATTATGAATTGTGTTATTGGTCATGTGTTCAAGTAAGACATACTATGTCAGTTTCTTCTCATCGAGTCCTGGGGGTACTTGTACCCGAACATTTAGCTGTGTGCCTAGAGCCATGTCATGTTTTCACGATCTCCTCAGTCAAGCTATGATCCATAGAACTCAGTCAGGCATGTGACTCAGGAAATCTCAAAAATCTTAGTAATCTCAGTAGTTTAGTGATCTCAGTACGCAGTAATCTCAGTAACCTCAGTAACCTCAGTATTCCCAGTCAATCTCAGTAACTTCAGTATTCTCAGTTAGTCCTCAAAACTCAGTACATTCCATTAGTCAATGGAACTAAGTAAATTCAGTTTAACTCCGCTAGACAATACCACTAGCATCAGTTCAGTTTGGTTAATCAGCTCAGTTCAGTGTCTTTCAGATTGGAGTAGGATTCAGCACCGAGCGAGCCTAGGGAAGGGGACTCACCCGCTAGATAGGATTGATATCCCTAGAAGAAATCCCTAATTTCCAGAACTACGTAGCCACCATAGGTATGAGATGTCATCCGTTAGATAGGACTGACATACTTAGGGATCACCTGTTGGCCCATTTAAATGTATAGGACTGATCCCAGGGGTCATCCACTAGATTAGGATTGACTCCACAACAGTTGTCTTTACCAGTGGCGCGGTACTGACATCCTTCCAGCTGGGGTTACAAGTTGGACCCCAGTTAGCTTAGTATGGGGCATGTTGGTTAGATGAATACATCCCACAGTTTCTGTTATAGAATTAGGACTGTCAGATACAGTCAATTCTGCTCAGTAGTATAGATTTAGGACTGTTAGATACAGTCACTCCTTATCATTATAAATAGACTCCAGGATCACCCATTAGATAGGACTGATCTTAACTATGGTCAATCAGTAATGGTATCATCATATTTAGAGATCACCCACCAGATAGGACTGATCTCAGATTCAGTTACTCAGATACAGTACAGAACTCAGCTAGTTCCATCAGATTCAGGACTGTCAGATATAGTCACTCATGTTATCAGTTATATCAATTATCAAAACTCATGTTATCAGTATTCAACTTCAGGACTGTTAGACACAGTCAACCAGACCAGTTCTTTATAATCATAATTTTCAAAAATAGTTATTCATGTATCAGTAACATAGTATCAGTCCCTCAGATATTAGTAATTCCATGTTATTAGTAAACTCAGTAGTCAGAACTTAGCATTTCGTCCTATCACGATGTCAGTTATAGTTATGTATGAATGCATGTATTCTCACATTCATGTTAGTCAGTCAGTTAGTATTGTTCATACATATGAACCTATTACATTCAGCCTACCTCACTTGCATACTAGTACATTCAAAGTACTGACGCATTTGCGCTATGGTGTCTTATACTATAGGTTTAGAAGCACGAGCTCCAGAGAACCAGTAGCATCCCAGTTCAACGATCAGAGTTAGAAGTCAGTCCTCATTCTTCGAAGACATGATGATCTCAATACTATTTTAGTTTTTAGTTTATTTCAGTAGTTACAGTTAGTTTGGGACATGTCCCATCAACTCCTTATTCAGACATTTTAGCGGCTTTCAGACTACAGTATGTTCAGATAATTATCTTAGTTGTTTTGGTATTGTTATACCATATTTTTCAGTTATGTACTAGTATTGAACCTTATGGCCTTTCAGTTCATGTTTCTATATTTACGATATTATTACTATTATTCAGTGCTCAGTTTACAGATATCAGTCATGGGTTAGCTTATGGTCCTTCCGGGTCATGGGCATCGTGTAGCATTCCGGGTACCAGATTTGGGGCGTTACAAGAGGCTAGTAGAGTCTTGTCAGACTACTATTTTTTATGTAGATTATTCAGTTTTGATGTTTCATATGTTATGTTCAGATTATTCTCTGATATTACAAATAGTTTTCGTATTCTAGCATGACTTTTATGTCTATATTTGTAATACCCCGCATGTTTCTAAGCTAGGAAGTGAATAAGTTTTTCTACGTATGAAACCTCCTGTACTGTAAATAGAATTTTAGTGCATGACTTACAATGAATATCCTAGCGATAGGATAGTTTGCGATGTCTTAAGCATGCTCATATGAGTCACTTAGAGTAATGCAAGCTAAGAGTTTTTTTGAATCCATCAAGTCTTAGTGTTTGATTTTGCAAGAGTCATCTTTGAACAAGAATAACATGATTGATATGTGACATTTTGGTAGATTTAGACCCACCAAATTGTAGAGAATCGAATTTGCTTTCCAACGATAGCAATTTCATCAAAATCCGACACCCGAGCAAGGAGCTATGGCCTTACAAAGTAGTATGCGTCGCCTAACCAATCGCACATGGCCACTGGAAAGCATAGGCGATATCATATACGGAACCTATGTAAAGCATAGGAGATATCATATGCGGAACCTATGTAAAGCATAGGCGATATCATATGCGGCGCCTATGTAAATATAGGTGATATCATATGCGGCGCCTATGTATGATTTCAGCCACGGAAACACTTAGTTTTTGAGTTATTTCGAGGGTAGTTAAGTCTTTTAACACTCCTTACATGTCCCTAAACCTAACCTCATTAAATTTATAGCTTCTAAACACATTACAACCCTATTAACATCTCAAAGTTCATTATCTAAGAGCACCATAGGAGAAAAACAACTAGGGTTGCACAATTAAGCTTGAAGATCAAATTTCAAGGAAATTCCTCCGTCAATCATCAAGAACCTCCCTTCCAAGGTATGCATAGTGTTCATCTATGGATTCCTTTCATCCGTGGAGTTCAAGAATCAATCTTTAAAATACAAAAGCTTGGTCGGTTGTGGTGATATAATCATACCCATGTTGATGCTTGTTTGTTTTGCTATATAATAGTATCGTGACTGTATATCTCATGAAAGTTATGTTGGTAGTTGAAAAACATGATCTTTAAATGGATTGATAGAATGTAAGTATGAAATCCACCTATGCCTTAAAGAATGCATGCAAGGTGTTCGATAAAATACCTAGTATGTTAGAACTTCATATTTACATGATTTCATGATATCTAACTAACAAGTTAATGTTAGCCATACACTCCAATATGAATTTCCATGCAAATTATGTGTTGTTATTGTTGTGGTATAAAGCATGTATGATAATGGAGATATAAATTATGTACAAAAAATATATCCATATTTTTCCTATCATGTTTGAAATGTTGAATAAATACATGAAGTATACTATCCCCTGCTTATGATATTGTTAATTATGGACTTAAATATTGTGATCAAGTCATGTCATATGTGTCAGTTTCCTCCTTTTGAGTCCTGGGGGTATTCGTACCCGAAAACTATAGTTGTGTGCCTAGAGCTATGTCATGTTTCACAATATCCGAACTCAAGCTATGATTCCATAGACTTCAGTTAGTCTCATGACTCAGGAAAACTCATGTAAAGGCAGTATCAGTTCAGTTTTACTCAGTACTCAGTAATCTACATAATCTCAGTAATATTCCATCAGTCTATGGAATTCAGTAAATCTTAATATCAGTACAATTTAGTTCAGTATTCAGTTCAGACATCAGTAAACTCAGTCAGGTATAGAACTCAGTAGCATTTAGTAAGTTAACAGAATTTAGTAGTGTTCCGCTAATCATCGGAACTCAATAAACTCAGTCCATGTTCAGTTCAGTTAAAAAGAACAGTCAGTAACAATTCAGTTAATTCTAGTACGAACTAGGAAATCAGTTCAGTATAGTCAGTTCAGTGTCATTCAGTTGGGAGTAGGATTCAGCACCGAGCGAACCTAAGGATGGGAACTCACCTGCCAGTGGAGGGTATGATTCTTAGAACCAGTCCTTGCGTTCCAGAACTATGTAGCAAGTATAGGTTGAGACATCTTAACCTGTCAGATTAGGGTTGATGAGGTGGTTTAACCTGTTAGTTTATGGTTCCCACCACTCTCATTAAGTACCTGCCAGATGAGGGTCACTCACAGCTTGTCCTTACCAGTGATGCGGTATTGACACCCTTCCAATCAGGGCAGAGATTGGACAACAGCTTAGCTATTATAGGGTATTTAGGGTATGTCGGTTAGATAACTATTTCCTATAGTTTCAGTATCAGTCTCTGTAAAAGAACTTAGATAGTTTTTCAGGATATCAGGACTATCAGATACAGTATGGAACTCAGCTAGTTCCATCAGATTTAGGACTGTCAGATACAGTCATTCATGCTATCAGTTATCAAAACTCATGTTATCAGATATATCAGTGATCAGAATTCAGTTATCATTCATGATATGTTATCAATAAATACATGTCATCAGTATTCATACTCTGTAGTCATTTTATCACGAGCTCAGTTTTAGGACTGTTATATACGGTCTATCAAATCAGTTCTTCATTATCATAACTATCAAAAGTGATTATTCTTTTATCAGTAATATAGTATCAGTCTCCCAGTATTCAGTAATACAGTATCAGTTCCTCACTTATTAGTGAATTACATATTAATATCAGTAAACTTAGTCATTCAGTATATCAATATGAGTAAACTCAGTCATTCAGTATCTCAGCATCAGTAAGCTCATGTTGTCAGTAGTCAGACTCAGTAGTCAGTATCACCATGAGTTTAGTTGCAGTTACGTATGTATGTATGTATGTATTCTCACGTTTATATCATTCAGCATTGTTCATGCATATAAAATCCTTTGCATTTAGACTACCTTACTCGTATACTTAGTACATTCAGTCGTACTGATGCATTCGCGCTATGGTGATTTATTTGATGCCATAGGTACAGAGGCACGAGTTTCAGAGTAGCAATAATATTGCAGATTTTAGCAGTCAGTGCTCCTCTAAATTCGAGGATAATATTATTATTACTTTATTATAGTGTTTCAAATAAGTTTTTCAGTTCATGGAGTTAGTTGGAGAAATGTTCCTTCAACTCCTTATTTAGTTCAGTTAGAGGCTTTTAGACTAGATGTTAGATTAGATGTTCAGACTTCGGTATTTATGTTACTTTTTGGTATTGTTATCCCATGTTTTTCAGATATGTATCAGTATTGAACCTTATGGACTTATAGTTTATGTTTCTGCATATTTTATGAGATATTATGCAGTTTACAGGTACAGATATCAGTCATGGGTAGCTTGTGGTCCTTCGGGGTCATGAGCATCATGTAGCATTTTGGTTCAGAAAATCGGGGCTTTACAAACTTGGTATCAGAGCTTAAGGTTCAATAGAGTCCTAGGAAGTCTGAAAGAAGCATCTAGTAGAGTCTTGTACATGGGTGTGTTGCGCGCCACATTTATGTGCAGGAGGCTATGAGATGTGTTAGGAACAGTTTCCCTTCTTTCATGTCTCAATATCGTGCTATGGCAAGTTTCTCTAAGGAACCCATGTAGATTCACATCAGGCTCCCCTCATGTCAACTTTACCTTACTTTCAAGGTAACAAAAATAGTGAAGCTCAAGTCCTAAAGATAGGGCTTTCTTATACAGTCCCTGGAGACAGTTATGGGATTTGCCACATGCTCAGACAATATCCCCTCAGTTCAGTCATGTTCCAAAGTTTTAAAGATTTCATTTATGATCATGAGAACTCCTTTGTAAACTCAAATCCAATTTTTGATATGTCGTTAGATCCCTTCTCAGAATCCTATGATAGTATAGACCTAGAATTTTAAGCATGGACCCAAGAGTTTAGCAGTAGATGAGTTGGGATAGTATTATCTAGTCTGATTAGATTATGTATTCATGGGGATAGTTGTACCAACATAAATTAGTAGGTTTGAACAGTGCTAGCAGGCGAGCAAGAATTTAAGTTTATTGACTTGAAATTAAGCATGAAGGTGTGAATGTAATATTAGCAGTATATGAGGAAATAGAATTAGATGATGTGTTTAGTAAGATAAGAAGGTGTTGAACAGAATGTAGGTATGTGATAATAGATCAAGTGACCAAGTCAGTCCCTCCAACTCCATTAGTAAAGCCAGTATGTATAGAAAGCAGTAAGGGAAGACAATTCTTGACCCATCTTTATCTCAGTGCAGAGTTTTGCACCTCAGTTATCATAAAAAAATCCACTCAGGAGTTGCATGTCAACTCTATGGTCACGAACTAGACTCATGTATTTCTTTTTCCCATAAATCATATATGATTTTCGTTCCCAGTATAAGGGGTCCCGGTTTACTCTGCAGTACGAATCATGTTCCATGAGCACAATCTACTTTCACACACTTTCCATGGGATTATGTGTGCCTTCATTTCCCAGTATAAGGGGTTCAGTTCCATCTCCCTCAGTATTACGAATCATGTCCCACGAGTACAAAAACTCTAGACTCAGGTCATGCAGCTCATGACTCATGTACGCATATCATGTTTTCCAGTATACTTAGCTTCCATGACTCATGCTATGCCCCTACAGATCAGATACATTTAGACTACGTCATGTATATCCTCAGTTCAGACCTTATTGGTAAATTCAAACTATTGATATTTTATTCCTCAAGTTTCAGTCATGTGTCAAGTTTAGTTTGTATCTATTCATGTTTTAGGTCCTACTGATTTACTCCTCCAGTTAGCTCTCCTTAAGGAACAGTGTAGTGATGGGCAGTTGTTTAGATAAGAGAAGATTGTTGCATGCTTACTTTACACGAGGGTGTAGTTGTGAAGATAGGCATGAATGTCATGATAAATGTCCAAGTAAACGTCTAGCAAGGGGTTGTATTTAGAAGTTGGGAAAGTACAAAGTGTAAGTGTACATTTAGATCCTTGACTTATGTCAGTCCCCAGCATGTAGCCATAAAAAACTCAGTTGCCAACTCAATTATAGTTTCAGTATCCAGCACTCAGTGATCAGTGTTCAATCCTTGAATTCAGTACTTCAGTATCAGTCTAAAACTCAGTTACAGTGATAGTTCATAAATAAATATTTAGTAAAGGACTCAGATAGTCCTACAGAACCATGGCTTCAGTTACCAGTTACTTAGCCTCAGAATTCAGTACTTTTGTACTAGCTATAGGCTTAGTTATAATGTCATCTTCAGTTCAGTAACCATATTTGAAACTCAGTTCAGTTCCAGACATGCTTGACCATAGCATTCAGGTTGTCAGTACTCAGTTATCAGTGTTTCAGTACCTCAGTTTATAGAATACCTTAGATCCATGTCGTACGCTTGGTCTTGCATTCATAAATAATACAGACTTTATGAATCCATTCTCAGATACCTCATTCTACTTAGTTAGTCCTTATCTCCTATGCATAAAACTTAAAAAATCTCATCCCAGCTATTCAGACTAAGTATAGTTTAGCTTTGCAGATCCAGTATTCAGTTATCAGTTATTCAGTTAATCAGATAAGGTAGTATATTTATACACTCGTGTTTAGCTCAGTTCATGTATCATGTCTCAGTTTCAGATCCTAGCTATTCAGTCATGAATCAGTTCCTAGGTGTCTTGCACATCACCTTAATTCCCCTCAGTAGCTCATCCAAGTCAGTATTCTTTGAGGGATATAGTGTCCCAAGAGGGAGATACATCATACCCCCAAACTTTCATGACATAAACATGCTGCTCTCTTTTTTTTTGAAAAATCCAGTTTGGAGAAGAGGTACTCATAAGTTAACCCTCAAACTCCAACTTCAATCGTATGCCATGTTTTCAAGATTCAGTTCAGATCATGATATTCAGTATATCTACCACATCCCAGACTCAGTTATGTTCTCATGTTTCCGATCATGCATATGGAGTAATTAATCTCAAACTCATCGGTATTTTCAGTTCAAGGTAAAAGTTTTCCTTAAACTTACTCATTCTCATGTTCATATTTTAGTACCAAACTTGGTATTCAGTTTCATGCTGAGTTTTCAGTTTAAACTTGGTACCTTTACCATTGCATGTTCATGAGTAAGTTTAGTCATGAATTCACGCATCGAATATGTGTGATCAACTCATCAGTACTTTCAGTCATGCATTCACGTATCATGTCAGTCATATAATCATGTATCAGATATGCATGGATCCATCTTATCAGTTAAGTATCAGATATGCATTCCTGTTTGAGAAATTCAGCTCACCAGAACACTAAGTCCTACATTCATAAATCAGTTATACATGCATCAGATATGCATGTTTAGTATGATATATTCACTTCATCAGTCACGTCAGTCATGAGATCATGTTCCATTTATTCATGTTCAGTTCATGTTAAGTTGGTCTTTTCCCCTCTCAATTAGTTCCATTCAAGGAAGAATGATCCCAAGAGGGAGATATTGTAATCCCCCGCAAGTTTCTAAGCTAGGAAGTGCATAATTTTTCCTACGTATGAAACCTCCTATCCTGTGAGTAGCATTTTAGTGCATGACTTACAATGAATATCCTAGAGATAGGATATCTTGTGATGTCTTAATCATGCTCATATGAGTCACTTAGAGTGATGCAAGCTAAGAGTTTTTTGGAATCCATCAAGTCTTAGTGTTCGATTTTGCAAGGGTCATCATTGAACAAGAATAATGTGATTTATATGTGACATTTTGGCATATTTACAACCACCAAATTGTATAGAATCGAATTTTCTTTCCAACGATACCAATTTCATCAAAATCCGACACCCGAGCAAGGAGTTATGGCCTTTCAAAGTAGTACGCGTCACCTAACCAATCACACATGGCCACTGGAAAGCATAGGTGATATCATATGCGGTGCCTATGTAAAGCATAGGCGATATAATATGAGGAGCCTATGTAAATCATAGGCGATATCATATGTGGCGCCTATGTAAATATAGGCGATATCATATGCGGCGCCTATTATGATTTCAGCCACAAAAACACTTAGTTTTTGAGTTATTTTGAGGTTAGTTAAGTCTTTTAACACTCCTTACATGTCCCTAAACCTAACCTCAAGAGATTTATATCTTCTAAACACATTAAAACCCTATTAACATCTCAAAGTTCATTATCCAAGAGCACCATAGGAGAAAAACAACTAGGGTTGCACAATCAAGCTTGAAGATCAAATTTTAAGGAAATTCCTCCGTCAATCATCAAGAACCTCCCTTCCAAGGTATGCGTAGTGTTCATCCACGGATTTCTTTTGTTCGTGGAGTTCAAGAATCAATTTTTAAAATATAAAATCTTGGTCGGTTGTGGTGATATGATCATACCCATGTTGATGCTTGTTTGTTTTGCTATATAATAGTATCGTGACTGTATATCTCATAAAAGTAATGTTGTTAGTTGAAAAACATGATCTTTAGATAGATTGATAGAATGCAAGTATGAAATCCACCTATGCCTTAAAGAATGCATTCAAGGTGTTCGATAAAATGCCTAGTATGTTAGAACTTCATATTTACATGATTTCATGATATCTAACTAACAAGTTCATGTTAGCCATACACTCCAATATGAATTTCCATACAAATTATGTGTTGTTATTGTTGTGGTATAAAGCATGTATGATAATGGAGATATAAATTATGTACACAAAATATATCCATGCTTTTCCTATCATGTTTGAAATGTTGAATAAATACATGAAGTATACTATCCCCTGCTTATGATATTGTGAATTGTGGACTCAAATCTTGTGATCAAGTTATGTCATGTGTGTCAGTTTCCTCCTATCGAGTCCTGGGGGTATTCGTACCCGAAAACTATAGTTGTGTGCCTAGATCCATGTCATGTTTCACGATATCCGAACTCAAGATATGATTCCATAGACTTCAATCAGTCTCAAAACTCAGGAAAACTCATGTAAAGGCAGTATCAGTTCAGTTTTACTCAGTACTCAATAATCTATGTAATCTCAGTAATATTCCGTCAGTCTATGGAATTCAGTAAATCTCACTATTAGTACTATTTAGTTCAGTATTCAGTTCAGACATCAGTAAACTCAGTCAGCTAACAGAACTTGGTAGCATTTAGTCAGTTAACAGAATTCAGTAGTGTTCCGCTAATCATCAAAACTCAATAAACTCAGTGTATGTTCAGTTAAGTTAAACATAACAATCAGTAATAGTTCAGTTAATTCTAGTACGAACTAGGAAATTAGTTCAGTATAATCAGTTCAGTGTCATTTAGTTGGGAGTAGGATTCATACCCGAGCGAACCCGAGGATGGGAACTCACTTGCCAGTAGAGGGTGTGATTCTTAGAAGCAGTCCTTGCGTTCCAGAACTATGTATCCAGCATAGGTTGAGACATCTTAACCTGTCAGATTAGGGTTGATGAGGTGGTTTATACTGTCAGTTTAGGGTTCCCACCGTTCTCATTGAGTACCTGCCAGATGAGGGTCACTCATAGCTTGTATTTATCAGTGGCGCGGTATTGACAACCTTCCAATTAGGACAGAGATTGGACCCTAGCTTAGCTATTATAGCGTATTTGGGGCATGTCGGTTAGATAAGTACTTCCCACAGTTTCAGTATCAATCTCAGTAAAAGAACTCAGATAGTTCTTCAGGATATCAAGACTTTCAGATACAGTATGAAACTCAGCTAGTTCCATCAGATTTAGGACTATTAGATACAGTCATTCATGCTATCAGTTATCAGAACTCATGTTATCAGATATATCAGTTATCAGAATTCAGTTATCATTCATGATATGATATCAGTAAATACATGTCATCAGTATTCATACTCAGTAGTCATGTTATCGCGAGCTTAGTTTCATGACTGTTATATACAGTCAATCAAATCAGTTCTTCATAATCAAAACTATCAGAAACAAGCATTCCTTTATCTGTAATATAGTATCAGTCTCCCAGTATTCAGTAATACAGTATCAGTTCCTCACTTATTAGTAAATTACATATCAATATCAGTAAACTCAGTCATTCAATATATCAATATCAGTAAATTCAGTCATTTAGTATCTCAGTATCAGTAAGCTCATGTTGTCAGTATTCAGACTTAGTAGTCAGTATCACTACG
Organism: Capsicum pubescens; assembly: GCA_030864215.1. Classification (NCBI taxonomy): domain Eukaryota; kingdom Viridiplantae; phylum Streptophyta; class Magnoliopsida; order Solanales; family Solanaceae; genus Capsicum; species Capsicum pubescens. The sequence continues at coordinate 275,010,089 of CM061540.1, read as the reverse complement.
AGTTTAGTTGTAGTTACGTATGTATGTATGTATGTATTCTCATGTTTATATCAGTCAGCATTATTCATGCATATAAAACCCTTTGCATTTAGCCTATCTCACTCTTATACTCAGTACATTCAGTCGTATCGATGCATTCGCGCTATGGTATTTTATTTGATGCCATAGGTACAGAGGCACGAGTTTCAGAGTAGTAGTAGCATTGCAGATTTCAGCAGTCAGTGCTCCTCTTCATTCAAGGACAATATTATTATTACTTTATTACAGTATTTCAAATTAGTTTTTTCAGTTTATGGAGTTAGTTAGAGACATGTTCCTTCAACTCCTTATTCAGTTCAGTTAGAGGCTTTCAGACTAGATGTCAGATTAGATGCTCAGACTTCGATATTTATGTTCCTTTTTGGTATTGTTATACCATGTTTTTCAGATATGTATCATTATTTAATCTCTTGGCCTTACAGTTCATGTTTTCGCATATTTTATGAGATATTATGCACTTTACAGGTATAGATATCAGTCATGGGTTACCTTGTGGTCCTTCGGGGTCATAAGCATCGTGTAGCATTTCGGTTCAAAAAATTGGGGAATTACAATATTTCTATTATTATAAGATTCAGGCTCAGTAGTAGGAAGACAGGGTTAGCTTAAGGCTACTCGTAGTCTTGAGCACCATGTAATATCTCGTGATCAAATTTTGGGGCGTTACAAACTTGGTATCAGAGCCTAAGGTTTTTAAGAGTCCTGGGGAGTCAGACAAGCCGCGTTACATAGATTCTCGGTCATGGATATGAAGCGCACCACATTTATGAACAAGAGGTTATGGAACATTCTTAGGAAATCATCTATTTCTTTCATGATCTATCGTGCTTACAGTAATTCTATTTGTTTTTAACTCGCGCTTTTACGTGACAGTTGAAAATGCCTCTTCGTCAAGAAAATGCTCTCAAAAATGATAAGAAGCCACCTCAGCCCCCTGATATTTTGAATGAGAATGTGTCATATACAGAGTTTTGGGCTGCCTTTCAGGCTCTAGCCCAAGCTGCTACAGCTAATATTCAGGGAAACCATCAGGATGCATTCCCACCTCATAAAGATGGAGACGTAGCCGCAGCCAGAATTCTGGATTTTAAGAAAATAAACCCTCCATATTTCTTTGGGTCGAAGGCAGGTGAGGACCCATAGTTGTATCTTGATAGGGTGAAGAAGATCACCCGAATTATGCATGTTTCTGAAGACGAGAGTGTAGAATTGGCATCCTATAGGCTGAAGGATGTTACATATGACTGGGTAGTGATGTGGAAGAAGAGTAGAGGGGAGAATGCTTCTCCTATGACTTGGAAGATTTTTTGGGATGCATTTCTATATTAGTTCTTCCCACGTGAGATGATGGAAGCTGAGATAGAAGAATTCATAAACTTAAGGCAGGGCTCAATGACAGTGAAAGAGTATTGCCTCAATTTTAGCCAGTTGTCTAAGTATGCCCCTGATCAGATGGCTGACCCTAGGTCAAGAATGAGTAAGTTCTTAACCGGAGTGTCTAGATTGATGGTCAAAGAGTACATGACTACCATTCTTATTGGAGACATGGATCTTGTTGGATTAATGATGCATGCTCAACAGATTTGTAAGACCCCATAAAATTCCCTCATAGAATGAGCCTTAGGGAATGTTAAGTAAGGCATAATTCTGTCCCTAAAAGATTGAGATGTAACTTCCTAAGTGAGTATCACGTTAACCATATAGAATTTTCCTAATTTCAACTTTTTATCACATGGGAAATTTGATATGATTTCCGTCGATATAAGATTCGCCCAAATACGATACCCAGGCAAAAAGTTATGGCTAATTTAAGTCCTAGTCATAAAACAACGTCATTTTCATTCTTGGTGCATCGTGGAGAGGGTCTATTTGACACTTGTCAAATTCTAGTGGAACTCTGCGATAGTGGCGCATCGCGGGGGACCCCAATTTTCAAAAAGTTAATTTCAAGTGGGCTAGCGTGATTGTGATGGGTCGCGCTGAAGTTCCAGGTCCCAACTAGTGGGACAACGATATGTACCTACATCGCGGTGACTCCCAGATTCCCATTTATCAATTTCCAGTTAGCCACCGCGATAGTGGCGCGTAGCGGTGGCCTATACAATCGGGTTCCCAATTCAATTTTTCATCTTCGTACAGAAGTCAAAAAGGGAACTTTGGACTTTTTCCAAGCCTCTTAAACCATGCAAATATCAGAATTTAGGGCCACTACAAGCATTATATGAGATTTTCTCACTATTTCCCTCAACCAAAAACCCTAAGTATCTAGATCCTCTTCTAAAAATCTCAAGGATTCACCATAGATTTTCTAAATTGAGTCAAGATTCAAGGTTCTCAAGTCAAGGGCTTCAAGAACCCACATTCAAGAGTATGAATAGAGTCCCAAAACAGAGTGTTCATCCAAAGCTTCTAATTCAAGGTATATGGGGTTTGAACAAGAACACTCATTTCGTTCTTGTGCCCAAATTGTTGATTTTTATTAAAGAATTTCATATTCTTGCAACTGGTTTGTACCCAAATTACTTTATTTTGAGATTATGAGATTACAAGTTGTTCAAGTCTTGATTTGCATGATTATTTCACTATTTTTTAAATGAGTTGAGAAATTATCCTATGAGTTACACATCCTTGTATCGATTTGATGTTTCCAAGATTGATGTCTTGATTTAAGCTTTATTATGAAACTGAGATTATTTGAGCATGAGTATAAGTTTTAAATCAAGTATGAGTTTTGATGTTTCTTGAAGAGTATGTTGTTGAGTATGATTCAATCAACGAGTACTTTGATTTGAAAGGAAGATTATTTTTTAGCCTGAGTTAAGACAGGAATCCACATTATTCAGGCTTTATGATTTAAAGCTAAAATAATTATAATTTGGTTTTCACTATAGACCCTTGAGTTTTTTTTAGGTGGATTTCCTAAGAGTTCTGAGCTGAGTATGTGAGTAGTATTTAGCACAGAGTTGGGTATGATTCAGAGGTCTCATACCCCAGAACTACATGCCATCATAAGACTGAGATTTATGGGCCCTAGGCTGAGATAGTGATCACTTAGTTGAGGTTATACTCACTGGCAAGAGTATGACACCTCTTCCCAACGTGAGGTTTCTTCCTTAGGAGGACAAGACATTGGACTCCATGTAGCTCATATGGTTTATGTCAGTTAGAAGAAACTACTGTGTGTCCAAAGTTATGTAATTCCAAGAGTCACAGAGTTCCAATGTCTTAAAGTTTCAAAGAGTCCTGAGTCCTTAAGTTTCAAAGAAGTTTTACTCTCCATGAGATAAAAGTATGAGTTTAAAAGCATTGTTTAAAGTACCTTTAACCTTTAAGTATTGAGAATAAGAGGAGGGTGGAGATCTTTAAAAGTCAAGTATAATAACTCATGAGATTTGTGTTACATGCGTCATTATACATGATTTATGAGCTTTACATTTTGACTTATTCAAGCTATGTAAATCATTCCTAATTGAATGCTTGATTTGATGAAAGAGTACTGATATTTTTTTATGTCAATTCATACACCCTTATATACTCAGTACATTCCCAAGTTCTGATCCACATATACGTCTATGTGCTACATTGTCTTATAATGTAGGTTCAGGTGCTTAGTCCCAGCCTCGTTAGTAATTTCCAAGTACCTATGTATACATCTCAATAGTGGTGAGTCCTCATGGTTTGAGGACCTATCTTCATACATTTCAATACTTTAGTAGATATATTATGGCTTTCAGTTCAGTTTGAGTCAATTGGGGACCTGTCCCAATGGCTCTCTAGTTCATGGAGTAGTTGAGGCTTTGTCAGACTAGTTATTAGATTGTTAGTATGTTGAGATTTCCAGTATTGTGGTCGTTTGGACCAAATATTTTCTTCGTATTTCCTATCATTTGATATGACAGTATTAGTGTTTCATTTATTTCATCTCGAAGTAAGTTATTATATGTATTAACAGGCTCAAAGGGTTAGCTTGGGGATACTTGTAGCCTTAAATACCGTGTGACGTCCCGGGACCCATTTTCAGGGCGTTACAAACTTGGTATCAAAGCCTAAGGTTTAAGGTGTCCTAGGGAGTCTAACAATCCATCGAGGGAACCACCCACAGTGACAGGGTCGTCCGTCTATTCTTGGACCATCATCAGCTAGTGCTCCCGCACCTAGAGGTAGGCAGGAGCAGGAGAATAGACCTTCTATGTCTAGACCCCAGAACATTGTGAGTAACAGACCTCGTGGTCCTCCATGTACTAAGTGTGGTAGGGACCATCCCGGTGAGTTCTTAGCTTATTAGAGGGGTTGTTTTGGTTATGGTAAGCTGGGCCACAAACTTAGAAATTGTCCGTATGCTAGGCAGGGAAACAGAGATGTTCGACCTCAGACACAGACTACTAGTGCACCAGCTCCTGTAGCCCGTCCCGCCCTTGCTCAGGGCACTTCATATAGCACTACTGGCGATCAGTGCCAGAATAGATTCTATACCTTACTATCCCATCAAGAGAAGGAGGACTCTCCCGATGTTATTACTGGTATGCTCCATGTATTTTGCTTTGATGTTTTTGTGTTGTTGGACCCTGGGTCATGTTTCTCTTATGCGACCCTATTAGTAGCTGTGAATTTTAAAATGAGCCCTGAGAAGATTCCTGAGCCTTTCCTAGTTTCCACTCTAGTAAGAGAGTCGGTTAGTGCTAAGAAAGTGTATAAAGATTGTCCTGTTACTGTTATTCATAGAGTCATATTTGCTGACTTGATAGAATTGGACATGGTGGATTTTGACCTTATTCTGGGTATGGACTGGCTTCATTTTTGTTATGCGTCTATAAATTGGCATACCCATGTAGTCAAGTTTCAGTTTCCTGATGAACCAGTTTTTGAGTGGTCTGGGAGTTCAGTATCTCCCAAGAGTCATTTCATCTCCTATCTCAAAGCCAGAAAGCTTATATCTAAAGGTTACATCTATCACCTAGTTAGAGTAAAAAACACTAAGTCCGAGGCTCTAACTATTCAGTCAGTCAACAATGTTAATGAGTTTCTTGATATTTTTCCGGAAGATCTCCCAGAGGTACTTCCCGATAGAGAGAAAGAATTCAGGATTGACCTTCTTCCCGACATTGAGCCTATTTCTATTTTGCCATACCGTATGGCACCTGTAGAGCTTGAGGAGTGGAAGGAGCAACTCAAAGATCTTTTAGATAAATATTTCATAAGGCCCAGTGTCTCTCCTTGGGGTATACCTGTCCTGTTCATATGAAAGAAGGATGGTTCTTTGCGTATGTGCATTAACTATCGTTAGTTTAATAAGGTCACAGTAAAAAATAAGTACCTCTTCTGAGAATTGATGACCTGTTTGACCAGTTGCAAGGTGCAAGTTGTTTCTCCAAGATAGACCTTAGATCCGGCTATCATCAGCTTAAAGTGAGTAAATGTGATATTCCAAAGACAGCCTTCCTAACCCGTTATGGTCACTTTGAGTTTCTAGTCATGTCTTTTGGGCTAACCAATACCCCGGCGGCCTTTATGGAACTCATGAATTGAGTATCCAAGCAATATCTTGATATGTTTGACATTGTTTTCATAGATGATATCCCTGTTTTCTCCCGTACTGAGAACGACCATGCAGATCATCTTAGAATTGTCTTGCAAACTCTTAGAGATCACCAATTGTTCACCAAATTCAACAAGTATGAATTATGGCTAAGATCAGTAGCCTTTTTGGGTCATATTATTTCAGCCAAAGGCATTAGAGTTAATCCCCAAAAGATAGAAATTGTAAGAAATTGGCCTAGACCTATTTCCCCATCTAACATTAGAAGTTTCTTGGGTCTAGCTAGCTACTACCGTTGTTTTGTTGAAGTTTTCTCTTCTATTGTGTCTCCCATGACCCGGTTGATCCAAAAAAAAAGTTAAGTTACAGTGGTTAGATTCCTGTGAGAAGATTTTTCAGGAGTTGAAGACTCGACTTAATTCAGCCCCTATGTTGACTTTGTTTGGGTTGTCTGTTAATGCAAAAAGGTAAGGTTATAGCCTATGCCTCTAGACAGTTGAAGCCACATGAAAAAAACTACCCAATCCATGATCTTGAGTTAGCTATTGTGGTCTTTGCTTTGAAAATATAGAGACACTATCTTTATGGTGTTCATGTTGATGTCTTTACTGATCATAAAAGTCTGCAATATGTGTTTACCCAAAGGGAGTTGAATCTAAGGCAGAGGAGATGGTTAGAGTTGTTAAAATACTATGATATGAGTGTGTTGTATCACTTAGGCAAGGATAATATAGTGGCAGATGCCTTTAGAAAATTGTCCATGGATAGTGTTACTCATATTGATGAAGGTAAAAAAGAGTTAGCTCGTGATGTGCATTTTCTGGCTAGATTGGGTGTTAGGTTGCTTGATTCCTCTGAGGGAAGTACTTTGGTGCAAAGTAGCTCCGAATCCTCTTTAGGTTTGGAAGTGAAAGAAAAGCAAGACTTAGATGACAGTTTGGTTAGACTGAAGGGGTTAGTTAAGGACCAAAAGGTAGAGGTTTTCTCCTAAGGGGGAGATGGTGTGCTGAGATTGCAGGGTAGATTGTGTGTTTCATGTGTTGATGATCTGAGGTAGAGGATTATGGCTGAGGCACATGGATCGCGGTATTCTATTCATCCCAGCACTACCAAGATGTACTGCGACTTGTAGGAAATCTATTAGTGGGGTGGTATAAAGATGGATATTACTGAGTTTGTAGCAAAGTGTGCAATGTGACAACAGGTTAAGGTAGGACATCAAAGACCTGGTGGTGTGATGCAAAAGTTTGGTATACCCACTTGGAAGTGGGAAGAGGTGAATATGGACTTCGTGACTGGTTTACCTCTTTCACGTCGTCATCATGATTCTATTTGGGTTGTTGTAGACAGTCTGACTAAGTCCGTGCATTTTTTTCCCATGTCTACATCTTATACAACTGAGGATTATGCTAGATTGTATATTCAAAAGTTGGTCAGGTTGCATGGAGTTCCCTTGTCTATCATCTCAGATAAGGGTACTCAGTTCAACTCTCAGTTTTGGAGAACATTTCAGAAGGGTCTTGGTACCCAAGTTCATTTGAGTTTCGCATTTCATCCGCAGAAAGATGGTCAAGCTGAGAGGACCATTCAGACTCTAGAAGATATGTTGAGGGCATGTGCACTCAATTTCAATGGTAGTTTGGATGATCATTTGCCACTGATCAAGTTTGCATATAACAATAGTTATCATGCTAGCAACAGGATGGCACCATTTGAGGATTTGAATGGTAGAAGATGTAGATCCCCCATAGGTTGGTTTGAAGTGGGTGAGGCTGCTGTGATTGGGCCTCATACAGTATTTTAGGGTATGGAGAAGGTGAAATTGATTAGAGAAAGATTGAAGACAGCTCAGAGTCATCAAAAGTCATATGCTGATGTGAGGAGAAGGGATCTTGTGTTTGAGGTGGGTGATTTGGTGTACTTTAAGATTTCACCCATGAAAGGGGTGAAAAGGTTTGGGAAAAAGGGGAAGCTTAGTCCCTGTTATGTTGGCCCCTATAGATTCTTGAGCCGTATTGGTAAAGTAGCCTATGAAGTTGAGTTTCCCATAGAGTTGTCATTCGTTCATCCTATTTTTCATGTGTCCATGCTTAAAAAGCATATTGGTGATTCCTTTGTAGTAGATCCTTCAGAGAGTGCTGATATTTAGAATAGTCTTTCATTTGATGAGATTCCTGTTGAGATTCTAGATTTTCAGATCCGTAGATGGAGGAACAAAGAGGTTCCCTTGGTCAAATTTTTGTGGAAGAACCAGTCAGTTGAGGGCGCTACTTGGAAGGCAGAAACAGACATACGAGCCAAGTACCCTCACCTCTTTTCTGCAAGTTCAGATCAAGCCGAAGGTAATATTCTTCCTTAATTCATCCCTTCTAATCTAAAGTTTAGCTATGCCTCTACCATTATTAAGTTCATGCATTCTCTAAAGTTTTCAAGAGTTTAGAAAGACATAGAGGCCATTTAGAAAATTTCTTCAGCTATGTATGCTCAGTTTTTGTTGTGTTCTTAGTCTAACTAGTGACATTCGAGGATGAATGTTTCCACGGGGGAGATATTGTAAGACCCCGCAAAATTCTCTCCAATAATAAGCCTTAGGGCATGTCAAGTGAGGCGTAATTCTGGACCTAAAAGATTAAGAAGTGACTTCCTAAGTGAGTATCGTCTTAACCATAAAGAATTTCCCTAATTTTGACTTTTTATCAAATGGGAAATTTGATAAGATTTCCGTCGATATTAGATTCGCCCAAATCCGATACCCGGGAAAAATTTTATGGCTAATTTAAGTCTTAGTCGTAAAACAACGTCATTTTAGTGCTTGGCGCATCACGGAGAGGGTCTATTTGACAATTGTTAAATTCCAGTGGAACTCCGCGATAGACGGACATCGCGGAGGACCCCAATTTCCCAATTGTCAATTTTTAGTTGCCTAGCGCAATTGTGACTCGTCGCGCTGAAGTACCAAGTCCCAACCAGTAGGACAATGCGATGGCTCTGTGTCGTGGTGACTCCCAAATTCCCATTTGTCAATTTCCATTGAGCCACTGCGATAGTGGTGCGTTGCGGTGGCCTATAAAATTGGGTTCCCATTTTAATTTTCTAGCTTCGTACAGAAGTCAAAAAGGGCACTTTGGACTTTTTCCAAGCCTCTTAAACCGTGCAAACATTAGAATTTAGGGAAACTACAAGCATCATATGAGATTTTCTCACAATTTCCCTCAACCAAAAACCCTAAGTATCTAGATCCTCTTCGAAAAATCTCAAGGATTCACCATAGATTTTTTAAATTGAGTTAAGATTCAAGGTTCTCAAGTCAAGGGCTTCAAGAACCCACATTCAAGAGTATGAATAGAGTCCCAAAAGTGAGAGGTCATCCAAAGCTTCTAATTCAAGGTATGTGGGGTCTGAACAAGAATACTTCTTTCATTCTTATGCCCAAATTGTTGATTTTTATTAAAGAATTTCATATTCTTGCAAGTGGGTTTATACCCAAATTACTTTATTTTGAGATTATGAGATTACGAGAAGTTCAAGTCTTGATTTGCATGATTATTTCACTATTTTATGACATGAGTTGAGAATTTATGCTATGAGTTGCACATCCTTGTATCGATTTGATGTTTCCAAGATTGGTCTCATGATTTAAGCTTTATTATGAAACTGAGATTATTTGAGCATGAGTATAAGTTTTAAATCAAGTATGAGTTTTGATGTTTCTTGAAGAGTATGTTTTTAAGTATGGTTCAATCAATGCGTACTTAGATTTTAAAATAAGATTGTGTTTTAGCCTGAGTTAAGACAGGAATCCACATTATTTAGTATTTATGATTTAAAACTAATAGAATTATAATTTGGTCTTTACTATAGACACTTGAGTTATTTTGAGGTGGATTTCCTAAGATTTCTGAGCTGAGTATGGGAGTAGTATTTATCACTAAGTTGGGTATGATTTCGAGGTCTCATACCCTAGAACTATGTGCTATCGTAGGACTAAGATTTATGGGCCCGAGATCGAGATAGTGATCATTGAGTTGAGGTTATACTCCCTGGTAAGAGTATGACGCCTCTCCCCAATGTGAGGTTTCTTCCTTAGAAGGACAAGACGTTGGACTCCATATATCTCACATGGTTTATTTCAGTTAGAAAAGACTCCTGAGTGTCCAATGTTATGTAATTACAAGAGTCACAGAGTTCCCAAGTCTTAAAGTTTCGAAAGTCCTGAGTCCTTGAGTATCGAAGAAGTTTTACTCTCCATGATATACAAGTCTGAGTTTGAAAACATTGTTTAAAGTCCCTTTAACCTTCGAATATTAAGAATAAGAGGATAGTAGAGATTTTTAAAAGAGTATAATGACTCACGAGATATGTGTTACGTTCTTCATTATACATAATTTATGAGCTTTACATTTTTAGACTTATTCAAGCTATGTGAGTCCTTCCTAATTGCATGCATGATTTGATTAAAGAGTACTAATATTATTTTGTGTAAATGCATACACCCCCATATACTCAGTACATTCCCAAGTGTTGATCCACATATACGTCTATGTGCTACATTGTCTTATAATGTAGGTTCAGGTGCTCAGTCCCAGCCTCGTGAGTGATTTGCAAGTACCTTTGACTATATCTCCACAGTAGTGAGTCCTCATGGTTCGAGGACCTATCTTCAGACATTTTAGTTTGAGTCAGTTGGGGACCTTTCCCAATGGCTCTTTAGTTCATGGAGTAGTAGAGGCTTTGTCAGACTAGTTAACAGATTATTAGTATGTTGAGATTTCCAGTATTGTGGTTGTTTGGACCAAATATTTTCTTTGTATTTCCTATCATTTGATATGACATCATCAGGGTTTCATTTATTTTATCTCGAAGTAAGCTATTATATATAGTAATAGGCTTTAAGGGTTAGCTTAGGGATACTGTTTCCTTAAGCACTATGTGACGTCCTAGGACTCATTTTTGGGGCGATACAAGATTGAGGTAGAGAAGTTGAAGTAAAGTGAGAGGGGAAATAAGAAGGCTAGAACAGGGTAGTTTGATTATGGTTAGAATGGGCCTGGATGAGGAAATTGTTTACAGTTTCTGAATCCTTCATCTATGCAAGCACCATCTTTAGCTAGTGCTCCCACTCCCAGAGGTAGATAGGACCAGTGGGGTAAGTCTTCTATGTCTAAATCCCAAAGTAGTGTGGATGGTAGGTCCAATTATCCTACGTACACTATGTGTGGTAAAAATTATTCTAGTGAGTGTGTGGCTGGTAAGAGAGGTTTTTTGGATGTGGTAAATTGGGTCACAACATTAGATATTGTCCGCATGTTAAGAAAGGAAACAGAGATGACCATCCCCAGACTCAGGCTACTATTGCACCAGCTTCTTTAGGTTACCCATCTCCTCCTTCAAGCACAAAATCCAGTACCGGTGGTGGTCAGCGCCAGAATCGGTTCTATGATTTACCATCCCGCTAGAAGCAGGAAGATTCACCAGATGTGGTTGCGGGTATCCTTCGTGTCTTTCATCTTGATGTTTATGTGTTGCTAGACCCTAGGTCAAGTGTCAATTATGTGACCCAATTAGATGCAGTAAATTTTGAGATAAGTTCTGAAAAGATCCTTGTGCCTTTCTTGGTTTCTACTCCAATAGGTGAGTTAGTTGTAGCTAAACAAATCTATAAAAAGTTTCCTGTCACTGTCCTTCATAAAGTCATGTTAGCAGACCTAATAGAGTTAGATATGGTTGAATTTGACCTTATTCTTGGTATGGATTGGCTTCATTCCTGTTATACATCTATAGATTGTTTCACCCGTGTGGTGTAATTTCAGTTTCGCGACGAGCCAGTCTTTGAGTGGTCAGGTAATTCAGTATCTCCCAAAATCCATTTCATATCCTATCTTAAAGCCAGAAATTTGATTTCTAAAGGATGTATCTATCATCTCATTTGAGTTAAGGACACTAAGTCTAAGACTCCAACAATTAAGTTAGTCAGTGTAGTTAATGCGTTTCTTGATGTCTTTCCTAAAGATTTGCCAGAGGTACCTCCTGATAGGGAAATAGTATTCGGTATTGACCTTCGTCCCGATACTCAGCCTATTTCTATCCCTAAATATTGAATGGTTCCCGCAGAGCTTAAGGAGTTGAAAGAGCAACTCAAAGATCTACTAGATAAAGGTTTCATAAGGCCTAGTGTTTCTCCATGGGGTGCTCCCATCCTATTCATGCAAAAGAAAGATAGTTCTTTGCAAAGTGCATTGATTATCGTCAGCTAAATAAGGTTACAGTCAAGAATAAATATCCCCTTCCGAGAATTGATGCCTTATTTAATCAACTCCAAGGTGCAAGTTATTTCTCAAAGATAGACCTTAGTTCCGTCTATCATCAACTTAAAGTAAGGGAATGTGATATTTCAAACAAAGCTTTCAGAACCCGTTATGGTCATTTTGAGTTTCTAGTCATGTCCTTCGGATTAACCAATGCCCCAGCAGCCTTTATGGACTTGATGAATAGAGTGCTCAAAAAGTAAATGGACATGTTTGTCATAGTCTTTATAGATGATATATTTGTCTACTCTCGTAGTAAGGATGATGCAGACTATCTCTAAATTGTGTTGCAAACTCTTAGAGATCACCAATTGTTCTCCAAATTCAGAAAGTGTGACTACGAGTGAATATCGAAAAAATAGGGTTTAGAACATGTGTTTATCCATGTGTTCTTTTATTTATATTGTAGGAAAATAGGGTTAGAGTGATTAGAATAAGATTATAAGAGAATTCTCAAAAAAGTGAAGTCACTTCCCGGACTACGAGCCATTAAGTGACTATACGACTCGTAGCCCAAGTCTTCAGGAGAATAGTGAAAAGCCTGAGAGAAAGAATTAAGTTGAAGCTAGCTATGAATCTTAGGTATTGACTATGAGTCATAGGAAGAAATCTTTCTGAGCAAACATGGAGAAAGGTTCTGAGAGTTTACAAGTTGGAGCCTAGTGTAGACAAAACTAACTACAAGTTATACGTTAGGATACGACTCGTAGTGCTAACCGTTCTAAGCACGATGAGAAAATATATAAAAGATGAAAATTTACTGGTGAGATAATGTGTCCAGTATACAAATCATAGGGAGAGACCATGAGTCATCAACACTAAAGACAGAAAGCAATAAATGAAGCTGACAATGAGTCGTCGACAGTCCATAACACTCGTTGCCTGAGGCGTAGCCACTGCCGACCTTATTTTTGTATTTTTTTTAGTTAGGATTTTTATGTTATTTTATAAAACTACAAATACTTACTCATTATATTCATAACTCTATATTGGTTCTACGATTTGACTTTTGATCATGGAATCCATTGTTCTTGGTTTTTATAGTTATTTAATAATTTGAGATTCTGGGTTTTGTTCTTTAATTATTGTGGGACTATTCTTATGCTTTATTTTATGAATAATATGGATTTTATTGCAAACATGAGTGGCTAAATCACTTAACTAAGGTCGTGGGAACCCTGGAAGATAACGAAGTAGAGGAAGTGCAAGGTTTTTCTATATAAGTGTCTATGCATGAATTATAATCATCTTCGATTTATTTTCTATCTTATGTAATGCCCCAAAAGTACCCATGGATGTCACACGATGCTCAAGAATATTAATAGACCCAAGCTAACCCATGACATCTATTCAGGTTGAAACTCACATGGCAAGTGAAATAGCTGGTATAGGAAAATGAAGATAAACCATTCCATATCTTAATATAAATCTTCAAAGTCAGAAAACCTTAAACAAACTTTTTGAACTTAGAAAATACACAGTCTGACAAGCCTCAACTGCTAACTAGAGAGCTACTAGGAAAGACCTCAACTGACTCAAAATTTAAACGGAAACCAAATATCTAAAACAATATTCAATCATAAACATAAATCTGATAAGCTGGGTCGTCGAACTATGAGGACTCACCAAAAGTTGGGATTCAAGTAATGATGCCCGTAGTCAATCGCATTGCTAAAAACGAGCACCAGAACCTACATTATAAGATAATGTAGCACATATACATATTTTTGGGTCAGTACTTCTAGAATGTACTAAGTATGTGGGGGTGAATGCATATGTAAAACTAGAACTGAAAATATATGTGCACTTTAAATGATGTATGCTAAGTGTAAATAACTCACCTTGAACTTGAGTATAAACAAAAATTGCGAGATGATAAAACATGGATAATGAAGCATAAGAGTAAGCTTAGTAAGCCATAACACTTAGTTTCTAAAATCTTTATTGTTGGTCTTTCTTATGGGAGATTCTTCTAAACGACATTAACCATGTTAGCTACCATGGAGTCTAACGTCTTACCTACGTTGGGGAGAGCTATTCTACCTTTGTCAAAAGAATAGATCCTTAACTTAAGTGATCACTATACTTCATCCATACTGGTAAAAAGATTAACCTATGACAGATCATAGTTTATAGAAATTTAGGATACGTTCATCTGCATTCCCTTCTCGGTGCTAAATACTACTCCCAAGTTATATATATGCTCATACTTAAGAAATCCACTTTAAAATAGCATAAGGGTTTATAAAATGAAAGCCGGTTATACTTCTCTTTACTTTTAATCATAATCAAGATGAACAGTCGTCGATTTCATGTATTATCTTTAAATCAAAAATCAAACTTTTCTTTAAATCATGTTATAGAACATATCAATGGATCTTAAAAGCATAAACTTCTTGTAAACTCAATACTTGTATTTAGGACTTTGAATTTATGCCTTATTTTATAGATATTCATAGCAAATCATTATGCTCAATTATATCCTTGAAATATTTCAATAACCTCCCACTAAAGAAAATGAATTTCAAATAACAATATAAATTTTACAAGTCAAAACTTGAATATATGTAAACCTTGATATACTTAAAGCTTTCTATCATATGGTAATGTTATACTTCAAAAATAAAGTTATTTGGGTATTAACCCTAATTAAAAACAAGTAAATTCACTCTTAAAATCAAGTTTTTTGGGGCACAAGGACGAAAGAATAACCTTGCTCATAAACCCCACATACCTAGAATTGCTTGACTTTTGAAGAAAGCATGAACTTTGAGACTTGAAAGATGACTTGGTGAGAGAAACCCTAATATTGATTATCTTGAAGATGGGAGGAGGAAAGTATAGTTAATTGACTAAAAGTGGAGGAAAATAATGCTCTTTTTTTTTGCTTATAAGTCGTGGGTTGGGAGTTACAAGTGGGGAAAAGACAAGAATACTCTTTTAATGAACTTTACAAAAATTAATTGCCAGTCTATACGAGTCAACCATATAAGTCGTATGGTGATGGTATGAGTTAGCCTAATAACTCGTAATCTTGGAAAAATCAAGATGGTATACACTTGTCAATGTACGAGTCTAAACCTATGACTAGTAACATCACAATATGACTTGTATGCCCCCACTCATAACTTGGACAGAATCTTAGAGAACCTATGCGACTGACCTTATGACTCATCTTCATACGAATTGTATAGTAATCTTACGAATCTAAGGGCTGAGTCATACCTAAAACAAGATGTCATCTATTTCAAAACTTTCATGTACACGACTACAATATACTACTCATATGTTGTATATACAGCTTAAGAAAATGAGTTGTATGATGCACAAAGGCTTTCAGACACAAGGTGTTACAATATCTACCCCTTGGAGACATTCATCCTCGAATGTGATTCACTTAGGATTTGGAAATAAAGGATCAACACACCTACACCGAACTTAACCAAGCTTATATATGTCACAAGGAACCAATTAGTCACAACATAAAATATGACTTAAGAATACTTAAACAAACTTAGAGAGAAATAGTCTTGGATAAAAATAACTATTTACCTTTGGTAGTTTCTGAGTTGGAAGAAAAGAGATGAGGATATTTGTCCATATTGTCTGCTTTAGATTCCCAAGTGTCCCCTTTAACCAATTGGTTTCTCCAGAGAACTTTTACTGATGCTACTTCCTTATTCCTTAGCCTTCATACTTGCCTATCAAGTATCTCCACAGGAATCTCCTCATACAATAAGCTATCTTTCACCCCAATACTCTATAGGGGAACTACTAAGGGTGGATTTCTAATGCACCTCTTAAGCATCAAAATATGTAACACTAGGTGAACCGCAGTTAACTCCGATGAAAGATTCAATTCGTAAAAAACCTCCCCTATATGCTTCATTAGCTCATACAAACCAAAAAAATATGGACTTAACTTCTCTTTCTTTCCAAATCTCATAATACCCTTTATAGGAGACACCTTTAAGAATACCCAATCGCCCACTTCAAACTTAAGCTCTCTTCTCTTTACATTAGCATACGACTTCTAAAGGCTCTGAGTAGTTTTCAGTCTCTCACTCATGAATTAACTAAACCTTTTCCATAGCTTCAAGAAAAAAGTGCTGCCCAATCAAAGCCGTTTCACAAACATCAACCATCATATTGGTGATCTACATCTGCGCTTATACGACACTTCAAATGGAGCCATCTGAATGCTAGCATGGTAACTATTATTATAAGAGACCTCAATCAAAGGTAGGTGGCCATACCGACTTTATTTAAAGTCTAAGACACACACCCTCAACATGTATTCTAATGTCTAAATTATACGTTTAGCCTAACCATCTGTCTATGAATGAAAGGTAGTACTAAGCTTAACCGTTGTACCAAGGCCCTTCTAAAAATACTACCAATATTGTGAAGTGAATTGTGTGCCTCTGTTTGAAATAATGGAAAAGGGTATCCCATGAAGCCTTACTAACTCATGGATATATGTTTTGGCATAATCTTCCGTGGTATCTGAATTCTTGACAGGTAGGAAATAAGCTTATTTAGTCATTCTATCTACTATGACCCAAATTGAATCATGTTGAAGTCTTGTATGAGGCAACCCTATGTTGAAATCTATATTCAAAATTCCCCACTTCCAAAGAGGAATGCTAATCTCCTGTGGCATACCACTCGGTCTCTGGTGTTCAACTTTAACTTGATGGAAATTTAGACACTTGTCCATAAACTCCTCTATCTCCCTCTTAATATTTTTCCACCAATAAATTTCTTGTAATTCGTGGTAATCCTATTAGCACCCGGATAAATGGAATACCTCGAACCATGAGCCTCAACTAGTATCCTTTCCCTCAACCCGCCTACATTCGAATTAAAAATCCTAACTTGATAATGAAGTACACCATCTCCCCCTTGGGAGAAAACCTCGATCTTCTGCTACTGAACTGCTCTCAATATTTGGCTAAGTATGGGATCATTTTTCTATTTCTCCTTCATTTCCACTACCAAAGATGATTCTAAACCATTCTAAACTACTACTCCCCTATCTTCAGTGTTTAGAAAATATACTCCCATACGGGATAACGTATGCACCTCTTAGGCTAATTCCCATTCTTTCTCTTTCACATAAGGAACACTACCCATAGACAACCTACTCAGTGCATCTACCACCATATTGGCCTTACCCGAATGATAGAGCACATTCATATCATAATCCTTAAATAATTCCAACCACTTTCTCTGATGAATATTTAGCTCCCGCTAAGAAAATACATATTGAAGACTCTTATGATCGTGAAACATTAACATGCACACCATAGGGGTAATGCCTCCAAATTTTCAAGGCAACTAACTCCAAGTCGTGAGTTGGGTAATTCTTTTTGCGATTCTTAAGTTTCTTAGGGGCATAGGATATCACTCTCCCATTCTGCATCAACACACAACCAAACCCAACTCTAAAATCATCACAATATACCATAAATCTGTCTAACCCCTTTGGTAAAGCTAACAATGGAGCCAAACTCAATCCATCCTTCAGCTCTTGGAAACTCTTCTCACACTTATCCGACCATATAAACTTCACTCTCTTTTAGGTCATCTTAGTCAATGGTGCGTATATAGAGGAGAACCCTTCAACAAACCTACAATAATATCTAGCCAAACCTATCGGATGGAGTGATGGGTCTAGGCCAGTGCTTCACTGTGTTAGTCTTCTAAGGATCTACATAAACACTAGCCCCTGAAATGACATGCCCCAAGAAGGAAAAAGATTCCAACAAAAATTCAAATTTACCAAACTTTGCATATAATTGACGGTCCTTGAGAATCTACAGTACTATTCTCAAATGGTCTCCATGTTCCTCCTCACTCATGGAACATACCAGTATGTCATCTATAAAGACAATGACAATTATGTCCAAGTACTACTTGAAGACCCTGTTCATTAAATTCATAAAGGCTGCATGAGCATTTGTAAGTCCAAACAACATAACCACAAACACAAAATGGTTGTACCTTATTTGGAAAGGTCTTTTTGGAATGGCTTGCTCCGTGACTTTAAACTGATGATATCCTGACCTACAGTGAATCTAGGAAAAACATCAGTCACCCTAAATTTTTTTGAATAAATCATCGATTCAAGAAATGGGATAATTATTCTTGATGGTGACCATGTTTAGTTGTATATAATCTATACACATTCTGAGAGTGACACATTCTTGTGCTTGAAAAGGACTGGTGCACCCCATAAAGAAATACTGGGTCTGATGAAACCTTTATCTAAGAGATCCTTATGTTGCTCCTTCAACTCTTTAAGTTAAGCCAGAGCCATATGATATGGAGGGATAGAGATAGGATGAGGATTAGGAAGAAGATCAATACCAAACTCTATTTATATGTCTTGAGGTATCCTTGGAAGATCTTGGGGAAAACTTTTGGAAACTCATTTACTACTCGGATTGACTAATCTATCGAGACTTCAGACATAGTATCTTTGACTCAAACTAAATGGTAAATACTCCCTTTTGATATTAACCTTATGGCCTTAAGATATGACATGAAAAGACCTTTGGGAGACACTGAACTACCCTCCTATTTAAAAACTACCTCACTGGGAAATTGAAACTTCACCACAAGGGTGCGATAATTTATTGATGCATAGTATGAATAGATCCAATTCATGCCCAAAATAACATATAAATCTAACATCTCTAACTCTATTAGGTATACTAGTGTGATCTTATAGAGGACGTTAATAAGACACTCCCTATAAACTCTCCTAACAAGAACTGACTCGCCCACTAGAGTAGAAACTGAGAAGGGATTAGGGAGATTTTTAGGACCTACCCCAAAATTACAGCAACCAAGGGGGTTACATAAGAGAAATTTAATCTCGGTCCCAACCACACATATACATCAATATGAAAGGCATGAAGCATACCATGACAATATATGATGAACTCTCCTGCTCCTGACGGGATGGTAAACCATAAAACTGATTCTAGAACTGACTGCCATTTGAACTGGATGACGTGTCGTATGGAGGAACTAGGTGGCCTAGTTAAGCTGTTGGATTAGTATCCTGAGTCTGAGAATGATAATATCTACCTCCCTATTTAGCGTGTAGACACTCTTTGCTCCTGTGGCCCAACTTGCCATAACAATAGCAACCCCTTTGCCCATCAAACACTCACCAGGATGGGTCCTTCCACACTTTGCACATGTCGTGTAACTGGGCCTCCCGACTACACTGTTCTCAGTCCTGGAATTTGAAGTCCTACCCTACTACTTCTGCTAGGACCTAGGTGCATGGGAACTAGCTAAAGATGGTGTGGGCAATAATGAATGACCCTAAAACTGCAAATGGTTTCCCCCTCCAGACCTTGACTGACTATACTCAAACTATCCAGTCCTAGATCTCTTGTTTCTCTTCTCTCTTTCCTTAAACTTTTCTACATCAATTTTTTAAGCATTAGTAATCAATCGAGAAATATCCATGTCTCTAATAAGCATGACAGTTCTACATACCTTGACCACCAAATCAGACACCCAGTAACAAACTTACTCATACGAGCTATAGAGTCAGATAAAAATTTTGGGGCATATTTAGACAACTGAGTGATCTTAAGATAGTACACCTTCACTATCATAGAGCTCTGCCTCAAGTTCATAAAATCCTCCACCTTATCCTCCCTCATCTCACGCAGAAAGAACATGTCTATAAAAGTATTTTCTAAAACACCTGCCAACTCATAGGAGGTGCATTCTCACCCCTACCTTCCTTCCACATAACAACCCAATCATAAGAAATATCTTTTAGCCTATAGGATATCATATCGACACTCTCCTCTTTAGTAACATGCATAATCTGAGTAATCTTTCTTACCTTATCAATATAAAGTTAAGGATCCTCATCTACCTTTGACCCATGGAACTACGGTGGATTCGTCCTCATAAAGTCTCGAATTTTGGATGCTGCTAGGTTACCATTTTCCATAAGTGGGATTGTCATTCACAACTTTGGCCAACGCTTGAAAGGCAGCCCAAAATTCAGCATGAGACATTCTCATTCAGTGGGTCAGTGTGCAGGGGTGGTTGTTCACCTTTCTATGTATATCGGCTCAGGGAAAAGGAATATTCTATCATATAAAAGAACAAGTAAAGGTAGATAGAGACAACAGTAAACACGATAGATCATGAAGAAAATGATGATTCCTAACTCATTCATAGACTCCTTCTTATAAATGTGGTGCACTTCACATTCATGATCAAAACTCTACGTAACATGTCTTGTCTGACTTCCTAGGACTATTTAAAACCTTAGGCTCTGATATTAAGTTTTTAATGCCCTGGAATTACCCCCTGGACATCACACGGTGCTCAAGACTATGAATAGCCCCAAGCTAACCCATGACACCTATTCAGCTTTAAACTAACATGACAAGTGAAATAGCAGGTATAGGAAAATAAAGATAAACCTTTCCATATCTTAATATGAATCTATAAATTTGGAAACCTTAAAAAAACTTCTTGAACTTAGAAATTACATAGTTTGACAGGCCTCTACTGCTAACTAGAGATCCATTGGGACAAACCACAGCTGACTCAAACGTTAAACAAAAACCAAAGATCTAAAACAATAATAAATCTTAAACATAAGTTTGATAAGCTGGGTCATTGAACTATGAGGACGTACCAAAAGTTGGGATACAGGTGATGATGCCGGTAGTCAATCGTGCTAATAAAAATGAGCACCAGAACCTACATTATAAGTAAATATAGCACATAGAAATATATGTGGGTTAGTACTTCTGGAATGCATTGAGTATGTAGTGGTGAATACATATGTAAAACAAGGACTGAATATATATGTGTACTTTCAATGATGCATGCTAAGTCTAAATGACTCACCTTGAACTTGAGTATAAACATCAATTGTAAGATGATAAAATATGGATAATAAATTATAAGAGTAAGGTTAGTTAACCATAACACCTAGTTTCTAAAATCTTTACTTTTAGTCTTTCATATGGGAGATTCTTCTATCCGACATAAACTATGTGAGCTACCAAGGAGTCCAACATCTTACCCATGTTGGAGAGAGTTATTCTACACTTGCCATCAGAATAGAACCTTAACTTAAGCGATCACTATAATTCATTCATATTGGGAAAAAACTTAACCTACAGTGGCTCAGAGTTTCAAGGAATTTAGGATACACTCATCAACATTTCTTTCTCGGTGCTAAATACTACTCCCAAGTAATATATATGCCCATACTTAAGAAATCCACCTTAAAATAGCATAACGGTTTATATAATGAAAACTAGATGTGCTTCTCTTTACTTTATATCATAATCAAGATGAACAGTTGTGGATTTCATGTCTTATCTTTAAATAAAAAGATAAAGCTTTTTTTTAAATCATGTTATTGAATATATCAATGGAGCTTAAAAGCATAAACTTTTTGTAAACTCAGTACTTGTACTTTGGACTTGTAATTTATGATTTATTTCACAGAAATTCATAGAAAAACATTATGCTCAATTATCTCCTTGAAATATTTTAACAACATCCCAGTCAAAATAATGAATTTCAAATCACATATAAATTTTACAAGTCAAAACATGAATATATGTACACCTTGATATACTTGAAGCTTTTTATCGCATGGTAATGTCATACTTCAAGAATATAGTTATTTGGGTAAGAACCCTAATTCAAAATAATTAAATTCACTCTAAAATTCATGCCTTTTTTGGGAACAAGGATAAAAGAATAACCTTTCTCATAAACCCCACATTGTAACGACCCATTTCATCGTTACTAAATTATTTGTAATTAAAAACAAAAGTTTTCCACATATTTTTAGTTGGGTAATAAGGGTTCTCCTAGATACTTAGAATAGCGAAGGTGCCCGCACGATCATGTAGTTTGGGTCGTGACACACATACCTGGAATTGCTTGACTTGTGAAGAGAGCTTGAACTTTAAGACTTGAAAGATGACTTGGAGAGAGAAACCCTTATATTGATGATCTTGAAGATGGGAGGATGAAAGTGTTTTTTATTGACTTAAAGTGGAGAAAAATAATACTCCTTCTTATGTTATAAGTCATGGGTTAGGAGTTACAAGAGGGGAAAAGACCAAAAGGCCCTTTAATTGAACTTTAAAAAAATTGATCGCTAATTTATATGAGTCAACCATATGATTCGTATGGTGATAGTATGAGTTAGCCTCATGACTCATAAGCTCTGCAGAATTAAGATTGTATACACTGGTCAACATATGAGTCTAAACCTACGACTAGTAACATCACAATTCTCCTTGTAGACTTTTACTTGTAACTTGGACAGAAACATAGAGAACCTAGGCTACTGACCTTACGACTTATCTTCATAAAACATGTATAGTTATCTTATGAATCTAAGGGTTGAGTAATACCTAAAATAGAATATTAACCATTTTACACTATCTTGTATACGACTACAACATACTACTCATATGTTGTACGTACAACTCAAGGGACTAAGTAGTATGATGAACAGAGGCTTTAAGACACAAGGTATTACATCTTAACTACTGCAAAAGTTAAGAACTTACCTGTATTTGAGATCATCTTCACAAGACAGGTTGAGATTAGGAAAAAAATTACAATAGCAATTCGAGGCTACCAACCCTCATCTAATTAACTGGATATCCAAAAAGAGATAGATAATATGGGATAAAATATAAAGGTTAGTAAGGTGACACTCTGAGACTCATATGGTGAAGAGTTATATTTACCAAAGGCATTCACAAGCAGGTTGATGATACATATCTTGCCAGATTCTTCATGTATGGCATTGAGCTAGTCAGACTGAGCATGATAATTCTATGGTGTTGGGAAACCAGGGAGAACACAGTCCTAGTATTCATATCAGATTGATATCAACCTAAAACGATCAAGACTTGTTACTACTTTACTATTTCTACAAAATCTTCCATTTACTTTTCTGCATTTTTTGGCTACTTCAGCAAGTTCTTGAGATAGATTCGGTCTATTCCCTTGGGTTCGACCCCAACTTTTATTGGGTTACTATATTTGAAAGCAATCGCATTGTACTTTCATAGAGGGTATAATTTGGGCGACATCACTACTGCATAAGTGATGCCTGTACATTAAAGTTTCTACCGCTTAAGCGGTGTTTGGCCGCTAAAGTGGATGTCGCTTAAGCAAACCTTGGTCGCTTAAGAAGCTTCACCAGATATCAATATATAATGATTTTGGTGCAAGCCTACCAAACTCCAAATTGAACATTGAGATTTGATTAGGACCTGAAAAAGATAAATTATATTTACTACTAGGGTAATCTCGACGTTGCAGACTCAATAGTGATGCCACATTTTTTAAAAATAGACCATTTTCAGAAAATTAACTCTCGGAACTCCTTCTTTACTATTTTTCAAATGAAGTATTAAAATATAAAATAATGTTCCGAAATTATAACACCCCGAGAGTACACCCTGGATGCCATACGGTGCTTGGAATGACAAGTAACTCCAAGCTAACCTATGAACTGGCATACTATTAAGCAACTGAACTATAATAAAATAAATAACAAGTTCTGCTATGCAGAAACATAATCATGGAATAATTTGAATAAATACATTACTGATAAAGTTTACAATCTGATAAAACTGAAGTAAGAAACTAAAATTTACATGACTGACTCTGACTAAAATCTATGAATCCTCTACTATACTGACTATAGATAGCTGGGACATGCCTTGAACTACCACTAATCAATACATATGAAAATGGATTAACTGTACATGAACTAAAACTGTATGGAGTTCTCGAAATAAGAGAACTCATCACCTGCTGGCTCGAAACTACAACTGTCTGATCATGATGTGTAGGATATACTTGGTACCTACATTATGATATAATGTAGAACATATACATATATATGGATTAGTACTTCTGGAATAATATAATTAGAAGTGAAGCTGGGATATGGTAAAATGTGAATATTGTATGAATACTGAGTCTGATACTACGTGATAAAAACAGACATCATATCGGGGATCTGAATATACAATTATACTAAGCAAGAATACCTAAACATACAAAACAAAACATAACATATACTAAGCTTATCTAATTAACTGAATGATTGATAACTGAATACTGGTTATGTTAGACTGGACTGGACTTAGTCTAAATAAATGGACTGAAACTATGTTGTACTATGCATATGAGATAAGGACTAACCGAATAACATGAGATGACCGAACATGAATGCATGAAAACTGTATTATCTGAGAATGCAATACCAAGCATATAACATGATTCTGAAATAGTCTGTAAACTAAACTACTGAAATACTGATAACTAAATAACTTATAACTGTATTCTATGGTAACGCAAACCTGAAACTGAACTAAGTTATGAACTGAATACTGAATACTGAAACTGTAACTGTGGGAGTTATAATCAAACCGATATACCTCGATAATAGACTGATTTGGGTTCCAACCTATAACCCCAGTTGTAAGGGTGTTAGCATCGTTCCATGGGTTACTAACAGTAGCTGGGTCAACCCTAATCAAGCAGGAAGACTCATGTGATGTATATGGTTATGTCAACCCTAGTCTAGCAGGTAGACAATTTACCCTACAATGGCTACGTAGTTCTGTAACTTAGGGACTGCTACTAAGGGTCAAACCCTCTGTTGTCAAGAATGCCCCCATCCTTGGGTTCACTCGGTGCTTAATCCTACTCCAAACTAAATCGACACTGAACTGATCACTAGACTGTACTAGGCTTGACTGAACTAACATTGATTTTTCTACTATTTGAGATACTACGAGATCATTCTATTTTGACTGGAGACTGGATAAACAACTATATTTTGGGCATTCAATACCTCTAGGACTCGATAGCATAGATAATAAGTACACATGAGAGCATTTGAGACCATAATAAGTACTCATTATTTAAAGAAACCTATCACTTAGGTATTTCACCAAGCATATAGAGATTAATACTTTAACATAGGCCAATTCACCAAACATATGGGGATCATGGACTTGGACATGGGAATATCTTAAACATGGGAGCATAGCATAATTACATAACTAAAATCATGAATTTAGGAATTCACATGAAATTCACTTGAAATAGGACATGGGCGTTTAATCATACATGTACAGATCCTAGCTTGATCCTAAGAATGTCTTAACATGGGTGAACAATATAATTATATGGAAAAATTCAGAACTTGGGGATTTTTCTTGAAATTAATTGAACATGATATGGAAATTTCATCAAACATGTGGATAGCATGAATTTAAAATATGGAAATATTGCTAAACATCAGGAATTTAGGATCTATCATAGAATTTAGTAGAATACAACATGGGAAACAAAAATTCATAGCATGAGGAATTTCAAATCTTGCATGGAATCACACATGGGCTGAAAATAGTTAAAATCACCATGAAAACATGCAATTCAATCTTTCTTAAACATTTAAAATAACATAATGATCAAAAACTTCATTTTTTAATTGAAATAAAAGGGTTTTAGGAATAATGGGTGAAAGAGGACCCATGGATGAACTCCCACATACCTTAATAGATGATTTGAAATTGAAAACTTGACTTGAAAGCCTTGGGAATGTTATTGAAAGTTTTTTTCTTGAACTTCTTGGATTAGGAACCTTAATTTCTTGGTTGTATTAAAGAAACTTTGACGAAGCTCATGGTGTTCTTGAGGGGTCTAGGGTTTTCTTGGAGATAAAAAGATGAGAAATCATGTATCTATGCTTTTAGGGGCTGAAATTAAGTGTTATGGGCGGATTTGGGTGAGGGGAAGTGACCAAAGTGCCCCTAGATATTTATGAACTAAAATAGCGTGTGAAACAGTTTAGTAACACGGTTTCCATCACGTTGCATCTCTAATTGTGTCGATGACCGATGCATCGCATCCCAATCGCGTCGGCTTACTGCCTCTCATGAAAAATGCCATAACTATTCGCTCAGGTATCGGATTAAGGAAAAATTGGTATCGTTGGAAATATAATTCAATTATCTACAATTTTGTGGGTCTTGATATACAAAATTCCACATATATAACAAGTTATACATGTTCAAAGTATACCCTTAAAGAATCGAACCCCAAACTTTGGAGGAATCTAAGGTTCTTAGCTCAACTTGTCTCTATGTGATTCTTATGGACATTTTTCACCTTGAAAGCACATAAAACACAAGGATAAAGATCATTAAACTCATATTCACATGGAATCATTTGTATTATAACTTATATGCATAGGAATGATGGTTTAAAGACTAGCCCAAAAATATGGGGTGTTACATTATCTCCCCCTTGGGAATAATCGTCCTCGAATGAGACTGGTTAAACTGAGAGTATTGTACGAAGGTAAGTGAGATCGTATTCTGAACATGCATGACTTGGATCATTATTACTTAACTAATTTTGAAACATGATACATGAACTGAACTAATTTCTTGAATACATTCAATGACATTAGAATGATTATAAGGCTGAGATAGAAACGAGAGAGTCTACTGATGAGTAACTATTACTTCATGCTGGATCCTATTTCGTGAAGAAAAATGAAAGGTTTAGGACATGAATACTCAGGGTATTACAATACATCTCCCCATTGGGATACTTCATCCCCTGAATGGTACTGACTTGGTTGAAATACTAAGGAAGACTGAGATGATACATGGGAAACTTATGGACTGAATCGTGACTAAATATCCAGGATTTAAAGCTGATGCATGATGTATGAACTGAGTTGAATTCACAAATGACATAGATGCGAATGAATTACCTCTTTGAATAGCCATATTCATGAGAATTTTGAATAGTATGACTAGATGGAAATATGGAAAGCCCTAGGAACTTCTCTGTCTGATTGCTAGACTAGATTTCTAGCTATATAGACTGAATTATATTGAAAGCTTATACTTAACTATACATTCCACTTGTACACTAGCATGACATTCAAGCCTTTTTTCATAACCACACATGAACTTGTAGAAAAATAACCACAAAAGCATCTCTCTCATATTATCTAAAACTCTATCAATAACAACTTTCATACACTAGTCCAAGAAAACACACATATAATTTCAACTAATCATGACGTAAGGAAAGGTACCTGAAAGTTAGAACATGAGGACCTGAAATATGAAAGGATAACTTTGACACTTAACTGATGCCTGAGGAATAAGGAATCAATGACATGAATTCGTCAGAGAGGTCTGAACTGAGGACATACATAACATAAATCTGAATTTCACTGATCATTAAAAGTATGGCATGGGTACTAGAACTGAACATACTGTAAAGCATGATTACATGAGTCATGAGTTGTGTAACCTGAGTTTGGAGTTCATGATTTCATGGAACATGATTCGTACTATTGACTGAACTGAAACTTCTTATACTAGGAACTGGAACATATATGATTTTTCTATAAAGCGCATGAATATGAGTTGTGATCATAGGGCTCACATGTAAGGCATGAGTAGATGTCGTGATGACTTAAAAACTTTGCACTGAGGTAAGAATAGGTTGGGAATCATCCCTCCTTACTACTTTTCTACACATACTGGCATTACTACTAGAATCTGAGAACCTGACTTGGTTACTTGTTCTATCATCTCCCCGTTATCTTAAAGCCAACATTCTACGTCTACGAACCAATTAATAAACTCTAACTGAAATGCAACCACTTTACTCTAGAGCCCGAGGTATAACGATACACATAAATACTAAACTCCCATAGAATATACTACCCTTAACTTTCTTTAGCTTTTGTAATCATCATCACATACTTACACTCTTCTCAATACATACTTTAAAACTTAGAAATAATGCAATCCCATCAACTCGGGTACACTTCTAGATCATAAACACATCATCATACTTAATTTTAAATTAATAAACTTAAACTATTGCATATATTGTTCAAGCCTAGTGATTCACCTTTTGGACAAAAATCCCCATGAATACTTAATCTGCTCAATCCAGATAACACTATCCCAACTCTACTACTGCTAAACTTCTGGGTTCATGATTCTAACTCTAGATTATATACTATCATAGGATTCTGGGAAGGTATCTGAGAGCACATCTAACTTCGGCTCAATGCATGATTTTCCTAAATAGGAAATAAAATCTTTCAAACTTCAGAATTTAAAAGCACTTCTGGGATATTTTCTAGCCTGCTTGAAATCCCATAACTGTCTATAGGGACTATCAGAGAAAACTCTATCTGTAGGGATTTAAGCTTGACTATTTATGCTACCTCAAGATTAAGGCAGAGTTGGCATAAATAGAGTGATATTAGAATCTATATAATTCTCTTAGAGAACACTTATACTGTATGATCTAAGACTTCAAAGAAAGGAAACATTGCTTAAATGCCCTGTAGCCTCTCGAAGAAAAGTATAGACGTCTCAATACCATTCTGTAAGACTCTACAAGAGATAGCTTCATAGATACCCTAGGACACTTGAACTCTGTGCTTTGATACCATCTTTATAACACCCAGGGAGTATACCTTGGATGTCGTACGGTGCTTGGAACCACAAGTGATCCCAAGCTAACCCATGAACTGGCATACTATTAAGCAACTGAATTATAATAAAATAAATAATAAGTTCTGCTACATGAAAACATAATCATGGAATAATCTGAATAAATACATTACTAATAAAGTTTACAATTTGATAAAACTGGAGGAAAAAAATGAAATTTACATAACTGACTCTGACTGACATCTATGAAGTCTCCACTATACTGACTGCAGATAGTTGGGACATGCTTCCAACTACCACTAATCAATACATATGAAAATAGATGACCTGTACATGAACTAAAACTTTCTGGAGTTCCTAAAATAAGAGAAGTTATCACCTACTGGCTGGAAAATACAACTGTCAGACCATGATACGTAGGCTATAATTGGTACTTATATTATGAGATAATGTAGCACATAGACATATATATGGTTCAGTACGTCTGGAATGTACTGAGTATGCAGGGGTGAATGCAATAAGTGAAATTAATTTCATACATAATCTTAAAACTTGCATGCTAAGTGTAAGTAGACTCACCAATAGGCTGGAATAAACTGAGAGGTGAAAACATCTTAAAGAATGAGTGACAAACATACTCTAATAAGATGGTGAATCTCTACAATTAGTTTCTATAAAACTGTACTTTAATGATATAAGTAGAACTGAAGCTGGGATACAGTAAAATATAACTACTGTATGAATACTGAGTCTGAAATAACGTGATGAAAATTGACATTACATCAGGGATCTGAATATATAGTTATACTGAGAACGAATACCTAAACATACAGAAAAAATGTAACATATACTAAGCTTATTTGATTAACTGAATGACTGATAGTTGAATACTGGACATGTTAGAGTAGACTGTACTTAGTTTGTATAACTAGACTGAAACTGTGGAGTACTATGATAAGAGATAAGGACTAACCAATCAACATGAGATGACCGAACATGAATGCATGAAAATTGTATTATCTGAGAATGCAAGACCAAGCATATAACATTATTCTGAAATAGTCTATAAACTGAAATACTAAAATTTTGTTTACTAAATAATTAATAACTATATGTTACGGGACTTAGGAGAAACTCAATAGACCCAGTACTAGTCCAGTTTAGTTCAGTATTCAGTTCAGACCACAATAAACTCATTCAGTGGTATTCCTTCATTCAGAAGAACTCAGTAAATTCAGTAGCAGATCAGTCCATCCTAGTACAGACTAGAAATCAGCTTAGTGTTTATTCAGTTGGGAGTAGGATTCAGCACTAAGTGAACTCAGGGATGGGAACACTCTTACCAGCAGAGGGTTTGACCCTTAGTAGGAATCCCAAAGAATACCAGTATATTCAAAGTACTGACGCATTCTTTTCTTTTGCACTATGATGTGTTATATCATAGGTTTAGATACACGGGCTCTAGATCACCCTTAGCTGCTCAGATTCTAAGCAGACAGAGTTAGTTATGAGTCTTCATAGTTTGAGGACATGATTTTTTTTTAGTATTTCAGTTCATTTTCAGTAGTCAGAGTTAGTGGCGGGCTTTTCCCATCAACTCCACAGTTCAGACAGTTTAAAGGCTTTCCAGACTAGAGTATTTTCAGAAGTTGTTCAGTTTTCAATTTTGATGTTCAGTTTTGGTATTGTGATACCATATTTACTATTTATTTCATATTTGAACCTTATGGCAAATTTCTGCCTATTTCTGCAATATGATAGTATTATTATTCAGTTACAGCAGTAGGTACCAAACATGGGTTAGCTTGTGGTCCTTCAAGATTATGAGCATCGTGTAGCGTCCGGGGTACAGACTCTGGGCGTTACAAACTTTATATTAGAGCCTAAGGTTCAGTAGAGTCCTAGGGAGTCTGAAAGTCGTATCAAGTAGAGTCTTGTTCATGGGTGTGCAGTGCGCCACACTTATGGACAGGAGGCTACGAGATGTTTTAGG
The DNA here is from genome assembly GCA_030864215.1 of Capsicum pubescens. Classification (NCBI taxonomy): domain Eukaryota; kingdom Viridiplantae; phylum Streptophyta; class Magnoliopsida; order Solanales; family Solanaceae; genus Capsicum; species Capsicum pubescens. The sequence continues at coordinate 274,979,666 of CM061540.1, read as the reverse complement.
AAAAGTTTCCCTTATTTAAGAATTCATGTTGTGGGAGTGAGCATTAGCTCCAATTCAATTCTCAGTCTAATCCAAGTTTCTCTTTTTTAACAGCTTATGCCTCCAAAGAGGACTCAGGGAAGAGGAATGAGAGACCAGCCAGCCCCTTAGCATATCCATCCAGATCCTTTGGATGAGTATGTCTTCCACGCTAGGTCAAAGCAGTATTCACCACCCTAGCTCATTCTGTGGCAGCCTAGAATGAATGTCCAGTTGTAGTTCCAGCCAACCCAGTGGACAATACTACTACTGCCAAGATTCAGGATTTCACCCGAATGAACCCTCCATCGTTTATCGGGTCTAAGTCAGATGAGGACCCTCAGGAATTTCTTGATCAGGTGTAGAAAGCTACAGATATTATAGGGGTGAAGGACATTGAGAGCACTGAGTTAGCTGAATATCAATTATAGGATTGGCACACTCGTGATTTAAATAGTGGAAAGCAGATAGGGTTGTAGATGCAGGGCCCATAGAATGAAAGGAGTTTGCAGTTGCTTTCTGGATAGGTTCTTTCCGCTAGAGTTGAGGAAAGCGAAGGTTTTAGAGTTTATAAACCTAAAGCAGGTCAATATGAAAGTACAAGAGTATTCTCTTAAGTTTACTCAGTTAGCCAGATATGCCCCGTATGTAGTAGAAGATTGTAGAGAGAAGATGAGTAAGTTTGTGTCAGATGTGTCTAGTAGTGTGGTCAAAGAGTGTAGAACCATAATACTGATTAAGGATCTGGACATATCCATGCCCATGGTCCATGCTCAGCAGATAGAGAAGGCCAAGAATAAAGAGAAGGAGAGGGAGAGAAAGAGAGCGAGAATAGGTAGTTTTAATTTTGTGCAGCCTAAGTAAGTGGGCGGGAATCATTCTAAGTTCCGCCCAAAATCCTTAGTTCTAGATTTTTCCTCAGCCAGTGCTCCTGTGCCAAAATTTAGAGATGGCAATAGGTATAGGGCGTCAGGCCCTAAACCCCAGGGTAGTGTCAACAGCGCCCGAATCAATCCTTTTTGTCAGAAGTATGGCAGAAACCACTACGGTATCTGCAGAGCTGGCAGTGATGTGTGTTTTGGATGTGGCAAGCCAGGCCACGAGGTCAGACAGTGTTCTTAGGTGGGTTCTCATAGTTAGCATAATCGTCCCCCAGCTCAGTCCGATCGCCCGAATCAGCAGGGTGCCGCATCCAGTGCCACCAGTAGGCAGCTTCCAAATAGACTTTATGCTCTTTAATCTCGACAGGATCAGGAAATTTCTCCTGATGTGGTCACTGATATGTTACAAGTTTTTCATTTACATGTCTATCCATTACTAGATCCAGGAGCTTTTTTGTGCTTTGTTACTCCATATATAGCAGTTGATTTCGGAGTCAGTCCCAAAATTCTAGAAGAGCCTTTCTCAGTCTCTACCCCAGTGGGTAAATCCATCATAGAAATGTGGGTATTAAGGAACTGCCCGATTATGATATCTTAGAAAGTCACTTTAGCAGACTTAGTCGAATTAGAGATGACCAATTTTAATCTCATTCTTAGCAAGGATTGGCTTCATTCCTGTTATCCCTCAGTCGACTATAGAAATAGAATTGTCCAATTTTAGTTTTTGAGTGAACCCGTCCTAGAGTAGAGGGTATTACTTTAGCACTTAGGGGTCAGTTTGTTTCTTACATTCGGGCGAGAAATATGATATCTAAGGGATGTGTCTACCATCTCATTCGAGTCTAGGATTTAGTTCAGAAACCCCTACTCTTGAATTAGTTTCATTAGCATGTGAATTCCCAGATGTGTTTCCCAAAGATCTTCCCGGAGTTCCTCCCGAAAGGGAAATCAACTTTGGTATAGACCTTCTTCTAGATACACAACCCATATTTATTCTGCCATACAGAATGGCACCTACAGAACTCAGAGAATTAAAAAAATAGTTGAAAGATCTCCTAGATAAGGGATTCATCAGACCCAGTGTGTCCCCGTGAGACACACCAATTTTATTCGTACATAAGGAAGACGGTTCTCTCAGAATGTGTATTGACTACCGTCAGCTAAACAAAGTCATGGTAAAAAACAATTATCCACTTCCCAGAATCAATGACTTATTCGACTAACTTCAGGGTGCCAGTTACTTCTCCAAGATAAACCTCAGATCAGGCTATCATCAACTCAGGGTCAGGGAATGTGACATCCCAAAGACAACCTTCAGAACTTGGTATGGTCACTTCAAATTCTTAGTTATGACCTTCGGTCTTACCAATGCCCCATCAGCCTTTATATACTTAATTAAATGTGTGTTCAAGCAGTGCTTGTACATGTTCGTCATAGTCTTCATAGATGACATTCTCGTCTACTCCCGTAATGAGCACGACCATGCATACCATCTCAGAATAGTATTACAGACTCTCAAAAATCATTAGTTATTCGCCAAATTCAATAAGTGCAAATTTTGGCTAAGGTCAATAGCTTCCCTCGACCATATCATTTTCAGTGATGGCATTAGAGTTGATCCCCAAAAGACCAAGGCAGTGAGAAATTGGACTAGAACCATCTCTCCTTCAGATATTAGGAGTTCCATGGGCTTGGATGGCTATTACTGAAGGTTTGTTAAGGAATTTTCATCTATTGCATCCCCTATATCCAGAATGACTTAGAAAAAGGTCAAATTCCAGTGGTCAGATTCTTGTGAAAAGATTTTTCAGGAATTGAAGACTCGAGTCACTACAGCTCCAGCTTTGACCCTACCAGATGGGTCAGATGACTTTGTTGTGTATTGTGATGCCTCCAGAGTTGGATTAGGGTGTGTTCTGATGCGGAGAGGTAAGGTCATAGCCTATGTCTCTAGATAGCTTAAACCCCATGAGAAGAATTATCCTACTTATGATCTTGAGTTAGAAGCAGTAGTGTTTTCCTTAAAGATTAGCAAGAACTATTTGTATGGTGTGCACGTTGATGTGTTCACTGATCATAAAATCCTACAGTATGTATTCTCTCAGAAAGACCTGAACCTCCATCAGAGAATGTGGTTGGAGTTGTTGAAAGACTATAACACAAGTGTTCTGTATCATCCAGGCAAGGCCATTGTAGTGGCCGACGCTCTCAGTAGAATGTCTATGGGTAGTGTTGCATATGTTGAAGACAGTAAGAAGAAGTTATCCCAACTAAGTGTTTGCTTAGTTGATTCAGCAGAAGGTAGTGTGTGGGTGCAGAGTAATTCAGAATCATCCCTAGTTTCCGAGGTGAAGGAAAAGCAGGATAGGGATCCCAGTCTAGTCAAGTTGAAAGAATCAGTCAGAAATTAGAAAGTAGAGGTTTTCTCCCAAAGAGGAGATGGTGTGTTGTGCTTCCAGGGTCGGCTATGTGTGCCAGGTATAGATTACTTAAGGTAGAAAATTCTTAAAGAAGTGCATGGTACGCGCTACTCTATTTATGTAGGGGACACTAAGATGTTCTGTGATTTGCGGGATATCTATTGCTGGAGTGGGATGAAAAGAGATATTGCAAAGTTTATGGCTAAGTGCTTAACATGCCAACAGGTTAAGATTGAGCATCAGAAGCCTAGTGGGTCCATGCAGGAGTTCAGCATTCCCACCTGAAAATGGGAAGAAGTAAACATGGACTTTGTGATGGGTTTACCTCTTACTCATCGTCAGCATGATTCAGTTTGGGTCATTGTAGATAGAATGACCAAATCAGCTCATTTCCTACCAATCCATGCCTCTTACTCGGTCGAGGATTATGTCAAACTCTATATCAGGGTGTTGGTCAAATTGTGTGGTGTTCTGTTGTCCATTATCTCAAATATAGGTACCCAGTTTACCTCTTATTTTTAGAAGGTATTCCAGAAGGGTCTTAGTACCCGAGTTCATCTCAGTATGACCTTTCATCCTCAAACAGATGGTCAAGTGGAGAGGACCATTAACACTCTAGAGAATATATTGTGAGTGTGTGGGATAGACTTTAAAGGTAGTTGGGAAAACCACTTGCCTTTGATTGAGTTTGCAAATCACAACAACTATCATTCAGTACTCAAATGTCTCCATTTGAGGTGCTTTATGGGAGGAGGTATAGATCTTCCATTGGTTGGTTTAAAGTAGGGGAGGCCGCAATAATAGGGCCTGACTTCGTATTTGATGCCTTAGAGAAAGTTCAGTTGATCAGGAAAAGGCTTAAGACATCTCAGAGCCATAAAAAATCATATGCTGATGTGCGTAGAAAAGATCTCGTGTTCAAGATTAGTGATTTTGTGTACTTCAAAATCACTCCTATGAAAGGAGTGAAGCGGTTTGGCAAGAAGAGGAAACTCAATCCCTGATATGTCGGTCCTTACCGAATTCTTAGCCATTTCGGAAAGGTAGTTTTTGTTCTTGAGTTGCCTTTAGATCTATCTTTAGTTCATCCAGTGTTTCACGTCTCCTTGCTAAAGAAATGCATAGGTGACCCATCATTCGTATTCCCCTTAGGATACATGTTCAGAACAGTCTCTCTTATGAAGATATTCCAGTCGAAATCCTTGTCCTTCAGATTCGCAGACTGAGGAAAAAAGAAGTCCCTCTGGTCAAAGTTCTTTGGCGGAGTCACTTCATTGAGGGAGCTACATAGGAAGAAGAAGCAGATATGTAGACCAAGAATCCTCACCTTGTAACGCCCCGAAATCGGGTCCCGAGTTGTCACACGGTGCTTAGGGTCACAAGTGACCCCAAGCTAACCCTTCTATTGGCATAATTCATAAGCAACTAAATAAAAATACAAATCCATACAAATCAGCAGAAATTAACTCTTTTCTGAATCTGATCGATACAAAAATGGAATTTTACAAGATTACAATTCTTCCTTTACAACCAAAATTGAAAAAAAATACATCAACTTCTACTGATAGTCTATGAAGCCTCTACTAGTACTAACTGTAGGTAGCCGGGTCATGACTCCCGACTACCCCAACTCAATACAACTGAATAAAGAAAGCACATAAAACACAAGGATAAAGATCATTAAACTCATATTCACATGGAATCATTTGTATTATAACTTATATGCATAGGAATGATGGTTTAAAGACTAGCCCAAAAATATGGGGTGTTACATTATCTCCCCCTTGGGAATAATCGTCCTCGAATGAGACTGGTTAAACTGAGAGTATTGTACGAAGGTAACTGAGATCGTATTCTGAACATGCATGACTTGGATCATTATTACTTAACTAATTTTGAAACATGATACATGAACTGAACTAATTTCTTGAATACATTCAATGACATTAGAATGATTATAAGGCTGAGATAGAAACGAGAGAGTCTACTGATGAGTAACAATTACTTCATGTCGGATCCTATTTCGTGAAGAAAAATGAATGGTTTAGGACATGAATACTCAGGGTATTACAATACATCTCCCCATTGGGATACTTCGTCCCCTGAATGGTACTGACTTGGTTGAAATACTAAGGATGACTGAGATGATACATGGGAAACTTATGGACTGAATCGTGACTAAATATCCAGGATTTGAAGCTGATGCATGATGTATGAACTGAGTTGAATTCACAAATGACATAGATGTGAATGAATTACCTCTTTGAATAGCCATATTCATGAGAATTTTGAATAGTATGACTAGATGGAAATATGGAAAGCCCTAGGAATTTCTCTGTCTGATTGCTAGACTAGATTTCTAGCTATATAGACTGAATTATATTGAAAGCTTATACTCAACTATACATTCCACTTGTACACTAGCATGACATTCAAGCCTTTTTTCATAACCACACATGAACTTGTAGAAAAATAACCACAAAAGCATCTCTCTCATATTATCTAAAACTCTATCAATAACAACTTTCATACACTAGTCCAAGAAAACACACATATAATTTCAACTAATCATGACGTAAGGAAAGGTACCTGAAAGTTAGAACATGAGGACCTGAAATATGAAAGGATAACTTTGACACTTAACTGATGCCTGAGGAATAAGGAATCAATGACATGAATTCGTCAGAGAGGTCTGAACTGAGGACATACATAACATAAATCTGAATTTCACTGATCATTAAAAGTATGGCATGGGTACTAGAACTGAACATACTGTAAAGCATGATTACATGAGTCATGAGTTGTGTAACCTGAGTTTGGAGTTCATGATTTCATGGAACATGATTCGTACTATTGACTGAACTGAAACTTCTTATACTAGGAACTGGAACATATATGATTTTTCTATAAAGCGCATGAATATGAGTTGTGATCATAGGGCTCACATGTAAGGCATGAGTAGATGTCGTGATGACTTAAAAACTTTGCACTGAGGTAAGAATAGGTTGGGAATCATCCCCCCTTACTACTTTTCTACACATACTGGCATTACTACTAGAATCTGAGAACCTGACTTGGTTACTTGTTCTATCATCTCCCCGTTATCTTAAAGCCAACATTCTACGTCTACGAACCAATTAATAAACTCTAACTGAAATGCAACCACTTTACTCTAGAGCCCGAGGTATAACGATACACATAAATACTAAACTTCCATAGAATATACTACCCTTAACTTTCTTTAGCTTTTGTAATCATCATCACATACTTACACTCTTCTCAATACATACTTTAAAACTTAGAAATAATGCAATCCCATCAACTCGGGTACACTTCTAGATCATAAACACATCATCATACTTAATTTTAAATTAATAAACTTAAACTATTGCATATATTGTTCAAGCCTAGTGATTCACCTTTTGGACAAAAATCCCCATGAATACTTAATCTGCTCAATCCAGATAACACTATCCCAACTCTACTACTGCTAAACTTCTGGGTTCATGATTCTAACTCTAGATTATATACTATCATAGGATTCTGGGAAGGTATCTGAGAGCACATCTAACTTCGGCTCAATGCATGATTTTCCTAAATAGGAAATAAAATCTTTCAAACTTCAGAATTTAAAAGCACTTCTGGGATATTTTCTAGCCTGCTTGAAATCCCATAACTGTCTATAGGGACTATCAGAGAAAACTCTATCTGTAGGGATTTAAGCTTGACTATTTATGCTACCTCAAGATTAAGGCAGAGTTGGCATAAATAGAGTGATATTAGAATCTATATAATTCTCTTAGAGAACACTTATACTGTATGATCTAAGACTTCAAAGAAAGGAAACATTGCTTAAATGCCCTGTAGCCTCTCGAAGAAAAGTATAGACGTCTCTATACCATTCTGTAAGACTCTACAAGAGATAGCATCATAGATACCCTAGGACACTTGAACTCTGTGCTTTGATACCATATTTATAACACCCAGGGAGTATACCCTGGATGTCGTACGGTGCTTGGAACCACAAGTGATCCCAAGCTAACCCATGAACTGGCATACTATTAAGCAACTGAATTATAATAAAATAAATAATAAGTTCTGCTACATGAAAACATAATCATGGAATAATCTGAATAAATACATTACTAATAAAGTTTACAATTTGATAAAACTGGAGGAAAAAAATGAAATTTACATAACTGACTCTGACTGACATCTATGAAGTCTCCACTATACTGACTGCAGATAGTTGGGACATGCTTCCAACTACCACTAATCAATACATATGAAAATAGATGACCTGTACATGAACTAAAACTTTCTGGAGTTCCTAAAATAAGAGAAGCTATCACCTACTGGCTGGAAAATACAACTGTCAGACCATGATACGTAGGCTATAATTGGTACTTATATTATGAGACAATGTAGCACATAGACATATATATGGTTCAGTACGTCTGGAATGTACTGAGTATGCAGGGGTGAATGCAATAAGTGAAATTTATTTCATACATAATCTTAAAACTTGCATGCTAAGTGTAAGTAGACTCACCAATAGGCTGGAATAAACTGAGAGGTGAAAACATCTTAAAGAATGAGTGACAAACATACTCTAATAAGATGGTGAATCTCTACAATTAGTTTCTATAAAACATTACTTTAATGATATAAGTAGAACTGAAGCTGGGATACAGTAAAATATAACTACTGTATGAATACTGAGTCTAAAATAACGTGATGAAAATTGACATTACATCAGGGATCTGAATATATAGTTATACTGAGAACGAATACCTAAACATACAGAAAAAATGTAACATATACTAAGCTTATTTGATTAACTGAATGACTGATAGTTGAATACTGGACATGTTAGAGTAGACTGTACTTAGTTTGTATAACTAGACTGAAACTGTGGAGTACTATGATAAGAGATAAGGACTAACCAAACAACATGAGATGACCGAACATGAATCCATGAAAATTGTATTATCTGAGAATGCAAGACCAAGTATATAACATTATTCTGAAATAGTCTATAAACTGAAATACTAAAATTTTGTTTACTAAATAATTAATAACTATATGTTACGGTCAAGTAAATTAGAAACTGAACAGAGTTCTGAACTGAATACTGAATACTGAAACTTTAACTGTAGGAGTTATCATCAAACCGATATACCCTGATTATAGGCTGATTTAGTGTCCAACCAGTAACCCTAGTTGAAAGGGTGTTAGAACCCTGCCATGGGTTACTAACAGTAGCTGGGTCAACCCTAATATAGAAGGAAGACTCATGTGATGTATATGGTTATGCCAACCATAGGCTTGCAGAAATTCGATTTGCCCTATGCTGGCTACATAGTTTTATAACTCAGGGACTGTTACAAAGGGTCAAACCCTCTGTTGGCAGGAATTCACCCACCCCTAGGTTCACTCGGTGCTGAATCCTACTCCCAACTAGATCGACACTGAACCGATCACTAGATTGTACTAGGCTTGACTGAACTCACACTAATTTTGTTGACTAACCAAATGCTACTATTTGGGATACTACAAAATCATTTTATTTTGACTTAAGACTGGATAAATAGCTAAATTTTGGGTATTCAATACTCCCAGAACTCGATAGCATATATAATAATGACATATGAGAGCATTTGAGACCATAATAAGTAAGCATTATTTAAAAAAATCCATCACTTGGGCATTTCATCAAGCACATGGAGATTAATACTTTAACATGGGGAAATTCACCAAACATATGGGGATCATGGAGTTGGACATGGGAATATCTTAAACATAGGAGCATAGCATGATTACATAACTAAAATCATGAATTTAGGAATTCACATGAAATTCACTTGAAATAGGACATGGGCATTTAATCCTACATGTAAAGATCCTAGCCTGAGCCTAAGAATGTCTTAAACATAGGTGAACAATAGAGTTATATGGAAAAATTCATAGCTTGGGGATTCATCTTGAAATTGATTGACATGATATGGGAATTTCATCAAACATATGGTAAGAATGAATTTAAAACATGGAAATATTGCTAAATATCATGAATTTAAGATCTATCATGGAATTTATTGAATAGAGCATGGGAAACTCAACTTCATAGAATGACAAATTCAAAATCTTTCATGGAATCACACATGAGCTGAAATTAATTAAAATCACCATGAAAACATGCAAATCAATCTTTCTTGAACATTTAAAATAATATAATGATCAAAAAAATTATTCTTTAATTAAAATAAAAGGGTTTTGGGTGCCATGGGTGAAAGAAGACCCATGGATGAACTCCTACATACCTTAATAGATGATTTGAAATTGAAAGCTTAACTTGGAAGCCTAGGGAATGTTATTGAAAGTTTTTTCTTGAACTTTTTGGATTAGGAACCTTAATTTCTTGATTGTATTGAATAAACTCTGATGAAGTTCTTGTTGTTCTAGAGGGGGATAGGGTTTTCTTGGAGAGAAAATATGAGAAATCATCTATCTAATGCTTTTGGAGGCTGAAATTATTGTTATGGGCAAATTTGGGTGAGGAAAAGTGACCAAAGTGCCCCTAGACCCTTTAGAAACTGAAATAGAGTGTGAAATAGTTCTGTGACACAGTTTCCATCTCTTTGAATCGCTATCGCGTCGATGACCAATCCGTTGCGTCCCAATTGCGTCGGCGTACTGCATCTCACGAAAAATATCATAACTTTTCTCTCGGGTATCGGATTAAGGAGAAATTAGTATTATTGGAAAGCTAATTCAATTATATACAATTTGGTGGGTCTTGAGCTACAAAATTACACATATATGTAAAGTTATACATGTTTAGAGTATACCCTTGAAGAATCAAATCCCACACTTTAAACGAATCTAAGGTTCTTAGCTCAATTGGCTCTAAGTGATTCTTATGAACATTATTCACCTTGAAAGCACATAAAAAATGATGATAAAGATCATGAAACTCATATTCATATGGAAATCATTTTGATTATAACTTATACACGTAGTAACAATGGTTTAAAGTTGTAACACCCCGAGTCTGTATCCCAGATGCTACACGGTGCTCATAATCCCGAAGGACCACAAGCTAACCCAAGAATGGTACCTGCTGGAATTACTGAATAGTAATATAGTAATTATGCAAAAATTAGGAAGAAACGTGGCATAAGGTTAAAATCTAAAATAAATACTGAAATAGAAAATCTATCTAAAAATACTCTAGTCTGAAAAGTCTCTACTGTCTGAACAAGGAGTTGATGGGACAAGTCCCCAACTAACTCCGACTACTGAAATAAACTAAGTACTAAAATACTGGAAAACTAAATATGTCCTCGAACAATGAGTACTCACCACTAATCTGATGCTGATGGATCGGGCTGCTAAGTAGGTTCGGGAGCCCGTGCGTCTAAACTTATGATATAAAATATCATAGTGTAAAAGAAAGGTATGCGTCAGTACTTTAAATGTACTGGTATGCTAAGTGAGGTAGTTTGACATATGTGAGTTCATATGCATGAACAATAGCTGATTGAATAACATTAACATAACTAAATGAGAGTACATGCATGAAATACATAAATAGTACATACATGAAATACGTAAACTGCAATTGAGATCATGATGACACTGGATACTGAGTTATGAGTCACTGATTTACTGATATTTGAGCTTAATGGTACTGTATTAATGTTAACTGAGCGACTATATCTGACAGACCTAATTCTGTGGAACTATTCTGAGTTTCATATTGAACTGAGTGATTGTGTCCGACAATCCTGATTTATGTAGAACTGAACTAAGTTCTATTCTGAAGACTAAAACTGAGATAGTGGTAGGTAATTATCTAACCAACATGCCCCTATCTGAATGGATTAAGGTCTAACTTGTAACCCCAGTTGGAAGGGTTTCAGTACTGTGCCACGGATAAAGACAAGCTGAGTCACGCTCATCTAGCAGGTGCTTTAAGTGAGAAAGGTGGTACCCTCAACTGGCAGGTAGGACACCTCATCAACCTTCAACTGGCAGGTTAATGTCTCAACCTACGCTGGATATGTAGTTCTGGAACACAAGGACTGCTTCTAAGGATCACATCCTATACTGGTAGGTGAGTCCCCATCCTTGGGTTCACTCAGTGTTGAATCCTACTCCCAACTGAGTAGACACTGAATTGATTCCTAGTTCATACTAGGCTTGACTGAACTGTTACTGATTATACTATCTAACTGAACTGGATTGAGTTCACTGAGTTCCGTTGACTGATGGAATACTACTGAATTATGTTAAGTGACTAAATTTACTGAGGTCTGAACTAAAGACTGAACTGGACTAAACTGCTACTGAGTCTACTGAATTTTTCCCTAGTTCTGTAACTGACTGAGAGTACTACTGATCGTGACATGATTGAGATTATTCTTTAACTGACACTGGCTCTAGGTAGTCAGCTAAATAGTCGGGTATTAAATACCCCCAGGACTCGATAGCATAAAAGTAAAGCATCACATGATCTTTCATAGCTTAGAAATGTACACTTGTTCATAATGCATCTATAAAGGCATTTTATCAAATACTTGAATGGCATGAACTAATATACATGCTAACATGATATAATTCTATTATTTAATTCACATGAACAACTCATCAAACACTTGGAAGGCATTGTATATGCACATAGTACTAATCAACACATCAGCATTACAATTTCAAGGCTTTAACATAAATTCACATGATACTTCCTACATAATAATTGTTTTTACATAAATCTTGGACTTAATCATGGAATAGAAACCCAATAAACATTATAATCATGAATACACTTGAATCCAAATCATGGACATCATGAAACCAATTTACTTAAAATTTATAAGAGTTTCTTGGACTCCACTTGGACTCCAAGAGTGGAAGGGACCCTTGGATGAACACTTGACATACCTTGGTATTCAAATTTGCAAAGACTGATAGAGTGTTCTTGAAGGCTGAATCTTGAATTGGAGATCCTAGGGTTTGCTTCTTGAAAAATTTTGAGAAAGATGAATGGATTTTGCCTTTAAAAGGTCTTAATCTCGTGTTTTGGGGGCTAACATAAGGTGGGAAAAGACCAAATTATCCCTGAAGATGCGACTTTTTAATGACTAAAAATTGATATAGCGATGCATAGACCGCAGCATCCCATCGTTGGCATCGACGCGATAGCCAATGTGTCGTATCGAGTACGTGTCGGTTCACTAGAATTTTCACTGTGAGATGGGGAAAATACTCATCAACAGGATGGGTGATGCAACACATTGAAATCATGTTGATCCACTGGTTTGAGCTTTCAAATGTGTTTCAAACGATGTCCGAAAAATCTAAAACTTATCCGAGAACACTTACTGACATTCTTGATCATGATTCAACCTAAAATTCATCACTTAAAGGTCATGAGGGTCGTGAAATAGAATCGCCAATCTATGAAGTCTAAAATAACACTAAGTCTGAATACTTAGCTAAAAGTTTCTAAGTCTGGGACCCCTTAACAAGCTCTAAAGGACTGAGCTAAGCTTAGGATTTTGTGGGATCTTATAAAAGTCTAGTCCAAAAATATGGGGCGTTACAGAAACCCAAACCAACCATGATACTAACCTACATTTAACATTTTTGACATAATGTAATTGATTGAATTTTCATCCATAATTCATAACAACAAATGTTAATCGAAGTCAACTATATGGATTCTTAGGCCTCTACAAACCATAAACTCATCAAAATCATGCATGATTGCACCAGAAACTGCGTCAACAATTTTTACACTACAAAATCAGCATTTAGCCACTAAGAGGAAGGGTAAAAGGGTAAAACTATATATAAATCATTTTACATAAATCATGTTATTACACAAATGATTTACGACATGAATGTTTCAGATATGTCAATTATAAGACCTTGTGAAAACTGGTTAGTTTTGAGGTTTTCCCTAACTTTGAGTGCTATAAATCAAAGTGTCAAACATGTCTTGAATCTAAGTATGCTAAAAATCCTTATAAGTTTGTTGAAAGAAATTTGAATCCCTTAGACTTGATTCATACAAACATTTTTGATATGAAGTTAACACCACCTCTTTGTGGAAAAAAGTAGTTCAGGACTTTTATTCACGATTGCATTAGATATTGTTATGTTTTTTTTTAATACTAAAGATGAAACAATAGAAATAATTAGGCAATACTAAACAGAAGTTCAAAATCAATTGGATAAAATGATAAAAATTATAAGAAGTGATAGGGGTGGAGGTTATAAATCTCCTTTTGCAGAGACTTGTTTGGAAAATAGAATTATCCACTAAACTACTACCCCTACTAACCTAAATCAAATGGAATTCCAAAAAGAAAAAAATCAAACGTTGAAGGAAATGATGAATGTCTTAATTATAAGTTCAGGTTTACTATAAAACATGTAGGGGAAGCTATCCTTATAGAAAACGAAATACTCAATAGAGTGCCTCATAGCAAGGCACAAAAGGAAATCCAACTTGAAATACTTTAAACTGTGGGGGTATCTACTTTAAGTCTAAATTCCAATACCCAAATGGTTGAAAATATGACCAAAGATTATAGCTTGTGTTCTTATTGGATATGCTACAAACAATAAAACGTGCCAATTTTTGGTCCATAAATTTGAACATCCAAATATTAATGACAATATGGTGATTTGGATTAGATAGTGTTGAGTTCTTTAAAAAGATCTATCCATATAAAATTGAATATGAATTGTCTAGTAAAGCATCTAAACCACCTTCACAAGAACCAAAGAATAATGTACACAATGAAGAGAATCCAAGGCATAGTAAATATAAAAGGGCATGTACTTCCTTTAAATCAGATTTATAATATTTGTTCTTGAAAATAAGCCTCAAATATTCAAAAAAGTAATATCTTCCGAGGACTCATCCTCTTGGAAAAAGGTTGTTAATAATGATGTTGGTTCAACCTTGAGCAACCACACTTGGGAGTTGGCTGATCTTTTTTTGAGAAATAAATCTTTAATTTCTAAATGGACCTTCAAATAAAAAATAAAAGCTGATAGAAATATTGACAAGTAAAAGGAAAAACTTATTGTCAAAGGCTTTAGACTAAAACAAGGTCTTGATTATTTCGACGGATCCTCGTTAGTAACAAGGATTACATCCATTAGAATGTTGGTTGCATTAGTTGTGGCATTAGGTCTTGAAATCCACTAAATATATGTGCAAAATACTTTCTTAAATAAAGAATTGGTGAAGTAAATTTACATGGAATAATTCAAGGGTTTTGTTGTTCTTGGTAAAGAAAGGAAAGTGTGCAAACTTGTTAAGTCACTTTATGGACTAGAACAAGCACTCAAATAGAGTCGTGCAAAGTTTGACTAACTGATATTAACAACTGGATTTAAGACAAATAAGTGTGACAAATGTTTTTACATTAAAGAACTCCAAATCACAAAGTCATTATCTATTTGTACATTGATGACATGTCATTCATCAGTAGATACATTTTTTACATAAATGGTACTACATAAATGCTGGAAAGAAAATTTGATATGAAAGACCTTAGAGTTGCTGATGTGATCTTAGGAATAAAAATTCGTAGAACTCCATAATTCTTAGACTATCACAATCTCATTACATAAAAAATATACTTGACAAGTTCGAGTGTTTGGATTTTAATATTGCCAAGACACCAATGGATGTGGTTTTTGCACTATAGAATAATGAAGGTAAAAGTGACTCACAATTAAACTATGCTCGATCCCTCTTTTTCAAAGAACTCATCCTCTTCCCTTTACTCCATAGGGACGTCATATGGTGTTTGATGCATATCACGACTTATATGTGACCAATCATAGCATGATTTATTATTAAATTGAGTTGGTACACAAGTAATCCCAATTAAACTTATTAGATGGTAATGAAAAGAGTTTTGAGGTATCTAAAACATACTCAAAAATAATATTTTCATGATAAGAAAATATCCTGAGGTCGTTGAAGGATATAATGATGTAAATTAGATCACTGGGCTGAATAAAGTAAAATCCATGAGTGGATATGTATCTACTTTTCGTAAAGGAGCAGTCTCATGGAAATCTTCCAAACAAAAATGTATTGCTCGTTCTATGATGAAATCTAAATTTATCACTTTGAATAAGACTGGTAAAGAAGCTGAATAACTCTAAAATTTCTTAGAACGTACTCCGTATTGGGACAAACCTTTGGCACTGATATGCATATACTGAGATAGTGAAGATGCAATAGGAAGGAAAGAATCATGATGTATAATGATAAATTACTTCATATAGGAAGGAGACATAATATCATTAGAGAATTACTCATTAGTTGAGTTATCATGATTGACTATGTGAAGTCAAAGGAGGATGCATCAGATTCACTTTCAAAAGACCTAACTCGAGAGAGGGTTGAGAGATCATCAAAGAAAATAAGTTGAAGTCATAGGGAAAGTCATCATGGTGGTAAATTTACCTAGAATATCAGTTCCCCAAGAGATAGGTTCAAGGATATCAAACAAATTTGTGACAGATGGTTCAAGATTGTCAATTAACTCAACCAATTATCATAATAATGACAATGTTCAGAAAACAACGATAAGGGTTATGGTTTAAATCTTTTTAATAGTTTCTATGTTTGGAAGGTATGATAAAATAGTTTGATCTATAGGATTAAATATTTTGGAATCACGTATGTGAGGATGAAGTAAAAGTTGCTACAAGGAGAATGACAGTAAAGGCCTATTCTCTAAGCTCTTATGAAATCAGGTAGTGATCAGGGTTAAAATTATCATAACCATGAGAATAATAAATGGTAAAATCTTAGTTGAGTAATTGTGTTATCTAAATATTCAACAAAGTTCAATGGTTCAAAGATATCCTATCTATCGGTTGACCGAGTGCATCCGATACAAGTTCACTACAGAAAGCTCAACAGGAAACCTACTCATCCATATTAATTTATTCTTGTCTTGTAAATTACACATTTGTCCATATATATTTTAATCATATAGTCATTTCTCATTCATGTTTGGGATTTTTAGGTTCTAATTAAAGTGTGAATGAAAAATAGAGAGACCAAAAAAAAGAAAGGTGAAATATGTGTTCACTTTATAAAAGGATTGTTCTTCCACATTAGTGGGACAAAGTAAAACCCTTTTTCTTAAGTATAGAATCACTACTTCCTGTGGATAGTTAAGAAAGAAGAAGAAAATCATCACACCATTGTCATTCTCATCGCTCAACTCGACTTCGACTTTCGCTTCATATTTGGATTTGAATTTGTTAAATAATTGATCGAGAGATTATCTTTTCAAAAAAAAATCATTTGAAACTTGAGAGTCAATGATTTTTAATCCAAAAATATAATACTAAATTTTAACTATTTATGGATGCGCACGAGCATGTGCGGATGCATGTAGAAGGGTCACAACCCTTCACTTCACTATTTGAATGATGAAGAATGATGTGTGTGTATCTGGCCTTGTGCAGGAACTTGTGCCAAAGCACATGCCAATACATATTGGCCTCAACTTTTTGGTTTTGTAAAAAATAATGATGTGTGGTTGCATTTCACCATTTGTGTCACACATGGATCCACATACGGGCCCAACTCTTTAAAATAATGTAGATCTTCATGAACCATTGCTTATTTTTTGAAGCAACACCTTTTGACTATAAATACCTAATCTTTCCATAGGTATAGGCATGACATTTGAAGTTAAACTCTTCTTCTTCCTAAAAATCAAGTATGATTTGCAAAACATTGAGTGAGTTTGTAGTTTAGAAAATGTAAGGTACTGTCATTTGCTGAAGTGAATTATTTTATCTAGGAGGATATATTTCAAAAATCTGGGTTACTTGAGGAGAGTATTTTAAAAAAGAAAAAATTGGGTCAAGGCCTAATTATTAGGGCAAGGACATAGGTTATCCATTTTAAAAAAAAATGGCCCACATTTGAAAAGGTGGACATATTGTAGCCAGTAGGCTAAATTAATATCCTTTTTTAGCCATTTGGCCCAATTGGGCACATGCAGTCTCTATACTCAATTGATACACTTTTTTACTACATTGATACACTTTTATATTATATTGATACATTTTTTAGAAAAGAGAAAGGAAATTCTATGCAAGTACGTGCAATCCATATACCCAATTGATACTATTTTATACCATATTGATACACTTTTATACTACATTGATACACTTTGATACCGCATTGATACACTTTTATACTAGATTGATACACTTCTATACCACGTTGACACAATATATATACCACTTAAATACACCTTTTACAGAGAAAATTTGTGCAAGCACATACAGTAATTCGTTATTCCTAAATTTGTTAACTTCACCTAAAATTTTGTGAAAATTTGTGCAAGCATATACAAAATTTATTAAACCCTGTACCCTTATTGTCCAAACATTCCTTAATTTTTTTGATTAAAAAGAGAGAGATAGCAAAAAAAAAAATAAGTCAAAGTGTCGCTATAGTGTTAACTCATATGAAAAGAGATAGAACAATTATGGGTGAACTTGTATTTCATGTTTATATTTTTGTGATCGCATCTAAAGAAATAAATGGGTGGACAAAGTGGACTTTTTTCCAAAAAAAATAAAATAATTAACAATATTAAAAGAAAAAAGGAAAAAATAAGTGAAAAACAAACCAAAAAAAAATAGAAAGAAAGAGAAATGCAACATTCAGGAGCCATTTTCGTGGAAATGACTACTATATGATAATATGAATTCAAGGGCCATTTTTGTGGAAATATTTTGGCCGACAGCAAATTCTCATCCTTTCCCCTAATTATTAAGCATAAACAAGTGTCTGTACATGACTAGGGTCCTAAAGTGGCACGAGTACAAGAAGAAAAAAGAAATGTAACAACTATCTACCACTAACATAACTCGATACTCTTCAGGTGAAGATATCCAATGCCATAAGCCAGAATACAATACCTAGAGATTTTTTGATAAGAGGACTAGAAAGATCCAATGGTTTCAAGAATGTCGATTCAGTAGTCACAAGATAATCACCTTGATGACTAGATTTAGGAAACCAAGAGAGTGAGCTTGAGCGACATTCACTTTGATGTTAAAATTCTCACAAATGCCATGAATTTGATCTTTTTGAAGACTTCTTCAGCTCACAGTCAGTGTAACCACTTCTCTAATCCAAGGTAAGATCCTAAATTCTATAATTCTTGATGGCAAAATTGCAAGGCAAATATGACTTATCATCTCTATTGTTTCTTTAAATTGAGCTTAAAAGAGCTGATGTCACTGCATAAAACACCTGATCTAACAAGTATGACCTCAAGACTTTTACTCTTGCTTATATAATATTGAGACACCCCTAGTTAGACTATTTCCATTATTATCTAGGGTTAATTTCTTTCATGAGCTCCATTACTGCTTAGCTCCCTAAATTATGTCATGTTTTTTTTCTTGGTGTGACTACGTGTTTTCTTATGCCATATCAAATTCGTCCTAATAATTCTTGAATCTAAGATTGTGGATATTGACTTTGACCAGCTGTAGCAATGACTTTGCTTATTGTCGGACTTCCTGAATCATATTATAGTGTAATACATATGTACCTACAAAACTATAAATAATGTTAGGAAAAAAATCTGTTGTTTGGTTTCCTTCTCTGAATATGTGTCCCATCTCTACATCCTTATTGCTCATTAACAATTTTATTTGCCATATCTCCATAGTGACAACCCAAGGCACTCCCCAAGTTCCATACAAAATCTTTTTTAGCAGCGTAAGTGAATCAGTATCCAATATCACTGGTAACAAGTTGTTAGTGATACAATATTCATAACCTATTTTTAGGGTTATACTCTCAAACCTCAACACAGAATAATGTTCAACCTTCCTTGATTCAGCATACACAAAATTTCCTTCACCATTTCTAATACAACATGAACTAGAACTTTCCCCAGAATTTCCTCTCGAGGCACCATAAAATGTTACACTTATAACTGCCTATTTCTGGACACTTCCATCTAATAAATTTAAAAGAAATTAGAGGAGTGTATTCTTAAAAAATCTTCACAATAAGAGGTCAAGTACTTTGCATTTCTTGAAACCAATGATGTTTGTATTTAGAAAATAAAACAAATTCCTATTCACCTCCATAGTCATCACACACTTTGACTTAATCCCCCATGTTAAAAAATGTTTTTATTTTCTAAATTTATCATAAAATAAAGATGAGACTGCCTTATACAATCATTTCTACTTAGGAACATAGTCAGCACTCCACTATTTGTCAATGGTATATCTAATTTGAAGACAAGGGTCATGAATTCCTACTGCTCTTGCAAAAGTTCTCCATAGATTATTAGAATCAAAGAAAGTATTAAAAAGATGTTCAAAGCTCTCATGTACATAGTTGTTACAACAAAAACATACAACCTTATAATACCCCAAATTTTTTAGCTCTAGACCCATCAAAAGGTAGATCATTGAATTAGCTTTCCAATGCCACTAGTCTTACCCTAATTCGATATCATAGTAAAGAGTTCTAGAAAATTTTGGGACTATCAACTGCCAGGGTCAATGACTCTGGCAACAACCCGTTGTCAGATACAATGAGTCATTGTGTGGTGTCGTTGCAACAAGAATGAGTGTAACGCCCCGAGACTACCCCTTGACGTCACACGGTGCTTAGTACCACAAGTGATCCCAAGTTAGCCCTTATACTGGCATAACCCATGATAAACTAATTAAGATACATTAATATGAAATAAATATGCTGAAGAGAAGTCTTTACTAAGTAGGTTCAATACAAAACTGTGTAAAACGATTACAACTTTGGTTATACAAAACAAATTTGAACTCACATACATCAACTCTACTATGAAGCCTCTACTAATATAGACTATAGGTAGCCGAGACATGACCCCCAGCATCCCTGATCAATACGACTGAATAAAGAAAAAAAGATGCTACTCAAACTATGATTGACTCAAACCCTCGAATCAAAAGGGCTCATCACCTGCTGACTGGAAGCTGCACACTCTCTGATTAGGATGTGTGAACTACAACTGGTACCTACATTATGAGACAATTTAGAATATAGACATATATGTGGATTAATACTTCTGGAACGTACTGAGTATATGAGGGTGAATGGTTAAGTAAAACAATACATGAATATTCATACAATCATTAAAATAATGCATTCTAAGTGTAAATGACTCACCTTGGACTTGAATAAAACAAAAGCTATAAAATTGTAAGATCCCGCAAAATTCTTAGCTTAATTCAGTCCTTTAAGCTTGTTAAGAGGGTCCCAGACTTAGAAAATTCTAGCTAAGTATTCAAACTTAGTGTAATTTTAGCCTTCAAAATTTGCCAATCATATTTTGCGACCTTTTCATCCATTAAATATTGATAGTTAAGTTAGTTCATGATCAGGAAGGTCAATACGTGTACCCGGACAAGTTTTGAATTTTTTGGACATCGTTTAGACCATGTTTGAGTGACCAAAACAATGAGTCGACGCGATATCTACGCGTCGCGTTGTCCATCCGTCGACAGATAATTTTTCCCTCAGCTTAGTGCAAATTCCAGTGAACCGACGCGGATACGACATGGCGCATTGGTCATCGCATCGATGCCAATGACGTGGCGCGTTGGTCTGTGCATCGATAACACAGCTTACAGTCATTAAAAGGTCGCGTACTCAGGGTTAATTAAGTCCTTTTCCCCCTCCCTTCACCCCCATAACACGAAATTGAGCCTTCTTTTAGAAAGTTATAATCATTCCTTTACAAATTGCTCAATCAAATTCAAGGCTTCAGATTCCACCGTTAATTTTAAAGAATTCACCAACTAAGGTATGTGAAGTATTCATCTAAGGGTTCCTTCCACCCTTGGAGTCCAAGAAACTATTTTTAAACTGCAAGTGTATGGATTTTATGAATTTTATGTTGGGTTTGATTATATTCATGTTTATAAGGGTTAATTAGAATTATAATGCATGTTTTATAATAAGTTTCATGTGGGAATAATTGATACATATGTAATATCATGTGAATCCATATTGAACCCATGAAACTGTGAAGTTGGTGTTGAATTATGATGTTTACTTGTATTTAATGTTATGTACATGTATCATGCTCATTAAGTTCTTGATGATTGCTCATGTGAACCAATAAGAGAAGGAAATCATGTCATATCAGCTTATCTGCAAATTGTATCATGCAAGTGTTTGATAAAATGCCTCCGTGAATGAGTTGTGACCAAGTGCACATTATTATGCTTTTCAAAACTATGTTATGATTTACTTTCATGCTATCGAGTCCTAGAGGTATTTAACACCCGACAATTTAGCTGTGTACTTAGAGCTAGTGTCAGTTACGAGATAATCTCAGTGATGTCACGATCAGTAGTACCCACAATCATTCACGGGACTTAGGAGAAACTCAATAGACCCAGTACTAGTCCAGTTTAGTTCAGTATTCAGTTCGGACCACAATAAACTCATTCAGTGGTATTCCTTCATTCAGAAGAACTCAGTAAATTCAGTAGCAGATCAGTCCATCCTAGTACAGACTAGAAATCAGCTTAGTGTTTATTCAGTTGGGAGTAGGATTCAGCACTAAGTGAACTCAGGGATGGGAACACTCCTACCAGCAGAGGGTTTGACCCTTAGTAGGAATCCCTAAGAATACCAGTATATTCAAAGTACTGACGTATTCTTTTCTTTTGCACTATGATGTGTTATATCATAGGTTTAGATACACGGGCTCTAGAGCACCCTTAGCTGCTCAGATTCTAAGCAGACAGAGTTAGTTATGAGTCTTCATAGTTTGAGGACATGATTTTTTTTAGTATTTCTGTTCATTTTCAGTAGTCAGAGTTAGTTGCGGGCTTTTCCCATCAACTCCACAGTTGAGACAGTTTAAAGGCTTTCCAGACTAGAGTATTTTCAGAAGTTGTTCAGTTTTCAATTTTGATGTTCAGTTTTGGTATTGTGATACCATATTTACTATTTATTTCATATTTGAACCTTATGGCAAATTTCTGCCTATTTCTGCAATGTGATAGTATTATTATTCAGTTACAGCAGTAGGTACCAAACATGGGTTAGCTTGTGGTCCTTCAGGATTATGAGCACCGTGTAGCGTCCGGGGTACAGACTCTGGGCGTTACAAACTTTATATTAGAGCCTAAGGTTCAGTAGAGTCCTAAGGAGTCTGAAAGTCGTATCAAGTAGAGTCTTGTTCATGGGTGTGCAGTGCGCCACACTTATGGACAGGAGGCTACGAGATGTTTTAGGAAAAGTTTCCCTTATTTCAGCATTCATGTTGTGGGAGTGAGCATGAGCTCCAATTCAATTCTCAGTCTAATCCAAGTTTCTCTTTTTTTACAACTTATTCCTCCAAAGAGGACTCAGGGAAGAGGAATGAGAGACCAGCCAGCCCCTTAGCATATCCATCCAGATCCTTTGGGTGAGTTTGTCTTCCACGCTAGCTCAAAGCAGTATTCACCACCTTAGCTCATTCTGTGGTAGCCCAGAATGAATGTCCAGTTGTAGTTCCATCCAACCCAGTGGACAATACTACTGCTGCCAAGATTCAGGATTTCACCCGAATGAACCTTCCATCGTTTATCGGGTCTAAGTCAGATGAGGACCCTTAGGAATTTCTTGATCAGGTGTAGAAAGCTACAGATATTATAGGGGTGACGGACATTGAGAGAACTGAGTTAGCTGAATATCAATTATAGGATTGGCACACTCGTGGTTTAAATTGTGGAAAACAGATAGGGTTGTAGATGCAAGGCCCATAGAATGAAAGGAGTTTGCAGTTGCTTTCTGGATAGGTCCTTTCCGCTAGAGTTGAGGAAAGCGAAGGTTTTAGAGTTTATAAACCTAAAGCAGGTCAATATGACAGTTCTAAGTGGGCGGGAATCATTCTAAGTTCCGCCCAAAATCCTTAGTTCTAGATTTTTCCTCAGCCAGTGCTCCTGTGCCAAAATTTAGAGATGGCAATAGGGATAAGGCGTCAGTCCCTAAACCCCAGGGTAGTGTCAACAGCGCCTGTACCAATCTTTTTTGTCAGAAGTATGGCAGAAACCACTACGGTATCTGCAGAGCTGGCAGTGATGTGTGTTTTGGATGTGGCAAGCCAGGCCACCAGGTCAGACAGTGTTCTTAGGTGGGTTCTCATAGTTAGCATAATCGTCCCCTAGCTCAGTCCGATCGCCCGAATCAGCAGGGTGCCGCATCCAGTGCCACCAGTAGGCAGCTTCCAAATAGACTCTATGCTCTTTAATCTCGACAGGATCAGGAAATTTCTCCTGATATGGTCACTGATATGTTACAAGTTTTTCATTTACATGTCTATCCATTACTAGATCCAGGAGCTTTTTTGTGCTTTGTTACTCTATATATAGCAGTTGATTTCGGAGTCAGTCCCAAAATTCTAGAAGAGCCTTTCTCAGTCTCTACCCCAGTGGGTAAATCCATCATAGCAAGGCGGGTATTAAGGAACTGCCCGATTATGATATCTTAGAAAGTCACTTTAGCAGACTTAGTCGAATTAGAGATGACCAATTTTAATCTCATTCTCAGCAAGGATTGGCTTCATTCCTGCTATCCCTCAGTCGACTATAGAAATAGAATTGTCCAATTTTAGTTTTTGAGTGAACCCGTCCTAGAGTAGAGGGTATTACTTTAGCACTTAGGGGTCAGTTTGTTTCTTACATTCGGGCGAGAAATATGATATCTAATGGATATGTCTACCATCTCATTCGAGTCTAGGATTTAGTTCAGAAACCCCTACTCTTGAATTAGTGTCATTAGCATGTGAATTCCCAGATGTGTTTCCCAAAGATCTTCCCAGAGTTCCTCCCGAAAGGGAAATCAAATTTGGTATAGACCTTCTTCTAGATACTCAACCCATATCTATTCTGCCATACAGTATGGCACCTACAGAACTCAGACAATTAAAAAAATAGTTGAAAGATCTCCTAGATAAGGGATTCATCAGACCCAGTGTGTCCCCGTGAGACACACCAATTTTATTTGTACATAAGAAAGACGGTTCTCTCAGAATGTGTATTGACTACCGTCAGCTAAACAAAGTCACGGTAAAAAACAATTATCCACTTCCCAGAATCAATGACTTATTCGACTAACTTCAGGGTGCCAGTTACTTCTCCAAGATAAACCTCAGATCAGGCTATCATCAACTCAGGGTCAGGGAATGTGACATCCCAAAGACAACCTTCAGAACTTGGTATGGTCACTTCAAATTCTTAGTTATGACCTTCGGTCTTACCAATTCCCCATCAGCCTTTATATACTTAATTAAATGTGTGTTCAAGCAGTGCTTGGACATGTTCGTCATAGTCTTCATAGATGACATTCTCGTCTACTCCCGTAATGAGCACGACCATGCATACCATCTCAGCATAGTATTACAGACTCTCAAAAATCATTAGTTATTCGCCAAATTCAATAAGTGCAAATTTTGGCTAAGGTCAGTAGCTTTCCTCGACAATATTATTTTCAGTGATGGCATTAGAGTTGATCCCCAAAAGACCAAGGCAGTGAGAAATTGGACTAGAACCATCTCTCCTTCAGATATTAGGAGTTTCATTGGCTTGGACGACTATTACTGAAGGTTTGTTAAGGAATTTTCATCTATTGCATCCCCTATGTCCAGACTAACTTAGAAAAAGGTCAAATTCCAATGGTCAGATTCTTGTGAAAAGAGTTTTCAGGAATTGAAGACTCGAGTCACTACAGCTCTAGCTTTGACCCTACCAGATGGGTCAGACGACTTTGTTGTGTATTGTGATGCCTCCAGAGTTGGATTAGGGTGTGTTCTGATGCGGAGAGGTAAGGTCATAGACTATGTCTCTAGATAGCTTAAACCCCATGAGAAGAATTATCCTACTCATGATCTTGAGTTAGAAGCAGTAGTGTTTTCCTTAAAGATTTGCAAGAACTATTTGTATGGTGTGCACGTTGATGTGTTCACTGATCATAAAATCCTACAGTATGTATTCTCTCAGAAAGACCTGAACCTCCATCAGAGAATGTGGTTGGAGTTGTTGAAAGACTATAACACAAGTGTTCTGTATCATCCAGGCAAGGCCAATATAGTGGCCGACGCTCTCAGTAGAATGTCTATGGGTAGTGTTGCATATGTTGAAGACAGTAAGAAGAAGTTATCCCAACTAAGTATTTGCTTAGTTGATTCAGCAGAAGGTAGTGTGTGGGTTCAGAGTAATTCAGAATCATCCCTAGTTTCCGAGGTGAAGGAAAAGCAGGATAGGGATCCCAGTCTAGTCAAGTTGAAAGAATCAGTCAAAAATTAGAAAGTAGAGGTTTTCTTCCAAAGAGGAGATGGTGTGTTGTGCTTCCAGGGTAGGCTATGTGTGCCAGGTATAGATTACTTAAGGTAGCAAATTCTTAAAGAAGTGCATGGTACGCGCTACTCTATTCATGTAGGGGACACTAAGATGTTCTATGATTTGCGGGATATCTATTGGTGGAGTGGGATGAAAAGAGATATTGCAAAGTTTATGGCTAAGTGCTTAACATGCCAACAGGTTAAGATTGAGCATCAGAAGCCTAGTGGGTCCATGCAGGAGTTCAGCATTCCCACCTGAAAATGGGAAGAAGTAAACATGGACTTTGTGATGGGTTTACCTCTTACTCGTCGTCAGCATGATTCAGTTTGGGTCATTGTAGATAGAATGACCAAATAAGCTCATTTTCTACCAATCCATGCCTATTACTCGGTCGAGGATTATATCAAACTCTATATCAGGGTGTTGGTCAAATTGCGTGGTGTTCTGTTTTCCATTGTCTCAAATAGAGGTACCCAGTTTACCTCTTATTTTTAGAAGGTATTCCAGAAGGGTCTTAGTACCTGAGTTCATCTCAGTATGACCTTTCATCCTCAGACAGATGGTCAAGTAGAGAGGACCATAAACACTCTAGAGAATATATTTTGAGCATGTGGGATAGACTTTAAAGGTAGTTGGGAAAACCACTTGCCTTTGATTGAGTTTGCAAATCACAACAACTATAATTCAGTACTCAAATGGCTCCATTTGAGGTTCTTTATGGGAGGAGTTATAGATCTTCCATTGGTTGGTTTAAAGTAGGGGAGGCCGCAATAATAGGGCCTGACTTCATATTTGATGCCTTAGAGAAAGTTCAGTTGATCAGGAAAAGGCTTAAGACATCTCAGAGCCATAAAAAATCATACGCTGATGTGCGAAGAAAAGATCTCGTGTTCAAGATTAGTGATTTTGTGTACTTCAAAATCACTCTTATGAAAGGAGTGAAGCGGTTTGGCAAGAAGGGGAAACTCAATCCCTGATATGTCGGTCCTTACCGAATTCTTAGCCATTTCGGAAAGGTAGCTTTTGATATTGAGTTGCCTTCAGATCTATCTTTAGTTCATCCAGTGTTTCACGTCTCCTTGCTAAAGAAATGCATAGGTGACCCATCATTCGTAGTCCCTTTAGGATACATGTTCAGAACAGTCTCTCTTATGAAGATATTCCAGTCGAAATCCTTGTCCTTCAGATTCGCAGACTGAGGAAAAAAGAAGTCTCTCTGGTCAAAGTTCTTTGGCGGAGTCACTCCATTGAGGGAGCTACATAGGAAGAAGAAGCAGATATGTAGACCAAGTATACTCACCTTGTAACGCCCCGAAATCGGGCCCCGAGACGTCACACGGTGCTTAGGGTCACAAGTGACCCCAAGCTAACCCTTCTATTGGCATAATTCATATGCAACTAAATAAAAATACAAATCCATACAAATCAGCAGAAATTAACTCTTTTCTGAATCTGATCGATACAAAAATGGAATTTTACAGGATTACAATTCTTCCTTTAAAACCAAAATTGAAACAAAATACATCAACTTCTACTGACAGTCTATGAAGCCTCTACTAGTACTGACTGTAGGTAGCCGGGTCATGACTCCCGACTACCCCAACTCAATACAACGGAATAAAGAAAATACAACACTATAATCTCTGCATAACTAACCCAAGCACTTGAATCAAAAGGACTCATCACCTGCTGACTGGATACCACGAACTGACTGGATTCGAAGGTGCAACTATACCTTGTACCTACATTCCGAGAAAATGTAGTCCACATACGAATATTTGGGTCAATACCATGGAAAAATACCGAGCATATGGAGGTGTATGCAGTTGTATAAACATCATCATCATAAATATTTATAAGAAATATGCAGGATGTATGAAAGACTCACATAGCCCGAAGAAAATCATCATAATCATAAGAGGATGAAATAAGTATAATAACACATGTGAGTCATTATATAATTTGTCAATCACTTTCAGTTCATCAAGAATATCAATTCTCATAATGTAAATATCATTTAAATCTTTCGAAAGAATAACTTTCACAATTCCACTTTCAAATTACTTCACCATTCACCATAGACACAAGGAAACACACACACACTGGGAGATCCTATAACCGACATAAACCATGTGAGATACATGGAGTCCTACGTACAGCCCACGTTGGGGAGAGCCATCCTATCCTTGCCATCAGAGTAAGACTTCCAGTATCAATTCAACAACACTAGTGATCACTAGATAAATCAGTCTCAGGCTCACGTCCTATGGGGGCACGTAGTTCTAGGGAAGTAAGGTCACTTTATACCTCCCACTCGGTGCTAAAGTTTACTCTCGGACTTAGCTCAGAAATTTAAATCAGCCTCAGGCTCACATTAAAGAAAATCCACAATAAACACTTCAACAATTTTCATCGGGAGCCAATTTGCTACCCCTTTATCATAATCAATAAAAACGTAGATTTCTTTCACAGGCGAGTTCAAAATAACTCATTCACGACCAATAGGTCAAATCATTCAAAATATCTCAAATATTCAACATCAACGTGCTTATAACACATTCTTTCTCAAAAAACAAAATTTCCAATGGGGATTCACGACCCAAATATCAAAATCCTGATAAATATCGTTGAAGATTCATGCTTTATATCACCACACATGTAAATTCATCTTTCAAAATCATAAACATCAAGATTTCATAATAATCATCATAAGATATGGGTTCATGCTTCAAATTCATACAAATCAAATAAAAATCATGCCTTTGTAAAGAAAATTACTTTTGGGCACAAAAATGAAAGAGAGTTTTTGTTGAAAAACCCCTCATACCTTGAATGATGAACTTTAGATCGATACTCGTTTTTGAGATGTTAATCGTGCCTTTGAATGATGGTTCTTGGAGTTCTTGAACTAGGAACTTAGAATCTTGAATAAATTTGCAGAATTAATGGTGAACTTTGGAGGTTCTTGAAGTTGGATGTAGGAGCTTAGGGTTTTCTTTTTGAGGGAATTTGATGAAATATAACATATAATACTTCTAATAGGCTTTAATATAGGGTTTGGAAGGATTTTGGGTGAGGGGGAATGACCAAAATGCCCCTAAAAATCAAATAATTCTCGAATCTGTCCTTTGGTTGACTGTTTTGTTAGTCTGAAGTAGATCAACCATAACGTTTTACTCCGATATCCAAATTTGATGAAACCAATTTCATTAGAAATAGGACTCTCATATATTTCCATTGATATATAGTATCTCACCCAGATCATTGTGTACGAGGAGTTATGATCGTCTGAAGTTGACCCAAAAATTCACTTTTGATAGGCTGAAGTAGATCGATCATAACCTTCTTCTCCGATAGAAAAATTGGCTGAAACTAATTTCATCGGAAAGAGGACTCGCAGATCTTTCCGTTGATATATAGTAGATCATTCAGATCATTATGTACAAGGAGTTATGACCATTTATATTTGGAGAAAAAATACGCCAGGCCTCAGTACTTTTTTTCCTGCACGTTTTACTGTTCACTACTATTCATAGTTCGATCGGAATGTTCATAACTCGTCGCTCGGGTGTCCGTTTTGGATGATGCACATATCGTTGGAAAGGTTATTCGATAATCTATGCAATGGTGGGTCATAATCTAAGACATTCCACATGGAAAATTTATAATTCATTCTAGAAGATAGAACCCAACACGTTTACGCACAAAATTTCAACGAAAAATTTTCCAGGGTATTACATCATCTCCCCCTTGGAAACATTCTTCCTCGAATGTAGATGAATAAGTTTAGAATACCATGGAAATGAGGGCAAAAGGCTGGGATAATGAAATCAATTCACTTCACTCCAAACTTTTGAATACTTCATAGAACATGTGATTCATAATGAGAATGGTCACATAGTTGGATCTTAAACAAAGGAGACTGATTTTAAGGAATCGATATCTTTGGTTTATTCAGAGACTGAGAATCAAAGGTCTCGAAGGGGATCTCATCAAAAGAAGGACCACTTGCACCCAAATAAAACGTCCCTCAACACTCCCTCCAAAATATTCAAATGACATTGCTCGGGGAGAAAATGAACCATAATTTGATACAATCCTATCGTATGGGAACAAGGACCCATATGGCATAAATTAAGATAGGAATTTCTAGGTCTTGGGGAAACATAACTCCTTGCTTCAAAACTTAGCAACACTTCCCAACTACTCCCTCGACTATGTTCAAGCCTAACTCCAAGTACTCATGAGATACGCCACATAACACTATAATATTAATCTATATCATGAACCACAATAGACACTGAGCCTCACAACTCCTCACTTCAAACATAACTCTTATTGCTACTCCAACAACCACATACAATCTTATACTAGGGATCCGCTAACTTGCGGTGCATTCTTTTAGATATACAACCATAACATTCAAGCCTATACTCATAACCACATACGCACTTTGCACATGCACCTCTAAACGAACACTCATAAAGCATCTTCCTGGCTTTCTCTAAGATTCCATCAACTACATCATTCACACATACTGGTTAATTCTTTAAACGGCACACATAACATTTTCTCAACCAATTGAACTATACATAAAATTCTGTATTACTATTCCTACAACCTCATAGAAGTGCATAAAACCAACACACAACAATATTTCCAAATAAACATTTAAAACTTCAACTAACCACGGCATGTATCAAGGACTTAGCCTCAATCTAACTTCACTTCACCGCCGTGAGCACACCACCTTCTATCATAGATAAGGAAGTATCTTCTCTCTCTTCTAGACAACTGCTCAACACCATTAGCTTGACTTAATGAAAAGGTCACAAAATTTTAAAACATGAAGACCTGAAACATGAAGGGATAATGTGAATAACTTGACTCTCTCTATTGAGGCCTTAGGAATAAAATATCAAATACAATGGGTTCATTAAGGTATCAAAACTGAAGACACCCATAACGGAAACTGAATCTCACTAATCAATAAGAGTATTGTCCGAGTACTGGAACTGAACATACTGTAAAACTTGAGTATATGAGTCATGGGCGGCATGCCCTGAATTTAGAGCTCATAACTTATGGAATGTGATTCCAACTGCTAGAAGAACTGGAATTTCTCATTTTTGGAAACTACAAAAGTATGTAATTCTCCATCACATGTATGAACATGAATTAAGATCATGGAACTGAAATGTAAAGCATGAGTAGGTTTTGGGACAGCTAAAAATACTGAATTAACATTGGGTCAAGCACCGATCTTTCTCACAACAAATTTACAACTTACTGGTACCTCTACTAAAATGTAAAAGCTTGACTTGACTACTTGTTCTATCATCTCCCCCTTAGCTTTAAGCCACCACTCAAATTCTCAAATGCTTACTAATTTCGAATCTCCACGAACATCTCTATTGCCGGAATGTACACCATCTAGTGCTTCAACTCTTATTTCTATTAGCTCAACTTGAATACTTTCTAACCTTTTAATAGACCATGCTACTTCTGTCTTCTCCCTCTAATACCATGCCTATGAACTTATGTTTCTAACCCATAAGAATCAAAATCACACTTAAGAGGCTCAACATTTCCAATCATACGTCTCGCCTTAACTTAGCCATCAAAACATCATCCATCGTCTAACTAGTATTTATCCATCTAACAATCCCATGCACGACTCACTAGACCACATACACTAATCCTCGAAATTAAAGCAGTCCCATAATATCTTGGGTGAACTTTCTAATCATAATATAATATTAAACTTAATTACAAGTCAACTACACTTAAACTCTTATGTACACTGTTCAAGCCTATTAGGTCACTTCCGGCAACTAATACAATTAATCCAAAAACCGTCACATTCGACTTCATGATCACCAATCGTTCAAACTTAAGGTTTCACACTTCACATACTTTACAACTCCATCTCACGCATAACTCCCATGTGAAGATTATAAAACAACACATCCATGAACACTAGTCCACTTAAACTTCATAACAATGATAATTGGTCCTAATCATATAGCCTATCTTATTCACAATCCATTAACACATACTTCTTTCACTCGTCACTACTATCTATCTTTC
Organism: Capsicum pubescens; assembly: GCA_030864215.1. Classification (NCBI taxonomy): domain Eukaryota; kingdom Viridiplantae; phylum Streptophyta; class Magnoliopsida; order Solanales; family Solanaceae; genus Capsicum; species Capsicum pubescens. Next base: position 274,947,847 of record CM061540.1, on the reverse strand, counting down.
ATACACAACTTAACATAGTTCATAGCTCTCTACGTCTTAACTTAACTTCCTCTTGCAATCTGGAGAACACCTAGATTAACAACACTTACCCACCAAGTACTTCCATCACTAACCTATACTCTCTGTCATACAAATACCGCCAACACCCGTTTCATACCTCGAACAAACTATATGACTTCCTATTAACCCAATTGCATGCAAAAAGGGATTTCGCTATACTTATGCTCAACAAATCACACTTACCATCCTTCTTACTACTACACCTCTACATCCCATATTTTCAGCCAGCACAAGGAACAAGATGAACTACAAGTTGCTAGTGGATCGAAATAGGCCTCACACGGCTTCACTAGACTTTGGTTTTGTGTTTTGATCAAGAAAGTTATATGAATAACAAAGTAACTATGCTAGTGAATCGAAATAGGCCCCACACGGCTTCATTAGACTTTGATTATTCACAAACATAATGATAACAAGATTACATAATACAAGAGATAGAAACTTGACACACAACATTCAACGATCTAAGAATACACCTTACTCTGTCTTAATTAAATAACTCATAAGAATGAGGGCATAACTTTCAACTTAAGGAACTTAACACACTAGAGAGCTCCTCTCAAGGCCTTTGTATAACTTTTGAAATTTCTTCTAGAAAATATAGAAGCATTACCTGGGGAAGAACTGGAGCTTGCGAATCATGTTATTTAAAAAATAATACATAGAGGGAGAAGTATAGATTAACATTGTATATTCTGAGGAGGAATCTGAAAGCACATCTAACCTAGGCTTAGTTCACGACTTTTATGAACATGAATAAAGTACTTCAATCTTTGGAACTCAAAAGCACTGACAGGATACTTTCTAGCTCTCTTACAATCCCATAACTATATATGGAGAATTAAGCTTAACTGTTTCTGATACCTTGAAAATGAGGTAGAGTTGGCCAGAATAGAGTAAGATGAGAATCTATATAAGCTTCTTGGAGAACCTTTTTATAGCACGATCTTAGACTTGAAAGAAGGGAAACATTTCCTAAATTACCTGTAGCCTCTCGAAGAAGAGTATAGATGTCTCCGTACCATTCCACAAGAATCTACTAGACACGACTTCATAGACACCCTAGGACACTTGAACATTGTGCTTTGATACCAAGTTTGTAATGCCCCGAAATTGGGTCCCGAGACGTCACACATTTCTTAGGGTCACAAGTGACCCCAATCTAACCCTTCTACTGGCATAATTCATAAGCAACTGAATAAGAATACAAATCCATACAAATCAGCAGAAATTAACTCTTTTCTGAATCTGATCGATACAAAAATAGAATTTTACAGGATTACAATTCTTCCTTTATAACCAAAATTGAAACAAAATACACCAACTTATACTGACTCTCAATGAAACCTCTACTAGTACTAACTGTAGGTATCTGGGTCATGACTCCCGACTACCCCAACTCAATACAACTGAATAAAGAAAATACAACACTATAAACTCTGCATAACTAACCCAAGCCCTTGAATCAAAAGGACTCATCACCTGTTGACTGGATACCACGAACTGACTGGATCCAAAGGTGCAACTATACCTTGTACCTACATTCCGAGAAAATGTAGCCCACATACGAATATGTGGGTCAGCACCATGGAAAAATACCGAGCATATAGGGTGTATGCAGGGTTATAAACATCATCATCATAAATATTTATAAGAAATATGCAGGATGTATGAAAGACTCACATAGCCCGAAGAAAATCATCATAATCATGAGAGGATGAAATAAGTATAATAACACATGTGAGTCATCATATAATTTGTCAATCACTTTCAGTTCATCAAGAATATCAATTCTCATAATGTAAATATCATTTAAATCATTCAAAAGAATAACTTTCACAATTCCACTTTCAAATTACTTCACCGTTCACATAGACACAAGGAAACACACACACACTGGGAGATCCTATAACTGAGAGCTATATGGAGTCCAACGTATAACCCACGTTGGGGAGAGCCGTCCTATCCTTTCCATCAGAGTAGGACTTCCAGTATCAATTCAAAAACACTAGTGATCACTATATAAATCAGCCTCAGGCTCACGTCCTATGGGGGCACGTAGTTCTAGGGAAGTAAGGTCACTTTATACCTCCCACTCGGTGCTAAATATTACTCCCGGACATAGCTCAGAAATTTAAATCAGCCTCAGGCTCACATTAAAGAAAATCCATAATAAATACTTCAACAATTTTTATCGGGAGCCAATTTGCTACCCCTTTATCATAATCAATAAAAACGTGGATTTCTTTCACAGTCGAGTTCAAAATAACTCATTCACGACCAAAAGGTCAAATCATTCAAAATATCTCAAATATTCAACATCAACGTGCTTATAACACACACTTTCTAAAAAAACACAATTTCCAATGGGGATTCACAACCCAAATATCAAAATCCTGATAAATATCGTTGAAGATTCATGCTTTATATCACCACACATGTAAATTCATCTTTCAAAATCATAAACATCAAGATTTCATAATAATCATCATAAGATATGGGTTCATGCTTCAAATTCATAAAAATCAAATAAAAATCATGCCTTTGTAAAGAAAATTACTTTTGGGCACAAGAACGAAAGAGAGTTCTTGTTGAAAAACCCCACATACCTTGAACGATGAACTTTAGATCAATACTCATTTTTGAGATGTTAATCGTGCCTTTGAATGATGATTCTTGGAGTTCTTGAACTAGGATCTTGGAATCTTGAATAAATTTGCAGAATTAATGGTGAACTTTGGAGGTTCTTGAAGTTGGATGTAGGAGCTTAGGGTTTTCTTTTTGAGGGAATTTGATAAAATATAACATATAATACTTCTAATAGGCTTTAATATAGGGTTTGGAAGGATTTTGGTTTAGGGGGAATGACCAAAACGCCCCTAAAAATCAAATAATTCTCGAATCTGTCCTTTAGTGGACTGTTTTGATAGTCTGAAGTAGATCAACCATAACGTTTTACTCCGATATCCAAATTGGATGAAACCAATTTCATTAGAAAGAGGACTCTCATATTGTTTTGTTGATATATAGTATCTCACCCAGATCATTGTGTACGAGGAGTTATGATCATCTAAAGTTGACCCAAAAATTTACTTTTGATAGGATGAAGTAGATCGACCATAACTTTTTGCTCCGATAGACAAATTGGATGAAACCAATTTCATCGGAAAGGGGACTCATATTGATTTCCGTTGATATATAGTATATCACCCAGATCATTATGTACAAGTAGTTATGGTCATTTAAAGTTAGAGAAAAAACACGCCAGGCCTCAGTACTTTTTTTCCTGCACGTTTTACTGTTCACTACTATTCACGGTTCGATTGGAATGTTCATAACTCGTTGCTCAAGTGTACGTTTTGGATGATACACATATCGTTGGAAATATTATTCGATACTCTACGCAATGGTGGGTCATAATCTATGACATTCCGCATGAAAAATTTATAATTCATTCTAGAAGATAGAACCCAACACGTTTACGCACAAAATTTCAATGAAAAATTTCCTGGGGTATTACACACCTCTTCTCTGCAAACTCAGACTCAGCCCAAGGTAATTGTTTTCCTTAAGATTATTCAGTTTCATGCCCATATTTCCATTACAAACTTGGTATCAGTTATCATTGCATATTTAGTCATGTATTCATACATGAGATATGCATGTTCCGTATGAGGAACTCAACTTATTAGTAATCCCAGTCATGCTTTCATGAATCAACTCAGTCATGTACTCATGCATCAGATATGCATGTTCACTATGAAATTTAGTATATCAGTAATGTTAGTCAGATAATCAATCTTTAGATATTCATGTTCAATAAGTAAATTCAGTCTACCAGTTTTCTCAGCTTAGTCAGTCTCATTCGAGGAAGAATGTTCCCAAGGGAGAGATAATGTAAGATCCCGCAAAATTTTAAGCTTAATTCAGTCCTTTAAGCATGGTAAAGGGGGTCGCAGACTTAGAAATTTCTAGCTAAGTATTCAGACTTAGTGTTATTTTAGCCTTTGAAAGTTAGAAATCTTATTTTGCTACCTTTTCGTCTATTAAATGTTGATATTAGAGTTAGTTCATGATCAGGAAGGTCAATACGTGTACCCGGACAAATTTTGGATTTTTGGGACCTCGTTTAGACCATGTTCGAGTGACCAAAACAGTGAGTCGATGCGATATCGATGTGTCGCATCGTCCATCGCATCGACAGATAATTTTTCCCTGATCTCAGTGCAAATTCTAGTGAACCGACGCAGACACGACGTGGTGTGTTGTTCATCGCATCGATGCCAACGATGTGGCGCGTCGATAAAACAGTTTCTAGTCATTAAAAGGTCGCATCCTAAAGGTTAATTAAGTCATTTTCCCACACCCTTCAGCCCCCATAACACGAAATTTAGCCCCCTTTTAGTAAGTTATATTCATTCCTTCACAAATTGCTCAAGAACAAAAATCCTAGGTAAATTAAATTCAAATTCAAGGCTTCAGATTCCACCGTTAATTTTCAAGAAGTCACCAACTAAGGTATGTGAAGTGTTCATCTAAGGGTTCCTTCCACCCTTTGAGTCCAAGAAACTATTTTTAAACTTCAAATGTATGGATTTCATGAATTTTAAATTTGGGTTTGATTATATTCATGTTTATAATGGTTAATTGGGATTCTAATCCATGTTTTATGATAAGTTTCATGTGCGATTAATTGATAAATATATGTAATATCATGTGAATCCATGTTGAACCCATGAAATTGTGAAGTTAGAGTTGAATTATGATGTTTACTTATGTTTAATGTTACGTACATGTATCATGCTCATTAAGTGCTTGATGAATTGCTCATGTGAACCAATAAGAGAAGAAAATTATGTCATATCAGCTTATCTACAAATTGTATCATGCAAATGTTTGATAAAATGCCTCCGCTAATGAGTTGTGACCAAGTGCACATGATTATGCTTTTTATGACTATGTTATGATTTACTTTCATGCTATCGAGTCGTGGGGGTATTTAACATCCGATAATTTAGCTGTGTACTGAGAGCTAGTGTCAGTTACAAGATAATCTCAGTCATTTCACGATCAGTAGTACTCACAATCAGTCACGGGACTCAAGAAAAACTCAATAGACCCAGTACTAGTCAAGTCTAGTTCAGTATTCAGTTCGGACCACAGTAAACTCATTCAGTGTTATTCCTTTAGTCAACATAACTCAGTAAATTCAGTAGAAGATCAGTCCATCCTAGTACAGACTAGAAATTAGCTCAATGTTTATTCAGTTAGGAGTAGGATTCAGTACTGAGCGAACCCAGGGATGGGAACACTCCTTCCAGCAGAGGGTTTGACCCTTATTAGGAATCCCTGTGTAATATAACTATGTAGCCAGCGTAGGTTGAGATATCTTCCTACAAGATATTATGAGGGTTGATACATCTTATTCAAGTTTTTTTGCCAACGAGGGTTGACGAAAGAGCTTTCTGTCAGAGAGGATTAACTCACAGCTTATCTCTACCCATGGCACGGTATTAACACCCTTCCAACTGGGGTTACATGTTTGACCCTAATCTATTTAGAAAGGGGCACGTCAGTTAGATGATTACCTCCCACAGTGTCAGTTTTAGATTCAGTCTCAGTATAGAACTCAGTTCATTTCTACAGACTAAAGACTGTTAGTTACAGTTAGTCAGCTCAGTACGGAACTCAGTATAGTTCCACATAATCAATACTTTCAAATACAATCATTCAGTTATCAGTAATATAGTACCAGTAAACTCAGTTATCAGCAAATCAGTATTCAGACTCAGTATTCAATGTTATCATGATCTCTGTTAAAGTCTACGTATTCATGCACGTACTCTTATTCTATCATAGTCATGTTATTAAGTTAGTATTGCTCATGCATATGAACCCATATATTTTAGCCTACCTCACTGAGCATACCAGTACATTCAAAGTACTAACACATGATTTTATTTTGTGCTATGATGTATTATATTAATGGTTTAGATGCACGGGCTCCAAAGCACCCTTAGCAGCTCAGATTCTTAGCAGACAAAGTTAGTGGTGAGTCCTCATAGTTTGAGGAAATGATTTTTTTTCAGCATTTCAGTTCATTTTCAGTAGTCAAAGTTAGTTGGGGGCTTGTCCCATCAACTCCACAATTCAGATAGTTTAGAGGCTTTCTAGACTAGAGTATTTTCAGACACTTGTTCAGGTTTAAGTATTGATGTTCAGTTTTGGTATTGTGATTCCATATTCAGTATTTATTTCATATTTGAATCTTAAGGAGAATTTTTGCCTATTTCTGTAAAGTTATAGTATTATTATTTAGTTACTGCAGTAGGTACAAGACATGGGTTAGCTTGTGGTCCTTCGGGGTTATTAGCACCGTGTAGCATCTGGGGTACAGACTCGGGGCGTTATAAAAATCATAAACATGAGTAATGAAGCATAGGTATAAACTTTGTGAGCCATAACACTTAGTTCTAAAAGCTTTTCTTTTATTCTTTCTTAGGGAGGTTCTTCTGACCGATATAAAAAATGTGAGCTATCATAGAGTCCAATGTTTTACCCACATTGGGGAAAGATGTCCTACCCTTTCCATCAGAATAGGAAATTAACTAAAATTATCTTTATCTGTTACTTCATCCATATTGGGAATAAGCTTAACCTACATTAGCTCGTAGTTCTGGGGCATATGACCTTTGATGCATACACAACTCGGTGCTAAATACTACTCCCTTATTACTTAATACTCATACTTTAGGAAATCCACATTAAAATAGCATAAGGGTTTATAATGAAAACTAGTTATGCTTTTCTTTGATATAAATTATAATCAAGATAAGAAAATGTGGATTCCATCTCTTGGCTGAGGATTAAAAGATCAATTCTTTCTTTAAATCTTGAAATAAGGTTGTCATAGAATGCTTAAAATCATAATTTTCTTGTTATCTCAACACGTAAACTTAGGGATTAAAATTCATGATTTATACTCATGATAATTCATACCAAAACTTCATGCTCAATATAACTCTTGAAATACTTTAACAACATCAAGTCAAGATAGTGCAATCTCATTCATAATATAAATCCTATAAGTTAAAACATAAATATAAGAACTTCATTATATACTTAAAACTTTAAATCGCATGATAATCACATGCTTCAAAAATATAGAAACTTGGGTGTGAACGCTACTTCAAAACAAGTAAATAGAAATCTTAAAATCATGCAATTTGGGCACAAAGGTGAAAGGATACCCTTGTTCATCACCCCACATACCTTAATTAAACAGATTCTTGAAGAAATCTTGAAATTGAAACTTGAATTTCATGGGGAAGGAAGCTTGAATTTCTTGATCTTGATAGAAATGCTAGAATTTTGGGTGAGGAACCCTAATCTTGATGTTCTTGATATTCTTGAATTTGAATCTTAAGAGTTGGGAGATGATCTTGAAGAAAACCCTAGATGATTGTTCTTGAGTATGGGAGAGGAAGTAACGTGTTGTGTGTTTGAGAATTTAGAATTATACACTTAATTAAGGATTTTAAGTTGTGCGGGGAGGGGAGGGTTTTAAGTGAGGAAAAGACCAAAATACCCCTCCGAAGCTGAATAAAATTTTCTAAAATTCTTTAGTTGATGACTTGGTTGAGGGCTTATCAACTTGGTTGATAGCCTATCAGCCTAGTCATCAACTTCCTTTCATGTGCTTCCTAAGGTTGACAACTTGGCTGATAGGTTGTCAACTTGATGATGACTTATCAGCCTAGTCGTCACCTGCTTCGGTGCTTCTACCTAGGGTTGATGACTTGGCTAATGGGTCGTTATGTTTTTGATGACTTATCATCCTAGTCGTCACATTGATGACAGAAAGATATGTTGATGAAAAATGATCATAACTTTCCAGTCCAATATCGTATTATGGTGAAATAAGATACGTTGGAAATCTGATTTTATGATCTTTAGTTTGATATATAGTAGGACACGTGAATCAATATATTATATGAGATACACTTATCTAATATGGACCCTAGCTGGATCATTTGTCAAAACTCTATCAATAGAAAAGTCCTCAACTCATCTTTGAGTTAGGAGGGTATTATGACCTCAATCAATAAACAAAGTCCTCAATCGAAATCAGTATATTCCATTTGGCTCATCATGGATAGGATGACTAAATCTACTCACTTCTTGTCTATCGAGGATGTTGACATTACAGATTCATTATCTTGTAAGAAAGTCCCAATTCAAATATTGGATAGGAAAGTTTATAGATTGAAGACTAAGTATGTAGCCTCGGTGAAGGTTCTTTGGAGAATTCAAAAAGTGGAAGAAGCTACATTGGATGTTGAATAAAATATGAGAGCCAAATACCAATTCCTGTTCCTCGTGTAGCATGAAAGTGCGTACAGAATGAGTTTCCGTTCCCTCTTGTCACATTTTGAATTTTTTCTTTTGATTATGATGTATCCTTATGATTATCGTGTTAAATATGTTCTAACTCATCATTTAGGGATGAATGATCCAAAGGGGGGATAATGTAAGACCCCACAAAATTTTAACTAATTTATTTTTTACCCTCTCGCGTGCGTAATTTCAATCACTGACTGGAATTATGTTTGTTGAAGTTAAGGGGTGTTTTGTGAAAGTTTTGAAATTTTCGGAAGGGCTTTGGGGTTACTTTTTAACTACGAGGCAGTATGCCCCGAGATAGTAGCATGCTACGCCTCTCGAGCTTCGCGATAGTAATGTGGCATGGAGGATAGCCTCCGTAATATTGCCTTATTCATGCTTAGAAACTCACGGGCATTATCTAAGCACACATGACACTTAATAATCTTAGAAAATAATTCAATCTGCATATCACCTTGGGTACACCTTTACATCATTCCTACGACGTCATACTTAATTTCAAAAAAATAAACTTAAACTCTTGCATAGATTATCTCAAGCCTACTCGTTCACCTCCCATACAACTAGCCATACTATCTTAAGTAATCACTCTTTCCACCTTGATGATCATCCACACTTCAAGCTTAGATCCTAGTACTAGTCATGATTAACCACAACTTAACACACAATTCTTTACATGTCAAAACATCAGGAAACACTAGTCCACTAGAACCTTATAATAATAATATTTGATCATAATCTTACACTCTATCTAATTACAGTCCATAAGAACATCCTTCTTCCACACATCTCCAGTACTTATCCATCCATATATCTAAATTATACCCCTATCTCAACAAATATATACCAATTTCTTTTTCACAACTTTAAGGAGAACCCACATTAACAATTTTTATCAACATAATACTTCTATTAGGAACCTATACTTTCTAATACAGTGAAATATCATCAAAAACTTCTTACCTACTTTAAGCATACCATAATTTACCTTAAATAATAACTCTTTCTTTACCTTCCACCATGAAACCTACACCACATTCACTACCCTTTAGTTATCTCACAAAGACAAATCATCCTCATCGTACTTAATAGAAGACATAGATCTATCAATTTTACCCTCAATCAAATCCTAACCCCAACTTTTCTTGTTACTATACTTATAAATCCATACTTCCAACTCTAAGGATGTTCTACTAATTATGAATCAAAACATCCTGAGTTACACTTTGCCTTAATATAAACTGTATTTAATACTCAGGGAATATGCTCTCTCTCTTCATGAGTGTTATCTATAATGAAGGGTTAACAAGGAATATGAGTACATATCGTATTCTGTCTTAACTGAACAACTCATATGGATTAGGATATAACTTTTGACTTAAGGAACTTATAACACACTAGCGAGCTCCTCTCAAGCCCCTTGTATGACTTCTAAAATTACTAATAGTAAATCTGAGAGCATCATCTTGGGAGGAATTGGAACTTACTAATCGTGTAATCTCAAGAATAAGTCATAGATGGAGAATTATAGAGTAACACACAAATCGACAGAAGTTTCTAAAAGAACAACTCTACTGCACGATCTAGAGTATGAAAGAAAAGAAACTCTTCTTAAATGCCCTGTAGCCTCTCAAAGAAAAGTACAAACATCATTGCAATGTTTCACAAGACTCTACTAGATATGGCTTCACAGAAATCCTCGAACACTTGAACTCTGTGCTCTGATACCAAGTTTGTAACACTCCGAGACTACCCCCTAGATGTCACATAATGCTTAGGACCACAAGTGATCCCAAGATAACGATTATACTGGCATAACTCATGAACAACTAAATAAGATCCATTAATCTAAAAGAAATTATGCCTTTACTAAGTAGGTTCAATAAAAAACTTTGTAAAATAATTACAACTATGGTTATACAAAATAAAACTGAAATCAAATACATCAACTCTACTAACTTTCTATCAAGCCTCTATCAATACTGACTATAGGTAGTCGGGACATGATCCCCAGCTATCCTTGATCAATATGATTAAATAAATAAAACAAGATTCTACTCAAACTATAATTGACTCGAGCCCTCAAATTAAAAGGGCTTATCATAGGCTAACTGGAGGTTGTACACTATCTGATTATGATGTGTGGGCTACACCTGGTACCTAAATTATGAGATAATGTAGGACATAGACATATATGTGGATCAATACTTCTGAAATATACTAAGTATATGAGGTCGATTGCATAAGTAAAACAATAGTTGAATATTCATATAAACTTTAAAATAATGCATCCTAAGTGTAAATGACTCACCTTGGGCTTAAATAAAACAAAATCTGTAAAATCATAAACATGAGTAATGAGCATAAGTATAAACTTTGTGAGCCATAACACTTCGTTCTAAAAGATTTTCTTTTATTCTTTCTTAGGGAGGATCTTCTGACTGACATAATCCATATGAGCTATCATGGAGTCCAACGTCTTACCATGTTGGGGAGAGCTATCCTACCCTTGCCATCGGAATAGGACCTTAACTAAAGTGATCATTAACTGTAACTTCATCCATATTAGGAATAAGCTTAGCCTATGTTGGATCATTGTTCTAGGATATGTGACCTTGGATCCATACCCAACTCGATTCTAAATACTACTCCCTTATTACTTAATGCTCATACTTTAGGAAATCCACCTTAAAATAGCATAAGGGTTTATAATGAAAACCAGTTAGGCTTCTCTTTTCTTTCAATTATAATCAAGATAAACAAATGTGTATTCCATCTCTTAGTTGGGGATCAAAATATCAATTCTTGCTTTAAATCTTTAAATAAGCTTGTCATAGAATACTAAAGGCATAATCTTATAGATATCTCAACACTTAAACTCGGGGCTTAAAATTCATGCTTTAAACTCATGGAAATTCATACAAAAACTCCATACTCAATTTAACTCTTGAAATACTTCAACAATAAGTCAAGATAGTGCAATCTCATTCATAATATAAATCTTCCAAGTTAAAACATAAATGTAAGCACTTTTTGATATATTTTAAAAGTTAAATCTCACGATAATCACATGCTTCAAGAATATAGAAACTTGGGTATGAACCCTACTTCAAAACAAGTAAATAGAAACCTTAAAACTATGCAATATGGGCACAAGGGCGAAAGGATACCCTTGTTCATAACCCCACATACCTTAATTAAACGGATTCTAAAAGATATCTTGAAGTTGAAACATAAATTTATTGGGGAAGGAAGCTTGAATTTCTTGATCTTGAAAACAGAGGATTGAATTTTGGGTGAGGAACACTAATCTTGAAGTTCTTGATATACTTGAATTTGAATCTTGAGACTTGAAAGATGATCTTGAAAAAAACCCTGGATGGTTGTTATTGAGTAAGGGATAGGAAGTAACGTGTTACGTGTTTGAGAATTGGGAAAAATATGCTTAATATATGATTATTAAGTTGTGGGGGTAGGGTTTTAGGTGAGTAAAAGACCAAAATACCCCTCTGGAGCTGAATAAAATTTTCTAAAATTCTTTAGTTGATGATTGGTTGAGGGCTTATCAACTTGGTTTATAGCTTACCAGCCTAGTTGTCCACTTCCTTTCATGTGCTTCCTAAGGTTGATGACTTGGCTGATGGGTTGTTAACTTGATGATGACTTATCAGCCTAGTCGTCACCTCCTTCAGTGCTTCTGCCTAAGGCTGACGACTTGGATGATGGGTCGTCAACTTGTTGATGACTTATCAGCCTAGTCGTCACCTTGATGACAGATGGATATGCTGAGGAAAAATGATCATAACATTCCACTCTCTTATTGGATTAAGGTGAAACCAAATGCATTGGAAAGCTGACTCTATGATATTTCATTTGATATACAGTAGGACATGTGAATAAATATATTCTAGGAGATACACTTATCTAAAATGGACCCTGGCTGGTGTATTTGTCAAAACTCTATCGATAGAAACCTCCTCATCTCTTCTATGAGTTATGAGGGTATTATGACCTTGATAAATATACAAATATATTTCCACAAAATATATTTGATAATCACATATTTATATACATAGAATAATTGGGTTCATGCCTGTGAGCATAGGTACAAAGATTTTAATTCTAGCCTAAAAATGTAGGGTGTTACAGTGAGGGATCCCATATTTCTACTCAGTGGTGATGAGTCCAGCATACTACTCATTATCTATACTAATGAGAAGTTAGGTGTACCCTTCATCACAATAGAATAAAATCCAGAAAGCAAGTCCCTGGCAATAACTCTTCCTAACGACCCGCTATCAGACCCAACGAGTCGTCAAAAGGGAAGTCCTTATCATAAAAGTAAGGGCCTATGGTGTAAAACCTCTGACAATGACTCCCATCTATGACTCGTTACTTGACCTAATGAGTCGTTACCTAAGTTGTAATGACTGGTATCAACTTTTTCATGCACATTATTAAAAGGGTAGTTTAGTCTTTTCCCATTTTTTTAACTCCTAACCCAGTCATTAAGGCTTTCCCAAGGGTGGTATATAAGCCTAAACTTCCCTAAATTTTCCATGAAGTCTCAAAATTAGTTTAAACCAAGATAAGGGGGCAATTGTTCTACTCCAATGCAAAGTTAGGTTTTCTCAACTTTAAGTTCAAATTCCAAAGATTTCTCCAAGGCTTCCACCTCCAGGTATGTGGGATTTCATAAATAGATTCATGTCATCCATTGAGTCCTAATAACTTTTGAATCCTCAAGTTTAATTTCCCTTACAAGATTTAAGTTTCAGGTCAAATATGAGATTGCTTACTTCATTCAAGTTATTTTTATAACTATGCCATGAACACATGTTTTTCTTTAAAAGTAGCATCCTGTCATACTCAAAATCATAAATTTCTCTTTTATTGATAAATCATTGAGTTTGACTTGAATTATGAAATTCCTTATTATAATCAGCTTTTATTATTATTTTTATGTTGTATTTGCATTAGTAAAAGATGGTGGATTATGAACACCCAATACCTAGGGACTCATGCATATATTAGCTTACATGTCTTTGACCACTTCAAATTATCCACAGTTTATACTTTCAGAATGATATAATGATGTGCAATTCAGTTTACGTTTCAGTGTCTTTCATTTGGAAGTAGTACTTAGAACCGAGTGAATGCAGGGATGACGTCTCACCTATCAGTTAGGCTTAGATTGTGTAACACCCTGGGAATACACCCCAGATGTCTCATGGTGCTCAATACTACAAGTAGTCCCAAGCTAACCCTTTTTAGCCTTCTATCAACTCTGAAACTCATAATAAGGACAATTTAACATATGAAATCTTCAAATACTGGATTAATATCTTAACTAAAACTGAACTTAATTTCTTACTGAAAGTCTTAAACTTTAAAATCATGAAACCAAACACTTTTAGGTCTATAACTGAAATATTCGTACAAGCCTTTACTTCTAACTAGAGAGCCATTGGGACAAGCCCCAACTGACTCAAACTGAAACTAAACTCAAATAACTAAAGTACTTCATCAATAAAAAATATGATAGATTAGTCCCCCGAACTATGAAGACTCACCAAGAGCTGGGATGTAGGTGGAGATGCTCGAAATCAATCACGCTGCTGAAATTGAACTACAGACCCTACATTATAAGACAATGTAGCACATAGACATATATGTAGATCAGTACTTCTGGAATGTACTTAGTATGAGTGGGTGAATGCATAAATAAAACAGTACACAATAGTCATATCTAGTTTTAAATCATGCATGCCAAGTGTAAATCACTTACCTTGAGCTTGAATAATTGAAACTAGAAATCCTAAATCTTGAATAATAAAGTATATTGTATAAATCTTGTGAGCCATAACACTTAGATCTAAAAAAAAAGCTGTACTTTTACTCTTTCTATGTAATGCCCCGATACTACCCCTGGACGTCACACGGTGCTTAGGACCACAAATGATCCTAAGCTAACCCTTGTACTGGCATAAATTATGAGCAACTAAATAAAATACATAAAACATGGAGAAGTAAGCAGAAGAAATGTCTTTAGCTGAACATCTTCAAAACAAAACTATTAAAAAGGATTACAACTCTGATTGTACAAAACAAAACTAAAATCAAATACATCAACTCTACTAAAAGTCTATGAAACATCTACTAATATTGATCATAGATAGCCAGGACATGACCCCCATCTATGCCGAATCAATACGACTGAATAAAGAAAATAAGATTCTACTCGAACTATGATTAACTCAAGCCCTCGAATCAAAAGGACTTATGACCTGCTGACAGGAAGCTGCACACTTTCTGATTATGAGGTGTGGGCTACAACCGGTACCTACATTATGAGACAATGTAGCACATATACATATATGTAGATCAGTACTTTTGGAATGTACTGAGCATGTGAGGGTGAATGCATGAGTAAAAAAATAACTCAATACACTCATAAACTTGTAAAGAAGGCATGCTAAGTGTAAATGACTCACCTTGGGATTGAATAAAGAAAAGTTGTAAAATCATAACATGAGTAGTAAAGCATAATGATAAACTTTGTGATCCATAAAATTTTGTTCTAAATTTTACTCTTTCAATTGGGAGGTTCATCAAGCCGATATACACCATGTAAGCTATCATGGTGTTCAACGTCTTGTCCCCCGTAGGGAAAAGCACACATTGGGGAGAGTCATCCGACCCTTGCTATCGGAATAGGACGTAATCTAAAGTGATCACTATCTGTAACTTCATCCATATTGGGAATAAGCTAAACTTTTGTTGGCTCATAGTTCAGGTGCATGTGGACATAGATGCATTCCCAACTCGGTGCTAAATACTACTCCTTTATTTCTTAGAGTTCATACGTAAGAAATCCACCTAAAAATAGCATAAGGGTTTATAATTAAAATCAGTTATGCTTCTCTTTGATTTAAACTGTAAACAAAATAACAAATGTGGATTCCATATCTTCTCTTAGGATCAAAATATCAATCTTTATTTAAATCATGGTATAAAACCATCAAAGAAACTTAAGATCATAGTCTTCTTGAAATCTCAAACTCATTCTTGGTTTAAACTTATCAAATAAAACTTAAGAGCATGATCTTCTTAAATCTCAAGACTTAAACTTAAAGCTTAAAACTCATTCTTTAAACTCATGGCAATTCACAACAAAAATTCATGCTCAATATAATGCTTGAAATACTCAACAATATCAAGTCAAGATAGTGCAATCTCATTTATAATATAAATTTCATAAATTAAAACATAAACATAATCACTTCTTGATATACTTAAAGCTTTAAATCTCATGAAAATCACATGCTTCAAGAATATTGAAACTTGGGTATGAACCCTATTTCAAAACAAGTTACTAGAATCTTAAAATCATTCAATTTGGGTACAAGGGTGAAAGGATACCCTTGTTCATAACCCCACATACCTTAATTGGTTAGATTTAAAATTGAAATCTTGACTTGGAAGCCTTGGGAATGTTCTTAAATGCTTTCCTTGAACTTCTTGGATTAGAGAGCTTAGGTTCTTGCTTATCTTGAAGAAGGAGTAATGAAGTTCTTGGTGTTCTTGAGGGGAGGTTAGTTTTTTCCTAGAGAGAAAAAGTGAATAATGGGGCAACTAATGCTCCTTGGGGACTTTAATTTTGTGTTTTGGACAATTTTGGGTCAGGAAAAATGACCCAATTTCATTTAAATATGCGGAAACAAAAGCTGGAAAATAAGGGAGCGTCCAATGGACCGTGCATCGCGAGCTCTGCAACATCAGAATGGAGCATGCGTCACGGTCTTTAGAGAGCTCGAAATGGATCGTGATCCTCCTACTATATCACGGGTTGCTACTATTTTGAACTTCTAAACATTCCCTTACGCTCGTCCAAAAATTTTGAAACTCACCCGAAACGTACCTTTGACACCCTCGATCCTAGATCAACTTTAAAATCAATATTCTAAGGTCGGGAAGGTCAAAAATAAAATCATCGAAGTGTAGGATCTTTATAAATGACTAATTCCCAACACTTAGTGAAATATTCTAAGTCTTGGACCCCTCTAACATGTAATAGTGAGCTGAATTGGGCTAGGATCTTACGAGGTCTTACAATATCGCCCCCTTGGGAATATTCGTCCTCGAATAAGGCTGATTAAGTTAAGAACACTGAGGAACTGAGATTATATACTGAAAATGCATAACTAAAAACATGATTACACGATTGATCTGAAACAAGATACATGAACTGAATATCATGAACTGAACTGATTTCTTGAATACATGCAACGAAGTGGGAATGGTTATAAGGCGGATATAAAAAATGAAAGAGTCAACTTATGAGTAACCATTACCTCCAGCTGGATCTAGTTTTGTGGAGAAAAGATGAGAGGTTTATGATGTGAAAACTCGGGGTGTCACAATCTCCCCCCTTAGGATAGTTCGTCCCTCGAATGATACTAATTTGGCTGGAATACTAAGGAAAGACTGAGATGGTGCATAGGGCACTTACGAATTGAATCTTGACTGAACATCTAAAATCTGAAACTGATGCATTATGTATGAACTGAGTTGAATTCATAGTTCACATGGATGGGATCATTTTACCTCATGGAATGGCCTTACTAGTGAAACTTTAGGTAGTAAGACTAAATGAAAAGTTGGAAATCTATAGGAGCATATCTGCTTGATTGCTAAACTGGATCATAGGCTCTATGAACTGGACCATTCTAACTGCCCGTACTCAAATGGAGTATTTCTGCAACACTCTTCTGAGAAATTCTAATAACATTAGTGAGCAGGAATTCTTGGGAATGGTCTGAATAAGACATGTGTATAAGGAATCACAACATTGATACAACTGTATAGCATGGAACATAGACATAAATTTTAAGCTAGGATAGAATTACAAGGCCTTAGGCAATCCAAATTCTTACTTTCAAGCTTAGCAACACTTCTCAGATACTCCCTCAACTATACTATTTCCCTTAAATACCATACTCATTTGATTCAACTTATAACTCTCACGTAGGCATTGATAACTCCAACTACTAAAGTCTAAACTAAATTAAATTCTCTCACCATAATCAAGACCAACTCGAAATCATAAGGTACACCACGACACACCATAATACTAGTCTAAACCACAAGATTCAATCTTCTATGGCTCTTTTAGAGATCACCCCTAATCATAACATGCCTTACCACTTCAATGAATAACTTGGAACTCCTACTATGGATTCATTAGCGCATATTGCATTCATCAACTTACATCCCAACATGACATTCAATCCTATCATTATAACCACTTATGAACTTCAAGGAAAACACCCAAAAAGGCATACTTCTCAAATTCTCTAAACCTCTATCAACAACAACTTTCTTTCACTATGCTTAACATGACATACCCAGAATTCTCAACTAACTATGATATATACCAAAGATTTACCTCAATATTCCTTCATCTTTTACCCTTAGATAGAAAAGCACAAATAATCTTTCTTAATGAGGGCCATTAACGCCCCCTCATTAAAAACAATTGCTTATCCATTATCACCACCACTATCTTAACATAAGAAGAGGTCACTGAAGGGCTAACACATAAGGACCTAAAGAACAAAAGAATACTATATGTAACTTTGACACTTAACTGAGGCCCTGAGGAATAGAATGTAAAAGGCATGGATTCATTAACGAGATCTAAACTAAGGACATACATGATATTATGCGAATTTCACTAGTATCACGAGTTAAGAGATCTGACATATTCAGAAACATGAGTTCATACTTATCATAAGCTATTCAACATAAGACTTGAGTTCATAGATTAATGAGGGATGACTCAAACCACAGAGTGAAACTTATACTTACTAACTAGAAGATGAGAATGGACTTGAATACACATAAAGTGTATAAGAATTGGCCTTTGGCATGGATCTATCACACAAGACATGAATTTGGTGTGATGATGACTGAAATCCAAGGAACACTCTAGAGTAAGAAGGGATCACTATCTCATCACAACTCTTATTGACATGTATCACAATATAATTCTCAAAACATAATTTGGTTCTTCACTCTACCATTTTCCCCTTAGATCAAAGTTGGGATTCTAAGTTTATGGGTCTACTGCATATCCTCGAGATTGTACCATAATTTCTTTGCTCTAACAGTCTACACATGAATGCTTGCTCACCTTTATAAACTATATCTAGACAATACTAACTTCATTCTTGGACTCTGTCTTAATACATACCACCCTTAACTTCCTTTAGCTTCAATAATCATCATCATAGACTTACACTCTATTAACCCGACAAGCAAACCTGCCTCACTAAACACATAATCTGCCTCACTAACTCAAATCATGCCTAAAAATCTTAGCATCATTTATTCATAGCTCTTTAACATAGCCAGCAAGACTAACATATACTATATGACTAGCATTATTCACACTTAGAAACTTATAGCATTATCTAAGCACACATGACACTTAATAATCTTAGAAACTAATTCAATCCCCATATAACCATGGGTGCACCTCTACATCATATCTACAACATCATATTTAATTACGAATAAATGAACTTAAACTCTCGCATAAACTATTCAAGCCTACTAGATCACTTCCATATAACTAGCATCACCAACCAAGCAATCATTATTTCTACCATGATAATACTCTACTATTAAAACTTAGTGTCTAGTGCTAGGCATGATTAACAACACAACCTCACATACTATTCTTTCTTGAAAGCTATAAAATAAACACCAAGAAACACTAGTCCACCAGAACCTCATAACAATGACAATCGATCACAATCCTATGATATACCATATTAAAATCTGTTAGCACATCCTTCTTCTACACATTACACTTATTTACCCATCTATACACTTAAATTACTTTCTTAGCTCTATAAGTTTCAACTAAACTCTTTTTTCAACCTTAAGGGAGTATAAATTAACAATACTCAACCAACAAATACTTTTATTAATAACCTATACCTTTCTAACACAATAATTACCATCAATAACTCCTTTTCTACTTCAAGAAGGCAACAATTCACCTTAACTAATAACTCCTTCTCTACCTTCTATCAAGGAACCTGTATCACCTTCATTATATCTAAACTAACACACAAAGACATATCAACTCACAAATAACTCGTGGGTATACAAAAGTTCATCTATATACATTCAATCAATCACCATTACCACCTTTCTTGTCACAACATTTCTATACACATAGTTCCAACGATAAAAAGATTCTACTACTTATGAATTATAACACTCCAGGTCATAATATTCCTCGAATGTGAACTCTATTTAACAATCTGGGTTCATACTATCTCCACTTATGAGCACTATCTGTATTGAAGGGTTAATGAGGAATATGTATCTTATTTTGTCTTAACTGACAACTTATAAGAATGAGGAAATAACTTTCAACTTGAGGAAATTATAAAACACTAGCGAGCTCCTCTCAAGCCCATTGTGTGACTTCTGAAGTTGCTGATAGTAAATTTGAGACCATTATCTTGGGAGAAATTAGAATTTAGTACTTGGGTTATCTCGGAAGGTTATAGATGGATAATTACAAAGTTACACACAAACCAATAGAACTTTTTGAGAGAACAACTTTACTGCATGATCTAGAGTATGAAAGAAAGTAAACTCTTCTTAAATTTCCTGTAGCCTCTCAAAGAAAAGTACAAATATCACCGTACTATTTCGTTAGACTCTACTAGACACTGCTTCATAGACACCCAAAGAACACTTGAACTCTGTTCTTTGATACCAAGTTTGTAACTCCCCGAGACTACCCCCTGTACATCACATGGTGCTTAGGACCACAAGTGATCCCAAGCTAACCTTTGTACTGGCATAACTCGTGAGCAACTAAATAAAATACATAAAACTTGGAGAAGTAAGAAGAAGAAATTTTTTTAGCTGAACATCTTCAAAACAAAACTATTAAAAATGATTATAACTCTGATTATACAAAACAAAACTGAAATCAAAAACATAAACTCTACTGACTGTCTAAGAAGCCTCTACTAATATTGACCATAGAAAGTCAAGACATGACCCCAGCTATCCCGAATTAATACAACTGAATGGAGAAAAAATGATTCTACTCAAACTATGATTAACTTAAGACCTCGAATCAAAGGAACTCATCACCTGCTAACTGGAAGCTGTACACTGTCTGATTTTAAGGTGTTTGCTATAACTGGTACCTACATTATGAGAGAACATAGAATATAGACATATATGTGGATTAGAACTTTTGGAATATACTGATCATGTGGGGGTGAATGCATAAGTAAAATAATAACTCAATATACTCATAAACTTGTAAAGAATGTATGCTAAGTGTAAATGACTCCCCTAGGGCTTGAATAATGCAAAGCTGTAAAATCATTACAAGAGTAGTAAAGCATAATGATAAACTTTGTGAGCCATAACACTTAGTTCTAAAAGATGTTCTTTTACTCTTTCAATTGGGAGGTTTTCTAATTGACATACACCATGTGAGCTATCATGGTGTCCAATATCTTTTCCCCCATAGGGAAAATCTCACATTGGGGAGAGTCGTCCAACCCTTGCCATCAGAATAGGACCTAATCTAAAGTGATCAATATCTATAACTTCATCCATATTGGGAATAAGTTGAACCTACATTGGCTGGTAGTTCTGGGCAAGTGGCCTTAGACGCATGCCCAACTCGATGCTAAATACGACTCCCTTATTACTTAGTGCTCATACTGTAGGAAATCCACCTAAAAATATCATAAGGGTTTATAATGAAAACCAATTATTCTTCTCTTTTCTTTAAACAGTAATCAAAATAAAAAATGTGGATTCCATATCTTCGTTTAGGATCAAAAGATTAATCTTTCTTTAAATCTTGGTATAAAACCATAAAAGAAACTTGAGGTCATAGTCTTCTTGAAATCTCAAACTCATTCTTGGTATAAATTTATCAAATAAAACATAAGACCATGATCTTCTTTAAATCTCAAGACTTAAACTTAGGGCTAAAAACCCATGCTTTAAACTCATGGCAATTCATTTTGAAATACTCAACAATATCAAGTTAAGATAGTGCAATCTCATTCATAATATAAATTTCATAAATTAAAATATAATATAAGAACTTCTTGATATACTTAAATCTTTAAATCTCATAAAAATCACATGCTTCAAGAACAAATAAACTTGGGTATGAACCCTACTTCAAAACAAATAACTAGAATCTTAAAATCATGCAATTTGGGAACAAAGGTGAAAGGATTCCCTTGTTCATAACCCCACATACCTTAATTGGTTTGATTTGAAATTGAAAGCTTGACTTGGAAGCCTTGGGAATGTCCTTGAATGTTTTTTTTGAACTTCTTGGATTAAAAAACTTAGATTCTTTCTTATATTTAAGGAGTAATGGAGTTCTTGGTGTTCTTAAGGGGAGGTTAGGGTTTTCTTGGAGAGAAAAAGTGAATAATTGGGACACTAGTGCTCCTTAGGGACTTTAATTTTGTGTTTTGGATGATTTTGGGTGAGGATAAAATACCCAACTGTCCTTAAATACATAGAAACAAAAGCTGGAAAATAAGGGAGCATGCACCGCGGGCTCTAGAGCACTAGAATGGAGCATGCGTCGTGGGCTATAGAGCACCGAAATAGAGCGTACACCACATGCTAGATCTCGGGCTACTACTATTTTGGACTAAAAATATGCCTTTATGCTCTTTCGGAAATTCCAAAACTTACCCGAGACGTACCTTTGACACCCTCGATCATGAATCAACTTTAAAATCGACATTCTAAATTCGAAAAGGTCAAAAATAATATCATCGAAGTTTTGGAGATTTATAAATGACTAAGTCCTAACACTTAGTAAAATATTCTAAGTCTTGGATCTCTCTAACATTCAACAGTGAGCTGAATTAGGATAGGTTCTTACGAAGTCTTACATTTTATTGGGAGGTTCTTCTAACCGACATAAATCATGTGAGCTATCATGGAGTCCAACGTCTCTTACCCATGTTGGTAGAGTTTTTCTACCCTTGCCATCAGAATAGAACCTAGCTAGAGTGATCACTATACTGAACCGACTATGGGTATTAAAATCCTACGGTGGCACGTAATTCTAGGGCATGAGACCTTGGAATCATACCCAACTCGGTGCTAAATACTACTCCCATATTACATATATGCTCTCTCTTTAGGAAATCCACCTCAAAATAGCATAAGGGTTTATAATGAAAAGCATTTATGCATCGCTTTGCTCTAAATTATGATCAAAATAAATAAATATGGATTCCATCACTTAGCTGAGGATCAAAAGATCAATCTTTCTTTAAATCTTGGTATAAATCCATCAAATAAAACTTAAGAGCATGATCTTCTTGAAATCTCAATACTTAAACTTAGGGCTTAAAACCCATGCTTTAAAAGCAAGTCAATTCATAACAAAATTTCATGTTCAATAACAAATCTTTAAAATACTTCAACAATATCAAGTCAAGATAGTGTAATCTCATACATGATAGAAATCTCATAATATAAAACATAAACATAAGCACTTTATGATCAACTTAAGGCTTTAAATCTCATAATAATCACATGCTTCATGAATATGTAAACTTGGGTATAAACCCTACATTAAAACAAGGAAATAGAATCTTAAATCATGTAATTTGGGAATAAGGGTGAAACAAAGCCCTTGTTCATAACCCCACATACCTTATTAGTCTTAATTTGATGTAGAAACTTGAATTTGATATCTTAAAGATGTTCTTGAAGGCTTTTTCTTAAAGTTCATGAATTTAGAAACATAGACTCTTTATTGTCTTGAAGGGGATGTAATGGAATTTTAGATTTCTTGGAATTTGGTTAGGGTTTCTTGTAGAGAAATTTGATAAAGAATGAGTGTATAATGCTTAAACCGATATCTAATCTTTTTTTTTGACTAGGGGATAGGGTAAAGGACTTAATTGCTCTTATGGAGATTAAAGTTGCAAATGGAATGCCGTTTGTGGGCTTGGCGTGACGCGATGGCATGCCCATCACTATTCCCAGTGCGATATGGTGGAATTACGTTGATCGGCTGGAATTGAAATCCAAACACAAGCAAAACCTCATACAAAAATTTTGGAACTTCCCCGAGACATGATCCTTACACCACCGAACATGAATCAACTCAAAAACCATCGTCTCAGAGCCCAGAAGGTCAACTTGATAATCTTCGAAATTAAGGGTCAAAATAAGGCTAAATATTCAACACTTTGTTAAATTTTCAGGCTTTAAACCTCTTATGAAAGCTCTAGGAGCTGAACTAAACTAAGTCTAATACGCGGTATTACAATATCTCCACATTGAGAAAATTAATCCTCGAATGAGATTAGATAAGTTGAGGATACTGGAAAAACTTAGATCTTATAGTGAGTATGCATAACTCACACTTGACTACATGACTTAACTGATGAGTGAATGCATGAAATGACATAAGGATGATTACATCAAGATGGAACTAAGAATACAAAAGAGATAATCTGAGGAAAGCGGTTACCTTAAACTAAGTTAGAGATTGCAGAGAAAAGATGAGGGTACTTGGCTCACATATCTGCTTCTGTTTCCCTAGTGGCACCCTCAATGGACTGATTCCGCCAAAGAACTTTGACCAAGGAAACTTCTTTGTGCCGTAGTTTACGAATCTGGTAATCAAAGATCTCAACTGGTATTTCTTAATAAAAAAGGTTAACCTGAATTTTGGTGCTTTCCAAAGGAACTACAACAGATGGATCACCAATGCAATTCTTTAATATGGAGACATGAAACACTGGGTGAACGGATGACAAATCTGAAGGCAACTCAAGCTCATATGCTACCTTCCCAACACAACTCAAAATTTTATAAGGGCCAACATATCAGGAATTAAGCTTCACCTTTTCACCAAATCTCTTCACACCTTTTGTGGGCAAAATCTTCAAATAAACTAAGTCACCAACCTCAAACTCCAGATCCTTTCTCCTCACATCTGTGTAAGATTTTTGACGACTCTGAGCTGTCTTAAACCTCTGTCGAACCAACTAAACTTTTTCCATAGCTTCAAATACTACATCTGGCCCACTCAAAGCAACCTCATGCACTTTACACTATCCAATGGTTGATATATACCTTATCCCATAGAGAGACTCAAACAGGGCCATCTGGATACTAGAATAAAAACTATTATTGTTGGAAAACTCGATAAAAGGAAAGTGGTCATCCCAAATTCCTTTAAAGTCAAAAAACACAAGTCCTTAACATATCCTCTAGGGTGTGAATGGTCATTTCTGCCTAACCATCTATCTGAGGATGAAAAACTAAACTAAGATAAACTTAGGTACCAAGACCCTTCTGAAAGGCTTTCCAAAAGTGAGAGGTAAACTGAGTACCCCTATCTGAAATAATGGATAAAAGAACTCCATAAAACCTGAACAATTCCCTAATATAGAGCTTAGCAAAATCCTCGGCTGAATAGGAAGTATGAACTAGTAGGAAATAAGTTGACTTGGTCATTCTATCCATGATAACCCAAATAGAATCATGCTGACGACGTGAACGAGGCAACCCCATCACAAAGTCCATATTTACTCTTTGCACCTCCAAGTAGGAATACTAAAATCCTGTATGGTGCCACCAGGTTTTTGGTTCTTAACCTTAACCTGTGCGTAATTAGCACACTAAGTAATAAACTCAGCAATATCTCTCTTCAGGACAATCCACCAATAGATTTCCCATAAATAGTGGTACATCTGGTGGATCCTGGGGGAATATATTAGCGCGCACCATGTGCTTCTGCCAAAATCTGCTGCCTCAGACCATCATCAGACAGCACACAGATCCTATCCTAGTATCGCAACACACCATCTCCCCCTTAAGAGAAAACCTCTACTTTCTGATCTCTGACTGACTCCTTCAACCTAACCAAACTAGAGTCCTTATCTTATTTCTCCTTCACTTCAAAAACCAATGAAGATTCTAAACTATTTTGAACCATATGCTACCTTAAGCTAAATCAACCAACTGAGCACCTAGTCTAGCCAACTGATGAACCTTTTGAACTAACTTCTTCTTATCATTATTAACATGTGCAACAATACCCATCGACAGATGCCCTTTTCACTATATTGACCATGCCTGAGTGATACAAAACACTCATATCATAGTCCTTCAACAATTCTAACCACCTTCTCTGATGCATATTTAACTCTCTATGAAAATGCATATTGCAGGCTTTTGTGGTTTGTGAACATATCAACGTGCACCCTAAAAAGATAATGCCTCAAAATTTTTAAGCCAAATACAACAGTTTCTAATTCAAGACCATGGGTAGGATAGTTCTTTTCATAACCTTACCTTTTTACATCAAAACACAACCCAGACCAACTCTAGAAGCATCACAGTAAACAACAAATCCATCTGTACCATCAGGTAGTGCCAAAATTGGGGCTGAAGTGAGTCGAGCCTTCTACTCATGAAAACTCTACTCACAGGAATCTGACCACTAAAACTTAACTATCTTTTGAGTCAACCTAGATATGGGGGACACAATAGATGAAAACCCTTCAACAAACCATCGATAATAGCCAGCTAAACCCAAGAAACTCTTGATATCTGCTAGAGAGATGGGACTAGGCCAGTTTCTTAGTGCTTCCATCTTTTAAGGATCAACTCTAATTCTATCACCAAAAATAATGTGGCCAAGAAAAGCTACTGACCTTTGCCAAAATTCACACTTGCTGAATTTGGTGAACAACTAATGATCTCTAAGTGCTTGTAACACAATTTTGAGATAGTCAGCATGGTCATTCTCAGTACGAGAATAGACTAGAATAACATCAACTAAGAATATGATGAACATATCCAAGTACTGTTCGAACACCATGTTCATTAGCCTGATGGGCATGACTAAAAAATTAAAGTGACCATAACGGGTTCTGAAATCTCTTTTTGGAATATCAGATTCCCTTACTCTAACATAATGATAGCCGGATCTGAGGTCTATTTAGAGAAATAACTTGCACCCTGAAGCTGGTCAAATAAGTCATCAATCCTATGAAGAGGATATTTGTTCTTGATTGTGACTTTGTTCAACAGGCGGTAGTCGATGCACATTCAGAAAGAGCCATCTTTCTTATGCATGAATAGGACTGGAGCGCCCTATGGAGAAACATTGGGCCTTATGAAACCTTTATCTAAGAGGTCTTTAAGTTCCACTTTTAACTCATTAAGCTCTGCCAGATCCATATGATATGGAGGAATAGAGATGGGCTGGCTATCAGGAATAAGATCAATACAAAATTCTATTTCTCTATCGGGAGGTACCCCTGGAAAATCTTTAGGAAAAAACTCAGGATACTTATTGACTACACGGACTGACTGAACCATTAGAGTTTTAGACTTAGTGTCTTTGACTCGAACCAAATGATAAATGCACACTTTGGATATCAACTTTCTTGCCATAAGATAGCATATGAAATGACCCTTGGGAGATTCGAAACTACCTTCCCACTTAAAAATTGGTTCATCAGGAAATTAAAGCTTCACCACATGGGTGCGACAATATATTAATGTATAGCATGAATGGATACAATACATGCTTATAATAATATCAAAATCTACCATTTCAATCTCTATTAGGTCTTCTAGTATGATCTTATGTAGGACAGTGATAGGACACTCCTTATAGACTCGGCTGGCAATAACTGACTCACCCACTTGGGTGGAAACTAGGAAGGTCTTGGAAAGCTTTTCAGGACCAATCCCAAAATTTTCCGCAATCAAAGGATTCACATAATAAAGATGTGATTCGGGGTCTAACAACATATAAATATCAAAATGGAAGACACAAAACATACCAGTAACAACTTCTGGTGCACTCTCCTGCTCCTGCAGAGATGGTAAGGCATAGAAGCGGTTCTAGCGCTAATCGCCACTGGTACTAGATGATGTTCCCTAAGGAGGGACTGGGCGACCTAGAGGAGCTGGTGCGCTAGTATCCTAAGTTTAGAGACGAACATCCCTACTTCCTTGCTTAGCATACAAACACTCTTTGATTTTGTGACCTAATTTTCCTCAGCCATAGCAACCCCTCATTCCCATCAAACACTCATTGGGATGGTTTTTATCACACCTTGCACATGGCGAATAACTGGCCCTTCTACTCATACTAATTTGAGACCTAGAAATAGATGTCTTTCCCTATCGCTCCTTCTTGATTCTGGGAGTAGGGGCACTGGACGAAGATGGTGTTGGCATAGATGAATGACCCTAAAACTATGAACGATTTCCCCCTTCAGACCTTGGTTGGCCATACTCAAACTGTCCTATCTAGAAATGCATCCTGAAACACCTGCCAACTCATAAGAGTTGCATTCTCACCCTTACCATCCTTCCATATAACAACCCAATTATAAGAAACATCCTTCAACCCTAAACTCTCCTTCTTAGTGATATGCATAACTTTAGTCGCAAATTCTGGCTACTGCTAGATCATAATTCTGCTGAAGTAGGACTGCACCCTAATGATTTCCTTAAACATTTGTTGTCATAGCTTAGTCTAATATCTAAAAGGCATCCCAAAATTCATCATGATACACATTCTCATTCAGAGGGTTAGCTTGCATTTGTGGTTGGTCACTATTTCTAGGTGCATTGGCTCGGCGAGGAGGCATATTCTATTACATAAAAGCATGAGTTAAAGTAGATGAAGACAACTGTAAGCATGATAGATCATAAAAGAAAAGGATGATTCCTAACTTGGTCCATAGCCTCTTGCTCATAAATGTGGCGCGCTCCACACCTATGATTAAGACTCTACGCAACACGACTTTTTTGACTCCCTGGGACTCTCTAAACCTTAGTCTCTGATACTAAGTTTGTAATTCCCCATGAATACACCCTAGACATTACACGGTGCTCAAGACTACAAGTAGTCCCAAGATAACCCTTTTTAGCCTTCTAACAACTCTGAAACACATAACAAGGATAATTTGACATATGAAATCTTGAAATACTGGATTAATATCTTAACAGAATTTAATATCTTAATGAAAGTCTTAAACTTTAAAATATTAAAACAAATACTTTTAAGTCTATAACTGAAACAGTCGGACAAGCCTCTACTTCTAACTAGAGAGCCACTGGGACAAGCCCCAGCTAACTCGAACTAAAATTGAAATCAAATAACTAAAGTACTTTATCAATAAAAATTTTGATAGAATGGGCCCCAAACTATGAGGACTTACCAAGAGCTGGGATGTAGGTGGAGAAGCATGAAATCAGTCACTCTGCTGGAATTGAGCACCAGACCGTACATTATAAGACAATGTAGCAGATAGACATATATGTGGATCAGTACTTCTGGAATGTACTGAGTATGTACGGGTGAATATATAAATAAAATAGTACTCAATAGTCATATAAACTTTTAAATAATGCATACCAAGTGTAAATGACTCCTCTTGAGATTGAATAAGTAAAATTGGAAATCATAAATCATAAATAATAAAGTATATTGTATAGATCTTGTGATCCATAACAATTAGATCTAAAAAAAGTTGTATGTTTACTCTTTCTATTAGGAGGTTCTTCTAGTCGACATAAACCATGTGAGTTATCATGGAGTCCAATGTCTCTTTCCTACATTGGTATAGTTGTTTAACCCTTGCCATTGGAATAGAACCTAGCTAGAGTGATCACTATACTAGACCCACTATGGGCATTAAAAACCTATGGTGGCACGTAGTTCTGGGGCATAAGACCTTGGAATCATACCTAAATCGGTGCTAAATACTACTCCTATATTACTTATATGCTTTCTCTTTAGGAAATCCACCTCAAAATAGCATAAGAGTTTATAATGAAAATAAGTTATGCATATCTTTGCTCTAAATTATGATCAAAATAAATAAATGTGGATTCCATCTCTTAGTTGAGGATCAAAAGATCCATCTTTCTTTAAATCCTAGTATAAAACTGCCAAATAAAACTTAAGAGAATGATCTTCTTGAAATCTCAATACATAAACTTATGGCTTAAAACCCATGCTTTAAACTCAAGTCAATTCATAACAAAACTTCATGTGCAATAACAAATCTTTAAAATACTTCAACAATATCAAGTTAAGATAGTGCAATCTGATGCATGATAGAAATTTCATAATATAAAGCATAAACATAAAGTACTTTATGATCAACTTAAGTCTTTAAATATCATAATAATCACATTCTTCAAGAATATGTAAACTTGGGTATAAACCCTACTTCAGAACAAGGAAATAGAATCTTAAATCATGAAATTTGGGCATAAGAGTGAAAGTAAGCACTTGTTCTTAACCCTGCATACCTTATTAGGCCTAATTTGATGTAGAAACTTGGCTTTGAACTCTTAAAGATGTTCTTGAAAGCTTTTTCTTGGAGTTCTTGAATTCAGAATCTTAGACTCTTGATTATCTTGATGAGGATGTAATAGAGTTTTGAATTTCTTGGAATTTTGTTAGGGTTTCTTGGAGAGAAATTTGATAAAGAATGAGTTTATAATGCTTAAACTGACATCTAATCTTCTATTGTTACGACCTGGGGTGAGGGTAAATGACTTAATTTCCCCTCTAGAGATTAAAGTCACAACTGGAATGTCGTTGTGGGCTTGGCGAGATGCAATGGCATGCTCATTGATATTCCCATCGTGACGCAGTGGAATTGCGTTGAATTGCTAGAATCAAAATCTAAACACGACCCCAACCTTTTCCAAAAATTCTAAAACTTCCCCGAGACATGCTCCTTACACCCCTAAACATGAATCAACTCAAAACCCACTGTCTAGGAGCTGGGAAGGTTAACTCAAAAATCTTCAAAGTTAATAGATCAAAATAAGGCTAAGTCTTCAACACTTAGTTAAAATTTCAGGCTTTAATCCTCTTATGAAAGCACTAGGGGCTAAACTAAACTAAGTTCAATACGGGGTATTATAGATCATTAGTAGAAGTCCCCAAGTTATAGAATTACAGCGCCACCGTAGGTTATAAGGGGTGACCCCTCAATTGAGGTATGACACTCTAGTCCATCGAGACCTCAGTTTAGTGGATCCACGCCATCTAATTTTAATACCCTTGGAAAGGTATTGACACCCTTCCAACTAGAGTTATAGGTTTGACCCCAATTTTCTTAGATTGGGGTACGTTAGTTATTTTTAGCTCCCACAGTTCTTAGTCCATGTTTCAGTTGATGTTTCCATTTATGTCTTAGTTCATACTATGCATTACATTGTATTCAGTTATTCAGTTTCATTCATTACAAGTTTATACTTGGTATTGCATATAATTTATCATGTTCCATACATTTGTAAGACCTCTCTAAATCCTACGCTTAATTCAGTCCATTAGTGCTTGCCAAGGGGTCCCAGACTTAGAAAATTCTAGCTAAGTTTCCAGACTTAGTTTATTTTTATCCTTCGGAAGTTAGAAATCTCATTCCGTGACCTTAAATTCCTTTAAATGTCTATATCTTAGTTAAAACATAATCAAGAGTGTCAATAGGGGTTCCCGGTCAAGTTTTAGATTTTTCGAACCTCGTTTAGACCACATTTGGTGTCCCAAAATACAGGACCAATGTGATCTTGGTGTGCTGCATCGCCTATCGCGTTGGTCAATATTGTTGCAGGATTGCCAGTTAAAAGTACTGAGGCTCGACATGATCATGGCACGACACATCGGGTATCGCATCGATGCCTTCGATGCGCCGCATCGACTAACTCGTCAATGCTAAGCTGTCAGTCATTAAAATAGTCGTGACCCCAGGGTTAATTTAGTCTTTTTCCCACTCTTATATAACCTTAAAACACGAGAGTCAACCGTATTTTCACCAAAGTATACTCTTTTCTCTCAGATTCCCTCAAGAACAAGCATTAGGGTTCTAAATTCAAGGCTCAATTCTCAAAGGTTTCACCGTCAATCTTTTCCAAATCAAGAACTAAGGTATGTTAGATGTTGATTCATAGGTCTCTTCCACCCATGAAGTTCAAGAATCCTTTTCTAAATTCAAAGATTATATTTTTATGAGTTTTCATGATTTATGTGAATTGAAATTCATGTTTATGTGATTGTTGGGTTTTAATTAATGTTTTAAGATTATGAGTTTCAAAGTTTGAACCTAGTATGTGATGAATTGCATAATGTTCATGATAAACCCTTCAAGTTGCATGTTTATTGATATAGCCATGATACTTAGATATGGTAATTGTTGTATAATCAAAGCATGTTTCCTATATGTTTGATTAAATGCCTATAAGAATGAAATAGTGCCATTATAGCATGTCAACATGTAGTCCCCATGTATGTACAAGTTAATTCCTACTAAGTGTTTGTTGAAAGGCTTTATTGAATGAATCCTGAAACATCAATATGCATTCCTGTTCATGTACAAGTGTATGACTTTCAAGTTCTTGAAGAGTTGCTTCGTTGATGGTATTATAAATGGATGAATGTTGTCATGTTGTTCAAGAATTGCCATGTTTTATTATTATTTATGCTATTGAGTTCTGGGGGTATTTATACCCAACAATTTAGCTGATTGTCTAGAGCCAGTGTCAGTTTTCAAGATAATCTCAGTCGTACCACAATCAGTAGTATTCTCAGTCTGTTATAGAATTCAGTAGAACTCAATCAGCTTCATGACTTAGGAAACTCAGTAATCTCAGTAATGTCCCAGTCTGGTCCAGTAATAAATGCAGAACTTAGTAGTATTCCATTAGTCAATGGGTCTCCTTGAACTCAGTTCAACTCAGTTAAGTAGTACGATCAGTAACAGTTCAGTCAAGCCTAGTATGAACTAGAAAATCAGTTCAGTTTTTTCTGTTGGAAGTAGGACTCAGTACCGAGCGAACCTAGGGATGGGGGCTCACTCATTAGATAGGACTGATATCCCTAGAAGAAATCCCTATGTTCCAGAACACCGTAGCCAGCATAGGTATGAGATGTCATCCATTCGATAGGACTGACATACTTAGAGATCACCCACTAGTTTAGGACTTGATCTCAGGGGTCACCCATTAGATTAAGACTGACTCCATAGCAGTTTTCTTTACCCATGGCATGGTACTAATACCTTTCCAGCTGAGGCTACATGTTGGACCCCAATTAGTTCAGAAAGAGGCATGTCGGTTAGATGACTACCTCCCACAGTTTTAGTCTCAGTCTTTAGAATAGAACTTAGATTAGTATTATGGAAATCAGGACTGTTAGACACTGTCACTCAGCTCATTAAAGAACTTAGATAGTTCTATAGATTCGGAGATCACTCGCTAGATAGGCCTGATCTTAGCTTCAGTCAATCAGGTATCAGTATCAATAGACACAGTTGTCAGAAATACAGTTATTAGAATTTAGTATTCAGTGATACCATGATTTTAGTTATAGTTTATACACTCATGCCTGCATTCTCACTCAGTCATGTTCACGTTACGTAGTCAATTAAAATTCATGCATATGAACCCTTGCATTCAGCCTTACCTCATCTAGCATACCAGTACAATATCGCGTACTGACGTATACTTTTCTTATGTTCTATGGTGTCTTATACCATAGGTTTAGAAGCACAGGATCCTGAGCACCCATAGCAGTTCAAATTTAGCCAGTAGTTGTAGACTTATCAGTGAGTCCTCATCATTTGAGGATTTTCCTTATTTGATTATAGCATTAGATTTAGCATTTTAGTAGATGAAGTTAGTTGGGGGATTGTCCCATCAATTCCTTATTCAGACAGTTTAGAGGCTTTTTCAGACTAGAGTACTTTCAGACAGTTGTTTTAGTTTTGGTATTGTTATACTTTATTCAGTTTTATTTCAGTATTGAACCTTATGGCAAGTTTTTTGCCAGTTTTCTACATTTTACAGTATATTATTCAGTGCTCAATTACAGATATCATTCATGGGTTAGCTTGTTGTCCTTTGGGATTATTAGCACCGTGTAGCATTTGGGCTACCAAACTCGGGGCGTTATAAACTTGGTATTAGAGCCTAAGGTTCAACAGTGTCCTAGGAAGTATGAAAAGCCGCATCTAGTAGAGTCTTATGCATGGGTGTGTTGTGTGCCACACTTATGGACAAGAGGCTATTTAGGAATTGTTTCCTCTTCTTTCAGTATTCATGCCATACGAGTGATCATGAGCTCAAGTTAAACTCTCAGTCTAATCCATTTCTTCCTTTTATTTATAGAATATGCCTTCTCGTAGAGCTAATGCCTGTAGAAATGATAACCAGCCACCTCAACCCGCAAATCCTCTAAATGAGAATGTGTCACATGCAGAGTTTTGGACAGCTTTCCAGGCACTAGCCTAAGCTGTGACGACTAATGTTCGGGGTAACCATCCGACTGTAGCCTCACCTTAAAAAGATGGGAATTTAGCCGCAGCCAGAATCAAAGATTTTATGAGAATGAACCCGTCAGAATTCTTTGGGTCCAAGGAACATGAGGACCCACATCTTTATCTTGATAAGGTGAAGAAGATCACCCAAGTTATGTATATTTCTGAAGAGAAAAGTGTAGAACTGGCATCCTATAGGCTGAAAGATGTTTCTTATGATTGGGTAGTGATATGGAAGAAGAGTAGAGGGGAGGATGCAGCTCCCATGACTTGGTAGATATTTTGGGATGCGCTCTTAAATAAGTTTTTCCCACTTGAGATGAGGGAAGCTAAGATAGAAGAGTACATGAACCTGAGGCAGGGCTCTATGTCAGTGAAGGAGTATTGCCTCAAGTTCAACCAGTTGTCTAAGTATGCCCCTGAGCAGATGGCTGACCCTAGAGCAAGTATGAGTAAATTTGTGATCGGTGTTTCTAGGTTGGTGGTTAAGGATTTTAGGGCTTCTATGCTCAATAAAGACATGGATCTTCCTAGGTTGATGATGCACACTTAGTAGATTGAGGCAGAGAAGCTAAGGAAAAGAGAGAGTAAATAAGAGAGCCAGAATAGATAGTTTTAGTTTTTCTCCACTAGGGTCACAGGGTGGTAACCATTCTCAGCATAGTCAAAAAATTTTATTCCCAGCTCCATCTTTAGCTAGTACACCAGTACCAAAGTTCAGGAATGACAGTAATGATGGGGTGCCAAGCTCAAAAACCCAGGGTAGTATGAGAAGTGATCGTACCTATCTTCTTTGTGAAGAGTCTGGTAAGAATGCATGTAGAGCAGACAGTGAGGTATGTTTTGGTTGTGGAAACAAAGGCCATAGGCTGTGGGAGTGTACAGTTTTATCTCAAAGGGGTAAAGATTTGCATCAGCAGGGCACCACTTCCAATACTAATAGTGGTCAGCATCAGAATAGATTTTATGCACTCCAGACTCGCCATAATAAGGAAAGTTTCCCTAATATAGATTTGGATATGTTATGAGTCTTTCACCTTCATGATATGCTCTGCTAGATCCTTTGTTTTCATATGAGCTTAAGTTTTTAGCATAAGTCAGTCAGTAAATCCAGTAATTCAGTTTACCAGTCAAGCATTCAAATTTGTATGGTTTGTTTTTCCTATCTTCTCATCTAAGTCATATTATTAGAAATCTCAGAAATATAACTATCCTCAGATAGAGCATCCTAATAATTGTGAGTTCAGCTCAGTTCATGAATCATCCATTAATTTTAGATCCCAGACATTCAGTTACAACTCAATTAGTAGGTGCCCTATGCATTGCCCCAGTATCTCAGTGAAGTAAGCATTCTTAGAGGGACATAGTGTCCCAAGGGGGAGATACCCTATGATTCCCTGATACTTTTATCTCCTTAAATCCATTTAGTTTTACGCTTAGATTTTTTTTATAAACTTGATATCAGTTACCTTTGCATATTCAGTCATGCATTCATGAATCAGTTCACTCAGTTATTCATGCATCAGATATGCATGCTCAGTATGAAATCTCAGTATATCAGTAGTTCTAGTCATACAGACATGTTTCAGATATTCATGTCCAGTAAGTAAGTTCAGTCTACCAGTATTCTCAGCTTAGTCAGTCCCATTCGAGGATGAATGTTCCCAAGGGGGAGATATTATAATACCCTGAAAATCCTATGCTTAATTCAATCCATTAGTGCTTGGCAAGGGATCCCAAACTTAGAAAGTTCTAGCTAAGTATCTAGACTTAGTTTATTTTTAGCCTTTGGAAGTTGGCAATCTCATTTTGTGACCTTAAAGTCCTTTAAATGTCTATATCTTAGTTAATTCGTGATCAAAAATGTCAATAGGGGTTCCCGGATAAGTTTTAGATTTTTTGGACTTCATTTAGACCACGTTTGGTGTCCCAAAATTGTGGACCAACGCAATCTTAGTGCGCCGCGTCACCTATTGCGTTGGTCAATATTGTTGCAGGATTACCAGTCAAAAATACTGAGGCTCGACGCGATCATGGCATGACGCATCGGGTATCATGTCGATGCCATCAACGCACCGCGTCGACCAACGCGTCGGTGCCCAACTATCAGTCATTAAAACAGTCGCAACCTCAGGGTTATTTTAGTCTTTTTCCCACTCTTATATAACCCTAAAACATGAGATTCAACCCTATTTTCACCAAAGTATACTCTTTTCTCTCAAATTCACTCAAGAATAAGCATTAGGGTTATCAATTCAAGGTTCACTTCTCAAATGTTTCACTATCAATCTTCTCCAAATCAAGAACTAAGGCATGTTAGATATTGATTCATTGGTCCCTTCCACCGATGAAGTTCAAGAATCCTTTTCTATATTCAAAGATTATATTTTTATGAGTTTTCATGATTTATGTGAATCAAAATTCATGTTTATGTGATTGTTGGGTTTTAATTAATGTTTTAAGATTATGAGTTTCAAAGTTTGAACTCAGTATGTGATGAATTGCACAATGTTCATGATAAACCCTTCAAGCTACAAGTTTATTGATATAGACATGATACTTAGATATGGTTATTATTGTATAATCAAGAATATTTCCCATATGTTTGATTAAATGCCTATATGAATAAAGTAGTGCCATTATAGCATGTAAACATGTAGTCCCTATGTATGTTCAAGTTAATGCATGCCAAGTGTTTGTTGAAAGGATTTATTGAATGAATCATGAAACATTAGTATGCATTTTTGTTCATGTGCAAGTGTATGACTTTAAAGTGCTTAAAGAGATGCTTCGTTGATGATATTGTGAATGAAAGAATGTTGTCATGTTGCTCAAGAATTGCGATATTTTATTCTTGTTTATGCTATCGAGTCCTGGGGGTATTTATGCCCGACAATTTAGCTGATTGTCTAGAGCCAATGTCAATTTTCAAGATAATCTCAGTCGTACCACAATTAGTAGTATTCTCTGTCAGTTATAGAATTCAGTAGAACTCAATCAGCTTCATGACTTAGGAAAGCTCAGTAATCTCAGTAATGTCCCAGTCCGGTTCAGTAATCAATTCAGAACTCAGTAGTATTCCGTCAGTCAATGGGTCTCCATGAACTCAGTTCAACTTAGTTAAGTAGTATGATTAGTAACAGTTCAGTCAAGCCTAGTATGAACTAGAAAATCAGTTTAGTGTCTTTCAATTGGGAGTAGGACTAAGTACCGAGCGAACCTAGGGATGGGGGCTCACCCGTTAGATAGGACTGAGATCCCTATAAAAAATGCCTAAGTTATAGAACTAAATAGACAGAGTAGGTATGAGATGCCACCCGTTAGATAGGACTGACATACTCAGAGATCACTCCTTAGTTTAGGACTGATCTCAGGGGTCACCCATTAAATTAGGACTGACTCCACAAAAGTTGTCTTTACCCGTGGAACGGTACTGACACCCTTCCAGTTGGGATTATAGGTTGGAACCCAATTAGTTCAGAAAGGGGCATGTCGGTTAGATGACTACCTCCCACAGTTTCAGTCTCAGTCTTCAGAATAGAACTCAGATTAGTATTACAGAAATCAGGACTTTTAGACACAGTCACTCAGCTCAGTAAAGAACTTAGATAGTTCTATAAATTTAGAGATCACCCGTTAGATAGGCCTGATCTCAGCTTCAGTCAATCAGATATCAGTATCAGTAGACTTCATTATCAGAAATCCAGTTATTAGAATTCAGTATTCAGTGATACCACAATTTCAGTCATTCTCACTCAGTCATATTCACATTATGTAGTCAGTTATAGTTCATGCATATGAACCCGTGTATTCAACCTTACCTCATCTAGCATACCATTATATTCTCATGTACTGATGCATACTTTTCTCTTATGCTATGGTGTCATATACCATAGGTTCAGAAGTACTGGATCTCGAGCACCCATAGCAGTTCAAATTCAGCCAGCAGCAGTAGACTTAGCAGTGGGTCCTTATCATTAGAGGATGTTCCTTATTTGATTATTGCATTAGATTTAGAATTTTAGTATATGGAGTTAGTTGGGGGATTGTCCCATCAACTCCTTAGTCAGACAGTTAAGAGGCTTTTTCAGACTAGAGTACTTTCAGACAGTTTTTTTAGTTTTTGTATTATTATACTTTATTCAGTTTTATTTCAGTATTTAACCTTATGGAAAGTTTTCCGCCAGTTTTATGCATTTTATAGTATTTTATTCAGTGCTCAGTTATAGATATCAGTCATGGGTTAGCTTGTGATCCTTTAGGATTACAAGCACCGTGTAGCGTTCGGGGTACCAGACTAGGGGCGTTACAACATTCATGTTCAGTTTATACCAGTTAGTTTCCCATCTCGCATAATCAGTACATTCAAAGTAGTGATCTTATACTTCTTTATGATATATTGTCTCATAATATAGGTTAGGCCGCTCAGTGCCCGAATCGCACTTAGCACGTTCCCATACCACTCAGCAGCAATTTGGTGAGTTTCCTCCTCATTTGAGGACTAGTTATTAGTTATTTATTTTATTTCCTATCAGGTGGAGTTTGTTGGGGGCTTATCCCACTAACTCATTATGATTTATAGGCTTTCGGATAGTTTGATATGCTTTTAGTTTGTTGAGTATTTCAGACAGTATTATCATTAATTTCTTTACCATTTATTATCAGTTTGTTTTTAATATAACTTTCACCCAGTATTTTGGTATTTCTCTAGAATTTTAGTAATATGCCAGGCCACGGGTTAGCTTGGGGTCACTAGTGACTCTAAGCACCGTGTTACAACTAGGGGTAGTCTCTACTCTTGACAAACCTGAACCATTGCTTCCATTATCATAAAAAACTCTCTTATAGGAATTCTTTGCTTCCAAAGCCTCCATAGAAAGAAAGAAACTTTGAGAGGGATTTCTTTTTCCCAAATATTCATAATCAGCTCCCGAGGGTCACCTCTGTGTCTTATAAATTCCTAAGCAATAAAGAGAATTTTCCATTACTATTAAACATCAACTACGGTTTATCCTACTCTGAGTCCCATAATCTATAACAATAACCCCATTTGCATGATTGTGAACTTCTTCATTGAACAAATATAGCATTAGGGTTTGATTCCACTCTTCTTGATTCATAAGACGGTTCACCTTCTCCACTGACTCATTGTGATTTTGATTGATGGGTAAGTATAAATAGAGAGAATCTAAACATGTCCAATTATCAGACCAAATACTAGAGTGCCCCCATAAAGGTTCCCACTAGATTTATTTCTTGCTAAGATCATGTACTTCAATACTTGAGATCCTCTTCTTCAGTCCACCACTTGAGGTCTATACCTTTTACAATATTTGTTCCACACAACATTTTCCCAAATTTACTTAGTGGTTATAAAATTCCACCATAGTTTTTCATATATAGCCCTTGAGATATTGAATAAGTATATGAATCCAAATATCTAAACCTTCTTTCTCCCAATGTTTGTTCCTCCTCTCATTTTTAAAATTCCAGAAAATTATAGCAAATACTCTATGAAGATTATTAATCATCCATTTAGGAGGTATGATTGTTGTAAGAAGATATATATTAATACTTTTAAGTATATGATTTACGACAAAAACTTTAACACAAAAATAGAGTTGTTTACAGTTCCTGATTTGGATCTTATTCTGCACTTTCTTCATAAATTGTAGGAAGGGACTCTTTCCTTTCCTTGTATACCCAATAGGACATCCTAAATACATCAAAGAGAATTTTTCTCTTAAAAAACCATCATTTATCTCCACCTATTGAATAATGTGACGAGTTGTGGTATGGAACATGTAGAAGACGATGTTCTCTTTGTTGATCTTCTGCCTTGATAACGAATCATACAGTTTCAGAACCTCTATAATGAGTAGTAGGAATATCTTTTCAGCAACAATAAATATTATGGTATCATTTTCGTAAGCAAGGTGATTCAAATTATCACTCTATTTTGACATCCTAAAACCCTTAAAATCCTTATAATAGGAAAAATTGTTAAGATCTCTGTCAACACTCCAGCCGAGAGGATAAAAAGTGTTGGGGATACAATATCTCTTTTCTTGAAGCCTCTAGATGAGTGAAAAAAGTCCATGGTCCTGTCCAATGATCAAATTAGAGTACTAGTTATTAACCACAAGCCTCCAGATTTTATCAACTGCTAACCTGTTAAATCTTATATTTTATAATACTTTGATAAATAATACCCAGTCCACTCTATCATAAGCCTTAGAGATATCTAATTTAACAACCACTTTTTCATGGTTTACTATTTTTCTAGATATAAAAAACTTTCCACTTTTTCTAGATATCAAATATGATCTTCTGAGATAATAGCACATTTTCAGTAAAATTTCTACCATTCACAAAACTAGATTGATTTTGTGATATTAGCATAGGCAGTAATCCCTCCAGTTTGTCATGAATCAGTTCTAAAATCACCTTATTAAGAAAATTTCTCAAGATAATTCATCTTAGATCAGTTGAAGTCTGAACGACATCTTTCTTGGGCAACAAGATGAAATTAGTATGTATAATAGAATTTGGCAAGGTTTCCCCTTCAAAGAAAGCATTTACAACACTAATAATGTCTGCACTCATAATATCCTAGCAAGATAAATAAAAATGGCCTGTAAAACTATCAGGGCTAGTTGCACTATCTCTATTTAGTATAAAAACCACCTTATTGATCTCCTATTCTATGGGTAAAGCATTTAAAAGATTGTTATCATCCTCAATAATTAATTCTGGTATATGCTACAAAAGAGAAAAATCAGCAGAGTTAGTTTCCCCTAAGAATTGGTCCTTGTAAAAGCTTAAAGCCTCCTCAGCAATTTGGTCTTCCCCTTTTACTCATGTACCATAAATTCTAAGGATCCTTTTCAAATTAAGCCTTTTTCTCCTTCCTTTCACAAGATAATGAAAGAATTTGGTATTTTAGTCTCCTTCTGAGAACCATTGAACGTTTATTTTCTACCTCCAAAATTCTTCTTCATATTAAAGATATGACTTCAATTTAGCCTTAGCTCTCTGTGGAACAACCTTGTAATCTGCCGTAAGATGTTTCTCAAAAGAGTTTTCTTTTATTCTAACAATCTTTTCCCTTATAATCAACTGTATAAGAGTCTTTTTTTTGTTTTTTTAACTGTAAAAACACATTTAGAGATCCTTCAACCAACCATTTTTCTCTAGATAAATCCATAAAATCATCTTTATTAGTCCAAAATTTGAGAAATTTTAAAGGTTTGATATACTATTAAGCTTCCCCATCACAAGTAATAATTAGAGGAGCATGGTCATATCCTGATCTTGCTAAATGTTATAGATCAGTGTTCCTAAATATATCATGCATTTCTTGGTTCACAACAACTCTATCAAACCTCTTAAAAATGCAAGCTTAATTAGATCTACCAGTCCACCATGTAAAAGAGCTTCCTGAGAAATTATATCATATGATTCACAGGAATTTATACAAATACCCATATTTTTTAGGGTACACAGGTAAACCACCAATCTTTTCCTCAGGATCCATTATAACATTGAATTCTCCTCCTATTATCCAAGGCATCTTCACATCATGACTCATAACATAGATGTCTTCCCAAAGATGTAATCTCTCCACAATAGAGAATTTAGCATAAACTTCAATAGTAATTATTCTCTTTCCATCTTCAAAAGTAAGTTGTAAAGTATTTGTTGTTCAGAGTTTGACATAACACCCACATTAATGTTCTCTTGATCAAATACCTAGATCTGGCCATTTAAATTGTAGTTAACATAGTGCATTCCCAACCTTCTTTTAAACCTCTAAATATGCCTTGTATCTTGAAAGGTTACCATCAATGCAATAAGGAAATATTTGTGGTGTCTGCTGAGCCATTGAACTCTATGAAATGCATTTTGGGTTTTTACAAACCTAATGTTCTAAAATAATGCTTTGTGTTTCATTGACTATTTTCTTTTCCTCCCCTCTTTTTTTATCATTCTTGTTATCTTGATGCTAGTACCTACTTTACTTTAACCCTTCCTTCATTGAACTGTAAGGAGTTTATCCTGCTTCACGACATGCTGGACTCATTACCTTCTTCTTCATTGTCTTCATTTGCACGGTGAATTCGGCGGACTTGAATGTTTCTGTCTTCTTCTCTTTCTTTTACTATTTCAAGAAATAAATTGAATTTTATTTTGTTGTTCAAAAATTATTTGAGCTTGTGTTTAAAATTCTTATTAAAAATACAAATTTTGTAACCCAAAAACAATGAAAAGTGGGCAGTGATCTAGTGAATGGAATATTCGACTATTGATGAAAAAAGTCTGGTTCTCCTTATCTCCCTTCAAAAGTGTCTTTATCTACTCATATCCCTTCTTCGATTTATCAATTCCTAGTCTTACTTTCAATAAAAATTTTACACGATCCGACTTGGGGCCTTGTCGTATGGACGTCCCAAGTCCGTTCGGGATTAGAGACCATTCCCGTCACCCAACCCAACCTCCAGCCGCCTGCACTGAGTTGGCAGAATTTCGACCATATAACAAGATTTCGTAACATTCCAGATTATAGATTCTGGGATAGATCTATTACCGAGACCGACCCAACCGAGTGCAACAGTCCCATTCCAACCGTCCAACCATACTCAGCCAAACCAAAACAAATCGAACCATAATCTAAACCATGACCACACGAGTTCAATAAGAATTATGTATAATTCCAAACTTAAATACGATGGAACGATGAGAAATTTTGTCCAATGATGTCAGCTCCAATAGCAATACCAATACTAATGTTGACACCAATACCGATTTTGCCCATTCCAACCCATAGTAATCCCACAAAAGCCTCTAACCAAAAGAATACAAATATCTGGTTAGGACATTCCCCCAACCATAGCCAAAACCAATATCCATAAATATTCTAGAGTATGATATAACATCCATGAAATGGAGCCTTTCGAATAGATGAAAGGTCACCACTTCAATCCAAAGCTGACTCTCGAGTGTCCGAATGTTAAGCAGGAGGAGTAGAACGGCCAGTTCTTGCATTGTATGAGGATACAACCATGCGAAGATGGGTTAGTGAGTGAATACTAGCATGAACTCAAGATACAACAACAACAACAAACCCAGTGTATTCCCAC
Source organism: Capsicum pubescens (assembly GCA_030864215.1). Classification (NCBI taxonomy): domain Eukaryota; kingdom Viridiplantae; phylum Streptophyta; class Magnoliopsida; order Solanales; family Solanaceae; genus Capsicum; species Capsicum pubescens. The sequence continues at coordinate 274,904,835 of CM061540.1, read as the reverse complement.
AAAGTGGGGTCTGAGGAGGGTAAGATGTACGCAGTCCACACCGCTACCTCCGAAGAAGTAGAGAGGTTATTTTCGATAGACCTCCAGCTCAAGATAGCATGAACACAGGATAAGGATAAAATAATGCAAATTGTAAAACCAAGTGAAACCATCCATATGCATACAAACCATTAATATCTATATAACCATGTCGGGAAAGGGAATCAGGTTTAGCATGTCATTTAAAACCTTTACCTGGGCTATGTAGCTTTTCTATTCTAAAACCACCCACGGGCTATATGGGTTCATCTTCCTCTACTGAAAGGGCCCCAGTACGTGAAGTCGCATGACTAGAGAAAAGAACCTAGGATGACTAGTACATCCCCAAAAATATAAAGAGTGATATCATGTACATGGTCACTAGGACCAAACCTCACAACAAAAAATATGAGTTTCAAGTTTCGATTCCTCTGGGACCTCTATCTTCCATGGCTTTGCTACACACACACCCATTTAATCCCAATTAAAACCATTACCAAACAACCAAACCATTATATATTTATTATTAACATAGGTTATAAGTAGTGGTATCGTCAAATCGACTATTACTTGGAAGTATTGTCTGTAGCCAAACTTTTTTGAGATCAAAGGATTCCAATGTACTCATAGATCATATTATCCATTTAACTTGGGGGATTCCCATGTACCCCCAAAAGTATGTTTATTAATCCAAACTATTTAGACCATTTTTAACATTTAGGGTTCCATTACCAAGTTTAAACCATGCATAATTTCCATTGAAAAACCAATATTATAGTGAAGCATTATTATAGGTATTTTATCAAACACATTGAGGGAATAGTATTTCCAAAACTAAAGTCTATCACCAAATAACCCATGTAACCAATTATCCAAAACCACCATTAAAACATATAAAAGCTTAATTAAGACATGGGAAAACCATAACCAAACATTTATAACCAAAACCCCCAAATTATACTTGAAAATCAAAAATCATACAACATTCAAATCATGAAAACATTGTGTAAAACCATACCTTTAGTTGCAACTAACAATGAAGAAAGATATCATGCCTTAAACCATGATGATGATAGAGAGAAATCACCAAGGCAAGCCTCAATTTACTCCTTAAGATGAAACCCTGGCTTCTTTGTCCAAAACATTAGAGAGTATTTAAGAGTGTTTTCCAATTGTTTAAGAATAGAATAGAAAGGCAAATAACCACTCAAGTGAAATATAAGTAGTGTGGCCTTATTAGGATAAGTGGGGAAATGTCCAGATTGCCCTAGCTTAAACTGTACTTAATTCCCGTCATAGGGTACGAATAATCCTTATGAGTTGTCCTATTCTGTACGAATATTACCCTAGGAGTTCCCCCTTGGACCCAACAATGTCCAAGGTACGACAATCCCAAACCTAAGTCGTTTTCAAGTGTATGACTAGTACCCATAAATTATACCCTTGGCAGAATAGAATCTAAAGAGATTTGAACACTGACCACTATACGAGTCCTGGGCACGACTCGTACCCTAGATTACGGCTTATAATGATCCACTCATACTCAGATCCAACCTAAGTTATCAAGTCTAAGGTTAAGTGAAGTAACCAAACAACTCGTATCCACCGATACAACTCATACCTGCTAAGTCGTACCCATTTCAGTGACAAAATCTATCCCACCACCCATCACTGGTCAGCATATGACTGGACTATACCACTCATACCCAAGTGTATAGCTCGTTCCCTAAATCGTATCTTGCCCCAAAACCAAAAATCAAGGAAATTTTCTAAGGTTCAAAAACTAGGTTGTTTCAGTCTTCCCTACTAGGAACATTCGTCCTCGAATAATGGACAAGGTAGGGGTAACAACAAGCATGAGTCATTTGCATTATCAAATATACTCCCAATCATTAACAAAGTTTGAAAACAAAGATGCAACGATATTAATCTTTCCTTTAAAAAAAACTCAGAAATTAAAGATGTGTCGAAGAACACATACCTTCCGCATGAATTCCAGGAGAAAAAAATAGATGCGGATAATTGTACTTCATGTCCTCCTCTATTTCCCAGGTTATTTTCCCTTGGTATATTGCTGTCAAAGATGGTTTTATACCCCTTTGATCATAATAATACTAGGTTTGCTAATGAAGCTCTTGACTATTTTGAAAAGTCAGTAGGCCCATACTTTAGTTTGTAGATTCTTCCACCTTATGGTTCTGCCATAGAACCTTAACATAGCCACATCCTTAGTTTTTAATCGACGAACCTGCCTATCCAAGATCCCAACCGGGACCTTTTAATAAGATAAAGAGCCTGAGACACCGAACCCCTCCAAAGGAACAATCGAACAAGGATCACCAATACACTTTCTTAACATGGAAATATGAAATACCGGATGAACGAAGCTCAACCTAGAAGGCAACTTCAATTCATAAGCAACATCACCAACCCGTCGCAGAGCCTCATAAGGACCAGCAAACCGGGGACTGATCTTTCCCTTCTTATCAAACCGCATTACTCCCTTCCTGGGAGATACCTTTAAGAGCACCCTATCCCTAACCTCAAACTGCAAGTCTCTATGGCTTACATCCGTATAGGACTTTTGGTGAATTTGGGCAGCTTTAACCTATCCTGAATAACCTTTACTTTTTCCATAGCCTGGTAAACCAATTCTGGACCGAACATATCTACCTCACCCAGCTCAAACCACCCAATAGGAGATCAACACCTCCTACCATACAATGCCTCAAAAGGGGTCATACCAATACTGGAATGATAGTTATTGTTGTAAGAAAACTCCACCAAAGGTAGATGCTCAACCCAATTGCCACCATAATTAATCACACATGCCCGAAGCGTATCTTCAATTGTCTGAATTATCCTTTCTATTTTCCCTTCCGACTACGAATGAAAAGAAGTAATCAGACTAACCTTGGTACCCAATCCTTTATGAAAAGACCGCCAGATATGAGATAAAAAATATGTACCATGATCAGAGACAATCGGAAAAGGTACCCCATACAGCTTCATAATCTCCTGAAATTATAACTTCGCATAATCCACCACCAAAAAGGTAGTCCTCACTAGCAGAAAGAGAATAGACTTCATCATCCTATCCACAATGACCCAAATCAAATCAAATTGGTTCTGAGATCGAGGAATACCGGTAATGAAATCATATTGATCACCTCCCATTTATATTTGAGCAAATAAATTTCTTGATACGACCCATCAGGCCATAAGTTCTCAACTTTAACATGTTAGCACACCATGCACTTGGTTACAAAATCAGCCATATCCCTTTTCATACCATTCCATCAATATATATCTTTGAGATCGTGATACATTTTGGTTGAACGGGTATGAACAACATAGCGTGATTCATGAGCCTCAGCCAAAATCCTTTGTTACAACTAATCAACATCAGGAACAAACAACCTCCCTTGGTACCCCAAAGTTCCATCGTCATTGATCTTAAAGAACATTATAGTTTGCTCACCGACATCACTCTTGATTTTTATCAAGACAAGATCTAGCACTTGCTTCTCCTTAACCTCTGCACCAAGAGATGACCTAACCACTTCCCGAACCTTCACACCACCATAGTCCAAGAGACGAACTCCAAAATTGGCCAAGCAGTAAATATCCTTAACCAATTCGCGCTTTTCTTTCTCCACATAAGCCAAACTTCCCATGGATAACCTGCTAAGAGCATTAGAAACCACATTATCTTTACTTGGGTGATAGTGAAGACTCATATCATAGTCCTTGAGAAGGTCTAACCATATCCTCTACATGAGATTTAGTTCCCTCTAAGTGAACATATATTGTAGACTCTTATGATCAAAAAAGATGTCTACGTGCACTCCATATAGATAATGTCGCCAGATTTTCAAAGAAAAAACAACCACCAACAACTCCAAATCATGAGTAGGATAATTCCACTCATGCACCTTCAACTGCCTAGAAGCATAGACAATCACCTTCATATCTTGCACCAAGAAATTACCAAGTCCCACCCTAGATACATCATAATAAACCACAAACCCCTCACTGCCCTCAGGCAATGTCAAAATTAGAGCTGAAGTTAGCTCATCCTTAAGCTTCTCTAACCTCCCCTCACAAGCATCTAACCAAGAAAACATGACCTTCTTCTGAGTCAATTTGGTCAAAGGAGCAGCTATTGCCGAAAAGCTTTCCACAAACCACTGATAATACCCAACCAAACCCATGAAGCTCTGAATATCAGTTGAAGTTGTGGGTCGAGGACACCTTTTAACCATAGCCACTATTTGAGGATCCACCATGATCCCCATACTAGAAATAATATGACCAAGAAAAATTGCAACCTTCAACCAAAGCCCACATTTAGAGAACTTGGCATACAAATGTTTTTCCTTCAAGGTATGTAATACCACACGAAGGTGATTACCATGATCCATCTCACTCTTGGAATAAACTAGAATGTCATCAATAAACACAATGACAGAGAGATCAAAGAACTTCCTGAAAACCCTGTTCATTAAATCCATAAATATCGCCGGGGCATTTGTCAAACCAAATGACATTATCAAGAATTCAAAGTGCCCATACTAAGTACGAAAATTCATCTTAGGGATATCCTTCTCCCTAATTATAAGCTGATGATACCCGTACAGAAGATCTATTTTACAGAAGAACTTGGAACCTTGCAACTGATCAAACAAGTCATCTATCCTTTGAAGTTCTTAACTGTTACCTTATTCAACTATCGATAGTCAGTGCACATCCGAAGGGAACCATCTTTATTGCACACGAACAACACTGGTGCAACCTACGGGGATACACTAGGACAAATAAACCACTTATCTAGAAGATCCTTAAGTTGCTCCTTGAGTTTTCTCAACTCGGTTGGAGCCATTTTACAAGGAGGAATAGATATTAGACGAGTGTTCAAATACCAAATTCTATTTCCCTATCCGGAGGAACACCAAGAAGATCAGTTGGAAAGACCTCAGGAAACTCATTTTCTACCAAAAGTGAATGAAAAGAAGGACCCTCTGAGTTGGAATTTTTAACCCAAACCAAGTGATAAAGACACCCTTTAGAGTTTAATCTTTGATCTCTAAGATAAGAAATAAATCTCCCCCTAGGAGCTAGGGAACCATCTTCCCACTCTATAACCGGTTCACCAGGGAACCTAAAGACCACCTTACATATCCGACAATCCAAGGACGTGTAATAAGAGTGTAACCAATCCATTCCCAGAATGACATCAAAGTTTACCATATCCAGTTCAAATAAATCCACCAAAGTTTGCCTACCACAAATAGATACCACATACCCCCTATAGACTCTCTTAGCAATAAAAGAGTCACCTACTGGGGTAGAAATACAAAAAGGATCCGATACAACCTCGGGATCAAAACTAATACATACATCCACAAATAGGGTCAGATAAGAAAGAGTGGACCCCGGATCAAGCATACAATACACGTCACAAGAAAAGAGTTGTAACGTACCATTCATGATATCGGGTGATGCCTCAGATTCTTATCGAGATGCAAGAGCATATAACCTATTTTGTCCTATGTCGATACCAGAAGCAGGAGTAGAAATCAATGTCGCACCACTAGGCTCAGAAGCAGAAGATGAAGCAACCAAATCTTTGACTTCTCCCAAAGCTCCCTTACTAATTGGACAATTCTTGAGCATATGGCCTAGCTGGACACATTTAAAACACACTTGTCTCTACCTTTGTCATAATATCTCTAATAAAGATGACCATAGAACCAACAAGAAGGGCATGAAGAAGTAGACTGACCCTCACTCGCCTGAGATTGGGCAACCTATTCCCAAAAATTATCACCACCTTGCGGATGCCTATCACTCGACTGCCTCGAGTAAGGAGCGCTAGCAGTAGAGAAGAAACCAAAACTTTTCCATTTTTTCTTTAGCCATTTATCTCCATCCTGACGCCATGTTGTTGAGCACCACTGTGCTCAGAAAACCTACTCCTCTTACCCATTCTTTCCCCAAACTTTGCTTGTTTCTTTTTTTCATTCTCTACCTGTTACATGTGGACAACCAATCTCGAAATGTCCATATCCTTAATCAGTAAAGCAGTCTTACTTTCAAGGATCATATCCCGAGATAGCCCAAAAGTGAACTTTCATATCCTCGCCATCATGTCCACCACCAAATTAGGAGCATACCTTGATAACTGATGAAACATCAAGGCATATTCCTTGACAGATATTTTACCTTGCATATGATTCACAAACTCCTCTATCTTCTCTTCTTTCGGCTCTTGAGGAAAGAAATAATCTAGAAAAGCATTAGAAAAGCATCCTATAAGGACAACTCCTCCACATCACCTCTATCCCTATCCCACTCTTCATAGCATTGGTACGCAATATCCTTGAGCTGATAAGCTATAAAGTTTACACCTTCAACATTAGTAGCCTGCATCACCATGAATATTTTCTCCATTTCAACCAAGAAACCCTAAGGATCCTCCTCCACCTTCACACCAGTCAAACTAGGAGGATTCAGTTTTATAAACTATCCAACCCTTGTGGCCTCAGCAGACAACTCACCAAACGCATTCTGCTCATCCTAAGTAGTGATCAACTGAGAAATAATATGAATAGGTTGGCGAAATTTCACATTAGTCATATCACCTTGAGAAGGAATAGTAGTAACTAGAGAAACTCTAGAACAATCATGGATAGGTCCCTGAGAACAAGTATGAACTCTAGGTGTAGGATTTACCCCATTAACATCATCCCTAGATGGGACAGAATAATTTTCTTCTGTTCTAGATCATCAAGGCATGATCAGAAAAGTGAACATCCAAGGATTAGAGAAGAATTTGAGGACTCAAACTCCAAGCTTGAAAATATAATACCAAGAAAGTGATATATTCCTAAATATCCTGTAGCCTCTCTCTTACGAGTGTGGCATGATACACACAGCTAAAAGAGACTCTACTATACACGGCATTGTGGACTCCCAATTGACCATGAACCTAAAGCTCTGATACGAACTTAACATAACCTGACCTGGAGCCTTGTCGTAATACATATCCCAAGTACGTTCGGGACCAAAGACTACCCCAGTCACCCAACGCAACCTCCAGCCACCTATCCTGAGTTGACTAAATTTCAAATATATAACAAGATAGCATAACATTCCAGATTACAGACTCTGGGATAAGTCTATTATACTGACCCAACCGAGACCAACCATCTTATAGCAACCATCCAATTATACCCAGTCAAACCAAAACCAATCGAACCATAATCCAAACCATGACCACAAGAGTTTCATAATAATTATCTATAATACCAAAATGAAATATGATGGAACTGTGAGAAATTTTGTCCAATGATGTCAGCCCCAATACTAAGGTTGACACTAGTATCAATTTTGCCCATTCCAACCCATAGTAGTCCCACAATATCCCCTAACCAAACAAATACAAATATCCAATTGGGATATGCCCCCAACCATAGCCAAAACCAATATCCATAAATAATTCAGAGAATGAAATAACATCAATGAAATGGAGCCTTCCGAATAGATAAAATCTCACCACTTCAATCCAAAGCTGACCCCCGAGTGTTTGAATGCTAAGTAGAAGGAGTAAAACGGCCAGTTCTTGCATCACGTAGGGATACAGCCACCTGAAGATGGGTTAGCAGGTGAACGCTAGCATGAACACAGGATAAGGATAAAATAATGCCAATTATAAAATTGATTGAAACCATCCATATGCACACAAACCATACATATTTATAACCATGCGGGAAAAAGGAATCGGGTTTATTATGCCATTTAAAACCTTTAAATAGGATGTGTAGCTTTTTCGCCTTAAAATTACCCACAGGTTATATGGGTTCAGCTCCCCTTTCATAAAGGGCTCCAGTGTGTGAAGCCACGGGACTAGACAAAAGAACCTGGGATGACTAGTATATCACCCAAAATATAATGTTTGACATCATGAACACGGTCACTAGGACTAAACCTCATATCAGCAAATATGAGTTTCCAATTTCGATTCCCCTGGGACCTCCACCTTTCATGACTTTGCTACACCCTCCCCTTTATGCCCACATAAAACCATTACCAAACAACCAAACATTATCTATTTATTATTAACCAAGGCCATTAGTAGTGGTATCGTTATAGCGACTATAACTTTCAAGTATTGTCCTTAGTCAAATGATGTGTGCGTAATTGATAACACATTTAAGGCCTTTAACCTAGAATAATTACGAGGCCTTAAGTAACTTTTGTCTTTTTTGATGTGTTTATGTTAATTTTACAGATTAAGCTAATGGGATAGAGAACCAACAAGAATGGAGGAAAAGAAGTTAAAATCTGGAGAAATCTGAAAAAAAGGTGTGGCTGACAACATTTGTGATAAGTCGTCATCCCCGTGATAGGCTATCATAGTTACTGTTAAACGTAACCAGGGAGTTGGCATGAAGTAAATGTTATGACGACATCAGCTGATAAGACGTCAAAAATGTGATAAGTTGTCAGGGATACTAATAACCTTAACCAAAGAATAGGAATTTTTGTAAAGTTGTGACGGCGTATCGTGATAAGGCATCAGAGTTGTGATAAGCCGTCATAATCACCGTCAACGTTAGGCTGAAATTATCAAAATAGAAGAGGAGCTGATGACATCCATGACACACCATCAGAGTCCTGATAGGCCGTCATGATAGTCGTTAGCCTGAGACAGCAAAAGCCAAACTTAAGGAGAATCTGACGACGTCCGTGATAGGACTTCAGGCCCCTGATAGGCCATCACGGGCATCATCGTCTATTCCGAGAAAAATCTAAAACTTTTAATTTTATTTCCTTATTTAGGGTTTACTATTTAAAGCCTTGTTTGAGGGTTTTTGTTCAGATGAAATTATGGAGCTATCCAGCTATCCATTGATATATTGACAATATACGATTTTTTTTCTCTCTCTCTCTCTAAGAACAATATTTTAGATCTTTGCCTAATTCAATTACAAGAAAACTTTTGATTTTCTTCATTCTTGTAAGTTAATCTTTCCAGTTATGAATTCAAATTGTGTACTTAGTTATTGCATCATGAGTAACTAAACACTCTTAACCTGGATTATGAAATCTAGGGTTAGGTCATGATAAGGTGTTAATTGATTACTCAAGGTTTAATAAGTGTTAGGATTTCTTGGTAATTCTGATATTAGAATTTATGTCTGTTGATTGCAAACAATAGGCGTACCTACTTTGATTTTCTTGAGAAAGAAATCATAAACAGTAGGAAGTGAATTATCAACAGGGACTCAGAAAGGCTTCATTTAATAATCAGCGTTGTAACAAGGTTGATTAACCTGAGGTAAAATCTGGGTAGTGAGTTGTGATTCCCTAAGTCCGAGAGGATTAAGAAATTAGACGCTTGAATAGGTCGAGAGACATTTGAGCATATCATCGATAAAGATAGCTTATCATCCTAACCACCATGAGAACCTTGAGTTAATGGTAGTATCTATCATGTTCCGTAAGCCCTAGTGAACATAATCCTGGTTATCTCATAAAATCTTGGTTACAAATATTAAGTTCAACGTGATAAACAATTTTCTGCAAAACTAAAAACACCATTTCAGGAAATAGTAAACTACCAGTGAATTAAATCATAAACATCTTGAGTTCACACCCTATTCCCTGTGGGATTCGACCCCAACGTAGTTGGGCTTTATATTGACAATAATTGCTTACACGCATTCAAGAGTGTAATTTGAGTGTTATCAAAAATGGTGGCGCTGCCGGGGAATACGATTGTAAACTGAAGGTTTGTGTGTGCTAATTTGTTGTTAGTTAAGTTTTCTAGATTTATGTTTGTTTGTTGTTTTTGTTTATTTGTAGGATCTTTATAGGTTATGCTAAGCACCACTCAATCAGGAACTCCACTGCATAAGAAGAATGGCATAACAGCCGCTGCAGTATGAGTTTGATGATGACGATGTGGATGGAGAAGGTGTAATGGGTGCAATCATTCCTCCACCGTTGTCACCTGGAGAAAAGTTCAATATTACAAGCACGATGATTTAACTCCTAAATCTGAAGGGGTTGTTTGGAGGCCTTTCTGGGGATGACCCCAACCTGCATCTGGTGAATTTTGTCACCATTTACACATCTTTTGATAACCCAGGAGTAAGCCAGAATGCTATTCGATTGAGGCTGTTCCCGTTGTGTCTGTCTGGGAAGGCAACATTGTGGCTAAAAGAACTGACACCCAATTCTATAACCAACTGGAGGCAGTTGAAAGAATCTTTCCTAGAAAGGTTCTTTCTGCCTTCCAGGAGGGTACAGTTGAGGGATGAGATCAGCAATTTTAGACAGCTCCCGACTGAGGCCTTGTATGAAACTTGGGAGAGGTTTAAGAAGAAGTTGACATAGTTTCTGAACCACAACATGATGGACATACATTTGATGGAGACTTTATATAGGGCTCTTAACTCTGTAACAAGGCCAATTGTAGATAAAGCCAATGGTGGTTCATTAGTTGATCTTTCCTTTTAAGATACTGCAGATATGTTGAATAGGATGACCAAACGGAGTCGAGCTTGGTACACCATGGATTCTATAATGACAAGCCCTACTATTCCTGTGGGAATAACTGCTGAACAACATAGGAAAGATGAGGAGAGGGATTAAGATATGGCCCATCTAAAGACTCAGATAGACCTGCTCACCAAGCACTTATTATCGGGGAACACGGAGAAAGTAAAGGTTGTGATTTCTCAGGACCGAGTTGATGTAGAGCCTAAAAAAGAGGCAAATTATGTTAATAATCAGGGGGGGTTTTGAGGCAATAGCTACGAAAATCAAGGTCAGAACATTTATGACAAACCTGGTTACAGAGACAGGGAGCAGGGAAATTGGAGAAGCAGCAATGATAGGAGTAGGCTATATGCTTCTCCTGAAAACCAAAAAGCTGCTGCAACTAGCTCGGGGAATATATCTATGGAGGATATGATGGAAAAACTATTGAAGGGAGTTGAGGCTACCAAATCAGGGGTACTTACTTTGAAGAGTGAATTTTCTACTCTGAGTCAGTTGGTTAGTTCACACTCAACTTCTATCAAGCAGTTAGAGAAGTAGATGAACCAACTTTTCACAACACTGAACCAGGGAATGAGTGGAAATCTGCCTAGTAAAATGGTTCAGAGTCAGCAGACTGATGGCTCATGTCTGGCGATTACCACTAGGAGTGGTAAGATCTTATCTGGCCCTTCTGTGGGAAAGTCTGTGAAAAATGAGGTAGTTGCGGATGAACCAGAAGAAAAAAAAAACAGTGGAGTCTGAGAAGCTGAATAGCTCTATTGATGCACCGCAGAAGGTGAATGAGAAGGAAGAGGAAGTGGTGTTGAAAACCATCCCAATACCACCACCTCCCTTTCCTTAACGATTGAGGAAGAAGGCCGATGATGCCAAATTCAGCAAGTTCATGGCAATGCTCAAGCAATTGATAATAAATGTGTCTTTGATTGAGGCACTTGAGCAAATGCCAGTATATGCAAAATTCATGAAGGACATTGTTACCAAGAAATGAGTAGTGAGTTGCGAATTGGAGGAATATCTCCACCTTTGCAGCGTTATTTCTACGAGAACCGTAATGCAGAAGAAGACGGATCCAGGTGCAGTCACTATTCCCTGCACAATTGGCACTATGGAGTTTACCAAGGCACTATGTGATTTGGGAAAAAGCGTTAATTTGATTCCATTAACTATTTATAAAAAGTTGGGTTTGGGGAATCCCATACCCACCAACATGAGACTGGTGATGGCGGATAGGTCAGTAAAATGACCTGTTGGCATTCTATATGATGTGTTGGTAAAGGTTTCTAATTTTATATTCCCTATAGACTTCGACATTCTGGACTGCGAGGTAGACTTCGAGGTGTCCATAATCTTGGGTCGGTTTTTCCTCACAATCAGAAGTGTGTTGATCGATTTGAGAGAAAATGAGCTCCTATTCTGGGTGAACGATGAAGTGGTACAGTTTGATGTGAGTAAATCAATGAAATAGCATGAGTAAATGAGTGTGTTCTCAGTAGTTGATGTGTATTTTAAGGACGAACAGGACGTGCCCATAATTGAACAACTTGTTATCGAACCTTTGGCCTCGGTCATGATGAACTATGATAGTAAAGGCATTAAGGAGTATGAAGAGATAGTTTGTGCCTTGAATGGCATGGGGTCATACCTTTATTCTCCTAAAAAGATAGACCTTGACCTTGATAATCGACCAACGCCACCTGTTGAGCCATCTATTAAAAAAAAACCAGTGTTGGAGTTGAAGGATCTGCCTGGACACTTACGATATGTGTTTTTGGGTAAGGCGAACACGCTACCTGTTATTATTGCAACTGATTTGGAAGAACAATAGGTTAATACACTTATTTTAGTACTTCAAAAGCACAAGAGAGAAATTGGATGGACCATCACAGATATTATTGGTATTCCCCCTGGCATCTGCACGCATAAAATTTAACTTGAGGAAGATTGTATTCCGACCATAGAGCATCAGCGCCATCTTAACCCACTAATGCAAGAGGTGGTTAAGAAGGAGATTATTAAGTGGTTAGATGCAGGAGTGGTTTACCCTATTTATGATAGCAAGTGGGTGAGCCCAGTTCAAAGTGTGCCCAAAAAAAGGGATATGACGGTGGTTGCTAATAAAAAGAATGAGTTGATTCCACTCAGGCCAGTAACTGGGTGGAGAGTTTGCATGGACTACCGCAATCTAAACTCTTGGACTATGAAGAACCACTTCCCAATACCCTTTATGGATCAAATGCTTGATTGATTAGCTGGTAGAGGATGGTATTACTTCTTGGATGGTTATTCTGGATATAACCAAATCTGTATTTCTCCTGAAGATCAGTAGAAGATGACATCCACATGCCCATATGGAACCTTTGCATTTAAAAGGATGTCATTTGGGCTATACAATACACCCACCACTTTTCAATGGTGCATAATGTCTATCTTCTCTGATATGGTGGAAGACACCATAGAGGTATTCATGGATGATTTCTCTGTGGTGGGTGATTCATTTGAAATGTGTCTGGAGAATCTGAATGTGGCCTTACAAAGATGTGTTGAATTTAACCTAGTACTTAACTAGGAAAAATGTCATTTCATGGTAAAGCAGGGAATCGTTCTTGGCTACAAAATTTTTGAAAAAGGGATTGAAGTTGATCGAGAAAAGGTGGAAGTTATCGAGAAACTACCGCCTCCCATTTCAGTGAAGGGAGTGCATAGTTTTGTTGGTCATGCAGGCTTTTATCGGAGATTCATAAAAGATTTCTCAAAGGTTGCAAATCCACTTTACAAGCTTCTGGAGAAGGAAGTGAAATTTTTCTTTGATGACGAGTGCTTGAAGGCATTTGAGTTCCTTAAAAAGAAGCTAATTGAGGATCCTATTTTTATTTCTCCCGACTGGGCAAAACCATTTGAGATAATGTGTGATGCAAGCGGTGTTGCCTTGGGAGTTGTATTGGGACAAAAGAGGGATAAATTGTTTCATCCAATATATTACGCCAGAAAATCACTTAAAGGAGCAGAAAAGAATTACACCGTCACTGAACAGGAACTTCTAGCGGTGGAGTATGCTTTCTAGAAGTTCTGAACTTATCTGCTTGGGACCAAAGTGGTAGTCCACACTGACCATGCTTCCTTGAGGTATTTGATGTCTAAGAAGGATGCAAAACCAAGGCTTATTAGATGGGTATTGTTACTGCAAGAATTTGATTTCGAGGTTAAAGATAGGAAAGGTTGTGAAAACCAGGTTGCAGATCACCTATCTAGAATGGAAGGTGAACAGGAAGCGGGTGATGAAGCAAAGATAAATGATGTATTTCCTGATGAAGAGATCTTGGCAGCTGATGTGGAAAAATTGGCTTAGTACGCAGATTATACAAATTATGTTGTGAGTGAGGTCATCCCAGAAAATCTTTCTATCCACCAAAGGAAGAAATTCTTGCATGATGTAACACATTACTTCTAGGATGAACCTTACCTTTTTCGACGATGTGCAGATAATATCATACGGAGATGTGTACTGGAAGTAGATATATTGTCCATACTGGAAGCATGTCATACTTCTCCAGTTGGGGGTCACCATGCGAGTGACCGAACGGCCAGGAAGGTGTTGCAGAGTGACTATTATTGTCCAACATTGTTTAAGGATACCCACGAGTTTGTGCTAAAATGTTACCAATGTCAGAGGCAGGGGCCAATCTCAAAAATACATGAGATGCCCTTGACTAAGATGCTTGAAGTGGAGTTATTTGATGTCTGAGGCATTGATTTCATGGGGCCGTTTGTAAGCTCATACGAAATGAAGTATATTTTAGTTGTTGTTTACTATGTATCTAAGTGGGTCGAAGATGTGGCCTTGGCTGATAACAAAGGAAAGAGGGTTGTTTCTTTTCTCAAAAAGAACATCTTCTCTTACTTTGGAGTACCACGTACTATCATAAGCGATGGAGGATCTCATTTTTGCAATAAATTATTTCAAGCAGCTTTGGCAAAATATGGAGTGAAACAACACAGAGTGGCTACTCCATACCACCCACAAACCAGTGGGCAGGTGGAGGTGTCGAATCATGTAGTCAAAGCCATCCTAGCCAAAACGGTGAATGTTATCCGGAAAAACTGGTCTCAAAAGCTTGATGATGCATTGTGGGCATACCGGACTGCTTTCAAGACACCATTGGGATGTCACTATTTCAGCTGGTCTATGGAAAAGCTTGCCACCTACCAATAGAGATGGAACATAAAGCTTTAAGGGCACTCAAAAGGTTGAATTTGAATTGGGAGAAAGCAGCAGAGATAAGACAGGGGCAACTGAATGAGATGGATGAATTCCACCTCAGGGCATATGAACGAGTAGATCTCTATAAAGAAAAGATAAAAAAGTACCATGATTGGAGAATAGAGAAATGAGAATTCAAAAAGGGGGACTTGGTGCTTATGTTTAATTCCAGACTCAAATTGTTCCCGGGCAAGCTAAAATCTAAGTGGTCAGGCCCTTTTAAGGTTGGTCAAGTTCACTCATCTGGAGTAGTGGAACTCAAAAATGTAGACGACAGTATCTTCAAGGTAAATGGGCAATGGGTCAAGCTTTATATTGGCTCGAAGGAATGAGTGAAAAGCATCACCATTATTTGTCTCGATGAAGTCTGAAGTAATAGAGATACCTGAGTCGTGCCGCGATGTTAAATCAGGCGCTGCATGGGAGGCAACCCATGATCCCCAAGATCGATCCAGTCCAGGTATACTCTAACTCTTAGTTTAGTTTTGACTTAATTCTAAGTTGAGGATGTAGGGTAGCCTATTGTTGTAACATAGTTGTGGTAACTAGGAGAAATACAAGCACAAAAGGTAGTGATATGTTTGTGATCAACTTTTGGACACCCCTCCAATACCTTATTTGATAAACTGTGTGGATTACATTTACTTGTGACCATTGTGAATCTTGTTGTGGCATTAGTTAAAGCTAATTGATGATCATTGCTGAATAATTTCATGAAGTAGATAAGTGGTGGCCTATGATATACTTGTGTACCAGGTGTGTGTGAGATACTACTTGTTTCCCTCTGTATGCTAAAGCCAGAACTTGCCTGGTTGGTCTTGCCATGGTCTTAGGATAGGAGTTAGGACAGGATCATAGGTCATTGTTGATTAACCCACTTTTATCCTAAACATCCTTTCCTGTATGCATAACACCCCTTGATCCCTGTTTAGAGCCTAAATTGACCATATTTTTCATATGACACCTTTCACCTTCCCGTTTATACCACAATGAACCTGTTTATCCCTAACCTTTATTTGACACTGAGCACTTTGACCTAGGCAAACAGCCTAAGTTGAGGGTGGCTATCATAGAGGTACATGGTGTAAGCTGAGTATGAAGAAAGTTAGAATAAGGGAGAACGAATAAAAGCTGGGTTATAAAAAAAAAACAGCACCCAACTTGAATATGGACGATCAAGAAAGAGGATAATAAGTGAGACCCCAGAAAAGAGTGTAGTGTCAAGGAGGCATAGTTACTCTAAATGACCTTGAATATCATACCAGCCCCAAACCACGTTACAAGCCTAAAAGAAGTCCTATAGTGATTCTAGTTGGCCTATCTGAGGATTTTGGTAACGAAAATAAGGGCAAGCCTATGGTACTTGGCATACACTGACTGGTACTTCCTTTTTAGAGTGAGAGTCTTTTGATGACCCCTATATTTGCAGTTTTGGATTTATTATATGAGAATAGGGGGATTTCTTTATTGTGAGGGCACACTGGTATTATTGCTAGCTACTTGCTTGTTTAGATAGTGTGGCATTGATATGTGAATGGTTGTTGTGGCTAAGATTGATGCTGCCGCTTGATTCCTTTTTGTTAGAGTACTGTGTTTCAATGATATGCACAGTTGGTATTAGTTGGTTTGGCAATGAAAGGATAACTTTTTGTTGAGCTTAAATGAAAAATTGGCTGCTAAATGTGCTATGTGTTCTCTTAGTTGAATTAAGTTGCTTGAGGACAAGCAATTGTTTTAAGTTGAGGGTGTTGATGTGTGCGCAATTGCTAACACATTTAAGGCCTTTAACCTAGAATAATTGCGAGGCCTTAAGCAACTTTTGTCATTTTTTGATGTGTTTATGTTAATTTTACAGATTAAGTTAATGGGATAGAGAACCAACAAGAATGGAGGCAAAGAAATTAAAATCTGGAGAAATCTGAAAAAAGATGTGGCTGACGACATCTGTGATAAGTCGTCAGCCCCATGATAGGCTATCACAGTTGCCGTCAAACGTAACCAGGTGATAACGCCCAAACTACAGCTCTCGTAAGAGTGTAAGCGGTCGCTGTCAAATATAGAACCCAACTGGGTTGGGTGTCGAATCCCACAGGGAATACTTGGTCACTAAGTGTTGCAATTGTTAGCAGACTGTTGGTCGAAAATTCTACAGAAAGGGGGGATGGTTTAGGCGTGAATTAAAAGTATCAAAATAGCAAAGTAAAAGCGGAATGCTTTGTTTAGTAAGATTTTAATCAATGAGAATTGTAAGTTAGGGTTATGTCCACCTTATGAATTCTACGTATCTATTAACTATGAGTAATGCGGAATTCAGACATGCATACACTTATAGAGATTCATATTCTAATGGTAAATCCTAGTGTTTCTCAACCATCAAGGATTATTTCACTTTAACTCTCTCGAACTTAAAGCGTATAACTAACGGTACGAACTCTCCAAGAGGTTAACCCAGTTACGGCACTAACGTGTAAATAGGGGTTGGTAGCCCTATTTCCTTGTCACACTCTCTTTTCCAAACATGTAACTTTTCTCTCGAACAAGTTAATGCTATAATGGACTATTCTCTATGTTTGCAACCATGAGAATTAAATTAAAATGAAGAGAGTAATGATATAAGTATCATACGCATCAAGAATTCACAAACTCATAGTAATAGATAGTATATCAAAAGACTTCCATAACCCTAACAGAGAAGTTTAGCTACTCATGATTGTAAAGGAAAACAACGAAAACATCATCATCATCATACCAAAACGATAACAATCTCACGTTGAAGATGGGTGTGGCGTCAAACTAGGTTGACGTTTTTGCCCTCTAGACGTTTCCCCCAAGTTAGCATTTTTTTTCTCTGTTAAAACTTACAGAATCTGTAAACTGAATAATACTAGAAAGTCGAATGAATAATTAAAAGGATGAATGAATCAATGAATGAATCAATGCTGAAAAATTCAGCAAAATAGGGTTTTTATAACATCCTTGTCCTATGCCTACTAAGTTACTGCTGATCCCCAAGTCTTTAGAAATACTTTTTTGCCCGGGACAAGTTTTCCATGCATCACTTTCAGTCCATAAGCTTCCAAAAGCTTCCTTCCCTCTTATGTGAAGTTTCCCTTGCTACCAAAAGGTCCACAAAGTGCTGAAATCTTCATCATTAATACCTGGAAACATGCTAATCACGTTGGTTAGCTCACTTATAGGAAAATGGACTAAAAATGCAGGAATTATATATTTTGTCCTTAAAACTTAGCTAAAATATGGGTAAATTATGGTGCTTTAGGCGTGTAAATACGCCTATCATCAACACCCCAAACTTAAGGGTTTGTTCGTCCTCGAACAAAATATTACGTCCATGCAATCATCTACTTAGAATATCACAGCAACAACATAAAATGTTCAACAAGACAGGCACGACAATTATTAACAAAGAGTAGTTTTCTGGATCACTACTAGAAACCATTCAACCTCCAACATAGACTCATGATGATGGCTAATTCGTATCCACAAGTTAAGGCACCAAGAATCATAAAAAACTACCCAACAATCATCAACCATGTGTGTCTCACACAAGATATCACCCATAATCACTCATAAGTTTTGCATTTTTCGAAACATGGGTACAAGATTCTCCTTGCTCTCACTCTCACAAAGAATTCATATGTTGCAACTGATGACCATAGGCTTGCCCTTATTGTAATGCTCTACTAATATCAGAATGCTAAGCTTAGGATCAAATAGGTCTTTACAGGTTGTAATGTAGGCTAACGGACAGGTAGGACTATTTTGGCCAGAAATAGTGACTATTTTCCCTAAGCGCTTTAATACATCACATTATGCCATTAACACTCTCTTTTAAACAACCCTTCTACCTTTCATTTCATCTAACACCCCTTTTCACCTATTTTGTTATTCAATTATAAACACAAAGATGAGAATATACAACTTATTTTATTTTTTTCTATTTCTGTTTTTTTTTCTTCTTTTTTTTTTATAAAACACTTCTATGATAGCCACTCTTATTCACAACAATTTCAAGTACCAATACACTCTGAGGCATCACTCTCACCCACTTTCCTCTTATTTTGTCACATGACTCTACAATTTAAAGCGCTTAGGAATTTGGATCAAATTATGGTCTTGAAAAAAAAATGGATTAGGCTACATATGAGGCTGTCAAAGAAAATAGCTAAAGGCTCAAAGGGGGTTAACTAGGATAATGTCCACGGGTAGGTAAAAAGAAGGTAAACAATCACAGGCTGCCAAAGAAATGCCTAAATCATCTCCTAAACTCACACTCTTTATTTCGCTTTACACACACACCAGGCAAGTTCTAGCATCAGTCACAACACAGAATATACTATAACCTCACACACACAAGGCACATGGTCAACTTTATTGGGAGCAGTATAGACTCTTGACCCAACAGATGAATGAATTAAACCACACACTTATCACACAGTGAGTCACACTTAGAGCCTAAACGTCTCAATAGTAATGATTTTGGCACAAACTCTTGTCATAATACCATGCCGCCTATCAGAACAATTTCATGCAAAATCTAAAAAAATCTAAAATTAAACTAACTAATTACGACTAATTAAATCACTAATTAAAACAAACAAAAACTAGAATAAATGTAGGCAAAGAAGTACAGGAAGCATACAAATACCAGCACCCCACACTTAGACGGGACACACTGCCCTCAGTGGAAAATAAATAAGGAAAACCTGATTAGTCGAACTCCTCTTCTATGTCTGGGGTCATACCCCCTGCGTCGGAATCATCATCAGAGTCGTCATCCTCAGAGTTTCCTCAAAATATACCCCACTTGATCCCAAAAGTGCGTCGTGGTATTTGTAGAGAAGAGGACTCAGCTTGCTCCTTTCTTGACCTTTTCTGTCCTTTCTGTGAGATGGATGCTTTTTCTTTTCCTTGTCGTCCTTTTGGGGCCATTCTACCTGAGATTAAAATTGAGTCATGTTAGCTTCATCTCAGAAGATTCAATCGAAAAACAAACAGTAGTGGCACCACCCCACACTTAATTTGCTGGCACAGACTAATTAAGTGAGTGATGTCGATTACTCAGAATTTATCGACATACATTTAGGCGATATGTTCCAACAACATGTTCAGCACAGTCATACGTTCATGTCATCTTAACTATCCTTTCCAATTCTATTTCATGTAATCTTGTCTATACTTTCATGTTTGGATGAATGCACTTTTTGAACAAAACTACCACATAAGGATCGTACCACAAATAGAAACAAGTTATTGCATAGGCATAATCACACCATCTTAAGCTTATGGTCAATCATAATCGGTATCTCGATGAACGAGTCATTCAAACATTCAAGCTTTCAACTTACAAGATTATGTATTAACTTCACAACTTCGACTTCATCAAACTATGACAGTGTATAACAATCAAATACAAGTCGGAACAAAGTCAAGAACACCCACACGTATTCTTTCACTCAACTAGATGTATCACAAACCAACCACATTCTAATCACCAACACCACTTCAAAATCTAATAAATCATTATAAACGTAGCATTCCAACAACTACGGAATATAAAAGAATGACTTACTTGGTGATGGATCCGGAAGATGAACTCACAAGACTAGATAAGCAAAAAGAAAAAATTTTGAAAGGATTTGGAAGCTTGGGCGGCGCCTATATTGAGCAAACAATGAGATTTTGTCTTAAGGTTGAAGTTCTATTTATAGACCAAGGCTTGGGTCGGGTTTGACCCATTTAAAATAGGATTAGGAGACCAAAAAGTAAGCATAGGCGGCGCCTAATGCTTTGCCTATTCTTAGCATAGGCGGCGCCTTTTGCAAAGCCTAGTTGAGCATAGGCGGCGCCTATGCTATGGCATTGTAGATTTAGAGAGCAAAGGCAATGGCATAGGCGGCGCCTATGCTATGGCATTATTGGGCATAGGCGGCGCCTATGCTATGGCATTGTAGATTCAGAGAGCTTAGGCCATAGCATAGGCCTTGCCTTGTTCGTTGCCTAGATTTACATAGGCCTTGACTTGTTCGTTGCCTAGATTTGCATAGGCAATGCCTAACCAATAGCCTTTGTTTCTTCATTCCAAACTTACCACCTTCAACATGACACAATTCCAAATTAAAATTTGGGCTAGATCTCCTCCTTTATACGTCTTACACCTACATTTACTCAAAAACAACAAAAATAATTAGAACGATGGGTTGCCTCCCACCAAGCGCCTTAGTTTTGGTCGTGGCTCGAATCTTCTTTTTGGATTTTTATTTAGCAAAACAAACTCCTAGGAAAACAAAACGACTAAAAACGATGGGTTGCCTCCCATTTAGTGCTTGATTTATTATCGTGGCATGACATAGCTATCTCGATTACTTAGACTTCATCGAGATAGATGGTGCATCATTTTCTGAATGGATTCAGACGACGCTGATGCTTACTTGTAGGCATGCAATCTTCTTCGAGATAACTCTTGTGCATACATATCCCAGGAGGGATACCAATTAAATCATCAATAGTCCAACCCATAGCTCTCTTGTACCTCTTCAGAGCAGAGATGAGAGCCTCTACGTGTATTCACCTAAATCAGCCGTAACACTCATCGGAAGTGTATTTCCACTTCCCAAGAACGCATACCTTAGGTGACTGGGGAACTCTTTCGATTCTAGCACTGGTAGCTCTTCAATGGAAGTCTTCGCTGTTGGTGAAGGTCGATTCCTAAGATCAAGGTCCAGCTTCTTAGGAGCATGAGAATAGGACCTTATTCCTGTTAGAGAACAAATGGTTTCTTCATATTCTTCAACCTCCTCACGCTCAAAATTCAACAGCACAGCAGATAATGGCTCAACAGTAAGCTGTTTCTCTACAGATAATTCTTTCTCATCCTCATAATAAACATCAGCTACAGAGAACACATCCATATCTCTAGGCTGCTTCATTGATTTGCATACATCAAAACGGACCACTTCGTCATTCAGCCAAAATAAAAGCTCATTAGCTCTTAAATCAATCAGCACACTTCCAATTGCGAGGAAAGGACTCCCCAAGATTATGGGAACTTCAGAATCCACCTCGCAATCCAAAATAACAAAGTCTGCAGGAAAGATGAATGTAGAAACCTTCACCAATACATCATATAAGATACCAACAGGTCATTTTACCGACCTATCTGCCATCACAAGTCGCATATTGGTTGGTGTAGGATCGCCCAACCCCAACTTTCTGTAAACGAATAACGGCATCAAATTGATGCTAGCCCCCAAATCACATAATGCCTTAGCAAAATTCATAGATCCAACCGTGCAAGGAATAGTGAAAGCACCAGGATCTGCTTTCTTCTGTACTAAAGATCTTGTAGCGATTGCACTGCAATGATGAACATTATCTGTCAGCTCATAACTTGCTGCCCATTTCTTTGTCAACAGGTCCTTCATGAATTTAGCATACCCAGGCATCTGTTCCAGCGCCTCCACCAACGGAACATTAATAGTCAGTTGCTTCAACATGGTCATGAATTTACTAAACCTGGTGTCATCATCTTTCTTCTTCAGTCTCTGCGGAAAAGATGGTGGTGGAAGGGGAATCGTTTTCTCCACCATTTTCTTTTTATCTTGCTTCCGATTATCAACCTTTTCAGGAGTGTCATCAGCCTTCTTCTTCAGTCTCTGAGGAAAAGGTGGTGGTGGAAGAGGAATCGTTTTCTCCACCACTTCCTTTTTATCTTGCTTCTGATTATCACTCTTTTCAGGCTGGTGACGTCTAGGTGTAACATCATGAGCACTCACTTCAGCTTCTATGGCATCTTCAAACTCTGCTTCATCAATATTCTCTGCTATATCATCAACCACTTGCTTGCCTTTGGATGGATTTTCCAACACTTTACCACTCCGGGTAGTAATAGCCATACACGATCCGTCATTTCTTGGGTTTTGCACAGTGTCACTGGGTAGCGTGCCAGCCTTTCTTTGGTTGAATGCCGCTGATAATTGACACAATTGTTGCTCCAGCTATTTTATTGCAGTTGAATGCGAGTCAACCAATTGATTTATTGATGACAAATCATTCTTTACCTCAGTAACGCCCATATTGGTTGCCTCCACCCCTTTCAACAGCTTAGCCATCATATCATCCATGGACATCTTTCCAGAGCCAGACGTCACAGCCTCACGGTTTCCAGGAGGAACATATAAACCACTCCTTTCAGTCTTATTCTTCCAACCACCTTAATCGCGGTCCTTGTATCCGGATTTATCATAATAGTTCCGACCTTGGTTTCCTTGGGCATTGCCTCGGAAACCCCCCTAATTATTCAAGTAATTTGCTTCCCCCTCAGAATCGGAATCATATCTTCCCTGTGATACAATGGCTTTAACCTTTTCAGTCTTCCCTGATAATAAATGCTTGGTAAGAAGATCCATCTGCGTTTTCATGTGAGCCATATCTTGGTCACGTTCCTCTTGTCTACGCCTCTGCTCTACAGTCAAGCGAATAGATACTGTAGAGCTTTCTATCTCAGAATCCCTGGTATGCCAAGATCTACTCTGCTTTGTCATACGATCTAGCATATTACTTGCCTCAAGAAAAGTAAGGTCCATAAATGACCCACCTGCAGCATTATCAACCACTGGCTTAGTCACTGAGTTCAAAGCCCTGTATAATATCTCCATCAAGTGGATGTTGGTCATCTGATGATTTGGGCACCGCATAAGCTTCTTCTTGAACCTCTCCCATGTTTCGTGGAGAGCTTCAGTTGGAAGCTGTCGGAAATTGCTGATCTCATCTCTCAACTGTGCTCTCTTGGATGGCGGAAAGAATCTTTCTAGGAAAGCGTATTTCAGTTGCCTCCAATTAGTAATAGAATCAGGAGTTAGCCCGTTCAGCCATTGAGTTGCCTCCCCAGACAGAGACAATGGAAATAAGTGCAGCCGAATTGCATTCTACCCAACTCCTGGATTGTCAAACGACTTGCATGTTGAAATAAAATTTACCAAATGCATATTCGGATCATCGCCTGCATGTCCACCAAATAAACCCTTGAGCTGCAATAACTGAATCATGGTGCTAGTGATTTTGAACTTAGCTCCGGGTGCTAAGGGTGGAGGAATAATAGCCCCTGTGGCACCAGCTCCATCCAGATCGTCATCATCATCATCAAAAGGAGCCTGCACAACTCGGCGTTCAGGTCTCATTCTAGCTTGATGATCTCTCCTATGCATAGGTGTCGCCACCTCATCAGTACGCCTGGGATTCAGTAACTCATCATCACCCAGGTCCTTATCATCAGGATTTGTGGCCCGACCTGGGTTATCAATATTCTGTTGATGCACTTGAGCAGCTGCCAACGCAGCTAATCTAGCCTGCTCCTGTTGAGTAGCCCTTCTTTCAATGTCACGTTGTGCATCCATTCTGCCAATAAGTTGTGGTTCAGGATTTATGGGTAATAATGGTTGACCAGAAATTCATGTATTTGGCATGCACTCTACCAAACCTGAACAAAACAAAAACAACAAACAAAAAGTAATATTCGAGAATCTTTGACCAAAGGGTCTAGTAACTATCACAAACTTAGTTGACAACTGTATTCCCCGGCAACGGCGCCAAAATTTGATAACGCCCAAACTACAGCTCTAGTAAGAGTGTAAGCAGTCACTGTCAAATATAGAACCCAACTGGGTTTGGGTGTCGAATCCCACAGGGAATACTTAGTCACTAAGTGTTGCAATTGTTAGCAGACTGTTGGTCGAAAATTCTATAGAAAGGGGGGATGGTTTAGGCGTGAATTAAAAGTATCAAAATAGCAAAGTAAAAGCGGAATGCTTTGTTTAGTAAGATTTTAATCAATGAGAATTGTAAGTTAGGGTTATGTCCACCTTATGAATTCTACGTATCTATTAACTATGAGTAATGCGGAATTCAGACATGCATACACTTATAGAGATTCGTATTCTAATGGTAAATCCTAGTGTTTCTCAACCATCAAGGATTATTTCACTTTTACTCTCTCGAGCTTAAAGCGTATAACTAACGGTACGAACTCTCCAAGAGGTTAACCCAGTTACGGCACTAACGTGTAAATAGGGGTTGGTAGCCCTATTTCCTTGTCACACTCTCTTTTCCAAACATGTAACTTTTCTCTCGAACAAGTTAATGTTATAATGGCCTATTCTCTATGTTTGCAACTACGAGAATTAAATTAAAATGAAGAGAGTAATGATATAAGTAGCATACGCATCAAGAATTCACAAACTCATAGTAATAGATAGTATATCAAAAGGCTTCCATAACCCTAACAGAGAAGTTTAGCTACTCATGATTGTAAAGGAAAACAACGAAAACATCATCATCATCATACCAAAATGATAACAATCTCACGTTGAAGATGGGTGTGGCGTCAAACTAGGTTGACGTTTTTGCCCTCTAGACGTTTCCCCCAAGTTAGCATTTTTTTTCTCTGTTAAAACTTACAGAATCTGTAAACTGAATAATACTAGAAAGTCGAATGAATAATAAAAAGCATGAATGAATCAATGAATGAATCAATGCTGAAAAATTCAGCAAAATAGGGTTTTTATAACATCCTTGTCCTATTCCTACTAAGTTACTGCTGATCCCCAAGTCTTTAGAAGTACTATTTTTGCCCGAGACAAGTTCTCCATGCATCACTTTCAGTCCATAAGCTTCCAAAAGCTGCCTTCCCTCTTATGTGAAGTTTCCCTTGCTACCAAAAGGTCCACAAAGTGCTGAAATCTTCATCATTAATACCTGAAAACATGCTAATCACGTTGGTTAGCTCACTTAAGGAAAATGGACTAAAAATGCAGGAATTATATATTTTGTCCTTAAAACTTAGCTAAAATATGGGTAAATTATGGTGCTTTAGGCGTGTAAATACGCCTATCATCACCAGGGAGTTGGCATGAAGTAAATACTGTGACGACATCTGCTGATAAGACGTCAAAAGTATGATAAGCTATCAGGAATACCGTCAACCTTAACCAGAGAATGGGAATTGCTGTAAAGCTGTCACGGCGTATCGTGATAAGGCGTCAGAGTTGTGATAAGCCGTCAGAATCACTGCCAACCTTAGGCATAAATTATCAAAATGGAAGAGGAGCTCACGACATCCATGACACGTCGTCAGACTCCTGATAGGCTTTCATGATTGTCGTCATCCTGAGATAGCAAAAGCCAAACTTAAGGAGAATCTAACGACGTCCGTGATAGGCCGTCAGGCCCCGGATAGGCCGTCATGGGCGTCGTCGTCTATTTCGAGGAAAATCTGAAACTTTTAATTTTATTTCCTTATTTAGGGGGTACTATTTAAAGCCTTTTTTGAGGGTTTTTATTCAGATGAAATTATGGAGCTATCCAGCTATCCATTGACATATTGATAATATACGATTTTTTCTCTCTCTCTCTAAGAACAATATTTTAGAGTTTTGCCTTGTGATTCAATTACAAGAACACTTTTGATTTCCTTCATTTTTGTAAGTTAATCTTTCTAGTTATGAATTCAAATTGTGTGCTTATTTCTCGCATCGTGAGTAACTAAACACTCTTAACCTAGATTATGGAATCTAGAGTTAGGTTATGATAAGGTGTTAATTAATTACTCAAGGTTTAATAAGTGTTAGGATTTCTTAGTAATTCTGAGATTAGAATTTATGTCTGTTGGTTGTAAACAATAGGCGTACCTACTTTGGTTTGCTTGAGAAAGAAATCATAAACAGTTGAAAGTGAATTATCAACAGGGAGTCAGAAAGGCTTCATTTAATAATCAGCGCTGTAACAAGGTTGATTAACCTGAGGTAAAATCTGGGCAGTGAGTTGCGATTCCCTAAGTCCGAGAGGATGAGGAAATTAGACGTTCGAATAGGTCGAGAGACATTTGAGCATATCATCAATAAAGATAGCTTGTTATCCTAACCATAGTGAGAACCTTGAGTTAATGGTAGCATCTGTCATGTTCCGTAAGCCCTAGTGAACATAATCCTGGTTATCTCATAAAATCATGGTTACAAACATTAAGTTCAACGTGATAAATAATTTTCTGCAAAACTATTTATCACGTTGAACTTAATTTAACTAAGTTCAGCATTAAGTTTTATATTGACAACGGTCGTTTACACCCATTCAAGCGTGTAATTTGAGCGTTATCACCAAACTTCTTTTGAGATCAAGGGATTCCCATGTATCCATAGATCATATTATCCATTTAACTTGGGGGATTCACATGTACCCCACAAGTATGTTTATTAATCCAAACCATTCCTAAACTATTTAAACCATTCATATCATTTATGGTTCCATTAGCATGTTTAAACCATGCCTAAGTTCCATTAAAATAATATTATAGTGAAAGCATTGTTATAGGCATTTTATCAAACACATTGGGGGCATAGTATTTCCAAAACCAAAGTACATTACCAAATAACCATTCCCATGCAACCAATTATCCAAAACCACCATTAAAGCATATAAAAGTATAATTAAAACATAGAAAAACCATAACCAAGCATTTATAATCAAAATTCCCAAATTATATTTGAAAATTCAAAATCATACAACATTCAAATCATGATAACATTGAATAAAACCATGTCATTAGTTGGAAATAACAATGAGGGAAGAGAACATGCCTTAAACCAAATGATGATGGAGAGAAATCACCAAGAGAAGCCCCAATTTACTCCTTAAGATGAAACCCTAGCTTCCTTTGCCCAAAAACTTAGAGAGGATTTAAGAGTGTTTTCCAAGTGTTTAAGAATAGAATAGTAGGAAAAATAACCTCTCAAGTGCAATATAAGTCGTGCGTACTTATTAGGATAAGTGAAAAAATATTCATATTGCCCTCACTTAAATTGCACTTAATTTCTGTCATAGGGTACGACTGACCCTTACGAGTCGTACCCATCCTGTACGAATGGTACCCACCTATCGTACCCTAGGCATTCCCCCTTGAACCCAACACTGTCCAAGGTTCGACACACCCAAACTCAAGTTGTTTTCAAGTGTACGATTAGTACCCGTAAACCGTACCCCTAGAAGAATAAAATCCCAGGAGGTTTGAACACTGGTTTGAACACTGACCACCATACGAGTCCTGGGTACGACTCGTACCCTGGCTTACAACTCATGGTGAGCCACTCGTACTCAGATCCAACCTGAGTTATCAAGTCTAAGGTTAAGTGTAGTAACCAAACAACCACCGATATGACTCGTACCTGCTAATTCGTTCCCATTCCAGTGACTAAATTCATCCCACCACCCAACACTGGTCAGCATATGACTGGACTATACCACCCGTACCTAAGTGTACGACGCGTTCCCTAAGTCATATCTTGCCCAGAAACTAGAAATCAAGGAAATTTTCTAAGGTCCAGAAACCAGGATATTTCAATTTTCTTTATTTAGATTGGGGCTTTTACCATTTGAATATGCATATCTAAATGACACATCGACTTATATCCACCGTGTCAGCTGAACCTCATCTAGATACCTTCAAACTCTATGCTTCACAACATAATTAAATATTCCTAAGACAACAGGGGTGAGATGGAGTGTTTTGTTGACGGCTTAATTCAAGTTAATGTATCTAGATATGCATTGTCAAAGTTATAGTAATTACTTTCTAGGGTCAAATATAAATAGCTGTTTGTGTATTATGCCAATTGGAAAACTATCTGTCTAGCATTATCTTTATGCATATCCTATACCTTGAGCAATTATCATAGGTGGCAATTGGCATGCTTTCAAATAATTTTAAAAATTAACTAGAAGATTTATTAAGTTAAGACATGTCCCACCATAAACAATTTTCAATTCATTCACATCAAACATACTCATATTTGGAATGTTCTACAGCATCACTCTCCACAGCCGGCAGCCATCATGTCATCATCGTCCATCAACACTTGTTGTTGTTAACCTAACCAAACAAATAAAGGCAAGATGGCAATAGGAGAGACGTAGCTTATGGCTATTTCCCTTTGAGATGTTGATGCCTTGATTTTGACAACAGAGTCGTCTAATGCATGCTCATTTTTTCAATCCTCGTGCTTATATGTTTGAATATTCATTACCTTCTCTAGATGTACTTCCTCAGATTCAATTTGATTATTGATTTTTACTTGACAAGAAATTTAAAAAAGTAAAAGAATATTTTTTATATTTTGTTGTTTTTAATTAAAAATATGAAGAATGTATCAAAATGTTCTTCAATGTGTCATGTGGAATTTAAAATTAGAGAGCTGCCAAAAAATGAAACAAACATTTTTATTAAACTGACTAAAAATAAAAGTAAAAAAATAAATTGAAACATAGAGAGTAACTTTTTATTGTACACATGATCCTAACTACATGGCTCTTCCACCCACCGCCCTCTGGACCTCCTTGAAAAATAATTTTTCTAGCTTTTAAGATAGGAGTATAATCTGCATACACACTACCTTTTTTTGGATCCCACTTATAGGATTACAATGAGTATGCTATTGTAGGCCACATACTGTTTTTAGGTGGCTGTGAAATGAAGGGATGTCTATTGGCCTCGTTATGAGGTTTTTGTTGTTTTGCTTTAGAATGACACTAGAAGTAAAACAAGCTGTCTCCTTAATAGAACCTTCTTTCTTTTGGTGGGAGAAAAATTTGATTGCTTCTGGACAGTTAATTTTGACAAATTAAGCATCTTCCATTTGCATTTGATAGTTGAAGTCAGAATGATATGACATTATAAGACGTTACAAGAAATATAGAATCAGAATTTTTACCATAGAGATCTGAATATAAAGAAGTAAATACACAAAGAAATTAAGGAAATTCATCACCTACCATACATTACATAAAAAAATACTTTTTAACTTTATATGTATAATATAATTTTTTGACGAGAAACCCCTTGTGTTACCCTAGCTCTGCCTTTGCTTATGGGGCAATAGAGAACGTTATATATTGGAGTTCCTTGCACTGTCAGATTTGCACTGGGATATTGTGATGCCTGCTTAATACTGAACTTTAACATTGGATTCTAACAACACCAAGAGCACTTAACTGACATTAACAAAATTAGAACAAGGTGAAGGCAAATATGGCTGATCAAGACCTTGGTTATGTGACCAAGACCTTGCTTAGGAGTCTTGGTACCGGTGCGTGGTAAGAAAAATACTCCAGTACATAAAAGGAGGATAAGATTGACAAAGACTGACAGACAAGTATAAAATTTATTCATCATCAATAACATCTATCCATCCCACAATTTCTATAAATATTTGCGTTCTCAGCTTTCTTATCACATAAATGAAACCTATGTTATCATAAGAATAGTAGACTAGAATCATATTTTGATCGATTGGTTTGAGGTTTCCAAAGTTTTTTTTTTTCTTAAATAATTGGGGGTAATGGAAGAGGAAATGCGAAATGGGATTTCAAGGTGGGAAATTGAAACCTCACCAATAAGGTGAAAGTTCAGGTAACCAACCAATTGAGCTACTAAGATTTTCGAGGATTTTCAAGTATAGATATTAGATTATTTTTTTCCTGTATGGGAGGAAGTCCCTGGAGCCTGTGTAGTTTTTAATTGTACTACTAAAATTTCATGTTAGGAAATTTTAATGAAAAAATTAATTAAATTGGATGAGTGACTTCGTAAGTGAAACATCGATTGTTAAGTGACTTTTGAAGTAAAAATTAAAGTTGTGTGACTTTTCGGGAGAAGAATCGTTAGTTGAGTAACTTTAGAGTAAGAAACAAAGTTGAGTGACTTTCTGAGATAAAATTATAAGTTGAGTGACCATTTAGGTTATTAACACCAAAAATTAATACGCAAAAATCCAGTTGCTCAATTGTTACATTGATCAAACCCGTATATTCATCATATATTACCGGTACCAAATAATTTTACAAATTATGAGCTAGCAGAGAAGCCGTTCAGAACAAGAGAAGGCATGTTACCAAACAACAACATAGGAAAAAACAGACTCTGCTAAGTGATCTATCAGCGTATGATAGTTGCCTTCTTAACCTTGGACTACTGCTGGCTGCTAGATTATATGAGTTTGGTTGTGCATATAAAGTAGTTGATGAATTCCCAAACATCCGTGAATAAACAATTTCCCCTGTTGTCGTGCCACCGGGGCTTAACATAGGTTCTGTTGTATACGTTT
This sequence comes from Capsicum pubescens, assembly GCA_030864215.1. Lineage (NCBI taxonomy): Eukaryota > Viridiplantae > Streptophyta > Magnoliopsida > Solanales > Solanaceae > Capsicum > Capsicum pubescens. The sequence continues at coordinate 274,873,821 of CM061540.1, read as the reverse complement.
GATGTGTTGGAGACTCTTGTGGATAATTTTGATGGTGAAGTTGCTGGGATGGATATGAATTATTAGTTTCTACCAACGTTTGCCCCCCACATCTCGGACTAGGAGGCCTTTGTGGTATGATTATACCAAGATTCGGGGCCTTGCCTTCAGATGATTTTGTTGCTTGACCGCGACCATAGAGTGGAATCAACATTTTCTCTGAGACTTCAGCCTTGCAAACAGGACATTTTGGTTTCTGGTTATAGGTATTTTCAGAAGAAATGCTCTGAAAATGTATCCATTTGTAGATGCAAGGCCAGCAAAAGAGGTGTCCGCATAACGTAACAACAGGATCATGCACAATATCTAGGCATATGTTACACTCTAAACCTCCAGACAGATCATTGTCTTCAAGCTTATCATCAATTGTCTTCCACTTCTCTAAGGAAATATTGCGTTCTTCAAAGGTAGTTTCTGTTATTTGCTCTTGAAAAAGTTGTTCGAAGGCCATTTTTTTTGGCCAGTGCCTGTCGTAATGCCAAGACGAACAATGGTTAGATTGTAGGTTCTTAAAACAACTGGTATTGGGAATTTATAAGGACGAGGACAGAACAAGAATGGAAGTTCGCAAACAAGAGTAATGATCCTTAAGGTTGTCAAAATGACATTATTAAAGGGGCAAGGCCAAAAAGAAAAGGCCCTACACATTATTAAGCAAGTGAATACTCACCAACTATACCAAATTACTCCTCGGCTCAAATTTAGGCGACATCATTTGACTTGGCAAAAAAAATTAATAAAGAATGGATGACTTCTAAAATTTGTGGGAATAAAATACTTCTTAACTATTTATGTGATTATACATTATTTCATCACGGGAAAAAGAATTTTCAATTATAAAAACGTTACATTCTTTTTTACAGATTAAAAAGAAAAATGTCACATAAATTAAAATAAAAAAAATCATATTTATCATGATTAAGTAATTTAATGAATTCCTGATGGGTCAATTTAAGTTAGAGGAGTATTTGTCCAAATACATTTTACATCCATCTAATCAATTTAAACACCTGACGTGATGTTGGTAAGGTTTTATCAATATTAAACATATGATCAGAACTTTATTAATTCTAGAAAACAGGGGCCCATTGTAAAGAATATAAATCTAGAAAATAACTTCACGTCAATAAAATGTAGCTCAAGTTGCGCACAAGGAGCTACAACTTGATGGCCTTCTACACAATATACATCCCATAAGTTCAATCGAGAAAAATACTTTTACTCAATAAAATTTAGGAGCTCCAATTACACTGATAATCACTTGGGAATTTTTTAGGCTTGTGTATGAGTCTCTTGTAAAACTAAAATCTCTTTTTTTTTCATCTGAATATCTGTGTCAAGTAGGTTGAAATTAAAAAGAAAATAATTTGCGATGCAATATATATGAAATCACGTGAATTCAATACTGTAAACTCAATTATTATCATGTATTGTTGAAGGATTTTCTTGCATTTCTGCATTACTAACCAAGCTAATACACAAAGCAGTCAAATTTCAATGGAATGATGACGGGCTTTCAAGAGTTGAAGAATAAATTAACTTCTACCCCTAAATTGGTATTTTCAGAAGGTACAGAAGTGCATTGTGATGCTTCGGAAGTGGGCCTAGGGTGTTTATTGATGCAACATGGTAAGGTAGTGGTTTACGCCCCAAGACAGTTGTTTTCATATGAGAAGAATTACCAATACATGATTTTGAGCTAGCAGCTATTGTATTTACTTTTAAGTTATAACGCTACTAGATCCAACTAAGGCAACAAAGATGACTTGAGCTATTAAAGAACTATGACGTTGATATCTTATAATTAGATTGCTATAAAAACCTCTAAACTCTAAATTTTAGATCCAACTAAAGAGTGATAGATATGGCAGGGGTAGGGGAATGAGGCAATATATATGGACGGTGGCAGAAAATAGAACAGAAAAGCAAATAAGGTAATTTTTAGTATATTATCTTTTGGATATAATAAATTCAATATTTTGAAAAAATGTATTGACGATAACAGTAGTTAATAACTAAGGGTAAAATTGAAATAAATAATTCAATTATCTATATAGTTCCAACTTAACCAATATTGTTGGACCCTAGTTAATAATATGAACAAATAAAGATGGACGGAGGGAGTATCATATAAAAGAACAAGATTGCGCATGAATTATAAAAGTACTCCCTCTTCCAACAATAATTGTCTATTATTAACTTGACAGATATGTTAAAAAATAGTAAATAATAGGAATAACTTTACCATATCACCCTTTGAATATAATAGAGAGAAGTATAAATTACCCCCCAGAAGTTGTCTCATTTTATTTATGGTTCATTTGAACTTTAAGTCGTCTTAAGTACCCCCGAACTAGTTGTTTTTATATGTCGCATGACCCTTTTTAGCTTGTGTGGCAAAATGTGTGATTTCAAACTCCATCACGTGCGTGATGGAGTTAATTTTTTGTCAAATCAGCTTCTTCCATCGTAAAAAACGAAAAAACCCCATTTTTTTTAATTTTTTCAAAAACTTCAATCATCCATCTTCCTATTTATTATTCTTCTTCCTCCGTCACTTTCAAAATGTGTAAAAAAAAATTCTTTCAATTGATTCTATTTTACCTACTTAAATTAGGGTTTTTTTTTTAGTTATCGATTTGCCCAATAAAAAAGATTAAAGAGTTATACAAAATTGTGCAGAAGAGATTTACTTTAAAAGGAGAAAGACGTAAAAAAAGTGTGGAATAGTCACAAGAGTTATACCAAATTATCTCTGTAATGTTTCTGTGTTTCACATTGTTAATAAGGAAATAAATAATTATGTATCATTTAATATGAGTTATATTTAAAGAGTAATGCAAAATTTATAGTAAATATGTAGTAAAAATAGCATGAGTAATAAAAATAGCTTTTTTTTTTGGTAAGTTAAGAAAGATGCATTGATAATTAAAAGAGTTTGTACAAGTGCCTATCCAGGCGCAAAAACAAAGCTGCTTTGTGTCACTACATGTTGAGCATTTACAGAACGGGAGAGAGTTTTTCTTTCTAAGTCCTCCCAAAAACTATGTCTACATTAGCTGGCGGAGTCGTATAGACATGTAGTCTGTCAAAAAGGTCCTTTTCCGATCCCTGCTTAGCCAGCATGTCCGTTACCCTGTTCTGCTCCCTATAGATGTGCTGGACTGGAGGATTCTCCGAGCTCTCTAGTAAAGATCTGCAAGCATTAACAATTGAATCTTAGAGAGGGTTACCATGATGAAGCATATTTAAAACTTTCATTGAGTCTACCTCTACAGTTAAAGGTTTGATGTTATGATGAAGAGCTAAAGTTAGGCCTTCTCTTAAGGTCATTAGCTCCATGAGGTTGTTGGTTGTATGGGTGAAGCTTTTGCTAAAACCCATAACCCAATCACTTTTGCTATTCTAGATGACACCTCCAATTCCCCTTTTTCCTGGATTTCCAACACAAGATCCATCAGTGTTGAGTTTAAAAGTGCTGGAGTGAGGGGGGAGCCATCTTAGATTGATGACAGTGTTGGGTTGGTTTGCTTTATCATTTCCCAAAAGGTGGTATTCTATAGACTCAGCATGAGGAATGCTGAAACAAGGTTGGGACTTGGCATTTTGGAAAGAGTTGGCATTCCTAACCTTCCAGAGATGCCAAAGACAGAAGGGTAACAAGATGTTCCTAGGAGTGGTGGTGACAAAGTAGAGGTTGTTAAGTCTTTCCCATGTGTTAGGAAAATTGTTGGGGTCAAACATATTGGGGTGGAGCTCAATGTTACCTCTGTACTTTTGAATAAGTTGAGCCCATAGGGATTTGGCCATGGTGCAAAAAAAAAAGATATGGGATTGGTCTTCCTGGGTGTTGTTGCACTTATGGCAAGAGGGGTTGATGTTGATGCCCCTATTGGAAAGGTTAGTGTTTTTAGGTAGAGAGTTATACTAGATGAGCCACATAAAGGTTTTGATTTTATTGGGAATGTTCAGGTTCCAGATCCAATTGAAAGAGTTGTTAGGTGTTTGAGGGGTCTTATTCTTGTTGGCAATGTGTAGGTAGGCACTCTTACAAGAGAAGGTTCCATTACCCCTCATCACCCACATAGGGGTGTCCCTGGTAAGGTGGGAGTTGGGGATGAAAGAATTTTCGACAGAGTTAACAATGTTAGGAGGGATATCAAAGGGTAAAGTGAGGAAATCCCATATTCTCTCTTTCCAAACATCTTTAACCAGAACCGAGTTAGGAGGGTTGGTATTGGGACTATGGATGATGGTGCCTAAGGGAGGCATCCCAGGAATCCATCTATCCCACCAGGCATCCACTTTGGTACCATCTTTAATGGCCCAATGTAGAGCATTCTTGCATATGTTCCAGCTCTTGATAATGCTGCACCAAGTACTAGAAACATTGTAAAGGTTTTTTCCCCTGTTACCATACTTAGCAATGAGGGTACTAGCCCACAAGGTGTTAGGGTTGGAGTACATTCTCCAACCCAGCCCACAGAGAAGGGCAGCATTTTTAATATCAGCCTTATGCATACCCACCCCCCTTCTTTTTGGTAAGAGTAATGGTGTCCCACTTAATAAGGTAAATTTTTTTCCTCAACTCAGTGGTGCCCCAAATGAAGTTACTTTGGGTTCTGTCAATAATTTTATGCAGGGAAGTAGGGAGATGGATGTACTTCATAATATGGTTAGGGATGCTGGCAAGGGAGGATTTAGCAAGGGTGACCCGACCAGACATGTTAAGGAATTTTGTCTTCCACCCTACAAGCTTGATCTTGAAATTGTCACACCCCTTTTTTCGCTCGAGGGATCGAGTCGAAGGGTTTTTCCAATTAAAGTGACGATGTTGAATAGGGATTATTTTATTTACAGAGTCGCCAGAGATGTCACACCCCTTTTTTCGCTCGAGGGATCGAGTCGAAGGGTTTTTCCAATTAAAGTGACGATGTTGAATAGGGATTATTTTATTTACAGAGTCGCCACTTGAAATTGAGTTATGGTGTTCCAAGTCACCTTATTGTATCCCTAATCAAAAGGAAATGACTCTTTGTTGGTTTGCGAGACAGAAGACTGGGTAAGGAATTCTGTTGACCGAAGGGAAGGTGTGAGGCACCCCTCAAGTCCCGTGGTTCTAGCACGGTCGCTTTTATTGACTTATCCTGACTAAAACTATTGGATAAATTATGTTAGTAGGCCCAAACAAACACTCATTTTACTATACCGAATATGTTTACCTACACCCTTGATATTAAATAAATCGATGAAAATAATAATTTTTTTTTTTTTGTTTTTGAAAAATATTTACCAAGGTGCATTATTGCATCCTTGGATTTTATATGTCTCAGAAAGATGCGTATGCCGCATTCTTAATTTAAACGAATATTTTTAAAACATACCTAAAATTTATCTAACATTAAAACATTCAGTTATTTTTTATAAACTCGTAATAATTTTTATTTATTCAAAAATACTATTTAACTTTAACAATAAAATTGAACAAAATTTTACTTAAAGTAATACATTAATTTAATAAATATTTATTAGGTCTTATAAATGATAATAGTAATTAATTTATTCTTTCTAGTTGAAAATATTGTTTCTCTTGACTTCAATTTCAATAGGTAATGAAAGTGGAAATACACACATGCAAATTAACTATGAACTCACAAATTCTGAATTTTAAAATTTTAACTTATTTGATCACACCAAGAAGTTAATGTATACACACCTAGCTAAGTACAACTTCAACCATGTTGCAAGACTAAGTCAGCAAAACAAAACTAATAGTAAATGAATAAATAAAAATAATAATAAAATAATAAAATAAAACTACTACAAGGCCATCATTTATATTCATCAGTAAAATACAAATTAAGAAAATAGTTAAAAGGAAAATGCGTAAGTACGTAATATTTTCTATATAGCAATAGTAGTTGCGGAACGATTCCGGCAAGGAGATTGACCGGAGAGGTGGGTCGTTTGGTCGTTGGGAGATGGAGAAGGGGAGGGAAAGGTCGGCGATGGAAAAGAGGAGAGGGGAGTCGCTGAATGGTGATGAGAAAGGGGAGAAAAAGGGTCGGCGGCACTGTCTTTTGGGGTTCCAATGACGGGAGGGGGAGAAAGAGATCAACGACGCCTGCGGGGAGAGAGGAGAAGGGAGGCCGGAACAGCGCCGACGGGTAGATCTGGAAGGGGGAGCGACGCCGGCATTGGTGGTTTACCGTTTTTCGGCGACGGGAAGGATTGGTTCCGGCTGGATCCGGCGTAATGGTAGTCGCCGGATCTGGTTGAAAATTGTTTCAAAAGGAGTTTTTACGGCGAGTTTTTCGTTGGAAAATTCAGAAAAGAAAAAAAACTACCAATTTCTTTTCATCTCGTTCAATCATCGAATTTGTTCTCTATTTTCTTATCGTTGTTTACTGGTTTTTCCTATTCTCCGTGTTTTAGATTTTGTCTAAGTATGGCTATCAGTAATATAATAGAGAAACTGTGTATATTTGTAATTATACTAATGAATATATACATTCATATTTTAGTGTATATTGCTATATTCATTTCTCTTACTGCATGCTTATTGAACTAATATATAATTGTTTGATAAATTAATAGCATAACATGTGATAATTAAAGGTTCAGAAAATCAAATATATAGGGTATACAATGCATTGAAAACATTCAAATATTTTTATTCATGCTTTTTCATAATCAAAATTTATAAAATAAATAATATGTGATTAAATAGAACCTACAAGAAATTGTCACTGAAACTCGAATGGAGTTCAAATTCAACTTTCTCGAATAAAATCTTCAAACTCAACTTTTTCTCCTCTCTCTTTTGTTTATCTGATATTTTTTCTTTCTCCTTCTTTTTTTTTTTTTCTCTCTGTGTATATCTCCCTCTTTGTTCATATAATGATGTGTATATGTATGAGTTGAAAAATGGGAGTTGAGGGAATAATGGGGAAGTTTGGGGAAAGTGTGTGTGTTTGTGGGGAACGTGGGGTTGGGTAGTTTATAAGATTTTTTCATTTTTTCATTTTTTTTATTTTTATTTTTTTTTATTATTTTTTTTATTTTTATTTTTTTAAAAAAAAAAAAAAAAAAAAAAAATATCCTAAAATTAAATTAATTTAATTATTTATATTATATTAAAATAAAATAATATATGACTAAATATAAATATAAATATTTAGTATCGATAAACAAGTTAAAATTTAGGGAGGATCAAAAATCACGTGTCTACATTTTTGCCCCTCTTTGTGTGAAATCTCGAAGAGTTTTCATACAAAGAAGTAGACAAGATATGATTTTTGACTCTCCAATTATTTGAAAGGTAAGAATAAAAATAAAAAGACAAATATGACTGAGTTATGTTTTTGGACATCCTACCTATCCCGGGTTACAAGGGAATCAGGTCATGAGTAGTTCAAAAGGTATTTTGGTGAGAGAAAAAGTGAAAGTCGAGTGAGATTCCGTCGAGTTTCCGGTTGACAACTTCTGCTTTTACATTCAAATGACTAATAAAAATCAAAAATGAAAAAATACAAGTAAAATTTGTAATCTCTTGATTCAAATCTTCTTGACTTGAACTTGAAAATGTACCCTATTCTTCAGGCGGGCTCCTGAACTTTCTTTTTCTTCACCCTGTTCTTCAGGCGGGCTCCTAGATTTATAATTTCTTCACCCTGTTCTTCAGGCGGGCTCCTAAACTTTCTTTTTCTTCACCCTGTTCTTCAGGTGGGCTCCTGGACTTACAATTCTTCACCCTGTTCTTCAGGCGGGCTCCTGACTTGCAACTTTTTCACCCTGTTTTTCAGGCGGGCTCCTGACTTGCAACTTTTTCACCCTGTTCTTCAGGCGGGCTCCTGGACTTACAATTCTTCACCCTGTTCTTCAGGCGGGCTCCTGAACTCAAAGCAAATAGTGAAACAGGAAAATAACATCCTATTCTTCAAGAGGGTTCTGTATATAAAATAAATTCCCATTCTTTAGGGGGGTCTTGAGCATAAAAATAAATTTCCATTCTTCAGGAGAGTCCTGAGCATAAAATAAATTCCCATTATTCAGGGGGGTCCTGAGCATAAAAATAGATTCCTATTATTCAGGAGGGTCCTGAGCATAAAATAGATTCCCATTATTCAGGAGGGTCCTGAGCATAAAATAGATTCACATTTTTCAGGAGGGTCCTGAGCATAAAATAAATTCCCATTATTCAGGAGGGTCCTGAGCATAAAATAAATTCTCATTCTTCAGGAAAGTCCTGAGCATAAAATAAATTCCCATTCTTCAGGAGGGTCCTGAGCATAAAATAAATTCCCATTCTTCAGGAGGGTCCTGAGCATAAAATAAATTCCCATTCTTCAGGAGGGTCCTGAGCATAAAATAAATTCCCATTATTCAGGAGGGTCCTGAGCATAAAATAGATTCCCATTCTTCAGGAGGGTCCTGAGCATAAAACAGATTCCCATTCTTCAGGAGGGTCCTGAGCATAAAATAAATTCCCATTATTCAGGAGGGTCCTGAGCATAAAACAGATTCCCATTCTTCAGGAGGGTCCTGAGCATAAAATAAATTCCATATAACACACATAAAATTTTGCCCCAGTTTGTACTGAAAAAATTTATGTGTTACTGGATCTTAATATATCTCGCAAAGAATAAAGTTTATCATGACCGAGATCCAGTATCAGACGTTGTAATCATGCTTCTTGCATTGAATGAAGTGTCAAAATTGCATCCTTTAGCTGAAAACATTATTTCATCTCTGTTCCAAACAAAGAAAAATTGTGAGTTTTAAAACATGTGGTGGTTAGTTTGTGGCATTTGGCTTTTGAAGTGGCCGCTCTCGCACTTGCCATGCTCGACTCCTTTCCAATCCATGATAATCTTCTTTGAATTGTCATATTTCTGAATCAGAATTCTGACTACTGAGATCCTCGACTCAAATCATATTTCTTACTTTTACTTTGAAACGTTGTCTCTGTAGATCGACCCTTTGTCTTGCTTTGTACCCTTAAAGGAGTTGGTAGCGAGTTTGAAATCTTTTCTGACTCGACCTGATGTGAATTTGACTCAAAAGACAACAAAGATTTTTGTTTGATGACAAAGACACAACAATCAAAAATAAAAATAAAACAAAATAAAAAGACAATAGATATCTCTTTTCCAAAACAAAGAGAAAACTTATTTGAATGTGGAAGTCGATTCTGGTGATTATGACATGCATTTTGAATAAAACAACCAGATCTACCCACACCAATCATTACAACTTTTGTCCACATATTGAGCTTTAAATTAAGCCAATCTTGAATTTGTTTCTTCTTGATAACAATCTTTCTTAAACTAGTGGCACCTCAATGGATTTTGCCAACGAGTCTATCTCCTTTTGTTCCTGCCTTAGCTCACAGTCGTCTTACGGTGCCCGAAAGGGTTTTCACCAATAAGACTCTCTCATTTTTATTTTTCATCACTTTTTTTTTTTTTTGTTATATTTAATAAACATCCAAAATATGAAATATCATGCACTCATAATATGTTTAGCCTTGACATTCTCAAAGATTAATCCGAAGGTCTTTCTTTGGTTGTAACTTGGCTTTTGGATAGGGTTAGAAAGAAAGGTAGGCATGAGTCTCAAAAAAATTTATAACATTGGGTGAAACATACAACTTTTGGAATCTATCCTTTTAAGAAAATAAATTTTGCCCCAGTTTCATTTCATTCTGGGTAATTTAAATTTTCTTCTGGTTAGACCGAGCCCCGGAGTAGGGCTGCCTACGTATCTTGTCATAGCAAGAATCAGGTCAAACGTAGTTCATGAAACATCATTCTTTTTTTTTATTATTTTTATTTTTTTTTTTTAAAAACACACCTTTTATTTTGATTCCAAAAAAGAGGGGTTCGAAGAAAAATAAAGGCTCAAAGGGGTAAGCAAAGGTTTATATATTATTCAGATAGCAGAAAAAAATGCCTTCATCATTTCAATCTTTAAAAATATAAGTACAAAACATACATAACATAATTGTACATGAATATCATACATAATATCTTTTAACTGCATCAGCATTGACCGGCATTCCTTCCATTTTTCCTTCTACATCAGTCAGATATAACGCGCCATTAGGTAACACTTTCTTTACTATGAATGGCCCATGCCAATTAGGAGAAAATTTGCCTTTGGCCTCAATCTGATGAGGAAGGATGCGTCTTAGTACTAACTGACCAACTTCAAAATGTCTGTGGCGCACCTTTTTATTATATGCTCGTGCCATTCTCTTCTGATATAGTTGTCCATGACATACTGACGCCAATCTTTTTTCATCAATCAAGCTTAATTGCTCCAAACGAGTCTTGACCCATTGGTCTTCATCAATTTCAGCTTCCACAACTACTCGAAGAGATGGAATCTCAATTTCTGCAGGTATAACTGCTTCAGTTCCATACACTAACAAGTAAGGAGTTGCACCAATTGAAGTCCGAACTGTAGTACGATAACCCAACAAAGCAAAAGGTAACTTTTCATGCCATTGTCGGGAACCTTGTACCATCTTACGGAGTATTTTCTTTAAGTTCTTGTTGGCAGCTTCTACAGCTCCATTCGCCTTTGGACGATAAGGGGTTGAATTTCGATGCATAATCTTAAATTGCTGGCACACTTCTTGCATCAGATGGCTATTGAGATTCGCGGCATTATCCGTGACAATTATCTTTGGAATGCCGAAACGACAAATGATGTTGGAGTGAATAAAATCAACCACAACTTTCTTGGTCACTGACTTGAAAGTCACTGCTTCTACCCATTTCGTGAAATAATCAATGGCTACCAAGATGAACCTATGTCCATTCGAGGCCTTTGGTTCAATTGGTCCAATTACGTCCATTCCCCAAGCCATAAAAGGCCATGGAGCAGTCATTGTATGCAACTCGGATGGAGGGGAATGTATCAAGTCTCCATGTACCTGGCATTCATGACATTTACGAACGAAATTGATGGAATCTCGCTCCATGGTGAGCCAATAATAACCTGCTCGAAGTATTTTCTTTGCCAAAACATACCCACTCATGTGTGGTCCACAGATCCCAGAATGTACTTCAGTCATGATTTTTGACGCTTCTTTAGCATTTACACACCTCAGAAGTCCCAAATCAGGAGTCCTCTTATACAAGATTCCTCCACTTAAGAAAAATCCACTAGACAAACGTCGAATGGTTCTCTTTTGATTACCATCAGCATGTATAGGATACTTCCCAGTCTGAATATATTCTTTGATATCATAGAACCAAGGCTCCCCATCAAATTCTTCTTCAACCACATTACAATATGCATGTTGATCATGAATCTGTATATGCAAAGGGTCAATATAAGTTTTATCGGGATGTTGAAGCATCGAAGATAAAGTCGCCAAAGCATCAGCAATCTCATTATGAGCTCTGGGAATGTGTTTGAACTTTACTAATACAAATCGTTGACAAAGATCTTGCAAACAACTTCTATATGGTAGGAGTTTCGAATCACGAGTCTTCCAATCTCCTTGGATTTGGTGGACTAATAAATCTGAATCTCCTAATACCAACAATTTTTGGACCCCCATGTCAATGGCTAATCTCAAACCTAGAATGCAAGCTTCGTATTCTGCCATATTATTGGTACAGTAGAATCGAAGTTGGGTTGTTATGGGATAATATTGTCCTGATTCAGAAATAAGAACCGCTCCTATCCCCACTCCTTTTATATTAGCAGCTCCATCAAAGAACAACTTCCAGCCTGAATGACAATCTTCTGAAACAAACTTATCAGCATACAATACCTCTTCATCTGGAAAATAAGTCTTCAATGGCTCATACTCCTCATCAATAGGATTTTCAGCCAAATGATCCGCCAAGGCTTGAGCTTTCATTGCAGTTCGTGTCACATAAACAATATCAAACTCTGTAAGCAACATCTGCCATTTCGCGAGTCTGCCTGTGGGCATAGGCTTCTGAAAGATGTACTTTAAAGGATCCATACGAGAGATGAGGTAAGTAGTATAAGATGACAAGTAATGTTTCAGCTTTTGGGCTACCCAAGTTAAGGCGCAGCATGTTTTCTCAAGAAGAGTGTACTTAGCCTCATAAGTGGTAAACTTTTTGCTGAGGTAGTAGATGGCTTGTTCTTTTCTTCCTGTGACATCATGTTGACCCAATACACAGCCAAAAGAATTATCTAAAACAGACATGTACAATATCAAGGGTCGGCCTGGTTCTGGAGGAACCAAAATAGGCGGATTCGACAAGTGTCTCTTAATTCTGTCAAATGCCTCCTGACATTCTTCAGTCCATTCAACTTTAACATTCTTTTTCAACAACTTGAATATTGGCTCGCAAGTTGTCGTAAGCTGAGCAATGAATCTACTGATATAATTCAACCTTCCAAGTAAACTCATCACCTCCGTTTTATTTTTCGGTGGAGGTAAAACCCAAAAGTTTCCCTGACGGAACTCCAAATACACATTTTGCTGGATTAAGTTTGAGATCATACCTCCGAAGCCTTTCAAAGAATTTTATCAAATCTTTGATATGATCAGATTGCTCTCTCGACTTAATGATCACATCATCCACATAAACTTCAATTTCTTTGTGCATCATGTCGTGAAACATTGTGGTCATTGCCCTCATGTAAGTTGCCCCAGCATTCTTTAATCCAAAAGGCATAACTCTATAACAATATGTTCCCCATGGAGTAATAAATGATGTCTTTTCCGCATCTTCTGGATCCATAATGATCTGGTGATACCCCGCATAACAATCCACAAAAGAAGCAAGATCATGTTTGGCACAATTGTCCAATAAAATATGAATATTGGGAAGTGGAAAATTATCTTTCGGACTTGCTTTGTTTAAATTGCGATAATCAACACACATCCGAACTTTACCGTCCTTCTTTGGAACAGGGACAATATTTGCCAACCAAGTAGGATACTGGGCCACTCGAATGACTTTAGCCTCAAGTTGCTTCGTGATTTCCTCTTTAATTTTTACACTCATGTCAGTTTTGAACTTTCTTAGCTTTTGCTTGACAGGAGGAGAAGCAGGATCAATTGGCAACTTGTGAACTACCAAATCAGTGCTTAAACCGGGCATATCATCATAAGACCACGCAAAGATATCTTTATACTCATGCAACACTTCAATTATAGCCTTCTTTTGTTGTGGTTGAACATGTACACTTATCTTAGTCTCCCTAATATTTTCATGATCTCCCAGATTGATCACCTCAGTTTCTTCCAAATTGGGATTTGTCTTATTCTCAAACTGTTTGAAATCTTTGTTTATATCCTCAAATGCTTCTTCTTCATCGTATTCAAACTCCTTATTCATTATTTCAAAATTAGATTGGTTTTTTAACTCTGGTGAACAATTCTTCATGCATGTCATATCATTAGAATCGGCATAGAAAGAACTGTATGATACAAAATAAATAAATAAAAATTAGACTTAAAATAAAACAAAGGGACACTGCACTTAATTAGAAACATAGATAGAAAGAGTTTTAACCTAACATACCAGATTTAAAGTTTTGAATTATAATCCTAGAATAATTTAAATTACAGAAGTAAAAACAAGCAAACTACTAAGACTGTAAGAAAACAAACAAACTACTAAGACTGTAAGAAAACAAACAAACTACCAAGACTCTTTTATAATAGGGAGAGGAGTGGCCTCCCAATTGTTAAGCTGGACATCAGGGCCGACAAACTGCACATCTGCATTACTGGTACCTTCCCCAATTTCAATCATATTTGCTTCAATGAACATATTCTGAAAAAGGTCAATCAACTCTGTATCATCATCATTCATTGATTTTGCGTCAGGTAACTTGGAGGATCCAACAACACTGAATTTGATGAAAGACTCGTGAAGTGGCGGTATCGGCTTGGTAAGTGACCGTGACTCTTTCTTACGCTTTTTAGCCTTCTTTATATCTTCAGCAGTAGGCTCGTATCCCAGACCAAAAGTACCAAAGTTCTCATAGAGGTTTACCGGATGAACTATGCCTTGCAAAAACATCCCTAGACCTTTTCCTGGTTCAAAACCGTGCTTCAACATTTCATTCACTACCATAACAGATGCAGAGGACAATTGTGGTCTTGCGATGAGATTCCCCTCGAGGATATGCTCAACAGCCACTATCTCAGAAGCTTGATGAATTAACACATTGGCAGTATTTGCTTCGACGGAAGAAACAGAGTAGTCTTTATACATTGATAAGTCTCCTTCACTATGAACCACTATCTCTTGCCTGTCACATTCAAATTTGACCACTTGATGCAACGTCGATGCGACTGCTTTAGCCCTATGAATCCACGGCCTTCCCAATAACATATTGTATGAAGCATCAATGTTCAGCACTTGAAAATCCATAGCAAAATCCACAGGCCCGATTGTCAATATGAGTTCTATTTCACCAATGGCATCAGTTTTTGATCCGTCAAAACCTTTGACGCACACATTGTTAGGTCGGATTCTTTCCCCATTAACATTCAACTTTTGTAAAGTTGACATAGGAAAAATGTTAGCGCCTGATCCCCCATCAATTAACACTCGAGTGATGACGAAATGTTCGCATTTCACAGAAATGTACAGACCTTTGTTATGCTCTGTACCTTCTATAGGCAATTCGTCGTCTGAAAAAGTAATCTTATTTGCTTCAAGGATCCTTCCAACAACTTTTTCCAGCTGATTTACTCTAATCTCACTAGGAACACATGCTTCATTAAGAATCTTCATTACAGCCTTGCGGTGTTCCTCTGAATGTATCAATAAAGACAGCAAAGAAATCTGTGCTGGTGTCTTCTTCAACTGTTCTGTAACAGAATATTCTGGCAATTTCATTTTCTTTAAGAATTCTTCAGCTTCTTCATCAGTGACAGGCTTCTTGACTGTCATTCGTTCTTCACCGCCTTGTTTATTCTTTCTTAACTCTACGGGAACATAACATCTTCCAGATCGAGTTAATCCTCCTATTTCATCTACATTTTCAATCACTTCTTTCCCCTTGTGCATCACCACAACGCGATCATAATTCCAAGGGACTGCCTTGGTATCAACCATAGGCAGCTGTGACACTGGTTTAATAACAATAGGAACTACAGGAGCTCCTTTTATGATTAAAAGAGGCTTATTGGATCTTCCGGGAATAATGAGTTTCGGCTTTATTTGACTTGACCCAATATTTTCAGAAATCTCTTTCCCCATCACCAAGGGATCATTCAATGATTCGGGTTTTGCTATCACCACCTCCGCTTCTGCAGGCTTTTCTTTCGTTAAATCTACAGTATTTGCTGATTTTTCCGAATCAGTTTTAATTTTAATGATTGGCTTAAAGGGAATCGTAGCATCTTCACCACTGAGTAACACATCGAGCATGTTTGTTTCATTATGATCTGGCAGCGGATTTTGATTGACATTTGGAGTGCCTGTACTTTCTACCATAATCTGTTGGGTGTCAATCAACTCTTGAATGGCTCTTTTCAGATACCAACATTTCTCTGTATCGTGCCCTGGGGCATCAGAACAGTATTCACATCTTCTAGAATAGTCCAAATTCTTCGGAGGAGGATTCGGGATCCTTCTCTCAATTGGGTTTAGAACATTCATTTTTCTCAGTCTATGAAATAAACTGGTGTAAGATATTCCAATAGGAGTGAAATTATCTTTTACCATGTTATCCCTTTTGAATTCTGCTCTAGGCCGAAAATTAGACCTCGGAGGACCTCTTTGAACTTGCGGGGCCATTGGATGATTTTGGATTGCTGGGGTACGCCACTGCGGGTAAGAAGTACCTCGAGCATATGATTGTGTATTGTAAATAGGATATTGGGGAGATGGAACAAAATATAATGGATTCTGCTCGTATGGTTGACGCGCACCTCTCCAATTTTGTCGTGGACCTGCCATGACAGTCGCTACATCCTCTTTTCTTTTCTTTCCCCCAAAACTTCCTGTACCACTTTGAATTGCCTGTGTTGTTGCTTTCAAAGCGGCCTGGCTGATGATCTTTCCTGATTTGATTCCGTTTTCTACCATCTCTCCAACTTTGATAACTTCTGCAAATGTGCTTCCGATAGTAGAAAGCAAATGATGAAAATAATCAGGTTCTTGTGCTTGCAGAAAAATATCAATCATTTCAGATTCTTTTATCGATGGTCTAACTCTTGAAGCCTGCTCTCTCCATCTGACGGCATATTCTCGAAAACTTTCAGTCATCTTTTTTTCGCATGTTGGCAAGCGTAGTGCGATCTGGAACTATCTCAATGTTATACTGAAATTGTTGAACAAAATCTCGAGCCATGTCGTCCCACACATGCCAACGGGAAATGTCTTGGTCAATGAACCATTCAGAAGCTATCCCTGTAAGGCTTTCTCCAAAGTACGCCATCAATAATTCTTCTTTTCCTTCTGCTCCCCTTAATTGATTGCAAAACTTTTTCAAATGAGCTACAGGATCGCCATGTCCTTCATATTTGTCAAATTTTGGCATTTTGAACCCTATCGGCAAATGGACATCAGGAAACATACATAAATCCTTGTACGAAACACTTTTTGGTCCACCTACTCCTTGCATATTTCTCATACTTTGTTCCAGGCTTCTCACTTTTCTAGCCATCTCCTCCTGTTCCTCATTCTTAGCAATCTTCTCAATCACAATAGGAGTATCACGTTGATGAACATGATAATGTGGATTTTGTGATTTGAAAGTCATTTCAGGAGGATATAACATATCATGATTTGGTTTTCCCATATTTTTTGGTATTGTCGGTTGAATTCCCGCAGTAGCTGGCGCTACAGAAGTAAAAAGTGGGTTATTTGCGACAGATGGATTTGGTGGGCGCATGGTAGAAGTACCAGCGACTCCAGACATAGTAGCGAATGGGCCAAACCCTGGTGGGTAAAAAGGATCACTAGTTTGAGCTGGGTCAGAATTTGGATCATTTGAAACTGAAAGTCCAGGGATTGAAGAAGGCGGGGCTTGTCCATTCAACCAAGCTTTGTACATTTCCGCCATCTGTTGTTTTAATGACTTTATTTCTTCCATTGATGCTACTTCCTGTAAAGTCAACTGATTCTGCTCTTCTTCACTATCAGACTCTATATCTTCTCTGCGAGTCATTCTTCGTTTACCCTTGTATCTGGTATTATACGGATGTGATGCCAGTTTAAACCACAAACCAACCACCAATTATTTTATCTTTCTGTAATTAAGCAACAAACAGGTGAGTGTTATATATTTAACACATTATAATGCCACATTATATGTCATGTTACTATATGCATTTCCCAACCTATCATGGAAGCTTTGTGTTTCAGCCCGGCTTTTCTAGGCATATTTTCAAAAGTTATGATCGAACCCTTTGGAGGGTTGCCTACGTATCATGTTAGGACATGAATCAGATCTTGCGTAGTTCGGGTGTAATTTAATTTTTTTTTTTTTTTTTTTTTTTTATTGAAGAAAATAAATAAAGTGAAGTAAAACATATGTAATATATATAGAAATAAACGTTCAACTTCATTACATTCTTCGATAAAATAACTGACCCAACTCCTAAAATAAAACCTACTAACTGACATCTGAAAACTAAAAGACATAATATCTAAACAAGAAAGAAAATTTCAAAACTGAAAATGAAAAAACTATGACAAAGAAAACAACGATCCTTTCAAGGAGATTTCGATTTAATATGTCCTCCCAAACTCAGATATATGTCCTCCAATGAGGTAGTGAGTCGCTGTGCGAAAGCAGGTACTTGTGCCAAAAAATCCTCACGATCCAGCTGCTGATAATCTAAGCCCGTTCTGGCAGTATCCTGTGCTACACGGTGGACCTTCCCTCGAAGAGAACTGAAAGCCTGATCCCATTCCTGAGCCTGTTGATCTCGGAAATCAACCATCTCTCTTGCACGTTGTTCACGAGTGGAAACAACCTCCAACTGTTCTCGCAATATTCCTCTTTCACGAATCCATTGAGATCTCTCTTGATCCAATTCTTCTTGCATATTCTTTTCAACTTCTTGAAGTTGTTGTCGGCGAGATGCGGCAAGTTCTGCAACGTGTGACCCTCTAGCGGTAGCAAACTTGATTTGTCCCCGAAGTGCAACCTCAATAGCTGCTGATTTAGCTTTCTCT
This sequence comes from Capsicum pubescens, assembly GCA_030864215.1. Lineage (NCBI taxonomy): Eukaryota > Viridiplantae > Streptophyta > Magnoliopsida > Solanales > Solanaceae > Capsicum > Capsicum pubescens. The sequence goes on along the minus strand of CM061540.1, from coordinate 274,855,636 downwards.
TCAGAGAATTCCCTTTGTTGTTCGTCTATTTTTGCCCTGGCATGCTGCAATTCTTCTCTCAGAACTTGGTTGGCTTCATGATGTTCTCGCATGGCTTTTTCAATTCCTATCCTGATTGCAGCTTCCTGATCTATAGGTCCTTTAACCGATTTTTCTGGTCTGACTGGAGGACTCGACTGTTCTTCAAACCATTCCCGATAATCTGGGTGCACTTCTCCTTTCTCACGCTCTATGACCATCGTTTCGATTCCCATAATATGGCGACCCTCCCAAATCTGCTGGGCCAAATCTTCTGGAAGTGAAATCTCTGGTCTGACCTCAAATACGAACTCAGCCATGTCTTCCGTTACGGGAATTATTTGACGTCTGCCTAGCTGACGTAGAACTCTCAATGGAACATACGGTTGAACACCTCTAATACCCATTAATAACAAGAACGGACGGATGACAGAACTATACATGACTTGACTCCAAGGGAACCAATGGAGATTCCAAGTGATTTTATCTGTTGTCAAAGAACGAAAAAGTTTAACCCAATCTCCAATTTCTTCTGGACATTTATATTTCTCCATCCTTTCCTCGTAATCATTGATTCGATTGAATCGCTCGGGATTGAACCTTGTCAGTGTAGGACGTTGATAAAGATGCTCTACAATCCACATCTGTAACAAGATATTACATCCCTCGAAAAAACTTTTTCCTTTCTGACAAACAGTCAGAGCACGGTAAATATCAGCCAGGATCATTGGTATCATGGTGTAATCTTTCTTAATCAGTATCTGTACCACTCCCGCTAAACGAATATTAATTTTTTCTTCTCTTCTTGGGAAGACCATAGTGCCCAAAAAGGCTACCATGAATGCAAATCGTCTGTGAACTTTCCAGGTCTCAAAACTTCCCTTATTACAAAGTTCTTTACCGTACTTCTGAAACCCCTCTTGCCTTCCGTATCTGTCATACAAAAACTGCAAGGAAACCCAACCTTTTTTCATTGATTCTTCTTTTGTGTTCTTTATGTTCATGAGCTTGCAAAATTTGTTTATCGAAATAAGTCTTGGGGCTATAAGTTTCTTCCGATGCATATCACCATATCCAACATAGCCTGCTATCTCTTCTAAAGTAGGTGTCAACTCAAAATCTGAAAAGCGGAATACATTATTCTTCGGGTCCCAGAAATTCAGTAATGCATCAATCACCTCCCTATTAGGGTTGATTCTCATGATACTCGTCAAAAAGCCCAAATACTTATGTATCTCGTCATAATCGAAAGTATCCATTGCATTCCACCATAACCAAAGTTGCAGAGGGGTACAATCCACAACCTGAAGGGGTACACTTCCATCTCTCTTTCTCTTTGAACGCTTTCCACGAACAGGGGGAGACATTTTATACCTATTGACAGGGACATAAGATTAATAAATATCTAGATTTAGACAAAACTTAATTTATTAATTTTGAAAAGAATTTATAACTTAACTTGTAAAACCTAGTGCGATCATTACTTAAACTTAGTTGCAAAGAACAATTTTATCAAAAGTTGAAGCGAGAGAAACAAGATTGGTAAATTTTTATTTATTTAAATTGACCCTATCAAAAATTTTGCTATAACAAACTTCTAGACAATTTTATCTATATGTTTGAAGACAATATTCCCTAAGTAAAAATAAAATAAAAGGACTCAGAAATAAAGAAGAATAGAATGAACGTTTTACGTATGAAGTTGTATAAAATTTTCAGTCTCATGACCCTAAAGGTTTAGGACTTGTTAAAATTAATATATATATATTGTAAAACTTAGCCTCATGATCCCTAAAGATTCCGGGCTTTTGCAATATATTTTTATTTTATTGTTATTATTATTATTATTATTATTTATTATTATATATTTTTTTTTAATCTTAGCCTCGTGATCCCTAAAGATTCAGGGCTGTTAAAATATATACAAAAATTTGGACTTGAAAATTAGAAAAATAATTATGGAAAATAATCATATTTTCAAAATATTTTCCAATAAATCTATGACCAAAATTTTTCTTTAAAAGATAAGGTCGTATCCTGGGAAGGACTTCCTACGTATCTCACAAATATGTGAAAATCAGACCCTCGTAGTTCATAAAGATTGTAAAATTGTGTTGATGTATATTTTAAAAAAAATTCTTTATTTTAAAAATAAATTTTTTTCTTTAAAAATGATCAACTAAATTTGAGAATAAATTAATCTCTCGTATTTTAAAATTGCCTAAAGCCGGTCAACACACAAATAGCCTTCCAAACAAATATCAAAGAGCACATAGGATGCACATGTTGGTCTTTATTAAGTAGGTGACCTGTCCTAGACAGACCCGGCCCCTGTGCCGAGTCCCGCTAAGTCGAATGCATATGATGCAAATAAAGCGGTACCTAATAGGGATAACCAGATTCTGATTTTTCAGTTCTTCTAAGTTAAAACCTAATAGGGATAAGTGTCTAGACTGGCTTGCTCGAGCGGACACTCGAGCCGGGGAGGGACAACTTGGTCGGTAGCAGGGCAACACCGCCTTCGTTGTCGATCCGAACCCCGCCTAACATGTGTGACTATATCCTTCACCAGGTGCCTTGACACTCCGGTTATCTTAAAAAGAAGGTGGGATGCATATGCTGCATTCCCTCTATCCTATTTCAGAGACTCAGAGGGGTACGTGAGAGAAGACAATATATAATACAATTCAAATAATATCAAAGCAGTAAATGAGCAACAAGTAGCACATAAGGCCAACAAACAAACACAATATTAAAATAATCAAAGCAAGTAAAAGTCAATATCTAAAGCTCGAATTCTATTTATGTCCCCAGCAGAGTCGCCAGAGATGTCACACCCCTTTTTTCGCTCGAGGGATCGAGTCGAAGGGTTTTTCCAATTAAAGTGACGATGTTGAATAGGGATTATTTTATTTACAGAGTCGCCAGAGATGTCACACCCCTTTTTTCGCTCGAGGGATCGAGTCGAAGGGTTTTTCCAATTAAAGTGACGATGTTGAATAGGGATTATTTTATTTACAGAGTCGCCACTTGGAATTGAGTTATGGTGTTCCAAGTCACCTTATTGTATCCCTAATCAAAAGGAAATGACTCTTTGTTGGTTTGCGAGACAGAAGACTGGGTAAGGAATTCTGTTGACCGAAGGGAAGGTGTGAGGCACCCCTCAAGTCCCGTGGTTCTAGCACGGTCGCTTTTATTGACTTATCCTGACTAAAACTATTGGATAAATTATGTTAGTAGGCCCAAACAAACACTCATTTTACTATACCGAATATGTTTACCTACACCCTTGATATTAAATAAATCGATGAAAATAATAATTTTTTTTTTTTGTTTTTGAAAAATATTTACCAAGGTGCATTATTGCATCCTTGGATTTTATATGTCTCAGAAAGATGCGTATGCCGCATTCTTAATTTAAACGAATATTTTTAAAACATACCTAAAATTTATCTAACATTAAAACATTCAGTTATTTTTTATAAACTCGTAATAATTTTTATTTATTCAAAAATACTATTTAACTTTAACAATAAAATTGAACAAAATTTTACTTAAAGTAATACATTAATTTAATAAATATTTATTAGGTCTTATAAATGATAATAGTAATTAATTTATTCTTTCTAGTTGAAAATATTGTTTCTCTTGACTTCAATTTCAATAGGTAATGAAAGTGGAAATACACACATGCAAATTAACTATGAACTCACAAATTCTGAATTTTAAAATTTTAACTTATTTGATCACACCAAGAAGTTAATGTATACACACCTAGCTAAGTACAACTTCAACCATGTTGCAAGACTAAGTCAGCAAAACAAAACTAATAGTAAATGAATAAATAAAAATAATAATAAAATAATAAAATAAAACTACTACAAGGCCATCATTTATATTCATCAGTAAAATACAAATTAAGAAAATAGTTAAAAGGAAAATGCGTAAGTACGTAATATTTTCTATATAGCAATAGTAGTTGCGGAACGATTCCGGCAAGGAGATTGACCGGAGAGGTGGGTCGTTTGGTCGTTGGGAGATGGAGAAGGGGAGGGAAAGGTCGGCGATGGAAAAGAGGAGAGGGGAGTCGCTGAATGGTGATGAGAAAGGGGAGAAAAAGGGTCGGCGGCACTGTCTTTTGGGGTTCCAATGACGGGAGGGGGAGAAAGAGATCAACGACGCCTGCGGGGAGAGAGGAGAAGGGAGGCCGGAACAGCGCCGACGGGTAGATCTGGAAGGGGGAGCGACGCCGGCATTGGTGGTTTACCGTTTTTCGGCGACGGGAAGGATTGGTTCCGGCTGGATCCGGCGTAATGGTAGTCGCCGGATCTGGTTGAAAATTGTTTCAAAAGGAGTTTTTACGGCGAGTTTTTCGTTGGAAAATTCAGAAAAAAAAAAAAACTACCAATTTCTTTTCATCTCGTTCAATCATCGAATTTGTTCTCTATTTTCTTATCGTTGTTTACTGGTTTTTCCTATTCTCCGTGTTTTAGATTTTGTCTAAGTATGGCTATCAGTAATATAATAGAGAAACTGTGTATATTTGTAATTATACTAATGAATATATACATTCATATTTTAGTGTATATTGCTATATTCATTTCTCTTACTGCATGCTTATTGAACTAATATATAATTGTTTGATAAATTAATAGCATAACATGTGATAATTAAAGGTTCAGAAAATCAAATATATAGGGTATACAATGCATTGAAAACATTCAAATATTTTTATTCATGCTTTTTCATAATCAAAATTTATAAAATAAATAATATGTGATTAAATAGAACCTACAAGAAATTGTCACTGAAACTCGAATGGAGTTCAAATTCAACTTTCTCGAATAAAATCTTCAAACTCAACTTTTTCTCCTCTCTCTTTTGTTTATCTGATATTTTTTCTTTCTCCTTCTTTTTTTTTTCTCTCTGTGTATATCTCCCTCTTTGTTCATATAATGATGTGTATATGTATGAGTTGAAAAATGGGAGTTGAGGGAATAATGGGGAAGTTTGGGGAAAGTGTGTGTGTTTGTGGGGAACGTGGGGTTGGGTAGTTTATAAGATTTTTTCATTTTTTCATTTTTTTTATTTTTATTTTTTTTTATTATTTTTTTTATTTTATTTTTTTTAAAAAAAAAAAAAAAAAAAAAAAATAATATCCTAAAATTAAATTAATTTAATTATTTATATTATATTAAAATAAAATAATAGTCAAAATAATATATGACTAAATATAAATATAAATATTTAGTATCGATAAACAAGTTAAAATTTAGGGAGGATCAAAAATCACGTGTCTACAGAAATTGTCAATGAGGAATTGAAAATCAGACCTAACAGGCTTCTTGTGGGAGATGGGAAAGCCTAAATATTTACCAAAGCTGGTAGAAGAGAGGATAGGTTATCCTGGGTATCTTGGGAACAGTTCTTAGAGAAGACAACCTTGGATTTACTATAGTTAAATCTTTGGCCTGAATGGGAGCTGAAATTATGGAGAATTCTATTAATGGTGTGACAGCTTTAAGAGTCCGTCTTGGCAAACAGAGTAAGGTCATCAGCAAAGAAAAGGTGAGATATGGAGGGCCCAATTCTAGAGATGGATAAGGGAATCCAATTTAGAGAGTCAACCTCATAGTTGATTTTTCTGGAAAGAAGTTCCATGCACAAAATAAAAAGGTAGGGTGACATAGGTTCCCCCTGTCTAATACTTCTAGAGGGGTTAAAAGGGTAAGTTTTCCCCCCATTAACCAGAATGGAGATGAAGGAAGTTGAGATACAAAAGAGGATGAGATTGGTGAGGTTAGTGGGAAAGTTGAAGTAGAGGAGGGCCTGTCTAATAAAGGATCATTCAATCCTGTCAAAGGCTTTCTCTAAATCAATTTTCAGAATCATGTTAGTCTTCTTTCCCTTAATTTTTTAGAGATTACTAACATATTCTTCCTGCCAAGAAACTGGCTTGAATAGGGCCAATGATATTTGCCAGCAAGGGCTTGATCCTAGTGGCAATGATTTTGGTAATAATATTATACTAAGTGTTGCACAAATCAATAGGTCTGAAGTTTTTGAGGGTGGTGGCATTTCTATACTTGGAGATTTGACACAGGTAAGTGGAGTTCACTCTAGGAACCATTGAATAGGAGGTGAAGGTATTCTGACAAAATCTAACAATGGAAGGGCCTAGAGTATCCCAGAACTTCTGGTACGTGAACGGATATATCCCATCAGGGCCAGGTCTTTGTCAGGATTGAAGGAGAAAACTACTCTCTTGACCTCCTCCTGAGAAGGGACAGTTTGGAGTAAGTCATGCACAGAGGAGGTGATGGATCCCTCAGAGGAGGGATTGGATTGAGTCTTGGAATACCCCAGGGTGTGCTCAGTGGTGTAGAGTTTAGAATAGTAATTGGAGACAGTAGACTCAATATCTTTTTGGTGATAGTGCCAGGAGCCACTCTCATCCATTATGGAATTGATTCTATTTCTCCTTCTTCTGTTCAAGGTGGAGGTGTGGAAAAATCTAGTATTTGAATCACCCTGGAGGAGCCAAGAAATTCTTGATTTTAATTTCTAAAATTCAAACTCCAAGTTGAGAATATTATTGAAGTCCTTTAGGAGGGTTTGTTCTAGCCCTTAGAGGAAGTGACTAGTAGGATAGTTTAGGGATTTTTGGATACCAGCCAACCTTGCAAGAAAGTGCTTTTTCTTTTTGAAAATATCCCCAAAAATGTGTTTATTCTAAGATCTGGCCTTGTTTTAAAAGTCAGAAGTACCTGAGGTAATACAAGTACAGTTATGGAAGGAGTCTCTGATGAGGTTGGGGAAGTCCTGGTGACTAAACCACATAGATTCCACTCTGAAAGGTTTATTCTCAATGGAAGGAGTGGTGCCAAAGTTGAGAAATAGGGGGAATAGTCAAAGTGGGTTCTGGGGAGGTGAGTGATAGTGGCTTCAGGGTAGGAGTGGATCCATTAATCATTTGCAAGGCATCTGTCTAGTCTTTCTAGAATGAGCCCCTGTCTATTTCTGTATCTCATGTTAGACCAGATGCATTTACTCCCTCTAAAACCTAGATCAATAAGGTTACAGTAATTGAGGCAATTCATGAACATGTTGATTCTATTGAAGTTAACTTTTGAGCCTTCAAATTTCTCTGAGACTCTAAGCACTTCGTTGAAATCCCCTCCAACTAACCAACTCTTACCCTCAGGGGTAATATATATGTCAGAGAAGGTTGCTAACTGCTCCCAAAGGTTAATCCTAGAGCTAAGGTCTGTACTAGCATAGATAATGCTAATGAACCAGGATACAGGAGGAGAACTAACCTTGACTTGGGCATTGATAGACTGAGCAGTGATGGAGACAGTGGAGATGGAGATAGAGTCATCCCTCCACATGATGACTAGACCTTCTGAGTTACCAGAAGCTTCAGATTGGATGTAGCTATGAAAACCCAGGTCCTCACAAAGATTCTGATGGTTAGACATCTTGGTTTCCAAGAGGACAAGGATGCAAGGGTGATGGATGTTGATCATTGCCTTGCAATACTTCCTGAACTCAGCATTTTTGGCTCCTCTAACATTCCATATCATACAGTTCTTCATATTGGAGTGTAGGGGATGGGGATTATGTGTCACATTTACCTTGTCCTTCCTCTTGGGGTTGGAGGTGAGAGATAAAGTTGAGGCTTTCCTCTTCTTATTTAAAGGGGTCAGGGTGACCCTGGGAGTCTCGTTCGTTGGGTTGTTCACTATATGTGAACTTACTCCCAGTTTCCCTAGCCCTAGTGGGATCAGGATGGTCACTATCTCCTGGACTGGGTCTAAGAAGTTGAGAGTTAGGGGTTCGACTATGTTTAGAACCTCTGTTCTTGGTACTCTTAGTAGTGATAGGAATTCTTCAACTCTTTATTGGATTCTTTTAGTGCCTCGGGGGCGTTTACATTCTCTATCCTCTCTAGTGTTAGGTGTGGAGAGATTGATGGCACAGAAGGGAGATGTGGGATAACTTGGGGTGCCTTCGATGAGGAGGCAAAGGATGGTCCCAGGAGCATCAGAGAAGGGTTGGGAGCTGGAAGAAAGGGGAGGCTCAGGCTTATTTCGTTCACAATACTGGAGAAGGACTTTATGTTTAGCTCCTCTTGGAGAGGGGAGTTGATTACTTGGAATAGTGTGGCCATCCAGACATTGGGTCCATAAGTTTGTAACCCCTGGTTCAGACTTGCCATTGTCAGTTGAGCCAGATATTGAGGGTCTTGGATGAGTATGGTGATTTGTCTTCCCTCTCATTCCAGGTGGATTGGGACTATCTGGTTGGTTAGACAAATTTCCAGCCATGAGGTTGGTTGGTGATCTGGTGCTAGAGGGACCGTTGTGATGGTTATGTTGGAATTATTGTTGTCCATATATAAGGGGTGGTGAGAAGTGTCTGAGGGAAGCTGAGGCGTTTGGCTTTCAGGAAGACCACTTGCAGCTCAATGTCGAAACATAGTTAGAGAAACTTCCAATCATAATAATCCAAGAGTAAATTTGGCTAAAGCAGATGATAATATTATGGTGTCCATTTCTCAAGTGAACATTGTGGCTGATGTGAGTTATAAGGTAATAGGCTCGGGTGAAACAAGGCATATTTGTTCCTATATTAGTAATTTTGTGCCTTACACCACGTCAATGAAGAAGTCAAATTTGTCTATCTTGATTATTCTACCACTACTCAAGTCATGAAAAATGAAAAATTCTGCCTCAGCTCATATCTAAAAGAATCTGACAATAATTGAAGTGTTACATGTTCCAAATATCCGACTCAATTTGATTTCAGTGGATTATTAGGAAAAATGCGAGTGAAAGATGCATTTGTGTTTGTTAAGATTATGTTAATCAAAAATAATATTTTGTTGTTAAAGAGTATTGTAGTCATGGTATATTTGTTCTCAATGTTTCTCAAGTTATGAGTGAAGATGCTAGTAATTAATTATTTAATTTCGATAATTAATTTCGACATGCTAGACTAGGAACCATTTAAAATAAAGAGCAAATGTTTTTCTGTTGATTTATTAGCATTTTGATAATGAATTTTTACTATGTTACGGTAGCTTTATCTTTACTAATCTCATAGTTTTGATATGAATTAGTGTTTGCCTATACCAGGTTATGTGCATTTGAGGTACATTTTTTTTTTAAGAAAAAATTGTGAAACAGTTTTGAGGGTCAATAATGTATGGGAAATAATAGTTATATTTATGTTTGATTTTTGAAAAAAAAAAAAGATGCGTTAGCCTACTATTTTTGTTTTTTTAAGTAAAGAAATTTTAAAGTTACTTTAAGATGATAGAAATGGAAATAAAAAAACTGTTTTTAAATAATAAAAAGTCTAACAAAATTGAGATTTTTTGTGGCAATAATTTATATGTGAAAATCAAAAAGTATGATATACTTTTGGCAAATTTAGTTAGGTTCTGAAAATTATTTTTCTTCATCATTATTTGGGTAATAAATTTTAGAATGATGACATAGTGTGAGTGAGTATATATAATATTTGGGTGGAATTATGTTCTTAGCTTAACTTGTTATTTATAAATTGAAATGCTTTCTATGAAATTATTTTATAAGTTACTAAATATTGTTATCTTATTTAAAATATTGTAAATGTTGGAATGCGTGTTACTTTCTTAAAAATGTTAAATTAAAGAGTGAGACCCTGGTCCTTCTTTATTTAAAACAAAAGCAAAATATTTACATTGCCTGAACCAAAAGTGTTCAGGCCCAAATCGGCAAAAGAAAAAGAAAGAAAAATGAGAAAATAAAAGCCACGTGAAAAAAGACATAGAGGAAAATTGGAAAGGGAGAAAGGAGAGAAAACTCTAGAAGAGGCTTCTGATCTTCCTAATTTTCTCAGCCTTTTGGATCTCCAGTCGGAACATTGATAAAATATCTAGGTCAGAGCATCTAAGACACTCGACGAGAAGACAACCGCTGACCTTGTATCAGAGTTTTACCACATCTTTTATGGGCGTCATTTAGAATCTAGGTAAAATCTCAAAACAAGTCACGGGTATCGCATACGCAACCTACTGGTCGCATACATGATACCGAACAGGTATATTTATTTATGATTATGAATAGCTAAATTCATACGACTTGAGACTGCTCCCTAGTTGCAATATGGTGATTAGAGTCACAAATGACCACCCATGGCCTGGACTAACACTAAGTATAATAAAAAGTAATAAAATACTGGACAGAAACTAAAACTGATAGTTATAATAATAAGGAAATACTGAATATCAACCAAAACTGGAAATAAAACTATCTGACAAACCAACATGCTAAGAATCTAGACATCTGTCTGAAAGCATCTAATTCTTACTGAGTTGTTGGGACAAGACCCCAACTAATTGGGCTAGCTACAATTATTCAAGAATTAGCAAATAATTATACCAATGGAAACCCAATATGGAGCTATTATTCGAGAGATCATCAGATAATTTATTCAAATTTAAAAGAACTACGACAAGCAGATATGGAAGATGTTAGACAATGGATAATGGCATTACTTAACCCAGAAAAACAATCTACTGCAAGAGCCATTAAGAGCGGATTTATTTCAGACGGATTATTGACAAGATATTGCAAGCTAATTGAACACAAATATCCAGAAACACAAAATAAAAAAATGAAAATGAAATATCCAAGCACATCGAAAATCATTCTCTTATATATATAAAAATAAGAGATCACCAATTGTATGTCAATTATTTCCTGCAAATTAGTTACATGCAATCAATAATCTTCCAATTGTATATGTATGTTGGACAGTTAGTTTTCTTAAAATAATTTATCAGGATAACATAGAATTGGACATGACTGTACATTAATTAATTTGAGTACTGATCTATAAAGTTCATTGTTTATTGTTTAATTAGGGGAAAAAGAACTTACCCTAGTTGGATAGGTGTTCAGTACCTTGCTAAGGATACGAACACTGGCTGATGTGGATCCACTAAAATGATATTCCAAAGAACTAGGGCGTTAGTCCTCAATTGGAGGGTGACCCCTTATAACCTATGTTGACATTTTAGTTCTAGAACTTAGGGACTTCTAATAAAGGTCTCAATCCTAACTGATGGGTGAGCCTTCATCCCTGCATTGGCTCGATGCTAAGTACTACTCCCAACTGAATGACACTGAAAACTAAATTTCTATTTTTAATTACATTCTAAAATATCAATGATGGATAATATAAAGTTTTCAAAGGCATGTAAATTGATATACGCATGAATCCATAGGTATTGGGTGTTCATAGCCCATCAGCTTTGACTAATGCTACTGACGTGATAATATTAAAAGGTTATCATAATAGGGAATTTCATAATTCAAGCCAAAACTCAATAATTGATCAATAAAAAGGGAATTTCATGATTCTGGGTATGGGAAGATGCTAAGACTATGAGAAAACATATATTCATAGTTTAGTTACAAGAATAAACTAAAGAAATTAAGAAACTCATATTTGACCTGAAACCCAAAGCCTAAAAGGGGAATTAAACTCAATAATTTGAGAAGTCTTTGGGACTCAATGGGTGGAAGGAACAAATTGATGAAATCCCACATATCTTGAGATTGAAGCCTTGGAGAAATCCTCAAAATTTGAACTTGAGATTAACGAACCCTAACTTAGCTTTAGAGAGGAATAATCATTTTTTTCATGGTTAAAATTGATTTTTTGACTTAATGGGGATTTTGGGGAAAATTAGGCTTATATTCCACCCTTAGGGAAGACTAAATGATGTGGGTTAGGAGTTACAAGATTGGGAAAAGATCAAAAAGCCCTTCTTAAAACATTCAGGAATTTTGGGAAATAGTCGTCACGATTTAGGAATGACTCGTTAGGTCTAGTCAAAAGTCATTATGAGGAGTTGTGTTAGTCATTTTATTCCTTAGTTTCTTACTCTAGTGATGATAGGTCCACCTAAAGCCTCTTTTAGACTGATAATGAGTTGTATGCTGGCCTCGTCATCACAGGGCTAAAGTCTTTGGTCCCTTACTGTTGTGATGATGAGTCTTCACTATGACTCATTATGATTGACAAGTCGTTGACAGAGTCATTGTCACTGGTAGTTTCACAGTTCCTCATTCAATTTTCCATAACTTTTTACTATGATATCGAATTAAGATGAGACTTGTTTCATTGGGAAGCTAATTCAATGGCCTATCTTTTGGTGGATCTAGAGCTTAAAAACTTGGGGTATTACAGTATCTCCCCCTTGGCATCATTCATCCCCTAATGAGAACTGACTATGCTAAAGTACTAGGAGAGAAGCAAAAATTTTGCAGTGAACACTTACAAGATGAACCGTGAGTTTATATCTGAATCTATGACTATTGCATGGACTAAACTAAATTCATGAATGCATGCTATGACATGAAAATAACTGTACTATTTGAGATAGAAATAAAAAAATTCATTAATTAAAGGAACTATTACCTCAAGTTGGGACTGAGTTTGAAGAGGCAAAGATGGGGGTACTTGGTCATCATATCAGCCTCTACTTTCCAAGTAGTTTCCTCAACTGATTGGTTTCTCCATAGAACCTTTACTAAGGTGACCTCTTTATTCCTCAACCTATGAATCTGATGAGAAAGGATCTCAACAGGAATCTCTTCATATGAGAGGCTATCTTTCACGACCATAATTTCTATAGGAACGACTTATGATGGATCAACAATACATTTCTTCAACAAGGAAACATCGAAGACTAGATGCACTGATGCTAAACCTGCAGGCAAATCTATCTCATACGCTACCTTACTATATCGACTCAAAATTGTATAAGAATTCATATAGCGGGGAATGAGCTTTCCCTTCTTACCAAACCTCTTCACCCCTTTCATAGGCGAAACCTTCATGTAGATAAAATCACCACTACCAAACTCAAGCTCCCTTCTCCTCACATATGTATAAGATTTCTAATAACTTTGATCAGTTTTCAGCCTTTCTCTAATCAGTTAAAATTTTCCATCGCCTCATACACTGAATTTGGCCCTATAAAAGTAGCTTCACCCACCTTAAACCAACCAATAGGAGATCTATACCTCTTATCATAAAGAGCCTCAAACAGGGTCATCTGAATACTGGATAAATAGTTGTTATTATAAGAAAACTCAATCAAAGGCAAGTAATCATACCAACTACCCTTGAAATCAATCATAAACGCCCTCAATATGTCCTCTAAGGTCTGAATGGTCCTATCTGTCTGGCCATTTATCTATGGGTGAAAAGTTGTATTGAGGTGAACTTAAGTACCAAGAACCTTCTGAAAATTCTTCCAAGATCGATAGGTAAACTGGGTACCTCTATCTGAAATAATGGTCAAAGAGACTCTATGCAATTTCACCAACTCCCTAAGATAAAGTATAGCATAATCTTTGGCTAAATCTATAGTGTTAACTAGCAAAAAATGAGCCGACTTAGTCATTTGGTCCACGACAACCCAAATAGAATCATGTTGTCAATGAGTACGAGGGAACCCTATAATGAAGTCCATATTCACCACTTCCCACTTCTAAGTAGAATTGCTGAATTCATGAAGCATAACACTAGGCCTCTGGTGCTCATCCTTAACATGCTGGCAATTTAGACCCTTAGCCACGAATTTCGCAATATCCTTCTTCATGTCATTCCACCAATATACTTCCATCAAATCGTGTTACATCTTAGTAGCTGCTGATTGAATAGAATATCGAGAATCGTGAGCTTCCACTAACATTCGCTGCGTCAAGTCATCCATATCCGAAACACATAATCTGCCCTGACAGAAAAGAAAACTATCTCCCCTTTAGGATAAAACCTCAACCTTCTAATTTTGAACTGCTTCTTTCAACTTAAGCAAAATAGGATCACTATTTTGCTTTTCCTTCACCCCGGTAACCAATGAAGATTTCGAACCATTATGAACCTATACACTACCTTTAGTTGAATCAACCAACCAAACTCCAAAATTGATGAACCTTACAAACTAACTCTTTCTTATCATCCTGAACGTGAGAAATACTCTCCTTAGACAATCTTCTAAGGGTGTCGGCCATAACATTGGCCTTACCCGGATGGTATAAGACACTTATATCATAGTCTTTTAACAACTTTAGCCACCTTCTCTGATGAAGATTTAGATATTTCTGGCTTAACACATACTAAAGACTCTTATGATAAGTGAACACATTGACGTGAACACCATGAAGATAATATTTAAGTCAAAGATAACTAATGCCAACGTAATATTATGAGTAAGGTAGTTCTTCTCGTGAGGTTTGAGTTGTCTAGAGGAAAATTCTGTAAACTTGACTCGTTACATCAACACACAACCCAAACTAATTCTGAAAACATCACAATATACCAAAAACCATTTGAACCCTCATATAAAGTCAAAATTAGAACAGAGGTGAGTCGATTCTTTAACTCTTGAAAACTCTTCACGCAAGAATCTGACACTAGAATTTGACGTTCTTTTGAGTCAATCTGTACATGGGAGAAGAAATAAAAGAAAATCCTTAAACAATTTGTCTATAGTAACTTGCTAAACCCAAGAAACTCCTAATATCTAATGGAGAGATAGGTCTAGGCCAATTTCTTACCACTTTGGTCTTTTAAGGATTAACTCAAACGCCTTCACCAAAAATAATATGACCAAAGGAATGTTATTGATTTCAACCATAATCCACACTTACTGTACTTAGAGAATATTTGGTGATCTTTAAGAGACTGCAAGATAATCCTCAAATGGTCTACATGTTCATCCTCACTCTGAGAATAAACGAGGATGTCGTTTATGAAGACTATAACGAACATGTCCAAGTAATTCATGAACACCCTATTCATCAATTCCATGAAAGCTACAGGATCATTTTAGTCCAAAAGACATAACTACAAATTCAAAGTGACCATACCAAGTTTTAAAAGTTGTTTTTAAAATATTACATCCTCTAACTCTAAGGAGATGATAGTTGGATCTGCGAACTATCTTAGAAAAACAATTAGAAACCTAAAATTGGTCGAATAAGTCATCAATTTTAGGAATGGGAAACTTATTCTTGATTGTGACTTTGTTCAACTGATGGTAGTCGATGCACATTTTGAGAGAATCTTCTTTTTTGCACACGAAAAGAACTGGAGAACCCATGGAGAGACACTTAGCTTGATAAAACCCTTGTTTAAGAGATCTTTAAATTGTTCTTTCACTTTATTGAGGTTGGCTAGATCCATTCTATAAGGTGGAATTGAAATAAGCTAGGTATGTAGAAGGAGATCTATTTTGAAATCAATTTCCCTCTCGGAAGGAACTCTGGGCAGATCTTTAAGAAAAACTTTTGGAAATTCATTTACTATCGGAACTGACTCAAGACTCTGAATTTAAGACCTTGAGTCCTTAACTCAGAAAAAAATGATAGATCCACCCTTTGGAAATCATTTTTCTTGCCATAAGGAAAGAGACAAAGAGGCCTATGGGCACTGAGGTACTACCGTTACACTCTAAGACTGGCTCATTTGAAAACTAAAACTAGACTACTCTAGTTCTACAATCAACTGAGTCATAGAAAGAATAGAGCCAATCCATGCAAAGAATAACATGAAAATCAATCATGTCTAACTCTACTAGGTCGTCTGAGATGACTTTCTAGGATACTGTGATCGGGCAATTTCAGTATACCCGTCGGACTATAATTGAACTACCAACTGGAGTAGAAACTAAAAAGGGTTCTGCAAGGATTTTGATGACGACACCAAAATCTACTGCTATATAGGGAGTAACGAAGGAAAGTGTAGCTTCAAGATCTAACAAGGCATAAACATGAATATGAAAAACTTGAAATATATCGGTAACCACATCAGTAGAACCCTTCTAATCCTATCAAGTCTAAAGGTCATAAAACCTACCCTGATGTTGTCCACCAATTGCACTAGAGGTGGCACCCTGTTGAGTCAGGCGACCGGTTGGAACTGCCAAAGAGTTAGACTGACTTTGTTGAGGAACATCCTTACCCCTAAGTGCAGTCACTGCAATCTCTCACTTTGTGACCTGACTTGCCACAATAAAAATAAGCATCACTACTAGCTATGCACTCACCTTTTTAGTTACTACCATACTGCTTGCAAACTGGGTTAGTGCGAGTACTATTCTTACTACCCTGAGACTTAGAGACTGGCGCTCTATCATGAGTATCCTCTCTGAACATGGGTGCTAGAGAACTTGCAGAAGATGGGGCTAGAGCTAAATATTTCTAGCAGAACTGAGAGTGATTTCCACCATCCGACTTCTATTGAGAGAAATTGAAGCTACCTATTTTGTCTCTCTTATTCTCTCTTTCCTTCTTTTTGATCTTCTCCTCCTTAATCGTTTAAGCATAGACCATCAATTTGGAGATGTCAATCTTCTTAACCAACATGGTTGTCCTATACTCCTTGACCACATCCTCAAAAACATCTGACAAAATCTTACTCATTCGAGCCCTAGGGTTGGCAACCATAGTCAGAGCTTACCTTGACAACTTAGTAAACTTGAGTGAATACTCCTTCACACTCATATTGAACTATTTCAGGTTTATGAACTCATGCACATTGGATTATCTTCACTCAAGTGGGAAGATTCAATCCAGAAATACAGCCACAAACTCATCCCACTCAATTAACCCTCCATCTCTATCCTTTTTCCAATGTTTGAATCAAGTGTGATCCACTCCTTATAATTAGTAAGCAACTAGATCAGCACTTTCAGTTGAAGTGACACCATGATTTCAGTGACCTTCTGAATACTGTCCAAGAACTCCTGTAGATCCTCCTCACACTTGGACCCAAAGAACACTGGGGGATTCATCCAAGTGAAGTCTCGGATTCTAGTAGTTTCCCTATTCATAGTTGAGTTGGCTGATACAACAACCTGGTGGTTATTCTAAGAAGTTATAGATTGGGATAATGCTGTTAAAGAAGCCCTAAACTCATCTTAAGAGACCTAATCATTTAGAGAGTCTTCTGGAACTGGAAGTGGTGCTGGCTGACTTCCATTCCTTCTTTTGTTAGTTCTCTTAAGAGGTATTTTCTGTAAATGGGTAGTGGATGAATTAGAAGAATTATTGTAATAGAGTTCAAACTCTATCACACGACATGAATCATGAATGCAGTGAGACTTTCTGAAAATGTTTCGTAGCCTCTTACTCATAAGTATGGCACACTTTACACCCATGAAAAAGATTCTACTTAATGCGTATTTCAAACATCCTAGGATACTGTAAACCTTCAGCTCTGATAGCAAGTTTTTCACAACTCAAGACTGCCCCTAGTCGCAACACAGTGCTTAAAGTCACAAATGACCCCTACCTAACCCATGGCCTGGCATAACACTAAGTATACTGGAAAGTAATAAAATACTGGGTAGAAACTAAACTAAATAGCTGATGGTAATAATAATAAGAAAATATTGAATATCAAACAAAATTGGAAATAGAATTTTCTAACAAACCAACATGCTGAGAATTTAGACATCTGTCTAAAGGCCTCTAAATCTTAATAGGTTATTGGAAAAAGCCCCCAACTAACTCCAACTGACTGAAATTAAATAACTGACAACTAGTCCTCGAGTGATAAGGACTCACCAAAATTGCTACTAAGTAGTACTGGAACGTGTGAAGTGTGATTAGGGTATTAAGCATTCGAACCTATATTATGAGACAATATAGTGCACAAAAGTATTTGATCAGTACTTTGAACGTATAGAGTATGTGAGATGGGAAACTAACTAGTGTAATCTGAACATGAATGCATAAACATGTAAACTGAATGCAAGACTAAGTATAAACATGTACTAAATAAAAGTTGAATAACTGAATACATGGTCATGCAAATCTAAACTGAAACATAAATTAAAATATGAATTAATGACTGTGGCAGCTAACAATAACCGACATACACCAATCTCTGTGAATCAGGGTCCAACTTGTAACCTTAGTTGGATGGATGTCCATTACCTTTCCAATGGTACAAAACTAGCTGGAATGGATCTTCTAAATTGATGCCCAAAAGACTAGGGTGTCAAATCTCAACTGGTTGGTGACCCCTTATAACCTATGGTGGCATCGTAGTTTTGGAACTTAGGGACTTATACTAAAGGTTTTAGTTCTAACTGATGGGTGAGGATTTATCCCTGCATTCACTGGGTGCTAATGCTACTCCTAACTGAATGACACTGAAAACTGAATAGTTCGTCTTAATTACATTTTGTAAATATCAATAAATGATAATATGAAGTGCTCAAGGACATGTAAACTTATATATGCATGAATCCCTAGGTATCGGGTATTCATAACCCACCAACTCTGACTAATGTAGCTGAACATGATAATATTAAAAGTTGATCATAATAGGGAATTTCATAATTCAAGCCAAAACTCAATGATTGATCCATTAAATAGGAAATTCATGATTTTAGGTACAAAAAGATGCTAGGCCCATAAGCAAACATGTATTCATTGTTTAGTTACAATAATAAACTGAAGAAATTAAGAAAACTCATATTTGACCTGGAACCCAAAACCTAAAAGGAGAATTAAACTTGAGAATTTGAGAATTCTTTGGGACTCAATGGGTGAAAGGAACGCATTGATGAAATCCTATATACCTGGATATTGAAGCCTTTGAGAAATCCTTGGAATTTGAACTTGAGATTGAGGAACCCTTACTTGGCTTTGGAGAGGAATAATCATTCCTTTTTCTTGGTTTCAATTGATTTTGTGACTTAATGGGGGTTTTAAGAAAATTAGGTTTATATTCCACCCTTAAAGAAGCCTAAACGATGTGGGTTAGGAGTTAAAAGAATGGGAAAGACCACAAAGCCATTCTTATATCATTCAGGAATTTTGGGAAACAATCATCGCGGTTTAGATAATGACTCATTAGGTCTAGTAATGAGTCATTATAAGGAGTCATTGTCAGGGACTTGATTCCTTGGTTTCTTACTGTTGTGATAATAGTCCATCTAACAACCCGTTTAGACTTATAATGAGTCATATGTTGTACTCCTCAACACTGGGATGAAGTCTTTGGTCCCTCACTGTCGTGACAATGAATCTTCACTATGACTCGTTGTGTCTGACAATGAGTCATTGCCAGGGTCGTTGTCACTTGTAGTTTGACAATTCCTCAATCAGTTTGCCATGACTTTTTACTACGATATTGGATTATGGTGAGACAGGTGGCATTGGAAAGATAATTAAATGGCCTATATTTTGGTGGGTCTAGAGCTTAAAAACTTGGGGTATTACTACTATAATTTTCTTAAGTAATCAAGGGCATCGTGGATGTGATACACCAGCACCAACTGAGACTTGAAATGTTCCCATGTCTCCACCCACCCCTTGGGATTCATTTGGAATCCCATATACGCAAATAGAGTATGCTACCCTATCATATTCGATGTCCCAGACTCAATGGAGTGGTCAAAATTTCCATCTTTGTTTGTTTCGATGAAAAGTAGGTCCCACACTTATTTGCCATTTTTCTTTACTTTTGATCAATATCTAAAAATGGGCCTAGGTGCCTAGGGACCCAGACCAACGGTCCCTCTATGCTAAGATCAACATTTCGGAGCTATTGGAATAGTTAGAACTGGCATGTAAGGTCATTTTATTAAAGTTTTCACCCGGTAGCAAATTTGAACCTGCAAAGACTTCAAAATAAGTCATTGGCTCTAAAAACCAAATGAACTGGCCAGTAAACTAAATGCCAGTCCCAGTAAGTCATAAATGACTTGGGAAATCTATAGGAAAGATCTAAATGGAAAAAATAAGCAAAAATATTGAAAATGACCTGAAGAATCATTATAAATTTTAAGACACCATTCTTTCTCCTACGACTCTATCAACTCAAACCACCACTCTTCCCTTACTCCAAGGGTCAACATAGCTTTTAAATATAACTACAACATGAGAATCCCTAGACCTATGTCAAGAACCAAATAAATCACGTAGCATACCTAGAGATGACCCATTCAGACATGTCATATGTCTATCCGATCCCTTGAATATTAGCTTGGATTTATTCCATACCTTACACCGTTCTTTCTCCCTATCCTGCTAACGTAGAACTCCTTAATCAACCATAACCTCCCTGGTCATTTCCCCACTAGAGGTAGTATAATGAGACATGTCACAATAAGAATTACTAGCCAAATGATAAGCATCTAAGACCTAACTGGGATATAGTACCACAAGTTAGTACATGCTCAATAAATATACACTTAGCACAACAAATCAAATAGGCAGTTTAGGATATTTGGTCAACAAATTAACATATTATCACCAAATCAAGTTCAGTCAAGCTAAGTCAAGACACATGAAAAGTTAAAAAGCCAAGTTAAACCATGACCAAGTATATAGCCTTGATCCTAACAACAAGAATCCCAAGTATATAACAATTAACCGAGACCACATAAGAATCCCAAATATATCAAACATGTATAGATATTCCCCATCTAACTCATGAAACTGTCAGACTCACTTAACCATCATATATACACTCTATGAGTAATGCATCCACCCTCTAGACATGACCTGCAGGGATAATTTTTGTCTATGTACGAAATCCCATATACAAGTGTCTGCCAATATTATTTCACCGATAAACCGTAAGAACATTTGTAATGCCCCGATATATGATTCCTGGGATACCACACAGTGCTCCGAACTACAAGTAGTCCTGAGCTAACCCTGGCTACTTTTCTACTACATTTGAATCTCAACATAGGGGAAATATAAATATGAAAACATTATAAATGCGGAAATCTTATCTGAAACATACTAATCTCAAAAGTCTCGGTAGAACAATATTGAAAAATTTGAATACTGAATCAAAAGTCTAAAACTGAATCAAGTAGTCCGACAAGCCTCTACTGGCTGAATCTAGAGTCACTGGGACAGGCCTCAGCTGACTCAAACTGTCTGAAATGAATAATAAAGCATCTATTAATAACTGAAAATATGACTAACTAAGTCTCCGTAGTATGAGGACTTACCAACTGCAGGGATGTAGATGAGATACTCAAAAATCACTCACATTGTTGAGACTGAGCACCTGAAGCTACATTATGAGACAATGTAGCACATAGATGTATATGTGGATCAATACTTTGATGGTGTACTGAGTATATGGGGGTGAATGAAATAAGTAAACAATGTCATCACAATTTATAAAATCATGCATGCTAAATGTAAATGACTCACAGAGGCTTGAGAAATATGAAAACTGAAGATCATAATTCATGAACAATAAAACATATAGTATAGATCTTGTGAACCATTACATCCAGTTCTAAAATATGTTCTATTCTGAAAACTACTACATTATCTTGTTAACTGTAAGGGGAATAATTCATCTCAAGACTTTAAGAATCTTAAAACCATAGCTTCCAAAACACATGCTTTTATCTTAAGGCTTTAAGCCAATAGACTGTTTTAAGAGTAGGGGACATCTTCTTGGGAGGTTCTTCTAACTGACATACACCATGTGAGCATCGATGGAGTCCCACATTTTTCCCCCGTTAGGTAGGGCTATTCTACCCTTGCCATCGGAATAGAAATTCTTATCTTATATGATACAATCTTAGTCATCCATGTAGAAGTGAGAATAATCTTAATCCTATGGTGGCACATAGTTCTGGGGTATGAAATAATAGTAACATATCTATCTCGGTGCTAAATACTACTCTCATTCTTATGCTCAAAATCTTAAGAAAATTAACTTCAAATTAGCACAAGGGTTTACAAGAAAATCAATTATGCTTTTCTTTCTTTAAATCTCAAGTCATATGAACAAAGTGGATTCTTTATCTTAGCTTAGGACAAAAAGGTCAAACCTTTATCAAAAATCTGAGAATAGTCTTATCTTAGGATACTCATAGCATAAACAATCTTGAAACAACAATCTTTAACTAGGGCTTAAAGACTCATGCATCAAACTCATGTTAAAACACCAAAATCCTCATGCTTGATAATGTAAATATTGATAAATCAACTCAAAATCTAGAAATTTCTGCAATATACATGAAAATATGAACATAACCATGGAATTTAACATATAAATCATTAGGAATCTCATAATTTTGTAAATAACAATAATGGGTATAAACCCTAACTTGAATTTCATGAAAGTCATGTAAATTTTAGTAAAATTTCAATTTAAAATAAGTTTTGGGCACAAGGATGAAAGGATTATCCTTGTTCATACCCCACATACCTTAATTGGTGATCTTAAATGAAAAACTTGAATCATGGATTCCTATTGATGCTTTGTGGATGAATTCTTAGAGCCCTTGTATTGGGAATCCTCAATCTTGAATTTCTTTGGAGAGTTAATGGAGGAATTTGGATTTCTTGGGAAGAAAGTTTGTTGAACTAGGGTTTTGCATGAGAGAGATTTGATGAAAAGTAGATGTAAAGTGCTTTGAAGGAGTTTAATTCATTGTTTAAGACTAATTAGGGGATGGGAGAATGACCAAAGTACCCCCTTTAATCTTTGAAACAGAACTGGAAAAATGAACTTTTTGCGAACTAGGTGCCACCGCGATGCGCCACTGTCGCGGTGGCTCACTAAAAATGGATGATCCAGAACTGGGCCTTCACCGTGATGCGCCACAATAGCGGAGCCCCTTTAGTTTGTCATTTTGACCACTAGCGCGATGCGTCAGTATCGCGAGGTCTCACTGGAGATTGCCAAACTGGAAATTGAGCCTCTCCGCGATGCGCCAAAATCACAGTCTCACTGGAAATTGACATTTGTTATTTTATGCTTCTCTGTGACGTGCTAAGGGCCCAAATCACGGTGTTTTATGACTGTAACGTAAAATAACCATAACTACTTCACCGAGTGTCGGATTTAGGCAAATTTGGTATTAATGGAAAGCTTATTCAATTTCCCATGCAATGGGAAGTCTAAATTTGAAGAATTGCACACGAAATAAATAATATTCAATTTGGAAGCTATACCTTAACATTCTAGGGACGAATTCATGCTAGGAAAAGTCTCAGGGTATTACAATATCTCCCCCTTGGAAACATTCATCCTCGAATATTACTGGTTAGAGTAAGAATACTGAGGAAAATCTGAAGCTATAGGATAGCATGCACAACTGAAGTAAATTTCAAAACTGAATCTAAATCATTTTGAGATTCTGAGTAGTTCTATAAGTGTATGAACTTACATGAGGACCATTATATATCTGAATATATGATTAGAAAAGAATTGAATCAAGGAAGAGTATTACCTTCGGCTAAATTTGAGTATGCGGAGAAGAGGTGAGGGTTCTTGGCTCGCATATATTCTTCTGCTTCCAAAGTGGTGCCCTCAATCGGATGATTCCTTCAAAGAACTTTGACCAAAGGAACTTCTTTGTTCCTTAGTCTACGGATCTGATGATCTGAAATCTCAACTGGAATCTCTTCGTATGAAAGGCTGTTCTGAATATCTGATCTTTCTAAAAGAACTACAATGGTGGAGTCACTGATGCACTTCTTAAGCATAGAGATGTGAAATACAGGATGAACGACTGACAAGTCTGCCGGCAAATCAAGTTCATAAGCTACTTTCCCAACACAACTCACAATTCTGAAAAGGCCAACATACCAGGGACTACGCTTCCCCTTCTTGCTAAATCTCTTCACCCCTTTCATGTGTGAAAAACCTTCAGATATACTGGATCACCAACCTCAAACTCGAGGTCCCTTCTTGTCACATCTGCATAGGATTTCTGATGACTCTGGGTTGTTTTCAATCTTTCCCTAATCAACTTAACTTTCTACATAGCTTCATACAGTGCATCGGGCCCAAGTAAAGAGGCCTTACCCACCTCAAACCAACCTATGGGTGATCTATATATCCTCCTATGAAGATCCAAAAATGGGGCCATTTGAATACTAGAATGATAACTGTTATTATACGCAAACTCAATCAATGGAAAATGCCCATCCCAACTACCTTTGAAATCAAGAGTACATGCCATCAACATATTCTCTAGATTTTGGATAGTCCTCTCTTCTTGACCATCTGTCTGAGGGTGGAAAGTTGAACTAAGATGGACTTGGGTACCAAGACCCTTCTGAAAGGCTCTCCAAAATTGGGAAGTAAACTAAGTACCCCTATCTGAGATGATAGACAAAGAAACTCTATGCAATCTGACTAACTCTCGGATATACAACTTAGCATAATCCTTAGCTATATGGGATGTACGAACTGGTAACAAATACTCTAACTTAGTCAATCTATCTATAATAACATAAACTGAATCATGATGACGATGCAAATGGGGTAAACCAGTCACAAAGTCCTTATTCACCTTTTCCTACTCCTAAGTGGGGATGCCAAACTCTTGCAACATACCATTAAGTCTTTAGTGGTCTACCTTAACCTGTTGAAAAATAGCACATTTAGTTATGAACTCTGCTATATCTCTCTTCATACAACTCCACTAATAGATTTCTTATAAGTCACAGTACATCTTGGTTGCACCTGGATGAATAGAATAATGCGCACCATGCACTTCAGGCATAATTCTCTGTCTCAACTCATCAACACAAGGCACACATAATCTATTCTGGTATCTCAACACGTTATCTCCCTCTTGGGAGAAAACCTCTACCTTTTGGTGTTTAACTAACTCCTTTAGTCTGACCAAACTAGAATTTATGTCTTACTTCTACTTCATTCCCAAAACTTGGGAAGATTCATGTAACGCCCCGATTTTCTGAATCGAAATGCTACACGGTGCTCATGACCCCGAAGGACCACAAGCTAACCCATGACTGATATCTGTACCTGTAAACTGCATAATATCTCATAAAATATGCGGAAACATGAACTGTAAGGCCATAAAGTTCAATATTGATACATATATAAAAAAACATGGTATAACAATACCAAAAAGGAACATAAATACTGAAGTCTGAACATCTAATCTGATATCTAGTCCGAAAGCCTCTAACTGAACTGAATAAGGAGTTGAAGGAACATGTCTCCAACTAACTCCGTGAACTGAAAAACTAATTTGAAATACTGAAATAAAGTGATAATAATATTTTCCTTGAATGAAGAGGAGCACTGACTGCTGGAATCTGCAATGCTACTTCTGCTCTGAAACTCGTACCTCTGTACCTATGGCGTCAAATAAAATACCATAGCGCGAATGTGTCAGTACGACTGAATGTACTGATTATACGAGTGAGGTAGGCTAAATGGAAAGGGTTTTATATGCATGAACAATGCTGACTGATATGAATGTGAGAATACATACATACATACGTAACTGCAACTAAACTCGTGGTGATACTGACTACTGAGTCTGAATACTAACAACATGAGCTTACTGATGCTGAGATACTGAATTTGAGATACTGAATGACTGAGTTTACTAATGATATTGAGATACTGAATGACTGAGTTTACTGATGTTGATATGTAATTCACTAATAAGTGAGGAACTGATACTGTATTTCTGAATACTGGGAGACTGATACTATATTACTGATAAAGGAATGATTATTTCTGATAGTTCTGATTATGAAGAACTAATTTGAATTGACCGTATGTAGCAGTCCTGAAACTGAGCTCGTGATAACATGACTACTGAGTATGAATACTGATGACATATATTTACTGATAACATATCATAAATGATAACTAAATTCTGATAACTGATATATCTGATAACATGAGTTCTGATAACTGATAGCATGAATGACTGTATTTGACAATCCTAAATATGATGGAACTAGCTGAGTTTCGTACTGTATTTGACAATCCTGATATCCTGAAGAACTATCTGAGTTCTTTAACTGAGACTGCTACTGAAACTATGGGAAGTAGTTATCTAACCGTCATGCCCCAAATACGCTATAATAGCTAAGCTGGGGTCCAATCTCTGCCCTGATTGGAAGGGTGTCAATACCGCACCACTGGTAAGGACAAGCTGTGAGTGATCCTTATATGGCAGGCACTCAATGAAAAGGGTGGGAACCCTAAACTAACAGGTTAAACCACCTCATCAACCCTAATTTGACAGGTTAAGATGTCTCAACCTATGCTAGCTACGTAGTTCTGGAACACAAAGACTGCTTCTAAGAATCATACCCTGAACTGTCGGGTGAGTTCCCATCCTTGGGTTCGCTCAGTGCTGAATCCTACTCCCAACTGAATGACATTGAACTGATTATATTGAACTGATTTCCTAGTTCGTACTAGAAATAACTGAACTGTTACTGATTATTCTGTTTAACTGAATTGAACATGGACTGAGTTTATTGAATTCTGATGACTAGCAGAACACTACTAAATTCTGTTAACTAACTAACGCTACTGAGTTTTGTTAGCTGACTAAGTTTATGGATGTCTGAACTGAATACTGAACTAAATTGTACTGATACTGAGATTTACTTAATTACATAGACTGACGGAATATTACTGAGATTATGTAGATTATTGGGTACTGAATAAAACTGAACTGATACTTCCTTTACATGAGTTTTCCTGAGTCTGAGACTGACTGAAGTCTACTGAACATGGCTAGACTTAGAGTATCGTGAAAACATGACATGGCTCTAGGCACACAGCTATATTTTTTGGGTAAGAATACCCCCAGGACTCGATAGGAGGAAACTGACACACATGACATGACTTGATCACAAAATTTGAGTCCACAATTCACAATATCATAAGCAGGGGATAGTATACTTCATGTATTTATTCAACATTTCAAACATGATAAGAAAAGCATGGATATATTTTTGTGTACATAATTTATATCTCCATTATCATACATGCTTTATACCACAACAATTACAACATATAATTTGCATGGAAATTCATATTGGAGTGTATCACTAACATGAACTTGTTATTTAGATATCATGAAATCATGTAAATATGAGGTTCTAACATACTAGGTATTTTATCGAACACCTTGCATGCATTCTTTAAGGCATAGGTGGATTTCATACTTCCATTCTATCAATCCATCCAAAGATCATGTATTTCAACTAACAACATAACTTTTATGAGATATACAGTCACGATACTATTATATAGCAAAAAAAACAAGCATCAACATGGGTATGATCATATCACCACAACCAACCAAGCTTTTTTATTTTAAAGATTGATTCTTGAACTCCACGAACGAAAAGAATCTGTGGATGAACATTACGCATACCTTGGAAGGGAGGTTCTTGATGATTGACGGAGGAATTTCCTTGAAATTTGATCATCAAGCTTGATTGTGCAACCCTAGTTATTTTTATCCTATGGTTGTCTTGGATAATGAGATTTGAGATGTTAATAGGGTTGTAATGTGATTAGGAGCCATATATTTCGTAGGGTTACGTTTAGGGACGTGTAAGGAGTGTTAAAAGACTTAATTACCTTCAAAATAACTCAAAACGGAGTGTTTTTGGCACTTGGAACTGACTTAGGCGGCGCCCAAGTTATCTCACAAGCCAGGTTGGGAGGCACCTTACCAATCGCCTAAGTTTGGTTGGGCGTCGCCTAACCAATCGCATACCCTTACTGTCTCTCACGAAAATGGGCATAACTTTTCGCTCGAGTAATGGATTAAGGCGAAATTGGTATCGTTGGAAAGATAATTCGATTCTCTATAATTTGGTGGGTATAAATATGCATAAATACCACATTAACATTGAGTTATACTCGTTAAAATATGACCCTTACGAAATCGAACACTAAAACTTGATGGATTCAAAAACTCTTAGCTTGTAATACCTTAAGTGACTCTTATGAACATGTTTAATGCATCATAAGCTATCTTATCTCTAGGATACTCATTGTAAGTCATGAACTAAAATGCTACTCACAGTATAGGAGGTTTCATACGTAGGAAAACTTATTCACTTCCTAGCTTAGAAATATGCGGGGTATTACAATTCAGAACTACTCTTAACCCAAACATTTCCTTCAGCTGAGTCAACCAACCTAACACCCAATCTAGCCAAATGATGAACTTCTTGAGCCAACTTTTTCTTATCATTCTCCAGATGATCAACACTATCCATAGATAATCTACTAAGGGCTTCTGCCACTACATCGGCCTTGCTCGGATGATACAACACACTCATGTCATAATCTTTCAACAATTCTAACCACCGTATCTGTCGGAGATTCAACTCCCTCTGAGTAAATACATATTGTAAGATTTTGTGGTCTGTGAACATATCAATATGCACACCATACAGATAGTGCCTCCAGATTTTCAATGCAAACACCACAGCAGCTAATTCAAGATCATGGATTGGGTAGTTCTTTTCATGAGGCTTAAACTGTCTAGAGGCATAGGCTATGACCTTACCTATTTGCATCAACACACAACCCAAACCAACTCTAGAGGCATCACAATACACCATAAAACTATCTGTACCATCGAGTAACGTTAAGACTGTGGTTGTAGTGAGACTAGTCTTCAACTCCTGAAAACTCTTCTCGCAGGAATCTGACCACTAGAACTTAACTTTCTTTTGGGTCAATCTAAACATCGGGGATGCAATAGATAAGAAACCCTTGACAAAACATCGATAATAACCAGCTAAACCCAAGAAACTCCTAATGTTTGACAGAGAGATAGGTTTATACTAATTTTTTACGACTTTTGTCTTTTAGGGATCGACTCTATTGCCATCGGAAGAAATAATATGACCGAGAAAGGCAACTGATCTTAGCCAAAATTTGCTCTTGCTGAATTTGGTGAACAATTGATGATCATTAAGAGTTTGCAAGACAATTCTAAGATGATCTACATGGTCATCCTCACTACGGGAGTACACAAGGATATCATCTATGAATACTAGGGAAAACATGTCTAGATATTGTTTGAACACTCGGTTCATGATGTCCATAAGAGCTACTGGATCATTGGTTAGCCTGAAATACATAACTAGAAAATCAAAATGACCATAATGGATTCTGAAAGCTGGCTTTGGAATATCACATTCCCTTACTTTAAGCTGATGATAGCCAGATCTAAGGTCTATCTTTGAAAAAAAACTTGCACCTTAGAGTTGATCAAATAAGTTATTAATTTTAGAAAGAAGATATTTGACCTTATTTAGCTGACGATAGTCAATGCACATTCACAAAGAACCATCTTTATTTCGCACGAGTAGGACAAGAGTTACCTATAGAGAAACACTAGGCCTTATGAAGCCTTTATATAAAAGATCTTTGATTGCTCTTTCAACTCTTTAAGCTCTACGGGAGCCATATGATATGGAGGGATAGAAATAAGATGAGTATCTGGGAGAAGGTCAATACTAAATTCTATTTCCCTATCAGGGGGTACATAGGAGATCTTACAAAAAAACTTTAGGAAATTCATTGACCACTAGAACAGACTAAAAGGTTGGAGTCTCAGACTTTGTGTCTTTAACCCAAACTAGATAATAGATACAACCTTTGGATATCAACTTTATGTCTTTGAGATAAGATATGAAATAACTCTTGGGAGATACTAAATTAGCTGACCACTCAAAGACTGGCTCGTCTGGAAACTAAAACTTCACCACACGGGTGCAAAAATCTATAGAGGCATAACAGGAATGGAGCCTATCCATACCAAGAATAAGATCAAAACAACCATATCTAACTCTATAAAGTATGCTAATATGACTTTATGAAGGACAGTGTTAGGACACTTTTTATAGATTTGTTTAGCAATAACTGACTCACCTACTGGAGTAGAAACCAAGAAAGGGTCAGGGATCTTTTCAGAACTTACTTCAAAATTCACAGCAACTAACAGAGTCACATAAAAAAAACTTGACCTAGGGTCTAACAGAACATAAATATCAAAATAAAAGACACGAAGCATACCAGTAACAACATCTAGTGAATCCTCCTGCTCCTGATAGGATGGTAAAGCATAAAATCAATTTTGGAGCTGACCGCCACCAGTACTGGATAAGGCACCCTGAAGAGGGGATAGGCAACCTAGAGGAGTTGGTGCACTATTAGCCTGAGTCTGGGGACGAATATACCTACTTCCCTATCTAGCATGTGGGCACTCTTTGATTTTGTGACCCAGATGGCCACAACCATAACAACCTTTTCAGCCCCATAAACACTCGCCCAGATGAATCTTACCACACTTAGTACACTGAGGATAATTGGGCCTACCACTCACACTATTCTTAGATCTGGACATAGAAGACTTACCCCACTGTTCCTACCTATTTTTGGGCGTAGTAGCACTGGCTGAAGAAAGGCCAGGAATAGATGACCGATTCTGAAACTGCTAACAATTTCCTTCTCCAGACCTATTCTGACCATAATCAAACTACCTTGTTCTAGCTTTCTTATTTACTCTCTCTCTTTCCTTCATCTTTTTTACCTCAATCGATTGAGTATGCATCATTAATCTAGGAAGATCTATGTCTCCAATAAGCATAGCAGTCCTACACTCCTTAACTACCAACCCAGACACACCGGTCACAAACTTACTCATGCTTGACCTAGGGTCAACCATCTGATCAGGGGCATACTTAGACAACTGGTTGAACTTGAGGTAATACTCTTTCACTGTCATTGAGCCTTGCCTTAGGTTCATTGAACTCTTCTATATTAGCTTCCCTCATCTAATGTGGAAAGAACTTGTCTAAGAATACATCCTAAAATATATGCCAAATCATGGGAGCTGTATTCTCCCCTCTACTTTTCTTCCACATCACCACCTAATCAAATGCAACATCCTTCAGCCGATAGGATGCCAGTTCTACACTTTCTTCTTCGGAAATATGCATAATTTGGGTGATTTTCTTTACCTCATAATTTGGGTGATTTTTTGACCCAAAGAACTCCGGCGGATTTATTCTCAAAAAATCTTAGATTCTGGCTATGTCTAAGTCTCCATCTTGTTGAAGTGGGGCTCTATCCTAATGGTTACCCTGAACATTAGCTATCACAGCTTGGGACAGTGCCTGAAAGGCAGCCCAAACTCTGCGTGTGATACATTCTCATTCAAAGGATCTGCGAGCTGAGGTGGTTGGTTATCATTTATGTGTGCTTGAAGAGGAGGCATTTTTTTCATGTGAAAGCATGAGTTAGAAGAAGATAAAGACACTGAATTCACGATAGATCATGAAAGAAGAGATGATTTCCTAAAATGCTTCATAGCCTCTTGCTCATAGATGTGGCGTGCTTTACACCGATGATCATGACTCTACATAACATGGCTTGTCTGACTCCCTAGGACTCTCTAAACCTTAGTCTTTGATACCAGGTTTGTAACGCCCCAAAATCTAATTCCTAGAACACCACACGGTACTTCAAACTACAAGTAGTCCTGAGCTAACCCTGGCTACTTTTCTACAATATCTGAATCTCAACATAGGGTAAATATGAATATAGAAACATAATAAATATGGAAATCTTATCTGAAACATACTAATCTAATAAGTCTCGATAGAATAATACTGAATCAAAAGTCTAAAACTGAATCTAGTAGTCTGACAAGCCTCTATTGACTGAATCTAGAGAGTCACTAGGACAGGCCCCAGCTGACTCAAACTATTTAAAATGAATAATAAAGTGTTTACAAATAACTAAAAATATGACTACCTAAGTCCCCAAACTATGAGGACTTACCAACTGCAGGGATGTAGATGAGATGCTCGAAAATCACTCACGTTGCTGAGACTGAGCACCTGAAGCTACATTATGAGACAATGTAGCACATACACGTATATGTGGATCAGTACTTTGATGATGTACTGAGTATATGGGAGTGAATGAAATAAGTAAACAATGTCATCACAATTTATAAAATCATGCATGCTAAATGTAAATAACACACAGAGGCTTGAGAAATCTAAAAACTGAAGATCATAATTCATGAACAATAAAATATATAGTATAGATCTTGTGAGCCATTACATTCAGTTCTAAAATCTATTCTTTTCTGAAAACTACTACATTATCTTGTCAACTATAAGGGGAATAATTTATCTCAAGACTTTAAGAATCTTAAAACCGTAGTATCCAAAACACATGCTTTAATCTTAAGGCTTTAAGACAATAGATTATTTTAAGAGTTGGAGACTTCTTTTTGGGAGGTTCTTCTAACCGACATACACCATGTGAGCATTCATGGAGTCCCATGTCTTACCCCCATTGGGTAGGGTTGTTCTACCCTTGCCATCGGAATAGAACTTCTTATCTGATGTGATCACAATCTTAGTCATCCATGTAGAAGTGGGAATAATCTTATTCCTATGATGGCACATAGTTCTGGGGTATGAAACCATAGTAACATTCCCATCTTAGTGCTAAATACTGCTCCCATTCTTATGCTCAAAATCTTAAGATAATCCACTTAAAATTAGCACAAGGGTTTACAAGAAAACTAATTATGCTTTTCTTTCTTTAAATCTCAAGTCACATGAACAAAGTGGATTCTTTATCTTAGCTTAGGACCAAAAGGTCAAAGCTTTATCAAAAATCTGAGAATAGTCTTATCTTAGGATACTCATCGCATAAACAATCTTGAAACAACAGTCTTTAACTAGGGCTTTAAAGACCCATGCATCAAACTCATGTTAAAACACCAAAATGCTCATACTTGATAATGTAAATATTGATAAATCAACACAAAATCTGGAAATTTCAGCAATATGCATGAAAATATGAACATAACAATGGAATTTAACTTCTAAATCATTGGGAATCTCATATGCTTGTAAATAACAATAATGGGTATAAACACTAACTTTAATTTCATGGAAAATTATATAAATTTCAGTAAAATTTGAATTTAAAATAAGTTTTGGGCACAAGGATGAAAGGATTAATCTTGTTCATACCCCACATACCTTAATTGGTGATCTTTAATGAAAAACTTGAATCTTGAATTCCTATTGATGCTTTGGGGATGAATTCTTAGAGCCCTTGTATTGGGAATCCTCAATCTTGAATTTTTTGTAGGATTAATGGAGGAATTTGGATTTCTTGGTGTGAAAGTTAGTTGAACTAGGGTTTTGCTTGAGAGAGATTTGATGAAAAGTTGATGTAAAGTGCTTTGAGGTGGATTAATTCATTGTTTAAGACGGATTAGGGGTTGGGAGAATGACCAAAGTACCCTATTTAATCTTTGAAACAAAACAGGAAAAATAAACTTTTTGCGAACTGGGTGGCCACTGCGACGCGCCACTATCGCGGTGGCTCACTGAAAATGGACGAGCGGGAACTGGGATTTCACTGTGATGCACCACTATCATGGAGCCCCTTTAGTTTGTCATTTTGGCCACTGGCGCGACGCACTAGTATCGCAAGGTCTCACTGGAGATTGCTAAACGAGAATTTGGGCCTATCCACAATGCGCCAAAATCATTGAGTCTTAATAGAAATTGAAAATTGTGATTTTATACTTCTCCGCGATGCGCTAAAGTCCCAAATCATGGTGTTTTATGAATGGAACTTAAAATAGCCATAGCTCCTACACCGAGTGTCGGATTTAGGCGAATTTGGTATTGATGGAAAGCTTATTCAATTTTTCACACAATAGGAAGTCTAAATCTGAAGAATCTAATATGAAATAAATAGTATTAATTTTGAAAGCTATCCTTTAACATTCTAAGGATGAATTCAAGCTAAGAAAAGTCTTGGGGTATTACAATATTTCAAATACCAAACATTCCATATTTAGAAATGAAAGGTCAAAATCATACAATAATGTAATATCATTTGCATTGACCACACCAAACAACATGCACTAATAGTCCATTCTACAAAGTAGTTAACAGGCACATATAGCACCAATTAGACTTAAAGTGCAATACCATCACTAAAATTATCATTTAGATCCTTAATCATCTCACCTACCCTAATGTTCCGTTTTCTATTGACAACAAGGATGACTACCCTGGATATTTTAAAATCCCATGCATACCGTACAGTGTATAATTAATTGCGTCACGTTTAACTAATAACCAGTAATTCATACTTCCTACTACCCCAATATGGTTCATACAACAATGAACCAATAATTTATAATATAAAATAATGGCAACACAATAAGGTGTATAAACAACCCATAATTGTATGTTACTCGAACCCTAATCAATTTTAGCCATCCTAAATCAGTGACCAAAGTCCTCTACATTATAATGGTACACTCTAACATGTGTCTATGCTATAACTAACCTTAGCTTACATAGATATTGACCAACTACAAGAAGAATAAATGAATGTGAAATCCAACCTTGCCAAGATTGCAGACACATTAATTATTGAAAATCCATGGGTTTGCACCCATCGCACCTATAACATCCCAATCTTTTTGATATGTGAATAGAGCTAATAACAACTCCTCGTGACCCCTAAATTGAGCATAAAATACTTTAGTAAGGGTTCATATGGATTGCGGACACTTGTGTATGAGAATTAGGTTGTGTGTCACAAAAGAGACCCCGCGCGATGGTCCCATGCACGAGGGCCACCACGAGAGTCCACTTACTCACCCATGTAGAGGGCCTCATTCTATGAGGGGTGCATCCCATAATAGGGGTTGAACCACGAGGCCTTCTCTACGCGATGGGGATAGCACCACGAGGCTGCCCTTGTGCAATGGGGCTTACACCGCGCCCTTCCCCTATTAACCCGATGGTTTTGCAATTTTTTTTAAATGCACCTGGGGTTATCTTAGTCCTTATACATATAAAAACGTCCCTTAATCAACCCAAAATGTCTATAAGTCATCAAGTACAATTTATAACCCTCTAATAATATTCCCACTCTCCCAATTCACAAAGGATGAGAAATTAGCTAGGGTTCAAAGCTTTAACATTCTAAGGGTATAGTGTTCATCAAATTCTCATTATTCAAAGGTATGTAGAATGACTTAAAAGTTTATGGGGGTTTAATTTATGTCTTTATAAAATACTTTTAGCAATTGAATTGTGGAATTTCATTTAATTATAAAATCATGTTTTCAAATTCCCACTCATGTTTCAATTGCGAACTTTTGTTGAGCGTATATATATATCATGAAACAATGGAATTTAAATCTTCCCCTTTTCATGATTTATCGTGTCTTATGCATATGATTTTTGAGAAAATGACTAGTGTCATAAATTTCTTTTACTACTTGAGAAGTTTATTTGAATAAAACTGAATGGGGTGAGTTTCCTACTATTTTTACAAGAATCTTGAATGAGACATGTCTTTGCTTAAATTTTTACGTTGATTTGAAAAGCTTTACTAATTGACTTTTGAAATATTTTATGGTGGTCAACAATTCATGACAAGTAAGAGACTAAATAGAACATATAATATGGCTTATGAGACTTGCAAGTCTTGACATGACGATACCAAATCAGACAATTTCCATTTTAGACTACAGACTATGATTTAAGATAGATGGATGTTTTTAAACGGATAAAATATGGTCTTAAAGTGAGTTAGGTGGATCACCGAGAAGGCATGGGTCCGAAAGGCCTATAGCCCAAAACTATGTTTTGCAGATGTGGAATTAATCCTATCCTGAAATACGAATGATCATTGTATACTTTCTTAATAATTTGGTATACCAAATTAAAGACTTTAATCCTTGCACCAAACTCGGATTGGGGGCTTGATCAATGAGTCAGTGTCAGACCTTGCATAGCCCATGGGTTTTTCAGAGCATGTCGGGTATGCCACCTAACTCAGAATTACAGAATATCAAAATTTATACTCAGAAATTAGATTTTAGACTAAAAATCATGTCTACTTATAATTATGATATTTTTGTAACCCCACATTATGTTTTGTACAAT
Organism: Capsicum pubescens; assembly: GCA_030864215.1. Lineage (NCBI taxonomy): Eukaryota > Viridiplantae > Streptophyta > Magnoliopsida > Solanales > Solanaceae > Capsicum > Capsicum pubescens. Next base: position 274,819,784 of record CM061540.1, on the reverse strand, counting down.
GTTTCACCATTTATTCTATTAAAATGATATTTCCATTTGTTGTTATACATGATAATACCTTCCAAGTAATAACCGTCATCGAGTAGCTACATTGTTTTAAAATATAGGTTTTGAGGCTCAGTCTCGCATTCTATCTCAATACTAGAATCACTCGAAGCATCAGAGATGGTTATCCATCCATTATCGAAAGAAATTCTATTTAGATATTTAGTTCCTCTAAGTTTCATGGTCCGACTGGGTGACTTATCCCGGACTATACAATTTACTTAATAGTAGAGGCTTCATAGACTGGATTAGAAAGATATTTTATTATGAATTTAGGTTTAAAGTCCAAGAAACGTGTGTACAATCTGAACAAATAAAGGAAGGGATATATGGTAATACCATAGTTATATAAAGCTATATATATAGCTATACATATATATAGCTTTATAAAGCTATATAGATGGATGGATGGATGGATGGACGGACGGACGGATGGACGGACGGACGGATGGATGGATGGACGGATGGAATGGATGGACGGACGGATGGACGGACGGACGGATGGGAACGGATGGACGGAGAGACGGACGGACGGACAGACAGACAGACAAATAGACAGACAGATAGACAGATAGATAGATATGTATATACATCTATATATATATATATGGATTGATGAAATGAATGAAATTTGAATATCCCTTTTCTTGGTTTATCATGCATTATGCATACAAGTTTGGAGAACATGATAAGTGTCGTAAATTTTTTTACTACTTGTGGTGTTTATTTGAATACAACTGCATGGGGTGAGTTCCCTAAGGTTTTTACAAGAACCTTGAATGAGACATGTCTTTTCCTAAATTATTATGTTGATTGAAAAGCTTTATTACTTGACCTTTGAAATATTTTATGGTGATCAACAATTAATGACATGTAAGATACGAAACAGAATATGTAATATGGCTTATGGGACTTCAAAATATTGGTATGACAATACCAAATCAGAAAATTGTCATTTCAGATTACATACTATGATTTAAGAAAGTTGCATGTTTTAAAAGGAAAAACTATGGTCTTAAAGAGAGTTAGGTGTTTAACCAAGAAGGCATGGTTCCAAAAGGCCCATAGCCAAAAATCGTGATTTTACGACGCGGGATTAATTTTTTCCTGAAATACCAATGGTCATTGTATACTTGTTTTATGCTTTGGTATACCAAACTAGACACTCCAATCCGGGTGGCAAATTGGAAAGAGAGCTTGACAGACGAGTCCATGTCAGACCCTATATAGACCAAGGGGTTTTTTAGACCATGTCAAGTACACCACCTAACTCCGTATTATATAACATCAAAATTTAGATGCAATAATTAGCTTTCAAATTGAAGTTCATGTCTACGTGTTGTTATGATATTTTTGTAACCCCACTTCATGTTTTGTACAATGTTTCCACTATTTATGCTATTAAAATGATATTTTCTTTTGTTGTTATACATGCTAATACATTCCAAGCATTAACCGTCCTCAGGCGGCTACATTGTCTCATAATGTAGGTTCTGAGGCTTAGTCTCGTAGTCCAACTCAATAGTAAAATCTTCCGAAGCATCAGAGTTGGTGAGCCATCCATCTTTAAAAGTTCATTCTAATTAGATACTCAATTTCTATCATTTTCATGGTCCATGTGTGTCATGACCTGAGTCTATCCCTTTGATGTTGGGTGTATTAATGTATTATAGCGTCACTATTCTCACCTTTTTACCCTTTTTTTAGGATGATTCATGTGCTAAATGGGTTGATAATGAGATAAATGTGTATCAAAGTGTTAAATCTTGTGTTTATGATGTTTAAATTGAGTTCCAAACAACTTTGTACCAAAAAGATTCATTTAGAGTTCAACCCGGAAAACTAGCGTCACTAGCTTGAGCTAGGTATTTGTCTAGTTGATTCCGGTGGATTCTATTGTGTTTAAGGTGTTAAAAATGGTTTTAATGGGTTATTATGAGTGTAATAACTTGTTGGTAATGAGAAAAGTTCAATTTGAATGAGTGTACATCTGGAACAATAAGTGAAAGATCAATGCGAATTTGCTTAGCTTAGCTCTTGTTTTGATTCGTTGTTATGGATGTAGTGTTATGTTTTTCTCTTAATTCGTGTGGTTTGATGATGTAGGATGATTTTGGAGCTGAATATGATGGTATTTTCATGTTAATAAGGCTTGTAATTCATGGGAAAGATGCCACAAGACAAGGGATCAAGAGGGGAGATTCAACACTTAACCAAAATTCGGAGAGCAATTTCTAGAGAGTTAGGTGATTTGGAGGTGCAACCTTGCTTGGAGCGGTGCTCTAACTAGGGAGACACCCCAACTAGAGTGGGGATCAACCCAGGGCGATGCCCCACCCAGTCCTGGGCTCAATAGCTGAAGGTTTTCTTATCCAACACGGAATGGGCTTACTCATATACTATAAATACATGTTGTATCACATTTTTACACATCTTTTAGCATATTTTGGAGAGCAAAGGGCTTCTACAACTTATTCATTAGGTTTTTATTATTTTTTTAGTTCATTCATGTTTTTAGTCGTTAATTATAATTTTGCGATTACGATTATGGCTATGCATGGTTAAACGCCTTTTTTCGGGGTTAAAGCCAAAGACATGATTACTTTTATTTTAAATTAAGTTCATTAATTTTTCTTATCATTATTGGTTGTGTGTTCATCTTTGATTTAATTATTTTAAGGATTCGCGACCCTTAGAATAGATCAATTGTTTACCTTTTGATCTCAAGAGAGGGAATAGAAAGATAGAACGTGGAGATGAAGAAAGTATGGTTTTTATTCTTTTATAAAATAAAGAATTGAACTTAGCACCTAGGATAGGGATGTACATAGGAGCCTTACATCCCCATTCAATGATGTATTGGGAAATCATAATCTTGCAATTAACCCTACAAATCTACAACCAAGATAAGTGAGTTAATAAATGAAATTCAATACATAGTATGATTGTCGAAGTGCTTTAACCCTAGGTTTTCTCCTATTGATTGTTTGTAGATCTTTACTTTCCGCATTGTTTATTTTGATTGTTAATTATAATTACCAAACTCTGTTTTGGGTTACTCTTGCACCAACTTAATCTAAATTGTGAACGCAAATAGAATTATCGCTGAATCAAGTCTCTGTAAGATCGATACTTGGCTGCTTGAAGGCCACTTTACTACTTGATAAGACCACGTACAATTCCATGTGTGCTTGGCGCTGTCAAGTTTTTAGCACCGTTTTCGGGGATTTGTTATTTGGCAATTGTTTATGTTAGTTTTACTTTTAGATTTATTTGGTATTTTTACCCTTGGTCTGGGTTTTGTGATTGTAGGAAATACGTTTTAAGGTTAGGAAGCTGGCAAGGGATGGGGATTTGGTTGAACCAAGCCGCAAACCCGAACAACATTTCCATCAATGAAGGAGAGATTCTATCTGTCTCCAATTTCCGCAAATAGAAGAAGACCAAGTAGTGCATGCACTAATGGCTGAAGAACAAGCAGCACGCAGGACAGTTAGGGAAGTGGCAGTCCCACTTTTGACAAACTTGACTTCCCCAATTCAAAAACTGACTGTTGGGGGAAATTTTGAGTTAAAGCATAACATGGTGCAGCTTCTTATCAGCAGTAGATAGTTTATAAGGCTTTCACATGAGGATCCACAATTCCACTTGCAGACCTTCATTGAGCTTAAAGACACATTCATTCCGTCTGGGGTGAGTACAGATTTTGTGAGGCTGATACTATTTCCCCATTCACTTTTAGGAGAAGCTAAAGGTGGTTGAATACGGAACCGGTCAATTCAATCACATCATGGGATGACTTAGCCAGAAAGTTCCTTATCAGATTCTTTTCATTAGGAAAAATTGTGAGACTTTGCGGTTAGATAGTGAGCTTTAAACAAAAGCCTAATAAAAATCTATATCATGCTTGGGAATGATTCAAGTCCCTTATTTGGGATTTTCCACACCACCAATAGTCTAATGAGGTACTTGCTCACACTTTTGTAGAAGCGCTTGATCATAATATAAAGATTTTGCTAGATTCAGTAGCAGGTGGTCAAGCGCTGGAGCTGACTTATAATGAGCTATACACATTATTGATCGCATAGAACAAGAAAATCCAGAATGGCACTAAGATTTTAGAAGTGCCACAAACAGAATTATGGGGGTGTTGGAGGTGGACCAATTCATAGATTTATCAGCCCAGGTTGCAGCATTGCAAAATATAATAAACACTCAGTTTAGCATCTTGAAATTGGGAGCTCTGCAACCTGCAGCCACAGTCAATGCCATCCAACAAACTGTAAGTTGGTGTGAAGTATGCAGTAATAGTGGTCACTTAGCGGCTATGTGTGCTTCCAATCCAGAATTAGTGATGTATATGGGCAATGCTCAAAGGCTAAATTATGGTAATGCCTACAACATAAAGTGGCATACTCATCCTTGGAATGCATAACAACAACAAATTCAGCAACCACAATCCCAACCAAATCAGTCAATGAGCAACATAGAAGAGTTGTTTAAGTAGCTTCTAGCTACTCAGACACAATTGACTGCAGATATGAAAAAACAGCAAGCGGTCACAAAAATTTTAGAGTTGCAGTTGGGGAAATTATCATAAGCATTAAATACTAGGCCACAAGGTGGGTTGCTAGTAGATACAAAAAATCCAAAGTAAGTTATGGCAATCACCTTGAGGAGTGGTAAAGAGCTTCGAGGAGAACCTCCAAAGGCAACGAAGGAGGTGGACACTGATGTGGTGACCCAACAGGTAAATGACAGAGTTGCTAAAAATTCAAGGAAGTCTGAGTACTTGAAAGAAAAAGTTGTTGAACCAGAGAAGAAGAAGATATTGCCACTACCCTTTCCTCAGAGACAAAAAAAATGAAGGAGGATGCCATGTTCAAAAAGCTCTTTGACATGTTCAGAGGACTTCATATTAACTTACCTTTGTTAGATATTTTGCAGAGTATGCCCAAGTACGAAAAGTACTTAAGGGACGTGATAGCTAATAAGGTGAAATTGCAATATGTGGGAGCTATAACACTCATTGAAGAGTGTAGCACTTTTATGACACAGAAAATCCCCAAGAAATTAAGATATCAAGGGAGTTTTTATATACCTATTCAAATTAGGAGAAAAGTGGTCTATGCACTAAGTGACTTAGGGGCAAGCATAAATTTGATGCCCCTATCACTGTTTAAAACATTGGGCTTGGAAGAGACAAGACCGACCACCATGGTGTTGCAGCTGGCAAATGGGTCATTTACACATCCAGATGGAATAATTGAGGATATTCTCATAAAGGTTGGTAAATTCATTATTTTTGCTGACTTTATTGTTCTTATTTTTGAGGTAGATGAACAGGTACCAATCATCTTGGCGCATCCATTCTTAGATACTGAAGGTTCCTTGATTGATGTTAGAGAAGGCACGCTTAAAATGAGGGTAGATGATGAAGAGGTGGTATTTGATGTCTACAAAACACCCATCGTAAATTCCCAATATAAAGGTTTGTGTGTGCTCAATGTTATTGAAGGGGATAAGTGTGGGGTAGATAGACCACTAAAGACCTTTTTAGACTACCTTATTGAGCAGCCTAAGCTTCTACCACTAAAGCCTGATTTGATACTAATTGATGAGCCTGAAAAGGTTAAAGTTGAGAAATTTACTGCATATGAGAATTTATACCCAAGAGGGATAAAGAGAATAAGAATATAGAGATCAAGTGTGAGGAAGAGAAGGAAAGATAATGACTAAGTAGTTAGTTGGGTCATGCCACGACACTAAATCAGGCGCTGCTTGGGAGGCAACCCAAGTTAAGTAGGTATGTTTTTCTTTTAGTTTTTTATTTTTATTTCACATAGTTTTTATGTTTTGTTGAGTTGCAGGTTGATGGGAAGTCTGAGTACCATAAACTTGAGTTAAAGAGCATGGCAGGAAAAAATTTAGTATGGGGTCACGCGGATCCCATAATGCAAAAGATGCTACTATCTAGGCCTAGAGGCCTCAGAGAGTATTTCTATCTCTTGCTTTTAAAATTTACTTTAAGGAAAAAGTTGATTTTTAAGTGTGGGGTGGGGAAATTCCTAAATTTTGGCTCAATTTAAAAAAAAATTGGTGTAAGATATTCTTGTTGGTGCAATTTTTTATTGCATGGTCCAAGTGTTTTGTTTGGTAAAAGCATGTTGAATGAGTGAATTTATACTTTTGAGACTCCTAGGATCAAGTTTTTCACTCTTGTACTTTTGGGCTTAAATTTAAATTCATGTTATTATTTGGTTGGGAGTCTATGATGATCCTATTGAGTTGAGCAGTTGAGCATGTGCCATGTGTGATGTGATATTTTTGTATATTCCTTGTAGAATATGATGTCTAGAACTCACCCGGTGTGTGTGTGAAGCAAAATAAAGAGTGTGAGTTTAGGAGATGATTTAGGCATTTCTTTGATAGCCTTTTTTATACCTTCTATTTGTCCTACCTTTGTGCATAATCCTAGTTAACCCACATTGAGCCTTTAGCCTTTTATTCGGTAGCCTCATAAGTAGCCTAATCCCTTGTTTTATGGACCTTAACTTGATCCAAGAAGCACCTAAGTGCTTTAATCAAAAGAAAAAAAACAATTAAGAAAGGAGATTGAGAAATGGAAAAAGAAAAAAGGTGAAATTGATGCCCCAAGGTGAGAGTTATTGGTGTTTATAATTGATGTGTGGTGGTTTGGAGTGATATAAATGGTGTTAATGATTGTATAAAAAGAAAAAAATGAATCTTGAAGGAATAAGCAATACGCCCACCATGTGTTTGTGAAAATGCTTGAAAGAGATAGGGCAAAAATAAAAGATATGGGTGGATGAAAAATTGTACTTTTGTTGTTGGAGAATGGTTCTAAATGTTTAATATGGTGTATTAAAGCGCTTATAGAGGTTAGTCGCTATTCCCAAATAGTTCCTATGTCCTTTGGCCTACATTACAACCCAAAAAAGTCCTAATTGATCCTAAGCCTTACCTTCTAATATTAGTGAAGAATTATAATAAGGGAAATCCTATGTTTCATTGTGTGTAACTTGTGAATTTCTTGTGAGAATGAGTGTAACTTGATTCTTATACCCATCATGTTATGAATTGCTTAATTATGAGTAATTATGGGTAACTCTCTTGTCGTGAGGGCACATGTTTGATGAATGTGGGTGATTTGTATTATGTACTTGATCGAATGATAAGCATGAGTTTGCAAACTAGGTGAGTCAATTCTTGAGGCTAGGTTGTTTTGGAGTAGTGTTCATAAGCTTTTAATTTTGTTTGTAACATGCTTAGTGTAGAAACTTGTATTTCGTGTACTCATTGTAGTACTATCTTGAGTGTCTTGCGTGTATTAGAAGTGTACAATCTCTAGCTCATAGGGTTTATAGTGAAGAGTTGTTCGAGAACGAATAAGGCTTTAAGTGTGGGGTGGTGATGTTGGGTGTATTTATGCATTCTAGTGTCACTATTCTAGCCTTTTTAGCCTTGTTTTGAGGATGATTCATTTTATAAATGGGTTGAAAATGAGATAAATATGTATAAAAGTTTTAAATCATGTGTGAATGATGTTTAAAGTGAGTTCCAAACAAGTTTGTACCTAAAAGATTCATTTAGAGCTTAACCCAGAAAACTAGCGTTACTAGCTTGAGCTAGGTGTTTGTCTAGTTGATTCTGGTGGATTCTGTTGAGTTTAAGGTGTACAAAATGGTTTTCATGGGTGATTATGAGTGGAATAACTTGTTGGTAATGAGAAAAATTCAATTTGAATGAGTGTACAGCTGGAACAATAAATGAAAGATCAATGTGAATTAGCTTAGCTTAGCTCTTGTTTTGATTCGTTGTTATGGATGTAGTGTTGTGTTTTTCTCTTAATTCGTGTGGTGGGATGATGTAGGATGCTTTTGGAGCTGAATATGATGATATTTTTATGTTAATAAGGCTTGTAATTCATGGTAAAGACGCCACAAGACAAAGGATCAAGAGGGGAGACTCAACACTTTACCAAAATTCAAAGAGCAATTTCCAGAGAGTCAGGGCGATTTGTAGGTGCATCCTTGCCTAGAGTGGCACTCTAACCAGGGTGATGCCCCACTTGGGGCGAGGGTAAACCCAGGGAGACACACTACCCAGCCCCGGGCTCAATAGTTGAAGGTTTTCTTGTCCAACATGGAATGGGCTTACTCTTATACTATAAAATACATGTTGTATCACGTTTTTACATATCTTTTAGCATATTTTGGAGAGCAAAGGACTACTACAACTTATTCATTAGGTTTTTATTATTAATTTTTTAGTTCATTCACATTTTTAGTCGTTAATTACGATTATGATTATGTGTAGGTAACCGCCCTTTTTCGGGGTTAAAGCCAAAGACATGATTACTTTTGTTTTAAATTAAGTTCATTAATTTTGCTTATCATTATTGGTAGTGTGTTCATCTTTGATTTAATTACTTTAAGGATTCGTGACCCTTAGAATACATCAATTATCTACCTTTTGATCTCGGGAGAGGGAATGGGAAGATAGAACATGGAGATGATCAAAGTATGGTTTTTATTCTTTTATAAAATAAAGAATTGAACTTAGCACCTAGGACAGGGATGTACTTAGGAGCCTTACTTGATTCAAATGTAGGGTGATAGCTTAAATAACCTAATTGGATTATTACATCCCCGCTCAACGATGTAGTTATAGGGTTCAATTTAGGTAAAGAATTAGAGGTTGGGAAACCATAATCGTGCAATTAACCCTACAAATCTACAACCAAGATAAGCGAGTTAATGAATGAAATTCAATACATAGTATGATTGTCGAAGTTCTTTAACCCTGGGTTTTCTCCTATTGATTATTTTAAGATCTTTACTTTCCGCATTGTTTATTTTAATTGTGAATTACAATTTTCAAACTCTCTTTTGGGTTACTCTTGCACCAACTTAATCTTAATTGTGAACTCAGATAGAATTATTATTGAATCAAGTCTCTGTGGGATCGATACTTGGCTTCTTGAAGGCCACTTTACTACTTGATAAGACCACGTACACTTGTGTGTGTGCTTGGGCGCTGTCACCCTTAGTCGCGACAATGGTGCTTATGGTCACAACTGACCACAAGCTAACCCATGAGATGGCACTTGCTATGAGCACTGCATAAAATATTAACATAACATATGTGCGAAAGATAAACTGAGAAGGTGATATAAATCTGAATACTGAAATCCTAAATCAATAACAAGTCTAGAACATTTGGTAATATACTGAAAACCAAACTGTCTTGCTAAAACAACTGATAAGAGAGATGAAAACTAAATAACTATCTAACAAACTGTCTAATTGTCTAAAAGCCTCTAAATTGATTGTGGAGTATATGGGACAAGCACCCAACTAACTCCGACAGACTGGAATATAGAAGTACTGAAATGATTGAGAAAAACAAATCATGTCCTCAATGGATGAGGACTCACCATTATTGCTGTTGAGTGACACTGGGTTGTCTAACTGTGGTTAGGAAACTACACCTCTGAACCTATGATATAATACATCAGAACGCAAAGAAGAGTATGCGGTCAGTACTTTGAATATACTAGTATATGAGATGAGGACTAGATGAAATACATAAGATAACTGGGCATGAATGCATGAAACATGTACTATCTGAGAATGCAAGACCAAGTATAAACATGATTCCGAAATAATCTATAAACTGAATAACTGAGATTCTATACACTTGGTCAAACAAACCTGAACAGAATTATACTGAATAAAGTACTAATACTGTGGGAGGTATCCTATAACCGACATGCCTCAATCTGAGCTAATCGTGGTCCAACTTGTAACCCCAGTTGGAAGGGTGTTAATAATGTGCCATGGGTACAACACATGACTAATGATGTGGATCCCCAAGGTCGACATCCCAATGGACGAAGGAGTCAGTCCTAACTGGTAGGTGACCCCTAAGAGAATGTCAGTCCTAAACTGGTGGGTGATATGTCATAATCCTATGCTAGCTACATAGTTCTGGAACTTAGGGACTACTTCTAAGGACCCATTCCTAACTGACAGGTGAGTCCCCATCCCTAGGTTCGCTCGATGCTAAATCCTTCCCCCAACTAAACTGACACTGATACTGAACTGAACTAAATTAAATACAACTAAACATACAAATGATATTATTTATCATGGTCTATTTATAATAGCTGACTGGATGATGATACTCATGGTTTAACTGAAATCTTTTTCTAAGATACTGAAATGATGTACAATAACCAGGTATCAGGTGTTCATAACCCACCAGCACTAAATGATTGTAAAATACAATATCAAGCGTGAAACATTGTAGTATGAAATCACAGTTTAAAGACCTAAAACATGGGCATTTCATCAAAACTTGTAGTAAGGCATAAACTAAATGTGGGAATACATTAACAAGAAGAAACAACATGGTTTCATAGCTAAATTCATAAATTTAGGATTTAACATGAAATTCAATTTATCATGACATGGGAATCGCAACACTTAAAGCATGATATTACTCATCTTACTTGAAAACACGTGAAACAATAACTTGAAATTGAATTTACAAGAGAGTCATAGTTTTATTTCATCAACATCATGTATAAACTCATAATTTAACACAAATGAGGGTTTTGGGCTCCATGGTGAAAGGAATCCATGGATGAACATCCCACATACCTCACTAGATGAATTCTTGAAGGTTCCTTGAGGATTTCTTAACTTGAAGCTTGAATTCCTTAATTACTTGTGAAAGGGTTAGGGTTTGTTCTTGAGATAAAAGATTGTTTTCTTGAGAGAATTTATGAGTAAAAGGGAAAATAATGCTCCTTAAGGACCCTAATTTTGTGTTATGGACGATTTAGGTGAAGGGAATTGACCCAAAAGCCCTTAAATGACGAGGAAAAAAAGTTGGAGAGAATAGGGAGGGGACGACGCGGGCCTTGGAGTGGCGGACTACCTAGGGCAGTACCCGCCTTAGAGTGGGGGACTAACCCGAGCCGCGCCCACCTTTCCCCGATGGACTAAAGGGGGTGGCTCCTTCCTATCCCAATGGAGCTTCTATTTTGGTTTTCCAAAAACACCCCTATGCTCGTTTGAAAATTCTGAAACTCACGCGAGACATACTTTGAACCTTGATCATGAATCAACTCAAAAATTGACGTTTTGAGGTTGTAAAGGTGAAAAATAAATCATCATAGTTTAGGGGTCTTGAAAATGACTAAGTCCTCAACACTTAGTGAAATTTCCAAGCCTTGGACCCCTTCAACATGTAATTAAGAGCTGAATTGAGTTAAGGTCTTACAGGGTATTACAATTCTCCCACTTGGGAACATTCATCCTCCAATAAGACTGGTTAAACTGACACTACTGAGGAAACTGAGATCATATACTGAACATGCATAACTGAAAACATGATTACATAACTGAGTCTGAAACATGATAAATAAGCTGAATTGGTTTCATGAATGCATGAAAAGACATGAGGATAGATACATAGCTGAAATAGGGAACTGAAAAGAGTCAATATGAGAAGGATCATTACATTAAGATAAATCTGATTTAGTGGAGAAAAGGTGAGGGTACTTGGTTCTCATATCTGCTTCTAATTCTCAAGTGTCTCCCTCAATAGACTGGTTCCGCCAAAGAACTTAAACCAAAGAAACTTCTTTATTCCTTAGTCTACGGACCTGAAGATCAAGGATCTCAACTGGGGCTTCTTCATAAGAGAGGCTATCTCTAACATCCACATCCTCTAAAGGAACAACTACAGCTGAATCACCAAAATATTTCTTTACAAAGAAACATGGAACACCGATGTACTGATGCTAAATCTGCAGGAAACTATTGCACATAAGCTACCTTTCTAAAATAATTCAAGATTCTATATGGGCCAATATAACGGGGAGTGAGTTTCCCCTTCTTGCAAAATCTATTCACTCCCTTCATAGGCAAAATCTTCAAATAATTTAAATCACCAACCTCAAACTCAAGATCCTTTCTCCTTACGTCTGCATAAGATTTCTGATGGCTTTGGGCTATCTTAAAACCTCTTCCGAATCAACTGAACTTTCTCTGTTGCATCAAAAACTGAATATGGTCCTATCAAACCAGCTTCACCTTCTTTAATCCAACCAATAGGAGATCTATATCTCCTTCCATAGAGAGACTCAAATAGAACTATCTAAATACTAGAGTGATAACTATTGTTATAGGCAAACTCTATCAAAGGTAAGTGATCATCCCAACTACCTTTAAAGTCAATATCACATGCCCTCAATATATCTTCTAAGGTGTGAATGGCCCTTTCTTCCTAACCATCTGTCTGAGGATGAAAAGTTGTACTGAGATAAACTTGGGTACCAAGACCCTTCTGAAAAGCCTTCCAAAAGTGAGAGGTAAACTAAGTACCAATATCTGATATAATACATAATGGAATCTCATCCAACCTAAACAACTCCCTAAGATAGAGTTTGGCATAATTCCCAGCTGAGTACGAGGTATGAACTGGCAAGAAGTGAGCTAATTTGGTCATTCTATACAAATAACCCATATCTAATCATGCTAACGACGAGTGCTATAATACCCTGTATTTCCCTAGCCTAGATTAACCCTCAGTACATGAGTGATCCAATATAAATTTTTTATAAATACTTACTACTGAGGAAACTGAGGTCATATACTAAACAAGTAAACATGCATAACTGAAAACATGATTACATAACTGAGTCTGAAACATGATACATAAGCTGAATTGGTTTCATGAATGCATGAAAAGACATGAGGATAGATACATAGCTAAAACAGGGAACTGAAAAGAGTCAATATGAGAAGGATCTTTACCTTAAGATAAATTTGAGTTTGTGGAGAAAAAGTGAGGGTACTTGGTTCCCATAAATGTTTTTGCTTCCCAAGTGTCTCCCTCAACAGACTGGTTTTGCCAAAGAACTTTAACCAAAGGAATTTCTTTATTCCTTAGTCTACGGACCTGAAGATCAAGGATCTCAACTGGAGATTCTTCATAAGAGAGGATATCCCTAACATCCATATCCTCTAAGGGAACAACTACATCTGAATCACCAAAATATTTATTTACGAAGAAACATGGAACACCGGATGTACTGACGCTAAATCTGCAGGCAACTCTAGCTTATAAACTACCTTTCTAAAATAATTCAAGATTCTATATGGGCCAACATAACGGGGACTGAGTTTCCCTTTCTTGCAAAATCTATTCACTACCTTCATAGGAAAAATCTTCAAATAAACCAAATCACTGATCTCAAACTCAAAATCTCTTCTCATCATGTCTGCATAAGATTTCCAATGGCTTTGGGCTATCTTCAACTTCTTCCGAATCAACTGAACTTTCTCTATTGCATCAAAAACTGAATATGGTCCTACTAACCAGCTCCACCTACCTTAAACCAGCCAATATGATATTTATATCTCCTTTTATACTGAGCCTCAAACAGAACTATCTAAATACTAGAGTGATAACTATTGTTATAAGCAAACTCTATCAAAGGTAAGTGATCATCCCAACTACCTTTAAAGTCAATATCATATTCCCTCAATATGTCTTCTAAGGTCTGAATGGCCCTTTTTACCTAACCATCTATCTGAGGATGAAAAGCTATACTGGGATAAACTTGGGTACCAATACCCTTCTGAAAAGCCTTCCAAAGATTAGAGGTAAATTGAGTACCTCTATATGATATAATACACAATGGAATCCCATGCAACCTAAAAAAACTCCCTAAGATAGAGCCTGACATAATCCTCAGCTGAGTAAGAGGTATGAATTGGCAAGAAGTGAGCTGATTTGGTCATTCTTAATAACCCATATCTAATCATGCTAACGACTCAGGTTGCAATACCCCATATTTCCCTAGCCTATATTAACCCTCAGTGTATGAGTGATCCAATATAAATTTTTTCTAAATACTTATTATTTTTCAGATTAGAGCCTTCAATTATGTAGGAAATTGAATTAGCTTTCCAACGATAAAAAATTTGCCTAAATCCGATAACCGGGTAAAAAGTTATGGCTATTTTAAGTTTGAGTCGTTAAACACCATCATTCAGGCCAGTAGCACATCACGGAGAATGTCAAAATGGAAATTGTTAGTTTCTAGTAAGGTATCATGATACCGACATATCACGCAGTAGCTTATTTTCACATTTATCAATATCCAGTGTACCAACGCGATCCCACCGCATCGCGGTGAACTTCAAGGTTGCATCCCAGGGGAAACGCGATTCCACCACATCGCATTGATGGTCTAGTGCCCAGTTTTCCACTTTCCAGTAACACAGCGCGATAGCACCGTATAACGCCAGGTGCCCAAATAAGGTTTTTCAGTTATGAATTTTATATCTTTTCCAAGGGTAATTGGATTTTTTTCCACGACTCTAATCAGTCTAAACACGAAATTAAACCCCTAATTAACATATTGCCTCATTATTTCCTTACTTTTTCTCAAAAATAAAATATTCTTTCTCAAATAGGCAAAAATCCTAGCTCAAGAATCAAGATCAATCCTCAAGAAATCCTCCAAGAACTCTTTTTCTAAGGTATGTTAGGTGTTCATTCATGGGACCCTTTAACCCATGAAGTCCAAGAACCCTTTTTAAACATAAAAGATCTCTTACTCATGATTTCCATGTTTGAATTAGACTGAATTCGTGTTCATGATATTAGTTGAATTTCAATCCATGAATCAAGTTTCATGAAAATTGAATAGTATGTGTGATGAATATGTGATTATCTTGATAAACCCTTGAATTTACAAATTGATTAATATATCATGATGTTCATGTTTTGGACATTATCATATAAATAATCCATGCTTCTCAAGTGTTTGCTAAATTGCCTATGTGAAGTAAATTAGTGGAATCATGACATGTTATTATGTGATCCCATTCATGCACAAGTTCATGTATATCAAGTATTTGACATAATGTCTAAATGAGTGCATGTTAGAAAGCAAGTATTCTTATGCCTTTATGATCATGTTATGTCTTTTTTTTATTCAATCGAGTCTTAGGGTATTTGATATCCGACAATCTAACTGTTTACCTAGATCCAATGTTAGTTATAGAATAGTATTAGTCATGTAACGATCAGTAGAACTAAGTCAGTTATAGAACTTAGGAAATCTTAGTAGACTCAGTATCAGTCCAGTCCAGTTCAGTATAATCAGTTCAGTGTCTATTCAGTTGGGAGTAGGATTCAGCACCGAGCGAGCCTAGGGATGGGGACTTGATGATAGGCGAATTTACACGCCTATAGCACTATATTTTGCCCATATTTTAGCCTAGTTTTGAGAACAAATTATATATTTCATGCACTTTTAGTCCATTTTCCTGTAAGTGAGCTAACGAACATGATTAGCAAAGTTTCAGGTATAAATGATGCAGAATTCAGCATTTCATGGATAACTTGACGCCAAAGAAAGCTTCACGAAAGGAGAAAAGCCAATCTTGGACGCCAAGGACTAAAGATGGCGCATGGAAATTCTGTCCCGGGCTAAAACAACATTTTTGAAGACTTTGGGGACTACCAGTAACTTATTAGGATTAGGATAATGATACATTAACCTAGTACAATTGGGTTAAGTATTACATTAGCTTGTTAGGATTAGGATAATGATACATTAACCTAGTACAATTGGGTTAAATATTTCATTAGCTTAGTAGGATTTGGTTAAGCATTTCATTAGCTTAGTAGGAATAGGATATGGGTATTATAAATACCCTATCTTGCTAGAGATTTTAAAACATCTTCTTACATTCAATTCTATTCTATTCTACTTCTAAGACATTCTAGTTCTAAACAATCATTCTTCCATTAATTCTATTTTTCTTCTTCTATTCATCTATTCTTAAATTCCACAACAAGAGAAACGTTACTTTGCTAAGGGATTCACGCCTAACGCCTACCACACCATTACAAACGTGAAATCTTTATTGTGGTATAACAACAATGTCAATTGTGATTTCCTTCGCATTCATGGGTAACTAAACTTCTCTGTTGGGGTTATGGAAGCCGTATGAGATACTATCTATTGCTGTGAGTTTGTGAGTTCGTGACACGTATGCTGCTTATATCATTATTCACTTCATCTTAATCTAAATTCTTTGTGGTTGCAAACGCAAGAATACACTAGTATAACATTTAACTTGTTCGAAAGAAAGGTTATCTGTCTGGAAAAGAGATAATGTCAAGGTAGTAGGGTCCCATCCCTTATTAAAAAGTTAGTGCCATAACTGGATTAACCTCTTGGAGAATTCGTACCGTTAGACACGCTTTAAGCTCGAAAGAGTTAAAGTGAAATAATCCTCGAATAGGTCGAAAGACGCCTGGATTTACCATCGAATACAATTCTCTATAAGCACATGCATGTCTGAATTCCGCACACTCATAGCCAATAGAGACGTATAACTCAGAAGGTGGACATAACCCCAACTCCTCAATTCTCATTGTTTACATATTACAAAACATTCGTTCTTTTACTTTGCTATTTTCTACTTTACTCTCTTATTTTGGTTACATTACTTTCACAATACAATTCCCCCCTTTTTACGAGACTTGCACTAAAAGTCTAGTAATCGTTGCTTACTTGTTGACCAAGCTATTCCCTGAGGGATCGATACCCAACCCATGTTGGGTTCTATATTTGCTAACGACCGCTTTACACTCCTACGAGAGCTGTAGATTGAGCGTTATCAAAAATTGGTGCCGTTGTCAGGGAATACAAGTGTCAATTAAGTTCGTAATAATTACTAGACCCTTTGGTCAAAGATTCTCGTACTTTTACTTTTAGTGTTTGTTTTTGTTTACTGCAGGTTTTTATTCAGTGCATGCCCCATACCCGAAGTTCTGGTCAACCGTTATTACCTATCAATCCTGAACCACAACGTATTCGCAAAATGGAGGCACAACACGCAATTGAAAGGATGGTTGCTCAACAGGAACCGGCGAGACTAGCTGCACTAGCCGCCGCTCAAGTGCATAAACAGAATATTGATAACCCTGGGCGAGCAACAAATCCTGACGATGAAGATCTAGGTAATGACGAGCTACTAAACCCTAGGCATGCCGCTGAGATCGCAACACCTACCAACAGAAGAGATCGTCAAGATAGGTTTAGGCCTGAACGCCAAGCTATGCAGCCAGCTTTCGACGATGATGATGATGATCTTGATGGAGCCAGAGCCACAGGAGCTAATATTCCTCCACCATTGGCACCCGGATCCAAGTTCAACATCACGAGCACTATGATTCAGTTATTGCAACTCAAGGGATTATTTGGTGGACTAGCAGGCGATGATACGAATATGCATCTCATCAACTTTATTTCTACATGCAAGTCGTTTGACAATCCTAGAGTTGGTCAGAATGCAATTCGATTACATTTATTTCCATTGTATCTGTCTGGGGAGGCAACTCTATGGTTGAATGGGCTGACTCCTAATTCTATTACAAATTGGAGGCAATTGAGAGACGCTTTCCTAGAAAGATTCTTTCCGCCATCCAAAAGAGCACAATTGAGAGATGAAATCAGCAACTTTCGTCAGCTGCCCACTGAAGCTCTTTATGAAACATGGGAGAGGTTCAAGACAAAGCTAGCGAGGTGCCCAAACCATCATATGACTAATGTTCACCTAATGGAGATATTATATAGAGCCCTGAATTCAATAACTAAACTAGTAGTGGATAATGCGGCTGGAGGATCCTTTATGGATCTCACATTTGGTCAAGCAAGCAATATGCTAGATCGTATGACGAAACAAAGTAGAGCTTGGCATACCAGGGATTCTGAGGTAGCAAGCCCCACTTTATCTATAGGCATGACTGCAGACCAAAGGAAAAGAGAAGAAGAACGTGATCAATATATGGCGCACATGAAAACACAAGTGGATCTTCTTACAAAGCATTTATTATCAGGGAAGACCGAAAAAGTGAAAGCTATTGCGTCAAAAGGAAGAGACGAATCTGATTCGGAAGAGGAAGCCAACTACTTGAACAATCAGGGGGGTTTCCGAGGCAACGCCCAAGGAAACCAAGGTCGGAACTATCATGGTAAATCTGGAAACATGGACCAAGGTAGTTGGAAGAACAAGAATGACAGTAGTGGTTTGTATGTTCCCCCTGGAAGACGTGACGCCACCACATCTAGTTCTGGAAGTATGGAAGACATGATGGCTAAACTACTGAAAGGAGTGGAAGCAACGAGCGCAGGAGTAACGGAGGTAATAAATGATTTGTCCTCTATGAAGAAATTAGTTGATTCTCATTCCACTTCAATCAAGCAAATAGAGCAGCAATTGAGCCAACTTTCAGCAGCACTCAATCAAAGAAAGGCTGGTACTTTACCTAGCGATACTGTGCAAAACCCAAGAAATGATGGGTCATGCATGGCCATCACTACCCGAAGTGGTAAGATGCTGGAAAATTCAGAAAAAGGCAAGCAAGTGGTTGACGAAGAAGCGGAAATTGATGATAAGGCGAAAGGGGAAGATGCCGCAGCAGCCGATCCTAACATCCTTAACGTCACTCCTCACGACGTGCAGCCTAGAAAAGCTGAAAAACGGAAGCAAGAGGAGAAGAAAGTCGTGGTGAGATCAATTCCATACCCACCACCACCTTTTCCCCAAAGATTGAAGAAGGTGGCGGATGATACGAAGTTCAACAAATTCATGACTATGTTAAAGCAGCTGACCATTAATGTTCCATTGGTGGAAGCACTTGAACAAATGCCTGGGTATGCGAAATTTATGAAGGATCTTTTGACAAAGAAGCGGGCAGCATGTTATGAGTTGAAAGATGATGTCCATCACTGCAGCGCAATCGCTACCCGATCAATAGTTCAGAAGAAGGCTAACCCCGGAGCTTTCACTATTCCTTGCACCGTTGGATCTTTGAATTTTGCCAAAGCATTATGTGATTTAGGAGCCAGCATCAATTTGATGCCATTATCTATCTATAAAAAGTTGGGGTTGGGTGATCCTACTCCAACCAATATGAGGCTCGTCATGGCGGATAGGTCGGTAAAACGACCTGTTGGTATCCTATGTGATGTCTTGGTAAAGGTTTCTTCATTTATCTTTCCAGCAGACTTTTTTATTTTGGATTGTGAAGTGGACTCAGAGGTTCCCATAATCTTGGGATGCCCTATCTTTGCTACAGGAAGTGTGCTCATTGATTTGAGAGCTAAAGAGCTTTCATTCCGAATAAATAACGAAGTGGTTCGCTTTGATATTTGCAAATCAATGAAGCAACCCAAAGATCCGAGTGTATTTTCGGTGGCTAATATTTTCTTTGATGATCCGAAAGAATTACTTAAAGAAGAGCAAATTATTGCTGACCCTTTGGCGGTTGTGCTCATGAATGGAAAGAGTAAGGATGTTGAAAATTGCAAAGAAGCTATTTGTGCTCTATCAGGATTAGGGACATATCGCTATACTCCCAAGAAGATGGACCTTGATCTCAAAAATCGACCCACACCACCAGCTAAGCCATCTATTGAAGAGCCACCCACGTTAGAATTGAAGGAGCTGCCAAGTCATTTAAAGTATGCATTCTTAGGAAGCGGAAGCACACTTCCAGTCATTGTGGCAGCAGATTTGGGTGAGCAACAAGTTGCAGCTCTTATTGCTATTCTACGGAAGTATATTAGAGCCATTGGATGGACCATTGCAGATATTATTGGTATTCCACCTAGGATTTGTACTCACAAGATTCATCTTGAAGAAAATTGCAAACCAACCATTGAGCATCAAAGACGTCTAAACCCAC
This sequence comes from Capsicum pubescens, assembly GCA_030864215.1. Lineage (NCBI taxonomy): Eukaryota > Viridiplantae > Streptophyta > Magnoliopsida > Solanales > Solanaceae > Capsicum > Capsicum pubescens. The sequence continues at coordinate 274,799,927 of CM061540.1, read as the reverse complement.
CTATGCAAGAAGTAGTGAAGAAAGAAATTATCAAGTGGTTAGACGCAGGGGTTGTGTATCCAATCTCTGATAGTACATGGGTAAGCCCGGTACAATGTGTTCCCTAGAAAGGAGGCATGACGGTGGTCGCGAATGAGAAAAATGAACTTATTCCATTCAGACCCGTCACTGGATGGAGAGAATGCATGGACTACCGGAAGCTGAATTCTTGGACGCTCAAAGATCACTTTCCAATGCCATTTATGGACCAAATGCTAGATCGATTAGCGGGGAAAGGATGGTTTTGTTTCTTAGACGGTTATTCAGGATATAATAAGATTTGTATTGCTCCCGAAGACCAAGAGAAGACAACGTTTACATTCCCATATGGTACGTTTGCCTTCAAGCGTATGCCATTCGGGCTATGTAACGCACCAGCCACCTTTCAACGTTGTATGATGTCCATTTTTTTTTATATGGTTGAAGACACTTTGGAGGTATTCATGGATGATTTTTCAGTTGTTGGTGAGACTTTTGAAGCGTGCTTGACAAACCTAAGTATGGCATTGCAAAGATGTGTAGAATTCAACCTAGTGCTGAATTGGGAAAAGTGCCACTCCATGGTAAAAGAAGGTATTGTTCTTGGGCACAAAATCTCCGAAAGAGGAATTGAGGTTGATCGAGCGAAAATTGAAGTCATTAAGAAGCTACCGCCTCCAATTTCGGTGAAGGGTGTTCGTAGTTTTCTCGGCCATGCAGGTTTCTATCGTCGGTTCATCAAAGACTTCTCCAAAATTGCTAGTCCATTGTGCAAACTCTTGGAGAAAGATGCGAAGTTTGACTTCAATGACGATTGCTTGAAGGCATTCGAATGCCTCAAAGAAAAACTCATTGAAGCCCCTATCATGGTAGCACCAGATTGGTCTCTCCCGTTCGAAGTCATGTGTGATGCTAGTGGTGTAGTCGTTGGTGTTGTACTTGGTCAGAGAAAGGAGAAGATGCTTAATCCTATCTACTATGCGAGTAAGGTCCTAAATAAAGCCCAAAGGAACTACACTGTTACTGAATAAGAGCTCCTAGCGGTTGTGTATGCGTTTGAGAAGTTTCGTGCCTACCTATTGGGTACTAAGGTGATCGTTCATACAGACCATGCAGCTCTTAGGTATCTAATGACAAAGAAGGATGCAAAACCAAGACTAATTCGATGGGTATTGCTGCTGCAAGAGTTTGATTTCGAAGTTAAAGATAGAAGAGGTTGCGAGAACCAAGTGGCCGACCATCTCTCTAGACTCGAGAACGAGCATATGGCGCAACCTGAAATCGAGATTGATGATGCATTCCCTGATGAGGAGATCTTAGCCACGATAATAGAAGAGTTACCATGGTATGCCTACTTTGCAAACTTTGTGGTGAGTAATGTGATACCTGCAAATTTATCTTACCATCAAAAGAGGAAGTTTATGCATGATGTACAGCACTACTTTTGGGATGAGCCATATTTGTTTCGACGATGCGCGAATGGTGTTATCCGACGATGTATATCCCATGAAGAGGTGCCAAATATATTGGAAGCATGCCACACTTCCCAAGTTGGGGGACATCACGCAGGTAATCGGACGGTAAGAAAAGTATTGCAAAGTGGATATTATTGGCCTTCCATATTTAGAGATGCTCATGACATTGTTAGAAGATGCGACCAATGCCAGCGACAAGGTGCTATTTTGAAACACCATGATATGCCCATGTCAAAAACTCTCGAGGTAGAACTCTTTGATGTATGGGGCATTGATTTCATGGGTCCATTCGTGAATTCGTTTGGAATGAAGTACATCTTAGTTGTTGTGGATTATGTCTCGAAATGGGTTGAAGCTGTAGCGTTGGCCGACAATGAGGGAAAGCGTGTTGTAGCGTTCTTGAAGAGGAATATCTTCTCTCGCTTTGGAGTACCACGTACTATCATAAGCGATGGAGGATCTCACTTTTGCAACAAGCTATTCAAGTCCGTGTTGGCAAAATTTGGTGTCAAGCAACATAAGGTAGCCACGCCTTATCACCCATAAACTAGTGGACAGGTAGAGGTTTCCAATCGAGAGATCAAGCAAATCCTTGTGAAGACGGTAAATGCTAATAGGAAGGATTGGTCTCGGAAGCTGGACGATGCACTATGGGCATACAGGACTGCATTCAAAACGCCAATTAGCATGTCCCCTTATCAACTAGTTTATGGGAAGGCTTGACACTTATCCATTGAGCTCAAGCACAAGGCATTGTGGGCGCTGAAGCGATTGAATTTGAATTGGGATGATGCAATGAAGCTGAGGATGGAGCAACTGAACGAGATGGATGAATTCCATCTACATGCTTATGAAAGATCAGACCTATACAAGGAGCGGATGAAAAAGTATCATGATCAGCGGATTATTCGTCGAAACTTTCAAAAGGATGATATGGTAATTCTCTTCAACTCCAGATTGAAGCTCTTCCCAGGTAAGTTAAAGTCCAAGTGGTCTGGTCCATACAAAGTTATCCAAGTCTACTCGTCTGGAGTAGTTGAATTGGAAGAGAATAATGGTGTTATCTTCAAAGTGAATGGCCAACGTGTGAAACCTTATATCGGTCCTCTTGATTCGATAAACTTCATGGCCATCACTTATCTCGACGAAGTCTAAGTACTCGAGGTAACTATGTCGAGCCACGACAATAAATAAGGCGCAAGATGGGAGGCAACCCATCGTTTATCGTTTATCGTTTATCGTTTTACATTTTTTTTGTACGTGTTTTATTTTTGATAAATAAAAAAAAATCCAAAAATAAGAGTCGTGCCACGACCAAAACTAAGGCGCTTGATGGGAGGCAACCCATCATACTAATTTTTTTCATTAGTTTGAGTAAATGTAGGTGCAAGAGGTATAAAACGAGGAGATTGATTTCAAATGACGATTTGGACGTATTGCATGGTAAAGGTGGTGAGTTAGGAATGAAGATGCATAAGGCTATGGATTGAGAATTACTCATGACAAAATAGGCATCGAGCAAGGCTAGGCCTAGGTAAAACTAAGCCACGAACAAGGTAAAGCCTATACTATAGCCCAAGGTCTCGGAATCTAGTGTGCTATAGCATAGGGGCCGCCCATTCTCAAGTATGCCATAGCATAGGCGCCGCCTATGCTAAAGCATTTGGTCTCTGAATCTCATATGCCATGCTAAAGGCGCCGCCTATGGTTACTAAAGGCATTGAACTAGGCGCCGCCTATGCTAGCAAATGCTTTGCATTAGGCGCCGCCTATGGTCACCATAGGCAAAGCTAAAGGCGCCGCCTATGGTCACTTTTTGTCTCCAAAACCGATTTTAAATGGGTCAAAACCCAACCCATTCTTTTCCTATATAAAGTAGACTTAGTCTTGAAACACAAACACATTGAAAACTTGACCTAGGCACCGCACATACTCTCCAAATCATCTCAAAACTTTTCTTTTTGCTCTCCCACTTCACAAGAACATCTCTAAAGGCTTCAATCACGTAAGTACTCTTTTGTTCTTCATCTATTTTTTGTAAGTACTACGTTGCTATGTCTATTATGAATTGCTACATCTTGAAGAAATATTGGTGATGTTAATGTGTTTGAATTGTTGATACAAAACCAAGTGAGTGAACATGTACGTTAGGATACTCTTAACTTGTTTCCGACTTGAATATTGATTTTGATGCAGTGTTATACTACTTACGGAATTGCTATAGTCATGAACATTGCATAATCTTGTCACTAGAATGCTTATATGTTAGAATGTCCCGTTCATCGGAATAAGACTTATAGTTGCCTACCGACATAGGAGGTTGTGATTATTGATAGAAACAATACCATGATGTAATCCCTATGTAGCAGTCTTGATATATCTAACATGAAAATATTGCAAAGGTTGCAAGAAGTGATACATCTCTGATTTTCTTGTTGGAATATAGCTCCTACAACGTATGTCGATGAAGTCTAAGTAATCGACCACTTTCACTTCACTAATTCGTATCAATAAACTAAGTGTGGGGTGGTACCCCTACTGCTTATGTATAGATTGTATCCATTGAGATTGTGCTAACGTGAACTCTATTTCAAGTCTCAAGTACAATGGCACCCAAAGCGAGACAAGGCAAGGAGAAGGCTACCACTTCCCAAAAGGGCAAGAAAAGAGGCCGCAAAGAGCAAGGAGAATCATCCTCAATGCAATTACCACACCGTATGTTTGGAATAAAATGGGTTCTTGAGGAGGAAGCCAAGGAATGGTATAGGAAAAACAAGGAAAGAAAATATGTTCATGTCGACTTGATAAACAAGGAAAGCCTAGCGAAGAAGGAGTCGCGCATGTTGGCGAAGATCATGGCATTAAATCTGGATTTTATCTTCCGCGACATGGGAGAATGTAATCTTGATTTGACAAGAGAATTTTATGCCAACTAGTCGCCGAAAACCACAGGCAGCGAAGTCAAGATTCGGGGCCAAGTTTTACAACTCAATACAGATTTGATCAACTCCTTTCTTGGCTTACCTTCAGTCTATCCAGCACCATTCAAAGAGTTGTACAGCAGACCTCCTTATAGAGAAATTCGGCACACACTTTGTGGAAGTAGATCCATGGCATGCTGGAGTAGACACAAGGACACTGGTCGACACAACACTTTCCCATATGCTTCTTTAAATAGGGAAGCAAGGATATGGTTGCGCATGGTGAACTCTTGCCTCATTCCAGGGATGCAATACACAAAAATAACAAGAGATAGAGTGTTTTTGGTATACGCATTGATGACGAATGTCCCTATCAACATTAGGGTAATCATCCGATCTACAATGCGGAAGGCTAGGCTACACAAGCGGTCCCATTTCAGCTTTGGCAATCTGTTGACTGCAATCTTGAGGAAGGAAGACATCGAAGAGGAACCAGCTGATCATAAACTCCCACACAATCCGAAGAAGGTTGACCTCATAAAGGTCAAAGATGCTGAATCAACACATGGCATCAACCTTACTACGGCAGAGAGACATGCTCGGGATGAGAGTTTCTCCCGCCATATGTACGGCATGATGAGGTTTACAATGATGAGCGGAGGTCGTGTTCCAACTGCTGCAGAGCTCCAACAGCTGGACTATGACTACCCAATGAATGAGCATGCGAAGGCCATGTGTGGAGTAGGGGTATACTTTAAGGAACCTCTTGATGACGATGTGCCAACCGATGATGATCGCAGAATGCCAAACTCTGACATGGAGGAGAACTCTAATGGCGACGACTCTGATGATGATTCCGATGAAGGGGGTATGACCCCCGATATTGAGGAGGAGTCCGACTGACCAGGTTCTTCTTATTTATTTTCCACTGAGGACAGTGTGTCCCGTCTAAGTGTGGGGTGCTGGTATTTGCATGTTATACTTCTCCATCCACATTTGCATTTATTTATGTTTGTTTGTAGTTAATTGTTTTTCTAGCTTAGCTTCGCATGAAATTATTCTAATAGGCAGCATGAGATTATGACAGGAGTTTGTGCTAAAATCATGACTATTGAGACATTTAGGCTCTAATTGTGACTCACTATGTGATATTGTTTGGTTTAATTCCTTCATCTGTTGGGTCAAGAGTCTATACTACTCCCAATAAAGTCGACCATGTGCCTTGTGTGTGTGAGATAATAGTATATTTTGTGCTTGTGGCTGATGCTAGAACTTGCCTGGTATGTATGTAAAGCGAAAATAAAGAGTGCAAGTCTAGGAGATGATTTAGGCATTTCTTTGGCAACCTATGATTATTTACCTTCTTTTTACCTACCCATGGACATCATCCTAGTTAAACCCTTTTGAGCCTCTAGCCTATTTTCTTTGACAAACCTCGTATGTAAGCCTAATCCATTTTTTTCAAAACCATAATTTGATCAGAATTCCTAAGTGCTTTAAAGTGAAAAAGTCATGTGACAAAATAAGAGGAAATTGGGTGAGTATGATGCTTTAGAATGCATTGGTGCTTGAAATTGCTATGAAAAAGAAGTGCTATCATAAGAGGTATGTTATGAAAAGAAAAAGGAAGAAAAAACTGAAAAGTTAGTCATGTTTAAAATCAAAAAACAAAAGAGGAGAAAAAGGGTGGTAGAATAAATGAAAGAAAGGTTGTTAGAAAGAAAAGTGTTAATGACACAATGTGATGTATTAAAGCGCTTAGGAACATAGTCACTATTTCTGGCCAAAATAGTCCTACCCGTCCCTTAGCCTACATTACATCCATCAAAAGACCTATTTGATTCTAAGCTTAGCATTCTGACATTTAGTGGAGCATTACACTAAGGGCAAGCCTATGGTCATCAGTTGCTACATATGAATTCTTTGTGAGAGTGAGAGAAAGGATATTTTGATACCCATGTTTGAAAAATATGCTATACTTGTGAGTGATTATGGGTAATATATTGTGAGACACACATGGTTGATGAGTTTTGGGTAGTTGTGTATGATTCTTTGTTCCTTAACTTTTGAATATGAGTTGACCACCATCACGAGTCTATGTTGGAGGCTAAATGGTCTCTACTAATGATCGAAAAACTACTCTTTGTTGATAATTGTTGTGCTTGTCTTGACGAATATTTTATGTTGTTGCTGTGAAACCCTAAGTTGATGTTTAGAGGGACATGATATTTTGTTCGAGGACGAACAAAGCTTTAAGTGTGGGGTGTTGATGATAGGCAAATTTACACGCCTATAGCACTATATTTTGCCCATATTTTAGCCTAGTTTTGAGAACAAATTATATATTTCATGCACTTTTAGTCCATTTTCCTGTAAGTGAGCTAACGAACATGATTAGCAAAGTTTTAGGTATAAATGATGCAGAATTCAGCATTTCATGGATAACTTGACGCCAAAGAAAGCTTCACGAAAGGAGAAAAGCCAATCTTGGACGCCAAGGACTAAAGATGGCGCATGGAAATTCTGTCCCGGGGTAAAACAACATTTCTGAAGACTTTGGGGACTAGCAGTAACTTATTAGGATTAGGATAATGATACATTAACCTAGTACAATTGGGTTAAGTATTACATTAGCTTGTTAGGATTAGGATAATGATACATTAACCTAGTACAATTGGGTTAAATATTTCATTAGCTTAGTAGGATTTGGTTAAGCATTTCATTAGCTTAGTAGGAATAGGATATGGGTATTATAAATACCCTATCTTGCTAGAGATTTTAAGACATTCTAGTTCTAAACAATCATTCTTCCATTAATTCTATTTTTCTTCTTCTATTCTTCTATTCTTAAATTCCACAACAAGAGAAACGTTACTTTTCTAAGGGATTCACGCCTAACGCCTACCACACCATTACAAACGTGAAATCTTTATTGTGGTATAACAACAATGTCAATTGTGATTTCCTTCGCATTCATGGGTAACTAAACTTCTCTGTTGGGGTTATGGAAGCCGTATGAGATACTATCTATTGCTGTGAGTTTGTGAGTTCGTGACACGTATGCTGCTTATATCATTATTCTCTTCATCTTAATCTAAATTCTTTGTGGTTGCAAATGCAAGAATACGCCAGTATAACATTTAACTTGTTCGAAAGAAAAGTTATCTGTCTGGAAAAGAGATAATGTCAAGGTAGTAGGGTCCCATCCCCTATTAAAAAGTTAGTGTCGTAACTGGATTAACCTCTTGGAGAATTCGTACCGTTAGACATGCTTTAAGCTCGAAAGATTTAAAGTGAAATAATCCTCGAATAGGTCGAAAGACGCCTGGATTTACCATCGAATACAATTCTCTATAAGCACATGCATGTCTGAATTCCGCACACTCATAGCCAATAGAGACGTATAACTCAGAAGGTGGACATAACCCCCAACTCTTCAATTCTCATTGTTTACATATTACAAAACATTCGTTCTTTTACTTTGCTATTTTCTGCTTTACTCTCTTATTTTGGTTACATTACTTTCACAATACAATTCCCCCCTTTTTACGAGACTTGCACTAAAAGTCTAGTAATCGTTGCTTACTTGTTGACAAAGCTATTCCCTGAGGGATCGATACCCAACCCAGGTTGGGTTCTATATTTGCTAACGACCGCTTTTCACTCCTACGAGAGCTGTAGATTGAGCGTTATCAGGACTCACCCGTTAGTTAGGATTGGGTCCCTAGAAATAATCCCTAAGTTCTAGAACTATGTAACCAGTGTAGGTTATAAGATATAACCCATTAGATAGGACTGACATACTCAGGGATCACTCGCTAGTTTAGGAATGATCTCAGGGGTCACCAGTTAGATAGGACTAACTCCACAGCAGATGTTACTACCCGTTTCACGATATTAGCACCCTTCTGATTGGGGTTACATATTGAACCCCAACTCAGTTACCTTATCTTATTTGGGGCATGTCGATTATAGAATCAGGACTGTCAGACACAGTCAATAAGTATCAATAAATCTGTTATCAGTAACTTCAGATATTAGTTACTCAATTATCAAAACTCAGTGCTCATCTTCAAAAAAGCTTACTTACAGTCTATACATATATGTACAGCATTGCATACTCGGTGATTTTCATAGTATCAGTTATCTACGTACTCTTATATTCAGTTACTCTATATCATTTAGTCAGTTATTGTTTATATATATGAACCCTTGTATTCAACCTTACCTCATCTAGCATACCAGTATATTCCACATACTGACTACATACTCTTCTTTTGTGCTATGATGTCTCATATTATAGGTTCAGATGCTCAGGATCCCGACCTCAGTTAGACAAATCCAGTCAGCAGTTGTAGATTTAGTAGTGAGTCCTCATCTATCAGAGATATAATTTATTTTATTTTATCAGTAGTTCAGTAGTTGGAGTTAGTTGGGGGCTTGTCCCATCAACTCCGCTTTCAAATAGTTCAGTTAGAGGCTTTTTGGACTAGACTAGTTCAGACAGCGTTTAGATTTCAGATATTATTATTTATCAGTATTTAGATTTTGAACCTTATGGAAATTCAGCCTAATTCCGTATTTATTTAAGTATTACTATTCAGTGCTCATAGAAAATATCAGTCATGGGTTAGCTTGCAGTCCTTCGGGGTCGTAAGCACCGTGTGGCATCCAGGGTGTACTCTCGGGGCGTTAAAAAATTGGTATCAGAGCCTAAGGTTCAATAGAGTCCTAAGGAGTCTGAAAGCCGCATCAAGTAGAGTCTTGTGCATAGGTGTGCAGCGTGCCACACTTATGGACAGGAGGCTATGAGATGTTTTAGGAAAAGTTTCCCTTCTTTCAGTTTTCATGTCGTGCAAGTGAGCATGAGCTCAAGTTAAACTCTCAGTCTAATCCTTTTCTTTCTTTCATTTATAGAATATGCCTCCCAAAAAGTCTAATAAAAGAAGGACTAAAAATCAGCTAGCACCTCAGCCCGTTCAGGCAGATCCCCTGGACGAGCATATCTCTCATGCAGAATTCAGAGTTGCTTTCACTTCTCTAGTCAATTTTTTAACAACTCAAAATGAATGGCCAGCTATTGTTTAGGCCAACCTAGTGGCCAATACTGATGCAGCTAAGATTCAGGACTTCACCCGAATAAATCCTCTCTTATTCTCAGGATTTAAGTCAAAAGAGGATCCATAGGAGTTCCTCGATCAGGTTCAGAAAGTCACAAATATTATTGGAGTGACTTCTAGTGAGAGTGCTGAGTTAGCTTTCTATCAGCTAAAAGATGTAGCTCATATGTGGTTTAAGCAATGAAAGGTAGACAAGGGCACAAATGCAGGGCCCACAGAGTGGGAAGAGTTATCTACTGCTTTTCTAGATAGGTTCTTTCCCTTAGAGCTGAGAGAAGCCAAGGCGTTAGAGTTCATCAATCTCAGACAAGGCACTAAGAGCGTTAAAGAGTATTCCCTTAAGTTTACTCAGTTAGCCAGGTATTCTCCCCATGTAGTAGCAGACAATAGGTCTAGAATGAGCAAGTTTGTATCTTGGGTGTCAGATAGTATGGTTGAGGAGTGCAGAACTACGATGTTGATTAAGGATATGGACATTTCTAGGCTTATAGTCCATGCTCAACAAATTGTGGAGTAGAAGCTTAAGAAGAAGGAGAGAGAGAACAAGAGAGCTAGAACAAGTAGTTTCAATTTCAATCAGCCTAAGTCAGAGAGCGGTAACCGTTCCCAGTTTCATCCAAAATTTTCAGTTCCAAATCCGTCCTTAGCTAGTGCGCCAGTACCAAAGTTCAGGAATGGCAGTCATGATGGGGCACCAGGCTCCAAATCCCAGGGTAGTGTGAGCAGTGGTCGTACCTATCTGCTTTGCAGAGAATGTGGTAGACATAACCTAGGTGCATGTAGAGTTGGCAGTGATGTATGTTTTGGATGTGGAAAGCCAAGCCACAAGATATGGGAGTGTAGAGTTATGGCTCAGAGGGTAAAATATTTATGCTAATAGGTCAGTACAACAGTCCTTCAGCTCAGTTCGATCGTCCGAATCAGCAGGGTGCTACTTCCAGTGCCACCGGTGGGCAACGCCCAAATAGGCTTTATTAACGTCAGTCTATATAAGATTAGGAAAGTTCTCCTGACATGGTTACTGGTACGTTATGGATCTTCCATTTACATGTTTTGTCTTATTATATCTAGGAGCTTCTCTGTCTTTTTTAATTCCTTACATATTAGTCGATTTCAAAGTCAGACTGAAAACCTTAACAGAACCTTTCTCAGTCTCCACCCCAATGGGTCAGTCTATCATAGCCCGGCAGGTATACAGGAACTATCCAGTTATGATATCTCAGAAAGTCAGGCATTTATATTTAGTAGTAATATCAGTATGTATAGAAAAGCAGTGGGAGAGGTTGATGCCTAACCCATCCTTACCTCAGTGCAAAGTTTTGCACTTCAACTATCACAATATCTACTCACGTAGTACATGTCAGTTGTCTGATCATATCTCCTATTCATGCACATTATCAAAAATTATGTATGCTTACAGTTCCTAGTATGAGCAGTTCCAGTTCACTCAGTGTTACGAATCACATTTCCTAAACACAAAAACTCCAAACTTAAGTCATGCAGCCCATGACTCATGTACTCATGCCATACAGTGTGCTCAGTTTCTATGACTTATGCTATACTACTAGTGATTAGCTAAATTCAGATTTTGTCATGTATATCCTCAATTTAGATCTCTTGATAAAGTCCAGGATGTTGATGTTTTATTCCTCATGCCTCAGTTAAGTGTCAAGTTCGGTATAGTGTCCATTCATGGTTCGGTCCCCATGTTTTAACCTTCAATGAACTCTCCTTATGAAATAATGTAGTGACGAGCAGTTTCTTAGAAGGGAGAGAGTAAATGTTTAAGATTAAGGAAATATTATTGTATGCTAGTTTTACACGAGGGTGTAGTTATGAAGATAGGCTTGAATTTCATGATGATGTGTAAGAGGCTAAATGCATTTCGGAGACTTAAGTAGGCTTGAACATAGTGGGAGAATTCAGTCTAGATCATGCCTCGGTAGGTAGAGTTATTAGTGCCTATATTACAAAATTTTAGCCATGTTGTGATTTTTTATTCAGATGTCTCATTCAGACCATGCTAAGATTTCCTTGCTCCCTAAAGTCAGTAGAACTTTACATAAATAGTGTCAAGAAATGCTCCAGTTGAGTATAAGTTTTTAGTATGAGTTAGTTTGTAAAGCCAGGAATTCAGTTTACCAGTCAGGAAGACAAGTTCGTTTGGTTTCCCATCTTTCCGCCCAGTCGCCCTATCCAAAGTCTCCCGAATATGCCCATTTCAAGATGGAGCATCCTAGTAGTTATGAGTTTAGCCTATTTTATGTGTCGTGACTCAATCTCAGACAATAAATACTCAGTCACGAATTAGTTTGTAGGTGCCCCGTGCATCGTCTTAGCTTTTCCTCAGTATCTCAGCCAAATCAGCATTCTTCGAGGGACATAATCTCCCAAGGAGGACATGCGCTATAAACCCTGATCTTTCATGTCCTAAACCTTTCAGTTTCTCTTCATGTAATGAATCCAGTTTGGAGTAATGGGTACTCATAAGTTGACTCTCTCATACCAATCTCAGCCATATGACCATTCCCATGGCATGGCATATTTATTCAAGGAATTAGTTCAGTTCGTGATATTCAGTTCATGTATCATATTTCAGACTCAGTCATGTTCTCATGTTCCTGTTTATGCATGTTCAGTAAATGATCTCAGGTTCATTAGAATTCTCTGCTTAAGGTGACAGTCTTCCTTAGATTTACTCAATTCCATGTCCAGATATAGTTATAAACTTGGTATTCTTTATCGTTGCAAATCATCTTCACGATAGCCATGCATTCACAAATTACATCATATATGCATGTTTAGTATGAAACTCAACTTATCAGTAGTTTCAATCATGTATTCCATACATCAGATATGCATGTTTAGTATAAGAACTCAGATTATCAGTAGTTCAGTCATGTAGTCATGCTTCAATATACATGTTCAGTGAGTAAACTCAGTCTATCAGTGTTTCTCAGCATAATTAGCCATATTCGAGGATGAATGTTTCCAAGGAGGAGATATTATAATACCCCGTATTTCCCTAGCCTAGATTGACCCTCAGTACATGAGTGATCCAAAATAAATTTTTACTAAATACTTAGTATTTTTAAGTTTAGAGCCTTCAATTGCATGGGAAATTGAATTATCTTTCCAACGATATAAAATATTCCTAAATCTGATAACCGGTAAGAAGTTAGGGCTATTTTAAGTTATAGTAGCTAAACATTGTCATTCAGGCCAGTAGCGCATCGTGGAATATATCAAAATGGCAATTATCAAATTTCAGTGAGGCACCGCTATACCGGTGCGTCTCTCGATGGCTTATTTTCATATTTGTAAATTTTCAATGTACCAACATGATCCCACTGAATCGCAGTAAACTTCTAGGTCGCATCCCAGGGGTAACGCGATTCTACCGCGTCGCGTTGATGGTCCAATTCCCAGTTGTCCACTTTCCAGTAATACGGCGCTATAGCACTGCATCATGCCAAGTACCCAAATCGAGTTTTTCAGTGATGAATTTTATATCTTTTCCAAGGGCAATTGGTTCTTTTTCTACGGCCCTAATTAGTCTAAACATGAAATTAAACACCTAAATAACCTATTGCCTCATTATTTCCTCACTTTCACTCAAGAATAAAACATTCTCTCTCAAAGAGGCCAAAACCCTAGTTCAAGAATTAAGGTCAATCCTCAAGAAATCCTCCAAGAAACTCCAAGAACTCTTCTTCTAAGGTAAGTTAGGTGTTCATTCATGGGCCCCATTCATCCATGAAGTCCAAGAACCCTTTTTAAACATACAAAATCTCAAATTCATGATTTCCAAGTTTGAATTAGATTGAATTCATATTCATGATATTAGTTAGGATTCAATCCATAAATTAATTTTAAGTTTCATGAAAATTGAATAGCATGTGTGATGAATATGTGATTATCTTGATAAACCCTTGAATTTATAAATTAATTAATGTATCATGATGTTCATGTGATGGCCATTATCATGTAAATAATCCATGCTCCCCAAGTGTTTGCTTAATTGTCTATGTGAAGTAAATAGTGAAATCATGACATGTTATTAATTGATCCCATTCATGCACAAGTTCAAGTATATCAAGTGTTTGACAAAATGTCTAAATAAGTGCATTGTTAGCAAGCAAGTATTGTTATGCCTTTATGATCATGTTATGTCTTTCTTTTTATGTTATCGAGTCCTGAGGGTATTTAATACCCGATAATCTAGTTGTTTACCTAGAGCCAGTGTTAGTTACAGAATAGTATCAGTTATGTCACGATCAGTAGAACTCAGTCAGTTATAGAACTCAGTAAACTCACTATCAGTCCAGTCCAATTCAGTATAATCAGTTCAGTGTCTATTCGGTTAGGAGTAGGATTCAGCACAGAGTGAGTCTAGGGATGTGGGATCACCCGTTAGTTAGGACTGGGTCCCTAGAAATAATCCTTAAGTTCCAAAACTACGTAGCCAGCATAGGTTATGAGATGTCACCCGTTAGATAGGACTGACATACTCAGGGATCACCCGCTAGTCTAGGACTGATCTCAGGGGTCACCCATTAGATAGTACTGACTCCACAGCATATCTTAGTACCCGCGGCACGGTATTAGCACCCTTCCAATTGGGGTTATAGATTGGACCCCAACTCAGTTACCTTATATTATTTAGGGCATGTCGGTTAGATAATTTTATCCCATAATTTCAATTTCAGTCTTCAGTTTAGAACTCAGTTCATTTTACAGAATTAGGACTGTCAGACACAGTCAATCAGTATCAGTAAATCAATAATTAGTAACTTCAGATATCAGTTACTCAATTATTAAAACTCAGTGCTCAGCTTCAGAAAAACTTAGTTACAGTCTATACGTAGATATACAGTATTGAATACTCAGTGATTTTTGTAGTATTATTTATCCACGTACTCTTATATTCAGTTACTCTATATCATTCAATCAGTTATTATTCATGCATATGAACCCTTGCATTCAGACTTACCTCATCAAGCATACCAGTACATTCCATGTACTGATCTCATACTCTTTTTTTGCGCTATGATGTCTCATATCATAGGTTCTGATGCTCAGGATTCCAACAGCAATTAGACAGATCCAGTCAGTAGTCGCAAATTTAGTAGTGAGTCCTCATCTATCGGGGATATAATTTATTTCAGTTTATCAGTAGTTCAGTAGTTTAGTAGTTGGAGTTAGTTAGAGGTTTGTCCTATCAACTCCACTTTCAGACAGTTCAGTTAGAGGCTTTTCAGACTAGACTAATTTAAACAATATTTAGTTTTCAGATGTTTTTACCAGATGTTATTATTTATCAATATTTAGATTTTGAACCATATGGCAATTCAGCCTAATATTGCATTTATTTCAGTATTACTATTCAGTGCTCACAGCAGATATCAGTCATGGGTTAGCTTGTGGTCCTTCGAGGTCGTAAGCACCATGTGGCATCCAGGGTGTACTCTCGGGCCGTTACAAACTTGGTATCAGAGTCTAAGGATCAGCAGAGTCCTAGGGAGTCTGAAAGTTACATCAAGTAGAGTCTTGGGCATGGGTGTACAGCGTGCCATACTTATGGAAAGGAGGTTATGAGATGTTTTAGGAAAAGTTTCCCTTCTTTTAGTATTCATGTCATGCGAGTGAGCATGAGCTCAAGTTAAACTCTCAGTCTAATCCTTTTCTTCCTTCCGTTTACAGAACATGCCTCCTAAAAAAACTCACGAAAGAAGGACCAGAAATCAGCCAGCACCTTAGCCCGTTCAGGAAGATCCCCTAGACGAGCATGTCTCCCATGCAGAATTCAGAGCTGCATTCACTTCTCTAGCCAATTTTGTAACTCAGAATGAATGGCCAGCTGCTGTTTAGGTCAACCCAGTGGCTAATACTGTTGCAGTCAGGATTCGAGACTTTACCCGAATGAATCCTCTCTTATTCTCAAGATCTAAGTCAGAAGAGGATCTACAGGAATTTCTCAATTAAGTTCAAAAAGTCAAAGATATTATTGGAGTGACTTCCAGTGAGAGTGCTGAGTTAGCCCCTATTAGCTACAAAATATAGCTCATAAGTGGTTTAAGCAGTGGAAGGTAGACAAAGGCACAGATGTAGGGCCCATAGAGTGGGAAGAGTTTGCTACTGCTTTTCTAGATTGATTCTTTCCCATAGAGTTGAGAGAATCCAAGGTGTAAGAGTTCATCAATCTCAGACAAGGTAGTAAGAGCATGAAAGAGTATTCCCATAAGTTTACTCAGTTATCCAGGTATGCTCCCAATGTAGTAGCAGACAATAAGTCCTGAATGAGCAAGTTCATGTCTTGGGTGTCAGATAGTGTGGTTAAAGAGTGCAGAACTGTGATGTTGATTAAGGAGATGGACATCTCTAGGCTTATGGTCCATGCTCAACAGATTGAAGAGTAGAAGCTTAAGAAGAAAGAGAGAGAGAACAAGGGAGATAGAATAGGTAGTTTTAATTTTAATCAGCCTAAGTCAGAGAGCGATAACCGTTCCCAGTTTCATCCAAAATCTTCAGTTCCAGCTCTGTCCTAAGCTAGTGCGCCTGTACCAAAGTTTAGGAATGGCAGTCATGATGGGACGCCAGGCTCCAAAACCCAGGGTAGTGTGAGCAGTGGTCGTACCCATCCGCTTTGCAGAGAATATGTTAGACATCACCTAGGTATATATAGAGCTGGCAGTGATGTATATTTTGGATGTGGTAAACCAGGCCACAGGATGTGGGAGTGTAGAGTTATGGCTCAGAGGGGAAAATATTTGCGCCAACGGGTCAGTACAACCGTCCTTCAGCTTAGTCCGGTCGCCCGAATTAGCAGGTTGCTACTTCCAGTGCCGCCAGTGGGCAACTCCCAAACAAGCTTTATTCACTTCAGTCCAGAAAAGATCGGGAAAATTCTCCTGACATGGTTACTAGTACATTATGGATCTTTTATTTACATATTTTGTCTTATTAGATCTTGGAGCTTCTCTGTCTTTTGTAATTCTTTACATAGCTGTCAATTTCAAAGTGAGACCGGAAACCTTAACAGAACCTTTCTCAGTCTCAACCCCAGTGGGTCAGTCTATCATAGCCCAGCAGGTATACAAGAACATTCCGGTTATGATATCTCAGAAAGTTAGGCCATCAGATTTTAGTAGTAATGTCAGTATATGTAGAAAAGCAGTGGGAGAGGTTGATGACCAACCTGTCCTTACCTCAGTGCAAAGTTTTTCACTTAAGATATCACAATATCTACTCACATAGTACATGTCAGCTCTATGAGCATAGCTCTTATTCATGCATGTTATCGAAAATCATGTGCGCTTATAGTTCCTAGTATGAGCAGTTCCAGTTCACTCAGTGTTACGAATCACGTTTCCTCAACACAAAAACTCCAAACTAAAGTCATGCAGCTCATGAGTCATGTACTTATGCTTTACAGTGTGCTCAGTTTCTATGACTTATGCTATACTCCTAGTGATCAGCTAAATTCAGATTTTGTCATCTATATCCTCAGTTTAGATTTTTTGATAAAGTCCAGGATGTTGATGTTCTATTCCTCAGGCCTCAGTTAAGTGTCAAGTTCAGTATAGTGTCCATTCATGCTTCAGGTCCCCATATTTTAACCTACAGTGAACTCTCCTTATGAAATAATGTAGTGATGAGCAGTTGTTTAGAAGGGAGAGAGTAAATATTTCAGATTATGGAAAGATTGTTGCATGCTAGTTTTACACGAGGCTATAGTTATAATGATAGGCTTGAATATAATGATGATGTGTAAGGGGTTAAATGCATTTTGGAAATTTAAGTAGGCTTGAACGTAGTAGGAGAATTCAGTCCAGATCATACCTCAGTATGTAGAGTTATTTGTTCCCATATTACAGAATTTTAGCCATGTAGTGATTTCTTATTCAGATGTTTCATTTAGACCATGTCAAGATTTCCTTGCTCCCTAAAGTCAGTAGAACTTTATAGAAAGAGTGCCAAGAAATGCTCCAGTTGAGTATAAGTTTTCAGTATGAGATAGCCCATAAAGCCAGAAATTCAGTTTAGCAGTCAGGCAGACAAGTTCGTATGGTTTCCTATCTTCCCACCCAGTCACCCTATATGAAGTCTCCTAAATATGCCCATTCCAAGATGGATCATCCTAGTAGTTACGAGTTTAGCCCAGTTCATGTGTCGTGCCTCAATTTCAGACCATAAATACTCATACATGATTTAGTTTGTAGTGCCCCGTGCATCGTCTCAGCTTTTCCTCAGTATCTCAACCAAGTCAGCATTTTTTGAGGGACATAATCTCCCAAGGGGGAGATTCACTATAACCCCCGATCTTTCATGTCTTAAACCTTTCAATTTCTCTTCACGTAATGAATCCAGTTTGGTGTAATGGGTACTCATAAGTTGACTCTCTCACTCTAATCTCAGTCGTATGACAATTCCCATGGCATATATATTTAAGAATCAGTTTAGTTCATGATATTCAGTTCATGTATCATATTTTAGGCTCAGTCATGTTCTCATATTATCATTCATGTATGTTCAGTCAATGATCTCAAGTTTATTAGAATTCTCTGCTTAAGGTGACAGTCTTCCTTAGATTTACTCAATTCCATGTCCAGTTACAGTTATAAGCTTGGTATTCTTTACCATTGCATATCATCTTCACGATAGCCAAGCATTCACAAATCAATTCAATCATGTACTCATACATCATATTTACATGTTTAGTATGAAACTCAGCTTATGAGTAGCTTCAATCATGTATTCCATACATCAGATATGCATGTTTAGTGATGTTGGGTGTATTTACACGCCTAAAAAACATAATTTACCCATGTTATAGCTAAGTTTTGAGGATAAAATATATAATTCCTGCACTTTTAGTCCATTTTCCTGTAAGTGAGCTAACCTACGTGATTAGCATGTTTTCAGGTATTAATGATGAAGATTTCAGCACTTTGTGGACCTTTGGGCAGCAAAGGAAAACTTCACAGAAGAGGGAAGTCAGCTTTTGGAAGCTTATGGACTGAATGTGACGCATGGAGAAATTATCCCGGGCAAAAGCAGTATTTTTAAATACTTAGGGGTGCAGCAGTAACCTAGTAGGACTAGGACAAGGATGTTATAAAAACCCTATTTGCTGAATTTTTCAGCATTCATTCATTGATTGAGGAATTGATTTATTCATTCATTCATTATTGCTTTTCAGAATTCAGTCGCCACTTTTGGATTATTCACGTTACTTTCTGACAGAGAAAGCACGGCTCTTGTGAGCAACGGAGAAGGGAAAACGTCAAACCCTAGTTGACACCTAAACCATCTCCATCGCCAAGTTTATTCTAGATTGTGGTATGATGATTATATCTATTGTGATCTCCGTTGTAATCATGAGTAGCTAAACTTCTCTGTTAGGGTTATGGAAGCCTTATGAGACTCTATCTATTACTATGAGTTTGTGAATTCTTGATGTGTATGCTACTTATATCATTACTCTCTTCGTTTTAATTTAATTCTCGTGGTTGCAAACATAGAGAATAGGCCATTATAGCATTAACTTGTTCGAGAGAAAAGTTACATGTTTGGAAAAGAGAGTGTGACAATGAAATAGGGCTACCAACCCCTATTTACACGTTAGTGCCGTAACTGGGTTAACCTCTTGGAGAGTTCGTACCGTTAGTTATACGCTTTAAGCTCGAGAGAGTTAAAGTGAAATAATCCTTGATGGTTGAGAAACACTAGGATTTACCATTAGAATACGAATCTCTATAAGTGCATGCATGTCTGAATTCCGCATTACTCATAGTTAATAGATACGTAGAACTCATAAGGTGGACATAACCCTAACTTATTTTTCTCTGTGATTAAATCTTACAAAACAAAGCATTCTGTTGTTACTTTGATAGCATTAATTCACGCCACAATCCAATACCCCCTTTTCCATGAAATTTTTTATCAACAGTCTACTAATAATTGCAACACTTAGTGACCAAGTATTCCCTATGGGATTCGACACCCAACCCAGTTGGGTTCTATATTTGACAATGACCGCTTACACTCTTACGAGAGCTGTAGTTTAGGCATTATTATTTAGTATAAGAACTCAGCTTATCAATAGTTCAGTCATGTTTCAGTATACATGTTCAGTGTGTAAACTCAATCTATCAGTGTTTCTCATCTTAATTATCCACACTCGAGGATGAATATTTCCAAGGGGGAGATATTATAATACCCCATATTTCCCTAGCCTAGATTAACCCTCAATACATGAGTGATCTAATATAAATTTTTACTAAATGCTCAATATTTTTAAGTTTAGAGTCTGCCATTGTAAAATAAATTGAATTAGCTTTCCAACGATATAAAATTTGCCTAAATCCGATAATCGGGTAAGAAGTTATGGCTATTTTAAGTTTCAGTCATTAAACACCGTCATTCAGGCCAGTAGCATGTCACGGAGTATGTCAAAATGGAAATTGTCAGTTTCCAGTGAGGCACCACGATACCGGTGTATTGCGTAACAGCTTATTTTCATATTTTTCAATTTCCAGTGTACCAATACGATCCCACCGCGTCGCGGAGAACTTCCAGGTCGCATCCCAGGGGTAACACGATTCCACCGTGTCACATTGATGGTCCAATTCCCAGTTTTCCACTTTCCAGTAACACAGCATGATAGCTCCGCGTCGCGCCAGGTGCCCAAATTGAGTTTTTCAGTGATGAATTTTATACCTTTTCCAGGGGTAATTTGGTTTTTTTCTATGGCCCTAATCAGTCTAAACATGAAATTAAACCCCTAAATAATCTATTGCCTCATTATTTCCTCACTTTCTCTTAAGAATAAAACATTCTCTCTCAAAGAGGCAAAAACCCTAGTTCAAGAATCAAGGTCAATCATAAACAAATCCTCCAAGAAACTCCAAGAACTCTTCTTCTAAGGTATGTTAGGTGTTCATTCATGGTCCCCTTTCACCCATGAAGTCTAAGAACCCTTTTTAAACATACAAGATCTCAGATTCATGATTTCCATATTTGAATTAGATTGAATTCATGTTCATGTTATTAGTTAGGATTCAATCCATGAATTAATTTCAAGTTTCATGAAAATTGAATAGCATGTGTGATGAATATCTGATTATCTTGATAAACCCTTGAATTTTCAAATTAATTAATGTATCATGATGTTCATGTGTTAGCCATTATCCTGTAAATAATCCATGATCCCCAAGTGTTTGCTTAATTGCCTATGTGAAGTAAGTAGTGGAATCATGACATGTTATTATTTGATCTCATTCATGCACAAGTTCATATATATCAAGTGTTTGACAAAATATCTAAATGAGTTCATTGTTAGCAAGCAAGTATTGTTATGCCTTTAAGATCATGTTATGTCTTTCTTTTTATGCTATTGAGTACTGAAGGTATTTAATACCCGACAATCTAGCTACTTACCTAGAGCCTATGTCAATTACAGAATAGTATCAGTCATGTCACGATCAGTAGAACTCAGTCAGTTACAGAACTCAGGAAAACTCAGTAAACTCAGTATCAGTCCAATCTAGTTCAGTATAATCAGTTCAGTGTCTATTCAGTTAGGAGTAGGATTCAGCACCGAGCGAGCCTAGGGATGGGGGCTCACCCGTTAGCTAGGACTGGGTCCCTAGAAATAATCCCTAAGTTCCAGAACTACGTAGCCAGTGTAGGTTATGATATGTCACTCGTTAAATAGGACTGATATACTCAAGGATCACTCGCTAGTTTAGGACTGATCTCAGGGGTCACCCGTTTGATAGTACTGACTCCACATCAAATATTAGTACCCATGGAATGGTATTAGCACCCTTCCAATTGAGGTTACAGATTGGACCCCAACTCAGTTACCTTATCTTATTTGGGGCATGTCAGTTAGATGATAACCTTCCATAATTTTTGTTTTAGTCTTTAGTTTAGAACTCAGTTCATTTTACAGAATCAGAACTATCAGACATAGTCAATCAGTATCAGTAAATCTATTATCAGTAACTTCAGCTATCAATTACTTAATTATCAGAAATCAGTGCTCAGCTTTAGAAAATCTCAGTAACAGTCTATATGTATATGTATAATATTTCATACTCAGTGATTTCCATAGTATCAGTTATCCACGTACTCTTATATTCAGTTACTCTATATCATTCAGTCAGTTATTGTTCATGCATATGAACCCTTGTATTCAGCCTTACCTCATCTAGCATACCAGTACATTCCACGTACTGACTGCATACTCTTTCTTTGCGTTGTGATGTCTCATATCATAGGTTCGGATGCTCAGGATCCCGACCGCAATTAGACAGATCCAGTCAGCAATTGCAGATTTAGTAGTGAGTCCTCATATATCGGGGATATGATTTATTTCAGTTTATAAGTAGTTCAGTAGTTGGAGTTAGTTGGGGGCTTATCCCATCAACTCCTCTTTCAGACAGTTCAGTTAGTGGTTTTTCAGACTCGACCAGTTCAGACAGTGTTTAGTTTTCAGATGTTTTTACCAGATATTACTATTTATCAGTATTTAGATTTTAAACTTTATGGTTATTCAGCCTAATTCTACATTTATTTCAGTATTACTATTCAGTGCTCACAGTAGATATCAGTCATGGGTTAGCTTGTGGTCCTTTGGGATCGTAAGCACTGTGTAGCATCTAGGGTGTACTCTCGGGGCGTTACGCGTGCGAGGCAACCCTGTCATAAAATCCATGTTCACCACTTCCCACTTCTAAGTAGGGATGCTCAACTCTTGTAATGAACTACTAGGCCTTTGGTGCTCAACCTTGACCTGCTGATAATTCAGATACTTAGCT
Source organism: Capsicum pubescens (assembly GCA_030864215.1). Lineage (NCBI taxonomy): Eukaryota > Viridiplantae > Streptophyta > Magnoliopsida > Solanales > Solanaceae > Capsicum > Capsicum pubescens. Next base: position 274,777,566 of record CM061540.1, on the reverse strand, counting down.
ACAAACTCTGAAATAACCCTCTTCATACCACACCACCAGTTGATTTCCCACAAGTTATGGTATATATTAGTGGCTCCTAGATGGATTGAGTATCACGCACCCTACGTTTTTTCAAGTATTTGTTATCTCAAGTCATCAACACATGGGACACATCATCTACCCTAACAACGAAGCACACCATCTCCCCCGTGGGAGTAAACCTCCACCTTTTGATCTTTAACGATCTCCTTCAACTTAACTAAACTAGGATCTCTTTCTTACTTTTATTTTACTTTGGTAACCAAAGAAGATTCTAAACCCTTCTGAACCCATACACTACCTTCCGCTGAATCAACCAAATGAACACCTAATCTAGCAAACTGATGAATATCATTGACTAACTTTTTCTTATCCTCCTCAGCATGAGCAACACTACCCATATACAACCTGCTAAGGGCATCTGCCACTACATTGGCCTTTCCCAGATGATACAACACACTCATATCGTAATCTTTTAACAACTCAAGTCACCTTCTCTGATGAAGATTCAGATCTTTGTGCGTAAAAATGTACTGCTAACTTTTATGATCGGTGAACACATCCATATGAACCCCATAAAGTTAATGTCTCCAAATTTTCAAAGAAAACACAACAGCTGCCAACACAAGATCATGGGTAGGATAATTCTTTCATGGGGCTTAAGTTGTCTAGAGGCATAGGCTATGACCTTAGCTCTCTAAATCAATACACAATAAGGACCAACTCTAGAAGTATCACAGTAAACCAAAAATCCATCTGAACCATCTTGCAAAGTCAATACTGGGCTGAAGTGAGTCAAGTCTTCAACTCCTATAAACTCTTCTCACAAGTATCTGACCACTGAAACTTAACTTTCTTCTGAGTCCATTGGGACATGGGGGATGTAATAGAAGAAAACCCTTCAACAAATCACCTGTAATAGCCAGCCAAACCTAAGAAACTCCTGATATCTGATGGAGAGATGGGTATGGGCCAGTTCCTCACGGCTTTGGTATTTTAAGGGTCAACTCTTATGCCATCACCGAAAATTATATGGCCAAGGAAAGCTACTGATCTTAACCAAAATTTAGACTTACTGAACTTAGCGAACAACTAATGAGCTCTAAGGGTCTGCAACACGATTCTCAGATGGTCTGCTTAATTATTCTAATTACAAGAATAGACAAGGATATCATCAATGAAGACTATAACGAATATGTCCAAGTACTTCTTGAACACCCTATTCATTAAGTCCATGAAAGCTGCAGAGGCATTCATTAGTCCAAAAGCAATAACTAGAAATTTGAAGTGACCATATCGAGTTCTGAAAGTTGTCTTTGAAATGTCACATTCTCAGACTCTAAGCTGATGATAGCCAAATCTGAGTTCTATTTTAGAGAAATAATTGTTACCCTGAAGTTGGTCAAACAAGTCATTAATTCTAGGGAGTGGATACTTATTCTTGATTGTGACTTTATTCAACTGATAGTAATCGATGTACATTCGGAGAGAACCATCTTTCTTACGCACGAACAAGACTGGAGTGCCTCATGGGGAAATACTGGGCCTGATGAAACCCTTATCCAAGAGATATTTCAACTCCTTAAGCTCAGCTAGAGCCATTCTATAAGGTGTAATATATATAGGGTGGGTATCTGGAAGGAGATCTATTCTGAAGTCGATTTCCTTTCGGGAGGAACCCAAGGAAGATATTCATGGAACACATCTGGAAATTCCCTTACTACTAAAACTGACTCGAGACTTAGAGTCTAAAAACTAGAGTCTTTGAGTCAAACAAGATGGTAAACATACCCTTTAGATATCATCTTTCTTTCTCCAAGATATGAAATAAATCGACCCCTAAACACTGAGGTACTACCCTTTTATTCAATGATTGGTTCACTGGGAAACTAAAAATTAATGAATCTATTTTTGTAGTCAACTGAGGTATAACATGAGTGGAGCCAATCCATGTTGAGAATGACATTAAAATTAGTCATCTTCAGCTCCACAAGATCAACTAAGGTAACTTTCTAAGATACTACAACCGGGCAGTTCTTGTATACCTGCTTGGCTACAATAGAGCTACCTACTAGAGTAGACTCTAAGAAGGGTTCTGGAAATGTTTTAGGACTAACGCTGAAGTTCACGGTTATATAAGGAGTCACGAAAGAAAGTGAAGCTCCAGGGTCAAATAAAGCATAAACATGAAGATGAATGACCTGTAATGTACTAGTAACCACATCAGTAAAACTTTTCTGATCATGCCGAGCTTGTAGTGCATACAATATATTCTGATACTTTCTACTAGTTGCGCTAGAAGTGGCACCCTCCTGAGTCGGGCGACCTGCTAGAGCTGATGAAAAGTTAGACTGGCCCTGTTGGGGTGAATCTTTTACCTTCAAAGAAACCACTGGACACTTCTGGATCCTTTGACCCAGCTTACCATAACCAAAACAGACATTACTACCAGCCTTACACTCTCTCAGATGATTTCTACCACACCTTCGACCAAGAGGATTAGTACGACCACTGTTCACACTGCCCTGGGACTTAGAGCCTAGTGCTCTATCCCAACCATCTTACCTGAACTTAGGCACTGGTACACTTTTTGAAGATGAAGCTAGGGTTGAGAATTTCTAACTAAACTGTGAATGGTTACCACCTTCTAACCTTGGTTGAGAAAAGTTAAAGCTACCTGTTCTGGCCCTCTTATTCTCCTTCTCTCTCTCCTTATGATTCTCCTTCTTAATCTATTGAGCATGAACCATTATCCTAGATAATTCCATCTTCTTAATCAACATGGAGGTCCTACACTCATTTACTATAACTATCAGCTACACCAGATACAAACTTACTCATTTTAGACCTACTGTCTGCCACCATAGTGGGAGCATACCTCGCCAACTGAGTAAACTTAAGCGAGTACTCCATCACACTCATATTACCCTGCTTAAAATTAATGAACTCTTGAACCTTATCTTCCCTCAACTCTAATGGAAATAACTTATCTAAGAAAGTCGTGGCAAACTCCACCCACTTAACAGGCCCTGCCTTCACACCTTGATTATCCTTCCACACTACTTAAACCAGGTGTGACCTACATCCTACAACTGATATGAATCCAACTCTGCACTCTTACTTGAAGTGACACGCATAATATCAGTCACCTTCTGAACCATATCAAGAAACTCCTACAGATCTTATTCAGACATAGATCCCAAAAATAAAGGGGGATTCATTCGAGTAAAATCCTGACCGCAGCTACATTTGCCACTGGATTGGCTAGGGTAGCAGCCCGCTGGTTGTTTTGAGCAGCTACTGAATGGTATGGGGTCATAAATGTGGCCCTAAACTCAGTGTGAGAGACATGCTCATTCAGGGGACCTTTCTGAACAAACGGCGGTGTGGGCTGATCCCCATTCCTTCTTTCATTGTTTTTCTGGGAGGCATTATTTGTAAATGGAATAAAGGATGAATTAAAAAGAGAGTTTAAATGGAGCTCATGCTCTTTCACACGATATGAACATTGAAAGAAGGAAAAATTTCCTAAAAATATTTCTAAGCCTCTTGTCCATAAGCATGGTGCGCTTCACACCCATGCACAAGACTCTACTCAACGCAGCTTTCAAACTCCCTAGGACACTCTGAAACTTTGGGCTCTGATACCAAGTTTTGTTATGACCCGAGACTACCTCTAGTCATGACAATGATGCTTACGGTCACAAGTGACCACAAGCTAATCCATGAGTTAGTACCTACTGTAGGAACTGCATAAAATATTAACATAATATATGTGCGGAAGATAAACTGAGAAGGTGCTGTAAATCTGAATACTGAAATCCCGAATCAATCACAAGTCTAAAAAATTTGGTAATATACTAAAAAATAAATTATCTAGATAAAACAACTGATATGACTGATAAAAACTGACTAACTGTCTAACTGATTGTCTGATTGTTTGAAAGCCTCTAAACAGACTGAGAAGTTGATAGGACAAGCCCCCGACTAACTTCGGCTAACTGGAATACAGAACTACTGAAATGACTGAAATAAATAAATCATGTCCTCGGTGGATGAGGACTCACCACTACTGCTGCTGAGTGACGCTGGGTTGTCTAACTACGATCGGGAAACTGCCCCTCCAAACCTATGATATATTATATCATAGCGCAAAGAAGAGTATGTGGTCAGTACTTTGAATATACTGGTATATGAGTTGAGGACTAGCTAAAATGCATAAGATAACTGGGTATGAATGCATGAAACATGTACTATCTAAGAATGCAAGACCAAGTATAAATATTATTCAAAAATAATCTGTAAGCTGAATAACTAAGATTATGTACACTTGGTCAAATAAACCTGAACTGAATTATATTGAATACTATATTGAGACTATGGGAGGTATCATCTAACCAACATGCCCCAATTTGAGCTATTCATGGTCCAACCTATGACCCTAGTTGGAAGGGTATCAATACCGTACCACAGGTACCAACACATGGTTGACAATATGGATCTACAAGGGTGTCGTCCTGAAGGACGAAGTAGTCGGTCCTAACTAGCAGGTGACCCCTAAAAGAATGTCAGTCCTAAACTGGCAGTGATATCTCATAATCCTATGCTGGCTATATAGTTCTGCAACTTAGGGACTACTGCTATGGACCCAGTTCTAACTGGCGGGTGTATCCCCATCCCTAGGTTCACTCAGTGCTAAATCTTTCTCCCAACTGAACTGACACTGATACTGAATTGAATTAAATTAAATACAACTGAACATACAACTGGCATTGCTTATCATGGTTTGTTTATAACAGCTGAATGAATGATGATACTCATGGTTTAACTGAAATCTTTTTCTGAGATACTAAAATCATGTACAACAACTAGGTATCGGGTGCTCATAACCCACCAACACTAAATGATTGTGAAATACAATATTAAGCATGAAATACTGTAGTATGAAATCACAGTTTAAAGACCTAAAACATAAGCATTTCATCAAAACTTGTAGTAAGCTATAAACTCAATGTGCGGATACATTAACAAGAAGAAAAAACATAGTTTCATAGTTAAATTCATAAATTAAGGATTTAACATGAAATTCAATTGATCATGACATGGGAATCGCAACACTTAAAGCATGATATGACTCATCTTACTTGAAAACACTTGAAACAATAACTTAAAATTGAATTTACAAGAGAGTCATGATTTTATTTCATCAAGAACATGTATAAACTCATAATTTAACACAAAAGATGGTTTTGGGCTCCATAGTGAAAGGAATCCATGGATGAACATCCCACATACCTAACTAGATGAATTCATGAAGGTTCCTTGAGGATTTCTTGAAATTGAAGCTTGAATTCCTTGATTACTTATGAAAGGTTTAGGTTTTTTCTTGAGATGAAATATGGTTTTCTCGAGAGAATTTATGAGTAAAAGGGAAAATAATGCTCCTTGGGGACCCTAATTTCGTGTTATGGACGAGTTGAGTGAAGGGAATTGACACAAATGCCTTAAATGACAAGGAACAAAAGCTGGACGAAATAGGGAGGGGCGATGTGGGCCTTGGAGCGGTGGACTAGCCCGGGCAGTGCCCGTCTTAGAGCATGGTACTAACCCGGGCAGCGCCCGCCTCACCCCGACAGACTAAAGAGAGCAGCGATTGCCTATCCCAGTGGTTCTTCTAGTTTGGTTTCCCAAACATACCCCTACACTCATCTGAAAAATCCAAAACATACCTGAGACATACTTTGAGCCACCCCAATAATGAATCAACTCAAAAATCAACGTTTTGAGGTCAGAAGGTCAAAAATAAAATCATCAAAGTTTAGGGGTCTTGAAAATGACCCCTTCAACATGCAATCGAGAGCAGAATTGAGTTAGGGTCTTATGGGGTATTATAAGTCGGGGGCCTTGTCCCGGCCTAGATAGTTTACTTAATAGTAGAGGCTTCGTAGATTAGATCATATGGATATATTGTTATGAATGTTAGGTTTAAATATTATTATTCAGAGTTTTTTTAGTTTCATTATATTTTTCACAATTTACATGAATTATGCTTTTGATAGTATGTTAAGGGGTCTTCTTGGACCTTCATGATTTAGGGTGTCCATTACGGTTAAGGTCTTGGCTCGAGTCGTGACAGCACCCCTTTCTCCCTTTTTTATGGTTCTAAGTTATGAGAGGCAACCCTAAGGGTTTTTTGAGTCTCCCACATCATTTATTTCAACCAAGTAGAGAAAAGAAATAAAACCCGCTTAAGTTAGTGTTTTGGTATGTTATGTTTTTATAGCCGCATGTGCGTTGCTATAGCAGTACCGCTATCGTTGAATAAATCCTGCTATAGCTGGCTGACTCAGCCAAACCCAACTTCTTTAAGTTTATAAATCATAACACACATGGCCCCTTGTAAGTTTTCTAGTGAAATCTCGATAATATCCATACTAATATAGAGGCATTTATTAGTAACGACAGACTAGGTCATTTCAATAGATTCCAATTTACCCATCATTTATCTCCAAGTAATCAAAAAAAGTAATGGTCTGAGTTTATATTTTTGAACCTAACTCCCTCCCCACGAGATCATAAGTAACTAATTACCGATACCCGGATGTTTGTCCAAAAATTTAAATACACAGTGATGTCTAAAGGAACAAACACCAAAATCCTAATCACTTGACTTCTAGTATCGAAACCCAGACACCGGTCTAATTGGAAGAGGTATTTCGTGCTCATAAAGGCCCGATGCAATACAAGAAACTCATTATCTAAATGTCTGAGATACCTGAAAACTCATCAACTACTGACATCGATCAGGGCATGTAACATTATTTGAAACCTAAAAATTTTATGGGACCTGAGGCGAGACGCTGCAATAGCGGTATTTATCATGCTAAAGCAGTGTCACTATAGCAATGCATGTTAGCATAGCGGCCCAAATTAGTTTAAAGAGGGGAGAAATGGATTCATTTCCCATTTCTCTTATTTTACTTGAAAACAATCTCCCTCTTCCTCGATCACTTTGCTTTAATCATCTATATAAGGTAACTCTCAATTCTTTTACTCTCTGTTACTTTATTACTCACAAAATTGCATGCATTAGGCTTGAATTTAGTTGAAACATAGGGTTTTGAGTTGAGTTTTTAAATTCACTTTTTGGGGCCTATTTGAATCAAATCTAAAGCATGGTTGCTTCTCTGACATTTACAATGCTTCAGTCACATTTTGAACATAAGAAACTCCAATTTTATGGGTTAAAATAAGCCAAAATTAAAGAGAATGCAAAAGGTTATTTTTGTGTTTAACTGCCGATTTAGGCATGATTTAAGAGTTATTATGCCCGAATTTTTGTGTAATTTAATTCTAGGGAACTTTTGGAACACTGATCAGAGTCTAGAATTAAAAACAACTATTTGAGAAAGGGGTGCCTTTTTTTCTCCCCCAACTTCTGGGATGTTAAAGCCTGCTATAGCGTCCTAGTCACTATAATGGAGAAATTTCTGTCATAGCGACATACATGTCGCTATAGCGGGAGGATACAGGTAGTAGCCTCTCAGCTAAAAGTTGAAATTTTTTGAAATTTTTATTTCAGTCTTTTCTTGACACTTGATGATTTCTAAAAAGTTCTCTTATTGAAATTTGTAGGTTAAACATCTACAATGGTTGGTAATCGATGAAACGCCCCTACCTATGAAAGATTTTCTTACAAAGTTAGTCGGGAATGATATCGTGAGTACCGACGAATGCAAATTTGCTTTGAGGGGGCTTGGAATTAAGAAGGGTGGAAAAGAGATTACCGAAATTCTATTGCCGACTATAGAGGTTCTATTGGGGCCCACAAGTAGTTGCTCCTACTGATGGATCTCGAGCTGGATAAGGGAGTTCTATGCCATACTCATTCTATTTTTTACTCTATGGATGTTATATTTGTTGAACACATTTTTCCTTCTACTTTTTCACCTTCCACATTATTTTTATTTAAGTCTCATCATCCTTCTATATTATCTGATTCTGATTCTATCTCTCTTTTTCATGATACTTCCCCTCTCGATACTCCTTCTAACTTAGTCTTTCCACCTTCTCTTAGAAGATCCTCTAGGACTACCCACCTTTCGGCACACTTGTAGAATTTTGTGTGTCATTTTATTCTTCTTTCTTCCATTCCAGACCCTTCTTCCACTGAACCCTTACACTACTAGCAGGTAGTTTTTCATTCTGTTTGGCAGGATGCCATGATCGATTTCAAGCTTTGAACCTCAACCATACATGGGATATTGTGCCACTTCCACCTGAAAGAAAGCTCCTCTATGCAAATTGGTATACAATATTAAACACAGGTCTGTCGGTACCATTGAGAAGTACAAATCCAGACTTGTTGTTAGAGGTGACACTCAGAAAGTATGAATTGATTTCATTGAGACATTTTCCCCTATTGTAAAGTTTACCACTATTAAATGTCTTCTAGCTAATATTGCTAAGAAGTCTTAGAATATTTACCAACTTGATGTGAATAATGCATTTGTACATGGTAATTTATCTGAGGAGGTTCACATCAAAGTACCATTAGGTCTCAGTGTTTCTTCTCCTTCTGGCTCTACTCCTCCTTTGTCTTGCAAGCTCCGTAAGTCCCTTTGTGGCTTGAAACAAGCCTCTAGACAATTGCTTACTAAGTTGTCTTTAGTCTTGACTTCTAGAGGCTACTTGCCTAGCCTTAATAACTATTCTCTTTTCACTAAAGTTTCATCTCTATCCACTATTATTATTGTTATATATGTGGATGATATCTTGTTAGCTGGTGATGATATTGAGGAAATGAATTCCTTGAAATCCTTTTTGGATGATCAGTTTAAGATTAAGGATCTTGGGTATGTTCATTATTTTTTGGGCCTTGAGGTCCACAAGACTTCTAAGGTTTTCCTTATTAAGCAGCATAAGTACACTAAGGGGTTGATTAAGGAGTTCCATTGTTCTGATTGTTCTTCTGTTGTAACTTCCTTGGAACTTTACACCAAGTTTCTACCTGATTCTGGCATTTTACTTTCTGATCCCTCCATTTTAGAAGGCTTGTTGGTAAGTTGAATTTCTTAATTATTACAATATACCAGCCGAAACATTTCATTCTCTATTCAGCATTTGATCCAATTTCTTAATGCTCCCAGACTTTCTCATATGCAAGCTACTTTGCATATTCTAAGGTATTTGTTATATGATCTTACTAAGGGTATTCTTCTCTCCAGGTCTGTTGACTTCACTCTTAAGGTATATTCTGATTTTGATTGGGCTACTTGGTCTATTTCCTAAAAGTTTGTTACTGGATTCTTGATTACTTTGGGTGCTCACCCAATTTGTTGGAAGTCCAAGAAACAACCCACTATTTCTTTGTCTTTTGCTGAGGTTGAATATCGAGCTCTTCCTAAAATTGTTGTTGTATTGACTTGGCTGGTTTGCCTTTTATTTGATCTTACTATTTATGTTGCTTCACCTGTTTATCTTTTTTTGTGACAACCAGGCTACTTTAAGCATTGCTCGAAATTCTGTCCTCTACGAGTGTACTAAGCATATTGAGCTGGACTACCAGTATGCTTAGTATGCTCATGTAGGATAGGATTTCGAGCAATGCTCAAAGCAGCCTGGTTGTCACAAAAAATATGAACACGTAAAGCAACATAAATGGTAAAATCAGATAAAAGACGAACCTGCCTAGTCAATTCAGCAACAGTTTTGCAAGGAGCTTGATATTCAGCCTCTGCAGAAGACAAAGAAATAGTGGATTATTTCTTAGACTTCCAGCAAACTGGGCTAGCACCTAAAATAATTGGGAATCCAATAATAGACTTCTCAAAAATAGAGCAAGCATCCCAATCAGAATATCCCTTAAGAGTGAAGTCAATATAATTGGAGAGAAGAAAATGTTTGGCCTGGTGTGTCGTAAAAAATTCAGCTTACCAACAAGCCTCCTAAATATGGAGGGATCAGAAAATAAAATACAAGAATCAAGAAGAAGATTGGTGTAAAGTTCCAAAGAAATTACCACGGAAGAATAATTATAACAATGGATCTCCTCAATCAAATCCTTAGTATACTTATGTTGGTTAATAAAGAAACCCTGATAAGTCCTGTGGACCTCAAGGCCCAAAAAAATGAACATCCCCAAGATTCTTAATCTTAAATTTATCATCCAAAAGGGATTTCAAGAAATTCATTTCCTCAATATCATCACCATCCAACAAGATATCATTCACATATACAACAATAACAACAGTGGATAGAGATAACACTTTAGTGAAAAGAGAATAGTCATTAAGGCTAGGCAAGTAGCTTCTAGAAGTCAAGGCTGAAGATAACTTAATAAACCACTATTTAGAGGCTTGTTTCAAGCCATAAAGAGACTTGCAAAGCTTGCAAGCCAAAGTAGGAGTACAACCAGAAGGTGAAGAAGTAGCGAGACCTAATGGGACTTTCATGTAAACCTCCTCAGATAAATCACCATGTAGAAATGCATTATTCATATCAAGCTGATAAACAATCCAAGGCTTCTTAGCAACAATAGCTAGAAGATATTTAGTAGTGGTAAATTTTACAATAGGGAAAAATGTCTTAGTGAAATCAATTCCAGCTTTTTGAGTGTCACCTCTATTAACAAGTCTGGCTTTGTACCTCTCAATGGTACCATCATACCTGTGTTTAATCTTATACACCCATTTGCATGGAATAGCTTTCTTTCCAGTTGAAAGTGGCACAATATCACATGTGTGGTTGAGGTTCAAAGCTTGAAATTCTTTGATCATGGCATTCTGCCAAACAGGATGCAAAACTACTTGTTGGTAGTGTAAGGGTTAAAAAGAAGGACGATTTGGAATGGAAGAAGGAAGAACAAAATGGCACACAAAATCCTGCAAGTGTGCAGGAAGGTGGGTAGTCCTAGGGGATCTTCTAGGAGGAGGTGGAGATACTGAGTTAGGAGGTATTAAGAGGGGGAGTACATGAGGAAGGGAGACAAAATCTAAAAAAATGAAAAAATGGACTTAATGTACAACTAATTATAATATCTACTTATTTTCACTCAAACTTGACATATAGAGTTAAAAAAATGTTGGTTTTCAATAAATTCAAAGAGTCAAAAGTATTAGTTTCATATTTAAAAGGCTCGTTTCAACCTATCATCAAATATAAGAGACCACTTCATCATTTTATCTATATATACACTATATTTTAAATCTTTTTCTTCTTATATTTACTTCTTTAATTTTATATTTTAGTATTTCCTAAAAATTTCAACTCTGCCCTTGTAATCAAAAGAACATAACACGATGATTTGCAAGCACAAAAAATGTAGGCACTTCTTTGAAAGAGAAAGAAAAAATTTATGAGTCTCGCGATTAAAACGACTTTCACATTTTCGTGTACTTGGCCTCAAAGGGTCCACTAAAGGCAAGGAGTCAAAACAAAAAATCATTCCTTCATATTAATTGATCATGTTGACTAGGAGTGTGCAAAAACTGAACCGAACGATAAATCGAACCGATAAAAATGTTATTGGGTTATTGGGTTAACAATTCTTTATTGGTTTTATAAAAAAATTTATTGATTAATCGGTTCGGTTTCAATTTTAGCTTATTAGGTTATCGGTTAATCGATAACTCAATAAGAATACAATAAATTACCATTTTACCCCTATTTATATTATATATAAATATTTATATTACTTATTTGTATTATATATATTATATTAATATATATTACTTATTCACAATTCACAAAGTATTAAGTTAATACTTTAAAATAGAATTGCAAAAGTTAGACAATCACTATTGACTATTCAGTATTCACAAATCACAATACAAATCCTCGTTCTAAACCAACGAGTCGAGACGATGAGGATCGAGCAACCGACAACCTCGTTGTAAATAATGTTTTTATCTTTTTTATTCTTCATTAGTATACTTTACTTTAAATTATGCGTTTAAATAGAAGCAGGGTAACAAAGGCATAAAGCACGGGTATTGAAAAGCTTGAAGCATTCAGTAGCATCCGACAACTGGGATTCAGTTTTTTTCTGAACTAACATTCAGTTCAAGTTTGAAGATTCTTGTAAACTAAAACACAATGAGTAGGATTTTGGCGGCAACTAATATTCTTTTTTTTTATGTTAGTTGTTAATATTTCTATTTTATGAGTATTTTCTTATTAGTTAAATCAAAAATCGAACATTTAAGGACCAAAAACCGATAAACTGAAAACCGATAAAAAATATCTTATTGATTGGTTATTGATTTTACATATTTAAAAATCCAAAATCGATAAACCGATCTAATAATACATAAAATCAAACCGAACCGACCGATGTACACCCTTAATGTTAACTTGGGATGTTCTTAAAAAAAAGTTTAATGAAAGATATATTTTATTAATCTAATTTTATTAATTATTTTTTGAAATTTTAAATTTGACTATCACATTTTTTTTAGTTATTTAATACTAAAAGCTTGTTTGGTTGGAAATAAGTTATTTCTAGATTAATTATTCTTAAATTGTTCTTTGACCCTTCATGTGAAATAAAAAAAAACACTAGAATCTTATGATAAGTTATCCTGTTATTTTTATCTTAGTCAAACATAAAATAAACTCATCTTAAAATTAATTGAGAGTTATCCCTCAAACCAAGCCCTAAGGGTAAAAACAACAACAACAATAATAGAAATACTTTCTTCGTATCAATTCGTTTGACCTATTTTGATTTTGCACAGAGTTTAAGAAAATACAAAATAAAATTAAATCTTGTGATATTAAATTAACAATCTTTCAAATGTATCAAAATATCTTTTAATCTTGTGATCCTCAATATGTCACGTTGAAAGATAGAATTAAAAAATTGTTAAAGAAAAATAGACACTTTTTCTTAACGGACTATTAAAAAAATAGGTCAAATAAATTAAAATAGTAAGAAAAATATAATCCTTTTGATTTCATAAACTATACTAGTAAATTAAAATAAATATTTTTTTTATATGGAGGCAAGTAGGGGTGAACATAGTATGGTATGGTATGGTATGGTATGGTATGGTATGGTATGGTATGGTATGGTATGATATTGAGAAAAGACATTTTTTCCTCCCTGAACTTGTCTTTCAAACTCACTTTAGCACTTAAACTTAACTTCTGTTTATTTACCCCTCTTAACATCTTTAAAGTGTCTTTGTTTGACCCCTAAAGCTGACGTGACATTTTAAAAAAAAAGGGTGCGTTTATTTAATAAAAAGGAAAAAAAAGCCACATTTTTTTAATTAAAAACTGATATAATCCCACTTTTTATTTTAATATACATTAAAAAAAATATCCTTCTTCTTCAATGTCCCCACCCCCCTCATGGCAATCCACACCCACACCCACACCCACACCCTACATTTTTTTCTTCTTCAATTGATAAAGAACAATAATACTCATTTTCTTTAAACCATCAATTCCTCCATTAACAATCTCATCCATTTTCTTCAACCATTAATTTCTCCATTAACAACCTCATCCATTTTTCTTCAACCATTAGTTCTCCCATTAACAACTTCACCCATTTTCTTCAACCATTAATTTCCCCATTAACAATCTCACACACATTCTCCATCAACACTTTCAAGATGGTAATTAATCGGACACAAGATGTAATAATTCAACATTCTTATACCAAAAAAGGAAAAAAAAAAAATCACCCTTCAGCTGAAAGCTTTGAAAAAAAATGGAATTTTTTTTTTGGCTTTGCTTTTTTCTGATTTTGGAAACCATAATTAAGCAACTATGTGATTGGTCCGAGATCATCATAGCGATTATGTTGTTTCAAAATCAAATCTTCAGCCCTCACAATCAAAGTTATATTTGCAATTTATCCACTATGTTTGCTTTGGTCCAAGACTATGGAAAAAGAAGACCCACCTGTTTTCTTCAAAAAAAATAAACTTTTTTTCTTACTTTTTTTTTTTTGAAAAAACGATTGAGATTCAATTAGAAAACTAGGGAGGTGAGGCACTGGAAGAGGAGGAGGGGGGGCTTGCATTTCCAGGGTAGGGGGTGAGGGTGAGGGCTGGAAGAGGAGAAAACGTAGAGAGGGCGGGGTGGGCGGATGGGGTGGGGGTGTGAAGAAGAAAGAAAATGGGGGGTGGGGGTGCATTTTTTATTTAATATATATAAATATATATATATATATATATATATATTTATATAAATAAAATAGTACATACATATTTTTTAAAAAATATATAAAAATAATGTATGGAGGGTTAAATTTTTTTTAGAAAAATAGTAATTTCTTACATGGCAATGACGTGGCTCCAACGTGGCATTGACGTGGCGTTGATGTGTAGGTGAGTGTAACACATTTTCCGTTGTGAGAGTAGTATTCAGTTTTGAGGGGTAAAAATAATACACTTTAAAGATGTTAAGGGGGGTAAATAAACAGAAGGTTAGTTTAAATGCTAAAGTGAATTGAGCGGACAAGTTCAGGGGGGAAATCATGTCTTTTCTCTATGATATTTGAAATTTTTGTACGATAATTTTGGTATTCGGGTTTTAAAAACACTATATTATTACCATACCATATTAATTTGATATGGTTCAGTATTTTGATGTTTGATTTCAGTATTTTGTGGTATGGTAATCGATAACCATAGTTGTTCAACTTCGACAATATATACCCGCATAATAGAGTATTATTACTTTGACTTTTCAAACGCACATCTCAATTGTATCGTAATTACACATTACACATGTAGAAATGTTCAAAAAGAAGTACAAACAGGGGAGGACCTATGTAGAATTCTAGGGTGCTCCGGCACCCACTAAACTCGACGCGAAATAGGTATAATTACATAGAAAACATAGAAAAATAGGTATAAAACATATAAAAGCACCCACTATAATAAAAAGTTGGTTGGATGCATTGGCATTTAGGTTGATCTTAAGGTGCTTCATTGGAAAGAGGCCCCAGATTCGAACCTCATTGTGGTGATTTTTTACTTTTTCCAGTTTTAAAATTTTTTAAACACCCATTATCCTTAAATCCTGGGTCCGCCACTGAGTACAAACAACTCTTTTTGTTAGTCAATTACACAAAAAAGATATTACAATCGAGATAGAATAGTCAAAGTTTCAATGTCTTGACATTTTTATACTAATGCTAAATTGTATATTTGCTATACATATATATATATATATATATATATATATATATATATATATATATACAAGTTATTTACATAATTATATGCTTTGATATGGTATTTAGTATTTCGATATGTCATTTATAAATATCGAATACTATATTATATATAAAAAAAAAAGTTAAAATATATACCATAGCATATCAAATATCATAATATTAAAATTATGATATTAAAATTTTTTATTTAATACGATAATTCGTTATATACGATATCATGACAATCCAAGAGGCAAGTACAGTATAACCTCGATAAATTAATACTCGATAAATTAATAACCTCGCTAAAATAATAATTTTCTTTGGTCCCGAGTCGGGATCAACGTGGTAAATTCATAATTCGCTAAATTTATAAGATAATACAAAAAAAAATTCATATAGGTCCCATTTGATATATAAATTAATAATTCATCTGTATCAAAATATTTCATACATAATACATAAGTAAACTAAACAGGTTTCTGAAAATATGAATCTAATGTTGTTTGTTTCTTCTTGAAATCAATATCACCTTGAATCTCATCTCTAACCCTTCTTACTGCATTAAGAATATCAGGTGTAGTCTTCTCATATTGCAAAAGGAAGTGATGTAAGGTGATTGTTGCTTTCAGAGAATCTTTGCGCGAAACTTGTTCTAATTCCACACTATCATCTTCCACTTCATCTTCTTTATGTGTTTCCATAACACTCTCAATTATTTGTTCATCCGTAGGTAGCTCAAAACTCGTATCATTTTCTCCCGGATAATTCAAAACATCTTCAGCATTCATTGCATTTCGATACTTCAATCCATTGATTAGATTCTGCAATTGTTGTAAGCCATCATTATTCAACTGTTCTTGATTTTCCGAGGATTCATCATCTAACAACTTAAGTTTACAATGCTTAAAACAATTTGCAATTGTACTTGAGTTGACATCCATTTTCCATGCCGAGATTGCAAGATTCATTGCATCTAAAACATTAATCTTTTCTGGATTTGAGATCCCAATTTCATAACCCTCCAAAAGATTTCGATAAAATCGCCTACGATAATGCATCTTAAAAGCTCTTATGATCCCTGCATCACAAGGCTGAATCTTTGAGGTTGTGTTAGGTGGTAAAAAAAACAATTCAACATTTCTCAAACCTTCGACATTTTTTGGATGAGCAGGACAATTATCAACAATTAAAAGAATTTTCCTGCCGTCCATTTTTGCATCAAGTTGTTGAACATATTCTTGGAATAGAATCCCAGTCATCCATGCTCTTTTATTGGCTCGATATTCACAATCCATGCTTCCCAAATTCACATTCTTGAAACAACGTGGTTTTAAATACTTCCCAATGATCCATAAAGGAATTTTCTCAGAACCATCCTCATTACAGCAAATAACAACTGTAAGTCTTTCTTTATCATGTTTCTTACCTTCAAGTTGCTTCGTTGCAAGAGAATGATCTGGTTGTAGCCTAAAGAACAATCCAGTTTCATCCATATTGAAAACATCTTTCTTAGCAAACTGATCAAGTTTCTCTCTGATGGATTGTAAATTGCTCTCCATGGCCTCCATATTAACTGATCCACTTTCTCCAAAACGACGATATTGCTTGATACCGTGTCTTGATTTGAAACGCTCTAGCCAGCCTTGAGAAAAATGAAAACCAGGTGTATCGATGGGATACATCTTTTTTAGAAGCTTTTTTCCCTTCGTTACAATTAGTTCCCCATTCATATTAACAAGCTCTTGGTAATGAATAAACCACTCGAACAGAGCCTTCTTTAATTCTGGAAATTTGGCAGTTTTATGTCTTTTAGCCTCATCTTTTGGAATGTCGGCTGCTGATAGATACTCTGCTGATCTCTTGATCGTGTTTGATATTGTGGCTTGACTCACTTGCAAATTAAACTTCTCTAACACCCATTGTTGCAATTGCTTTTGAGTGCATGCTAGATTTTGTTGTTTATACTCACACAGTTCTCTACGTATACCATTAGTCATGGTTGATTTTTTAACACCTTTGAGATGAGAAGCCATTTTTTTTGTTTTTTGATTTGAAGACTTGCATAATACATCTATTTATATAGTAACTTAGTTAATGTATGTACGTGTAACTACATTAATAATTGAGTGGATTTATACATTTTAATGAATGTAGGTACATGTAACTACATTAATAATTAAGTAGATTTATATATTTTATTAAGATATACATAGAATATTGAAAATGTATCAGCAAAAATACATGAATTTGGTTAAGTATGCATAATTAATAGTCAATATATAAATTAGTTTTCACGTACACCTAGGTACATTCATAATATGGACCCAAAAAGTATATAATTTATAAATTAATAATTATTAATTTATACGATTAATTAATACCTCGCTAAATTAATAAAATTTGACGGTCCCAACAGTATTAATTTATCGAGGTTATACTGATATAAAACGAAGAAAGTGAGTAATAAGGAAAAAAAAAAGATTTTAGCGATAACGTCGTTAACGACCTCTTGGAAACGTGAATGGAATTAGAAGAATTGAATTTCTTTTTTCAATAGGAGAATAGGATATGATATCCACGAAAGCGTTGATTTGTTTTGCGAATCCCAAGACAAACAGCTGTAATCGCTTGCGTTACGTCACTTGCCTGTGAGTTTACCACTTTCCAATGACACAATTAATATTTCTAGAATTAATCAGAAATTTTATTTCGTGACTTGTATTAGTTGACCATTTTATTAAAAAATTACTTTATATTTGTTAGTTATCTCACTAAATTATAAAAATATTAATTAAATTTTGTCATATTACTTCTGTAATTAATTTATTTTAAATTTTTACATTTATTTGTGAAATTTTTAATGAGGGGTGAATTAATAAAATTAATTCTTATTTACATTTTTTAATATGTGTGCTAAAAGAAAAAAAAATGACCAATTAATATATGTTATTATATCTTATAATATTCTATGTTACTTCTTCTATCTTACATTATTTGACATATTTGCCTTTTAAACTCTTAGGGATCGTTTCACAGAAGGAATAAGAAAAATAATTCAGGAAATAAAGTTTGAGATTAACTTTATCTCATGTTTGGTAGAAGAAATTACTTAATTTCGACACTATTTTATTCCATCATTTGTACTATAATGGTGTCATTATTATCCTATGGGGAGGAAGGTATAAATAATTCCATGAAATATCCCAGCTTAGGAAGATATCTTTACTCAATCCGGATAATGTACCAAACGACCCCTAAAGGAGAATTTAATGGGGGTGCAAATTGATTAATATCTATATATATAATAAAGCAAAGAATTTATATATATAATAAAGCAAAGAAGTTAGCCTAAAATTAAGCCAAGTGGCATATTGAAAACTAGTCACTTGGTATTTTAGCAACAAGAATCTATTTTGTTGACAACAAAATTTATTTTGGTGAATAACCAATTAGTAATCAAGCAACTTATATGGAAAAAATTACTATGATCAAAAAGTCATTTAAAAAAAAAATCAAAAAATCAATAGAGATGTCATTCCCTAAAATATGTGAACAATTAATTTAAACAACATGAATAATAATATTATAAAAAGTAAATATTTATGATTTTACTACAATTGAGTAAATCAAGAAAATATTACAAAAAATCTATATATCTATATATATAATAAAGCAAAGAAGTTAGCCTAAAATTAAGGCAAGTGGCATATTGAGAACTAGTCACTTGGTATTTTGACAACAAGAATTTATTTTGTTGGCAACAAAATTTATTTTGTTGAATAACCAATTAGTAATCAAGCAACTTATATGGAATAAATTACCATGACTGAAAAGTCATTTCAAAATAAAAAAATATTTCAATAGAGATTGTCATTCCCTAAAATATGTGAACAATTAATTTAAACAACATAAATAATAATATTATAAAAAGTAAATATTTATGATTTTACTACAATTGAGTAAATCAAGAAAATATTACAAAAAATCTATATATATAATAAAGCAAAGAAGTTAGCCTAAAATTAAGTCAAGTGGCATATTGAGAACTAGTCACTTGGTATTTTGGCAACGAGAATATATTTTGTTGGCAACAAAATTTATTTTGGTGAATAACCAATTAGTAATCAAGCAACTTATAAGGAAAAAATTATTATGACCAAAAAGTCATTTCAAAATAAAAAAATATTTCAATAGAGATGTCATTCCCTAGAATATGTGAACAATTAATTTAAACAACATAAATAATAATATTATAAAAAGTAAATATTTATGATTTTACTACAATTGAGTAAATCAAGAAACTATTACAAGAAAATAATTAGTAAATAGTAATCATGTTACTTATATGAATAAGATTATAATAATCAAAAAGTCATTTCAAAATTAAAAAAAAATATTATGAAAAAGATGTTATCCCTAAAAAAAATATACACAATTAATTTAAATAATAATACTACTTAAAAAATATTTATGATTTCACTAAAATTTAGTAAATCAAGAAAGTATTACAAAAAAATCAATTAGAGAATAACTAATTAATAATCAAGTAACTTATATGAAAAAAGATTATTATGACAAATGAGTCCTTCCAAAATTAAAAATATTATGAAAAAGATGTCATTACTCAAAATGTGTATATAATTAATTTAAGTAACAATACTATATAAAAAAGAACATTTATGATTTGATTACAATTGACTAAATCAAGAAAGTATTAAGAAATATCAATTAAGAGAATAACCAATTAGGAATCAAACAACTTATATGAAGAAAAAAAGACAAAATAGCTCGATAGGTCCTTGTACTTGATCTGTTTTATAAAGTGGATACTTCTACTTAGACCTTTGTCATTTGAACCCCTCAACTCAATAAAACTTAACATTTTAAACCCCTCTGACGGTGTGTAACACAACCGCCCACGTCAGCTACCACATCAACTTCCATGTCATTTTTATGCATTACATTAAATTTCATGCCCCACGTCAGCTGTCACGTTAGAAATGAAATAAAAATTAATTAAATAAGAAATTAAATATTAAAATAATTTAATTAAATAAAAAAATTATAAATTGTAGAAAATTTTAAATAATCATATTTTTATTTTTGCTCACAAACTAAACATCAAATTCATTTCAAATAATAAAAATTGTTCTCCAACTAATTTAAATTTTAACTATAAATTCATATATACAAACATAATGAATTTTTTATTTTTAAATTTGAATATCTTTAACAAATTCACAAAAACTATAAGTTTTTTCAAGCTTATTCATGAAATTCACTAATTTTTCAATATCCACTATTACTCTCCTTTAATTCAAATTTAAATTTTAATTCAAAAAAATATGAAAAAATTTTAAATTTAAATTTTAATGCTAAAAAAATTTGAAAAGAATTGAATTGAGAGGAAAAATTAAAAAGATAAAATAAAACGTGAATTGAAAGTTTTTTTTTTAGGGGGGAGGGGGTTGGCGCTGAGGAAGGAGGGTGGTTGCTGCTGTGAAGGAAGGGGGTTGGGAAGGGTTGTAGGTGGGGTTAGGGCTGGTGCATTGGGGGTGGAGAGTGGCTGGTACATTGGGGGTAGAGGGTGGCTGGTGCGTTGGGGATAAGAGGTGGCTGGTGCAAAGAAAGGTAGTGTTGGGGAGGGGGCTAGGGGTGGGGGACTGGGTAGGGGGTGCCGGACGGGAGTGGGAGTGGGGTGGGGGTGCTGGATGGGGATGGGGGTGGGGGTTCTGGAAGAAAGTGGGGGTGGGGTGAGGGTGCTGGACGCGGGGGGGGGGGGTGGGTGGGAAGGGGCCTTTTTTATTTTATTTTATAAATTTATTATTTTTAAATTTTTAAAAATATTTTTAAATTCAAAAAACTGTAGTTGGGGGGATTGTTTTTAAAAATATTTTTTAATTATTTTAATTATAAATTGATCAAGAAATGACCCTCACTCGCACCCTAAGCGCATGCCTGCACACGTTTCGTCTTACCCAGCTATTTTAATGCCACATAGGTCTGGTCAATGGTCAAAGGGTTTAAAATGTTGAGTTTTATTGAGTTGAAGGGTTCCGATGAAAAAGGTCCAAGTAGAAGTATCCACTTTACAAAACAGACCAAGTACAAGGGTCCACCGAGCTATTTTGCCAGAAAAAAATATAATAATCAAATAGTTATTCCAAAATAAAAAATATTATGAAAAAAATGTAATCACTCAAATGGTAACTTTGGACTACAAAATGGAAGCAATTTATTTCATTATATTTCAAGAAATTTTATTTAAAAAATATGCATTCATATTTATTGGAAGAATTTTTATTTGATATATTTTAAGTAATCTAAATTTAAAATAATATGCATTCGTATTTAATGAAAGAATTTTCATAATTAAGTATGGTTATCAATGAGTAATTACACTATCATTCTATATTATTAGGAAATGAATAAATGATAGTCTTGAATTTAAAAGGAGGATAGATTGAAAATAAATAAATATTAAAAAAATTTAAAATGAATATTACTACACAGAAAAGATTGCATAATGTTTATTGAAAATAACTACTAAAATTACATAGTCCTAATTAATATTTGAGTTCAAATAAAATTTTATCTTACAAAGTTATTCTTTAATTGACCAATTATATAACCTTATATATGTTTGTAAGAATAATTTTAAATTTTAAAATAATCTAATTTGAAAAAGACATTTCGTTTTGATGAACAAAAAATAATTAAAAAGGATTAAATTATCTTATATAAAAATTTAAACATGCCGATCAATAAAATGAATTAGGAATAAATATTTCTTAATAATAAAAATATCAATAAGAATTTTTTATATGATGAAATGTAGGTGTGAGTTATTAATAAATTAGAATATATGCAATTGAAGTATTACTATAAAATGGATATTTCTATGACAAAAGGTATTTATGATTTCATTCAATGTAAGTCAATTAAGGAAGCATGACAAAATTGATTGAGAAATATAAATAGAAAATGAAGAATCAATTAACAATTATATACATATATACATATATATATATATATATACATAAATACATATATATATATATATATATATATATATACATATATACATATATATATATATATACATATATACATATATATATATATATATATATATAGAGAGAGAGAGAGAGAGAGAGAGAAGAATATTGTACCAACTGAAATTAATCTAAAAAAAAATAATGTCATAACAATTTACCACTATATAAGAAGGCTACACTCAGTAAAAGCTAATTAATTTATGTCATAATATGTTGGAGAAGATGAATTGTGCAAGTGATTTCTGCCACAACTTATCTTATCGTAATAATCGCTAGAATCTCAATTTACTGTGAGTATTGTTTTAGAATAGATTTTTCAACTAAATATACAGGTTATGTTGCATATTCATTTTATTTTCTACATGTTTGGTGAAAATTTTATGATTCAGTATTTATGTACTTTATGCTTTAGAAAAAATATAATTTGTACTCTTTGAAAATTTAAGTTATTGATCTTTTAATATGTCATACATTTGTAAAGACTTATAAAAATTTATCTTGGTCAAGATATGCAATGAAAATTTTAGCAATAACATAAAAATTTACAAGTTATACATTAAATATGAAGAAACTAATATTGATATTAGATGGTTGATTTTCTTGCATTGCAAATATTGTTGCTTTAAATTTTAGTGAGATAATAATATGATTTCAAAAATTAATAAACCATGATACTAAATTACTAATCCATTATATTTTTATGTATTAGGATTAAAACTTGATTTGTCTATACTATATTTCTATATGTTATGATTATGAATTAATTTGTAAATTAAATTGTGTGATTTTAATAGTAAATTAAAAGTTTTGTGATATTGTATTAGGAATGATAGTTAAGTGACCTTAGTACAAAAATGATAGTTGTATAAATATCTATGAAATTTACCCTACACTAGAATTACTATCTCAAAGGCTATATATCGAAGATCAAAATTTGGGTGAGTATCTCGTGGCTGATGCTCAATGGGCAATGCTCAAATTCAATAAATCAAATACTTATAAATATTAATTTTTTTCAAATTCATTATATTTAAATTCCTACTGCAAATATTATTGTATTTTTACGTAGCATATTGTACTAATGTGAAAGTAAAGGTCATTTATCATTTGTTATTTATAAACACTAGTGTACGTACCCGTGCGATGCGCGGATAATGTTAAAATAATATTTTTAATATTTTATGTTGTAGTGTTTGTTCAAACATGTTAAATTCTATTATCTTACAAAAAATCAACCATGATATTAGTTCTCAATGAAATATAAAAATAAATATTTTTTTCTCTACCCTCACCCACCTCCCACCCCTCCACCACCTCCACCCCTCCTCAATTTTATTTTATTTTTTAAAATCCTCCTCCTCAATTTGATATTTTCTTTATTATATTATTCACAATTTAAAAATATTATATTTTTATCTTTTTTCTTCAATATTTATAAATATTTTTTAAAATTAAATGCATGTTTATCATTATTATTATTATCAATAATTTTTATATTTTCCTAATATGTAAATAAAATAAATATATTTTATAACATTTAAATTTTAAAAGAGATAAGTTTAAAATGTACTACGTATTATTGTTTCTACCACTAATACTGATTATATAGATATTAAAGAGATATTAAGAAAATAGAACTCTACTTCAATTTAAATTTCATTTAAATTCAAAATCAAATATAATATGTATTTGTTAAAAGAAGATCAATTTATTATTCTTCCTTATCCATAATTTTTCAAATAAAATACATATTTATCTTATAATGTATATATTTGAATTAAGAGAAAATTTAAAATCAATAGGATTAATTCACATGTTATTTTCTTTTAAAAAAAAGTTCCCACTTTTTTTTCTTCTATCACTACAACTATGTTCTACCCACTACTACAATTTATTTATTTATTTATTATTATTATTATTATTATTATTATTATTATTATTATTATTATTATTATTATTATATTCAGTACTACTACTACGATGCCTGTTTTAAAAAATAACTAAAAGTACCACTACGTACTAAGTGTGTACACTATTATTAATATTAGTTATATTAATATTTTTATCTATTTTTTTCAATATTTATAAATATTTTTTAAAATTAAATGCATATTTATCATTATTATTATTATCATCAATAATTTTTATCTTTTCCTAATATGTAAATAAATTATATTTAAATATATTTTATAACATTTAAATTTTATAAGAGATAAGTTTGAAATGGTATATATCTATTAGAACTCTTTAATTATTAGTTTCTATTTTTAAGATAATGAAAATCTTTGTTGTAAAAGGATAATTTATTCAAATTCAAATACTTAATTTCTCAATTCAAAATTTTTATTATAATATTTTTAATTTTATCTTAAAATATTTTTTAATATTGTCTTAAGAATTGTCATGTGGCTATTTTGGTAGCTTGACACGTGACATCTTGTCTTGCTTGTGTTTTGCTTTTATTATTACTATGTACTACGTGTGTACTACTATAATAATATTATTAGTTATATTAATATTTTTAATCTTTTATTTAATATTTAAGAATTTTTTTAGAACATGAAAAGGAAAAAGTTTATGAATAGTAAGAGTTCATTTATTATACTATATTATTTATTTATTTATTACTTTAGTATTATTATATTTTTATTTTTATTTAATATATTATTTTTATTATTATTAATGTATATTATAAAAATAGTACTAAATATTATAAATTTAGAAAATATTAAGAATTTAGAATTCCATTCCCATTCAAATTCTATTTAAATTCAAATTTAAAGATTATATTATATCAATTTGTTATAAGATCATTTTATTATTCTTACCTTATCCTTAGTTTTTTCAAATTAAATGCATATTTATTCTATAATTTATAAATTTTAATTAGAATTTTTTTTGAAGTCAATCTAAATAATTTTTTTATTTATTATAATTATTATATTTATCCCTACTACTACTTATCAGTACTAACACATATTGTTTACTATTATTTATTTATTTATTTATTTATTTATTTATTTATTTATTTATTTATTTATTTATTTATTTATTTATTTATTTATTATTATTATTAGATGGACCAATCCATGTAGTGACAATAACAACCTTGGCTTTGTACGCTTGTCATCGAGATCTTAATAAGAGTACAACATGATTAATAATGAAAATTCGTAAAAATATCAGTTGCAAATTAATTTAAAATTAAAATGTAAATATTATTGTTTGTTGGCATACTTAAGTTAGAGACTCTAATGTTTATCCGAAAAAAATTAGAGACTCTAAGAGAAGTTTATAGGGACCGATCCCACACAGAAAAACATGTATTTTAAATATTAATTGTACTTTATTTTTTCAATTATAATGTTATTATAATTTTTTCTTTAAATACGATTTGATAAATATTACGTGATACTTAACATTTTAGTATCATATACGACGAAAAAATATGAACATTTATTTTAATAAACTAATAGTATAAAATGGCAATAAAAGTTAGCATTTAAAAAGCTAATATGCGACTCAAAATCTTAAGAGAAACGTAATTTCATCTTTCATTTATATAATCAAATGTATTATTTTTATCAAAAATGAAACAAACAATATTAAAATAACAAATTACTTAATTGAATTTGGGCCTGTATATACAAAAGAAAAATAGCCAATACTATTATCATCACTCATCTGCATATAAAAATGAAGAAATTAAATCAAAAGTGTTTCAAGAAAATGAATAATATGAAGAATGCAACAACAGTAAAAAAAGAGAGAGAGGAAAGTTTAGTGTGTACATCATTGCAGGAGTATATATAGAGAGGTTAGGAAGTTAACTTCACTCTAATTCAAATTTGAATTTGAAATTTAAATGCCATAATAGTTGATTACATATAAAAGATTTTTTTTTTGTGCAATAATAACAAACTAAAAATCTGTAACAATCAAATAATTGTGCATCTGTTCATAATACAACTTATACTGACCTCTATTCCTCAGCCTATAAGAGACAAATAATCACTCGAAAAATAGTTTTAAAAACAAAAAAGAAAGAAGAGAGGGTGGTAGAAGAAAAGAAAAAAAAGAACAAAGGGCAGGTAGTGCATTTAAAAGATACTATTGTCCTATTTCTATGTACTACGTAATAAAAAAGAGATTTTAAGAAAATAGAACTCTACTTCAATTTAAATTTCATTTAAATTCAAATTCAAATATAATATGCATTTATTAAAAGAAGAACAATTTTTTATTTTTTCTTATCAATAATTTTCAAATACAGTACATACTTATCTTATAATGTATATATTTGAATTAAGAGAAATATTTGAAATTAATAAGATTAATTCACATGTTATTTTCTTTTAAAAAAAATTCCACTTTTTTTTTCTTCTATCACTATAATTAATTTCATTTAATATCGATCGTGCATCGCGTGGGTACTAATACTAGTTATTTCATTAAATGCACATTATTAAATATTATTATTATTGATTGGAGTTAATTACTCTTTCATTAAATTAACAAGGTAAATATGGAAAAAGATGTTCAATAATCTTTTCATTCTTTAAATATGTCAATTATTTTGAAATAAAATTTTAACAAACATGTCAAGTAATATGAAACGGAAAAAATAATTTTTAATATATATTTTTTTTTCAAAAAAAAACTTCCATGTCAAATTTCACGATATAAAAATTTACAAACGATACAATTGGTGCCTATGAGTTGCTGTTTTTCTCTAATTTCTTTCTCTTCCTCAAATTATTTTATTTTGTTCAGATCCACTACCGATAAATGATGGATATTTTATCTGCCAGCGAAATTTGTTGGTTAGATTGACACGTTGTATGTGCGTAATATGATATTAAACACGAGTCAAACTAACATTCTTTTTTAAAAAAAAAACACTTTGGACTCATTTGTTTGCACTTAATGGAGGTCTGAATCTGAATAGTTTAGACTTCAAATCATTAAGTGTATTTATTTTTTATTAAGATTTTAGCTCTTAATAGATCTGAATAGGTCTTAATCATTTAGATCTAGAATCAAGTCTTAATAGGTCTGAAGAGGTATTCTGGTATTAGATAATATTCACCGCCACTCTAATTATAATAATCATCAGTCACCACCTTTGCCACCACCACCAACCACCTCCACCATCACGACCATCATCGACAACAAATATCGCTACCACACCTACTACCTCTATTATTCTAATTATATTTATCGCCACCACCACCACTATCATCAACCACTACTGATCAATCCCTACTATCGACCAACTCATCTATCACAACTAGCGTCACCGCTAACTGCGACCACTAATACATCACAACCTCCACACATTCTTCGGCGACCACCACCATTGCCACTAGTAACGCTACCTCTACCATTACTTCAATCACTATTATCGCTACAATTTATCTCTACTAACAACCATCTCTACCATCACAATTAACAACATCTCCAACTAGCACCAACACATCGTCAACCATCATGCATTCATTTTTCAACTATCACAATCAACACCTCCAACTACTAACATCAAGCAACGTCACATCATAACCACCACCACCACCACCACTATCAACCGCCACCATCTATAACATCACTATAATACCAACCATCACAACTATCACCACTAATATTACTAATCACTAACATCAATCATTGACACCGCAACCACCATTATAAACCATCTCCACTATCACTAACAAACATAAATATTTTTTTTCAATCAAATAATATAATTTTGTTGTATTAAATTACATACTTTTATGATATATAATTAGTTTTTATTTTGAATTGTATTTTTTATTTTATTATATATACAAATATTTTTTTTTTGCACATTCAGATAGTGAAAAATAAACAGTGTTAATCATTCAATTTTTAGATTTAGAGACAATATCTTAATCATTCAGACGTGCATTCAGATTCAGAAGTCTGAATCTTAAAAAAAAAAAACAAATGCAGCCTTAAACTCGATCACATGCATAGGCTGCTGCATAAGTACCGATTTTTTTTATTAACTATGTTAGTGTTAAAATTTTTAGTTAATACATATACGCTATAATTCTGTTTAGTATTAATATTTTTTAAAAATCTATTTATAGTATTCAGTAATTTTTTTTATAATATTATAATTAAATTTTAAGCCACAAATCAGTTAACCAATGTTAAACTAAGTTTCGACTTACACGATTAGTTTATGTAAAAAAAATAGTGAATACCTTTGCCTAAATCAATATGGGTTGTAACAGGGTAATTGAGATTTGTTCGTTGCTACTTAGAGATTTTGTGTTTGAGATCTAGAAAAAAAAAAAATATTGTCAGGAGCATTACTTTTAAAAATGATTTAGTAATGTGTGAATTTAAATTTAATCAAATATAACGTACCATCAAATATTGAGGAATTTTTTTTTTTTTCTGGAAATTTTAGAAAAAAACTTTTATTTTTTAATTGTGCATCAAGTAAATCCGTTTCGTGCAATAACTTAAAAATCATACTAAACCACACTAACAAATGCTCGATACAAGAAGTTGTAAATTGAGAAAGTTGCTGCCAAAGAAGAATTAATCTCATGTCTTTTACGTGTAAAATCAATCACTCAACTAACTTAGTCAATACTTGAAGGTAAAAAAAAAACCAAAATATTTGGATAATGAATTACCATGACACGTTGCAAAAAACATAAAAAGGAAAAAAAAAAAAACAAAAAAAACAGATAGGACCATTTTCCCAGTAGTAATTCACCACAAATTGCTCATCAATTTCCCCACTTTTATTTCCATTATAACCTAAAGATCAATAAATTCACACACGCAATATAATATAAACAACCAACACAGGATCATCAAACACAAAAATTTCTCTAGAAAAAACATACAAAAATGGAAAACGGAAATTCATCATCAACAATTGCTCGAGGAAGATTAGCGGTACTTTCAGCTCATCTCGCAGCTACTTCTTCCCTCAATATCTCCGATTCCAAACTTCTAGAAACTTCCGTCGTCTCCGCCGTTGTACCGCCGCCGCCGAATGTAAAAGGCGCTTTAACGATCTTCGATGAACGGACCGGTAAGAAGTATCCGGTTCAGGTTTCCGAAGAAGGCACTATTAAAGCCACTGATTTGAAGAAGGTAAATCATCAAATTCCAAATCTTCCTATGTTACTATTATTCCGCTTGAATTTTGATCTCGGTTTACTTTTACTTGTCACGTTTTGTTTATGGAGAGACAATTTGTATCAACTTTGATCAATATTTTTGTTGTTTTTTTATGTCCATTAATATGAGAAAAATTGCAGATTATCCATTTTTTTTGTATAGTTTTCAAAGATCTAGATTTTAAATATAAAGTATCGATTTAATTTATTTTGATTTAGCATTGAATATTAGACAAATTGACTCTCGTGAAGCAAACGTGAGAAATAAAACTGAAGGTAACTACTACTGTGCTAGCTCTAATGTACTATTAAAGCTACTGAGTTGAAGAAGGTAAATCATCAAATTCCAATTCTTCCGATGTGAATTTTGATATCTGTTTACTATGACGACGATTTTTATCCTATTTTATCTTTGTTTGTCACGTTTAACTTATCGAGAGTCAATTTTGATCAATAATTTAAGATGTTTTTTTTATTATCTCATTAATATGAGAAAAAAATGCAATTTATCATATACTGTTCGAAGATCTAAATTTTAAATGATGTTGAAATAATCTAATTCAATATAGCTCTGAAAGATTAGTCAAATTGATTTTCGTGACAAATAAAAGTGAACTGAACGAGTACCATTGTGCTGGCTCTAGCAAGAAGTTTCCGGTTAAGAAGGTACTATTAAAGACACGTATTTGAAGAAGGTAAATCATCACTTTTGAGTCTTAGATGTAATTTTTCCACTTGAATTTCGATCCTCGACGATTTTTTCTTGTCAAGTTTTGCTTATCGAGAGTCAATTTGTTTCATTTCATTTATATGAGAAATACTGCAGTTTATAGTTATTTCTTTTTTATATAGTTTTCGGAGATCTAAATTTCAAATTTTAAGTATTGAATTAATCTAATTTAATTTAGCTTTCAAGATCAGTTAAATTGACTCTCAAATTCCTAACCTTCGGATGTAATTTTGATCTCTGTCTACGATAACGACGGTTTTTATCCTCCATTTATTTTTAGTTGTCACGTTTGGCTTATCGTGAGTCAATCTGATATGAATCTTGATCAATATTTTAAGATGTATTTTTTTTAATCTCATAATATAAGAAATATTGAAATTTATAGTTTTTTCTTTTTATAGTTTTCGAAGATCTAAGTTTTAGATGTGAAGAATTAAATTAATCTAATTCATTTTAGTTCGGAAGATTAAGAAAATGACTTTTGTGAAGTGAAACGTGACAAGTAAAAGTAAAGGAAGTACTACTGTGCTAGCTCTAGTACTATTAAAGCTACCGACTTGAAAAAGGCAATCATCAAATTACGAATCTTCCGTTGTGAATTTTGATCTCTGTTTATGATAACAATGATTTCTGTCCTCCATTGATTTTTACTTGTGACGTTTCACCTGTCGAGAGTCAATATGTAGTAACTTTGATCCATGTTTTAAGATGTATTTTTTGATTGTCTCAGTTTCAATTTTTTTTCCGTCAGTTTCAGTTTCAAAATTTATCTCATTAGTATGAGAACGATCGTGCTGGCTCTAGTAATATTTTAAGATTGTAAGTTGTAGTATTTTTTGTATACTTTTCGAAGATGTAAATTTTAAATGTAAAGTATTGAATTAGTCGATTTTAATTTAGATTGAAGTTTAGTCAAATTGACTCTCGCGAAGGAAACTGACTTAAAGTGAACTGAGGGAGTACTACTGTTCTAGCTCTAGTAATATTTTTTTTTTTTGTAAATTCGGACTCGCTTATATGCTTTTCATTGGCAGTCTTAAATGTGTATTGATCTAGAATTCTAAACTGGTGCATGTGTGATTTAATACACATACACGTCTTTAGATTTTTTTAATGACACATATATACTGTTAGAATGCGAGGCAATGGCTTTATGCTGTATCTACCTCTGTCTAGAGGCATATGCACAAGCAAATAGTATGTAATTGTTCTCGAGGCAGGCATGGAGTAGACCAATTGTGAGCGAATTGCACCAAAAGAACGGAGTTCTTCGTCCTAGTGATCTTTAAAAATTGCACCCAAGGGTGTGGCCTAGGGTCAGTGAGGTGAGTGAAGTGGTTGAGAACCATAAGATCTCAGGTTCAAATCCAAGCGAAGACAAAAACACTAGGGTATTTCATTCCATTTATCCTAGCTTTTATCTGGTACCCATCACTTGGCAGGTGACAAGTATCACGGTTATAAAAAAAAGTAATCTTTAAAAATCAGGACAAGTATCACGGTTATAAAAAAAGTAATCTTTAAAAATCAGGGCACAGATTCTCAGTGGATGTAATTATTGTGGTTGTTTAATGATTTATGCTAGTTCGTTGTGCAAGCAGGCCCGGACCCAACAGTTGTCCAAAAAAAAAAAGTATAATCTTTAAATATCTGGGCACAGATACTCGGTGGATGTAATTTTTGTGGTTGTTTAATGATCTATGCTAATGTGCTGCATGTGTATGGTGCTTCATATCTTTTCCTGAAAATGTTAATTAATTTTTGATATCGTCGTTGCATGTCGTTTTGCAGATAACAACAGGACAGAATGATAAGGGTCTCAAGCTTTATGATCCGGGCTATCTCAACACGGCACCTGTTAGGTCATCAATATGTTATATAGATGGTGATGCCGGGATCCTTAGATATCGAGGTTACCCTATTGAAGAGCTGGCTGATGAAAGTTCCTTCTTGGAAGTGGCATATCTTTTGTGTAAGTGTTCTCATGATAATATTGTATAGATGCTGGCATATTCATCTTTATGGTGTCTAGACTCGAGAGTGATTTCTGTGTGGAGTTCGCGATCTCTTGAAATTTGTCTTAGAAGTGGCTTAAGTATTTATCACAAACAATGATTAAGAAGGGTCCAAAAATTGTATTAGTGATGAAGGAAAAAAATTAGCGCTGAATGTTTTTTCTGATATGAAATGACAAATGACGACAACAGATTTTTCCTTGACACTGTAGCATTAGAATAGAACTAAGACCAAATTTGCACATTAACAAATGTATAAGACGTGAGGAATCAGCATGAAGTAGATCACCGTAGGAGCTTGTTGCTGTTAAAGAGAAACAAATGTATAGGTGTGGAAGTCTATTGTAGTAAGTTGGAAGAAGCTGCAATGCTGTAAAACCTTTGTAGGGCTATAAACTGAGAAATTACTAGGTTGTTCTGATACACCTCCTTAGTTTAGGGAGTTTGCCCGCTGGTTGTCTTTGGTGGACAGTTAAAGAAATGGATCTTGTAACTGATAGAAACTGAGATGAAGAAGAGAATGAATTGAAAATTTACTGGTTAAATAAAGTGCAAGGATCTTAAACACTGCATTAACCAATAAGTATGTTCGTATGGAGTGGACAAATCTCCAGATACAAATTAATAATATTGCTTCACTGTTATTGAATTCTGCAGATACATATATTTATACTAAACATAAAGATAACACATGGACAGATGGTTACTGTTGTAGTTAACTGCTAATAACTTCTATAGATAACTACTTATATATCTTATCCTATCTGAAACTAACTAAGATTATCTCCACTTGTCTGGATTTATCTCCACTTGCTTGTCTGGATTTTCTTCTAGAGTAGGTTCGTAAAGGAGCAGTCGTATCAATGCACCCCTCCTGACAAGTCGCCTTGTCCTCAAGGCGAAAAGAAGGGAACTGATCTGCAATGAGATCATAATTCTCCCAGCTAGCTTCTTTAAGGGGACGGTCAACCCATTGAATTAGCAATTCCAAAGAACATGCACCAACTTCTTTAACCCATCGATGTGCAAGTATCTTGGCAGGAGATACGGCGAGTTCCCAATCTTCAGTAAGAGGAAGAGGCGCGGGTGCGGGTGGTAAAACTGCTTGTTGACCATGAGCTGGATGGAGCAAAGATACATGGAAGATTGGATGGACTTTGGAAGAAGCAGTTAGCTCCAGTTCATACGCTATAGGTCCAACACAGCGTATAATTTTATATGGTTCGAAAAATCGAGGTGACAATTTTTCGTGCCTGTGATGAGCCAAAGAACGTTGCCGGTTAGGCTTAACACGTAGAAAGACTGCAACATCTCGACGATGAGAATTAGCTTGTTATTTCATTCGAGTTTGAGCCTTCAAAAGATTATCCTTGAGAACTTTCAACATGGGCATCACGATTCAAAAGTTGTTCTTCAAGTTCAGCAATGCGAGTTTCTCCATGAACAAAAGGGGAAATTGAAGGAGGATTTCTACCATAAACAATCTTGAATGGGGTAGTCCCCGTGAATGAGTGGTAACCTGTGTTGAAAGAAAATTCTGCCCATGATAAGTATTGACTCCATGTACGAGGCTGCTCCATAACAAAGCTTCGCAAATATGATTCCAAGCATCTATTCACCCCTTCGGTCTGTCCATCAGATTGTGGATGGTAAGACGTACCCATTCTTAACCTTGTTTGTCTAAGTCGAAAAAACTCCTGCCAGAAAGCACTGAGAAAGATAGCATCCCGATCAGATAAGATTGATCGAGGAATGCCGTGGAGACACACAATATCTTTGCAGAAAATATTAGCAACAGTCTTAGCGGTATATGGGTGAGAAAGTGGGATGAAATGAGAATACTTGCTGAGACGATCTACGACAACTAAAATTGTGTGATAACCACTAGATTTGGGAAGTCCTACAATGAAATCAAGTGATATATCGTCCCATATTCTATTAGGTATAGGCAGCGGTTGCAAAAGTCCAGCAGGAGCTAAAGCTTGGTATTTGGCCTGTTGACAAACCATATAGTTCTGAACAAAGAGTTTAACATCTTGCTTCATCCTTGGCCAGAAAAAGTTGGAGGAAAGACGCTTCAAGGTTTTCAAATATCCTCCATGTCTGGCAGAAGGTGTATCATGAGACTCTGAGATAAGCTTTTGTCGAAGAGAGGAATCATCTGGAATAACCAACCTTTCCTTGAAATAAAGTTTCTGGTCCACCAAATGAAAATCTGGTTGTAAGGAAGGATCTTGGCTAATGCCTTGAATAATCTCACGAGTATATGTATCTGCCTCGAGAGAATCTTGCCAATTGGAAAAATCCAATGGTACAGGAATAGCAAGAGCCAAAAATTCTGCATTCAACGGCCTCCTTGAAAGTGAATCAGCTCCCAAATTATCTTTCCCTGCTCTGTAGATAATTGTGAAGACGAACGGAAACAATTTCATCAATAATCTTTGCTGCTCATTAGTGGTGATATGCTGAGAAAGGAGATACTTGAGGCTGTAATGATCTGTTTGGACATAAAAATGATGGCCCAAAAGGTAGTGTTTCCATTTCCGCAAAGCTAAAACATAAGCAAGCAATTCCCGGTCATAAGTAGACTTCAATCGACTGGAAAAAGAAAGTCCCTTACTAAAATATGCGATAGGATGGTCATTCTGAAGAAGAATAACCCCCATTCCTTCTGAAGAAGCATCACATTCCACTACAAATGGTTGAGTGAAATTTGTAAGTAGTAGTACCGAAATAGTTGTTAAAGCTTGCTTGAGAAGTTTGAAAGCATTTTCAGCAGAGGGTGACCATTGAAAAGCATTTTTCTTGGTAAGTTCAGTGAGTGGTGGAGATAACCCTTCACAAATCTGCGATAATAACCTGTTAACCCAAGAAAGCCACGTAACTCCTTCACATTAGTTGGTTCTGGCCACTCCAAGACTGCTTGAATTTTTTCCTGATCTACACCAACCACAGTTTCGGAAATCACATGACCCAAAAAAGAAATGTGAATTTGTCCAAATAAGCATTTAGAAGTTTTGGCATAGAAATGATTGTCTCTGAGAAGTTGGAAAGCAAGTTGCAAGTGATTGATATGCTGTTCAAAGGTCTGTATACCAAGATGTCATCAAAGAATACGAGAATAAATTTGCGCAGATGTGGTCTGAACAAATCATTCATAGCACACTGGAATGTAGAAGGGGAATTAGTGAGACCAAAGGGCATAACAATGAATTCATAATGGCCAGAGTGCATACGGAACCCAGTTTTATGAATATTTGCAGGATTGACACGTATCTGGTGGTAACCAGAACGCAAATCAATCTTTGAAAAAACAGTTGCTCCGTGCAATTCATCAAGAAGCTCATCAATATTAAGGATTGGGTACTTATCTGCAACTGTGATTTGGTTGAAACCTCTATAATCAATACACATACGCCATGTATTGTCCTTTTTCTTGACGAGAAGAACAGGACTAGCAAATGGATTGGTACTTGGCCTTATAAAACCTTTTTGGAGTAATTCAAACACTTGCTTTTCAATTTCTGATTTTTGAAAGTAAGGATAGCGATAAGGACGAATGTTGGGTGGTTTTGAATTAGGAATCAAAGGGATAGAATGGGTGTGATGGCGAAAAGGTGGTAGAGCAATGGGTTCTTCAAAAAATGATTCAAACTTGTGAAGCAAATTTTGAATATCAGTGGGTAGAGATTTACCTGGGGTATCATCCTCTTTTGGAGAAATACTGGAAAACAACTGGTTTATTTGATATGTATGGAACCCCCTGAAGCTTATATTGCTTACCATTTAAATTAAAAATTAAAAACATCTCATTCCAGTTAGCTTGGACTGTATTTAAAGATGCAAGCCACTTAATTCCAAGCACCAAATCTGCCCCTCCAACAGAGAAAGGATAGAAATTTTGGTCAATAGTTAATCCAGGGAATTTCACAACCAGATTTTGGCATAAACGGTTGCAACGTATGATTTCTCCATTGCCGATTTTGGACTCCAAAATAAGGCACAACTTGAACCAGCAACTGTGATTCTTCAACAATTTTTTCAGAGATAAAATTGTTGGATGATCCACTATCAACCAAAAGAAGCACATTGCATCCATTTAAAGTCCCTTGAAGTTTCATTGTTGTGCCTGTCGTATTCCCTAGAAAGGCATGGAATGAAATTTCCGCAAGATCATTTGTACTTGAATCCCCATCAATAATGTCATTTGGCATTTGTTCCACTAATTCACTCCCTTCAAAGTTGTCGTTTGTTTCCATAAGAGTGAGAGATGCTGTCTTGCAACGGTGACCTGGTGCAAATTTCTCATTACACCTAACACAGAGTCCTTAAACAGAATCCTTTGGCAATGCGATTCTGTTTTTCTATATCCCAAGCACGATTCGAAGGACGAGAAAACATTTGTGCAGGATTTGGATTGGTTCGTGACACAAGTTGGTTGCCTACTGATTGATGGATAGCTTCACGTGTAGAACCAACTTGGGTTGTGTTGGATCGTATTTTGCCATTGAGAATCTTTATACCCACGACTGGAACCCATTTTTTGCTCAAATTCCAATGTAAGGCTCTTGGCTTTATACACTGTTCTAGGCTTGTGAATTCTCACATCTGCTTTGAGTTCTTCTTTAAGTCTAGTAAGAAACACCCCAAAAGACGATGTTCTGGCCAATTCTTGACTCGGATAGATCGTTTAGCAAATTTCTGGCGATATTCTTGTGCTGTGCCCAATTGTCGAATGCTGCATAAATGTTCATCTGGATTCTGAAGTTTTGCAGGACCATAGTTCTCTTGTAAAGCTTTTACAGGTTCCTCCCAATACAATAGTGTACGTTCACTCTTAATCCACGCAAAGAGATCAAGCGCATCACTCTCTAAATACATGGCTGCAATATCCACCTTTAGATCATCATGTGTTTGATAGTACCGAAAATATTTTTCAGCCTTCAAAATCCAGCCACGGGGATCTCCTCCTTCAAATCGAGGAAATTCCATTTTTGTGTGTGGCCGATGAGATGGATTCTTTAACCACCAAGGCGTATCCACATCAACATCAACATCCTCATCCCAAGAAGACCTTCTGGTGTCACAAGGATCTCTATTATATTCTGGACCCTTTTCCTTAGTGGATATAACAAGATTAACATCAGTTTGAGTACCACTGGTTTGTCCGTTCACTGTTGCATCTAATGCTTCCAAACGTGATGTTATTAACGTTAACTGCTGGGCAATTTGATTATTAGATGGTTCATTTGGCTGGTTTGTGACTGGTTGTGATGGTGGTTCGCTTGAAGATCGTGTGGATACCATTCTGGATCTTTCTGCTCTGATACCAAAATGGTAGAAACTAAGATGAAGAAGAGAATTAATTGAAAATTTACTGGTTAAATAAAGTGCCAAGGATCTTAAACACTGCATTAACCAATAAGTATGTCCGTATGGAGTGGACAAATCTCCAGATACAAATTAATAATATTGCTTCACTGTTTTTGAATTCTGCAGATACATATATTTATACTAAACATAAAGATAACACATGGACAAATGGTTACTGCTGTAGTTAACGGCTAATAACTTCTATAGGTAACTACTTATATATCTTATCCTATCTGAAACTAACTAAGATTATCTCCACTTGCTTGTCTGGATTTATCTCCACTTGCTTGTCTGGATTTTCTTCTAGAGTAGGTCCGTAAAGGAGCAGTCGTATCACTAACTCAACCGCAAAATCTAGCTCATGAGGTGAGGATTGTCCCAAGACCATATAAAGGGACCTCCCATCCCTAGTGAGCCGATATAGAACTCAACACCCCCGCATGCCTAAGACTGGATATATGGAGCTGAACAATTTAAGATGGGTGTTCAACATCAGGTAAACAATGCTTGGATGAGCCTGACCTTGATACCATGTTGAGGTGTGTGACCATGTCATCTAAAAGTTTAAGCTATTAGAGAAAGCACTCTTTTATTTACTTAATTATATTCTCAATATGGGTCCACCAAGGGTGTTGTGCCACGAGAACATACTAACCCTGCCTGGTCAAGATGAAACATTTTGGTTATGAACCAAAAAGCCTGTTTTGCATTTCTTACTTAGTTATACTGTTTATGTCATGGCTAAACACTATTGGACGCAATATTCTACTACTAGTTCATACCTCAAGACTCTTCTTTATGTAGCCTTTAAATTAGAAATAAACACACATCAGTCCTACTTATCAACTTATCCCCCCGCAGGGGCTTTTCTCTTTCATTCATGATGAACTGCTTTCATCAATCCATGTCGTGGAAAAACTGCAGATTTCTTCTATTTTCTTTTTGTTGGGGTAATTTTGATTCACCATAATAAAGTTAAATTTTATTAATGCCGAGAAAAACAATCGCTCCCTCTAGCCAAAAACAAATAATGAAATGGAAAATATGTTGCTCCATACGTCTAACTTCTTTGCTGGTGTATCTTCTCATTTGTGTTTATTGAAATTTCAGTGTATGGCAATTTACCGTCTGAGAACCAGCTGGCAGACTGGAAGTTCACGGTTGCACAACATTCAGCAGTTCCACAAGGACTTTTGGTGAGCTCATATTTTAGTTTTCTAAGAAAGTTTCAGTTAGCTTTTATTCAGTTTTTTCACTCGCAAATGCTTCCCATGATTTAGGAAAGAGAAAAAGCTTTGAATTTTACTTAAATGACGGACCTATGGTGCCTCTATACTTATTTGACATTGTCTGCATGTGTTTTTCCTCTCTCAAGAAGTTCATGGTCTCGGAATATGAAGCCTCTGAAACACCATGGACATTTCATTTGTGTTTGGTTGCTTACCACATTGGCCAGTTAGTCTCGGAGAAGACAAGAACAGTACGCTAATGAGAAGAAGGAAGCCTTTTCCCTGTAGGTAGTAACTATTGCGATCTTACCAAGAGGGAGGAGATTCTGATGCCAT
This sequence comes from Capsicum pubescens, assembly GCA_030864215.1. Taxonomy (NCBI): domain Eukaryota; kingdom Viridiplantae; phylum Streptophyta; class Magnoliopsida; order Solanales; family Solanaceae; genus Capsicum; species Capsicum pubescens. Next base: position 274,738,466 of record CM061540.1, on the reverse strand, counting down.
ATAAAAAAGAGAGAAGAGAAAAAAAAATACAAGAAAGATCCTCAGATAGGAGTATCAAGATCCTCAGATAGGAGTATCGGCTACTGTAATAAACTTTAACCTACATAATATAAGGGAAGTATCCTAATTAAAAAAGTCCGTAATTTTGGCATAACTACTAAGAACACTTTATACTATTATCCAAGCAAATTCTTCCAAGTAACTGCACTAATCCTCTTAGCTTTTAAGTTCTAACGCATTTCACTAGTAGAAGGATAATGAAAGTGCAGGGGGAGGAAGAGCTCCTCCTCCTAAATTATCATATCATTACTATTTGTGTTACCATGCTTGATGTTTCTTTGTATATAGCGATGCCAGTGTTCAATTGTGGTCATTTACGGCTGTACGCTGTCGTTTAAACAATTCTGCAATCTCTTTTTTGAAGTTTATGGGGTTGAGTGTTGACTTCCTGCTTTGTTGTAGTTCCGGAATTTCTGAAACAATTGAAATTTTGTGTTGCAGGACATCATACAGTCAATGCCCCATGATGCTCATCCAATGGGGGTTCTTGTCAGTGCAATGAGTGCTCTTTCCGTCTTTCATCCTGATGCCAATCCAGTTCTGAGAGTAAGCAACATGAGGAAGTGTTTTGAGCGATACATCTTCTGTTGTCAAAGTTTCTATGTTTTTCCTATACATCATTGTGTCAGATGCCCCCTTATCTCATTTTGATTCCCTGAAATAAACTTAGCTTCTTTTTTCCAATTAAGGGATACTGCTTTATGATTATTGTCTTACCGCCGATAAGACTACTAGCTTCTCAATATTTAGAGAGTTCAGTGTAGGTAGGTTTCCAATGATGATTCTGTTTGAAAGATTTGTCTAGGTTTCTCTCTGAGATCTGAAAACAATGTGAATAATAACTTGAAAGTTAGCTTCTTATTATGCTACTGAAAGTTGAATAAAGGTTCTAATGAAATGATTATATCACTGCCACCTTGAAATCTTTGAAAACTTAAAACAAATTTGTTTCATATATTTTCTGAAGAAGTGTGTTTTATCTTTTGTTCATAGTCTTCTTTTGGGGTGTATGGGTGCAGTCATTTGACTAAACCTTTTCTGTTCAAATTCCAAGCTGTAGTTTGAATTGCTCTCTGTTGTCCCTACCTGAAGGTCCTGTGTAGTTGGCAAGAGGTTGGGTTTCTGTTCAGAGCTGTAAGTGTTGCTCACCTTTATGGTTCTTAGAAGCTGGAAATACATCCCAACTCTATTTTCTTCTTCCATTCTGAAAGGTGGAGAAGAAACTATTTGTACTCTCATTGCTCAAGGTGGATAACTCAACTGGTTCAAATCAAAATCTTAAGGCAATCTCTACGAGGAAGGACAAGTATCTCATACACAAAGTTGAACAATTAAATATCTTTCCAGGCCCTTCTTCTCATTTGAATCACTGGTCAGCTTCCTGTATAAGTTAAAGAAGATTTTCTTGGGGTACAACGTTTTGCTCCTTGTGCCCTGCTCAATGGCCCATCTCAAAGAAATACTGTTAAAGGCCCTTCTTAACTCTGTATTTGGGTCATTAAGTAGCCAAGATTCTCAACTAAGGGTCGAGAGAGAACAGATTGATTCACCTTCTGAAGTAGAGCAATGATAGCTCTTCTTCAGTGTTCCCCCCTTGTTTGACCGACTATAATGATTATTCACCATCAAGCTTTTGGATTGTAGCATTTTATTTTTCATGATTCTGATCATTTGTATCCTTTGTTCATGCAGGGACAGGATATATACAAGTCTAAACAAGTGAGAGATAAACAAATAGTTCGGATCCTTGGCAAGGTTATATTCTTTTCCGTCAAACTTTTCTTTTTATTGCCTAAACTTCTTGTTTTGAACTATGATATCATGCTGAATTTTGAAATATGGGCTTTGTGATCGTTATCAAAATGAGTGTAACGGTACCCAATGGTAATAGGCATTTATTCGTTGTATTTGCAGGCACCTACAATTGCAACAGCTGCTTACTTAAGAATGGCTGGAAGGCCACCTGTCCTTCCATCCCACAATCTCTCGTATGCGGAGAACTTCTTGTATATGCTAGATTCATTGTATGTACTATTTCTCGACTTGGCTTTATTTTGTTTATGTCCCACTTAGGAACAGTATTCTAAGTGAATTCCTAAATTGGATAGAAGTAAGGATCTTCTTATTAGCCACGGCATCATTGTAAATCTTGTGGCTTAGCATAAAAATGTACCCATCTGTGTGTGCACTATTTTGAATTTTGTTGCATTTGCATCACATTCAGCTTAAATTCTTCATAACCAGCAAATTAAAAGCTTTTTTACTTAACTTGCAGAGGCAATAGGTCTTACAAACCCAATCCTCGACTTGCTCGTGTGCTCGATATTCTTTTCATATTACATGCAGAACATGAGATGAATTGCTCTACAGCTGCAGCACGTCATCTTGCTTCAAGGTAGGCATCTTTTTCTGCACAGATAGTAGCTCCAAGATTTACTTGGCTTATGCACCATTGGTTGTCTGCAGTGGAGTTGATGTATACACAGCTTTAGCAGGAGCGGTGGGAGCTTTGTATGGCCCTCTCCATGGGGGTGCAAATGAGGTAAAAATGTTGTGTTATAGCAAGTAATGAGTATGTACAGAGGAGCTTCATCTTTTATTCTCTCTCTCTCTTTATGTCTCTCAGATAACATTGTTTTGCGCTATATTATGCTTGACTGTGATGTTATTACATGGCTTACAGGCTGTGCTGAAGATGCTCAGTGAGATAGGAAGTGTTGAAAATATTCCAGAGTTCCTTGAGGGTGTGAAGAATAGGTGCTTAATTTTCTGATAATTATTGTTGTACGTCAAGGATTTTCTAATTCATTTTTAACCATTTGAGTTTCCTTGTACCTCTATTCTTTCAGGAAACGAAAGATGTCTGGTTTTGGGCACCGTGTCTACAAAAATTATGATCCCAGAGCAAAAGTCATCAAGAAGCTAGCCGATGAAGTATTTTCTATTGTGGGCCGGGATCCTTTAATTGAGGTAAGGTGTCGCTGCTGCTAAAAGGATTATATTTTGTTTGGTCCAGCCAGTGTTCCGAAAAGACCCATTCCATTTAAATAACTTTTCCCAGCATTCTAGAAGTAATAGGATATTTAGCATCCATGTTTAAGCTATCCTCATGGGCTTCATATTTTCTTTTATTTCAGAAGAACCTAAAACATTAAAGTTGGTGCTAAAACTAATATGGTGGAGTTTGTTTCAAAAACAGTTGAAATTTTTTTCTGGGAAAATCTTTTCCAGTTTATGCAACGCTAAAGGAAAAAAGTCAAAATTTCTTTTTCAATCAAATACCACTAGAGAAAAGTTTTGAGTGAAAAATTGTAAGCAATTCAGGAAGTGTTACGCAAAAACTGAATTTTCTCTAATGGTGTTTGGCTGAAAGGTTTTTGACGAAATTGAATAGGTCTTTTTGAAAACAAGCGCAATTATTTCAACTGTATGGCCAGAAGAAGCAAGTTTAAGAAAGCAAGCTTCTCTCAGTTTGTTGCATTTATGCTTAAAGAAAGGAATAATATGTGTACTGCATACTCAGTAGTTGGTTTTGGCTTGGGCTCCAATAAGGTTTTACCATCAGATGTCTTAGTTCAGTTTCTCAAAAAGCGGATAAACTGGACTCGAGTTATTTTAGCTATATCACAATTACAAAAATAATAAATCTAATTAACAAAAATTAAATTGTTTAAGGTAAGCTAAATTTCTATTGTTTGACATGGCAATGCTACCTTTAATCCGAAAACATTATTTCCCTTGGGTTCTCCACTGTAGAATTGGAGGGTCTTCTTTATTATTTAATGTCGGATATTTGAGCTCATCTCTATCCTACACTGGCATTGTGTGTTCCTGTAAGAACTAGTTACTATGCGGAAGAGGTGATAGAATCTCATTTCTCTGAAATATGAAATTATTTATCAAAACTGAGAAAAATATCTTCCCAGAAGATGAGTTGTGTTAGGTTACACCGTCTTAGAGTATTTGATGCCACCACCCAGATTTATTTTATCTGGTTGGCTGGTTAAATCTGTCCAACTATAAATCTTTGCATGTATGAAATGATAGGATATGGACTGCTTTCACTGAATGATCCAACATTTTCTCACACCATGTTCAGGTTGCTGTTGCTCTGGAAAAGGCTGCACTCTCAGATGAGTACTTTGTAAAAAGGAAGCTGTATCCAAATGTTGATTTCTACTCCGGTTTAATTTACAGGTAAGCATAAAACTAAGATGAATCTTTTCATTAAAGTGACCATTTTTTTTGTTTTAAAAAAAGAAGAAAGATCTTTTCATTACTAAGAATGATAGCTCTTACTTTTTTATATATTTTAGGGCAATGGGATTTCCAACAGAATTCTTTCCTGTCTTGTTTGCAATTCCTCGGATGGCTGGTTACTTGTCTCATTGGAAAGAGTCCCTCGATGATCCTGATACCAAGATAATGAGACCCGCACAGGTAAAATCACTGATCTAGTTTTCAACCTTGGTGTAACTAGATTTTGTACAAATCTGACTTTGTTATTAGCAATTACATTTTATGGTAACTGCTTTGTACTTGCTTGCTATATTTCTCGCACTTACCATTAATGATAGTGCATCCATGTCAGATCCTCCAAAATTGTAGTATTTGGAGGATCCGACATGCACCTGTCAGAATTATTGAAGAGTCTGAGCAATGTAGGCAATTGCCTGGGCCAATTCAAAATCTTTGGGTCTTTGGGTTTTTGCTCTTTGTTCTCGACTATGTCGTCATCTGAAAAGATACAGAAGATATTAAGGTGCTCCTTTAGACCCTAATGAGTTTTAGGTGGAAGGTTTGTTTAGGAACTCAACGAGCTATGGTTACTTTGCTGGACTTTGCTTATAATTAATTAATTCATGGTTCCCTTCTGACTTCTTATGCCCGAGGAAGTCCATGTCTTATAACTTCTTCCTCCTTTCAGGTGTATACTGGTGTATGGATGCGTCACTATATGCCTATCAAAGAGCGATCACCATATGCCGAAGCAGACAAGCTCGGTCAAGTGTCTGTCTCCAATGCCACCAAGCGACGGTTGGCTGGTTCAGGGGCCTAAGGCTTCTTCAAGGTTCACTTATATTTAAGAATAATAAGTGATTTATTTTTTCTTCACAAGGAGTGAAGTTGTCTTGACTTGGCTAGATTCTCTCACACAGCAGATGTATTCGGATGATTTTTATGTCCGTTCTAAAATAAGTTGAGAAGCTTTTAGTTTTCATAAGGAAGTTATGTAGCACAAAATATATTTATTTTCTTCTTTTAGTATACAAATGTTTGTAAGGCCAATTCATTTAACACAGTATTGGGTCAAGATATTGAACCCTACAGCCTGTTTGGTTACCAGGAAAAAAGAGCAATTACCTACACCTAAGTGTCTTAGACTTGTTGCGCAAAAGGAGCCCCAACTCAAAGACGCCTTTACACCACATCTCTTGTATGTTTCATTCTTTGCTCACTTTTTGCATAACTCATCAGTAGTTCATTCATTCCGCATGAAATTGTTGCCAAGTCTAATGCGTTTTAGGTGCCTCTCAAAATCCTTTTGCTCCCTTATATCCGAATCCTTAATTCATCGAAGCACATCAAAAAGTCTTGAGGAATTGCAGCAAAAAAGATGTGCGAGTCAATTCCTCCTAAATCACCTAGTTTTAACTCCAAAAGATGTCTTACGTAATTTAGGATTGAGAGAACATCAAGACTTAGCTTGTCCCACCCTATTTTTAAATCAGCCATGTTTCCATGATTCTAGCTTTACGGGGTGGGACACGCTGAGTCATGATGTTTTTCTTGATCTTCCATAATTTATTTGGTCAATGCATCTGCAATTTGGTTAGCTTCTGTGTAGCAGTGTTGGTTGTCTGAAAGACAGAGAGATTTATAGAATCATGAAGTTGCCGGACTAGTTTTTTTTTTTTTTTTGAAAAAAAAACTGGAACTCTGTACAACAACAATAAATGCGTATTCCCACAAAGTGGGGTCTGGGGAGGGTAGAGTGTACACAGTCAATACCACTACCTCAGATGAAGTAGAGAGACTGTTTCCGATAGATCCCGGCTCAGGACAGATAACAAAACATAAAAGCAAACAACAAACAAGTAATGGCGCACCGCTAAATAATAAGGAAACAAGACACCCACCAAGTTATATTATAAACTTGCTATTCGAAATCATAAACATCATCCAAACACCATGAACAAGTGGCTACAAGACACTACAAGCACCAATACAAATCGAGAACACTTTTCTACTATCACGAACGTGCTCCTACCTACTAGCCCAGTACCTTAACCCGCGTCTTCCACACCTTTCTATCAAGGGTCATGTCTTCCGTTAGTTTTAACTGCCTCATGTCCTGCCTAATCACCTCCCTCCAATACTTCTTCGGCCTGCCTCTACCCCGCCTAAAGCTATTCATAGCCAGCCTTTCACACCTTCGAACTGGAGCATTTGTGTCCCTCCTCATCAGATAGCCCAACCAATGCAACTTCACTTCTCGCATCCTGTCCTCTACCGAAGTCCGAAGCCACACCCACCTTCTCCCGAATAATCTCATTTCTCACCTTACCTCTCCTGGTAAGTCCACACATCCACTGCAACATCCTCATCTCCGCCACAATCAATTTTTGGATGTGCAAATTCTTAATTGGCCAACACTTCGCTCCATACAACATAGTCGGTCGGACTACCACTGTGTAAAACTTACCTTTAAGCTTTGGAGGTACCTTCTTATCATACAAGACTCCCGAGGTGAGCCGCAATTTCAATCACGCTGCACTAATACGGTATGGGACATTCTCATCAATCTCACCATTCTCCTGAATCATAGACCCAAGATACTTGACACTCTTCCTCTTCTAAATGGCCTGAGAATCCAACTCCACGACCACGTCATCCTCATGCGGCAAATCACTAAACTTATATTTCAAATACTCTGTTTTGGTCCCGCTTAACCTAAAACCTTTAGACTCAAGAGTATATCTCCAAACCTCCAACTTATCATTAACTCCACCCCGAGTCTCGTCAATCAATACAACATCATCAACAAATAACATACACCAAGGCACCTCCCTTTGAATGCGCCGCGTTAAAACTCCATCACCAAGACAAATAAAAATGAACTAAGAGTCCAAATACCTCTACAAAATCTCTCTAGGAACTTTGTCATACGCCTTCTCAAGATTAATGAACACCACGTGCAAGTCCTTCTTCCTTTCCTAAACTGCTCCACTAATCTCCTCACAAGGTGAATGACCTCCGTAGTCAAACGACCTGAAATGAAATCAAACTGATTCTCGAAAATGATCACGATCCTCCTCAGCCTCAACTTTACCACCCTCTCCCAAACCTTTATGGTATGACTCAATAATTTAATACCTCTGTAATTGTTGCAACTCTGAATGTCTCCCTTGTTTTTATATAATAGAATCATCATACTCTTTCTCCAAGCTTCGGGCATCTTTGTCGTCCTAAAAATGATGTTTAACAACCTCGTCAGCCACACCAAACCTTCTCCGCCCGCGCTCTTTAAAAAATCTATCGAAATATCGTCTGTCTCAGTCGCTCTATCCCAACGCATCCATCGAATCGTACCCCTGACCTCCTCCACCTTGATACGCCTGCAACAACCATAATCGCGACAGCTCTCTGAGTTCTCCAAGTCCCTCAACGTAGAGCCTTATTCCCCGCCGTCTTTCAAAAGTCTATGAAAATAGAACTGCTACCTCCTCCTAATAAAGGCTTCCTCAACCAATACTTTCCCATCCTCCTCTTTGATACACTTTACTTGGTCAAGATCGCGAGTCATTCGCTCTCTAGCCTTAGCAAGCCTATACAACTTATTTTCCCCGCCTTTCTCTACTAGAGCCGCATACAGACTCTCAAAAGTTGTTGTCTTAGCCGCCGTAATCGCTAAGTTAGCCTCCTTCTTAGCTAGCTTATACTTCTCCCTATTTGTCTGCTTCTCCTCATCATTTCTGCTCTCCACCAACTTCGCATATGCTACTTTTTAAGTCTCCACCTTTCTTTTAACTTCTTCGTTCCACCACTAGTCCCCTCAGTGCTTGTCAGATCGGCCTCTCGAGACACCCAACACCTCTCTAGCGGTCTCCTTAATACAACTGGAAGTTGTCTCCCACATACTATCCATATTCTCTCTACTCTTCCAAGCCCCCATAGTCGACAACTTCTCTTCTATTTCCAACGCGCCGGCCTGCGTCAAGCTATCACACTTAATCCTAGGTTGATCCTCTATACCACTCTTCTTTTTGCCCTTCTTAATTACCAAGTCCATCACTAAAAGCTCAGCATGGGTCAAAAGATTCTCGCTAGGTATGATTTTACAGTCTTTACATAGCTCTGTATCACCCTTCCTAAGTAGCAAAAAGTCTATCTGTGTCTTAGTCATTGAACTACGAAAGGTAATAAGGTATTCCTCCTTCTTCAAAAATCTCGAGTTTGCTACCCACAACCCAAAATACCTAGCAAAATCTACCATCTGCCCCTTAAGTTCTTCATTTACTAAGATACCTACTCCATTCCTATGTCTTACGCTATCCAAGTACCACAACTTCTAGCCATCTACATCTCTCTCTTTAGTGCCTACCCATTTAGTTTTCTGGACATAAGCTATACTATCCCCCCTTGTTCTAAGAATCTTCACAAGCTCTATAGACTTATCTTGAAGCGTTCCTATGTTCCATGACCCAACTCTCAATCTAGAAGCACTTTTATCCCACGTAGCCCTATTACCCCTTGCCCCAACCACGACTTGAACCTAGACCCGACCCTAACCCTGCACCTGACCCAGACTCCAGCCTCAACTCCAACCTATGACATGACCCTATTCCACCATATATCAGCCCCACCACCACTCAAAAAGATACGACAAAAGAAAAAATAAGAAAATGAGAAGAAGAACACGACGAGCAAAAGGGTACTGACTAATAACAGATAAGTAAGCAAATAAAAATCAGCAAACAGGTTCGATACTCACAAGCAACAGCAAGCACTATACTACCTACATTAAATAGGTATGCTAGTAAAGAACACCTACTAAGTTACGGAGAAATAGGAACCAATAATTCCATAGAAACAATCAAGAAAATCAGACAAGAAATCAAGATAGAAAAAGAGATAGGAAGCCTAGACTAAATAAACTAGAGAAGGATGAAACAAGTGCACCTGATCCTTAGAGAAGACGGAGTGAAGGATGTTTTCTTGATCGTTTTGTCAAATTTTGACAAATCAGTGCAGAAATTGATCGTCGAAATTTGTTGCCGCCTCCTTTACCCTACTGCTGGTACCACTTCCCTATAATTTTTCATCAGAAAATGCTCCGTCTCAGGAGAACTGGTCGCCGAAATCTTAATGTCGCCGCCTGAGAAGAGGTGTTGGATCTGGACTTGTAGTACCTGTAAAGGGTTAGAAAGAAAAGAGATGAGAGTTGTGGTCGGCGCGAGAAGTGATAAAAAGACGATTGGTTTCGCCAAAAGCTGACATCACTTGCCGAAAACTGATGGGATCACCGAAAAATCATCGAAAAATCACCGAAAAGAGTAGTTGCCTCTTGGCCTTATGTGCTCCTAGCTGGAAAACACTACAATACTCGTTAATGATATTGATATAGCGGGAGATATTTCATTTTCAATCCGACGGTGGATTGTCGGAAGTTATGGACGGATGTCGGAAAATTTGAGATGTGAAATTTTCTTTCTAATGCTTCCCTTGAGAGAAATTATTATTCAAAATAATTAAGGAAACTAATGGACTTTCCTCGATTTTAAGTGGGACAATTTGTCGATTTTCTTAAATCAGCCCATCTTTTTTTATATAGTTTAGTCTGTCTATTTAGTCAAAAACTTGTGAGTGTCCGTCAGTTTTGACCCTTGATTTTCAATCAGTTTTTGGTATTGAAAAACAATTTCCATCATGCCAAACACACCCTTAGTTTTTCATCATGCCACGTTTTCACGATTTTGGCTTTACGAGTGAGACAAACTGAGTCTTGATGTTTTTCTTGATCTTCCATACTTCATTTGGTCAATACATTCGTAACTTGGCTAGCTTCTATGTAGCAATGTTTGTTGTCTGAGAGAGATGATTTATAGAATCTTGAAGTTGCCTTACTAATTTTTTTTTTGAAAAACAACTGAAACTCTGTGATTTTTTTAATTCTATATTTTCATTAAAAAATAATATTTATTAAATTAAGGAAACTGATGAACTTCCCTTGATTTTAATTGGGACAGTATGTCGGTTTTCTTAAATCAACTCATCTTTTTTTATATAGTCTAGTCCGTTTATTTGGTCAAAAACTTGCGGGCAGGCGTCGATTTGGACCCTAACATCTTTCATCATGGCACACACACTCTTAATTTTCCATCATGCTACGTTTTTGCGATTTTGGTCAATACATCCGTAATTTCGTTAGATTCTATGTAGCAATGTTGGTTGTCTGAGAGAGATGATTTATAAAATCTTGAAGTTGCCTTGCTACATTTTTTTTTGAAAAAGAAGTGAAACTCTGTGATTTTTTTTATTTTATTTTTTAATAAAAATAAATATATATAAAATTAAGGAAACTGATGGACTTCCTTCGATTTTAACTGGGACAATATTGGTTTCCTTAAATCAACCCATCTTCTTTTGATATAGTCTAGTCTGTTTATTAAATAAAAAATTTGTGGGTGCCCGTCAATTTTAAATCTTGGTTTTCAACCTTTTTTGGTAATGAAAAATATTTTCTATCATGCCAAACACACCCTTGGTTTTACAAAGGAAATAATGTAGCACAAATATATTTGGTCCTCTTTCAGAATGCATCAAATATGTTGTCAAAAGGCAAAAGAAATTATACAAATGTTTGTACTTATTTGTGTAAAACTTTATGGATCGGTTCAAGGTGTATCTAGGATTTTAAATTAGTGTGTTCATGATAATATAAACTACTATGTAATAATAATAAAAGAGAAAAGACATAAAGTGACCACTGAAGTTGTCTCAAATTTTCTAAAGGACACTTAAATTTTGCGGGGGTCCTATCGTCCTACGAAATAATTCTAAAGTGGTATTATTAGATTAATTTTTTTCCACCTTTCTAGGAAAGGGTATGCACTCTCTTTAAGATCGTGAGAAATTCAAAAAACGATTATAAATTTATTTTATTTTCCCATTTGTCTTGCTAAAACTTTTTTTCCTTATTTATTTTTTTGCCTTTTCTTTTCTATTTCTTCTTATTTCTTCACAGATTAGCTGTTATTGCTATTTTTTTTGCCATTTTCAATGTCACCAGTTTTACAAAAACTCTATTGACATTCTTCTATTGCTATCGCTTCAATTTATTTCTTTAATTTTAAAATTTTATCTAAAAATATCTATACATTTCAAACAATTCTTCAAAATTCAATAATTAAATTGAATTTTAGAAATTCAAAAACAAAGAAAGCATCTAGCTTTTTGAGAGAGATATTTAGTGACAACTTACTTAACTTAGAGCAAATCAAAGGCAGGATTCACATAAAGAAGATTTTAATAGTGATTTTTAAGTTGAAAAAGTTCAATTTTATATATTGATTTTTCAATTTGAATTTTGAATTGACGATGATTTGGTGATAAACGGGATGAGGATGATGTTGTAGCCGACGATAATGGCGGCCACATCAAAGAATTATCAGAAGAGGAGAAAATGATTGGAGTTAGATAGACATGAACAAATTAAGAAGAAGAAATGAAAAAAAAGAGTCCATAAGGTAATAAAATAAGGAAAAACAATAAAAATAATGATTAGAAAATAAAATAAATTTAACACGTGGCAAGCAATAACTGGAGCGTGATTTTATTTTCTTTCTAAAAATTGGAATTGACTGAAAAGGGGTATATTTATATCAGTTCAAAATTATTTCATGGGATAATAGGACCCCCGCAAAATTGAAGTGTCTTTTTGTAAATTCAGGACAACTTCAGTGGTCAATTTATGTCTTTTCTCATAATAAAAAGACAACCCTCATAAGGGATTGATTCCATGTTCATCGGTAACATTACCAGTTTAAGGATCCCTTTTACTCCATCAAATGAATCTTCAGTTTGTGTATGGGTTCCTATCAGTAAAATTTTATTGACTTCTCCCGTTTTTAATATATTTACGAAATCTACAGTAACGGGTGGAGGTTTCATTGTAGATCCGCCCCTGAGTCGGTTAGTGTCTTGTATCGAAATTGTTAAGAAGTGAGATATTATGTATTAATTTAAATCAGAGATATATTTAATCTATATCTACAATATATATCTAGAGAAAATGGTCAAATGCCCCCCAACTAAGGGTGTCAAACGGGCCGGGCTGACCCGGCCCGACCCTATTAGCTAACCCGGCCCGGTTTGACCCGGCCCGGTAAGCCCTAGGGCTTAAGGGTTCCGGGTCCCGGGCCGTTTTTTTTTTAAAATGGGCCCGATTAACCCGGCCCGGACCAAGCCCGGTCCAGGCCCGTCGGTTAACCGGCCCGGCCCGGAATATAAAAAAAAAATAATTAATTTTGGGCCAACTAGCCGTTGGCCCAACGGCTATATAGCCGTTTTTGGGTCCAAACGGCTAGTTTGGGCCCATTTAATTAAAAAAAAAAAAAAAAAACTTTAAAAAATATTTTTTAATCCCCAAAAAAAATCTATAAATACCCTACAACTTCAAATCATTTTTCACACAATTTTTCACTCTCTCAAATCTCATTCTCTCTCAAATCTCAATTCTCTAATATTCAATATATTTAATTTCTTAAAGTGTTCACTTTAATTTTTTAATTTTCGTTTACAAAGTACGAGCGGAAGTTTCCAAAGTCGCAATCTTCGGATACTTCCAAAATTTGGTATTGTCGTTCCATCTCTTACGTTTAATTTTTATTTATTGTATTAATTGTTTATTATTTAATTTTATTATATTTGTGTATTTTGAATATTTTTAGTTTAATTTAATTTATATTATGGATAAATTAAAAAACCTCGCTGCTAAAGGTGTTAAATTTTTTTGTCCCGGAAGCGGTAGTGGTAGTAAAAAGCGAATTACTAGTGGTAGAGGTAGTTCAAGTAATAGATATACTCGTGTGCCTTCGCCTCCGGTACCGCTTGATACACCTTTTGAGGAAGAAATAGGTGTAGGTGCTCACGATATGGATTATGTAGAAGCTCAGGAAAATTATGGTATAGAAGAAGAAAATGAAGTAGATGCAGTTAATTTAGACGAAGATAATGAAAATATTGCTGAAACACCCGCAGTAGGAGATGCTAACGTTAGATCTGAATCAGTTAATCTCCCTTCCCGTCCTCCCAGTGCCCCAAAACCTCGTAAAAGAACTAGTATTGCATGGCAATTTTTTGAACGTATATCAGATATTGAGGTGCTGTGCAATATTTGTCAACAAATATATAAGCATAGAAGTGGAGGCAAGCAAGGGGGTACGGGTACGTTAATGAGACATATAGATGAAGATCACAAAAGAGAGTTAAATATTGCAAAAGGTGGTGGGGATGTTGGTGGGTCAACGCAAACTAGAATGGACCCAACAACCGGTCAAGTAGCGAAAAAGTATAATAAATTGAGGGACAGGGAAGAAATAGCTAAAATGGTAGCTGTGGGTTGTTTGCCTTTTAGTTTTCCTTCTTCTGATGCTTTTATTCGTTATATACAAGCAATTTATAATCCTATGTTTAATGGTATTCCTAGAACTACTTGTCGGTCTGATATTTTTAGACTCCATTCACAATATTGTTTTTATTTATCAACATTGTTAAAAAATATTCAATGTAGATTGTCCCTAACTTCTGATCTTGGTCGTGCTGTAAATAAAAATGATTATTTAACCGTTACTTGTCATTGGATGGATAGTAATTTCGTGATACAAAAACGTATTCTTGCTTTTTTATATGATGAAGATCGTAAACATACTGGACAATTTATTGTTGATTCTATTGTTAAAATTGCCGGATACTATGGTATAGAAAATAAAATTTTATGTATTGCTTTTGATAATGCTTCTAACAACAAGACTGCTATAACAAAAATAAAATCTACGCTATCTCCGTCCTTGCCTGAAATTTTTCATATTAAGTGTGCATGTCATATATATAATTTAATTGTAAAAGATGGTCTTGAGTTTTTTGAGCTTTATATTGAAAAAATTCGTCTTGCCGTTGGTTTTATTCAAGAAAATAATCGTAGATCGAGAATTAGAGAATTTAAAGTTAAATGTCAAGAAAATGGACTTACACCGATTTTGATGCCTGAGGAAATTGATACTAGATGGAATTCTACGTATGAGTTTTTAAAAACTTGTTATAAATATAGAATTCCTATTACACTAGCTTTTAACCAACATTGCGGTTCATTTGCTGATTCTGCTGATTGCATGCTACATAATTCTGATTGGGTTGTAATTAATGATCTTGTTATGTTTTTAGAAAAATTTTATGTAGCTACGGTTGAATTTTCCGGTGCTTACTATCCTACTGTTTGTAATATTTTGGCATATATAGCCGATATTTCTGGTTTGCTCCAACAATATAAAAATAAAGAAGGTTATAAAGAAGCTGTTGGCGCCATGTTTACAAAATTTAAAAAATATTTTTTCCCGATTCCCCCTATTTACTTGGTTGGTGCTATGCTAAATCCATGCATGAAATATAATAATATGTGTCACTTTAGTACTCTTATTTATACTAACTTAGAAATAAATACTAACCATGATTCTGAACAACTACAGCCTGATTTGTGGACGGCTACGGCTGATGCAAAAGATTATATAGAAAAATTATATAATCACTATGCTGATTTATTTGATTCAGCCGTACCTACAAATATCACTCCAACTGTCGCTCCTCATCCTCCCGAGGAGCCATCATCTTCTAAAAGGCCGGCACATAGTGGTTTTTCTGATTCGTTTTATGATTTAAATTGTTGGAACAGTGTTGATGAGAGAACTTACACATCAACTTATCGGGAAGAGCTGAAATATTATCTTCGGACGGCACCAGAGGATCGCAGACGACGGATCAACACGCTGGATTGGTGGAGGAATAATGAATCACAATATCCTGTGCTTTCAAGATTAGCTAGAGATATCTTGAATGTTCCAATGTCAACCGTTGCATCAGAGAGCGCCTTCAGTCAGGGACGACAACAGCTTGGAGACAACCGACACTCATTGGGAAGCAATGCAATGAATGTTCTAGTTTGCCTCAGAGATTGGATTAGAGCGGAAAGAAGAAACCAAGGAATGGAATCGGAGCCGAGCGACGAGCTGAAACTAGAAGAAATTATGACTTCACGGGAGAACTCAGCAGAATCAAGTCCAATGCATGGTTTTGCCCCCGTTGACTTTGATTATCCTATGCAAGTTCCCATTAATATTAACATGAATGAGTTGGAAAAAATGATGCATAATTTATAGATTTTTCATTCATGTAAATTATAAATTTTGGATCATTTTGCAATCAATAAAATTTCCCAAATTCATTCAGTCCTTAGTCGTTCTTTTTTATTTTTTTTTGAATAAATTTTGAATATTTGTGCATATATCTTCTATAGAAGTGTATATTTAACGTATACATGTGTATATGTTTTATAAATTAGTATATAAGTATATCTATACATATTGTAATGTATATATAATGTAGTATATTTTATAAGTAGTAGTATATATACATTTAATGGTGCGTATACACGTGTATATATCTTCTATAGAAGTGTATATTTAATGTATACATGCGTATATGTTTTATAAATTAGTATATAACTATACAAATATATATTGTAATGTATATACATTATAGTATATTTCATTTAAAGTATTACATATACATAAAATAGAGTGTATATATGTGAATGGATCTTCTATAGACGTGTATATTTAACGTATACATGTGTATATATTTTATAAATTAGTATATAACTATACAAATATATATTGTAATGTATATATATTGCATATATCTCATTTAAAGTATTACATATACATAGAATAGAGTGTATATATGTGAATAGATCTTCTATAGACGTGTATATTTAACGTATACATTACTTTATGTTTTATAAATTAGTATATATATTGTAGTATATACTTTTTTTAAAGTAGTACATATATATTGAATGGTGCGTATATATGTGTATATATCTTCTATAGACGTATATCTTTAAAGTATACAAGTGTATATGTTTTATAAATTAGTATGTAACTATATATATATACATATTATTGTATATATATATATGTATATCACTATATTGTAGTATATATTTTATTTAAAGTAGTACATATATATTGAATGGTGCATATATATGTGTATATATCTTCTAAAGTAGTATATATTTAACGTATACATGTGTATATGTTTTATAAATTAGTATATATATATATTGTAGTGTATATATATATATATTATACTATTATAGCAAATGTTTTATTTAAAGTAGTACGTATAGTCATATATAATTATATATTGAATGGTACGTATATATGTGCATATATCTTCTATAGAAGTGTATATTTAACGTATACATGTGTATATGTTTTATAAATTAGTATATAAGTATATCTATACATATTGTAATGTATATATAATGTAGTATATTTTATAAGTAGTAGTATATATACATTTAATGGTGCGTATACACGTGTATATATCTTCTATAGAAGTGTATATTTAATGTATACATGCGTATATGTTTTATAAATTAGTATATAACTATACAAATATATATTGTAATGTATATACATTATAGTATATTTCATTTAAAGTATTACATATACATAGAATAGAGTGTATATATGTGAATGGATCTTCTATAGACGTGTATATTTAACGTATACATGTGTATATATTTTATAAATTAGCATATAACTATACAAATATATATTGTAATGTATATATATTGCATATATCTCAATTAAAGTATTACATATACATAGAATAGAGTGTATATATGTGAATAGATCTTCTATAGACGTGTATATTTAACGTATACATTACTTTATGTTTTATAAATTAGTATATATATTGTAGTATATACTTTTTTTAAAGTAGTACATATCTTTTGAATGGTGCGTATATATGTGTATATATCTTCTATAGACGTATATCTTTAAAGTATACAAGTGTATATGTTTTATAAATTAGTATGTAACTATATATATATACATATTATTGTATATATATATATGTATATCACTATATTGTTGTATATATTTTATTTAAAGTAGTACATATATATTGAATGGTGCATATATATGTGTATATATCTTCTAAATTAGTATATATTTAACGTATACATGTGTATATGTTTTATAAATTAGTATATATATATATATTGTAGTGTATATATATATATTATACTATTATAGCAAATGTTTTATTTAAAGTAGTACGTATAGTCATATATAATTATATATTGAATGGTACGTATATATGTGTAATTGTTTATACTTTATATATTTTTTTAAAAATATATGTTGTATATTGGAGTGTATATAGTGTATATTGGATTTTTTATTTATTTTTTAAACGGGTTTGACCGGTTTTTAACCGGGTTTGACCGGGTCTTGGTGGGTTTGACCGGATTGGGTTTAGTGGGCCGGGTCCGGGTGGGTTTTAATTTTTTTACTGTTTGGCCCGGCCCGGCCCGGTTAACGCCAAACCCGGCCCGGAACCGGCTCGGAACCCGGGTAAAATGGGAGGGCCGGTTTCGGGTTGGCCCGGCCCGACCCGTTAGACACCCCTACCCCCAACCTTTACCTCGAATTTCAACTACACACTTATACTTTGCAGGGGTCCTATAATCCCCCTAAACTATTTTAAAGTGAAATTATTACTCCCTGAACACTGACATGGCAAGAGAGTGTATTTACCCTCTTTAAAGAGAGTGAGAACAAATTTTTTTATTAAAAATTTATTTTTAATATTTCTTTACTCTTTTCTTTATTCATTTTTTAATTCTTCTTCTTCTTTATTCATTTTCTTTCTTCTTCTTCTTCTTCTTGAACTCAACAATGACATCTTCAAGAACTCAACAATGGCATCCAATCCAAAACTAATTTATCATCTCCTCCGATATAAATCACAGTAAACGGTTAAACTACACCAACTACCATTTCATCCAAACTAACAATCACCTCCCTAAAAACTTCATTCCCCGAAACACTAAGATTATTCAAACTTACATACTCATTAACCGAATTACCATACCAAGAATCATCGTTCTCATGAAATGAAACATAAACTTCCAACAATGCTCTATACACATTTTGTGGAATCTTGAAATCTTTTAACTTTACATCGATTGAATTTTCAATCTCAAACCATAAATCATCATTCAAATCCACATTTCTTGAAATTGAAACAATCAAATCAGCACCATAATCAAAATCAACACCATATTTTTTCACAATCATAAATTCAACATCAATTTTTATAGTTGAGAAATTTTAAAAAAAAAGGAAAGAAAAAGGAACAAGATTGAAAAACGACATTTCTGCTCGGCATTGTATCAAACATTTGTTGAACATAATCTAACATCCCATTTCTTACATACCCAGAAATCATACAGTTCCTACATTCTTTTTGAGGCATTTCGTCGAACAATTTGTGTGCTTCCTCAACATCAGCTTTCTTGAAAAAACTAGTAATTCTTGAGTTCCAATTGAACAACGAGTTTGCAATTGAACTCACATAACGGATACAAAAATGAAATTTTTTGTTCCTGAAGCAAATGTGTGAAGCCGTGCAAATTTTTGTTCTTGAAGCAATTTATTTTTTTAAACTTTGAGTTTAATAGTTGACTTTGAATTTACCATTTAACAAATGTTTGAGATTGAAGAAAATCAAATGAAGAGAAAGGAAAAAAAAAGAACAAAAGAATGGAGAATCATTATTGTGGAAGAACATGAAATAAATGAAAAAAAGTAATGAAATTGAAAAGAAAATTAAAAAAGAATACAAACAAAAAAATATAATAAATAAAAGTAATTAATTTTTTATATTAAAAAAATTAATATTACGTGGAATTACGTGGCATGACGTGACAGCGAGTACAACTCACTACCTGAAACAATGTCTGGGCGTCAGTTTTCGGGGGTGTAAATATTCCACTTTAAAATAGTTCAGGGGGGTCATAGGACCCCCACAAAGTATAGGTGTGTAGTTGAGATTTGGGGTAAAAGTTGGGGGGGGGGGCTTTTGGCCATTTTCTCCTATATCTATAATCTATAATTTATAATCTATAATCTATAATCTATATCTATAATATATTAAAAGTATGAAGACCCTTAGAAAAATGATTCAAACTTTTTACCCTTCATTAAAACACTTCCAATAGACAAAATTATTTTTTTGACTACCTTTTCTTTAATTAATAAATATCTTGAAAATCTATTTAAATATTTATCGGTTGAAAAAAGGTTTTCTACCCTAAGTTTGTGGTAAAGTTTTATAGATACTTCACTTTTATACAATACAAAAGGTCGGCTCACACGTCTATACATATTGTATTTTTACCTTTTTAAGGCTTAAAATATAAAATATTTAATAATAGTATAAAGATGTATTACTTTTCTTACGGTTTACGTTGGTTGTTGCTGAATTTATGTGGGTTTTGCTAATTATTTATGTTGATTTTGCTGAACTTATTTGGATTTAGCTAATTGTTTATGTTGGTTTAGCTAATTATTTGGATGCGGCTATTAATGTCCTCCATAAATCATCGAGCATGTTTGATTTTTGTTCTATTGACGTCTGAAATTTTTTGATGTTAATTGATTTACTTGTGAGAAAATTAAATTATTTTCATTATCATGTGATTCTTTTTTCTTTCTGTGGGTATGCATATAACAACTCTGAAGGTGATTGAATTTTCATGTAAGAATACGTTTTCGACGGTTGATTTCTGATCAAGGTGATTTTGTATTCTCTTAAATTTTCTTGTGAGAATTAATAATTAAGCATCCCTAAAAATCAAGTAATTTTATATAGTGTCTCTCCTTTGCCAAATTTTGCCATCGTTAATTGTTTGATGTTTTCTTCAAGCATGGTGGGCAAGAAAGTCTATAAAGAGAGGAAGAGAACATAAAACATTGAAACATGTGTTGGTATAGGGTGATATGTGTGTTAACATGTGAAAGATAAAAATTAGTACTCCCTCCGTCCCATTTTACTCATTCCAAATTACATGACACAACTATTAAGAAAACAATGATTGATAATGTAACTTTATCATTTTGTCCCTCTTAATTGTGTCTTATTGTTAGTTCCAATATTGATGGATGACTAATACCAAAGCACCATTTATATTTTTAATGGTGTACTCTTAATGGTACTCCTCTTTCCAACATTTTTCAAGAATGCTAATAATAAAGAGTAATCAATTACACTAAGGGTATAATGGGAAAAAAATTATCTTGTCTTGATAAGTAAAAAAGGAGAAGTAAAATGGGACAACAAATTAGGAAATTTTAAATGAGTAAAATGAGACGGAGAGAGTAACAAAAAGTGCCAAAAACTTTGCAACTAGCTAGGGGACTACGCCCACAATTCTATCATTTATTTCCCAATAGTTCATGATAAACCTGTCAAATGGGCCGGGTTGACCCTGCCCGGTCAGCCCATGAGCTGTAGGGTACCGGGTTCTGATCCAGTTAAATTCTTTGGTTGGGCCCGGTTAATCCGGCCTGGATCAAGCCCGCCGATTAACCGGCCTGGATCAAGCCCGTCGATTAATCGGCCCGGCCCGAATAAGTTTTTTTTTTTCTAAATTTGGGCCAAACTAGTCGTTGGCCCAACGGTTATATAGCTGTTTTTGGGTCCAAACGGCTAGTTTGGGCCCATTTATTAATTTTTTTTTTCATTTAAAATATTTTTTAATCCCAAAAAAAATTCTATATATACCCTACACCTTCAAATTATTTTTCACACAATTTTTCACTCTTTCAAATCTCAAATATTTAATATATTTAATTTCTTAAAATATTCACTTTAATTATTTTATTTTGCGATTACAAAGTACGAGTGAAAGTTTCTAAAGTCGCAACCTTCGGATACTTCCAAAATTTGGTATTGTCGTTCCATCTCTTACGTTTAATTTTTATTTATTGTATTAATTGTTGAATATTTAATTTTATTAGATTTGTGTATTTGAATTTTTTTAGTTTAATTTATATTATGGATAAATTAAGAAACCTCGCTACTAAAGGTGTTAAATTTTTTTATCCCGGAAGCGGTAGTGATAGTAAAAAGTGAATTACTAGCGGTAGAGGTACTTCAAGTAGTAGATATACCTGTGTGCCTTCGCCCCCGGTACCGCTTGGTACACCTTTTGAGGAAGAAATAGGTGTATGTGCTCACGATATGGATTATGTAGAAGCTCAGAAAAATTATGGTATAGAACAAGAAAATGAAGTAGATGCGGTTAATTTAGACGAAGATGATGAAAATATTGGTGAGACATCCGCAGTAGGAAATGCTAACGTTAGATCTGAATCGGCTAATCTCCCTTTCCGTCCTCCCGTGCCCCAAGAGCTCGTAAAATAACTAGTATTGAATGACAATTTTTTGAACGTATATCAGATACTGAGGTGCAATTCAATATTTGTCAACAAATATATAAGCATAAAAGCGGAGGCAAGCAAGGTGGTACAAGTACGTTAATGAGACATATAGGTGATGCTCACGAAAGAGAGTTAAATATTGCACGAGGTGGTGTGGATGTTGGTGGGCCAACGCAAACTAGAATGCACTCTCTTTAAGATCGTGAGAAATTCAAAAAACGATTATAAATTTATTTTATTTTCCCATTTGTCTTGCTAAAACTTTCTTTCCTTATTTATTTTTTTTCCTTTTCTTTTCTATTTCTTCTTATTTCTTCACAGATTAGCTGTTATTGCTATTTTTTTTTGCCATTTTCAATGTCACCAGTTTTACAACAACTCTATTGACATTCTTCTATTGCTATCGCTTCAATTTATTTCTTTAATTTTAAAATTTTATCTAAAAATATCTACACATTTCAAACAATTCTTCAAAATTCAATAATTAAATTGAATTTTAGAAATTCAAAAACAAAGAAAGCATCTAGCTTTTTGAGAGAGATATTCAGTGACAACTTACTTAATTTAGAGCAAATCAAAGGCAGGATTCACATAAAGAAGATTTTAATAGTGATTTTTAAGTTGAAAAAGTTCAATTTTATATATTGATTTTTCAATTTGAATTTTGAATTGACGATGATTTGGTGATAAACGGGATGAGGATGATGTTGTAGCCGACGATAATGGCGGCCACATCAAAGAATTATCAGAAGAGGAGAAAATGATTGGAGTTAGATAGACATGAACAAATTAAGAAGAAGAAATGAAAAAAAAGAGTCCATAAGGTAATAAAATAAGGAAAAACAATAAAAATAATGATTAGAAAATAAAATAAATTTAACACGTGGCAAGCAATAACTGGAGCGTGATTTTATTTTCTTTCTAAAAATTGGAATTGACTGAAAAGGGGTATATTTATATCAGTTCAAAATTATTTCATGGGATAATAGGACCCCCGCAAAATTGAAGTGTCTTTTTGTAAATTCAGGACAACTTCAGTGGTCAATTTATGTCTTTTCTCATAATAAAAAGACAACCCTCATAAGGGATTGATTCCATGTTCATCGGTAACATTACCAGTTTAAGCATCCCTTTTACTCCATCAAATGAATCTTCAGTTTGTGTATGGGTTCCTATCAGTAAAATTTTATTGACTTCTCCCGTTTTTAATATATTTACGAAATCTACAGTAACGGGTGGAGGTTTCATTGTAGATCCGCCCCTGAGTCGGTTAGTGTCCTGTATCGAAATTGTTAAGAAGTGAGATATTATGTATTAATTTAAATCAGAGATATATTTAATCTATATCTACAATATATATCTAGAGAAAATGGTCAAATGCCCCCCAACCTTTACCTCGAATTCCAACTACATACTTATACTTTGCAGGGGTCCTATAATCCCCCTAAACTATTTTAAAGTGAAATTATTACTCCCTGAACACTGACATGGCAAGAGAGTGTATTTACCCTCTTTAAAGAGAGTGAGAACAAATTTTTTTATTAAAAATTTATTTTTAATATTTCTTTACTCTTTTCTTTATTCATTTTTTAATTCTTCTTCTTCTTTATTCATTTTCTTTCTTCTTCTTCTTCTTCTTGAACTCAACAATGACATCTTCAAGAACTCAACAATGGCATCCAATCCAAAACTAATTTATCATCTCCTCCGATATAAATCACAGTAAACGGTTAAACTACACCAACTACCATTTCATCCAAACTAACAATCACCTCCCTAAAAACTTCATTCCCCGAAACACTAAGATTATTCAAACTTACATACTCATTAACCGAATTACCATACCAAGAATCATCGTTCTCATGAAATGAAACATAAACTTCCAACAATGCTCTATACACATTTTGTGGAATCTTGAAATCTTTTAACTTTACATCGATTGAATTTTCAATCTCAAACCATAAATCATCATTCAAATCCACATTTCTTGAAATTGAAACAATCAAATCAGCACCATAATCAAAATCAACACCATATTTTTTCACAATCATAAATTCAACATCAATTTTTATAGTTGAGAAATTTTAAAAAAAAAGGAAAGAAAAAGGAACAAGATTGAAAAACGACATTTCTGCTCGGCATTGTATCAAACATTTGTTGAACATAATCTAACATCCCATTTCTTACATACCCAGAAATCATACAGTTCCTACATTCTTTTTGAGGCATTTCGTCGAACAATTTGTGTGCTTCCTCAACATCAGCTTTCTTGAAAAAACTAGTAATTCTTGAGTTCCAATTGAACAACGAGTTTGCAATTGAACTCACATAACGGATACAAAAATGAAATTTTTTGTTCCTGAAGCAAATGTGTGAAGCCGTGCAAATTTTTGTTCTTGAAGCAATTTATTTTTTTAAACTTTGAGTTTAATAGTTGACTTTGAATTTACCATTTAACAAATGTTTGAGATTGAAGAAAATCAAATGAAGAGAAAGGAAAAAAAAAGAACAAAAGAATGGAGAATCATTATTGTGGAAGAACATGAAATAAATGAAAAAAAGTAATGAAATTGAAAAGAAAATTAAAAAAGAATACAAACAAAAAAATATAATAAATAAAAGTAATTAATTTTTTATATTAAAAAAATTAATATTACGTGGAATTACGTGGCATGACGTGACAGCGAGTACAACTCACTACCTGAAACAATGTCTGGGCGTCAGTTTTCGGGGGTGTAAATATTCCACTTTAAAATAGTTCAGGGGGGTCATAGGACCCCCACAAAGTATAGGTGTGTAGTTGAGATTTGGGGTAAAAGTTGGGGGGGGGGCTTTTGGCCATTTTCTCCTATATCTATAATCTATAATTTATAATCTATAATCTATAATCTATATCTATAATATATTAAAAGTATGAAGACCCTTAGAAAAATGATTCAAACTTTTTACCCTTCATTAAAACACTTCCAATAGACAAAATTATTTTTTTGACTACCTTTTCTTTAATTAATAAATATCTTGAAAATCTATTTAAATATTTATCGGTTGAAAAAAGGTTTTCTACCCTAAGTTTGTGGTAAAGTTTTATAGATACTTCACTTTTATACAATACAAAAGGTCGGCTCACACGTCTATACATATTGTATTTTTACCTTTTTAAGGCTTAAAATATAAAATATTTAATAATAGTATAAAGATGTATTACTTTTCTTACGGTTTACGTTGGTTGTTGCTGAATTTATGTGGGTTTTGCTAATTATTTATGTTGATTTTGCTGAACTTATTTGGATTTAGCTAATTGTTTATGTTGGTTTAGCTAATTATTTGGATGCGGCTATTAATGTCCTCCATAAATCATCGAGCATGTTTGATTTTTGTTCTATTGACGTCTGAAATTTTTTGATGTTAATTGATTTACTTGTGAGAAAATTAAATTATTTTCATTATCATGTGATTCTTTTTTCTTTCTGTGGGTATGCATATAACAACTCTGAAGGTGATTGAATTTTCATGTAAGAATACGTTTTCGACGGTTGATTTCTGATCAAGGTGATTTTGTATTCTCTTAAATTTTCTTGTGAGAATTAATAATTAAGCATCCCTAAAAATCAAGTAATTTTATATAGTGTCTCTCCTTTGCCAAATTTTGCCATCGTTAATTGTTTGATGTTTTCTTCAAGCATGGTGGGCAAGAAGGTCTAAAGAGAGGAAGAGAACATAAAACATTGAAACATGTGTTGGTATAGGGTGATATGTGTGTTAACATGAGAAAGATAAAAATTAGTACTCCCTCCGTCCCATTTTACTCATCCCAAATTGGATGACACAACTATTACGAAAACAATGATTGATAATGTAACTTTATCATTTTGCCCCTCTTAATTGTGTCTTGTTGTTAGTTCCAATATTGATGGATGACTAATACCAAAGCACCAATCATTTATATTCTTAATGGTGTACTCTTAATGGTACTCCTCTTTCCAACGTTTTTCAAGAATGCTAATAATAAAGAGTAATCAATTACACTAAGGGTATAATGGGAAAAAAATTGTCTTGTCTTGATAAGTAAAAAAGGACAAGTAAAATGGGACAACAAATTAGAAAATTTGGGATGAGTAAAATGAGACGGCGGGAGTAACAAAAAGTGCCAAAAACTTTGCGACTAGCTAGGGGACTACACCCACAATTCTATCATTTATTTCCCAATAGTTCAAGATAAACCTGTCAAACGGGCCGGGTTGACCCTGCCCGGTCAGCCCATGAGCTGTAGGGTATCGGGTTCCAATCCAGTTAAATTCTTTGGTTGGGCTCGGTTAACCCGGCCTGGATCAAGCCCGCCGGTTAACCGGCCTGGTCCGGATAAGTTTTTTTTTTTTTTTCAATTTGGGCCAAACTAGTCGTTGGCCCAACGGCTATATAGCTGTTTTTGGGTCCAAACGGCTAGTTTGGGCGCATTTATTAAATTTTATTTTTTTTCATTTAAAACATTTTTTAATCCCAAAAAAAATTCGATATATACCCTACACCTTCAAATCATTTTTCACACAATTTTTCACTCTTTCAAATCTCATTCTCTCTCAAATCTCAAATATTTAATATATTTAATTTCTTAAAGTATTCACTCTAATTGTTTAATTTTGCGATTACAAAGTACGAGTGGAAGTTTCTAAAGTCGCAACCTTCGGATACTTCCAAAATTTGGTATTATCGTTCCATCTCTTACGTTTAATTTTTATTTATTGTATTAATTGTTGAATATTTAATTTTATTAGATTTGTGTATTTGAATTTTTTTAGTTTAATTTATATTATGGATAAATTAAGAAACCTCGCTACTAAAGGTGTTAAATTTTTTTGTCCCGGAAGCGGTAGTGACAGTAAAAAACAAATTACTAGCGGTAAAGGTACTTCAAGTAGTAGATATACCTGTGTGTCTTCGCCTCCGGTACCGTTTGGTACACCTTTTGAGGAAGAAATAGGTGTAGGTGCTCACGATATGGATTATGTAGAAGTTCAGAAAAATTACGGTATAGAAGAAGAAAATGAAGTAGATGCGGTTAATTTAGACGAAGATGATGAAAATATTGGTGAGACATCCACAGTAGGAAATGCTAACGTTAGATCTGAATCGGCTAATCTCCCTTTTCGTCCTCCCCGTGCCCCAAGAACTCGTAAAATAACTAGTATTGAATGACAATTTTTTGAACGTATATCAGATACTGAGGTGCAATTCAATATTTGTCAACAAATATATAAGCATAAAAGCGGAGGCAAGCAAGGGGGTACGAGTACGTTAATGAGATATATAGGTGATGCTCACGAAAGAGAGTGAAATATTGCACGAGGTGGTGTGGATGTTGGTGGGCCAACGCTAATTAAAATGGACCCAACAACCGGTCAGGTAAAGAAAAAGTATAATAAATTGAGGGACCGAAAAGAAATAGCTAAAATGGTAGCTGTGGGTTGTTTGCCTTTTAGTTTTCCTTCTTCTAATGCCTTTATTCATTATATTCAAGCAATTTATAATCCTATGTTTAATGGTATTCTAAGAAGTACTTGTCGGTCTGATACTTTTAGACTTCATTCACAATATTATTTTTATTTATCAACATTATTAAAAAATATTCAATGTAGATTATCCCTAACTTCTGATCTTGGTCGTTCTGTAAATAAAACTGATTATTTAACCGTTACTTGTCACTGGATGGATAGTAATTTTGTGATGCAAAAATATATTCTTGCTTTTTTATATGATGAAGATCGTAAACATACTGGAGATTTTATTGTTGATTCTATTGTTAAAGTTGCCGGATTTTATGGTATCGAAAATAAAAACTTATGTATTGCTTTTGATAATGCTTCTAACAACAAGACGGCTATAAAAAAATTAAAATCTAAGCTATCTCCGTCGTTGCCTGAAATTTTTCATATTAAGTGTGCATGTCATATATAAATTTAATTGTAAAAGATGGTCTTGAGTTTTTTGAGTTTTATATTGAAAAAATCCG
This sequence comes from Capsicum pubescens, assembly GCA_030864215.1. Lineage (NCBI taxonomy): Eukaryota > Viridiplantae > Streptophyta > Magnoliopsida > Solanales > Solanaceae > Capsicum > Capsicum pubescens. The sequence goes on along the minus strand of CM061540.1, from coordinate 274,710,821 downwards.
TCTTACTGTTTGTTTTATTCAAGAAAATAATCGTAGATCAAGAATTAGAGAATTTAAAGTTAAATGTCAAGAAAATGGACTTACACCGATATTGATTCCTGAGGAAATTGATATTAGATGGAATTCTACGTATGATTTTTTAAAAACTTGTTATAAATATAGAGTTCCTATTACACTAACTTTTAACCAACATTGCGGTTCATTTGTTGATTCTGCTGATTGCATGATACATGATTCTGATTGGGTTGTAATTAATGTTCTTGTTAAGTTTTTAGAAAAAATTTATGTAGCTACGGTTGAATTTTTCGGTGCTTATTATCCTATTGTTTGTAATATTTTGGCATATATAGCCGATATTTCTGGTTTGCTCAAAGAATATAAAAATAAAGAAGGTTATAAAGAAGCTGTTGGTGCCATGTTTACTAAATTTTAAAAAATATTTTTTTTCGATTCCCCCTATTTACTTGGTTGGTGCTATGCTAAATCTGTGCATGAAATATAATACTATGTGCCACTTTAGTACTATTATTTATGCTAACTTAGAAATAAATACTAACAATGATTCTGAACAAGTACAACCTGATTTGTGAACGGCTATGGGTGATGCGAATGAATATATAGAAAAATTATATAATCACTATGCTGATTTAGTTAATTTAGTCGTACCTACAAATATCACTCCAACTGTCGCTCCTCATCCTCCCGAGGAGCCATCATCTTCTAAAAGGCCGGCACATAGTGATTTTTCTGATTCCTTTTATGATTTACTTTGTTAGAACAATGTTGATGACAGAGCTTCACATCAACTTATCGGCAAGAGCTGAAATATTATCTTCGATCGCCGTCAAAGGATCGCAGACGACGGATCAACAAATTGGATTGGTGGAGGAGTAATGAAACACAATATCCTGTGCTTTCAAGATTAGCTAGAGATATGTTGAATGTTCCAATGTCAACCGTTGCATCATAGAGCGCCTTTAGTCAGGGACGACAACAGCTTGGAGACAACCGACACTCATTAGGAAGCAATGCAATGAATGTTCTAGTTTTCCTCAGAGATTGAATTAGAGAGGAAAGAAGAAATCAAGGAATGGAACCAGAGCCGAACGACGAGCAGAAACTTGAAGAAATTATGTCTTCACGGGAGAACTCAACAGAATCAAGTCCAATGCATGGTTTTGCCCCCGTTGACTTTGACTATCCTATGCAAGTTTCCGTTAATATTAACATGAATGAGTTGAAAAAAATGATGCATAATTTGTATATTTTTCATTCATGTAAATTATAAATTTTGGATCATTTCGCAATCAATAAAATTCAACATTCATTCACTTCAGTCCTTAGTCCTTACTTTGTAATTTTTTCATTTAATGATTTAAATTGAATTTCTAGTTTAAATTAAAAACTTACTTCTAATATATTATTAATTTACTATCAAGTATTATCAATTTATTATATTAAGTAGCATATGTTTTGTATATTTGTGTATATATTTTTTATAGATGTGTATATTTAACATATAGATGTGTATATATTTTATAAATTAGTATATAACTATATAACTATATATATATATTGTAATGTATATATATTGTAGTATATTTTATTTAAAGTAGTACACATACATTGAATAGAGCGTATATATGTGAATATATCTTCTATAGACGTGTATATTTAACGTATACATGTGTATATGTTTTATAAATTAGTATATAACTATATATATATATATATATATATATATATATATATATATATATATATATATATATATATTGTAATGTATATATATTGTAGTATATTTTATTTAAAGTAGTACATATACATTGAATAGAGCGTATATAATTGAATATATCTTCTATAGACGTGTATATTTAACGTATAAATGTGTATATGTCTTATAAATTAGTATATAACTATATATATATATTGTAGTATATTTTATTTAAAGTAGTACATATACATTGAATAGAGCGTATATATGTGAATATATCTTCTATAGACGTGTATATTTAACGTATACATGTGTATATGTTTTATAAATTAGTATATAACTATATATATATATATATATATATATATATATATATATATATTGTAATGTATATATATTGTAGTATATTTTATTTAAACTTTAAAGTAGTACATATACATTGAATAGTGCGTATATATGTGTAATTGTGTATATCTGTATATATTTTTTAAATTCTAATGTAGTATATACTATATATATAGTGTATATATATTGTTTAACGTATTTAAAATATATATAGGCGGGTGGGTATATATAGTGTACATTGAATTTTTTATTTATTTATTTATTTTTGACCGGGTTTGATCGAATTTTTAATCGGATTTGACCAAGTTTAGGTGGATTTGACCGGATTGGATTAAGTGGGTCGGATTAGGGTTGTTTTTAAAATTTTTACTGTTGAGCCTGGCTTGACCCACTTAACCCCAACCCGGCCCGGCCCAGCCCACTTAACAGCCTTAGTTCAAGATACTCAAGTATTATTGGCTGGTTCTAGATATCGAATAGTGATAACACAAGATCACAAAAATTGTTTGACATGAAGGTTGAGAAATTGCTAAGTTACTTATGGCTAAACACTGAGTTGTAAATTACCTCAAGCAAAGCAAGAAAATAGAAAATAAATATTTCAGGGAGTAGCAAAAACTATTTATTATCAGTCAAAAAAGTAGTTTCAGCCTAAAATATTCATTTGAAAAACACTTTTTTAAAAAAATACATTTATAAAAGACTTGGTCAAACACTAATTGCTGCTCAAAAGCGTTTTTCAAATTTATTGGTCAAATACAAACTTTTTGTTCACGAAAAATGCTTTTTCGAGAAATACGTTTTGAATAAGCATTTTTCAAAGTAAGTGGATCTAATAAGCTTGATCGTAGGAGCAGTTAATTTTTCCTTTTAATTTGATTTTTTTAAAGTATGACTTTCTTTACAACTTATTTTATCGTCATGTTTTCAATTTTTAAATGATCTATCAGAATTAGTAATAGATCATTGTAATTCACTCTACTAAACGTTCCCCTCAAACAGGTAGTAATATATATCTTTCTTTCCTTCAAGCCTAAACGTTTTCTTCACGGTCTCTATCATCAATTTTTAAGGGAGTATTAATTTTTTTTTTTTTTTTTTATATATCTCAACTTCCAATACTCACCGCCAAGAAATTTATCTTCGAAAATTACTATGACCATAATTGATTATTTGCTTTTAATTTCACCTATTAAAGTTTTGTTTAGATAAATTGATCGGGATGGGGGTGTCAGAGTCGGGAGTCGAGGTAGGGTCGCGATTGAGAGTTGGGGGTCGGATTGTGGATTCTGTGTAGGGGTTGGGTCTCGGATTGAATTCGGGCTCAGGTCCAGGTAGGGGGATGGAGTTGGGGTGGGTCCAAGTCAGGGGTTAGGATTTTGTGGTCGGCTTGAATTGGGAGTTGGGGCCGGGTTCCGAATATGCAGTTGGGGCAAATACTTCTGTTGAGAATCGGTGTTGGGTCCTAGATCGATTGTCATGGTTGGGTTATGTATCACGTGTGAGGAGTTGGGGTCTAAGATCGGGGCGGGTTTGGTGTCATTAGTATTTGAGTAGATTATATCTAAATGACCTTGGGACAATATTTTCTTCTTACCAAACAAACACCACAAAATAAGTAAGAAAATCACTTATTTTTCAAGAAAATATTTTCTAGAAAAACATTTTTCTTCATATGAAACACACACTTTATCTAAAATAAGTCATAAATACGCTTTTGGCCATAAACTACTTTTCGTTCATCTTTATTTGTCTATTTTAGACTTTACACACTCTTTAAAAAATAATAACTATGCGTATTTTACCAAAATATTCATATTAATTGATGTATAATTTTATAAGGTAAAACATGAATTTTTTTGTATAATTTTATTAATTAACCTGAAATACATGTGTGTTGCACGTACACTAAACTAGTAGTTATGTCAAGTGTGTTGGGTTATTTTGGGTTTCTTTTTGAGAAAATGCATCTTCCCCCAAACTTGTCGCCACAACTCACTTTAACTTCTATTTATGTACCCCCTTAACATCTTTAAAGTGAATTATTTTCACCCCTCAAAACTGAATACCACTCTCACGACGGAGAGTGCGCTACACATGCGTCACGTCATTGCCAAATCAGTGCCATGTCATTTGCCACGTAAGTTTTTTTTTTTTTTTTTTTTTGCTAATAATCCCTCACACTAACTTTTTATATATTTTATATATACTATTTTTATATATATATAAAATATATATTATTTTATATATATATATATATATATATATATATATTTAAAAGAGTATATTTTTTATAAATAAAATAGACCCCATCCCCTTCCTTTTTCTTCTTCACAACCCGCACCCCCTTCGTTCTTTCACAACCCCCACCCCACCCCACCCCACCCCACCCCAATTCCTTCTACTTCTTCATTAGACAGCAACCCCCGTCCCCGTCCCCGTCCCCTCCCCTTCCCCCTTCTTCTTCTTCTTCTTCTTCTTCTTCTTCTTCTTCTTCTTCTTCTTCTTCTTCTTCTTCTTCACATAAAAGCACCACTTTTTCTATTTCTTTCACCATTACGACAAGCTTTTTCAATGAATTTTTTTCTTCATCAAATGCAAAATTAACATGAATTAGCTTGAGTAAATCCATCAATGAACTAAATACAAGTACATGATCACAAAAACACATCAATACACAAAATCTCAAATCCAAATTCTTTCACATTAACCAAAACCCAAAATTTCAAAACTCCTAAATTTTCAATTTCTTACTCAAAAATGTCTACAGAAATGAGATAAATAGTCCAAAATTTGAAAATGACATAGATGATATTCGCATGACATGAAATTCTTGGCCAAGAATCAAACTTGTTCATCAATCTTGAATCCTTTTTGATTGTCGAAAAATAAAATTTTGGATTAATTAGGACTTGATAAGAAGGGAATTACGAAGAAACGGGGTGGAGGTACGAAGAAGATGAAGAACTGAAGTGTTGGGGATGGGGTGGGGGTGGGCGTGGGGAAGGGGAGTGATGAAGAAGATGAAAATGTCTTCTATGAAGACATTTTTCTTTTAATGTTATATATATATATATGTATGTATGTATGTATGTATGTATAGTAATAATAATAATAAAAATAGCAATAAAGTGGTCTTTTTAAAAAAAAAAAATTCACTTGCTTTTTTTTTGCCACGTCAGCTATAGGGGGGAATTTAATTCATTTGAAAGTTGTTAAAGAGGGCAAATAAATGAAAATTAAGTTTAAGTGCTAAAGTGAGTTATGACGATAAGTTCAGGGGAAAAAATATCTTTTCTCTTTCTTTTTTCCCTTAAAAAGCAATAACGTAGACCTAAGACAACGTTCAAACTTCAAAGGCCAAGCACGTAATTGTTGCGGCAAAAATGAAGTCCAAATTAAGTCCAACTCAAAGACACCTTTACACCATATTTCTTATATATAAATATATTTCATTCTTTTTCACATAACCATGTAGTCCTCTTTCACAACAAAGTACACATATATGCAAGAGAAATAAATTAATTTTAACATTGGTGGCTCATTCATTCCACATGACACTACTAGAAAAACAGGAAAAATCGATCGACCCACTAGTGGTCGGTATTACCCAAAAATTGATCACAAAATCGATCAAAAAATGTGGTCAGAAAACCTGTGGTAGCTTTTTTAAATCCGACCACAAGTGGTCGGTATTTTAAAAAAAAAATATATATTTTTAAAATTTATTATTATTTCATTAAAACATGAAAAACTAATTTTTGGGAAAAATATACCGACCACAAGTGGTCGGTATATTAATGAATGAATGAATTAATTTAATAAATACCGACCACAAGTGGTCGGTTTTGTAATGAATAAATTAATTAATTCATTAATATACCGACCACTTGTGGCCAGTATCTATGTGAAATTTTAAAAAAAATAAAAAATTCAGATCCAATTACAGCATGCAACAACGCAACATTGCAGTATCAAATCAAATACATACAACAACAATAACAAAAAAAAATCAAATATAAAGACTTTGAAAAGAGAACAATACATACAAAGTGTCCAAGAAAACTAAGTATCAAAATACAACAACAGTTTCAATCATCAAAATGTCTAAATTCAAAGTTCAACACACATAAAAAAAACTAATCCTCATCATCTGATTCGTCTTCATTTTCGTCGTCCATATCATCATCCGTGAAGAAATTATCCAGGGGGCTTAGACCCTTTGCATCCCGAGCTGCATCACCAGGACATGGAGGAATAACCCCCATAGTCTGAATGAAAGTGCTCAACTGCAGCTGCAACTTCTTGAATCGTGATGATGTTGCCTTCGCCCTCTTCTTCTTCCTCTCTTGCTGTGCGGTAAGTTGTTGAGTGAGCTGAGAAACTGTAGTTTGTAGTCTTTCAATTCTCTCACTATCAACTGAAGAGCTCGGGTATGCAGGGACGGACGAACACCTAACATTATCGCTAAAATAATCGTTGTGGTATCCGGCCAAATGGCCTCTATTTGCAGGACCCACAACTTTTGTCCATAACTCCACCTCGACATGTTTGGGAATGGGGTCACCCTGAGTTTCAAGTGGCTGACTACTACGATACGCACCAACAAGGCACATATATTCGTCCTATATTCAAAGTAAATTTAATACTAAAAGTAAAAAAATATTAAAGTAGTTATAACTGAATAATATCAACTTTGATAAAAAAATTCATAAATTCAGAATTTGTTTCTTACATGTTCAGCTTTTGCACGAGCTTCATCAGTCGGGTTCTTTTTTTTTTCACATGAGTCTCAACGTATATCACATCATGTGGTATTTTCGTATCCTGTTCTTTTTTCTGCATATGAAAAAATTATCAATGTTCAAATAATAATAAAAATTTAATAGAAACAAACAATTAAAACTGTAAAGTTACATACTATTTTTTAAATCACAGCAAGAGTACTTCTGGCACCCGCAGTATGCAGGGAGCCACCCTTGGATGATGCCCGAGCTTTCTTTCCCTTTTCACTCAACAATTTAAATTCGTCGCTATTCCAATATATAAGATACCGATTCCATGCGGGTTCAGGCATGCACGTAGGTTTAATCATGTTTTGTCGGGCATAATCCAAGAGATCTTTAAATCTGACTCTACATCTTTGCATAAAGTTCTTCTTTATAAGAAATGTATTTTCATCATCCCACCAGTAAAATTTTTACAACAAAAATATAATAGTCAATGTTTTGTTCTACCAAAGTGTCAATAAGTAGTCAATAAGTTAAATCCGTACCTTAAATTCATCAAACATTCTATCCCTGTCAAGTTCTGGTACCTTTTGTCAGCTGGTCCAGAAGTAGTTGAAGTGCCGACCAATGCATATTCGCGCCCTAAGTCCAATTCCATCATCCGGGTTAAACCTACAACACAAAATCAAACAGTAATTTCATAGAGCATAATAATATAGTAATGAAAATGTGTAACGTTATTATATGTAGAAATCTTACCCTTTCGCAACTGGAACAAGATAAATCCTCCCAGAATCATCTAAGTCTCCTGGCTGCCTAGTAACTGGTGGTGGATGCACTGGCGTGGCCGGATCTGAAGAACCAGATAGAGTGTCTCCCAGCCGAAGCTCCGATAACCCAATAGATCTAGCAAAATCACAGTGCGTAGCTGTATGACTGTTGCAGGAGGGTATCGATGATGGTCGATGCCTGGAAGGGCTAGCGACAGTCCGAAAGTACTCTACTGGCGATGGCATGGTCATAGGAGCCGGATGAGTCGGTGAAGACCTATGTAGTGGCCCCACATACGTAGGAGTAGGTATGGAATCCTCGAACGACCTAGAATATGAGGGTCGTGCTGGCGTGTCAGCTAACCGACCCTCAGATATATGAATACCGATCGGCCGGATATAAGACGGAATTTGTCTTTTCTTTTTTGGTTTCGTCGTTTCAACTTTTCCCTTACCTTTGTCATCTCTGCCTGACATCTAAATTAAGTTAAATTAAAAAGTAGTTGGTTCATACAATATGAATATATATATATATATATATATAAGAAAACATTCTAAGTAACTAATTCAAAGTTACTATATAAATCATGGAAAAGTGGAAACAACAAACTTAAAAAGTATATTACATATCAATCTTACACAAGAAACATAAAGTTATATATATAGTACAAAGCATAAAAACATCAATACATAATAAATACAACCTATACAACTAATCCTCCTCTTCTGAAGACTCTTCTCTAAATCATTCACACTCTTCGGAGGTTTCCTCATCTCCTACCCACCCAGTCGCTTCTTTCGCAATATTAACTTCTTCTAATATATTTTTCGGGTGACTCAAATCGTCCACTAATTCAACATCCACTAGCTGGTGATCGATCTGCATTTCATTTTGATAAGCAGTCTCCAACATATTCTCAGCTTCCACCCGTCCTATAGGCTTTGTTTTGATTACAGCCCACCAATCAGACTTGTCATTGCGCAACGGATAATGAGCATAATACACTTGCTTAGCATTTTGCGCTAGCACAAATGGATCGTAAATAGGATACAACCTATTGTGCTTCACTTCAATGATGTTATGCTCCTTATGTACTCTTGTGCCTGTTGTGCTTGGATCAAACCACTTACATCGAAAGAGGACAACTTTTTTTATTGGGTAACCAGCATACTCCAGTTCTAAGATCTTGTGTATGATGCCAAAGTAATCAACATCATCATCACCCTTAACCCAAACACCACTATTATTTGTTTTCCTTGCTCTTGAGTGTTGTGCAGTGGAAAAATTAAACCCATTCACTTTGTATTGCGACATTGCAATAGTTTCAACTGGATCCAAAGAAATATCTCTCAAAATCTGATCATATGCAGCTGCATTTGGTGAATGGTGTACCTAAAAATATTTTATATATATATATATATATATTAGTTGAGGAATGTGTAAATGTTTAAACTTTGTTAAAATAATAAAACACTTACGAACCTCATTTTTAAACCATGTTGCAAAGGATGCATACACTTGATTTTCATGAAATTGAGTCTTAAATGAACTGAACATCAAACATGGGAAACATAATTAGTTTCTTTAATGGAATGAGTAAACAAATAAGATATGTTAAAATTTTAATGTCCTTACTTCAGAAATGACTCAATTTTTGGGCAATTAAGCAAGACATACAAAGTTGCTGCTTTGCGCTCTGTGGGAGTGAGCCGGCGAGGTATGGTCTTTTTAGCCTTACAACCAGATTGATTGAAAATTGATATCGGTTGCAAATGAGGCTCATTCACATTGTCCTGGTGACGATTCGGACAATTTCTTGAACAAGCAACTTCATCACGAAAGTAGTATGAACAAAATTGAGAAGTTTATCTTGCAAGATATGCCTCAACTATAGAGCCTTCCACCCTATGTTTGTTTTTGGGCCCCCTTTTTAATTTTCCAATTTCCCTGTACAATCGTAAGGTTAGACTTTTACTATATATAAAAAATATATCTATGAATTTAAATATGTTGCAACTGCTTACCGTTCGAATGGATACATCCACCTAGTTTGAACTGGACCGCCTAGCCGAGCTTCGTGCACAAGGTGAATGGGAAGATGTTCCATCACATCGAAGAACGCTGGTAGGAAAATCTTCTCCAGCTTGTTGGTGATAACGACAATATTACTTTCCATTCGCACCAGATTTTCTTCTTTTAATGTGTTGACACATAAGTCTTTGAAGAACAAACTGATCTCTGCTATTGGTTTCCATATGTTTTCAGGTAAACCAATGAAAGCAATTGGAAGTAATTATTCCATGAAAATATAATAATCATGGCTTTTCATTCCATGCAAGATTCCTTGTATCATATCAACCCTCTTTCCCAAATTTGAGGCATATCCATCAGGCATCTTCAAACTTTGAACCCACTCACGTATTTGTCGCTTTTGGTCTAACTTGAATGTAAAACAAGTCTTGGGCTTTAGAACATTGCCGTTGGGCCCCTGCTGTAAGTGTAATTATCTGCGGTTGCAATACTCTGGTAAGTCAAGTCTGGCCTTACGATTATCTTTTGTTTTACCGGTGACATCCATAATTGTGTTGAACAAGTTGTCAAAGTAGTTCTTCTCAGTATGCATGGCATCAACATTATGTCTAAGTAAATTATCTGGCCAATATTCTAACTCCCAAAATATACTTTGCTTAGTCCAGTTATGCGAAATGCCATATCCATCAAGCCTGTACAATCGTTCCTCGCTGGCTTTGGGCAAATTCTGAACTATTTCCCAGATGTCATGACCAGACAGCCTAGGAGGTGGACCATCATGTTCCCTTCTATTCCTCCGTAATGCATTCTTGATTCTCCTGAATTCATGATCAGGTGAAAGGAAACAACGATGACAATCAAACAAAGAATTTTTCCTGCCATGTCTCAATGTGAAAGATTTTGTTTTGTCCATGCAGTATGGACAAACCAGCTTTCCAGCTGTCATCCACCCAGACAACATTCCATAAGCAAGAAAATCATTAACAGTCCACATTAGATATGCAGGCAGATTAAAATTCTGTTTAAGAGAGATGTCCCAAGTTTGAACCCCCTCATGCCATAAAATTTAAAGTTCATCGATCAAAGGTTGCAAATAGACATCTATTCCACTTTTTGGATTATGCGGGCCAGGAATAACACAATTCAGAAATATATAGGGACTAGTCATCAACAATTTAGGAGAAAGATTATAAGGAGTGATAAATACAGGCCAACATGAATATGGCGCACCACTAACTGAAAAAGGAGAGAAACCATCCGCACATAATTCCAATCGAATGTTTCGTGGCTCAGCTGCAAAATCTGGATAAGTTGCATCAAAATGCTTCCAAGCCTCTCCATCAGATGGATGACACATAACACCAGTGGGCCTTCTATTTTCACTGTGCCATCTCATATGAGGAGCTGGGTTGTTTGAAGCATACAACCTCTTCAACCTTGGTATAAGAGGTAAATAATGCATCGCCTTAACAATAATTTTATTTCCAGTAGAACCACGTTTATATCGAGAGTGCTGACAAAACTTACAGAACTCCAGGTTAGCATCCCCCTTAAAGTATAACATGCAGCCATTTTCACAGCAATCAATTCTAATCGAGGATACACCTAACTTTGACACCAATCTTTTTTCCTTATAGAAAGAATCAGGAACCTTCAAGTCGGGGTCAACTAAATCTTTAATAAAATCTATAATTTAGTCCATTCCTCCTTCCGCAATATTCCAGTCAGATTTAATACTTAATAATCTAACAGCAACAGGCAAACGAGAGTGCAAACACCCGTAAAAAAGGATGACTAGCAACATGCAATTCATTGTAGAAATTCCCCGCTTCACTATTAGAAATATGTTCAACATTTTCCCTTAAGTCACCCCCTGTCGCATCTCAAAAGCATCGTGCAACACTTCTGTCATGCTAATATCTTGATATTCATTATGCCTTTCAGACTTACTACTTTCTCCAACAACAAAGTTATTTTGCGCTACACCACCATGAATACCATGCACTCTTAAAAAGTTCTCGTGAAACCCCTTTCTATAAAGATGTTCCTGTACATCTTCTTCACTAACAAGATTTATACCATCACATCTAACACAAGGACAACGAATAACCCGAAAACGTGTCCAAACTTCAAGTGTCTTAGCATGATCAACAAATCTTTTCACACCTTCAACGAATTCCTCCGTAATACCCATTCTATTATCATTGTTTCGGCGATATATCCAGCTATAATCAGGATCCATCTACGCATTCAATCAAATTCAACTAATTAGTTCCTACACTTAACTATTTTCAACCAACTAAGTGACCTAACAAATCGAATTCAAAAAAACAAAATACCCTTTAAAGTCCCTACACTTAACCATGTTCAACCAACTAAGTCACCGAACAAAACACATTCAAAACAAATAATTCCCCTTTAAAGTCCCTACACTTAACTATTTTCAAGTGACTAAGTGACCTAATATATCGCATTCAAAACAACAAAATACCCTTTAAAGTCCCTACACTTAACCATGTTCAACCAACTAAGTCACTGAACAAAATATTCAAAAGAAGTAATTCCGCTTTAAAGTCCCTACACTTAACCATTTTCAACCAACTAACTCACCGAACTAACCACATTCAAAATAAATAATTCCCCTTTAAAGTTCCTACACTTAACCATTTTCAAGTTACTAAGTGACCTAACAAATCGCATTCAAAATAACAAAATACCCTTTAAAGTCCCTACACTTAACCATGTTCAACCAACTAAGTCACCGAACAAAACATTCAAAAGAAGTAATTCCCCTTTAAAGTCCCTACACTTAACCATTTTCAACCAACTAACTCACCGAACAAACCACATTCAAAACAAATAATTCCCCTTTAAAGTCCCTACACTTAACCATTTTCAAGTTACTAAGTGACCTAACAAATCACATTCAAAATAACAAAATACCCTTTAAAGTCCATACACTTAACCATGTTCAACCAACTAAGTCACCGAACAAAACACATTCAAAATAAATAATTCCCCTTTAAAGTCCCTACACTTAACCATTTTCAAGTGACTAAGTCACCGAACAAACCACATTCAAAACAAATAATTCCCCTTTAAAGTCCCTACACTTAACCATTTGCAACCAACTAAGTCACCGAACAAACCACATTCAAAACAAATATTTCCCCTTTAAAGTCCCTACACTTAACCATTTTCAAGTGACCTAACAAATCGCATGCAAAACAACAAAATACCCTTTAAAGTCCCTACACTTAACCATGTTCAACCAACTAAGTCACCGAACAAAACACATTCAAAACAAATAATTCCCCTTTAAAGTCCCTACACTTAACCATTTTCAAGTGTCTAAGTCACCGAACAAACCACATTCAAAACAAATAATTTCCCTTTAAAGTCCCTACACTTAACCATTTTCAACCAACTAAGTCACCGAACAAACCACATTCAAAACAACTAATTCCCCTTTAAAGTCCCTACACTTAACCATTTTCAAGTGACTGAGTGACCTAACAAATCGCATTCAAAATAATAAAATACCCTTTAAAGTTCCTACACTTAACCATTGTCACACCCCTATTTCTCACTACAAAAAGATTATTCGGTTTTAAGTTTCGAAAGGGCTTTTATTAAAGAGACAAAAAATAAAAATTTTGTTTCGAAAAGGATTATTTATATTTGAACTCAGAGTCGCCACTTGGCATAATCTGGTGTGCCAAGTCACCGTTGAAAATCCTTTTTCGAAAAAACAATTTTGACTCTTTTAAACTGATCTGCGAACAGAGATTTCGACTAAGAAATTCTGTTGACCGAGGGGAAGGTGTTAGGCACCCCTTGGTCCCGTGGTTTGACCACGGTCGCTTGGTGGAACATATCGGTTAATTTGATACTACGAATGTATAAACCACATAAAACACGTAAAACAATCAAACAACAAACAAAATAAAATGAATAAAAAATATAATGTCCAGTCCGAGTTATACAGTCCAAAATAAAATAAACAAAAAATAAAATAAAATGCGAGAATAAACCCTATCTAACCTATACTAATCCTAACTACTCTCCCGTGCTTTACCCGATGCCTCGTGCCTTCGTCACGAAACTCCTTTGCATACATGATACATTGGGGCATTCCCCGGTGAATAGATACAAGTACTTCGGGGCATTCCCCGGCCAAATGAGTATAATTGAATTAAATGCGATAAAACAAAACCATTCCAACACATATTTCAAACATTCCAACAATCCACCAATTCTAAATTTTGCCTACCCGAGCCTAGTGCTTGCCTACCCGCTCGATGACATATCACGTTCAACATCAACAATGAATCAAAATACTATAAAATTCACTTTTATCAATTTTTGATTCTCATTACCCAAATAATCAATTTTAATCCTCCATGAGATATTATTTCATCACACACCCTATAATTAATCCATAATCAAGGAAATCAAACACCAAATCAAAATAAACAATAATTCACATTACCACGGATCAACCAACACACCAGATTCAATTCAAAGCATAGAACACTACAAATAACGAAATAAAAAAGAGAAGGAAGAGAATTAGACCTCGATTCGAAGGTTTTGAAATTCAAAATGCTTCAACGAAAGGACAGAAACTATGCCGAAGAACCTCGAATCGAACCTCAACAAAGGACTCACCAACTCCGTACTAAATAAACCGCAAGAATCCCAAAATTTGACCCGAATACGAATTCACGATAGCAATCCCGCAGCCCAAAGCAAAGATCACAAAGCCCGACCAATCACACCTAATTAGCACACTCCGTTACTGTTTTTGGTCGCTTTCCGGTGGATGGTCGCCGGAATCGACACTGGAGGTTGGATTCAGTGGCTTCCCAGCATTCTCCGATCACTGTTGTAGCGTCGCCGGAGCTCCGACGAGCTTAACAGTGGCGGCGCTGCTCTCCTCCGCCCTGAATCGTCTCTCGTTCGATCTCTCTCCTCTCTATCCCTCTTTCGCGGTTCTCTGCTCTCTCTCTTCCGCAACTTTCTCTCTCAATCTTTTGCTCTTTTCTCTTGTCTCTCCCGTAGCTCTCTCTCTCGATCTTTCCCTCTCACTCCTGAGTGTCCGTGTATATGGAAGAAGAAACTGTGAGCTTTTTTTTTCTTTGTGTCTGGTTTTCTGCCTCCTATGGTGTATATGTGTTTTCTCTTGTCTATATGACAGAAAAAAATGGAGAAGATGATCTGTGTATCTATCTTCCTTTTTCTTTGTGGAAAAGAAATATGGAGAGGGGTCACGTGGAGAGAAAGTGGGATAAGGGTGAGGGTATATGATAGGTGGGGTAGGGTGGGTTGGTTGAGATATGGTTTGTTAGGATATGGGAATATTAGAAATTTAATTTGTTAGGGATTTATTAAAGTTTTGTTATTTTTTTTTGTCATTTTATGGATGGATAATTACATGATTGAGGGTACACGGTAGGATAAGGTAAAAATGGGTAAAAATGATATTGCGGAGGGACGAAATTAGGTGTCTACATCATGCCCCCTTTGAATGTAAACACAAAGTGTTTTCAGACAAAGAAGTAGACAACAAGACTGAATTTTGTCCCGACCATTATTTAAAGAAAGAAACAGAAGGAAGAAAAGCAACCGAGTCTTGACTTAAGACATCCTACTTACCCAAGTTATGAGAGAATCAAGTCACGGGTATTTCAAAGGATTGGAAGAGAAGTGGACTATACCGAGTTAGAGAGTCGAGTGAGGTTCCATCAAGGTTCTGGTCCACTGCTTAGTCATTACATTAAAATGAAAATTACAAGTTAAAGCATAAATGAAATTACAAAAATCCTATCTATACAACTTTTTTTTTTTTGGACTCTTGACTTGAGTTTCATCACCCTATTCTTCAGGCGGGCTCCTGACTTGTTATTTCTTTAACTTGTTGCTTGCTTTTCAATTTCTTCACCCTGTTCTCCAGGCGGGTTCCTGACTTGCTATTTCGTCAACTTGTTGCCATGCTTTCAACTTCTGCACCCTGTTCTGTAGGCGGGCTCCTGACTTGCTATTTTTATCAACTTGTTGCTATGCTTTCAATTTCTTCACCCTGTTCTGCAGGCGGGCTCCTGACTTGCTATTTCATCAACTTGTTGCTATGCTTTCAATTTCTTCACCCTGTTCTGCAGGCGGTCTCCTGACTTGCTATTTTTCAATTTGTTTAACTTTCAATTTCTTCACCTTGTTGCTTGGTTTTCCATTTATTCGCCCTGTGCTTCGGGCATGCTCCTGAAATCACATCAAAACCGAAAAGAAAATTGTTCCAAATAAAGAAATACAATTTCTATGAGTTAATTGGAATGACTCGACTAAAAGGTACGTCTTTTAGGAATCAAGGGGGATGACTCGACTAAAAGGTACGTCTTATAGGAATCCAGGGGGATGACTCGACTAAAAGGTACGTCTTATAGGAATCAAAGGGGATGACTCGACCAAAAGGTACGTCTTATAGGAATCAAAGGGGATGACTTGACTAAAAGGTACGTCTTATAGGAATCAAAGGGGATGACTCGACTAAAAGGTACGTCTTCTAGGGGTAAAAGGGGATGACTCGACTAAAAGGTACATCTTATAGGAATCAAAGGGGATGACTCGACTAAAAGGTACGTCTTATAAGAATCAAGGGAAATGACTCAACTAAAAGGTACTTCTTCTAGGGGTCAAAGGGTATGACTCGACTAAAAGGTACGTCTTATAGGAATCAAAGGGGATAACTCGACTAAAAGGTACCTCTTATAGGAATCAAAGGGGATGACTCGACTAAAAGGTATGTCTTCTAGGAATCAAGGGAAATGACTCGACTAAAAGGTACGTCTTATTGGAATCAAAGGGGATAACTCGACTAAAAGGTACATCTTATAGAAATCAAAGGGGATGACTCGACTAAAAGATACGTCTTATAGGAATCAAGGGAAATGACTCGACTAAAAGGTACGTCTTCTGAGGGTCAAAGGGGATGACTCGACTAAAAGGTACGTCTTATAGGAATCAAAGGGGATAATTCGACTAAAAGGTATGTCTTATAGGAATCAAGGGGATGACTCGACTAAAAGGTACGTCTTATAGGAATCAAAGGGGATGACTCGACTAAAAGGTATGTCTTATAGGAATCAAAGGAGATGGCTCGACTAAAAGGTACGTCTTATAGGAATCAAAGGGGATGACTCGACTAAAAGGTACGTCTTATAGGAATCAAGGGAAATGACTCGACTAAAAGGTACGTCTTATAGGAATCAAGACTTAAGTTAGGAAGTGCATTACCTAAGTAGAAAAAATTGAATTACCCAATTAAGGAAGTGTTTTTCCTTACCAATGTTGTTTGAATTATCAAAACAATGAAGTGCTTCTCCTTACCAAAGCTGCTTGAATTACAAACCTGTGCAACAACCTTTCCTCTTGCATTTGTTGAGGTGAGAAATTACGACTTTTGATGTTTAGGCTCTGAAATCCTTGATCTGAATGGAACATGTATTCCTATTACATACAAAGAAAACTTGTGAGTTTAAAAACATGGTGGCTAGTTTGTGGCTTTGGCTTTTGAGGCAATTGCTCCTGCCCCCGTCACATTTAGCTTTGCTTCCAACCATTAGCATATGTCATTGACTTGCTGTATCATTGACTCAAACTCAGCTTATTAAGAGTGACTCTGAAACAAACACAGTATTTCTGCTTTGTTGTGTTTCTCAAATAAACCCTTTGAACCTTAGTATTTCCATGAGTTCCCCGACTTCTCTGTTGACAAAACTTTCTGCATGCCTTTTTTGGGTTCACAATAATGTCTCTTTCATGTGCTATCTTTTGTCTTTCTTTGTGCAATTAAAGAAGCAGGTAGCCAGTTTTGAAATCTTTTCTCACTTGTTTTGACACGGACTTGACTCAGAGATAAGAAACAAAAAAAAAGAATGACAATTTTTGTTTTGATAACTGACTTAAGAAAGATAAAATTAAAATAAAGAGGAGAGAAAAGACAATGAATGTCCCCTTTTAAAACAAAAAAACAAAAAAATCATCAAAAAATGACAGTCAACACTAATGATTATGCCATGCATTTTGGATTAAGCAGCTTGATCTTTCATCCAAACTTTCTACCCATTGTTGTTGAGTTAATGGCCTTGAAACTGAGTTGCTTTCTTAGGTCAATTGCATTTAAGACCCCATTCGGCTAGTGGCGCCTTGAAGGATTTTCGCCAACAAGCTTCTTTCATTTTCTCTTGGCTCACTATCGCCTTATGGTGCCTGTGAGGGTTTTCACCAATAAGACTCTCTCATTTTTATTTCTCTCAACTTACCATCTCCTTATGGTGCCCGTAAGGGTTTTCACCAATAAGACTCTCTCATTTTTATTTCACTCTTGATTCCCTATGCTGAGGAAGACAAATAGTTCCCAAATGCATCATCATATCCCTTGCATGATCCGCCTTAACATCCTCAAAGATTGATCTGAAGGTCTTTCTTTGGTTGTAACTTGGCTTTTGGATAGGATTAGAAAGAAGAAAATGATGGCATGAGGCCCAAACAACACTTGAGGTGGGGGTGAGACTTACAACTTTTGAAATCGACTCAAACAATGAGGATTAACTCATGCCCCAGTTTCATTTGACTGGGTGACGCTAAATTGTTTATTTAGTTGGACCGATCCCTTAGTAGGGCAGCCTACGTATCTCACCCCCGAGAGAGGAGAATCAGGTCACGCGTAGTTCTGGCAGCTTGTTCTTTTGCTTTGATCTGATTTTTTTTCTTTTATTCGCTCTTTTCACTTTGTGATTCTTTTTTTTCTAACTCTATTTTTCTTGACACTCTTTTTTTTTTGGAAATATTTTTGTCTCTTTTTTGTAACTTTTTGACTTTATCTTTTTACTTGACACTATTCTTTGAACTTTGTTTACTCTATCTTGATTCCAAAAGAAGGGTATGAAAGAAAATAACACTGAGGCTCAAATGGGGTAAACAAAGGATGACACAATATTTGGATAGCAGAATGAAATGCCTTCATTATATCAATCCTTGAGAATGCAAGTACATAACATGCAATTGGAAGTGAGAGATGAAGATCATTTGCGACATCTTTTTAAGTAGATTGAGTCTGTGCATCACTACTTCTTCTGTAAACTCAACCTTTGTTGTACATTCCTCACATCAAATGACTCATGCTTTCGTAGAGATGCTTATCTTCTTGTTTCTCTTAATATAGCGATCACACATCCACTATTTGACCTAATTAGGACTTGCCTTTCGATCTATGACCAAGTTGTTCTTGTGATTCTCAAAATAATTGCCTTAACTTGTCACCAAATGTCTCAGCACTCTATCTATTTTCTCATATGCTCTGTTTTTCTAACTTTAACCCTCTGATTCAATGTTCATGCTTAAACTGGATTTTAAGATCTGGCTGAAATTTTTACTAGCATGTCATATCACTAGAGTCAACACAAAATGTACTATGTAAAGAAAACAAACAAACAACACATATTTAAACACAAAGGAAAATGAGACACTTCATTTAGTCGAAACAAAAGATAGAAGAGTTTGGACATAAACAACAAAAGGACAAAACAAGACAGATCCCGAACTACAACCCTGAAATAATTCGGAGAACAGAAAATAAAACAAAACAAGCTACCAAACCCCTTCCTGATAAAGAGAGGGGTGACTTCTCAATTGCTCAGCCTGACATCTTAGCCACTGGTTTGCATATCAGCATGACTAGAGTTTCCCTCACTATCAATGTTCTGCACCATAATTGATCCATCATGAATCATCTTTTCAATTTCTCTTTTCAAATCTCGACAATCTTCAATACTATGACCCTGAGCCTCAGAATGATACGCACATCGTGCATTAGGATCCAAATTTCTTGAACGTCGATTAAGGGTGTGTCCAAGGAGAGGAGTGATCATTCCTTTCTGTACCAATCTCTGAAATAAACTGGCATATGACTCTCCAATTGGTGTGAATCTATCTCTCGACTTCTGCCTCATTTCATTGTTTGGCTTGGATAGAAAATCTGGCTTAGAAGGGTTTTGGTATGTTTGTGGAGTTAGCGGATGACTCTGGGGAGTTGGGGTATGTCATTGTGGGTAAGATGAGGGTTAAACTTGTGGTTGTGCATTATACACTGGATATGGATATGGAGGAACAGAGTATAATGGATTTTGGGAGTGATTATGTGGAGCCTGGGCACAAACTTGAGCTTGAACCTGAGATCGACGACGACGTGGTCTTCTTGACCTTTCTTGCTGTCCAACTATAATTGCAGATGCATCTTCCTCACTCTTTTCCTCCCCAACATTTCCTGAATCCTTTTGAATTACTTGAGTAGTTGCTTTCAATGTTGCAAAACTCATAATGCGACCAGTCTTAATTCCCTCTTCTATCATCTCCCCCATTTTAAGGACCTCAATGAATGGCTTGCCTAATGCAGGTAACAAGTGTTGATAATATGTTTCGTCCTGCGCTTGAATAAACACCTCCACTATTTTGCTTTTTTTCATTGGCGGTTTTACTCTAGCAGCTTGTTTGCGCCATCTGATCGCATACTCCCTAAAACTCTCAGTATTCTTCTTTGTTATACTAGTTAGGGATTTTTCGTCAGGGATCAACTCCATATTGTATTGAAATTGTTGCACAAATTTGTTAGCTAGGTCATCCCAACTAATCTATTTGTCAATGTCTTGGTCAACAAACCATTCTGAAGCTAGACCTGAAAGACTATCACCGAAATATGCCATGAGTAATTCTTTCTTCCCTCCAACGCCCCTTACCTGGTTGCAATAGCGTCTCAAATGTGCTACAGGATCTCCATGTCCATCATACTTCTCAAACTTCAACATTTTAAAACCAAGAGGAAGATGTACACCAGAAAACATGCACAGATCTTTATATGAGACACTTTTGTACCCCCCAAGTCCTTGCAAGTTTTTCATAGTCAGTTCCAAACTTCTCAATTTTCTGGCTATTTCCTCTTATTCTTCTGTCATAACAGGCTTCTCAGTGTTAGGAGGAAATTCAGGAGGTTGAGGGCAATCGTAAGGACCAGTCGACTTAAATGTAGGCTCGAGAGCATAATGCTGATCACTAAAAATATTCAATGTAGGCTCTCTTGTAGAGTAGAGAGGCACAACTTGTGGATGAACATCAAAAGTAGGAGGTGGGGGTGGCGCCGCAAAATCATGAACAACAGCTGGAGCCGAGTATGTGGTAGTCTTGGATTGGGGAGTGAGGACATGAATATTGGAAGTGGTTGGATATTGTTGCCCTGGAGTCGATCCTGATACATGTTGTATCATATAAAAAAAAAGGGAAATTGTGCATGTGACATGGGAGGCAATCTAGAAAGATATTCCAGATTATCCGTGGGAACTGAAGGAGGCGACAACCCATTAGCCCAAGCTCGATGCATTTCTATTATTTGCCGCCTTAATTTCCGAATCTCTTCATTATCTCCTACATTCTCATTCCCCAAACTCCCTATTTGATTAGTGACAACTAACTCGGTATCCTTGTTGGCCATAACTTCCTCTGTGACTTGGAGCAATATGAAGGACCAGCCAAAATGCCACAAACCAACCACCTTAAACTAGCTGGACAAGAGATAACAAATGGTTAGAGTTCAACACTTTTTTAAAAAATCTTTTTTTTTTGAAAAGATCACCGAACCCAAGAAGGGTGCCTACGTATCTCACCCCCGAATGGGGAGAATCAAGTGTGCGTAGTTCGTGAAGTTTTGTCAAAATGGTCAATTAAAACCTTTTTTTTTCTTTTTCTTGAAACTTTAAAAAGAAAAGAAAATAATAAATTATCAAAAGAATTGACAAAAATCTTTTTGCATTTTTTAGGTTTAAACTCCCTATACAAAATGGAATCTATGATTACCAAAGAAAAGTCTTTTTGGGTTTTCGATTTAGAATTTCATAGGAAAATGAAACTTGAAACTATTAAAGAAAAATCTTTTTGTAGTTTTCTTTTATAGATGTATATGAAACACCTACTCTAAGTGAAGAGTGAAGAAAATCTTTTTGAATTTTTCAGATTCCTGTACAAAATGAAATTTATGATTACCGAAGAAAATATTTTTGGATTTTCGATTTTAAATTTCATACGAAAATGAAACTTGAACCTATTAAAGAAAAATATATTTTTTGCTTTCTTTTAAAGATGTACATGAGACACCTACTCTAAATGAAGAGTGAAGAAAATCTTTTTTGGATTTTTAAAATAAGATCTCCGAACCTAAAATAGGTTGCCTAACGTATCTCACTCCCGAGAGAGGAGAATCAGGAGTGCGTAGTTCGTCCAGATTGGACAATTAACGATTAACTAACGAATAAAAACTTTTTTAATTAGACACTTCAACTAAACTGACACCAACAATTATGAAAGAAAATCTTTTTCGGTATCTTCATTATATGAAATGAACAAAACTTCTACCATTTTTCATTTTCTTTTACAAAAACTACTAAAAAAAAATCTTTTTTAAAAATTTTGAATTATGAATGCATGCTAAAGGAGACAGTGAGAAATCTTTTGATGTTTTGGTTTTTGAAAGAATGAGTGCAAAAACTAAAGAAATCTTTTTGAATTTTTGAATTGTGAAAAATAAAAGCCATAAAGAACACTAAAAACTACAACACTCTTTTTTTTTCTTCTTTTCGACTCACTTCACTTTTTTTTTCTCTATTTTTTTCAACAGTTCTTGCCTACGCACCTTACTTCTAACATATGTTTTTCCCAAATCAGTCCGTCAAATGTCCCCATTACCTTCAAAGATGCAACATTTAGTATATAGGGATGCGTTAGAGGTGAGTCTCCTACAAAGGACCAAGTGGGCCTCGCCAGGTCTCAATATGATGCACATAAGCACGACCTAAAGGCTGACCTACGTTGGGGTTCACTAACAAGGCTATTCGGGGGAGCGTATGGTCGATAGTGGCTGCTTTGCTTTCCACCTACTCCATAACACCGACGGCTCCCCCCTAAAATAAGGGTGACTCAACTAGAGGTCGTGTACAACACGTGTACTACGAATTTGTTGCAGAAAAAAGGCCTGGGGGTAGACACATGATGCCAGATATAAAAGCGGTAACACATAGGATAAATACTGTACACAAAGAGCACGAAAATATTCCACAATGATAAAACAATAACACAAAACAACACAAACAAAATATTTATACACCTATAGTGCCAAACAAAGCCGATACGACTCCAAAATAAGCTCGAATTCTGAACAAGTCCCCAGTAGAGTCGCCAGAGCTGTCACACCCCTATTTCTCACTACAAAAAGATTATTCGGTTTTAAGTTTCGAAAGGAGCTTTTATTAAAGTGACAAAAAATAAAAATTTTATTTCGAAAAGGATTATTTATATTTGAACTCAGAGTCGCCACTTGACATAATCTGGTGTGCCAAGTCACCGTTGAAGATCCTTTTTCAAAAATAATTTTGACTCTTTTAAACTGATCTGCGAACAGAGATTCCGACTAAAGAATTCTGTTGACCGAGGGGAAGGTGTTAGGCACCCCTTGGTCCCGTGGTTTGACCACGGTCGCTTGGTGGAACATATCGGCTAATTTGATACTACGAATGTATAAACCACATAAAACACGTAAACAATCAAACAACAAACAAAACAAAACGAATAAAAAATATAATGTCCAGTCCGAGTTATACAGTCCAAAATAAAATAAACAAAAAATAAAATAAAATGCGAGAATAAACCCTATCTAACCTACACTAATCCTAACTACGCTCCCGTGCTTTACCCAATGCCTCGGGCCTTCGTCACGAAACTCCTTTGCATACATGATACATCGGGGCATTCCCCGGTGAATAGATACAAGTACTTCGGGGCATTCCCCGGCCAAATGAGTATAATTGAATTAAATGCGATAAAACAAAACCATTCCAACACATATTTCAAACATTCCAACAATCCACCAATTCTAAATTTTGCCTACCCGAGCCTAGTGCTTGCCTACCCGCTCGATGACATATCACGTTCAACATCAACAATGAATCAAAATACTATAAAATTCACTTTTATCAATTTTCGATTCTCATTCCCCAAATAATCAATTTTAATCCTCCATGAGATATTATTTCATCACACACCCTATAATTAATCCATAATCAAGAAAATCAAACACCAAATCAAAACAAACAATAATTCACATCACCACGGATCAACCAACACATCGGATTTAATTCAAAGCATAGAACACGATAAATAACGAAATAAAAAAAGAAGGAAGAGAATTAGACCTCGATTCGAAGGTTTCAAAATTCAAAATGCTTCAACGAAAGGACATAAACCATGCCGAAGAACCTCGAATCGAACCTCAACAAAGGACTCACCAACTCCGTACTAAATCAACCGCAAGAATCCCAGAATTTGACCCGAATACGAATTCACGATAGCAAACCTGCAGCCCAAAGCAAAGATCACAAAGCCCGATCAATCGCACCTAATTAGCACACTCCATTACTGTTTTTGGTCGCTTTCCGATGGATGGTCGCCGGAATCGACATTGGAGGTCGGATTCAGTGGCTTCCCAGCATGCTTCGGTCACTGTTGTAGCGTCGCCGGAGCTCCAGTGAGCTTAACAATGGCGGCGCTGCTCTCCTCCGCCGTGAATCGTCTCTCGTTCGATCTCTCTCCTCTCTATCCCTCTTTCACGGTTCTCTGCTCTCTCTCTTTCGTAGCTCTCTCTCGATCTTTTGCTCTTTTCTCTTCTCTCTCTCACAGCTTTCTCTCTCGATCTTTCCCTCTCATTCCTGAGTGTCCGTGTATATGGAAGAAGAAACTGTGAGCTTTTTTTTCTTTGGATCCGATTTTCTACCTCCTATGGTGTATATGTGTTTTCTCTTGTCTATATGACAGAAAAAATGGAGAAGATGATCTGTGTATCTATCTTCCTTTTACTTTGTGGAAAATAAATATGAGGAGGGGTCACGTGGAGAGATGGTGGGATAAGGGTGAGGGTATAGGATAGGTGGGGTATGGTGAGTTGGTTGAGATAAGGTTTGTTAGGATAAGAGAATATTAGAAATTTAATTTGTTAGGGATTTATTAAAGTTTTGTTATTTTTTTTTTGTCATTTTATGGAGGGATAATTACATGATTGAGGGTACACGATAGGATAAGGTAAAAATGGGTAAAAATGATATTGCGGAGGGACAAAATTAGGTGTCTACAACCATGTTCAACCAACTTAGTCACCGAACAAAATACATTCAAAACAAATAATTCTCCTTTAAAGTCCCTATACTTAACCATTTTCAAGTGACTAAGTCACCGAACAAACCCCATTCAAAATAAATAATTCCCCTTTAAAGTCACAAACCACATTCAAAACAACTAATTCCCCTTTAAAGTCCCTACACTTAACCATTTTCAACCAACTAAGTCACCGAACAAAACACATTCAAAAGAAGTAATTCCCCTTTAAAGTCCCTACACTTAACCATTTTCAACCAACTAACTCACCGAACAAACCACATTCAAAACAAATAATTCCCCTTTAAAGTCCCTACACTTAACCATTTTCAAGTTACTAAGTGACCTAACAAATCGCATTCAAAACAACAAAATACCTTTTAAAGTCCCTACACTTAACCATGTTCAACCAACTAAGTCACCAAACAAAACACATTCAAAACAAATAATTCTTCTTTAAAGTCCCTACACTTAACCATTTTCAAGTGACTAAGTCACCGAACAAACCACATTCAAAACAAATAATTTCCCTTTAAAGTCCCTACTGTTAACCATTTTCAACCAACTAAGTCATCGAACAAACCACATTCAAAACAAGTAATTCCCCTTTAAAGTCCCTACACTTTACCATGTTCAAGTGACTAAGTGACCGAACAAACCACATTCAAAACAAGAAATGATATAAGATCATGTTGACAGTACAAGAAACAAGCAAAAACAAAATGTCAAGATCAATGCTAGTGAATCGCACAAGGCCACACACGGCTTCACTAGACTTCAATATGAACAATAAAAGAAAGATAACAACAATAGTGAATCACACAAGGCCCCACACGGCTTCACTATGTCAACTTACCTTTGATATTTTCCTTAATGTCTTGATATTTCAAAAAGGCAGCTTCAATCTGCTTCTTGATTCTCTTACGGGAAGCTGCATTATCAAAAATGATGATCTTAGGAAATTCAAAGACAGACTACTGCAATTTTCTCCAAAATACCCATCTACTTTATGCTACATTCATGTTTAAGTATTGGAAATAGGAGAGAGTTAATGCAGTATTTTGTTTTATAGCATATATAATGACATATGAACACCTAATAATACTGTTTCTAATAGTAGTAGCCTTTTTTTTTTCTAAACATATTTTAAGCATTTTAATATAGTTTTCAGTATTGTTTTCAAATCCCTATAAATAGTTATAGTGCCCTGTATCCCGTATCTTGAAGGTGTACAATTTATCTGAAGTGAAAATGTCAGTGGTGCAGGATGGTTGTTCATGTCCAATAGATATAACTATGTGAAAGTGACACATTATTATACCCAAAAACAAAACGACAGAAAAGTGATAGGCTATATACATAAGAACTAAGCAATTCCATTGGTGACTGTAAACATGTATTTAAGCCTCAAATAACTCTTAACTTAGCTATTAAGAACACCATCTAGTATATAACTAACGGTCTTCACACTAAGTAATACAAGGGCACTATCTAAGAAAATATGACACTTAACAATCTTTTTCACAATCACAAAGGGAGGTCTAGATTATCAATCCTTAACAACCTAATACTTTCATTAATGACCTATGATTCACAATGAAACGTCAACAACAACTAAGAACAGTAAACTATATTGGTTCAAGTTTGGGATTCTACCACAAGTTATTTGATTTACTCGGTTCGAAATCACTTCTAGAAAAAATAACATAATCATACACCATAACTTACCATATTTATACGAACTAAGATTAATAACCCTAATCGACCTTACTATCCAATAAGAACATTTTAAGCACTTACCCGAATTGAAGTGATGGAGAAGAGTGGTGGAGAAGATCCCGTTTGAGAAAAGCGTGACAAACTTTGAGAAAAAGAACCAATTTTAACCTGTTTTTTCGCGATTTTGAGCTATTTTTTTTCGCAATTTTGAGCTGTTTTTCGCGATTATGAGCCCTATACCTGTTTTTCCTTTTCTTTATTTGGGGATTGGGTGGGTCGGGTCGGTTTAAAATTGGTTTTAATTTTTTTTTAAAATAACAGAAAAACCGACCACCTGTGGTCGGTATGTGGTCGGTTTTACTAAGTTTTTGATAAATTATACTTTAATAAACTACAATTAATATATTTAATTTAATTTTTAATAGATTATTTTTTTAATAAATTGTATAATATTTATAACGGATAAATTATATAATAGATATATATATAACGTGTTAATCAGATAAATTATTGTCGTCTTACGTTATTACAACTTCAACAATATACGTCTGTTTACATTATATTGAAATAAAATAGTATATCTATTTCATCACTACACGAGATATACGTATATATAAATTTATTCAATTGGCTATCAATATTCAAATACGTATTATATACATCACATACCCAATTTTACTACCCCATAATAATATACTACGTATTTCACAGAAACTCAGTTGAATTATCGGTTGGTTTATCTTATGTCATTAACATACGTTCACTATATAATATGTTTATATATACTATATATATGCCTATACATACACACACACATATATACATATTATCGACTACCCCATTGTATTTCACATATACTCAAAAAAATAGTCGGTTGATTATTTATCTTATGTCATTAATATTCCGTCGTTGTATAATATGTATATATTATATATATACATATACAGATATACAGACACATATACACACTATCGACTATATAAATTTCAAAATACATACTATATACATCACATGCGTATACAAGTATATTATCCAATAATATAATGCGATGTGTTTCTTATACATACTTACATTAGTGTTCGATTAATTATAGTTGATTAACTTAATATATTAGATTTCTTATACATACTTACATTAGTAACATATTATATATATCTATATATACACATATTCATTATACAAAGGTTATGCATGTTTAACGTCATTTAATGTATATACGAAAGAAAATGTTTATTTTATATATTGAAACATAAATAAAATATAAACATTATGTTTAACATAATTTTTTTTATTTTATTTGATATATTTTTAAGTGTAATTTTTTCAAAAAATTGTGGAATGATTGATTTTTATTATTATTACTGATTATCTACTACGTGTAATTTCAAAAAATTATATATATATATATATATATATATTACATTATATATATAATTATTTTTTATGAAACAAATAATATATATATTTGATTACATATATATAATTATTTTGATTACATATAAATATTATGTTTAAAAGTATTTTCTTTTTCTTTTTAGTTTCAAAACCGACCAAAAGTGGATGATTTTTTATTTCTAAAAAAAAATATATATTTTGAAAACCGACCACAAGTGGTCGCTTTATAGAATTTTTTTTATTTTTTATTTTATCAAAACCAACCACTTGTGGTCGGTTTTATTAATTTTTTAACATTTTAATTTTTAAATTATATAATAATTAATATTAAAATTATTGAATTATTTATTTTGATGTTTTCTAATAAAACAACGACCACATGTGGTCGCTTTTTAATAAAAAAAATTTTTTTTAAAAAAATTTTAAAAAACCGACCACAAGTGGTCGGTTTTTTTTGACCACTTTATTGTGGTCGGTTTTAGGTGGTCGGTATTTGCTGTTTTTCTAGTAGTGTGAAATTGTTGTTGAAATCCTTATAAAAGTTCCTACCAAGTCTCTATTGTGTTTTAAGTGCCTATGGAAATCCTTTTGTTCCCTTATATCAGATGCATTACTCATCGAAGCATATCATCACAAAAATCGTGTGAGTCAATTCCTCATAAATCGTGTAGCTTTGATGCCAAACGAATTCATATATAATTTAGGCCTTAGAGAATTACATGTTCAAGACTTAGCTTGTCCTAGCCCGTACTTAAATCAGCCATGTTTCCGCAATTTTGGCTTTATGCAATCTATTAATGGCCCAGTTTGTCTATGGAACAGTGTTGGAAAAGTTGCTATTTGCAATCCTTTCACAAAACATGTCTTTCTTCCTCATCAACAACCTACGGGACTGTTTTGCCCCTCAATGACTTGTTGCTCCTTTGGTTTTGATCCCGCCACCAAGAAACATAAAGTCTTCAAGGCACACGCGGTTTCTCATGAAGAAACTGGGAAATTCGAAGCAACATACTTGATTTTCACCATTGGAACAGACAATTCGTGGAGAGAGATTTCAGGCTGCCTTAGTTTCTACCCTACAAAGCATAGTTGTGTTTACATGGATGGGGTTATTTATTTTGTAAATAAATTAGGACGTGACATAGGTGCATTCAGTGTCGGAGAAGAAAAGTTCATTAGAATCATCTCGTCCCCTGATGGAGTATGGCCCTTGGGAATTTTAAATTTTTTGCCTTTTGCCAAGAATAGTCGACATAAAGGGACAAGTTGCACTTCTTGATCACACGAGAAGGTTGGAGATGATATCCAGATTGTTTTATACGTTCTCGTGAATGGTGTTAAGATGAAACTGATAGGATTTTGCCCTTATTTTCTTACTATATTTAAATTTTATATTTTTTCTTAAAAGGAAAAATAAAAGTTATCATAATTACTTTTACTTTTTTCTGAAATAAAAAATATATTTCTTTTTCATATTTGGCTAACCTATTTCTTGGAGGAAAGGTTTTGGACCTCTATAAATAGAACATCTCCTTCTCATACCATAACACAATAACATACATAATGTAGTCTTTAAAATGTTTTGTTTAGGGAGAGATTTCTCCCAATAGGTTTTAAGTTTTTCAATATTAGTTTTTCATATGTAGATCGTTTGACCGAATCATATTAATAATATGTCTTTTTAGTATATTTTTATTTGTCATCTGAATTATCACCACGATAGTTTGCAACTAATAGCTTCCGCATGACGCCCTCTCGATTTCGAACCCAACAAGTGGTATCAGAACTTACGGTTCAATGGTCCAACGGTGTGGTGAGACGAGATTAAACAGGTTCAAAGCGGTTTTAAAATCAATTTGGATGATAATGAAAATTTTTGTCGAACTACATGTGGAGAACAAGTTTCAACCATATTTTCAACACTCCTGCTGCTGCATCTTTAAAAATAAAAATAAAATATTACTTTTAAACCAATTTATAACCATGATATTTTAAACCTTATTTTTAACCATGACAAACAGTAGTTATGAAGATTATATCAAGAAGAAAATCAAGCCAAAAAGGGGAGATTTGTTAGGGTTTTTGCCCTGAAGGTTTTATTTTTTCTTAGAAGGAAAATAAAAGTTACCATAATTACTTTTACTTTTCGTGAAAGAAAAAAATATAATTCTTTTTTATATTTGGCTAACCTCTTTCTTGGAGCAAAGGTTTTGGACCTCTATAAATAGAACCCCCTCTCATACCATAACACAATAACATCCACAATGTAGTCTTTAATGTGTCTTTGTTTAGGGAAAGTTTCTCCCAATAGGTTTTAAGTTTTTCAATATTAGTGTTTGATATGTAGGTCGTTTGACCGAATCATATTAATAATATCATATTAATAATATGTCTTTTTAGTATATTTTTATTTGTCGTCTGAATTATCATTATGATAATTTGCAACAAATAGCTTCCGCATGACGCCCTCTCGATTTCGAACCCAACAGAAACATAGTTGAAACATACAATTGAGCTACCACCAGAGATAACAGAGCTATCTCATTGCTCTTTATTTACCACCAACAATAATCCTAAAGGTGAGATTTTATTAACTCTAGACACTGGGATTTCACAAATGTTCGTATATGACATTGGAAGGAAAGACCGGAGAATTGTTGAAATACATAAAATGTATGAAAGAGAATTCCTTGTGCGGAGTATTTGGCCATTGAGATAAATACTAATTAATGTGGCTCTTGTTAAATGCATTCTTCAACATGCATGGTGTTTTATTCCTATAGGTGAATTAAACTTTCCTTTTTTATCATAAGGTGGCATATTTTTTTGGTAAAATTATATGTGAAATTCTGTCATTGAGATATGATTTTACTGTTCTTCTATCACCATTCATTATAATGGGTTCACTCAACAAAAAGATGACACTCTGGCATGACATCGGTCACTATACATAGGTAATTGTAGCATGTTCCAATGCAATTTTCTTCCAAGTTGCTGCTCAATATGATTTTATTTTAGGGGGACGATCCACTAAATGGACCAACAGAGACCTTACCGAGAGATCCTTTTAACAAAGTATAGTTAGATTTATAAGCAGCCTTAATCGAAGAAGACTCTTTGTATAGTACAGGAGCCGGAAGAAGATTGCTTGTATAGTACTCCCTCTGTTTGAAAAAGAATAAACTAATTTTCTTTTTAGTTAGTTTAAAAAAGAATGATTCTTTTTTTTTTTAACAACTTTTAAACTTTAACTTTTCATGTGGCATGTTAAGACCACAATATTGAAGGACATTTTGGTACATTTGATATATTTTTAATTTAAGATCACATGAATCAAAAGACTACTTTATTTTCTTAAACTCCATGTTAAATCAAATTAAGTCATTCTTTTTTAAACGGAGGGAGTAGTAAATTTGAGAACCAGTTCAAATCTATATAATACAATTAAGAATTATAAATAGTACGTACAACTAGGAATCATAACTTATATATGAACATGAAGATTGTGGCTGCTGGCTAGTACTTAGCAATACCCATGAAAATCAAATTTCCATGCTTATTTACAAAATCATAAATAAAAAAGCCTCAAAATTAAATTGGCGAAGCTAATTGCTTAGTATTGTATAGCTTCCCTACAAAAAAATTAATAATAATTTCCATGCTTGCTTACAATTTCATAAAAAAAAGTCTCAAAATTATATTGGTTATGATGGCGATAATTACCTAAATAGCTACAAATTTATTGCTTAAGAAAAAGATCAACATTCCATGCTTATTAAAAGTTCATCAAAAAACCTCAAAATTAAGTTAACGTGCTTAGTATTATTGTGGTTAGGGGTGTACATAGGTCGGGTTGGTTCGATTTTTATTAAAAAAAAAACCAAACCAATCATGTCGATTAATGAAAACTATAAACTAAATCAAACCAACATAAAATTAGTTTTTTCGGTTTAGGTTTTAGTCGGTTCTTTCGATTTTTTTTATTTTTTCATTTTTTTTATAATCTTTAGTTTTTTCAATTATATTGTGATCGAAGACTAGATCAAATATGTTTTTACTCATGTGCTAATGAAAAACCACAATTATGAAAAAATGAGGAGCGAAAAACTCTCTTGAAACTAAAAAGTGAGATGAAGAGTGAAAAATTTAGGTTTTAAGTTCATATTGAATTTTGGATCATTTAATTAACAATTAATGGACAAAATTTAAAGGTCCAAATCTAAATATATATTTACATTTACTTTCAAATTATTGAAAATTACTAAAACTAGTTGAAAAAGTATTTAAACAATAGATTATAATTAATATTTTATGTATAAAAAAGTTTGAATATTTTATATATATATATATATATATATTATGTCGGTTTGATTCGGGTTCGATTTGACTTTTTTTTCGTTAACACCAAACCAAATCAAGAATGGTTAGTTTTTTTTTCTAACGCCAAACCAATCAAACCAAACCATAAGTCGGCTTTTTTTCCTCGGTTTGATTTGGTTCGTCGGTTCGATTTGACTTGACGATTTGATCTGTACACCCCTAATTATGGTAACAATTACCCAAATAATTACAAATATGTTGCTACGTACAAAAAAGTCACTGCGGCTAATCATATCTTTTACCACATATTTAAAATTCATGTAGCAATATAACCTTTTGGCCATTATGATAAATTATTTAAAATAAAATAAATATTGCAGCAAAAAGAGTACTTTTGCTTCAAGTTATTAAAATGCAATATCTATCCAGATCTATTTGATGTCTATCTAGATTTAATGTATTTGTCTTTTAGTGTGAAATTAGGGGCAAATTCCCCCTATAAATAGAAGGGCTTCTTCATTGTGAATCATCCCTCAAGAGAAGAAATAAGAATTACTCTCTCTATTCTCTCTACTCTTTTTCTTTATTCCTTTTTATTTTATAACACGTTATCAACACGAGACTCTACCGTCTCAAATTTGAAGGCTAAGGCTAAGGTATTATTATTTTTCTTTCCTTTTTCCATATGGCTAACATTCTTACGAAGTGTGAGTTCGTTGCCCTTCAAAGTTCGGGCAAGAACTATATTTCATGGGTGTTGGATGTTGAAATCCACCTAGATGCTATGGGTCTTGGAGACGCCATAAAGAATGAAAATATAACATGTAGTCAAAATCGTGCTAAGGCTATGATTTTCTTGCGTCATCATCTTGACGAAGTACTAAAAATTGAGTACCTTACTACTAAGGATCCACTTGTATTGTGGAATAGCCTAAAAGAAATATTTGACCGCTTAAAGATGGTCATCCTCCCGAAAGCACGATATGAGTGGATGCATCTACGATTTCAAGACTATAAGTTTGTTCATGAGTACAATTCTGCCATGTTCAAAATTTCTTCTCAATTGAAACTATGTGGAGAAACGGTCAATGATAATGATATGATAGAAAAGACGCTCTCTACTTTCCATGCCTCGAACGTGCTATTACAACAGCAATATCAAGAAAAAAGTTTCAAGAAGTATACTGAACTGAGTTCTCATCTTCTCGTGGCTGAACAAAATAATGATTTGTTGATGAAAAATTACGAGAACCGACCAACTGGATTTGCACCATTCCCTGAGGTGAGTGATGTGTTCACTCACCATGCTAGGTGTGGAAAAGGTCGCGATCCTGATCGTGGACGTGGTCGTGATCATGATGACCAAGAAAGAAACCCTGTTCTGGGTGTTAATCATTCATCAAACAAAAAGAGAAAAGATGAGAAACGTGAAGCAGTTACTTGTTTCCGATGTGGCGGAAAAGGACATTATTCACGTGATTGTTGTGCTCTTAAGCACTTGGTTGATCTTTATCAAGCATCACTAAAGAAGAAAGAGATAAATCCCGAGGTTAACTTTCTCTCTGAAAATAATATTGACATCACATGTTTGGATGTAGCAGACTTTTTTGAACACTCTGAAGGAAAGATTAATCACTTGATTGGTGATGGTTTCATAAACATGAAAGAATGAATGATTTTTTTATTTTGTTTAATTGTTGATAAGAGCTAGTGAATAAAGAATCATGTAAAAATAGTTGTTTGCATGAGTATTGGTTTTGATTAGTATTGATCAGTTTAAATTTAATATTGTTATTTATTATTGAGTTGAATCAAATTTTAATTTTATCATCATTTATCGGAAAAAAAGGGAGGGCTGCATGGATTTTTGGAAGCACTACTCTTTTATAGTATAATAATATTAGTTGCATGCAGATTTGACCAAAAAACACTACAAAAGCTAAAAGTTCCTGGACAAACTATTGCTTTTAATTATTATGGTTTATGGAAAAGCGACGAAGCACGTACTAATTATTTACAATTATTGAAAAAAAATATATATTTTTTTCCAGTGAAATATTATGAGCATAAAAGTTGTGAGATTTTGAGTTGGACATATATTTTTTTTTAGTAAAGTGTGATTAACAATTTCTTATAGTATAAGCTTTCACTTTGTACAAAAAATTATTATATATCTTATTTGGTGTATGCCATTTTATTTGAAGATATGGATAATTTTCAAGAAGATATTTGTTTGATTGATTCCGTCACTACACATACGATATTCAAAGACAAGAAATATTTCTCTCATCTAAACATGGGCAAGATTAATGTTACTACAATTTCTGGTAGTGCTAATTTGATTGAAGGCTTCGGAAAAGTCATTATAATCTTGTCCAAGGGAACTAAACTAATCATAAATAATGCTATGTTCTCTCCTAAGTATTGGAGAAATTTGATGAGTTTTAAAGATATCCGTGAAAATGATTATCATATCAAGACAATTGATGAGATGAATCTTGAATATCTTGGTATCACCAAGAATGTCTCTAGACAAACATTTGTTATTGAAAAGTTCCTTGCTTTATCTTCTGGACTATACTGGACAAAGATTTGTGCAATTGAGGCACATTCTATAGTAAACCGGAAGTTTACTGATTCCAATACTTTTGTACTTTGGCATAATCGTATGGGACATCCACGATCAATAATGATGAGACGAATCATAGAAAATTCAAATGGGCATCCATTAAAAAACTTGAAGGTTCTTTCGAATGGTGAATTTTCATGCAGTGCTTGTTATCAAGGCAAACTGATTGTGAGACCATCGCTAAAAAAAGTTGGGATTGAGTCCCCCGCGTTCTTAGAACGCGTACATGGGGGATATTTGTGGACCCATTCACCCACCTAGTGGATCATTTAGATACTTTATGGTCCTAATAGATGCTTCGTCTAGATGGTCTCATGTGTGCCTTCTGTCATCTCGCAACTTGGCATTTGCAAAATTGTTGGCACAAATAATATGATTACGGGCACAATTTCTCGATAATCAAATTAAGTCTATTCGCCTTGATAATGCTGCAGATTTTCATCCCAAGCATTTAATGACTATTGCTTATCGATTGGGAGAAGAGTGGAACATCCTGTACCCTATGTTCACACTCAAAATGGTCTTGCTCAGTCATTAATTAAACGTCTGCAGTTGATTGCTTATGAGAACTAAGTTGCCCACTTCTGTTTGGGGTCATGTAATTTTGCATGCTGCAACACTTGTTCGTCTTAGATCGACAAATTATCATAAATTTTCTCCGTTGCAATTGATTTTGGGTCAAGAGCCTAATATATCTCACTTGAGATTTTTTGGGTGCGGTGTTTATGTGCCTATATCACCACCAAACCGCACCAAGATGGGATCCCAAAGAAGGTTAGTGTAACGCCTCAATTTTCTAAATCGGATCGCTACACGGTGCCCATGATCCCGAGGGACCACAAACTAACCCATGACTGATATTTGTACCTATATACCTGCAATATATGACGTAATAATGCGAAAAATAGGAACAATAGGCCATAAGGTTCAACTGAACAAAATATCTGACAAATCATAACATCCATATGAGGTAACGAATACCCAAAATAACTGAAATCTGAATCAAATCTGAACTAAATCTGAAAGCCTCTAAATACTGTCTGAATAAGGAGTTGAAGGAACATGTCTCCAACTAACTCCGTCTAGCAAAACTGAACTGAAATAATAAATGAAATAAATAATATCGTCCTCGAATGGATGAGGACTCACTGCAACTCTGCGACTGGAATGCTAGTGTTACTACTGATCTGGAACTCGTGTCTGTGAACCTATGGTGTTACATAAAAGAAAACACCATAGCGTAAATGCGTCAGTACAACTGGGAGTACTGAGTATACGAGTGAAGTAGGCTAAATGCAAAAGGGTTTACATGCATGAACGATGCTAACTAACTGACTGATATGAACGTAAGAGTGCAAACATGCATACATAGTAGCTGAAATCGTGAATACGTGATAATTTGATCCGTATGCTAATACATGGTTTACTGATATCTAACATGAATAATACTGGAATCATAATAACATGGGTGGCTGTGTTTGATAGTCCTGAATCTGATGGAACTACCTGAGTTTCGTACTGTAACTGAATTGACTGTATCTGATAGTCCTGGAATACTGAAATCTGAAGAACTATCTGAGTTCTTTTACTGAGACTGAGACTGAATCTGTGGGAGGTAGTTGTTTGACCGACATGCCCCAATAACGTATATAGCTAAGTTGGGATCCAATCTATGCCCCGACTGGAAGGGTGTTAATACCGCGCCACTGGTAAGGACAGCTGTGAGTAACCCTTAGCTGGCAGGTACTCAAAATGAGAACGGTAGGAACCCTAAACTGATAGATTAAGCCACCTCATCAACCCTAATCTGACAGGTTAAGATGTCTCAACCTAAGCTGGCTACGTAGTTCTGGAACACAAGGATGATTATTAAGAATCACACCCTAAACTGGCCAATGAGTTCCCATCCTTGGTTTCACTCGGTGCTAACTTCTACTCCCATATGAAGAGACTGAACGTGATTTAACTGACTATACATGGATTGAGTAACTAACTTTCGTTGACTGACGGAATAGTACTACTATCTGAGAATTAACTAAGATCATGAGATTTCTGAGATTTTCTGAGTCACATGACTGACTGAGTTCTATAGATCATGGATTGACTGATATTATCGTGATAACATGACATGGATCTAGGAATATAGCTATATTTTTTGGGTACAAGTACCCCCAGGACTCGATTGAAGGAACTGACACACATGACTGACTTGATCGTAAGAGTAGAGTCCACAATTTACACTATCATAAGTAGGGGATTTCACACTAAGCATAGTTCTCAACATCTTATACATGGAAGGAAAATTCATACAACATGTATATACTTGCATAGCTTCAATATCATGGTTAATCCATATCACAACAACAACACATATCACTCACATGGAATTCATGGGAAATCGTAAAGCATAGAGCATGGACTTGCCATTTAAGCACTATTAAATCATGGGACATGAATTCTATCATCCTAGGCATATTATCAAACACTTTGCATGTCTTTTAGCTTAAGTATGTTCATGAATTTCACCATATTAAGCCACACAAAGATCATAGGTTTCAACTAACAAACACATATACTTCATGAAAACACCTTTAGATATCATCTTGAAACTTAAACAACAATCATCAACATGTACATGCTCATATCACAACAAGACAATCACAAAATAATATTTAAAACATGATTCTTGAGCTCTATGAACAAAATAGATCCATAGATGAACACTACGCATACCTGACTCAAGGTTCTTGATGTTTTTGAACTTGAAGGATTTGAAATCCTTTAATTTTTTTAAATAAGATTGGGTCTTGTTCTTGGAGATTAAATTTAGAGAGAAACCCTAGTTTTTTTGTTTGTGAAATAATAATGAGCAAAATGGCTGAATTCGGACTCATCTGGGTATATATAGGCGAGTGGTAAGTGACCAAAATACTCCTGTTAAAATGGCCTGGAAATAAACTGAACGTGGCGTGTGACGACCCGACTGACGGTCCGTCATTTCGACGGTCATACGTGGACCAGAAATGGGGTTCACTGGATAAGAGTTGACGGCCTAGATGACGTTCCGTCAAAAATTCGATGGTCCGTCAACTCGTCCGTCAATCCTTATCCAGAACATGATCCTACTTCCTTGGCTGTGATGGTCAAAGTGGCGGTCCGTCACTTGTTTGGCGGTTCGTCAACTTGGACGTCGCACCTGGGCGTTTCGGTTAGTTCTAAGTAAAACATCCATAACTTCCTCATCTAGTGCCGGATTTGGACAAAATTGATATCGTTAGAAAGCTAACTCAATTTTCCACGTGATAGAAAGTAGAAATCTCAAAATACCACGTGTACAAAAATAGATTTGTATTTTAAAGCAAGTACTAGCATCCTTGAGATGATTTCTAGCTAAGAATAAGCACGGGTATTACAGTTAGGAATTTATGTTGGGTTTGAATCACCTTCTATTATTCTCTATCTTGAACCATTAATGGGATATATGTTCACTGCTCGATTTGCAGATTGCCAATTTGATGAGATAGTTTTTTCAAAATTAGGGGGAGAAGATAATGACATCAAAAGAGAAATTTTGTGAAAAAATCCATCACTATCTCATCTTGATCCACGTACTTCTATTTGTGAGCAAGAAGTACAAAAGATTATTCATCTGTAGAGAATTGCAAATCAAATGCCGGACGCATTTACATATTTGAAAAGAATCACTAAATCATATATTCCTGCAGAGAATGTCCCAATACGAATTGATGTCTCTAAAGGACCATCCACTAGTGTCATAGCTAATGAATATAAAGAACGTTTGAAGCATGGCAGACTATTAGGTTCTAAGGATCGAAATCCTAGAAAAAAAAAATGGTCAAGATGACACTACGAAAAATCCTCATATGGAAGCTCAAGATTTGAGAAATGTTGATATTCCTGAAGGGATCAATGAGCCTGAGACTCAAGAAAACGAGGAACTATCCATACATTCAAGTGATGTTGAAACTAATTTGAATCGATCTGAAATAGTAGTGGATCATGTCTTTACATATAATGTTGCAACGAAAATCATGCAAGATTGTGAGGATCTTGAACCTCGGTTTGTCACAGAATGTCGACAAAGAAATGATTGGCCAAAATGGCAAGAAACAATTCAATCTGAATTGAATTCACTTGCCAAACGTGAATTTTTTGGACCTATAACTCAAACACCTAATGGTGTTAAGCCTGTTGTCTATAAATGGGTCTTTGTGCGAAAAAGAAATGAGAAAAATGAAATACAAAGGTATAAAGCACGCCTTGTTGCACAAGGATTTTCACAACTGCCTGGTGTCAATTATGATGATTCATATTCACCAGTTATGGACGCAATAAAATTGCGTTATCTTATTAGTTTCACTATCCATGAGAGGCTTGAAATGCATTTGATGGATGTGGTAACAACCTATCTATATGGATCATTTGATAATGAGATATACATGAAAATTCCCGAAGGATTTAAAATGCCGAAAGCATATAGCTCAAAGACTCGAGAAATATATTCCATTAGATTGCAAAGATCATTGTATGGTTTGAAGCAATCTGGATGCATGTGGTATAGCCGTCTTAGTGAATATTTATCTAAAGAAGGTTATACGAATGATGAAATTTGCCCATGTATTTTTATAAAGAAAATAACGTCGGAGTTTGTTATACTTGCTTTCTATGTCGATGACATAAACCTTATTGGAACGCCAATAGAGCTTCAAAAGGAAATTGATTAGCTGAAGAAAGAATTTGAGATGAAAGATCTCGGAAAGACAAAGTTATGCCTTGGTTTGCAAATTGAGCATTTGACAAACGGTGTCTTTGTTCATCAATCTGCCTACATAGAAAAGGTGTTGAAACGATTCTATATGGATGGAGCACATCCATTAAGTACTCCGATGGTTGTTCGATCACTTGATGTGAATAAGGATCCATTTCGACCTCAAGAAAAGAATGAGGAACTCCTTGGTCCTGAAATACCATATCTTAGTGCAATTGGTGCACTAATGTATCTTGCAAGTACTACAAGGCCTGATATTGCCTTTTTAGCAAATTTTCTAGCAAGGTATAGTTCTGCTCCTACTAGGAGACATTGAAATGGGATCAAACACATATTACGGTATCTAAAGGGGACTACCGATATGGGCTTATTTTATTCTAAAGATTGCAGTTTCGATCTTGTTGGTTATGCTGATGCTGGGTACTTATCTGAACTGCATAAAACTCGGTCTCAAATAGGCTATGTATTCATATGTGGGGGTACTGCCATATCTTTGAGATCAACAAAGCAGTCTATCGTAGCCACTTCATCGAATCACGCTGAGATTATAGCTATTCATGAAGCAAGCCAAAAATATGTATGGTTGAGGTCCATAATACATCTCATTCGAGAAAAATGTGGCTTGAAATGTGACTAAGTACCCACAATTTTATATGAAGATAATGCAATATGCATAGTACAGCTGAAAGGTGGATTCATAAAAGGAGATAGAACGAAACACATTTCGCCAAAGCTCTTCTATACACATGAGCTCCAAAAGAATGGTGATATTGATGTACAAAAGATTCGTTCAAGTGACAATATGGCTAATTTATTTACCAAGTCTCTTCCAGCTGCAACTTTCAAGAAGATGGTTCACAAGATCGGAATGCAAAGATTCAAGGATGTTCTTATTAGGGGGAGTTAATACGCGTCGTACTCTTTTTTCCTTACGAGGTTTTGTCCCACTGGGATTTTCTTGTAAGGTTTTTAATGAGGCAACCTATATGCGTATTCTTAGACATTCAAGGGGGAGTGTTATGATATATATCAATTATAGTGAATGTCTATCAAGATCTATTTGATGTCTATCAGGATTTGATGTATTTGTATTTTAGTGTGAAATTAGGGACAAATTCCCCCTTTCCTTCATTGTAAATCATTCCTCAAGAGAAGAAATAAGAATTACTCTCTCTATTCTCTCTACTCTTCTTCTTTATTCTTTCTTGTTTTATAAAAGAAAATAATTAGTTCCTACAGTTATTTGTCATAACGTAATGATATATACTCCCTGTCTCAAGTGCCACACTTTTTTATTCCTCCCCAAAAAATGTCAATTCTATAATTAGAAATAATTTAATTTAAAAATTCTTTTTCCACCTTAATGAAATGATTTACATTCATACTCGTCTAATGTTTGTTTTAGACCAAAAAATTGAAAAGTCTTTTTTTTTTTCTTAAGCTTTATGCTAAATCGATGTCACATAAATTGAGACAGAGGAATCCTTCAATGACATGGAGTGTACCTAATTAACTCTTCGCAAAAACCAAGTCCAACTCAAAAACACCTTTATATATACCATTACTTTTTATATATTTCAATCTTTGCTCTCATTTCCAACGTAATAATATAATCGTAAATCACAACCACACATTCATGGAAGAGATCAATAGCAGCACGAGCTTGTCGTTGAAATTCTGAAAAAGCTTCCAGCCAAGGCTTTAATACGTTTTAGTTGTATTTCAAAATCCTTTTACTCCCTTATATCGGAACCCTTACTCATTGAATCACATCAAAAAAGTATTGTGACTCAATTCCTCGTTAATCCGGTAGAGATGTCATATTATAATTTATCGAAAAGCGAAGAACATGATCAAGACTTAGCTACTTGTCCCATTCAATACTTGGATCAACCATGTTTTTGCCCTCTTCGAAAGATGCAATCAATCAATGGCCTAGTTTGTCTATGGAACTCTGTTGTAGATGTCGCTATTTGCAATCCTTTCACAAAACAACATGTCTTTCTTCCTCATCAACAACATAAGAGAACGAGTGACAGTATGACAACAATTACTTGCACCCTTGGTTTTGATCCCATCACCAAAAAACATACAGTACTCAAGGCCCACAGCTTAGGTGGCTTTTCTTTTTTAGAGTTCAATAAATTGGACTTTATTTCAGTAGCTAACATATTGACATCAAAGTTCTAGAATTAGATAAAAATGTCATTCATATCGTTGAAATTTGCTTTCAGTTAAGTTCTTTTTTTTTTAGCATAATTAGTTAGATGAATTTATTTTCTTGAATTTTAAATTTCTATTAGTTTTTTTTTTTAGTTTGTTGAGACATTTCAGTTTTTTTTTTTTTTTAATTCTTGTTAAGCTGATTATGTTTTCATGTTAGCTACTTAAAGCCCTTTATAATTAATAAAATTATTGAGAGATAATTTCAATCACGTTAAATATTTTTGATGCTCTATATAAACAATTGTGTTTTTATTAACAGGGTCATCATGCATGTGACATAGCTGCATTCAGTGTTGGAGATGAAAAGTTCATTAGAATGATTCCTTTCCCTGTTGGGGAATGGACAGTGAGGTTTGAAGAATCTAATACAATAATAGTTGCACTTTTAGGTCACGTATATTTTAAACGTGGAACAATTGTTTTATATATTCTCAGTGGTACTAGTGAAACAGGTGAAGCAAACAATTGATCTACCACCAGAGTTTGCAAATATATCTCAATTTCCTTGCAATTTATATTGTATCAATAATCCAAAAGGAGAGATTGTATCAATTCTAGGTTCTGAGAGTGAGAAATCACCTTTGACGATCTTATATGGCATTGAAAAGAAAGGATGGAGAATAATCACCAGAAAGAGAAATTACGAACAAAAATTCCTTGTGAAGAATCCTTTGATCAATTCTATACATGTTGATGTTTGGCTAAATCTTGTGGAGAGTATTTGGTCCTTGAAATAACTTCTAGTGTATTATATACAGGTGGATGGTTGAATATCCTAGTAGGTTATGTATTCATAGTTTAGAATGTTTAAGAATTTTTTATTGAGTGATCGATACTTGTCTTGAATGTCTTTTTGAACGGAGGATCTTATTAGTCAATTGATTAACTATTTGAACCTTCATCTTGGTATAATTTTTATGCCTCAATTTTTTAAACTTCAAATAAATATGAAGCAATATAGGTTTGGTGCAGTGATGAGATTGACCATCCTTAACTAGAGGTCTTAAATTTGAGCTGATCTCAATATGGAGAAAATCTTGTTGGGAACTCTACCTACAGAGTAGCCCTTGCATCCAGATTAGTTGGAACCCTAATAAAACTACCGGACATCGAATGAAAAAGCAAAAAAAAAGTAAGCTGGTATGGTTTTTATGCCACCGCACATTTTAAAACAATTCAATAAGCTTTATACTCTTCAAAGAATCTTTTTTCCACAAATTAATTGTAGTCTTAATTATTTATAAATTACTATAACTTTATTATATAGTAATTCTTTTATCTCAATTTATATGAGGTAGTTTGATTCGGTAAGAGTTTAAAAAAGAAAGAACGATTTTTGAAATTTGAGGTCTAACATAAGTCGTAGATATTTGTGTAAGGGTGTTAAGTGGGCCGGGCCGAGTCACCCAGAAATGGCTCGTTAAT
Organism: Capsicum pubescens; assembly: GCA_030864215.1. Taxonomy (NCBI): domain Eukaryota; kingdom Viridiplantae; phylum Streptophyta; class Magnoliopsida; order Solanales; family Solanaceae; genus Capsicum; species Capsicum pubescens. The sequence goes on along the minus strand of CM061540.1, from coordinate 274,667,481 downwards.
TTTAGCCGGGTTGTGGGTCGGGCCGGTCCGGGTTGTAGTTAAGTGGGCCAGATTGGGTCCAGATTCAACAGTAAAATTTTTAAAAACAACTCTGAACCAGCCCACTTAGCCCAACCTGGTCCAACCTAACTAAACCCGGTTAAAAATCCGGTCAAAAACCAATTTTTTTCCCAATATACACTATGTCTATGTAACGCCCCAAATCTGGTACTCGAAACGCTACACGGTGCTCATGACCCCGAAGGACCACAAGCTAACCCATGACTGATATCTGTATCTGTATACTGCATAAAATACTTTATAATGCGGAAACATGAACTAAAAGGCCATAAGGTTCAATACTGAACATGGTCTAAATGATTTAATATCTGTGTGGGGTAATAGAACACCCAAAACAAAATCGAACATACTGAAGTCTGAAACATGACAGTCTAGAAAGCCTCTAACTGACTGAACTGTCTGAGTAAGGAGTTGATGGGACATGTCTCCAACTAACTCCAACTAAAAAACTAATTAATGAGATAATAGGAAAAATAATCATGTCTTCGAAAGATGAGGACTCACTTCTAACTCTGTCTGTGGATATCTGGAATCTACTGTTGCTCTGGAGCTTGTGTCTCTGAACCTATGGTATAAGACACCATAGCGCAAATGCGTCAATACTTTGAATGTACTGGTATGCATGTAAGGTAGGTTGAATGCATGGGGTTCATATGCATGAACAATAATAATAACTGACTAACTATCATGAGCGTGAGAATACATGCATGGGATATAACAACTGACACCAATACTGTGATAGCATGATTACTGAATATGAATATAACTCATAACATGAGTGACTGCATCTGACAGTCCTGAATCTGATGGAACTATCTGAGTTTCGTACTGTATCTGAGTTGACTGTATCTGACAGTCCTAAAATCTGAAGAACTATCTGAGTTCTATTAATGAAACTAATTGACTGTATCTGACAGTCCTGATTCTGTAATATGAAACTGTGGGAAGTAGTTATCTAACCGACATGCCCCTGATACGCCATTATGACTGAGTTGGGGTCCAATCTGTAACCCCAACTGGAAGGGTGTCAATACCGCGCCACTAATAAGGACAAGCTGTGGGCGACCCTCATCTGATAGTGTCCCCTATATGAGAACGGTGGGGTTCTTATTTGACAGTTCTTATCCACCTCATCAACCCTTATTAGACAGTGTTGATGTCTCAACCTATGCTGGCAACATAGTTCTGGAACGTAAGGATGTCTTCTAAGAATCATACCCTCATCTGCTAGTGTGTGTTCCCATCCTTGGGTTTACTCGGTGCTAATTCCTACTCCCATATAAATAGACTCTGAACATGATTTACTAAACTGAACATGGGTTGAGTTACTGAATTCCGTTGACTGACGGAATACTACTAATATCTGACAACTGACTGAGTTCATGAGATCATGGAGATTTCCTGAGTCATAAGACTATCTGAAGTCTAGGGATTCATAGCTTGACTGAGAGTTTCATGAAAACATGACATGGATCTAAGCACACAACTAATATTTTGGGTATATGTAACCCCAGGAATCGATGGAAGAAAACTGACCAAGCATAACTTACTTGAACATATAACTAACATCATAATCCATAATACATTTATAGAAGCATTTCATCAAAACATATGATAGGCATAACTTGTACATACATGGGGATTTCATGGTATCATGCTAGTTAAGCACTTTTCCTTCATCTAGGAACTTAATGAAACATATTGTAGGCATGGTACATGTAAACATCATTGTACAATAATTAAACATCATGGTTCAATTCTAATTTCATCATTCAAAGGTTTAGTCATAGGTTTGCATGAATCTATATTTATAATAATTAAACTCACATAGAAATTATCAACCAACATGGAGTAGAATTCAATTTTTCATTTATCAACATAAACAAGAACAACCCAATCGTGAAATCATAAAAAAATCCATAACTTGAAGTTGGAAAAAGGATTCTTGGACTTCATGAATGAAAGGAGTCCTTGAATGAACACTATGCATATCATAGTTCGCGATATCATGAAGATTGTCAGTGAAACTTTCTTGAAATTAGATCTTCTATGAAAACCCTAGCTTGTTCTTGAGAGAAACTTGAGAGAAACTAGTATATTTTGGGTGAAAAGTGGCTGAATCACGTGTCAAAGGGCTTAAATAGGGGTGGGAAGTTGACCCTTTTAACCCTGGATGCGTCATTTAATTTCAGTAAAATTTTTTCAAATTGGACCCTTGGCGCGACGCGGCGCTATCGCGCTGTGTCACTGTATTTTGAAAATTGATAAATTGAGGGATGGCGCAACGCGGGGCCATTGCATTGCCACTTCTTTTTGCGACCTGGAACTTTGGCGCGACGTAGAGGTAATCGCGCTGAGACACTCGAAAAGGATAATTCTGAATTTGGGCCCTGGTGTGATGCACCATAATCGCGGACCCCTACTGGAATTTTCCAAATGCTATTTCCTCTTGTGGCGTGGCGCGCCACTGACTAATATGATACTGTTTTACGACTGAAACTTGAAATTGTCGTAACTTCTGACCCAATTATCAGATTTGGGCGAATCTTATATCGATGGAAAGCTTATTGAATTTTCCACATTACAAAAATTGAAAATCTTAAAAATTCCTAATGTAATAACCATCATTCAATGTAGAAACTAATACTACACATTCTTGAGATAAAATTAGCTAGGAAAAAGTACGGGGTATTACAATATCTCTCCCTTGAGAACATTCGTCCTTGAATGAGACTAACTGAGAGGGGAGAAAAGACAACTGACGTACATACTGAACATGAATAACTAAAACATGATCTCATGACTGACATGACTGACAAGCTGAACATACAATACTGAACATGCATATCTGATGGATGTGTAATTGATTCATGAAGGCATGACTGAGTGTTCTGAAGAACTAAGTTTCTCACAATGAGAATGCATATCTGATGCATAATTACATAACTGAACTGATACATGAGTGCATGACTGAATATGCAATGGTACTTGATACCAAGTTTATAATGGGAACATGAGCATGAAGCTGCATACCAAGTTTGTGATGAACACAGAACATTAAACTGAGTAAGCTTAAGGAGAACTGTTACCTTGAGCTTGATCTGAGTTGGCGAAGAAGAGGTGAGGATACTTGGTATTCATGTCTGCCTCTGCTTCCCAAGTAGCTCCCTCAACGAACTGATTTCGCCAAAGAACCGTAACTAGAGGGACTTCTTTGTTCCTCAATCTACGAGTCTGATAGTCTAAGATTTTGACTGGAATCTCTTCATAAGAAAGAGTGTTCTGAACATCAATGCTCTGAATAGGTACTACAACTGATGGGTCACCTATGCACTTCTTGAGCATAGAGACATGAAAGACTGGATGAACTGAGGCTAGATCTAAAGGCAATTCAAGCTCATAGGCTACCTTGCCAAAACGACTAAGAATCTTGAAAGGACCAACATATCGGGGACGAGCTTTCCCTTCTTGCTGAATCTCTTCACTCCCTTCATGGGAGAGATCTTTACATAGACATGATCACTAATCTCAAACTCGAGATCTTTTCTAGGAACATCTGCATAAGACTTCTGTTGGCTCTGAGCAGCCTGGAGTCTTTCTCTAATTCGACTAAGTCTGCTGAAGTGACTTTCTGAGATATCATAACCGGGCAGTTCCTTTATACCAGCCGGGCAATGATGGTTTTACCCACTGAGGTAGAGACTGAATAGGGTTCTGCTAGGATTTTGAGACTGATTCTGAAATCACCTGCTATCTAGGGAGTAACAAAAGACAAAGAAGCTCCTGAATCTAGCAAAGCATAAACATGAACATGAAAGATCTGTAGCGTACCAGTAACTACATCAGGAGAATTTTCCTGCTCTTGTCGGGACTGAAGAGCATAGAGATGATTTGGGCGTTGCCCACTAGTAACACTGGTGGTGGCACCCTGCTGATTCAGGCGACCGAACTGAGCTGAGGAGCGGAGATAACTCTGATAACTTGACTGAGGGCAGTCTCTGATTCTGTGGATTGGCTTGCCACAACCGAAATAGGCATCGCTACCAGCTCTGCAAGCACCCTTGTGGTTTTTACCACAAGTCTAATAAAGGGGATTAGTTCGGGCATTGCTAACACTGCCTTGAGACCTAGAGCCTGGCGCTCTATCTCTGTTACCCTCCCTGGACTTAGGAACTGGAGCACTGGCTGAAGAAGGGGATGGAATTGATGACTTAGGATGAAACTAGGAACGGTTTCCTCCTTCTGATTTAGGCTGAGCGAAGTTAAAACTACCTATCTTCGCTCTCTTATTCTGCTTCTCCCTCTGCTTAATCTTCTGCTCCTCTATCTGTTGAGCATGAGTCATAAGCCTGGCTAAAGTCATGTCACTGTTCAGCACGACAGATCTGCACTCATTTACCATGCTATCATTTACCCCTGAAGTGAACTTACTCATCTTGGCTCTGCTGTCTACAACCACATGAGGGGCATATCTGGATAATTGAGTAAACTTAAGAGAATACTCTTTCACCATCATATTGCCCTGCCTGAGGTTAATGAATTCTAGCACCTTAGACTCTCTAAGCTCTTGGGGAAAGAATCTATCTAAGAATGCAGTGACAAACTCCTCTCATTCTATAGGACCTACATTATCTGGCCTCTCTTACTTCCACTGTTTGAACCAAGTATGAGCCACATCCTGTAACTGATATACAGCTAGCTCAGCACTCTCAACAGTAGTCACCCCCATGATGTCTGTCACCTTCTGAACCTGATCAATGAATTCCTGAGGGTCCTCATCTACCTTAGACTCGAGGAAGGATGCAGGATTTATTCGGGTGAAGTCCCAAATCCTAGCTGCGGCTGAGTAGGCCACTGGGTTGGCCGGAATGACAACTGGCTATTCATTTCAAGAGGCAGCTGACTGAGCAAGAGTAGTGAATGTGTCCCTGAACTCTGCATGAGAAACATGATCTCCCAAAGAATCTTCGGGCTGAGTGGCTGAATGATTTCCATTTCTTCTTTTAGAAGGCACGTTCTGTAGAAGAAAAGGGGAAATAGATTAGACTGGGAGATTGACTTAAGATTATGCTCACTGGAACGACATGAATACCGAAAGAAGGGAAACTGTTCCTAAAACATCTTATAGCCTCTTGCACATAAATCTGGTGCGCAACACACCCATGTACAAGACTCTACTAGATGTGGCTTTCAGACTTACTACGACTCTATTGAACCTTAGGATTTGATATCAAGTTTGTAACGCCCCAAATCTGGTACCCGAAATGCTACACGATGCTCATGACCCCGAAGGACCACAAGCTAACCCATGACTGATATCTGTACCTGTATGCTGCATAAAGTACTTTATAATGCAGAAACATGAACTGAAAGGCCATAAGGTTCAATACTGAACATGGTCTGAATGATATAACATCTTTGTGGGGTAATAGAACACCCTAAACAAAATTGAACATGCTGAAGTCTGGAACATGATAGTCTAGAAAGCCTCTAACTGACTGAACTGTCTGAGTAAGGATTTGATTAGACATGTCCCCAACTAGCTCCAACTAATAAACTGATTAATGAGCTAATAGGGAAAATAATCATGTCCTCAAAAGACGAGGACTCACTTCTAACTCTGTCTGTGGATATCTGGAATCTACTATTGCTCTGGAGCTCGTGTCTCTGAACCTATGGTATAAGACACCATAGCACAAATGCGTCAGTACTTTGAATATACTGGTATGCATGTGAGGTAGGCCGAATGCATGGGGTTCATATGCATGAACAATAATAATAACTGACTAACTATCATGAGCGTGAGAATACATGCATGAGACATAACAACTGACACTAATACTGTGATAACATGATTACTGAATCTGAATATAACTGATAACATGAGTGACTGTATCTGACAGTCCTGAATCTGATTGAACTATTTGAGTTCCGTACTGTATCTGACAGTCCTGAAATCTGAAGAACTATCTGAGTTCTATTACTGAGACTGATTGACTGTATCTGACAGTCCTGATTCTGTAACATAAAACTGTGGGAAGTAGTTATCTAACCGACATGCCCCTGATACACTATTATGGCTGAGTTGGGGTCCAATCTGTAACCCCAATTGGAAGGGTGTCAATACCGCACCATCGATAAGGACAAGATGTGGGCGACCCTCATCTGACAGTGTCCCCTATACGAGAACTGTGGGGCCCTTATCTGACAGTACTTGTCCATCTCATCAACCCTCATCAGACAGTTTTGATATCTCAACCTATGCTGGTTTCATAGTTTTGGAGCGCAAGGATGACTTCTAAGAATCACACCCTCATCTGCTAGTGTGTGTTTCAGTACTTGGGTTCACTCGGTGCTAATTCCTACTCCCATCTGAATAGAATCTGAACATAATTTTCTGAACTAAACATGGGCTGAGTTACTAAATTCCGTTGACTGATGAAATACTACTAATATCTGACAACTGACTGAGTTCATGAGATCATAGAGATTTCTTGAGTCATAAGACTATCTGAAGTCTAAGGATTCATAGCTTGACTGAGAGTATCGTGAAAACATGACATGGCTCAAGGCACACAACTAATATTTTGGGTACAAGTACCCCCAGGACTCGATGGAAGGAAACTGACCAAGCATAACTTACTTAAACATATAACTAACATTATAATCCATAATACATTTATAGAAGCATTTCATCAAAACATGTGATAGGCATAACTTATACATACATGGGGATTTCATGGTATCATGCTAGTTAGGCACTTTTTCTTCATCTAGGCAATTAATCAAACATGTTGTAGGCATGGTACATATAAACATCATGGTTCAATTCTAATTTCATCATTTAAGGGTTTAGTCATGGGTTTGCATGAATCTATATCTATAATAATTAAACTCACATAGAAATTATCACCCAACATGGACAAGAACAGACCAATCGTGAAATCATAAGGAAAATCCATAACTTGAAGTTGGAAAAGGGATTCTTGTACTTCATGGACGAAAGAAGTCCATGAATGAACACTATACATACCTTAGTTCGCGATTTCGTAAAGATTGACGGTGAAACTTTCTTGAAATTGGATCTTCTATGAAAACCCTAGCTTGTTCTTGAGAGAAACTTGAGAGAAACTAGTATATTTTGGGTGAAAAGTGGTTGAATCACATGTTAAAGGGCTTAAATAGGGGTGGAAAGTTGACCCTTTTAACCCTGGACGCGTCATTTAATTTCAGTAAAAATTTCCTGAATTGGACCCTTGGCGCGACACAGAGCTATCAAGCCGTGTCACTGGATTTTAACAATTAGAAAATTTAGAGATGGTGCGACCCGGGGTCATCACGTTGCCACTTCCTTTTGCGACCTCAAACTTTGGCGCGACGTTGAGGAAATCGCGCTGAGACACTGGAAAAAGATAATTTTTAATTTGAGTCCTTGCGTGACACGCCACAATTGCGGACCCCTACTGGAATTTGTCAATTGCCATTTCCTCTTGTAGCGCGGCGTGCCACTGACTAATATGGCAATGTTTTACGACGGGAACTTGAAATTGTCGTAACTTCTGACTCGGTTATTAGATTTAGGTGAATCTTATATCGATGGAAAGCTTATTGAATTTCCCACATAACAAAAAGTAAATATATTTAAAAGTCCTCATGAAATAACCATCATTCAATTTAGAAGCTAATGCTAGATATTCTTGAGATGAAATTAGCTAGAAAAAAGTATGGGATATTACAATATACCCACCTATATACTTTTTAAATACGTTAAACAATATATATATACTATATATATAGTATATACTACATTAGAATTTGAAAAATATATACACATATACACAATTACACATATACGTAACTTTCAATATATGTGACTATATGTACTACTTTAAATAAAATATATACTACAATATATATATACTACAATATATGTATATATATATATATATAATATATACACATATATACGCATTATTCAATATATATGTACTACTTTAAATAAAATATATACTGCAATATATATATATATATATATATATATACTACAATATACACACACACTATATATATAGTTATATACTAATTTATAAAACATTTACACATGTATACGTTAAATATGTACGTCTATAGAAGATATATACACATATATACGTACCATTCAATATATATGTACTACTTTAAATAAAATATATTACAATATATATATACTATAATATACACACACACTATATATATAGTTATACACTAATTTATAAAATATATACACATGTATACGTTAAATATATACGTCTATAGAAGATATATAAACATATATACGTACCATTCAATATATACGTACTACTTTAAATAAAATATACTACTATATATATACTACAATACACACACACACACTATATATAGTTATATACTAATTTATAAAATATATACACATGTATACGTTAAATATATACGTCGATAGAAGATATAGACATATATATGTATCATTCAATATATATGTACTACTTTAAATAAAATATACTACAATATATATATACTGCAATATATATACACACACTATATATAGTTATATACTAATTTATAAAACATATATACATGTATACGTTAAATATATACGTCAATAGAAGATATATACACATATATACGTACCATTCAATATATACGTACTACTTTAAATAAAATATACTACAATACACACACACACTATATATATAGTTATATACTAATTTATAAAACATATACAATGTATACGTTAAATATATACGTCTATAGAAGATATATACACATATATACGTACCATTCAATATATACGTACTACTTTAAATAAAATATACTACAATATATACACGCACTATATATACAATTATATACTAATTTATAAAATATATACACATGTATACATTAAATATATACGTCTATAAAAGATATATACACATATATACGTACCATTCAATAGATACGTACTACTTTAAATAAAATATACTACAATATATATATACTACAATATATACACAGACTATATATATAGTTATACACTAATTTATAAAACATATACACATGTATATGTTAAATATATATGTGTATAGAAGATATATACACATATATATGTACCATTCAATATATATGTACTACTTTAAATAAAATATACTACAATATATATATACTACAATATATACACACACTATATATATAGTTATACACTAATTTATAAAACATATACACATGTATACGTTAAATATATACGTCTATAAAAGATATATACACATATATACGTACCATTCAATATATACGTACTACTTTAAATAAAATATACTACAATATATATACTAAAATATACACACACACTATATATATAGTTATATACTAATTTATAAAACATATACACATGTATATGTTAAATATATACGTCTATAAAAGATATATACACATATATACGTACCATTCAATATATATGTACTACTTTAAATAAAATATACTATAATATATATATACTACAATATATACACACACTATATATAAGTTATACACTAATTTATAAAACATATACACATGTATACGTTAAATATATACGTCTATGGAAGATATATACACATATATACATACCATTCAATATATACGTACTACTTTAAATAAAATATACTACAATATAAATACTACAATATATATACACACACACACACACACACACACTATATATATATATATAGTTATATACTAATTTATAAAATATATACACATGTATACGTTAAATATATACGTCTATAGAATATATATACACATATATACGTACCATTCAATATATATGTACTACTTTAAATAAAATATACTACAATATATATATACTACAATATATACACACACACTATATATAGTTATATACTAATTTATGAAACATATACATATGTATACGTTGAATATATACGTCTATGGAAGATATATACACATATATACGTACCATTCAATATATACGTACACATATAAAATATATGTACTTCTTTAAATAAAACATATGCTACCTAATATAATAAAATAATAATACTTTATAGTAAATTAGTTCGTTTGTTTATTTTAAAAAAAAATAATCGGGCCGGTTTCGGGTTGGTTAACTGGCGGGCCTGGACCGGGCTTGGTTCGGGCCGGGTTAACCAGGCCCAAAACCAAAAATAAATCTGCCCGGTACCCAGTACCCTACAGCCCGTGGGCTGATCGGTCCGGGTCAAATCGGGCCGATTTTTGTAAGTGGGTCGGGCTGGGCCGGGTCAACCCGACCCGTTTGACATGTATGTATTTGTGTGAGGAGGTAAAATTGATATCTTAAAGCTGAAACGTTACTTAAGGTACAAATGTGTCATTCTTTTTGAAACTAAAAAAAATGAATCATATAAAGTGAGATAGAGAGACTGATATATAATATAGTAACTTACATAAATCCTTGATAGTTTAAGCAATATTACATAAAATTCTATTTATTTTTCTAATTACATCTTATCCTGGATTTTTGAATTGGTGATACATTTGTTAAACAGTGATACATATCTAAAAGTGATACATATGTAACAGATTAGGTAATTATTTTAGCAAGCATGGGATTTTCACTGATTTTAACAACGTAAATCTCGCCTAAACTGTTACAAGCGTTAGAAACGCAATTTCATTTGTTAACAGTTCAACAAATGATGCAAACCACATTAGATTCTCAAAGTTTTTCAATTTTGGAACAAAAAAATCGATATTCAATATTTTCTTTTCTGAATTTCTTCAATGGATTTCGTCACTATGTTATTGCGTCATTCTGGGGAGTGGGTTTCTGAAACAAGGTACGATAACTATCAAGTCGATAGTATTGTAATTCATGAAAAAATATTGTACCGAGATTTAATAGACACCATATCATCTCAATTGAAAATTAACATATCTTTGAAAATAATTCATGCCAAATATATTGTTCAAGGCAATTCATTAGCGTTGGAGATTCATAATGATATGGCTGTAAAACTTTTTCTTCAGATTTTGAAAGCTGAATCTATATTCGGGAAGTATCCATTGTGTATTACAACTAGTGATATTGTAATTGACAATGATGATGTTGACGCGGATGATATGACGATTAAGTGTTATGATTTTGTTGATCCGTATGAACTTGCAGTTGTTGTAGTTGGTAACGTTGAATCTCTGCCAATTATTAATATGGGTGGTAAAGAACTGATAAGTGATTGCTATAATAGTGTTGTAAAGGTGAACCAAAAGTATAAAAACAAATATACACTTGTCTCGGTAATGCGTAACTATGCAATCAAGGACAGGTTCAATTTTAGAGCTGAGAGATCTGACAAGTAGAGGTTCGTTTTTTCCTTTTTAATGACAATTATTGATTTATTTCGCAATTTGATACATCTGGAAGCTGTAGTGATACATTTGTATATTAATTTTATGTAGTGATATATTTGTATATTATTTTATATTAATCACAAATATGAATCACCATATGACTGGTGATTCATATAGCTGGTGATTTATATAACTGATTTTTAATTTTAGTGATTAACATAACAAGTGATTCATATAACTATTTTTTAAGTTGGTTATTAATGTAAGTGATGTTTCAAATAAGCAGTGATTCATATAATTGGTGATTCATCTAAATGATAAAAATAATTAATAAGTTTTGTAAGTGGATATTTATATATATGGTGATTCATATTTGTGATTAATATAATTTGATATTCATATAAATGGTGATTTATATTGGTGATTCATATAAATAGGTTGGAAAAACAGGTTATTCATATAACTTAGTGATTCATATAATAAAAAAGAATAACAGATTTAGGTGCATATTAGCGATATATATTAACTGTTTATTCATTGGTTAATTGGCTCACTTTTTGATTGAAGTAGTGATTCATATGGTATATGGTGATTCATATATAAACAAATTAACGTAACTTCATATTAGCGATATATTTTTTTGACGTATATTTCAGCTATGTCTTGCTGTGCAAATCGTCGAAATGTAGTTAGGTATTCAAGGCGTCCTGTAAGCATGTTACTGATACATTTATAGTATCAACGATGAACATACCTGCTCACTAATAGACAGAGTGTTTGAGAAGCAGCATGCAACCATTGCCTTTGTAGCTGGAATAACAGCTCAAAAGTTGGTGAACTACAAAAGAATAATCACCCTAAGCGACATTATTGAAGATATAAAAAGGGAACTTGGTTTGGGCATAGATTACATGAAGGCGTAGCGGGCTAAAGAACGTGCTTTAAAGATGTTGAGAGGGAGACCAGCTGACGGATATAAGAAAATGCCTACCTATGTATACATGTTGAATTCGGTTTATCCCAATTCACATATAAGGAAGCATAAGTCTCTGGATAATCAGTTCATGTATCTATTCGTAATACTACAACCTTTTATTAGGAGATTTGGGTATTGTAGGCCTGTTGTGGTAGTAGACGGTAGTCACATGAGACAACCATATTATGGAACATTCATTTCAGCTAGCACACTTGATGGAGTAGGTATTGCATGTAGTGATTTATTTTTTTCTTACAAGTGATGGTAATTGTTATATAACTTTGACATAATCATTGTTTGATATTATGTATCAGGATATATGTTGCCGCTTGCATATGGGGTTGTAGATTCTGAGAATGATTCATCCTGGACGTGATTTTTTCAGCAATTCAAGTGTGCTTTCAGTGAGCGCGATAATATGTACGTTGTCTCTGATAGACATGAAAGCATAATCAAGGCGGTTAGTGTAGTCTATCCATGTATACCACATTTTGCTTGTATTTGGCATCTTTGGAATAATGTTTGCACAAATTATAGAAAGAGTAAGGACAAGCTAACCGGCGAGTTTTTTTGCCATGGCTAAAACGTACAAGTTGGATGATTTTGATGAGCTTATGTGTAAAGTGGGAAAGATTGACAATAGAGTTAAGGCATATTTGGAAAATATTGGATTTGAAAAGTGGTCAAGAGTTCATGCTCCAATAAATAGGGGGAGGATGATGACTTTCAACATTGCAGAATGTATCAACTCTCGTCTTGTTGAGGCTCGTGAATTGCCAATTTAAGATTTTCTTGAACAGGTCAGAATCTTATTTGGTGTGTGGAACCAAAAAAATAGAGACCGATCTAGCTTTCTTTATAAAAAGTCATTGGGAGGTCGGTTTCAACAAATTCTTCAATTGAACGAGGCAAAGTCATCACGTATGATGATAAGTTAAAATAATAATCAGTATACTTTAACTAAGTTTGCAGATTGTTTTTTAACATTCTGATAACAGATGTATCAAAGTGATACACTTGGGATTCATAGTTATCATTTTGATACATATGTTGAAATATGCTTCCACTTGAAATTTTGTTCTTTATATTTAATTAATTTGGATCTTTTATGTTTCATATATTATGTTGACTTACATAAAACTTTATGGAATAATATTTTCAAATTAGGGAATCAACTAACTACATATACGGTGTGTATGAAGAAGGAAGAAAATACATTATTCGGTTGGATAATAGAACTTGCAACTGTGGTAGATTTCAACTTGATGAGATACCATGCGCGCACGATATTGCTATTTTGAAAAGAAAACAACGAAAGAAAATGAAGGCATACTGCTCAGATTAGTACAAGAAGGAGACATTGGTGAAGACTTATGAAATGCCGCTTTGTCCAATGCCTGATAAACGAGACCGGCATGTACCACCGGAGGTATTAGAAGATGTGGTTTTGCCTCCAAAATATAAACGCCCACCAGGAAGACCCAAGAAAGGTAGAAAAAAAAAGTAGTAAAAAGTTTTCATCAACATCAAATTGTTATGGCAAGTGTGGGTATGAAGGCCACAACAGATGTACTTGCAACTATTTTTCAAAAGAGATGTGACATTTTGTCTTTAAAGTTTAATCAGACATGTTTACTTAGTTCAAAGTTTTGAATTCAATAATTTGAGTTAATTACTCAAAAATTTGTTGCTTGATATATTTCGTTTACAGTTGGAAAAGATATGTGTTTTTAAGATTATTGTTTATAATTCATTAGTACTATTGTCTTATGCAGATATGTTAAGAATTAATGAGGAAAGCTAGTGATTCATTTCCTAAATGAAATTATAAAGTGATACATACTACTGTTTAATCTTAACAGGTTAATTGTTGTTACATTTTAATCATATTATTTTCAATTGATACGTATTAAAAAACTTAATATTGTTATGTGATTCATATAAACCATTAGTGTAAAATTAGTTGTTTTATATTAGAAAGTAAAATTAACATGTTAAATGGTGAGACATTTTCAACATTTTACTTACAGTTTATTCAGTTCTAATGACTTTTAACTGGTGATTCATTTTAAGAATATAAATGGTTATCTAGAAATTGGAGATTCAAATGATAACTAAATATAAATGGCGATAAAAGAATACAACTTAACATATTAAGTTATATTTGGTGATTCATATAAGTACATGTTAAGAATATAAATTGTGATTCATATGGTATTTGTTGATACATATTCAAAAACATAATATTGTTATGTGAGTCGTATAAAAGTTGTTGATTCATATTAGAAATTAAAATGAACATGTTAATTGGTGATCCATCTGCAACATATTGGTTACAGTTTAATCAGGTTTAATCATTTTTAACTGGTGATTCATTTTAAACATTTGAAAAATAGTGATTTATTTAACCGATTATTCTTGAAAGTGGAGATTCATATGATTACAGATTATAAATGGTGATAACATAATACAACGTATAAAGTTGTATTTGGTGATTCATGTAAATACTGGTTAATAATATAAATGGTGATTCATATGGTATTTGGTGATATATATTAGATCACTTTTGATTGTTAACAAAATATTGATGCTACATATCAAAAGATAAAACTAAAAATTTGTGATAGATTATGTAAGTTAAACTGCCCACAGAAGTACTAATACAATATCTGCTTCTAAGATAAAATGTCATGGCATTTTATAAAAAAAAATATGATTTCATGATATATCTAGAAATCCCCAAACATTAAAAAACCGAAAAACCATAATTCCACAAACATAAGAAACCAATATCCTTTTATCACACAATAAATGCTAGAGAACTACGGTTCAACATCAATCATCTCTGTATCCTCAGATTGAATGAAGGTGCGTTTAGGCCTAGACGGATCTTGGTTGTCACTAACATATCCAGTGTATGCCTTGTTCACACCATAATCCCATAACAAGGATGCGTATCTTGTACGATACTTTTTCGGATCAAACTCTAAAGATGGTATCTGATGCCGGTCACTTAAAAATTCAGCATATGCTGCAACAAACAAGCCGCAATCACTGGAAAATAAAAAAGTAGGTATTTTATGTGTTGCTGTGAGATCTTAAAATAATATATTGAAAAGAATAAATGATACTTACAACGTGCCGCTTGATTATTGCACAATTCCATCAACAATGTGAACATCGAATGCATGCTGGTTCAACTTTTCCTTGTATGCATCTAGAAGTGACCAGTCTGTGCGATTTTTTTCTCAAAAAAATTAGATATTGTCAAATAAGTTGACAACATTTCAGAAAGCTTCTTTATCTCATCAGCATGACCTCTATGACCTTTCATCGAGTCGTACACACGAATGCATCTTTCCTTGAGTACTATGACTGCCAACACCCAGTGAAACGACCCTTTACAATTTATTAGCACATGTACCTCGTCAATCAAATGCCATGGAATACCATCTGAAATGCATAGTCCTTGCATAATCTCACAAATTGATCTCTCCACCGAAGCCACTTTCATTGAGCGAATGTTTTCGACATGCGAGCTAAGATCAATCTCAGAATGAATTCGGTGATAATGAGTGTATGTATCATGGATGTAGTTCATGAACACGCAATTCACAGTGGTATATCTATATTCACTAGTTGTATCCAGTTTTGCTTTCTTTCTAAGATAGTAGAATACCACATCGATATGCTGTAGTAAAAAACTATGATGTGTAAGAACAAGTGATTTATATAAGGCATACATAAGACTTGGAATATTAATTACTATAAAGAAAAATATAGTAAACACAAACTTCGCATGAAAAGTAGAGACAAGCTAAATCAGGCACAAATGTATCGAGTTGCACATCGATCATAAAAGGATGGAGCAAAGAAATTAAATTTTGCTCATAAAAATATGCAGCAGAATGCAGTTCAAATTATGACACTAACCCATGATTTCTTATTAAATTTTCAAATTAAATTCAAGTTAGACAACATATGTATCACAATGATACATATGGTACCCAGATGTATCACTATGATACATCTGGTACCAGAAAAGCTGTATTCATTCTGCAAATATTAATTTTTTTAGGTCATATTGTAAAATCAGCTTGTGCTTTAATAATAAAAATTAATAAAAAGGTTAATTTCTATATATATTTCTTTGAGGCATACCTCATTATTCCAATAATTACTTGATTGCGCCATGTAATAAAACCAACTTTTTTTCACCGGGTGTGCTACTATAAAATCAAAACTTGGTTTTAAATCAGTGTATTTGGCTGTGTAGTACTCATCCTTTCCTTTCCTGAAATCAAATTATAATTCCTATAAGTATTGAAAGTAGTACATATATATGATATTGTGAAAGGTGATTCATCAATCTTACTTAGTAGCATGTGGATTGTACAGTCCAGCTGACATCCAAACAGAGAACTTAGAGAAGAGATCTTCAGCATATGGTCCATTAATGTTGTGACCTTCAAATGGATATTTCAACTTTTTTTGCAACTGGATGACTTCTTTATCTTTTGACCCAGAATTAAACTCACTGAAAAATGATGACTGATGTACTCTTGATGTCTGCCTATTTCTCTTGGAAGGAAACTTTCTGACATATTTCAGATTAGTCTTGCACACAAGGACCTGAGAAATAGCTGCAATAGCGCTGTCGCTAATATAGCACTGACTATCAATGTTGCCTTGCCGATCACATGTGTCAATAGCTGCAACATTTATATAATTGGTCCCTGTTGGATATGCAACACGCGATGGTGGTACGTACAAGGTAATAACTTTAGACAAATCTTCATCTGTATTATGAAGGGCTTCTTCAGATTCCTGTGTGACGTATGTAAAAAGAGGACTTAGTGTTATAATAAAGTTTAGAATTGAAGTTCCTAAATTATGTGTTTCTATCATAATGATACATATGGATCATTATGTGTCACTGTGATACATCTGAAAAACTTACATAACAGATAACCAACTTTAGGTACTTGAAACATTAATCATTTATAAATAGGATTAAAACATTGTTACTGAAAATTTTTTATTCCACAGAAAAACTTAAAATAAGGTTGTGACCATTATAATGATCTACTTCAAATTACAAAAATAATTCGTTATAAGTAAATCGATATTACCGTTACATGTTCTTTCTTTATAGCTTCATCTACTTCAGCATCTGTACTATGCCTATCATCTTCTTGCAGCTTGTCTGCGTATGAACTCTCAGCTTCCTGTTTGATTTATTTCAAATTTAATTTTGTACTGTGATGGAAGATCTGATATGAATTGATTTAATAAATTGTGTATATGAAAATTGAAACAGTTTGATACAAATATATCAAAGTGATACATTTTGAAAACTTAAGGAACACATATTCAAAAAATTAATATTGACATATGATTCATATTAACCATTGGAGAAAAATTATTTAATTCATATTAGTAATTAAACTTAACATGCTAATATCAATCAATTGAACACTTATGATGAATCAATTACTGAAAATTTGTTTAAATTGTCTATACATATCAAAGGGATATATATGATGTCAGATGTATCAGAGTGATACATATGATGTCAGATGTATCAGAGTGATACATATGATGTCAGATGTATCACAGTGATACATATGAGTAACTTAATACATACATACACACCATTATATTAACAGTTCTAGCAATTAAAAAAAATAACATCTAAACTATTAGATGGTAATATTTTGAGCAAGTTGTAACAAAACGATAATATAATTAAGTTAATTTAATTACCTTAAAGGATTCCTCATCTGCTCCTTCATTACCACCTAATTTAGATGATTGACCAACATTATCTACAATATTATAACTTTTAGCATCCATTGTGTGCGCATTAAGAGATTGAGGAAGATCTCTTCTATATTCGGATTGCCTTTTTCACTTTCATGCACTGGATATTGAGCAACCTGCAAGATATGAAATTAGAATAATACAGTAACATAGTGATACTAATGATAAACTATGAATACCTTACCAAATGAAGCAAAACCTTCTTTCAGACCTCCTAAAAGTCCCGTTTACTGGTCGACCATCAACTTTTGAAGATCATTGAATTTCATGTCAATCTATATTGTGAATAAAATTTTGAATTTCATGTTAACCTATAATATGTTTTAACATTAACAAAACAAAAACAACAAAATTTTATACTTACATAGGTCCTAATATAAGACTTTATCTCGTCCAAATCAGACTTGGATAGTGATAGCTTTTCCTCTGAAGCAGCAGATGATTTATCGGCACCCCTTATCTCAACATTAGGCACAACTTTGTCTTTATCCAAGAAAACTCGAGGCTCCGAAAGATCTATTGAAGGACCTGCCAAATTTTTATCTTTGGACAACTTGTCTGACTGTTTCTTGGACTTTGCTACTCGCGAGACCTTTTTTGACTCCTCAACTATTTTTTTTTCTTCAGAGGAGGATGTGAAGATTGACCAACATCAAGCCTCATCTTTTTGAGAAGGTCTGCACTAGGAGGTGTACTAAAATCATCAAATTCATCTTCAAATTCAGTCGAAACAGTCCTCTTAGATTGTTGTTGTACAACTACTGCCTGTGCTACATTTGCATCATCATCTGTTGAACCGAATATCAAAGTATTGGGCAAATCAAGATGGTTCAATTCCTGTTGTGACGGGGTTATATTCCTGTATACAAGCTGCAAAAAGAAAGTAACACAAAAGACCAAAAATTAAAAGTATCTTAAAAATTAAAAATAGACATACAAAAGTATAACGGTGAAATAAACACTACCTTACTAAACATATCGTCCATAAGATCCTAGTATCTAGGCTTGGGTTTTACCTCTTTCCAATTCACCATCCTTGAAATTAAATTGTGAACGCGAACGATAAGTGATTCATCAACTTTGGCACAACATTCGTAACACCAAATCTAATGCGCGTATGGCAGTCCACTTAGACGGTAAAACTTTTGGACCTCATTCATCGATCGACTAATAGAAGTCATCAATTTCTCAAAAGTTACTTTTCCCCATGAAAAACGACTATAACTTCCATCATCCACCATGTGGAAGTCTCGGGCAGGGATATTAGTTTTATCTAATTGGGAGAACACAAATGTGTGTTTAAAGTATAATATCCCAATTTTTACTGCATCTTTCATATTCCCCCCCTGTTTTTAGTCAAAAAAAGATTGACCAACTCACATTTTTTCACATATGATGACGAATTTGGAAAATATTTTTTTTGTAGTCGACATGGTGAAAGGTCAGAATAATCAAAATCATCAACGTTGCCTTGGAATTTCAAGCCGGTAACGATAGCAAACTCGTACAATGAAAACCGAAGAATTGTATTGTTGACCAACACCCTTAGTTGATCTTGGCATGAGTGTTGGACTTCTTACGTCATCAAGCACCTTGCTATCGATCCTTGAAAATTATAGTTAGGTAGGTCCATAAATGACCCAAAACAAGTGCTTCTAAACATTCTAATTCCTTCATCATTCAGAACTTCATTAAGCTTATCGACTACTTTGATATTATGTACACTACCAATCCTTACGTTGTGGGAAGGTCATTTTTTCACAAGCAAACTAACATTCTGTCAACAACATAAATGAATCACAACAAAAAAAATGAGTACATAAAATGAAGATTCATATGTATAAACAAAAAAAGTTATCCACAGAGAATAAAAGTAACAGGCATATGAATCACCAATTAAAATATTATTTTAGTGTAACACCCATATGAGTAACTTATATGAATCACCAAACAAATATGAATCACCAAGTAACCAGTTAATCTTTTAATCTGCAATTAAATGAATCACCCATATGAATCATCTGTTAAAATAACCAGTTGTATGAGTCACCATTTATGAATCACCAACACATATGAATCACCCATATGAATCACAACAAAATATAAATCACAAAATAACCAGTTAATATGCATTTATATGAATATCCCATATGAATTACCAGTTAAAAGAATCAGTTATATTAATCAATATCTATGAATCACCAACACAAATTATGTATCACCAATTAAAATATCATTTTAGTATTTCACCTATATGAATCACCCATATACATCACCAAAAAAAATATGAATCACTAAGTAACCAGTTAAACTGTTAATCAACAATTATATGAATCACCTATATGAATCACCATTTAAAAGAACCATTTATATGAATAACCATATATGAATTAGTTGCGAAAAAAAATCCTGCTCCGATGGGGATTTGGGAATTTGTTCAATCTCATTCGGATCTTTTATTTGCATGTCGAAAATTTAATTTTTCGCAGCAAAAGCTTCTCTTAAAATCTTCAATTTTTTAGGATCGTTCCGCTGCTTTGATTGATTTTCACTAAATCCTAATTTAGTGTAATCAAATTTGCCCGGAGTAAAACCCAAGACTTGATTACTATCATGAACAACTTTTTGTGTTTCAATTTATGAAATATCCAAGCTGAATGAGGGTGAATGTTCATTAGCCATTGAAGATAAAATAAATTAACACAAAAGGATTTTAAATGATAAACCAAAAGCTAACCTCTTTGAAGAAATTGTTAATTTTTGAAATTAAAGGATGAACGATTGGTTGAAATCAGTTGAAGTATTGGGGATTGAAGTTGACTGAAAATCTACTAAAAATTGGAGAGATTTTAGGGGAGTAATTTGTGAGTAAAAAAAAAACAAGCATGAATAAATTAAAGGAAGAGAGAGATGGCGTGGAAAGAGGAGATAAAATAGAGTGAGGAAGTTATAGCATATGTATCACCAATAAAAATGCAACTAGGGATTTTATGTAAATTTTAAAATATTAAGAGATATTAGGTAATATGATGTCTTAAATATGAAATTTGCGTAATTTTTCCTATATAATATCCATCAAATATATAGTTGAAAGGAAAAAAAGATAATATGCAAATTAATTCTCACAATGTAATCATTAAAGAAATAGTATTTAGGGAGATTCTTCTCATAGAAGTTCTTATGTTTTGTTTTGTACTATTAATTTTTTCATCAGTAGTCCAAACCATATTAAAGATTATGTTTCTTTTAATATATTTATCTTTATTGTTTGATTTATCGATTTTTAAAATTTACAATTATTATCTTTGGTATGCCACCATATGATTCAAAATGCTGACGCAATGTTCAACTTCCATTTTATATATACGTTATTGTCTATATTACTAAATCAGATCTATCATTTTCCTCTATATATGTTGATTTTAGCTATATACTCGGTCAAAATATTTTGATTTTTGACAGATTGTAAAGACCACTGATCCCCCTAAATAATTTCTAGAAACGAAAGCACATAGGTTAGAAAACTACCTAAATTATTATTATTTTGTGAATTCTATAATTGTGAGATTTCAGTGCTAAGCTACTGAAATCTCCATTAATGGAAATTTACAGAAAAGTTGTACTCTAGTTAGGAAGGAGAAAGAAGAGAGAGAAGATACTTTTAATAGAAATTTTGTGCGCACAATTTCCTCATTTACACCTCTATTTATAGACCACTTCAACTAGTGGTGACTAATTACAGCTAATACACAGCTCAGCACAACTGCACCACTAACTAACTAACTAACTTTTCTCCTCATCCTTTCTAGTCTCAATACTCTCCCTCAAGTTGGAGTTTGAGTAAACATCAAAAACTCCTAACTTGGGAAGAAAAATATGATATTGTGCTACTCCCAGACCCTTTGTGAGAAGGTTTGCCAGTTGCTCCTTAGTGTTAACATACTCAGTTTGAATCAGTCCACTCTTGATCCTTTCTCTAATAAAATAACTATCGATCTCTCTGTGTTTAGTCCTCTTATGAAAAATAGGATTGGCCCCGATTTGAATTGCTGCTTTGCTGTCACAGTGAACCTTAACAGGTGTGATCACATCAACATTAAGTTCCTTAAGTATTCCAATCAACCAGATGACTTCTGACACTACTGTAGCCATACTTCTGTACTCAACCTCAGCTGAGCTTCTACTCACTGTATGTTACTTATTTGATTTCCAAGAAATGAGAGAGTTTCCCAGTTTGATCACGTAACCAGTAACTGATCTTCTCGTGTTGGGACATGATGCCCATTCTGCATCACAAAAAGCCTGCAATTTTGTGCTTGAATCACTGCTCAGTAGTAAGCCTTGCCCTGGACACCTCTTAATGTATTTGACTAGCCTTAGTGCTTCCTCCCAGTATGAAGTCTTTGGCATTTGCATAAACTGAGACAATGCTTGTACAACAAAACTAATATCTGGTCTGGTGGTTGTGAGATACAACAACCTCCCAACTAATTTCTGATAACTAGTCACGTTCTTCAATAAAGGATCACTTATTACCCCTGTATGTTCATCATATTCAACAGTAGTTAGTTTAACTTCACCTTCCAAAGGTGTATTTGCTGGTTTGGAACCACTCAGTCCACAATCTGAGATTAACTTAAGGGCATATTTTCTCTGAGTAAGTAGAACACCACTCTTAGATCTCAGTACTTCAATTCCAAGGAAATATTTAAGATCTCCAAGGTCCTTCATTTTGAAATTGTTGTGCAGGGTTGTTTTCAGCTCTTGTATCATCAAGTCACTACTCCCTGTTATAAGTAGATCATCAACATATATAAGTATGATAATTATGTTAAGTCCATCCTTCTTTGTAAATAAAGAATGATCATATGGACTTTAAGAGTATCCTGCACTAATCAAGGCCTCATTCAACTTGAGGTTCCATTGTCTTGAGGCTTGTTTCAAGCCATAGAGTGAATTCAGCAACCTGCATACCTTGTTCTTCCCCTGCCTCTGGAAACCCTGAGGCAACTCCAAGTAAACCTCCTCTGTAAGATCACCTTAGAGAAAAGCATTGTCCACATCCATTTGAAAGAGAGGCCAATTATGAGATGCAACTACACTAATGAAAGCTTTGACAGTTACCATCTTAGCAACAAGAGAAAAGGTATCATGATAATCCAGCCCCTCTTATTGATTATAACCTTTTGCAACTAATCTTTCTTTGTATTTCTCAATATCACCATTAGGTTTATGCTTCACCTTATACACCCATTTAAAACCAATAGCCGTCTGTCCAGGTGGTAAAGGTTCTATCACCCATGTATTATTCTGAATTAAAGCATCAACTTCAGACTGCATGGCCTCTATCCATTTTGGATGTTGAGAAGCTTACCTGAAACTAGAAGGCTCTACTACATCAGAGAAAGCAATAATAAAAGTTTGATAAGAAGATCTAAGATGTTTATATGAGACATAAGCATCAATTGGATGTAGACATGAAGAGTTAGCCTTCTTCTGCATTACATAATCCTTATGCCAGATAGGAGGTTTTGTGGTTCTTTTTATTTGCCTGGTATCATCTGTAGGAGCAGGTAGTGGTATATCTTGGTTGTTCTCATTAGCATCTGGTGCATCATCTTCATTTCCTATATCGTCAACATTGACTACTTCATCTGCAACCACTAAGTCCACCATATCTTTCTCATCATTCACTACTGTAGACATTTCTTCAGAGATTACATCTGCATCATGAGCTATATCAGGTGAAATATTACTAGTGTGATAGGAACTATTACTGTCAAGGTGTGTTGGTGAAGGAAACAATGGATGCATGTAATTGTCATAGGTTTCAGCATGTACAGTTGCATCTTTCTTGAAAGGAAACACATGCTCCATGAAAGTAACATCCCTGCTAATATAAAATTGATGGGTTTCTAAATCCATGACTCTGTAACCCTTTTGTGTCTCTGAATACCCCATGAGGACAACTTTCCTTGCTCTTGGAGCAAATTTATCCTGTCTAGGTAGGACTGAAGCAAAACATAGACATCCAAATACCCTCAAGTGATCAATTTTTGGCTCCTTTCCATACAATATTTCATGAGGTGATTTTCCTTTTAACACAACTGTAGAAAGTTTATTAATCAGATAGACAGCTGTTTTGGTACAATTTCCCTAATATTTGATAGGCATTTCACTTTGGAATTTTAAAGCTCTAGTAGTGTCCACTATGTGTCTATGCTTTTTTTCTACAATATCATTTTGTTGTGGTGTATATGTACATGAACTTTGATGACAATACCAAGAGAAGATAATAGACTACTACAACTAGAATTGAAGAATTCTGTGCCATTATCAGATCTTAGAACCTGAACTTTAACACCAAATTATGTATTCACCATATACAGAAAGTCTTTTAGCACAACCTTGACTTCTGTTTTGCATTGTAACAAACAAGCCCATGTAAATCTACTATAGTCATCTACAACAGTGACAAAATACTGCATCTTATCATAAGTTGGAATCTTGTAAGGTCCCCAAACATCTACATGAATCAGTTGGAAAATATGAGTTGATTTATTTGTACTTTTTTTGTAAAAACTAACCTGCTTTGCTTAGTTGTAGGACAAATTTCACAAGAATTACTAGATTTATTATTTATATGACTCTTGAGACTTGAAATATGCTCCATTGCTTTGATAGAAGGATGTCCCAGCCCTGCATGCCATAATGCAGTAGAATTTGCATTCTCCACTGATACTGCTCCAATCATTGCCTTGATTTCATCTTTTAGCACATATAAGCCATTTGTTTCTCTACCAATCCCAATTACCTTGCCACTGTAGAGTCCTTGGAACACACATAAATAAGGGAAGAAGCTAACACTGTAGCATAGTTCCTTAGTTAATTGGGACACTGACAGTAGGTTGAACTTGAAGTCAGGCACATGCAATACATTTTTTATAGTTTTATCACCAAAAAATCTGCAAATTCCTGTGCTAGTGATCTCAGTTTTTCCTCATGTTGGTACCTGAACTGTACTAAACCTTTTATCTCTTATGCTTTTCAACTCATTTAGCAACTCTTTGTAAGTGGTTATATGGTGAGTTGCTCCGGAATCTATTATCCAGTCAAAAGCATTGGGATTAGTTATCAATGTAGCATTACCTGTTAGATTTGCCATGCCTTCACTTAGTTCACGATTGTGCACCAAATTTTGCACCTGCTGATGTTCTTCTTCAGAAAATCCAAGATGCATCTCCTTTTTTACTGAAGCACCATTAACATGTGGTTTGAAGTTCCCTCTCTGATAAGCAGGTGACCCTGATCTATAACTGTTGTTTTCTCCATTCTGGTGAAAGCTACTTGATCCACTTGGGCCTGCCTGACCTTTTCTTTTGCTCTTGAAATCAACGGGATAACCAACAATTCTGTAACATTCCTCAGTACGATGGTTCCTAAAACCACACACTTCACATGCACCATTTCCTAAACCAATTTTCTTTCCTCGGAAAACTTGACCTCTTCTGGTCATCATTGTAAGAGGTTCCTTATTTATATCAATTACTCCTAAAAATCTCTTGCTTTTCTCTTGTATGACTATAAAATATGCTTGGTTTACACTAGGCACTTCACTTTTAAGCAATACATCACTTCTCACATGACTATTTATCTCGTTCAGCCCCATTAAAAACATTAATAACCTTTGTTGCTGCAGATGTTCAATATAGGGCTTGGATTCCTCACATCCACATGAAGGGGAAGGTACTAATGCATCAATTTCATTCCACAAATCTCTCATTCTGGAATAGTAATCAGTAACAGAACCTGTACCTTGTTTCAGAGTCGTAACCCCTGTCCAGAGTTGATAAACTAGTGTGAGGTTCAATTTATCAAATTGTTCCTTGAAATCGTCCCAAATTCGTTTTGCATTGGATGCGTAGACTATCGTGGTTAACAAATTTGATGCAACGGTGCTGTTGATCCATGACAATACAACCGCGTTACATCTTTCCCATTGCATCGCTAATTCACCTTTGTATGAACTCTTTACACAAGTTCCATCTACAAAACCAAGCTTGTTCTTTACCAACAACGCCAATCTCATTGACCTGCTCCAAAGCCCGTAATTCTCGGGACCTGTAAGCTTGATTGCAATTAGTGCAACACCAGGTGTATCGGAAGCCTGTAAGTATAGAGGATGATTGTGTTCGAGTGTAGCAACCGTTAATTCTGTCATAGTTAAACTAAGCTTCAAACTTTATGGACGAATTGACTATAAAAAAAATTTGTGCGGAAAGTTTTGTTTTGTTTTGATCTAGTTCAGATATAACCTGCTTTGATACCATGTGAGATTTCAGTGCTAAGCTACTGAAATCTCCATTAATGGGGATTTACAGAGAAGTTGTACTCTATCTAGGATGGAGAAAGAAGAGAGAGAAGATATTTTTCAATAGAAATTTTGTGTGTACAGTTTCCTCATTTACACCTCTATTTATAGACCACTTCAACTAGTGGTGACTAATTACAACTAATACACAGCTCAACATAACTGCACCACTAACTCACTAACTAACTTTTCTCCTCACCCTTTCTAGTCTCAATAATAATTAAATTATGGATGTTCATAGAATTTCTTTGAATTATCATGAATTCATATTAAAAATAGTTTTGGAGGAATATAACATGCTGCCGGAATATCATGCTTCAAAAATACTTTAAAAAAATCTAAGTGGTAGTACAAATGGAAAATAAAAGCGCGAATAAGTTAAATAATTTAAGTTTTATGCATTGTTAGTGTATAATATATTCTATACTATCAGATAAATTTAACTTGCTATTGCAAGTTACCCAATTTTTTCTTTTTCAAATTTTTGTTTGAAAGTATTCTTGTAAAGACCACTGATCTCCCTAAATAATTTCTTGAAACGAGAGCGAAAAACCTTCTAAATTAATTGTTTAGTGAATCCTATATTTAAATTATGGATGTTCATAGAATTTTTTTGAATTATCATGAACTCATATTAAAATATTTCTGGAGGAATATGACATGCTGCGCCAATATCATGTTTCAAAAACACCTAAAAAAATTTAAGTGGCAGTACAAATGGAAAATAAAAGAGCAAATAAGTTAAATAATTTAGGTTTAGTACATTGCTAGTGTACTATATATTCTACACTATCATGTAAACTTAATCTTGTTATTGCTATTGCAGGTTGCCCAATATTTTTTTTTAATTTTATTATAAAAAATTGGGTAACCTGCAATAGCACGTCTAAGTTTTTCACTTTCAATTCTAAAATTGAGAGTTGGAATTACTAAAAAAAAAAGAAAAAAGATATGAGAGCTCTTAAAGAGATCTAAACAAAGAAAAAAGACTTATTTAATTGGGTTTTAGTGCCAAAATCAAGAAAATAGAAAAGTCGAGTGGAACAATAGGTTAATTATTTAAAAGACAGACCAAGTTACCAACAAACGCGGTTGGTAATTTATTTATTTATGATAAAATGAGCATGATGAAAAGTATAAATAAAAAAAATGAAAATCTTAAATTTAATTTCTTCTGATTTTCTTGTAAAACCGCCCGACTAGGACAATAGTGCTACTTTGATTCATTTGTCTCATTTTATATGGCATTATATTTGACCAAGTTGAATTTGAAATAAGAATTTTTGTATAAAATAAAAATATTACGAGCACATAAAATTTTAAATATGTCATGACGGTTTCTTATGGTTATAAAAACATGTTATTGAAAGTAAAATAGAAAAGTCAAGATTAATGAGTTTTCAAACAGAAATAATTAAGTTATATATATTGACACAATGAAATTTAACATCTGATAATATCCTAATTATTATTTTTATCATATTTTCATTAATGCAAAAAGAAGAGATATTACAACTACAAGACCCCCCACCCCCTACCCCCACCCCCAACCCTACCCCTCCTAACGGAAATTAACGGATCAAATCACAAGCTTTCACTTTCTGATCTTGATCACGTTTGCATGTTTTCATCCTTAATCTTTAAAACGTTATTTTTAATCCTTTTTCTAATTACATTCTTTAACATGCATGATGTTTGATCCCTATTGATCTCTTTATCTTTTTCTTGGATCAATTAAACTCTTTTTCTTCAGATTTTTCAAATCTAAATGGGAATTCTTGTTTAAATCTATACTTTATATAATCTTTTTTTCCCCTTATTTTTTTTTTTATTTTGATCCATCTCAAATTGTTTAACACAACCCCTTTTATACAATTTTTACAAATTTCAAGGATTTAAATCCCTTAGACTATTAATATATTTCAAACTTTAGTGTCATATTTCACGAATCTAAGCCTTGTTTTTTTATGACTTGGTTTTGTAAATAAGTGAGATGGTAGAAAGTGAGCATTTGAGTAAAGAGAGTATTGAGGAAAGTAGTAAAAGTGACAACTTATGGAGCAAAGATAATTCTGCTTCAAGTTGTCATAGGGACCCTTCATTTTCAGGTTGGTTTGATGAAAATGGTACTCTTCATTCATCACAACTAGTCAATAGACATAATCTTAATGCAGATGATTTTGATTTCGAGTTGCCAAAAGGGAAAGAAATAAGTGTATCTATTGGGACAGAGACAAATCAACATAGTAGTAGTAGTAATAGTAACTTTAAGCACAGGATGAGAGGTAGTGGTGTTGGTGATTTTGGTAGTGGAGAAGATAGGTATCATCCGTTTGACGTGGAGAATGGTTCATCGAGTCATCGAGGATCTATCGATGATGATGATGAGGGTGGTTATAGTGATGATGATGATGATGATCGCTCGGCTTTCTCGGACTACCATGACTCACCACATACAGTTTCAAAGAATGGTGGTACTTCTGAAGTTGATGTATTGAAGACATTTTTCTTCATACTTGTATGGTACAGTGTCAGCTTGTTCTTGACATTGTAAGTATTGAATTTCGTCACGTTCTTGTCTTGTTCCATTGATGTGTATTGAAATATTTGTGGTCATGATTGTACGTTTAGATTTGGTGCTATGCTTTCTATGAATGTTTTAGCACTATCTATTAGAGATTCTTATGGCAGTAGGAACAATAGAGAACTTCTAGTACTTCTCTTTTTTATTTTTATTTCGTTAGTGTTGGCGTGAAATAATTTAAATGGGGATCATGGTCAGTGAGGATTCATATGGTCGATCCCAACTTGTTTGAGAATGCGGCGTAGTAGTCGTCGTTGTTGTTTTTTTGTCTATTGAAGTGTCCAAATATTTTATCATGCCTATACGTTTACTTTAGGTCCTTCGCTATCTAGGAGGGTTTTAGCCACCTTATAGGAAAGACAGACAACTTCTCCTTCTTGCCAATTTTATTTTTATTTTTGTAAATTGTTGGACTGAGATGAACTTAAATGAGGAACATAGCAGTGAGGATTCATATAGGCGATTCCATCTTGTTTGAGACAGGGACATAATGCTGTTGTTTATTGAAGCTTCAGAAATATTTTAGTCATGTTCATACTTTTACTTTAGGTCCGATGTTTTCGAGGAGTCTTTTAGGCCTATATAATAGAGATTCTTGTGCCAGTAGGAAATGTAGAGAACTTCTAGTACTTCTCTTTTTTTTTTTCAATTTAAATGGGGAACTTGTTCAGTGAGGATTCATATAGATGATCCCAACTTGTTTGAGACTAAGACGTAGTAGTTGTTGTTGTTGTTTGAAGCTTTAAGGATGTTTTCTTCTTCTCGTGTTGAAATGTGAAATAGGTACAATAAAAGTCTTCTCGGGGATAATTTAGGAAAGTTCCCCGCCCCTTTACTGATGAACACTGTGCACTTTGCGATGCAAGCTGTATTGTCCAAGGCCATTACCGGGTTCTGGTCTCAAAGATTTCAACCTGCAGGGATGATGTCTTGGAGAGATTATTCTTTGAAAGGTAAATTTATGACTATTCATGCACTTTTTCTTCAAGTATATTACTGCACGATTTGTTGAAGAAAGGTATCATACAGGTTACCAATTATGATGGACGGACTGGTAGAGCGTTTTTAACATAATGTTGCTATGTGCTACAATTATAGGCATCTCATATTAAATGCAATAACTTTTCCAAAACTGAAATCCCTTAAGTTAAAATCAGAGGAGAGAAAGGAAGAGGAGAACAGGATAGGGTAGATAGCTTAAAGTATTTGAAACGCGTATGATATTATAGAGCAGGAGATATGTGTATAATGTGTTTATGCACTTTCCCGGTAGAGTTATTTACAAAATGTAACAGAGATGAGAGTCGATTTATAAAGGGCTCAAATGTCTCAATCTTATGAGTTGACAGCTTCAATAAGTAAAAGGCTAATTGTCTTGAGTTTGTGACTTAGTTAAGACACATGTTACACTTATTAGCTTATTACTGATGCATCGACAATGGTTTCTATCCGCAATAATTACATCGTGTGTTCAAGACATATCATCTCTTATGTCTTTTATATCTAACCTGTATTTAGGAATCTTTTACATGATATCTTAATGCCATCTATAAATACTGGCTTTCAATATTTTCCCGCTAATTGTTATGTTCACTTCTTAGCAACTAATACAATAGACGGACTTTGTCTTTTGCAGTTGTACCGACAGCTCTCACAACGGCAATGGATGTGAACCTCAGCAATGCATCCCTTGTTTTCATCTCGGTCACATTTGCCACTATGGTCTGTAACATTTCTCCTTAATTTATGTTTGATTCATCAGTTTCTGTCAATACTGGTGCAAATATCTTCAAGAAGTTTGAGCTCTGAGAAAGCATGCTAGTTAAACTCATGATCCTAACACTTGTCGAGGGCTGTAGTATTTGCATTTATGTACCTTGAAATTTTAGCTGACACCAGTGACAGTCACAACTCTCTGCAGTAAAGTCAGTCCGATTGTCAAAGCCTTCAAGGGCCACTCAAATAATGATCTATTATCAATTAGAATAACTGATTTCTTATTTTGTTTTCTCCTTCCTTATTCTGATGCAAATTCTGGATTCCTAAAAGCTATTTATGTCATTGCAGTGTAAATCTGCATCTCCCATATTTCTCCTGTTCTTCGCATTTGCTTTCAGGTACTACTTTTAATCACTGATCTCTTTTGTTTTATTGGGATTTTTGTGGCGGGGTAGGTGATGCCAGAAGCATCTTTAATTCTGCTTGATCCTTTGCATTGTGTAATAGATGTATACAATATTATTCGTCAATGCGGAAAATTAGTGGCTTTTTTGGCATATGAGGACTCTGGAATCTTTTGCAAAACCTTTTGTAAAATAGGTAGACTAAATCATTGATTCTTTCATGGGTCACCAACTGACCAAGGAACAATATTCTGAGGTGATTTCAAATCTAACAGCTCTCCATTTACTGTTTATTTCCGTACGAATCATATTCATATGAGCAAGTTTGTTTTCGGACTGATCCGATTTATTCCAATAATCATGGATGCACTAAATTATTGAAGACTTAAGGAAAATTGAACTAACGAAATAATTCTTTTCTCTTTGCTTAACTGTCCTTAGTTCCCAACTGTTCACCTTGAACAAAAATGAGACAATTTCAAACAAGAGGGCCTAATAGAATGTGATTGTTAATTCGTTATGGATTAAAAACGTGAAAGTGTCTTTGAAACAGCTATCTTTGATGAATATGATACATTTGACAGGTCTATTATGTAAGCTGAATATATTTTACTTCATGCTCTTGCTTTTAACCTCAACTGTTTCTGGAAGGTTGGAGTCTCCAAGTGTAAAGCTGCTGGGGATCATCTTGGTCATTTCTGTTGGGATACTATTAACAGGTATATTCATGCTTGCTTAAGTGTAATTTTCTGGTATTTTTTCTTGCATTAGCATTAATGATCTTCATTTTCATCTGTCATTCTAAAATCATGTCGATAACCTTCACTTGTGCACTGGTAAAAGCATTTACTTTTCTCATTTCTAATCTTGTGATGACCATTTTGATTCAATATATGCTTAGAGATTGAATAACCTCTTTTGCTTAGATACGACAATGATGGGTTTGAAGATGCTTTATCTCTCCCCTGAACTGTTAGTTGTTGAGAAAAGACACTTTTGAGTCTTTAGCGGATAACAATCACATCTTTTGTTGTAAACTGTTGCTTTGTATTGAGAAGAGTATTTTGTTTTTTTTGAGACTCATAAAACTGTGTTTTCCTAGACTTGTCTTCTTTTTCCTTCTTTCCAAAGTTGAAAGTATTTCGATACAAAAATAGAAGCTGACATGATTATGTTATGTGGGGGACTTGGTTTAAGAAGAAAGAATTAAGAAATACAAATAAATGAACTGAAACTGATGAGGGAAGTGATCCGAGTAAACACTGTAGAAGGTACTGAGGAAGAAATGGATTAAAATAATTCTCAATTTTTTCCAATGCCTCACTGTTTCAGCCCATTATAGTCATTAATATGAAAAGTAGACAGAACCATGACGAATGAGATCAAAGTCGAACAAGGTTATTTCAAGAGATGTAGTGAATCACGGTTTTAACTATGAGCATTGCTGTCTATATTGTTAACATGATGGACTTGGGCCTAACTCAATCCCCAAAGCTAGCTCACTAGGTGTGCTCAAGTTCAGGCCTAGACATTTGGAGTGTGGAAACATAATATCTGTTAGAGTGGGTGAAAGTCCCACATTGGTTGGGAAATGAACTTTGGCGGTCTGCTTATATGTACTTGGACAATCCACCCGTCATGAGCTAGCTTTTGGGGTTGAGTTAGACCCAAGTGTCATATCTTTACATCATGGAGCACACATTGAGTGAACAAAGAATAGAGATCGATCCGCCTCTGGTGCTATGTTTAAAAAATGGATCTTTGGTCAAACTCAACCCAAAAAGTTAGCTAATGCGGTGGAGATTGTGCAAAACTATATAAGGAGACAACAACCAAATTTCTCACCCTCTATGGGGTTCTAACAGTAATATCTACATCTAAAAAAAGGAGTAGTTGCAGCTGACTTCAACTGATTGCATAAGGCTGTGTTCCTTTGTGGTGTTCTTTTTACAACTATCATTGACAAATTGAACCAACTTAGATAATCTTCTTATTGAGTGCTTTAGTGAGATTTATCACCTTGTGGATAATTGTGTCGTCCGTTAATTTAAATCTGTTTGCTAGACAAGTCTGACCTTTATTTTCTGATAATGTAGTTGCAAAGGAGACAGAATTTGAGTTTTGGGGATTTGTCTTTGTTATGCTTGCTGCAGTTATGTCTGGGTTTCGCTGGACTATGACTCAGATTCTTCTGCAGGTTGGATTTTGTGACATTCGTTGCATCGTTATCATTGATTCCTCTTTCCATTGTTTTGTCAATAGTATCTATGCTTACTTTGTTTATGTTTGTGTTTGTTTTCCATATCCAACTGGTCCTGCTGACATAAAACTGGCATAAAGAAAGAAGCCTATGGTAAGGACTATGAACAACTCTTAGCAAATTTTAAGCATTCTTGAGATGTTGTTATCATCATCATCATCATTAGCAGCTGTAGCGCACTGGCTGCACCACTACTTCGATTGCATCAAATCTGATCTTGTATTAAAAGGACAGTCCGATGCACGAAGCATCTTGCATTCACGCAAGGTCCAAGGTGGGTCGCACCCCAAGAGGGTGTGATGTAGGCACCCTACCCTAACACAAATTAGTGTCTGATTCCACAACTCAAATACGTGGCCTATAGGCCACACAAAGATAATTTTATCGTTGCTCCAAGGCCCTCTTCCAAAACTGATCTTGTTTTGCTAATCTAAATTCGAAAAAATTGTATGATCCACTTTGTTAGCTTGTCAAAGATTGAAAAATGATCATCTTGTTTGATCTGCTTTGTCTTAATCCTAGTTTTGACCAAATAAATATATTGAAAGTAGTTGGTTCAGTATTTGTTACATAGTTTGTGAATTAATGGTGTATGACATGCATGCTTTTGTTATTCCAGGTTTAAAAAATCCACTCACCCTAATGAGCTATGTTACTCCAGTAATGACTCTTTCAACTGCTGTGCTTTCCCTTATTTTTGATCCGTGGCACGAATTCAGACATACCAATTACTTTGATAGCTCATGGCATATAGCTAGAAGTTGTTTGCTGATGCTTTTTGGTGGAACTTTGGCTTTCTTTATGGTATGAATGTGCCTAAGTACTGGTATCAGTTCAATTTGAGGATTTCCTCTCTCATAGTGGTTGTTTTGTTTTTCCCCATTTTCTTTTCCTGGAGAAAATGAGGCCTTCTTATAAGTAATAGGGTTGATCATTTACAAACGATTATCAATTATCAAAGAACTTGGACGTACATAAAGATAACTTCTTTTTACAACTTACCTAGCAGCATTTGTTTACTGCAGGTGTTGACGGAATATATTCTTGTGTCTATCACAAGTGCTGTAACAGTGACAATAGCGGGAGTTGTAAAGGAGGCAGTCACTATCTTGGTATGAACTATAAACCTTGTCATATTTTGTATAGAATTAATGCACTGATGATAAACTCCCAAAAATTCTATAATGCTGATACTTTATAAAGTCTCTCTTTATTGCTTGACCACGGATTCTAGCACAAGATTCTTGAGAAGTCATTATATCATACCAAAGGCGGTTCCAAGATTTAAATTCTGTGGGGTCAACCTTTAAAGTTCTTAGCATTCAACTCACTGTATTTTTAAAATTATAGGTTCAGTACCTACCATATGTTGCAATTTTAGTGAAACTTTATTATACAAAATTTATGTTCCAAGTCGAAGGTATCAGTTTCATTGCCGCTACTCTACATCCGCCCCAGTATCAGACCAATGATGAATACTTACCTCTGGTCTGTCTGCTGATTGCAATGATTTGCTTAAACTTCTATTATCAAAAAATTGTTGGTTGTAACTTTGGTGAATCAAGGTTATCAAAAATAAGCCGAAAGAGTATTTCGTTTGTGTCTTTTGAATGGTCACTTAGCACTGACTTGTACTTTCTTCCTTCTGTTTTCTGTTGTTATTTGCCAGTACTTGGGGGCACGGGGGAGGGGGTAGGTAGTCTACAGAAATGCTTATTTGGAGTATGTATAACATACTTGGAAAAAGAAATATGATAGAAAGCTCAATTTGTTCAACATAGGAAATTATCCAACAAGAGGGAGTTTATCATGTGGAAATGAGACCGCTAATAGACTAAGCTTGTCCTATTGTCAGGCTCGGAGCTAGAGAGAAAGCTATGGGTTCGGCAGAATTCAATAGCTTTAGTCAAAATATTGTATTTGTGTTAAGAAGTTTATTTAATATGTATAAACAATGAATTTAAAATCCAGTAAGCTTCCTTTTTTAGAATTCAGAACCATAAACTCAATAATCTAAGTGATCTCGGAGTCCATGTTTTTTACGGTTCATGAAATAGATGGTAATCGTGACTGCTGCCTGTTCAGGTTGCTGTGTTTTATTTTCACGATGACTTTACCTGGATGAAAGGGCTCGGTCTCATGACGATAATGTTTGGTGTCAGTTTGTTTAACTGGTACAAGTAAGTGACTGAGTCCTTCATGTTTTAGCAAGAAGTTATCTCATGATTATTCGCTCTGCATTGACATTAAAACTAGATTAGTATTAAGTCCTTTTTACCAAACACAATATGTGTATGTTCTGTTTCATATAATCAATTCGTGATCCTCAGTTAGTTTAAAGTACACTTTTGTCTGCCGGTGACAATATCTTTTATTTCTGCAAGTTTCTCCAATGTTATGTCTTTTCTTTGCTGAGATACAGAGCCCATGCAATGCCACACTGCATGTGAACCAAAATAAGAAGGTAAAAAACACGAAGACCTGTAATAGCCTTTAATACTATTTTAAACCATTCCTAGCACTTTAGCCCTTGATTAAAAGGACTATATGTTCATTCATTGTGAATCTGGCAGAGGTGCTAGGCTCTCAATAACTGTTTCTGCCATTAGGTCGTCATTTAAAAGAAAGCATATCGAAATATGTTTAGTTAAGCTATAGTAGTTCAATCAAATTGTTGATATCGGCCTATTTTTAGTCGCAAATGGGACTTTGGTAGTCATTAAAAGCATATGATGGAACTGTTAGGATGGTAAGAAGGTAAAAAACACGAAGACCTGTAATAGCCTTTAATACTATTTTAAACCATTCCTAGCACTTTAGCCCTTGATTAAAAGGACTATATGTTCATTCATTGTGAATCTGGCAGAGGTGCTAGGCTCTCAATAACTGTTTCTGCCATTAGGTCGTCATTTAAAAGAAAGCATATCGAAATATGTTTAGTTAAGCTATAGTAGTTCAATCAAATTGTTGATATCGGCCTATTTTTAGTCGCAAATGGGACTTTGGTAGTCATTAAAAGCATATGATGGAACTGTTAGGATGGTTTAATGGCATGTATTGACGTTGTTTTTCCATTTTCCTTACTTAGGTACGACAAATTACAGAAAGGTAGCACAAATGAAGATGAAATTGGATCACCGTTAGGAAATACAACTGCTAAGTATGTTGTTCTTGAAGAAATGGAAGATCAAGATCATGGTCCTTGAAGTTTCCATATGAACTTATCTGCATTTACGAACGTAAGTGAGCTTCTAACGACACTGCTCTGACAGCCTGCTGTATTTACATGGGGAGCGGAGGAACAAATGTGCAGATTTTCTGGCAAATGAATGTCATCATATACACGAGGAAGATTTGGTGATCTCGGAGATGAGGAAATTGAGTTTTTTCACCTAGTAGGCTTAAGACTTGTAGCTTACGGAAGATATTAAGAAATTTATTATTCCCTCTGTGCTAATTAACGAGATGCACTTTTCTTTTCACTCTGTCCAAAAAATAATGGTACGGCCTTGGAGTAACTGGTAAAGTTGCTGCGGAGGTCACGGGTTCAAGCCTTGGAAACAGCCTCTGACAGAAATGCAAGGTAAGACTGCGTACAATACACCCTTGTGGTGGGGCCCTTCTCCGGACACCGCGCATAGCGGTAGCTTTAGTGCACTGAGCTGCCCTTTTTTTTATTTCGATACGTAGAAGAAATTTAACTTTAAATTTCTCGTTTTTCCTATAATGAGATATTTACAGTCACAAATATTTGACTTGCTTTAGACCACAAATTTCAAAAATTCTTTCATTTCTTTGTTAAACTCGGTAAACTCAGTCTTTTCCAATGTACTCGAAAAAAAAAGATACGGAGGCGGGGAGGAACATACAATTCAATACTCAAACCTCAACTTTACGTTTAGTAAACTACTTTCTTCTTTCTAGGTCTGGTGAACTTTGAAATAATTAAATATGGCCCTTGGAGGTCAACATCACTATCTATTAGAGTACGTGCCCTACTGATCAATGACTTTAACATAAGAGTTGCCTATGGATGAAACGGGTTGCCTGACGTGTTCCAAGAAAGCAGTAAAACAGGAAGTAAAGAACACAATGATTTTTACGTGGAAAACACCCAGCTCAAAAAGGTGTAAAAAATTACGACCTGTACCTCTACAAGATTTAACCCCAACTTCACTAAATAACACTGAGCCTTAACAACGACTGATTACAAAACTCTTGTAACCAACAACTAGAAATTATAAACTCTAATTCCTATACCTCAATAACTGGAATTATAAACTCTAACCTATAACTTAATAACTGGAATTATAAACTCTAATTCCTATAACTCAACAATCATCCTTGACTGTTGAACCCACTTCGAGTTATCCCAAACTTAAAGTTAACTCAGCTCAGTATTGTTCCTAAACAATCAATCCAGGAAAACAATAAATTACAACTCAATAAGAACAATTCATTTAAACTGACTCATGAACTGTAAAGTTTAATCCTGTGAAACAGGTTCGTCAATCTGTTCCTTTGTACTGGCAGCACTTGAATCTTCGGTCAGAATTCTCTTAATTATGAACTTTCTTAATTTGATCGTGTTTAGCCTTTTCTCTCTTTGTAAGTGTGCCAGTTACTATGAATTATGCATCTTCTATTTAAGCACAGCTCTCCAAAGAGTCATTCTTTATTTCAAACTCCTCCTTTAATCAGAACTCTCATTGCATAGAGTTCTACTTCAAGTGAGACTCCTTCTTCAATTCCAACTCTTGTCTCCTTAGTGTTGTAGTCAAACTCCAACTCTTTAAATCATCTTTATCTTCAAGTATTTTACTTAACCACAACTTCTTCAATTTCTCACGTGATTAGTAACTTGAGTATATCAGAATTTGGCTCGCTCATTCATTCCTGACTTTAGGGAATCTTTGTCTGCACCTATCAGTGAAACCTGAAACCTGTCTTCCTATGCTTGGACCAACTCAAGTAACATGGTCCATTCATGTGTCATCCATCAAAAACTTCATTGATCTAACAAAAAGTCCTTCAATTAGTATGTTTCCTATCTTCCGTAGATTTCTTCAATCTGCAAAATTTTTCTCCTTCTACACATAGGACTCTTCAAGATATGCTCAAAAGTGAAACTCCTTCTTTCCATAGGACTCCTTTTTCAACTCAACTTGTTTTCCCTTTATCATAAAGTGTTTGAATCAAATTCAAATTATTCAAATTAGCATTGTTTATTTCCTTGAGTTTATCAGAATTAACCACTCATCTAGTTCTTGATTTCTTCCACCCTTGCCTTTAATCATCGATGATTTTGCTGCAAGTTCAGCTACATGATACAGTGCGTCTGTGAACCAGCTTGACTGACATGTTTCATATCACTTTGTCAGTTTGTCAATCATTAAAACTACATCGTACCCAATACTATCTTACTCAAAGAGCAGAAATTTTGCCATTTTTAACACATCTTTCATTGTCATGCGCGCTTGACAATGAAAGATGAAATTTATGTTCTTCAATTAGAAAAAGTAATCATAAGATTAAACAGTTCTACGATAATCAGGGGAGGCTCATTTTTTTCAAAACAGAGACTTAATTTACATTTATTTTTTCTAAATTTGATTTCTGTAATGAAAGTGTTAATAGCATCAGTGGGTGAGTTCAACAGACATTTGATCTTTTAGACTTCTCCAAATTGCACTTTTAAGGTTTTAAGGAGAAATATGCGACCATATTGTGATGACCCACCATGGCATCACGCCACTTAGGTTCCACATGTCACAAAGTTGTCCATGTGGAAGACTTACATGAGAAGGAGATCAGTCCTTGGCGGAACATTTTAAATACATAAAGAGAATTTCATTGAGAAACCTGAGAATTCTATAGAATTGCATGGGAGATCCTTGGAACATTCTAGTTGTGTAGAGAATTCTAGAATAAGGACTTGTATATTATTTATATTTAAACTTTAGCTCCTGGGAGAGTAATATAAATAGAGGGTATTCATTAGTAAAATCATCAAGAAAAAATATTCATGCTCTCTCTAATACAAATCTTCCTAATAATTCTTTTATATTTTTTTTCCATTATCTCAGTGATTCCTAGTATCTTAGGATGACTTGACACAGCAAAAGCGTGAGCAAATAGTGTAAGAGCGTGAACGATTTATCAAGTGCCACATGTGTGCTTAGTTGAAGACTAACGACGTAACAAAGTAGTATCAGAGCAAGGTTATAACTAAGAAAATGGAAAATGATGGAGAATTCAACGCTGCTAAC
Source organism: Capsicum pubescens (assembly GCA_030864215.1). NCBI lineage: Eukaryota > Viridiplantae > Streptophyta > Magnoliopsida > Solanales > Solanaceae > Capsicum > Capsicum pubescens. Next base: position 274,627,690 of record CM061540.1, on the reverse strand, counting down.
ACCTTGTCTAGCATCAGTCAGGATGTCGCTGGTAAGAAGGTATATGAAAAGAAGAGGAATGCTTCTAATATGAGCAACGAGGTTATGTATGAAGTTATGTCAAGTGAAGTGCTTACCTCCAAGGAACCATCTACGACGAAGGGGAGCAAAGATGGAGTAAAGGTACTGCCCGAGGACGTCTCGCTCGATAAGGAACGGGTTATGAAGATTAATGTAGGTGTTGAAAGTTGCTTTAAGAATGCAACTATTTTTTTCTATTTTCTCCAATTTTTTTTAAGTACAATCCTAGTTAAATTGGGAAGTCCTATCTTTGGTAGGAAACTAATTAGTTATTCTAATTTTAGTAGAGGTAGTTTGTTTCTTTGTCCTATTTTTCGTTGGAATAACAACTATTTAAGTTGCTAAGTTGATGATCAATTATAGACTTTCTTTTAACAAGAAAATAATCTCTCTCTGTCTCTCTATATATTCTCTTCTTTAAACTCCATCTCTGTTTCTGCGGCCAGCTTTTAAATTGAATTTCTGCATTGTTTCCCTTTAACGATTTTAAACCAACAATTGGTATCAGAGCATTAATATTAAGGGAACTGTGAGTGTGTGCATTAATCTGATCCAGCGGATACCATGAATGGAGAAACAAATTTTTCTTCAATGACACCACCAACTTTCGATGGAGAAAGTTATCAAATCTGGGCAGTTAGAATATGGATATATCTGCAAGCTTTGGATCTCTGGGAAGCTGTTGAAGTTGAATATGAGATAGATCCCTTGCCGAATAATCCCACAGTGACGCAGATTAAAACTCACAAGGAGAGGAAAACCAGGAAATCAAAGGCACCAACATGCTTATTTACTGCAGTTTTATCTAATATCTTCAATTGTATCATGTCTCTTGAATCAGCGAAAGAGGTATGGGATTATCTCAAAACTGAGTATGAAGGAGATGAAAGGATTTGAGGGATGCAAGTGTTGAATCTGGTACGTGAGTTTGAGCTGCAAAGGATGGAAGAAAGTGAAACCATAAAGGGGTACTATGACAGACTCCTTAATTTAGCAAATCGCATCAGATTGTTGGGTTCTGCTTTCAATGATTCAAGGATTGTTGAGAAAATCCTAGTAACGGCACCTGAAAGATTTGAGGCTACCATAACAACCTTAGAAAATACTAAGGACTAGTCCAATATAACACTTGCAGAGCTCTTAAGTGCTTTTCAAGTGCAAGAGCAACGACGTGTTATGAGATAAGGAAGAGTTATCGAAGGTACCTTACCAGCCAAGCATCATGATGATGAACATTCTAAGAATAAGAAGAATAAGACTCACCTACCAACTGATGAAGAAGGTTCAACGCATAACAACAAAAACAAAATAGGTGCTTTCAAAGGAAATTACCCTTCTTGTAAGCATTGTGGCAAGCTCGGGCATGCACCTTTCAAGTGTTGGAAGTGGCCTGGTGCTAAGTGCACTAAGTACAATCAACTTGGGCATGAAGCGATCATCTGTAAAAATAAAACTCAGCAACAAGATACAGAGGATCGAGTTGTTGATGAACAGGAAGAGGATCAACTCTTTGTTGCATCATGTTTAGCAAGCAGTGTCTCAAGTGAGTCGTGGCTGATCGATAGCGGATGCACAAATCATATGACTTGCGATAAAGATCTTTTTAAAGATTTGAGCCTTACTAAAGTTACAAAAGTTAAGATCGGCCATGGTGGTTATATTCTAGCAAAAGGAATGGGAACCGTCACAATTAAAACACAATCGGGCACTAAAACAATTTCTGATGTTCTTTACGTACCCGATTTGGACCAGAACTTGTTAAATGTTGGTCAGTTATTAGAAAAAGGTTTCAAATTGTATTTCGAAGATAAACATTGCTTGATCAAGGAAGCATTTAGACACGACCTATTTAAAGTCAAAATGAGAGGCAGAAGTTTCTCATTAAATCCATTGAAAGAAGAGCGTGGATTTCGCCAATTGCATGTGGAGCTACCTCTGCTAAAAGAAGACATTCCACCTGATGATGAAGGCTGTCTTTGTCCTAGTTGCAATTGCAAAGTTGACTGTATTGACTTGCTTAATAATCTTCAAGAAAAAGACCTTTCCGTCGCTGACAGCTGGGAGAAAGTATATCCCAAGGACGCTGCTGCTACGTCTGGGAAGAAGCTAGATGATATCTCTGGACTTCCATCGGTCAGAGAATGGCCTGCCTGACATACCTTGTCCGAATGAAGTTTCTGCTAAGCATTTAGGTGAAGAAATTTCTTCACCTGAGAATGATTTGGTGTTGTCGGGAAATAATTCTGGTCTTACTAGGGGAGGGGGATTATGCTCTCTTAATGGATTCCAGAATATGACTCATTTGGAAAATGATTCTGAGTGTAAGCTTTACTTGGAAAGCAATATTTTGGTTCAGAAGAAAGAGATGCCTGAAGCTGCTAATGCTGATAAATTATCAAAAATGGAAATTGAGAATGCTTATGATGAGTAGCGTGAGAATGCTACTCAGTCAGATGAGCAGCGTGAGAAAGCTACTCGGTCAGATGAGCTGCCTTTGCCGAGCAATTCCCAGTTAGCCCAGGTTGAATCCTGGCAGATTCTTGGCAATAATTCAGTGGGGGATTCGAATCTCACACAGTTTGGAGATCCTTGCTGCAGAATATCAGCTGCATTGCAAGAAATCCAAAAGACAACAGGTAGTTCATCAACCGAGGAGAAACTCAAAGTTGGAGGTATGAGCACCTCTGAATCTCATTCAAGTGGTAAAAAAAAGGCATATGGAGAAGTCATCACGAAGAGACTCTGTGAATCCTTCAAGGAAAATAATTATCCTGACTGTGACACAAATGAGAAGTTCGAGCAACGTGGTGGTTGGATAAAAGCATTACCAGAAGAAGCTGAGAATGAAAGGATGCATCTGATGACTATGGTGGAGCTAGTACAACCTAAATGGTATGAGAGGTTGTTAGTTATTTCTGTGCAGGGATCGTTTTTCAATTTTTACTTTGTTCTTTACTTGCTGTTCCCCAAGCTTGCACACAGAGTTGTTGGTCATCTGGAAGAGGAGGCTATACACTCATATACTTTGTATCTTAATGATATTGATCATGGTGAAATTGAAAATGTTCCTGCTCCTGCAATAACAATTGACTACTGGAGACTGCCTAAGGATGCAACTCTAAAGGATGTTGCTGAAGCTTATCATATAGACGTTAACGATTTCGCATCTCCATGGGAGACATATCAGGTTGACTTATCGATTGATCTAAGAAATCACCATGTGCCCAAGAAATTCCTTGATAAGGTTGCTTATTGGTCAGTGAAATTTCTCAGGATTCCAACTGATTTATTTTTTAAGGAAAGATACGGTTGTCGTGCAATGATGTTGGAAACAGTGGCAGGTGTACCAGGAATGGTAGGAGGTATGCTGTTACATCTAAGGTCGTTATGCAAGTTTGAGCTTCTAAGGCAAATAATTGGTGTTTTTATTTCATAAAGCAAGGAGGAGTGTTGAAAGTTGATTTAAGAATGCAACTATTTTTTTCTGTTTTCTCCAATTTTTTTTAAGTACAATCCTAGTTAAATTAGGAAGTCCTATCTTTGGTAGGAAACTAATTAGTTATTCTAATTTTAGTAGAGGTAGTTTGTTTCTTTGTCCTATTTTTAGTTGGAATAACAACTATTTAAGTTGTTAAGTTGATGATCAATTATAGACTTTCTTTTAACAAGAAAATAATCTCTCTCTGTCTCTCTGCATATTATCTTCTTCAAACTTCATCTCTGTTTCTATGGCCAACTTTTAAATTGAATTCCTGCGTTGTTTCCCTTTAACGGTTTTAAACCAACAGTAGGGATAGACACTATTGACATCTTTTACCAATGTTGTGGAGGGTATCCTAGGAGTTCTTAAATGACACACTCTTGAAGAGATCAGGAGCATCTGAAATGACTTGGAGGGTCATATACAGTCCAAGGTAGATCTACTACAAACCATCACTACACGAGTGCATACTTATGAAGGCGTGAGCACTATCGATACCTTGAAAGCAAAGGTAGAAGTACTCAAAGAGCTGTTTAACGGTGGCACAACTGAAGCAGGTAGGAATGTTGTTCTGATGAGAGAGACTAAGATTGAGGCTAATGTACAGGAGGTATAGAACTTTCTTTGGCACTTGGAGAACTATTTCAAATATCGAAAAGTAAGGGACAATGAATCCAAGATCAACACCGCTGTGTTGTATCTATTCGAAATATCATGGTATGGTGGAGAAGGAAAATAGTTGATATTGAGAGAGGTACGTACAATACTAAGATGTGGGATCAGTTTTAAGGCCAAGTTCATGTGTCAGTTCTTCCAAAATAATGTCCTGTATGAGGAAACAAGAAAATTTAGGGAGTTCAAGCAGACAAAGAGAATACGTGACTATGTTAAGGTGTTCATATGCTTTAAATTCCCAAACACACAAATGATGATTTATTGTTCAACTTCATTGGATGGGTTGCAGAATTGGGCTAAGCAGGAGTTGCAATGTCGACGAGTCACAAATTTATACCGAGCCATATTGAAGGTCGAGTCTTTGATGAATCCAATAATGAGAAGTTTGATAAGGACAAAAATAATGAGTCTGAGGATGGCAGTTCTAAATGTGGTGGAGACTATGATACAAGAAAGAAAGTACATCAACACCACTATAAGACACAAAATATCCACAAGTTTGATAGCAAGAAGCCAATTGGTTGTCAGAGCTACACTAAAAATAATACACCAGCAGAGAAGAAGGGATGCTACATATGCTGAGGGCTACATAGCCTTAAGAATTATTCTGACTTAAAGAGTCTTAGCACTATGGTGCTTGAGCAGAAAGAGCAGGCGCAAGGAAAGAGTTTTTTCACAACTCAATTGGGTATAATTAGACTATGTGGATCCATCATACTAGCAAACCAACGAGAATGAAAATTAGTATGTGGACCTAATCATCAACAACAATCTCGCTCGTGCATTAGTGGATACTAGAGTAACTCATAATTTTATGACCGAGGCCGCAATGAAGAGACTAGAGTTGAAGTCCTATCCAACTAACTCCCATGTTAAGACCATGAATGTTGAGCCTCAAAATTCTCATGGTGTTTCTAATGGTGTTGGTGTAAAATTAGGCAACTGAAAAGGTACAATAAACTTTACAACAATGGAAATCTTTGATATTATCCTAGGGAAAAAGCTCTTTAAAAATTGTCATACTTTGATCAACCCCTACCTCCATTATCATTAGGTAATGGAACAAGGAGGAGAGTAATTATGGTGCCCAAACAGAACCAAACATAACTTTTGTTTATGCAGGTAGTCAAAGGGCTCATGAAATGAGCGTCTTCATTCAAGAAAACCAATATAAGTCTTAAGGAAGATAAGGATAAACAAACATTCTCATGTTCCACATCTATTAGAAGGACAATCATCGGAGAAAGACATATGCGAAAGATATGAGGACTTGTGGTAATTTAAAGATAAGATCTGGGAGTTTATGAAACAACAATAGGCAACGGTCGTCGCAAGAATGGGTGAGGAAGAGTGTGATGACCCACCACGTCATCATGATTTAGGCGTCATGTGGAACAAACTTGTCCATGTGGAAGGCTTACATAAGAAAGAGACTAGCCTTGGTAGAATATTCTAGTGACATAAAGAGAATTCCATTGGAAGACCTTAAAATTCTATAGAATTGCATGGAAAGTCCTTTGTACATTCTAGTTCTGTAGGGAATTCTAGAATAATGACTTGTATATAATTTATATTTACACTTTAGCTCCTTGGAGAGTAGCATAAATAGAGGGGCATCCATTTGTAAAATCATCAAGAGAATATATTTATGTTCTCTCTAATAAAGATCTTTCTAATAATTCTCGTGTTCTTTTTTCTCATTCTCTTAGAAACTCCTAGTGTCTTATGCTGACTTGACATAGCAATAATCTGAGCAAGTGGGGTAAGTGTCGTACATGTGCTTAATTGAAGACTAAGGACATGACAATATTCTCTAATTTTATTGAATCTTGTAATGGAAGTGGTAGAAACAGCCTCTAGCAGAAATGCAAGGTAAGGCTACGTATAATACACCCTTGTGGTGGGGACCTTCCCTGAACCCTGCATATACTGAAAGCTTTAGTGCACCGGGCTGTCCTTTTTTTATTGTAATAATAGTGTTAAATTTTGTACTTTTTTTTACAATTTCTAATATTGTTTTAAGTGAAATTAAAATCATAATATTCACTACTAAAATTTTTTGGAACCTCAAAATTTGGGGCTTAACTGAAACATTTTACGAGTCTCACCCTTAAGCTACCCCTCCTGGATCTTTTGTTCACACTTTAGATGTTCCTTTGATGATGTTATTGTGGGTTATAGTTTGTTTTAAACTTTATGCCAGATTCGATACTTCTGTTGTATTTTGAGATATTTGATTATCTATGTGATTTGATCTTATTTTGAATAATGATCTGGTGCTAAGATAAAAAATGGAAACGATTCACCTAATAACAAAAAATACTCCATCCATCCCAAATCATGTCATACAATTTGACTTAACATAAATTCTAAGAAAGAAATGAAGATTTTTTAAATTTGTGGTCCAAAATATACTTAAGAAATTTGTGTGATTATAAATTATTTCATCAAAGGTGAAGAAAATTTTAAAGTTCAGGTAATTTCTAATTATAGAAAAAAAACATTCTTTTCGAGACAGACTTAACAAAGAAAGGGTGCCACGTAAATTGGGACTAATAAAGTCGCTCTTTAGATGCTAATCGTGACTTATAAATGTGTGTTTTAACACATAGGGACCATGAAATTGTATGAAGTTTTGTCAAATTTCTATATCGACTCAATCAGGTCCAGAACACAATTATGGATTTTGAAATCAGCAGAAGCACTTTTTAAATTAATCATGTCAATATGCCTATGATATTACTTTTAATACATATTTCGTATTTGAATCCAATCTCTCCTTCTTTCTGATCTTACTCTTAATTGCTTATTTGAATTACTTTCACGCTGATATGTCTATGATTGTGAATCTTAATACGAATGCATTCACAATAAAAACTTGTGGGTTCCTAAAAAAGGTAAAGGGATAAAGGAAAAAAGTCTAAAAATATAATTTTGCCACTAAGATTTGATCCCTCATCACAGGGAAATGAGGTATTTTGCTGGCTCTTTAACAACGGTGGACCATCTGCCATCTTTGGATATGGGTTCTGTTAGAATACGTGCCCTACTCATTACCTTAGTTTAGCCTAACCGTTTCCTATTGATGGAACGGGTTGCCTAATGTGTTCCAATGAAAGCAGTAAAGACAGTAAGTACAGAACACATATATTTTTACGTGAAAAACACCCGGGTCAAAAAGGTATAAAATCCACGACCTGTACCTCTACAGGATTTAACCCCAACTTTACTACTCAACAATGAGCCTTAACAACAACTTATTACAAAACTCTTGTAACCTAGGAATTATAAATTCTAATTCCTATAACTCAACTACTAGGAATTATAATGATACGGGTGCCAAGAGCTCAAGGCCATTCACAAGGAGTCAAGCTCGAGAATTACAAAGTCTACAAGCCATGTTCATGAAGATGGATGCTTATGAGTGTGTCATGAATTCACCCAAAGGAGTGCATATGCTAAAGTGTGAAGAGGGACCTTGAAAACACTCCAAGGACGCCTCTTAGTCATACTCCAAGGTTGCCTCTCCTTCAAGGCTTATTAAGGGCATTTTGGTCTTTTTATGTAATAGCTATAAATAGACTTTTAGGCTTATTTCCTCATTAGTTTTTGAATGATCTTGAAAGACAAAATTTGAAACTTTTTTTCGTCTCTCCTTTGTGAGATTGTAACTAGGGCTAGCATCCAGTGTGGATTTCACTAGTGTTGGTATTTGTCTTAGAAACCTTGGTGCTTAGGGAAGATTGAGTTCCTTTTGTGTTAACGTAAGATCTTGGTGTTACTCATATAGGTCATTTGGGTCTTGGGATTTGATACATCCCTTGGTTCTCTTGGTTTGTATGTTTCTATGTCAAGATATCTATCTTAATATTTTTGCGCTTAGTTGGTGTTCTTCTTGTTTATTCTCTTAAATTCAATTGTGTCTTTGCTTCTTGTGTTAGTGTCTCAGCTTCATCTCTTTCTTTAGGCTAGATTTTCATCTTTTTAGGTCGATTACTATATCATTTGGTATAAAGAGCCACGTTTAAGGTTGTTCCTACAACTCTAAGTCTTGGATTGTTGTTACCTTGAAGAAAATCATCACAAAAAAAGAGTCAAAAGTCCAAAAATAAAAAAATTATTGAGTCACATTTTTGTCACTTAGGCCGTCCTGGATCTACTTAGTTTTTGTGTGTTTTGTTAGATTCTAGTGCTAGATTCTTGTTTCCTAGCAGTAATAGAGTCTTGATCTACAAATTTGAGCCAAAATCGGGTTGTTTTGAGCTATCCACCATTGTTGAGCTAGAGTTTGAAGGTATTTGAGGTGGATCTCATTTTGGGCTATTTTGGTTGTGGCGTTTTTGATTTGATAGAGTGATATTTGTGCTTGGCTTGGCAAAGTGACCTTGGATCTTCAAGAATTTTCAAATTTGGAGGTCATTTGCCTAGTGGTCAAACGTTGGTCAACTCTCGAATATTCTTGTTGTTCTTCCTCATCTTCATATCTTGTTGAAGAAGAATATTCAAAAGAGGTGGTTTGATCTAGAAAAAGGAAGAAAGAGAGTGTAGAAATTGTTTGTACAAAGAATATTCCAAGATATTCTAAGTCATCCAAAGAAGAATGGATCAAAGGGAATATTCAAATACAATTGAAAGTATGGGGGGGGGGAGAGGGGGACCAACTCAAATTCAAACTCATTTGAGCTTGAAAAAGGCTCCAAAACCTTGCAATTTCCCCCTCAAAACCGATTCTACACTCCTTGGATTGAAGTTGGCCGAAACTCAAAGTTGAAGAACCAGAAATTTTTCAAAATTTTTCATCCAACCACAAGTTGCCACGTCATCACTTTGCACACCCATATTTTTAGGCTCAATTTTTGGATTCTTAGTTTCTATTCTTGTTTCCTTAGTTGCATTTTGTTGATTCTAGTACTAATTGATAAACTAGTAACTATCTACTAGGTTGTGAGTTAGTTTAGCGTTCTTTCTTTCGTGTTTACGTTCCTTGTGTGCTTTTATCTTTTGTGATTTGTTGTAGTTTGTTGGTTCAAGTCCGAACAAGATTTATTTGAGTCTTTCCAGAAAAAATCTACTCCATACAAGAGCATACTCATCCCTCAATCACTCACAAAGTATAAGACGACTTTCAACACTTGTGAAGCCAAGTGTGAGGTAAAAATAAAAGAGTGAGAGTGTGGTGAGGCTATTTTGAACTAACTTGTGTATTGTTTTGTAGGTGTGTTTTAGGTACATTTTAATGGAAACCGAGGTTACAAGCTCTCAAACCGTGGGTAATGATGTTAATGGTGCTATCTTGGCTCAACTTGAAGCCTTTACCCGTGAAATAAAAATGATACAATCTGGTTTTGGTAGACTAGAGGCGGATATGTCAATATTAAGTGGGAGGATGGATCAAGTTGAGAGTCAAAGGAGCTCCCAACCCTCTACTCCTCAACGCTACCATGTGTCTTCGAGTGGAAAAGCCCAAAACATCTCTACTACCATCACACCCGAGACCCTCCATCAAATGCTCTATCCACCAAGACCTCCACAAAATCACACCCAAACACCTACTTGCTCTCAAAACCAAAACCCCATAAGACCACTTGACCCTCAATTCACTCAAGTCCAACAAGAAGGATTTGGAAAAATACCAAGTCCAAACCCGAATCCCCACTACAATACCCACTTAAGGAAAGACCATATCCTCTACAAAATCTTATACCTCCCAACCAATATCCACTTAACCAAAGGCCTTACCATCCACCAAATTCCCTATATCAAGCTCCACTTAACCAAAACTGACCCGTCTATGTAGAAGAATATGGTAGGGGAGATCAACAAGAGGGTTATGGAGCTTAAAATTATGCCTACATGATTGAAGAAGAGATGAGAGGTAGGTATGAGCAAAGAGGACATCTAGGTATATACTGAGAGCATGAAGGTAGACATGGTCATGGAAATCCACAAGGAAACCGAGAGGTTGACACCAATTCTATCAAGGTTGGCATTCTTATTTTCAAAGGTGAGAGTGATCCCGAAGTGTATCTTTCATGAGAGTCTTCTTGTGAAAAGTTTTTCAAAGTTAATGATCTATCCAAAGAGAAGAAGAGTTTCTATGCTATAGCCCACTTTGAAGGCTGTGACAGTACTTGGTGGAATTATACTAAAAGGTTTGGGAATGTGATGATTGGTGGTCAACATCCTCCTTGGTAAATATTGAAGAAACTTATGAGGGAGAGATACATACCAGAGAGATATAGACATGATCTCCTTGCCAAACTATACAACTTGAGGCAAGGAAGCAAGAGTGTCATGGATTACTATGATGAATTTCAACAATTGATTTTGAAGCTTGATCACCGGGAAGAACAAGTACATCATGACATCATACACTTTAAATTTGGGTTAAAAATGAGATATCTTCTCACATGACTCTTTACAAGTTTGAAACTATAAATGGTATCTTCCAATGGGCACTAGAGGTTGAGAGGGAAATCAAAGAGAAGGTGACCTACAAGTCCAAAAGATAACAAGGACCCACGGGTTGGTCTAGATACAAAGAGGTTATTCCAACATCTTCAGGTTGGAATAAGAACAAAAATCCTTCATTTCATGCTCCACAAACCGTGGCCAAGGCTGCCCAATATCAACCTCTAAGAAATGAAGGTAAGCCAAATCGAACTTACAATTCTAAGGGGTTTCAATGCTTTAAATATCAAGGGTAGGAACATGAGGCTAGTGAGTGTCCAAACAAAAGGAATGTAATCCTTAGGGAGGGGAAGTTATACTATCTTGGAGAGGAGGTAGAGTTAGAAACCGAAGAGAATGAGGCCGAGCCTCAAGATGGAGAGAAAATTAATGATGAGGTACAAGAAGAATGTGTTGAAGAGGATACTTGGCCACAAGAGGGCGAGCGTCAAGTTCCAAACTTTGTGGTGAGGCGAGTCATGGTTAGTAAGGTTTTAGATGATCCAAGCCAAATGGAAAATCTATTCCATACTAAGTGTCTTATCAAGGGAGGTGTATGTACGATGGTTATTGATAGTGGGAGTTGTACTAATTTAGCTAGTGCTACTATGGTTGACTTCTTAAAACTCCCCACTAATTCACATTTAAGTCCCTAAAAGTTATAATGGTTGAATGAGTGTGGAGAATTGAAGGTGACTCGACAATGCTTGATTCAGTTCTAAGTGGGAAATTACCAAGACGAGGTGTTATGTGATGTAATTCTTATGCAAGCATGTTATTTGTCGTTGGGTAGGCCATGGAAATTGATAGATATACCAAGCATGATGGAAGAACTAATAGGTATTCACTTGAATTCAAGGGCCAAAAATTCACACTTCACCCTTTTTCACCATCTCAAGTGAGTGAGATACATTAACAATTGGGGAAATTAAAAGAAAAAGGGAGAAAAGAAAGGGAACTATAAGATCCCGCAAAATCCTAAGCTCAAGTTAGTCTTTTAAGCTTGCAAAGAGGTCCCATCCTTAGAAAATTCTAGCTAAGTATTCAGACTTAGTATTATTTTGGCCTTTGTAAGTTGGAAACTCTATTTCACGACTCTTATAACCTTAAAGTATCAATCTTTAGGTTGAATCATGATCAGGAATGTCAGTAGGTGTTCTCGAACAAGTTTAGGATTTTTCAAATCTCGTTTAGACCATGTTCAAGTGACCAAAATAGTGAGTCAACGCGTTCTCGATGCATCACGTCGACATATAATTTTTTCCTCAGCTCAGTGCAAATTCCAGTGAATCCACGCAGACTCAACGCGATGCGTTGGCTATCGCGTCGATGCCAATAATGTGGCACATCGGTCTGTACGTTGATAGTTCAGTTTTCAATCATTAAAAGCTGTGTACTCAGGGGTATTAAGTTTTTTTTCCCATGCCTATCATCCCCAAAACATGAGATTAATCCCTCATCGAGGCTAAATCCATTCACTATTCTCAAACTTCTCAAGAACAGAAACCATAGGTGATCTAAATTCAAAAGCCAAGGCTCAAGATTTCACCATTGTTCTTGAAGGATTTAGCAACCAAGGTATGTGAAGTGTTCATCCAAGGCTTCCTTCCACCCTTGGAGTCCAAGAAACTCTTTTAAACTTCAAGTAGCTTGATTTAATACTTTCCATGATCTTAAATCAAAGTGTATTCATGATTATTGCTATAATTGGGTTTTTATTTCTTAATTTATTACAAGGTTGATGTATAATTATTTGATATGTGTGATTTATCACGTGAATTCATGTTGAAACCTATGGAATTATGAATTTGGAAATTGAATCATTATGCTCACATGTTGTTTAGTATTATGCGCATACTATGCCATCCAAGTGTTTGATGAATTTCTTATGTGAATGTAATAATCAGATTATATCATGCTAGTATGTATATTATTTCATGCCTCTATAGATGCATTATGAACAAGTGTACATTTTTATGCTATGCAAGATCATGCGAAGTTTTATTTTTCACGATACCGAGTCTTGGGGGTATTTATACCTAAAAATTTAGCTGTTTACCTAGAACCAGTGTCAATTATAGAATAAACTCAGTCACGTCACGATCATTAGTACTCTAAGTCAGTTACAGGGCTCAAGAGAACTCTGTAGACTCAGTATTAGTCCCGTCTAGTTCAGTATTTAGTTCATACCTCAGTAAACTCAGTCAGCTAACAGGATTTAGTAGTATGCCACCATTCAATGGAACTCAGTAAAATTAGTAACAGTTTAGTCAAGCCTAGCATGAACTAGGAAATCAGTTCAATGTCTATTCAGTTAGGAGTAGGATTCGGCACTGAGCGAACCCAGGGATGGGGGAATTCCTGCCAGCAGAGGGTTTGACCCTTAGTAGCAATCCCTGCATTATAGAACTACATAGCCAGCATAGGTTGAGATATCTTCCTACCAGATTAGGGTTGATACATCTCACATGAGTTTTCCTGCCAGCGAGGGTTGACGAAAGAGCTTTCTGTTAGAGAGGGTTAACTCACAACTTATCTTTACCCGTGACACGGTATTGATTGACACCCTTCCAACTGGGGTTGCAGGTTAAACCCCAATCTATTCATAAAAGGGCATATCGGTTAGATGATTACCTCCCACAGCTTTAGTTTCAGACTTAGTCTCAGTATAGTACTCAGTTCAGTTTTACAGATTCAGTATTGTCAGACATAGTCACTCAGTTTAGTACGAAACTCAGTATAGTTACATAGACTCAAGACTGTCAAATATAATTACTCTATTATCAGCTACACAGTATCAATAAACTCAGATATTAGTAAACCAGTAATTCAGAACTCAGTATCTAGTGTTATCACGATCTCAGTTATAGTATACGTATTCATGCATGTACTCTCATTTAGTTATATTCATGTCATTCAGTCAGTATTGTTCATACATATGAGCTTATGCATTTCAGCTTACCTCACTTAGCATACCATTACATTCAAAGTACTGATGCATACCTTTCTCTTGCGTTATGATATCTTATATCATAGGTTCAGAGCATGGGCTCCCGAGCACCCTTAGCAGATCAGATCTTCAGCAGTCAGAGTTAGTGGTGAGTCTTCATGGTTCGAGGACATGATTATTTTCTTCAGTATTTTAGTTTATCAGTACAACTTTATAGTAGTTAGAGTTAGTTGGGGGATTGTCCCATCAACTCCATGATTCAGACAGTAGAGGCTTTTCAGACCGGAGTACTTTGATACAGATGTTTCAGTTTTTGTGTTGTTATACCGTATTCAGTTTTATTTTAGTATTAAACCTTATGGAAAGTTTTTGCCTAATTTTTGCATATTTGTAGTATTACTATTCAGATATTGCAGCAGGTACCTGTCATGGGTTAGCTTATGATCCTTTGGGATTATAAGAATCATGTAGCATCCGGGGTACAGACTCGGGGCATTATAAATTTGGTATCAGAGCCTAAGGTTCAGAAGAGTCCTAGGAAGTCTGAAAGTCATATCTAGTAGTGTCTTGTACGTGGGTGTGTAGCCGCCACATTTATGGACAGGAGGCTACGAGATATTTTAAGAAAAGTTTCTCTTATTTCAGTATTCATGTCATGCGAGTGAGCATGAGCTCAAGTTAAACTCTCAGTCTAATTCATCTCTTCCTTATGCTTCCAGAACATGTCTTTTAAATAAGCTAACGAAAGAAGTAATGAAAACTAGTCCACCCCTCCGCCCGTTCAGGCAGATCCCATGAATGAGAATGTTTCTCATGATGAATTTAGAGCTGTTTTCACTGCTTTAGCTTATTCAGTAGTTGCTCAGAACAATCATCTGGCTATTATCCTATCTAGTCTTATAGCTCATGCTCCGTAGAGTAAGGAGGAGAGGCATAGTAAAAAGGGGAGAAAGAATAAGAGGGCCAGAATGTCAAGGACAAAGAGTGGCTGAACAAATCCTCTTTGCCAGAAATATGGCAGAAACCATCAGGGTGTCTGCAGAGCTGGCAGTGAAGTATGTTTCGGATGTGGCAAGCCAGGCCACAGAGTCAGACCAGTTGCCCGAATCAGCAGGGTGCCGCTTTTAATACCACCACTGGCAAACGCCCAAAAAAACTCTATGTACTTCAGTCCCGATAGGATTAGGAAAGTTCTTCTGATGTGGTAACTGGTATGTTACAAGTTTATCATTTGGATATTTATACGCTGATAGATCTAGGAGTTTCTTTATCTTTTGTAACTCCTTATATAGCTGTTGACTTCGGAGTCAGTGCCAAAATTCTAGAAGAGCCTTTCTCAGTCTTTAGCCCAGTGGGTAAATCTATCATAGCTCGGCAGGTATATAAGAACTGTCCGGTTATAGTATCTCAGAAAGTCACTTCAGCAGACTTAGTCGAATTAGAGATGTCCGATTTTGATGTCATTCTTGGCATGGATTGACTTCATTCCTGCTATGTCTCAGTCGACTGTAGAAATAGAATTGTCCAATTTTAGTTTCCGAATAAACCCGTCCTAGAGTGGAGGGGTAGTATTTCAATACTTAGGGGTCAACTTGTTTCTTACCTAAGGGCAAGAAAAATAATATCTAAGGGATGTATCTACCATCTCATTTGATTCCAAGACTCTAACTCACAAACCCCTAGTCTTGAATCAGTGTCAGTAGCATGTGAATTCCCAGATGTATTTCCTAAAGATTTTCCTGGAGTCCCTCCCAAAAGGGAAATCAACTTCAGAATAGACCTTCTTCTATACACTCATCCCATATCTATTCCGCCATATAGAATGGCACCTGCAGAACTTAGAGAATTAAAAGAACAGTTGAGAGATCTCCTAGACAAGGGATTCATTAGACCTAGTGTGTCTCTGTGGGGTGCACCGGTTCTATTTGTGCATAAGAAAGACGATTCTCTCAGATCAACTAAAAAAAGTCATGGTCAAGAACAAGTATCCACTTCCCAGAATCAATGACTTATTTGACCAACTTCAGGGTGCCAGTTACTTTTCTAAGATAGACCTCAAATCAGGCTATCATCAGCTTAGAGTCAGAGAATGTGTCATTCCAAAAACAACTTTTAGAACTTGGTATGGTCACTTCAAATTCTTAGGCATATCATTTGTTCTTACCAATGCCCCAGCAGCTTTCATGGACTTGATGAACCTTGTGTTCAAGCAGTACTTGGACATGTTTGTTATAGCCTTCATCGATGACATTTTTGTCTATTCTCGTAGCGAGAATGATCACGCAGGTCATCTCAGAATTATACTTCAGACTCTCAAAAACCCATCAGTTATTGTGATATCTATTTATGTCTTACATGTTAGATTTATGATCATAGATCATATTCGTATACGTTAGCCAAAACCATGTACGCTTACGGTCCCTAGTATAGAAGTTCCAGTTCACTCAGTGTTACGAATCGTGTTTCATGAAAATGGAAACTTTAAAATCACGTCATGCAACTCATGACTCATGTACTCATGCTTTATAGCATTCTCAGTTCAGTATTCAGTCTCAGTTAAGTCTCAATTACAGTCTTAGTTACAACCTCAATAAAGTAATCAGATCAGTAACTCAGTTTAATTTCACCTTTGCTTGACCATAGCATACAATTATCAATTATTCAATTATCAGTGTTTCAGTACCTCAGTTTACAGAATATTTTAGAATCATGTTATACATTTGGTCTTGCATTCTCAAATAATACAATTTTCACGAGTTTAAGCACAATTATCTGCTGTTACACAGTCAGTCCTTACCTCATATGTATAATACTCCATAGTTCCAGTTCATCTACTCAGACTAAGTGCAGTTTAATATCACATAACCAAGTATTCAACTATCAGCCATTTAGGTAATCAGATAAGTTAGTATGTTTATACACTCGTACTCAGCACCCATATGAATATTTTCATTAGTCTCAGGTGATGTGCTGTACTAAGGTGGAGAGTATAGTTGACAGAGTATTCAAGGGATATGTCTAAGCTTGAAAATTTGTAGTTGCAGTGCATAAGGATTAGTCACTTCATCTTAGATGATGTTTCATAAGCCTCAACTCATATTACAGAATTTTAGCCAGGATGTGAGAGGTTGGCCTTGGAAGATTTCAAGCGGGGTAGGGGTAGACTAAAGAAATACTGGAGAGAAGTGATTAAGCGTGACATGGAGCAGTTATAGTTGACTAAGGACATGACCCTGGACAGGAAGGTATGGAGGAAAAACATTAGGATGGAGGGATAAGGGTGTGGATGAGTCGTAGCCAGTAATTAGGTGGACTTTGGTGTTCTTTGTTTGGCAATGTACAATCTTTTATGGATGTCGTACTTATGTTATTTTATCATGTTCCTTGATTTTGATTCTTTTGTATACTGTCTTTAATCTTGAGCCGGGGGTCTATCTGAAATAGCCTCTCTACCTCTTCAGAGGTAGTGGTAAGGACTGCGTACACTCTACCCTCCCCAGACCCCACTTTGTGGGAATATACTGGGTTTGTTGTTGTTGTTGTTGTTTATTCATCCCTGATAAGAATCCTTGATTCCTAAAGCCACTAGAACTCTATAGAAAGATTATCAAAGAAAGGCTCCAGTCGAATATAAGTTTTTATCATAAGTTAGTGCGCAAACCCAGTAATTTAGTTTAGTAGTTAGGCGGACAATGTTCATATGGTTGGGTTCCTATCTTTCCATCTAGTCGCACTATCCGAAGTCTCATGAATGTAACTATTCCAAGATCGAACAACCATATGGTTGCGAGTTCAGCTCAGTTCAGGTGTCATGCCTCAGTTTCAGATCCCTGATATGCTATCACGATTTAGTTCGTAGGTGCCCTGTGCATCATCTCAGTCTCAACCAAGTCAGCATTCTTCAGGGGACATAATATCCCAAGGAGAAGATACACTATAATCCCCAAGCTTTCATGACCTAAACCTTCTATTTTCTCTTCACATAACAAATCCAGTTTTAAGTAGTGGGTACTCATAGGTGGACCCTCAAGTTCCAATCTCAGCCGTAAGCCATGTATTCAGGGGCTCAGTTCTGTTCATGATATTCAGTTCCTGTATCACGTTTCAGGCTCAGTTATGTTCTTATGTTCCCGTTCATGCGTCTTCGATAAATGATCTCAAGTTGGATATTGGTGATTTTGTATTTTTGAAAATCTCTCCTATGAAAGAAGTGAAGAGGTTTGGCAAGAAGAGGAAACTCAGTCCCTGATATGTCGGTCTTTACCGAATTCTCAGCCGTTTCAGAAAGGTAGATTGCGAGCTTGAGTTCCCTTCAGACTTAGCTTCAGTGCATCTAGTGTTCCATGTTTCCTTGCTTAAGAAATGCATTGGTGACCCAACAGTTATAGTCTCGATAGAGGGCAAAGATATCCAGAATAGCCTCTCTTATGAAGAGATCCCAATCGAAATCCTTAATTATCAGATTCGCAGACTGAGGAACAAAGAAGTCCCTCTAGTCAAAGTACTTTGGTGGAATCAGTCTGTGGAGGGAGATACTTGGGAAGCAGAAGTAGAGATGCGGACCAAGTATCCTCACCTCTTCTCTACAAACTCAGACTCAGCCCAAGGTAATAGTTTTCCTTTGAATTTACTCAGTTTCATATTCAGATGTAGCTACCAACTTGGTATCAATTAATATTGCATACTCAATCATGCATTCACGAATCAGTTCAGTCATGTACTCATGCATTAGACATGCATGTCCAGTATATAAGGTCATCTTATCAGTAATCTCAGTCATGCTTTCATGAATTATGTTCAACTATGTACTCATGCATCAGATATACACGTTTAGTATGATAATTCAGTATATCAGTAATTGCATTCATGAAATCATGTTTCAGTTGTGCATGTCTAGTGTCTAAATCCAGTCTATTAGTATTCTCAGTTTAATCAGTCTCATTCGAGGATGAATGTTCTCAAGGGGAAGATATTATAAGACCCCGCAAAATCCTAAGCTTAACTCAGTCTTTTAAGCTTGCTAAGGGGTCCCAGACTTAGAAAATTCTAGATAAGTATTCAGACTTAGTATTATGGACAATTTATGGATTGTAGGAGTGCCCAATCCCACCTCCTTCCTCAAGGGTTGTATACCCCACTTCCCACTCTCTTTTATACTTGGCTTGACATATCTATAGACTTTGTTTTAGGGCTGCCAAGGATAAGGAAAAGAAGGGATAACATCTTTGTAGTGGTTGACCATTTCTCTAAAATGGCCCATTTCATCCCATGTTCCAAAAGTGAGGGTGCATCTAGTGTAGCCTCTTGGTTTGTTGAGTATGTTGTGAAACTACATGGGATTCCTTGGACCATTATTAGTGATAGGAACTCCAAGTTCCTTAGTCACTTTTGAAAGTCGATGTGGAGTAGGCTTGGTATGAAGTTTCTATTCTCAACCTCTTGCCACCCACAAACCGATGGCCAAACGGAAGTAGTAACTATGACCTTGGGTTCTATGCTACGCTCCATGGTCAAAGTTAAGATGACTTCATGGGAGGATCACCTACCCCTAGTTGAGTTTGCTTATAATCGTGTTATTTATTTGACTACGGGTATGACTCCCTTTGAGTGTGTATACGACATAAACCCTCTCAACCCTTTAGATCTCTCTCCTTTGTCTAGTGATCTTGTGTTGAGCCTAGGTGGAAGAAAAAGGGCCAAAGCTATGAAAAATTTGCATGAGAAGGTAAGAAACCAGCTTGAGAAGAAGAATCAAGAAGTTTCTAAGAGAGCCAACAAGGGGAGACGGAGACTCATTTTAAAAGCGGGTGATTGGGTGTGGGTGCACCTAAGAAAGGAGAGGTTTCCAACACAAAGAAAAGCATAGCTAATGCCGAGGGGTGATGGTCCTTTCCAAGTTAGTGAAAGGATCAATGATAATTTATACAAGATTGATCTTCCATCAGAATACCAAGTACATAATATTTTCAATATGTATGACCTCTCATGCGTGGGCACAATTAAAGTTTAAGAACCCATGAATTTGAGGCCAAATTCTTTTTAAGATGGAGAGTATGATATGGGAGTCAAGCCCAATAATTACAAATCCATGTTCCCTAACACTAATAGAGTCTAGATCTAAAATTTGAGCCAAATCTGGTTTTTTTTTGAGCTATCAACCATTGTTGAGCTTGAGTTTGAACAAACTTGAGGTGGATCTCGTTTTTGTTAGTTGAGGTTGAGGCGTTTTGGAGTTGGAATTGTGATATTTGTGTTTAGTTTGGAAGAGTGACCTTGGATCTTCAAGAATCATTAAATTTGGAGGTCATTTGCCTAGTGGTCAAACGTTGGTCAACTCTTGAATATTCTTGTTGTTCTTCCTCATCTTTATATCTTGTTGAAGAAGAATATTCAAAGAGGTTGTTTGATCTTCAAAAAGAAAGAAAGTAAGTGTAGGAGTTGTTTGTACAATGAATATTCCAATCATATTCCAAGTCTTCCAAAGGAAGAATAGACAAAAGGAACATTCAAGTACAATTGAAAGTACAACGGGGGGACCATTTCCAATTCAAACTCATTTGAGCTTGAAAAAGGCTCCAAACCTTGCAATTTCCCCCTCAAAACCGATTCTACACTACTTGGATTGAAGTTGTCCAAAACTCAAAGTTGAAGAACCAATTTTTTTTTAAAATTTTCATCCAACCACAAGTTGCCACATCATCACTTTGCACAACCATATTTTTAGGCTCAATTTTTTGGATTCCTAGTTTCTATTCTTATTTCCATAGTTTCATTTTGTTGATTCTAGCACTGATCGACAAACTAGTAACTATCTACTAGTTTGTGAGTTAGTTTTGAATCTTTTTTTTTGTGTTTACATTCTTTGTGTGCTTTTTCTCTTTTTGTGATTCGTTGTAGTTTTTGGTTCAAGTACGAACAAGATTTCTTTGAGTCATTCAAACAAAATCTATTCCGGACAAGAGTATACTCAACCCTCAATTGCTCATAGATTATAAGTCGACTTTCAACACTTGTGAAGCCAAGTGTGAGGTAAACAAAAGAGTGCGAGTGTGGTGAGGATACTTTTGAGCTAGCTAGTTTGTTGTTTTCTTTGTTGTTGTACTTTCAAAACTGCTTGTGAAAATTTCAAATGGCACCTTGAAAATCTACGCCAATTGATATCCACGCATAGGCTACAAAATCCAAGTGAATCCTTGGCAAAGAATCCCAACTTTGGGAAATGTAATGAAGAGATGAATCATGAGAGGAGTATTGAAAATCTCCATTGTGATGAGAGCTTCCTAAATAAGCAAGTGGGCTTCCATGACACACACCAAGGTGAAGACCATACCCCATGTGAGCTACAAGGTAAAAACACTATTTCCTACACCTCTACAAACTTAGAATATTGTGAAGTGGATGTAGTTACGGGATTGCCTAGAGTAGAAATGCACGAGTCTTTCTTTTGTGATAGTCTTGGTGTTGGTAGGTTGCATGAAGACCAAAATCTTGTTGTAAGTACGCGAGCACTAGTTGATCATTTAGATAAAAAAATTGATTCTTCTCGTAAAAATGAGTTGTGTCTATCTAGTGCTAGCACTTATAACTTGAATAAGGTCCTATTATCATGTAATAAGAGTATTCACACACTAGTTGACCCTTGTGAAAACCAAGGTGATCCTAAGTTGGTTTGTGAGTTACCAACAACTAGTAAGGATGTAAAAAATGATCAATCGGGTGAAGATGACCTTGATGTGCTTGAATGCTTAGGAAACCCAAATTGTATTTGTTCTTGTGAAGGTAGGTTTGATTGTAATTTCTTTGGTTCCTATTGCGGTTTGTATCTATGTGCGGATTTCTCCTTTGAAAGAGAAGGTGATATTTGCTTAGAGATTCCATCTACTTCTTCTTTATGTGTTTCCTATGTTGAGCATATTAATGGTGATGAACTTGAAACTAGTGAATACATGCATAAGGATACCATAATTGAAGTTGACTTGAGTGACACCTTTCTCTACTCTCTATTTGCCTTTAATGATATGTATTCTACATTCGAGAGTATGACATGTAGCTTGGGTAAAGCCTATGGGAAATGGGAGTGTTGTCGAGACCGTGTCTATGGATACTCTACCCATTTTTGACCCTGATGCCAAATATAGAAATGGTGATGTTGGTTCACCCAACATGTTGCTTGGTCTACATGACAAGCAAAGTGTCATTCTTGAAAACCCAAGGGAAAAGGTGTCATTGACTCCTTGGGGTAATATTCCTAAATGTGCATCCTTTTATGACACATTTGTGCTTAAATAAAATGAATTCCAACTTTTGGATACCAAGTTGCCTATTTGTTTGAAGGAAATAACTTGTATGTGCTTAAAAGCTTTGTCTTCACCCGTGTATGCCTTTACACTTGATTCTTTCCTATACTACCTCTTTGCCTATGATGACATCCATGCTAGTTTGGGATTTTTTGTATGTAGAGGTAGGAAATTTGTTGGTTTGTCCACTTGTGTGAGCGATGATTCTATATGGATATTATGGATTTTAGAACCAATTGAGGCACCACCCTTGGTGTGATCTCTGGAAGAGATAAAGAAACAATTATGTCTTATGGCTCCTAAGATTAAGGTAGTTTTACCTTTTGGGTTATTGGATGCCATTAGGACCCTTGTAGTTTCCTTATCTCTTGGTGATTTCAATAGCCAAATCCTTTGTGCATATTTTAATAAGTTTTTAATATTAATTCAAATGATCCTTGGTTATATTGCAAGTATGTACAACCTTGGCATGTTGAGATGATTTGTTGTGCTCACCCTAACCCTCATACTATAAGGAGTTTGTATTTGTTTGTCCTTCCTTTGGTTTTGCAAGGTGTGGATTCAAGGTTGAATCCCTTTTAAGAAGGGGAGGATGATATGAGCCAAATGGCCATATTAGCTTTGGATGCCATCATTCGAGGCCAACACATGAAGAATTAGGCTTTGGTCATATTGAAGGTTCGAGAGCATGCATGGGGAAACCTTTTTAGGCACTCAATAGAGTAATGCCGTGTGTGGAAAGTTGCTTGGAGCTTGTCTTGATGAGTCAGCTGAGAGACCCAAGTGTTGAAGAATAATTGTGAAGGCCAAAATAACATAAGGGATTGCATATATTGAAGTGTGAAGAGGAGTCTTAAGAAACTCCATGATTTCCCCTTGTTTAAGGGTGATTTGGTTATTTTATGCCATTCCTTTACACTCCATAGGAGCCCCTTTTCATTAAGGGTAGTTTGATTATTTGATGTAATAATTATAAATAGACTCTTTAGGCTTATTTCTCATTAGTTGATAGAATGATATTGAAAGATTTCTTCTCTCTTTGAGAGTGTAACACCCTTATTGTTGGGCTTGGAAAAGCCATA
The DNA here is from genome assembly GCA_030864215.1 of Capsicum pubescens. NCBI lineage: Eukaryota > Viridiplantae > Streptophyta > Magnoliopsida > Solanales > Solanaceae > Capsicum > Capsicum pubescens. Next base: position 274,604,695 of record CM061540.1, on the reverse strand, counting down.
ATTGTAATTTGGGCTAGCATCTAGTGTGGATTTCACTAGTGTTGGTATTTGTCTTAGAAACGTTGGTGCTTGGGGAAGATTGAGTTCCTTTTGTGTCAATGTAAGATCTTGGTGTTACTTATATAGGTCATAAGGGTTTTAGAATTTGATACATCCTTTGGTTGTTTTGGTTTGTATGTTTCTATGTCAAGATATCTATCTTTACATTTGTGCATTTAGTTTGTGTTCTTCTTGCTTATTCTATTAGATTCAATTGTGTTTACTTTTTAGATCTAGTATTCTCGGCTTCATCTCCATTTCTTTAGTTTTTTTTTCATCTTCATAGGTTAGATCTATATCATTTGGTATTAGAGATGAGCTTGATTTCATTTCCAACTACACACACACCACCCAATGTATGTGTTCCCAAAGTCTCTGAGTTTTCCCCAACTCAAAGACTAGCTCCTAGTTCAGTTTATAACACACTGAAACTAATATTACATCAATAGTACAAACACAATGAAAAACCCCTAACAATCAAAGATAAAATTCTTAGCCAGATTCTATACTTTGGACCAGGTTCTTCAATGTGTCTCTTCAATGATTGAGTAACACTTCTTCAATCTATCAATTGCAATTTTTATCTTTGTAAGTGCATAAATGATTATGTTAATCACTTTATCTATTTAATATCAACTCTTCAAAAAGTCCTTCATATCATCAATCTTTTATCTTCAGTGTGACTCTTCAACTTATCAGATTTTGTTGTTTAGTCAAAGTCCTTCAAGTCAAACTCCTTGCATAGGTAAAACTCTTCTTCAACTTGATCTCCTCATTTGAGTGAAAATCTTTATTTAGCTTATCTTCAAGTTATGTATTCAACTACAACTTCTTTTTTATCACATGTGATCTCTATATTGAGTTTATTAGAACTTTCTTATCCACTTAAGCAATCTCTTCCTTAACTGCATACCAGTGAACCATGTAATGAACCATCTTGATTGACATGTTTCATATCACATTATCAATCATCAAAACTACATAGTACCCAAAAAATTCCCTCTTTTTGATGATGACAGACCTCTTGTCTTTGTGCATTCAAACATCTTTAACTGTAGGCACTGAAGTATGAAACATTAGAATGAAACATGTTAGTCAATGAGTTATAAACACTGCACAACCCATTATAAACACTGCACAACCCATATCTTCCCCCTTTTGGCATCATCGAAAAACTGTTTCAATCATATGGATGACAAAGAATCATAGGCTTTGATAAGGACTCTTATTTTCTTGGATGCTTGAGTCTATACATTTTTGGACATTGAATATGCTTTGTACAAACTTTGTGGTATTTTCTTCTTGGAACTTTATTTCAAAATGTCCATATACAACTAGACTTTGGATACAGGAACATGTTGATCAACCCATTTCATGTACGTGTTCCACTGGATTGTCAATAATCAAAATATACACAAGGTCAATAATTTCTCCCTTTTTGATGATGACAAACTAAGCACGTTTTGTACTGTGCTCAACCTATTTTAGTCAGCTCAGGGTCTAAATAAAGTATCAAAAGACACATGTTAAATAAGCAGGTCAGAATCATGGGTTATAAATATTACACAATATGCACATTTTCCCTTTTGGCATCATAAAAAACCTGTATCAATTATGCAAATAAAGTCTCTGAAGTTAGAAATTTTAAGCTCATGTCCACTGGGGCTATCATCTATAAAAACACTTAAAAGACAAAAACTCAGTTAGATATAGCAAAGTATTTACAAAGACAAGAAAATAGCCAGAAAAAAGAGATTAAAACCAACCATTTTCATTGATCATTCATAAGATGCACCAAAGATTTTTTTTAAAAAATAATAATAATATTAAAGCACTTGTGATGATAGTAGAAAATGTTTGAAAGAGTCTAAGGATAGGAGGACTGGACTTTTGGTAAAGTTAGAGCATAAGATTTGAAGGAGAATCTTTTTTGAGTAGGTCAAAGCCTTGTATACTGTAGAGTTTGTAGCCTTTTTTTTCCATCTTTAATGCATGAATATTCCACTCTAAGAGATGAGATCACACATATTTTGAAATTAATATGCAAATAATAGTGCTCTTTCCACCAACTTTGGTCATTCGTACTGAAGAATCAGGTGCCTCGACCTATTTCACAACTGTAGATATTTCATACCCAACCCTCAATTATTCATCCTTGTTCACCAATCCTAAATCTCTTTTTACAATGAGCTTAATAGGAGAATTAGGTTCTACTGAGGGGTCTTTAAACATTCCTCCCTAAATAGATGCATCAATAAAATTGAGCTCATCAAATGAATCTAGTTCAACTATGAGGTCACCCAAATACCCCCCTCACAAGAAACATCTTTCTTAACTCCCTCAATAATATTAACAATCTCATAGACACATTCTTCCCAATTTACAGTCCAAATAATCCCCTCTCACTTGATACCTCAATTTTCTGTCAATCATACATAATAAGAGCACCTTTGTCAATAATAATTTTAATAGTAGCTACTCTCTCAAAATTACTATTCAAAAAAACAACTTCTCAATCATAAATCAAGTTTGGCTTTAAGAAGAGTTGTGATGAGATGGGACTGAAAATTTTAAAAAAAGTTATCATTATATTGAACTTTTAATTTTTGAAAAAGTGATGTCTATGGAGTTCATTTTGGAGTCAATCTATTTTGGGAATTTTGAAAGAAAGGAGTACAAGTGTTTTATAATCATTTTTAATATTTGAAAAAACTTTTGGTACATATACCTTGATCAGTATTCCAATAATTGATCTTGTTTCCATTTTTAAGTCATTTTCCTGTGACATAGGCAAATATAATGTTATATTGCATGAGTTATTTGAACTTGAAAATGGTATAGAGACGTACAACTAATTGTACAAGACTGAGCCTAAAATTAAATTTAATATGTATTTTTTACAGTGTTCTTTAACCAATTATTAGGGGATACTTATGTAATCTTACTTATCCCCAATTAGATTCCTGCAAGGATCAGGTTCATCCACAAGTTCATTCATAGTTCCCCTTATCATAAAGTTTCCAGTCTTCTTAATGCCCTTTCTTGTGAAGTACTGGGTTACTCTTGTAAACATGCGATGATTTGCTTGGTGTCCTTGTATATAGATTTGATGTTCCCCCTATCAATGAGCTTTTCTCTTATTTATCTGATGAAATAGGTCACACAACATGTTCCAGTTTACTCATCTTAGTGTCAATATCTTCATCCTGCAATCTCCTTCATATGCTACCATTTTCACTTCCTTTTTTTGGTAAGTGAGAGAAACTTTTATTTATCTCTAGAATATATCTTGAGAAAGCGCTATCTATGTACCAATTTCACTTACTTCCTGTCACTTCTGCCTGCAACTGAATCAAAGGTTAGTTTTAGGTACCCAGACAAGCTTGGGTCATTTTTTATGATCAAATGGATGAATCAAATTTATTTTCGCCCATGTTGGTAGCAGGTTGGTGTACCTTATTATCTTATCAGTTCTAGAAATTTTCTTTTCAACTAATTTCATATTTTTATTCCTAATTTTAGTAGTTTTTGGACATTCAGTAGTGGGTTGTTCTAGTTTTCCACAAATATAACATATATCCTTAGAGGAAATAGATTCTTTATGAAAACCTATGCCAACCCTCTCATTTTGAGTCCTACTACTAAGATGATTAACAATTCTAGATGATTTGGTCTATCGATTAGCTCTTTCAAGATCAAATTTTATTTTAGAGTCTCTTGAGTTAGATTGCTAACCTTTTATCTTTGATAAAACAATTTATTTTTTCTTCGTTTAAGTTTAGAGTCAATTCTTTGATGATTTTCACTCATGGATCCTTTTTCTTTTTCAGTAATTGACAACTTTAAAATTTCTGATTTTATATCCAAGTTAGATGAACCAAGTTGACTGACCTATTCCTTTAAGGAGTAGTTTTTAGTATCAGTGACATTTTTGTAGGTCTCAAAATCAATGTAATCAGACTTTAGACTTGCGAAAGCACTAAATAACTAATCCCTATCAGATGTGAGCTCATGAAAATCATCAATCAATGCATCTATCAAGGAAATTAGTCTTTTCTTAGAAAAAATGCAATTTATCTTTAAGATCAAGTAGACTTACCTTATATTTTTCTTTTTTTTCTTCCATGTTGAGTCACCTATAGCCATTAGTGCACTTTCATCAACTCTATCATCATTAGATTCTTCTGAGCTTGATCCCCATGCAACCATCATAGCAAAAGATTCCTTCCTTTTGGAGTTAAATTTCTTTTTTAGCTTTAACTTTTTTTCAACTTTTTTCTTTTCCTACTCAATTTCCCACAATGGACAATCCTTGATCATGTGATTTATTTTTTCACACTTGAAGTAACCAACTTGAGACTTATCATTGGAACAATACCTGCTACTTGTTCCTTTCTTGTCCTATCACTTTTCTTTCTTAAAAATTATTTTAAAGTTCTTGACAAGCTTTTTATCATCTAGATCTGATTGTTCTCTGTCAGACACCTTTAATGCCAGTGACATATCCTTAGTTCTGTCCTACTTCTTGAAGGTCTTCATATTCTTCTCATATGCATCCACAAGAGTGTCCCAAATCTATTTTGTGGTGGTACAACCTGATATCCTATCGTATTAATCTATTTCAAGTCCACAAATAAGAATATACTTGGCTTTTGTATTCTTTCCAAGTATCTTAAAGTCAACCTCATCATGCTCATTCTTATCTTTTAATACGTCCTTCTTTTCATCATCCTTCTCCATGTGGTATTGAGGTCATCGATAATTATATTCTAGAGTTCATAGTCCGAAGGAAATCTTTCATCCTTTCTTTTCATCCCGAGTAGTATTTTCTATTGAACAACAAAGGCCTATTGATGTCTTGTCCTTCACAATATCCAGTAGGCGGTGTATAATTCATCATTGATATTATCTTAAGGTGTTAGCCTTCAAAAGATAATCTGCCTCTGATACCACGTAATAGAATACGTGCCCTACTGATTACCTTAGTTTAACCTAGCAGTTGCCTATCGATGGAACGGGTTGCCTAATGCGTTCCAGTGAAAGCAGTAAAGATAGTAAGTAGAGAACATAAACATTTTTACGTGGAAAACACCTGGCTCAAAAAGGTGTAAAAAACCACGACCTGTACCTCTACAAGATTTAACCCCAACTTGACTACACAACAATGAGCCTTAACAACAACTGATTACAAAACTCTTGTAACCTAGGAATTATAAACTCTAATTCCTATAAATCAACAAATAGGAATTATAAACTCCAATTCCTAACTACACACACACCACCCAAGGTATGTGTTCTCAAAGTCTATGATTTTTTTCCAACTTGAAAACTAGCTCCTAGTTCAGTTTATAACACACTAAAATTAATATTACATCAATAGTTCAAACACAATGAACAACTCCTAACAATCAAAGATAAAAATCTTTGCCAGATTCTATACTTAGGACAAGGTTCTTCAATGTGTCTCTTCAGTGATTGAGTAGCACTTCGTCAATCTGTCAATTGCCTTTTTTTTTAGCTTTGTAAGTGCATAAATGATTATGTCAATCACTTTCTCTATTTAACAACAACTCTTAAAAGAGTCCTTCATATCATCAATCTTTTATCTTTAGTTTGACTCTTCATCTCATCAGAATTTATTGTTAAGTCAACGTCCTTCTTCATGTCAAACTTCTTGCATAGGTAAAACTCTTCTTCAACTTTATCTCCTCATTTGAGTGAAACTCTTTCTTTAGCTTATCTTCAAGTGCTGTATTCAACTACAACTTTTTTTTATCACACATGATCTCTACCTTGAGTTTATCAGAACTTCCTTATTCACTTAAGCAATCTCGTCTTGAAGTGCATACTAGTGAACTATGTGAATGAACCAGCTTGACTGACATGTTTCATATCACATTGTCAATCATTAAAACTACATTGTATCCAACAAGTTCCTATCAATATGTTATTATACATTAAGAGTATTCTAAATATAGTTATAGAGTTTTGAAAAAAGTTAAGGGATTCTTGGAAACCCCCTATGTCTACTATAGATCCTCCCCTGTTCATAAGAAGCAACCTTAGAATTGCACACACTAGAAGATCAGTAAGAGATTTTATAGTCAAGTCTGAAGGCTCATTAATATTATGTAATTTCAAAGAAGCAAAACACACAAATTCAAAAAGCTTAGCTAAAGCCTAATATATAGAAGTATGGCAGTTACAATTGCAGAACTAGTCTGGTTGATTGGCTTGTTTAGGAAACTTGGAGCTGAAATTAAATTACTTATGTTCATGTGATAGTAAAGTAGCATTACAAATTGCAGCCAAGCCAATCCAATTTATGTTTACTGCTTCTTTTTTAATTTCTTTATGATAAATTTAAATCACTATCATCAAACCAAAAAAAAAAAATTAATTAAACTATTCTTTCCTTACTAATACACTTATTTGTTTAGTGAATTTCATAAACACCTTTTAAATTTAAAAAGAAATAAAGTTGTTGGAGAAGATTCAAGAATTCAATGACAGATAAAAAAAAAATCTACGAGCTTAATATGGTCAATGATGTCAAATATTAAATTATAATAAATGAAGATATTGCACATTTGCGATCTAAAAGGTAGATATTTTACTTTAGTATATAACATCTAATTTTTCATCAAAGGAGTTTAAATGAGCCCCTTGCACCCAAGTGACTCCGCACATGCTCATCATCTTGACGGGGGAGTATTGAGGATATTGTGAGAGAGGGACACGTGGCAGGGAGATGGAAACAAAGTATTAATAAGTGGTTAGGTATAAGTTTCTTGTAATTGTTCTATTAGCTAATGATCAATTCATTTTGGATTGTTAATTTTGTGCATAGCGACGTGGAATGACATAGTAAAAAAATAATGTATACTTGTGTTTGCATAAATGTTAAAACCTATTCTTTTGTCAAATTGTGTCCAATTAAACAAAAAATGGAAGGAAGGTATGGCAATAACATATTTAATATAATTTAATAAGTGGATTCTGGCCAGTGGTGGAGCCACAGCCGACGAAGGCTGGTCAGATGAACACCCTTCGTCGGAGATTTTTTTTCGAGTATATAGGTTAAATATAGATATTTATGGTTATATATATATTGTTGCACACCCTTGACAAGCTAGAGAAACATAGTCCAGTGGTCAAGAGTGTGCATTTTTGCATCAACAACCCGGATTCGAACCTTGGAAGGTGTAGCAGTATTTTTTTTTACTTTTAAACAGTAATGTTGACCTTATTCCTGTCTTAAAGATAAAGAGGTTATTTTTAATAGATTATCAGATCAAGAAAATAAAATCAGTGAAGAAATCAAAACAAAATACTAAACAAGACAACACAAAGCAATATAAAAAAAGAACAATAACTACAACAAAATAAAATGGTAAATAAAGTACAACGAATAATAAATAGTGACAGAAATCAAGGAAATAGGAAATATAAGAGTAATATTATGACTACCCTTTTGTATAAAAGTACAAGTGTTGAAAAATTCAATTTTTTACTAACCTTCTGTCCTAATTTTTATGTATCCCCATAAGCCACTGCCCAAGTTCATCTCCTCGATTCTCACACCTCTCCCGGTGGAAGGAGTGTATATTTAACAAATGATAGCATATAAATATTCCTTACACCATTATTGTTCATGAAATATGGGTAAGAGACTACATCAGTACCACTTATAGTTATTATATCTATACAAAGAATAAAAATATTCCATTTTTTGGTTTTTTTTTGGTCAATTTTTGACTACTTCTATGTTTGACTATATTATAAATCTATTTATACATTTCGGAGTAGCTGCAAAAATGATTATTTCTCCTTCAATGGAAATTGGACACAACATTGTTGCAGCACTATGTGCCTTTATTTTCTTGGTATATACATGGAAAGTGTTGAATTAGATATGGGTTAGGCCGAAAAAACTAGAGAAAAATGCCTCAGAAAATGAGGCCTAAGGGAACATTCTTACATGATACTCTATGAAGACATAAAATAAGTGTCCAAAAGTCTCTAGGACGCTATTTCCAAGTCCATCAACCAATCAGATGATGAAGTAGCCCAAAGAATCATTCCTTATCATCTTGAAATCATCAAAAAAATATGGTATGTACACAAATATATTGTTGCTTTTGATGTATTTCATAAGTAGTTTTGTTCATAGAGAGATGAAGTGTCACGATTCGAGCCGAGGTCCTGGTCGTGACAGGCATCCCGAATCAAGATCTTTTCTATTAAGCAAATTTTGCAATTTAAAGTTATAACATAATACGAACCAAGATCTTTTCTATTAAGCCTCTACTACTGAGTATCTGTCTAGGCCGGAACAAGGCCTCCGACTGGACCATAAAACTGAAATAAAGCTAAACATATATGTAAATGCTTTTTTGGAGCATAGAAGGCTTATCAACTCTGATCTGTGTGGAATCTTACTATTGTACTGGACCATGGGACTGAGCGTCAGATTCCACATTATGAAATAATGTAGCCTCTTGAGGAAGATCAATACTTGAAATATATTGGTATGCAGAACAATCCAAAAATAAATATATTTCATATAAAATAATCTAGAGTATTGTGAAAAAACTTTAACATAATAAAGATCGAAAACACATTGCCATAGTTAAAACTTCAATCAATCTCGTAAAACATAGGCTCAAATCTTTTCTTTAATTATAAGCTAGATGGTACACCCTATAAGTCTATATGGGTTATAGACTCGTCGGTCATTCTGAGCTAAGGTTATATAGGTCCGCCATTAACTCGTTGGCCAAGCCCCCAATCTAAGTTTGCCGTAAGAATTAGAGTGTCTGGTTTAGTATACAACTGCATGTAGCAAGTATACAGTGATAATTCATATTTTAGGACAAAATCACTCCCGCATTGGCAAAATATGATTTCGGGCAATAAGCTTTCCACTCATGTTGTCTTTGGGTAACCATCTAATCTTCTTAGAGATCATTTTTAGCCTCTTAAAATCATACTCCATACTTATAAAACTTTAGCTCTTATTCTGTTAAGGGCATTTCATAACAAGGTATCTCATACCTAGACTTGCAAGTCGTATCGTATCGTATCGTATCGTATCGTATCGTATTGTATCGTATCGTATCGTATCGTATCATATCATATCGTATCGTATCGTATCGTATCGTATCATATCGTATCATATCATATCGTATCGTATCGTATCGTATCGTATCGTATCGTATCATATTATATCGTATCGTATCGTATCGTATCGTATCGTATCGTATCGTATCGTATCGTATCGTATCGTATCGTATCGTATCGTATCGTATCGTATCGTATCGTATCGTATCGTATCGTATCGTATCGTATCGTATCGTATCATATCATATCATATCATATCATATCATATCATATCATATCATATCATATCATATCATATCATATTGTATTGTATCCATAACCCTTTCATAAAAACATATTATTGACCACCAAGATGATTCAAATATCATAAGAGAGTTCTCTTTCAAAATGGATATACAAGTTTAGGCAAAATAATTTCCTTTCTAGATATAAATCTTAGGTGGTCATATCTTTCATAATTCATACAAGTTTCATGAGAGGATAAAAGTATTTTGAAATACAAAAGATGCTCTTGGAAAATTAATGTGTGAGCTAATGCTAATACATTTGAGGCTTTTAACTAGAAATAATTGTAAAGTCTTAAGCAGCTTTTGTCATTTTTGATTGCGAAAGTCGAGATGCAAGAGAACCAAAGAAAATAAGAGCAAAAAAGATGAATTTGGAACAAGTGGCCATGAAAGTGTAGTTGACGACTTGTCTGATAAGTCGTTAAATTTGTGATAAGTTATCAGAGTCATCGTCAGTTGTAGACAGTGTGAGGAAGTTGGAGCAAAAGTATGACAACATCTTTGATAAGTCATTATAATTCTGATAAGCAATCAAGAATGCCGTCAGCCTAAGGCAGTACATGAGATTTGAAGTGAAGAAGTGACGACATTATCTGATATGTCGTCAAAGTCCTGATAAGCCATCAGGAGTTGCCATCAGCCTAAGGAAAAAATCATCAAACTTGGAGGAAGAGATGATGCCAATGTTTGATAAGTCGTCAGACTCCTGATAAGGCATCACACTTCGTCGTCAGCTGTGAGAGAAAAAATTGTATTCTGTGATTTGATTCCAAATTTAGCTCTTGGTATTTAAGGGAAAGTTCTTAGGTTTTATTACAGGGATTAAGATCTTGAACTTATTCCAAAGACTACTTTACTTCTCTTTGGTCTCTAAACTTGGATTTCAATTTTCAATTCTTTGATTTAGTTGTGGGATATTCTTCTTGAATTTGGGAAGAAAATCAATTTTTGACTACATCTTTTGTAAGTTTAATCACTTTGAATTATGAATTCAGTTATTGTTATCACTTTTTCTTTCATGTAGAACTAAAACCCATAACTAGGGTTGTGGGATCTATGATTACTCCTGTATTGTCTTAATAGTTGGTTAGGGTTCGAGTGATTGTGGGAACATCTTGATAATTCTTTTGTATTAATTATTTTTTGTTGGTTGCAAACAATAGATCTCGCCTTATGTTGATTTGCTCAAACTGAGAAATAAACTAAAGGTAGTGAATTATCAACGAGGATTTGGGAAGGTTAAGTTCCCATCTAATGATTAATGCTGTAATAAGATTAATCAACTCGAAATAAAATCAGTGTGAATAGAAGGTTCCTAAGTTTGAGAGAATTAGGGAACTCAACATCTAGGTAGGTTGAGAAACACTTAGATGAACTGTTGATACTGATAATTTGGTGTTTCCCATAAGTCACGAGAATCCAATACTATAACTATTATTCAATGAAGGATTACTAATCATAGTGATCACAACTCTAGTTTCTCTATATCATTGATTTAAAATATTGCAGTTTAAGCTTTGAGTTCTAAGGCAAATTGAAGTGTTAATAACTTTTGTTCAATCATTAAAAACCCCTATTTTATCTTTTCGTATCATTTGTTTGAATTTAACTTGTAGCTATAGTTTCAAATTAGTTTAATCTCCACTCACATTGTTCCTTGTGGATTCGACCCCGACTCCAAAGTTGGGTAAATATATTGACGGTGCCGTTACCGGGGAACAATTTGGCGTATTGAGGTGGTTTGGAATTTTAGCCTACTTGCTTGAATTCAAACTTGTAAATATTTGTTTTTAGTTTTATTTTATTTCTTGTGTTAGGTAGATTTTTATTTTAGTTTACTTATTACTATGACATCATGGAATGAACATGAGCTTGGTGGTTGGAAATCTTATCTTGATGATCCATGTCCATATTGTGATGGACCTCACTTTTGGCAAGATTATAGATATGCTCCCCGGAGAGAAATGTGTGCACCATCTCTATCCTACCGGGAGTATGATTGTTCTTTATATGGTGGTCAAGATGGATATTGGAGTGATTTCCGAAATGCCCCCTCCCCCTATTGTGCTAACCCAAATTCTAGTTCTTCTTATGAGTTTGATAGGTCTTATGGTTAAGAAAAGAAAGAACGAAGCACCGAAAATAGTGGCATTGAAGTTATGTTTCAACTAATGTTGGATCTCCAGAAAGAAACATATGATATCGTATGTGATATGCGTCAAGACATGAAGCCAATTATTCATGAGGATATAGATATAAAGGTCAATCATTCAAAGTATTCTTCTATATTATGTTTAGATGATATCTTATCTATGGAATCATTTAAAATAATGGAAGAGCATGAAGATGATGGGCAAGAACCCTATATTGATGTTGAGCAGCCCTCAGTGATTTCCCAACCAACCGAACCAACCATGAGAGATGATGCCAAGATTGAGGACATGGTGCTAGAGGAAAAAAAAGAAACCAAGAAAATATCTAATAAAGACCCTAGCCCAATTCAAAGTGAAGATGTCAAGAAGGTGAATAAAAGTGAGTGTGTAGTAGATAGTGTAAATTTTGAAATAGGATTGATTGGGCCTCATTCAAAGCACTTTTCTACATTATGTTTAGATGATATATTGTCTGTGGAATCATTTAAATAGTAGAAGAGTTTGAAGATGAGGAACAAGAATCCTATATTCTTGATTTTACATTAGACAAGAACCATAAAAACTCACCTCACTTTAAGGCCGAGTGGTTTATCATGATTAATCCATTACTCGACTTCTTAATTTTTGTACCACCCCCTATGAGCGAGGTAAGAAAGTGGACTCTAAGTTGGGGGTAAAATTCATATCCTCAAGGTGGAGGAAAAAATTAAGTTGGGTCATGCCGCGATACCAAATTAGGTGCTTATTGGGAGGCAACCCAAGGTATTTTGTTGTTTGTATTTGTATTTTATGATTGACATCATATCTTCGCACCCATAGTGCCACATGTATATTTATAACTCTCTTGTTTTGGTTTGATGCATTGGGGACATTACATGATTTTAAGTTGAGGATGGGGCTACTTTTGGGTGTTGATGTCCTCCTTGGGTTTTTGTTGCCGTGTATCTTTTCCCCGGAGTCTTATTCCTAGTAGAGCTGGCATGTTTAGGCGTATTGTGTTTGTTTTGTGATGTGTTGTGGTTAACTGGGGAAAAAATAAGTATCTAGGACAGTTGACATATTTTTGTTAATTTTTCTTGGAATGATAAATACCTCTCCAATTGTCTATCTGGTAATTGTGTGATGTGCATCTATATGTGACTACTGTGAATCTTTTTATGGCATTAGTACTAGGGACATGATAATCACTTCTAACAATTGCTTGAACCGAATGGGTAGTAGCTTGTGATGTACTTTTGTGCCATGTGTGTGTGAGATACTACCTAGTTCCCATTGTGTGTTAAATCCAGAACTTGCCCGGTTGGTCTTGCCTTGGTTGCAGGATAGCGGTTAGGAAAGGATCATCGGCCGCTATTGATATTAGTCCACTTTTAGCCTAAATAATCTTCCATGTGTGAATAATATCTCTTGATCCTAATTTTGAGCCTGAATGCCTATTCTTTTTATTATACCTATCACCTTTCCATTTGTATCACAATGAACCTGATTTGGCCCTGGTCCTCCTTGGACATTATGCACTTTGAATTAGGCAAATAGCCTAAATTAAGGGTGGATATCATAGGGGTGTGTGATGTAAAGTGAGTATGAAGAAGGGTAATAAAAATAAAATATGCAAGGCTGGGTGTGGTAGAAAAAGAATGAGAAAAGAAAAGTTATGAAAAAGAGAAAATGAATGAATAAAAACTACACCTAGCTTGAATGTGCTTTAATCAAGAAAGGGAGAAATAAGGTAAAGGTTGATAAGTGAGACCCCAAAATAGTGTAGTTCCAAGGAGGCGTAGTTACTTTAAATATCCTTATGTATCATACCTGCCCCAAGCCTACATTACAAACTGAAGAAAAGTCCTATAGTGATCCTAACTTAACTGTCTGAAAGCTTCGGTAATGAAAATAAGGGTAAGCTTATGGTATTTGGCATATATTAACTGGAACTTCTTTCTGAGAGTGAGTGTCTCTTGACCGTCCCCGCATTGACATGCTCGAGTTCACATATGAGTGAGGAAAGACTTCTTTATTATAAGGTCACATCAGTTGCATTGCTAGTTGTCTACTTGTTTGGGAAGTGTAATTTGTATACAGACATGGTTATTGTTGCTAATTTGATGCCATATCTTGATTCCCTTGTGTCGCATTATTGATCTTCATTGATATACACAGTTGGGTTTAGAGTGATTGAACTTGGAGAGTGTAAATATGTTTTGAGCTAAAATGGATCATTGACTGCCGAATGTGCTTTGTATCCTCTTAGTTATGTTTGAGTTGCTTGAGGACAAACAATTGTTTTAAGTTGAGGGTATCGATGTGTGAGCTAATGCTAACACATTTGAGGCTTTTAACTAAAAATAATTGTAAAGTCTTAAGCAACTTTTGTCGTTTTTGATTGCCTTCTCTTTGATAATGCAAGAAAGTCAAGATGCAAGAAAACCAAAGACAATAAGAGCAAAAAAGGTAAATTTGGAACTAGTGGCCATAAAAGTGTAGTTGACGACTTGTCTGATAAGTTAACATGTGCAATTTGGAACTAGTGGCCATGAAAGTGTACTTACTAAAGTTTATAGAAAACCCCTTAATAAGTACACAGTTTCATCATAACAAGGGGATTTCATAATTCATGCTTTTCAATCAATTTCAAAGTCCATTACTTAACATATGCAATATAGGATTTATTAAAACATCATACTTATGCCCATGAGTGTTAGGATAGTTGTACATATCTTTTTGTCAAAAGGACTTAATATAAATTGACCCTTGGAGTTTAGAAATATTGAACCCCAGGTGGTTTTCTCCTCTCTTGCTATTAGAATGATTACACTATGATTGTTGGAGGGAAAATTCATTCTTAAGGTCCTACTCATGTACATAGAGAATTGGGAAATGACTTAAGGATGTGAAAATATCCTAATGTCCTTAAAAATATAAAAAATAGAGTCATATCGACCGAAAGAAAGGGGGTACGACGTGACCCCCATCACGGGGGAAAGGAGGGGGTCACGACCCGAACTAGGGTCTAAATGTAATCGGCATCCCAAGTCCAATATGGATTGGGGAACACCCCCTTTACCAAACCCAACCACCTCATACAACCTCAGATGAGCTGAATTTCGAGCATATAATAAGATTGCGTAAATGCTCTCATGAAAACTCTGGGATAGAGTTACAACCATAACTGACCCAACCGTGTCTACCCGAACAAAACCAACCATCCTTACTATACCAAATCAAAGAGGATATCAAAACACAATATGATAATCAAACTCAAAATGTAATACGATAAAACAACCAACAATATTGTCTAATGATGTCAGCCCCAACACCAATGCCAATGCTAGGTCCAACACCAATACCGATCCCGCCCATACCAACCCTCAAAAGTACCACAAAGCCTTTATCTAAAAGAATATAAATATTCAGTTGGGGCATGCCCCCAACCATAGCCAAAACCAATAACCAAAATAAAAACAAAATGTCAATACCTATATCATGAAATGGAGCCTTTCGGAAAGATAGAAGCTCACCACTTTAATCAAAAAGCTATCCCCAAGTCAATCACTATGTAGGAGGAGTTGAACGGACGATTCCTACACAGCGTGGGCATACAACCGCCAGTAGACGGGTTAGCAAATGACCACTAGCATGTATCTCAGGATAAGGATAAAGTAATGCCATCTAAACAACCAAGTAAATCTATCCATGATGCATACGACCATACATATATATAAGTGTCGGAAAAGGGAATCCGGGTTTACCATGCATTTAAAATCTTTACCTGGGCTGTGTAACCTTTCCGTTTAGCCACACCCATGGGCTGTATGGGTTCAGCTCCCCCTACTGAAAGAGTCCCAGTGTGTGTAGCCGCACGACCAGGAAATATCCCATGGGATGACTAGTACATCCCTCTAATATAAAATGTGACACTTATACATGGTCATCGAAGACCCCTCATATTGGTAAATATGAGTTTTCAGTTTTGGTACCCCCAAAACCTCCACCTTCTATGGCTTAGTTACATATCCCGCCATTAATGTACAAATTAAAACCATGTCCAAACAATCCAATTACCATTTATTAACCAAGGCCAATTATTAGTGGTATCTCCATACCAACCATACTTGCAAGATTTATCCATAGCCAAACCATTTAGGTTAAGGGGACTCTCAAGTGCCCTTTTCGTTTACCATATTAACCTCTTGGGAGACTTCCATGTCCTCCACAAGCATAAACAATTAGCATTTAACATTTGTAAACCATTTATAGCTTCGTATATAAGCTGAAAATAAGCAAGAGTTCCCTTTAAAGAAGTTAATGCAATAAACATATCTTTATATGCATTTTATCAAACACCTTGGGGGTATAATATAGCCAAAACCAATTCCAAAGACTATTAAACCATTACCATGTAGTCCAATTGACCAAAACCATCATTTATGCATATAAAAGTATAATTAAACCATAGAAAACCACAACCAAGCTATTATAAACAAAAACCCTAATTAATAGTTGAAAACCATAAACAATGCAACATTGAAACCATGAAAACATTCATAAAATCCATGTCTTTTTAGAAGTAAGAGGTAGGGAAGATACACATGCCTTAAATTGGGAAAGATGATGGAAGAAAATCACCAAAGCGATCCCTAAGTTGAAACCCTAGTTGTTTTGCCCCTAAAGCTCTTGAGAGAATTATGATGTGTTTTGGAATAGTTTTCTAAGTGTTAATGAATAGAATAATTGGGTAAATAACCTCCTAAGTGTATTAGAAGTCGTGGGTCATAATTAGGGTAAGTAGAAAAATATCCAGGGTACCCCCACTTAAATCCCTTAAAAATGTGTCACAGGGATACGATTGACCCTCTTATGAGTCATACCCTTCCTTACGATTGGTTTTCACCAGTCATACTCAGGCCTTAACCTTTGGATCAGACACTGTCCAACATACGACTCATCCAATCAAGTCGTAACATCAGTATACGATCCGTATCCATGATCTGTATCCTTGGCAGATGGAATTACCAGGAGGATCAAACACTGCCCACCTTACAAGTCACCGATATGACTCATACCAATCCTTACGACTTGTACCCCTAAGTCGTGACCATTGTAGTAATCGAAACCATCCCACCAACTAACACTGGTCAGCTTATGATAGGACCATACCACTCGTGCCCAACATATGGTTCATACCCTGGAATCATTCGGAGAACAGATTTCAAGGAAAATTTCTAAGGCCAAAACACAGGATGTAACAGAGGGGGAAATGGTAGCCTCGTGGTGCAACCCCATTGAGAGAGAGGCCACATGATGCAACCACCATCACTAACAGGACCCTTTGAGACATAGAAACCTCTGCATAGGTGAGACAATAGCCTATTGCGGTGGACCTCGCAGCGCTGAGGCTACAATACGGGGTTTCTTTCTCTTTGTACGGGTCATTTCTATGTCTAAAAATGCCTCTAACTCTTTAAAATCCATTCTAAAGTGGTTTATATTTGATCTAGAGGTCTTGTTAGCTCATTCTAAGCTCTATTTTCATATTGAGAAGTCTGGAGTGTTACATTATCCCGGCTTGTGATCATTCATCCCTGAATGATGACTTGGAATACACTAAGATGATTTAAGGAGTTACGTGGAATAAAATGGGTAATATAAAATTATTACCTTTCATGATGTCGTTCGATGATTCGAATAGCAGTGGATACCTTTCATGCATTTCATATTTCTATTCCCAAGTAGCTTCCCTTATTCTTTGATTTCTCCACAACACCTTTACCAAAGCTATATTTTTTTTTTCAATTTTTAATTTTTTTGGTCTAATATTACTATGGGCACGTCTTCATATGACAAAAAATCCTTCACACCCATCTTCTCAATAGGCAAGATGAGAGAATGATCTCTAACAGACTTCTTAAGCATAGACACATGATTGATGGAATGAACCAAAGCCAAGTCCATGAACCAATATATCTCATAAGAAACATTACCAATCCTTCTCATAATATGGTAAGGACTAATGAGGACTAAACTTTCCTTTCTACCCAAATCTCATAATCCCTTTCTTAGGTGAGACTTTAAAAAATACCCAATCATCCACCTTAAATTCTAACTCCCTTCTTCTTACATCAACATAGGACTTTTGGCGACTCTAAGCGGTCTTAAGCCTTTCCCTAATAACCTTTACCCTTTCCATCATTTGACGTATAAGGTTAGGAACAAACAATCGAGTTTTACCTACATTATACCAACCAATAAAGGATCTACATCTTCTACCTTAGATAGCCTCAAAAGGAGCCATTTGGATACTAGAGTGATAGTGATAGCTATTGTTGTAGGCAAACTCTATTAGGGGCCGGTGATCTACCTAAATATCTATAAAGTCAATCATGATGGCCCTTAGTATGTACTCTAAAATATGAATAGTACGTTCTACTTGACCATCCGTTTGAGGGTGGAAAGTGGTGCTAAGGTTCAACTGGGACTCAAACTTTTCACAAAGGATCACCAAAACTAAGAAGAGAATTTCGTACCTCGATCGAATATAATGGACAATGGGGCTTCATGCAACCAAAATATCTCCTAAACATACAACTTCACATAGTCTCTTCAATAATTAGTCCTCACAGGTAAAAAGTGAGCGAACTTGGTCATTCTATCTACAATGACCAAATGGAATCGTACTGATTTCGGGACTGTGGAACACCGGTAACAAATTCCATATTGATAATTTTATATTTCCACATAGGCAAACCTATGTATTGGGAGGTACAACTCTGCCTCAAGTGCTCAATCTTTACTTGTTGATAATTTAAACACTTAGCTACAAAGTTAGCAACATCCCTCTTCATGTTATTCCACTAATAAATCTCTTTTAGGTTATGATACAATTTAGTGAAACCGGGATGGAAAACATACCAGGCAATATGAGCTTTAGTCAAAATTCTTTCTCGCAACTAACCAATATACGAAACACACAACCTCCCTTGGTACCTCAAAATACCATCTCCCCCAATCTCGAATGCTATAACCTTTTATTGGCCAATATCTTTTTTGATTTGCATCAATATAGGGTCATTGTCTTGCTTTTCCTTAACCTTAACACATAAGGATGATTTAGTTACATCTTGAATAAACAATCCTCCATCCCCAGAGTCTACCTTTTGAATGAACAATCTTTCATCCTCGGAGTCTAAAGGCAGACTCCTAAATTATATAAGAGGTGAATATCTTTAATCAAATTTCTCCTTCCTTCCATAATATGATAAAGAATGCCCATTGATAACCTGTAAAAGGATGAACAACCATATTAGCCTTACTAGAGTGATAGTGCAGGCTCATGTCTTAGTTATTTAGCATCTCGAGCCACTGTCTCCATCTAACATTCAAATTATTTTGAGTGAACGCATACTGCAAGATCTTATGATCAATGAAAATATTAACATGCACCCCGTAAAGATAATGACGCCAGATTTTTAGTGCAAAAACTATAGTCGCCAACTCTACATCATGAGTGGTGTAATTTTTCTCATGGACCTTCAATTGTCGGAATGCATAAGCCACCACCTTACCATGCTGCATGAGTACACAATCAAGTCCCACCCAGGATACATAACAATATACAACAAATCTATGTGCGTCTTCAGGAAGGGTCAAAACCGGTGCAGTAGTCAACTTGTCTTTTAATCTTTTAAAACTACTTTCACAAGCCTTGGATGATAACGCCCAAATTACAGCTCTCGTTAGAAAGTGTAAGCGGTCGCTGTCAAATATAGAACCCAACTGGGTTGGGTGTCGAATCCCATAGGGAATACTTGGTCACTAAGTGTTGCAATTGTTAGTAGACTGTTGGTCGAAAATTCCACGGAAAAAAGGGGGTTTTGATTTAGGCGAGAATTAATAATATCAAAGTAACGAATGAATGATTTGTTTAGTAAAGGTTAATCGTAGAGAATAATAAGTTAGGGTTATGTCCACCTTGTAGTTTCTACTTCTCTATTAACTATGAGTAACGCGGAATTTAGACATGCATGCACTTATAGAGAATCGTATTCTAATTCTAAATCCAAGTGTTTACCAACCATCAAGGATTTATTTCACTTTAGCTCTCCCGAGCCTAAAGTGTATAACAAATGGTACAAATTCTCCAAGAAGTTAATCCGGTTAAGGCATTAACGAGTAAATAGAGGTTAGAAGCCCTATTTCCTTGTCACACTCTCTTTTCCAAACATGTAACTTTTCTCCCGAACAAGTTAATGCTATAATGGCATGTTCTCTATGTTTGCAACCATGAGAATTTAATTAAAACGAAGAGAGTAATGATATAAGTAGCATACACATCAAGAATTCACAAACTCATAGCAACAAATAGTATCTTACAAAGTTTCCATAACCCTAACAGAGAAGTTTAGCTACTCATGGATACAACGAAAATCAAAATAGACATAATCATCATACCACAACCTAGAACAATCTTGGCGATGGAAGTGATCTTAGCGTCACAAAGAGAATAACATTTTTTCTCTAGCCGTTTCCAAGTGTGAGCCGTGTTTCTCTGTCCAAAACTTACAGAATCTGTAAACTGAATAATGACAATGATAATTGATCAATGCTGCTGAAAAATTCAGCAATAGGGTTTTTATAATATCCTTGTCTACTAAGTTACTGCTGCATCCCTAAGTATTTAGAAATACTAATTTTTCCCGAGACAAATTCTCCATGCATCACATTCAGTCCAACAGCTTCCAAAAGCTGCCTTCCCTCTTATATGAAGTTTTCCTTTGCTGCCCAAAGGTCCACAAAGTGCTGAAATCTTCATCATTAATACCTGAAAACATGCTAATCACATAGGTTAGCTCACTTAAAGGAAAATGGACTAAAAGTGCAGGAATTATATATTTTATCCTCAAAACTTAGCTAAAATATGGGTAAATTATGGTTCTTAGGGGTATAAATACGCCCAACATCACCACCCCACACTTAAAGCTTTGTTCGTCCTCGAACAAAATATTACGTCCATGCAAACATCTAACTAGAATTTCACAGTAGCAACACAAAATGTTCAACAAGACATGCACGACAATCAATAACAAAGAGTAGGTTTCTTGATTACTCCTAGAACCAATTCAACCTCCAACATAGACTCGTGAGGATGGTTAATTCATATCCACAAGTTAAGCCACAAAGAGTCATATAACACTACCCAAATATCATCAACCATGTGTGTCTCACACAAGATATCACCTATAATCACTCAAAAGTTTTGCATTATTCGAAACATGGGTATAAGACTCTCCTTGCTCTCACTCTCACAAAGAATTCTTATATTGCAACTGATGACCATATGCTTGCCCTTAGTGTAATGCTCTACTAATATCAGAATGCTAAGCTTAGGATCAAATAGGTCTTTACAGGTTGTAATGTAGGCTAAGGGTCAGGTAGGACTATTTTGGCCAGAAATAGTGACTATGTTCCCTAAGCGCTTTAATACACTACACTATGTCATATACACCAACTCTTAACAACCACTCTACCTTCCTTTCATCTACCAACCCCTTTTCACCCAATTTATTATTCAATCATAAACACAACTATTTTTTTTTTTTTTTTTTTTTTTTCTTTTTTTCTTTTTTTTAAACATCCCTATGATAGCCACTCTTTTTCACAACATTTTCAAGCACCAATACACTCTGAGATATTATTGTCACCAATTTCCTCTTATTTTGTCACATGACTCTACAATTTAAAGCGCTTAGGAATTTGGATCAAATTATGGTCTTGAAAAAAAAATGGATTAGGTTACATATGAGGCTGTCAAAGAAAATAGCTAAAGGCTCAAAGGGGGTTCACTAGGATGATGTACAAAGGTAGGTAAAAAGAAGGTAAACAATTACAGGCTGCCAAAGAAATGCCTAAATCATCTCCTAAACTCACACTCTTTATTTCGCTTTACACACACACCAGGCAAGTTCTAGCATCAGTCACAACACAGAATATATTATATCCTCACACACACAAGGCACATGGTCAACTTTATTAGGAGCAGTATAGACTCTTGACCCAAAAGATGAATGAATTAAACCACACAATTACCACATAGTGAGTCACACGTAGAACCTAAATGTCTCAATAGTAATGATTTAGCACAAACTCTTGTTATACTACCATGCCGTCTATCAGAACAATTTCATGCAAAATCTAAAAAAAAATCTAGAATTTAATAACTAATTACGACTAATTAACAAACAAGAACAAGAATAACTTGTAGGAAAAAAAAGTACAATACAGCATACAAATACCAGCACCCCATACTTAGACGGGACACACTGCCCTCAGTGCAAAATAAATAAGAAAAACCTGATTAGTCAGACTCCTCCTCTATGTCTGGGGTCATACCCCCTGCGTTGGAATCATCATCAGAGTCGTCGTCATCAGAGTTGTCCTCCACGTCTGAGTCTGGCAGTTGGCGATCATCGTCAGTCGGCATGTCATCATCGAGAGGTTCCTCAAAATGTACCCCTACTCCACACATAGCCCGCGCATGCTCATTCATCGGGTAGTCATAGTCCAACTGCTGGAGCTCTGCATCAGTCGAAATACGACCCCCACTCATTATGGTAAACCTTGTCATGCCATATAGATGGAGAAAGAAGCTTTCATCTCAAGCATGCCGCTCTGCAGTGGTAAGGTTGATGCCATGACCAGTTTCAGGCTCTTCAACTTTCGTAAGATCAACCTTCTTCGGGTTGTGTGGAAGTTTATGATCTGCAGGTTCCTCTTCAATGTGCTCCTTCCTTAAGATCGTAGTCAACAAATTGCGAAAGATGAAATTGGACCTTTTGTGCAGCCTAGCCTTACACATTGACGATCGTATAACCGCATCAATGTTGATGGGAATATTCATCATCAGCGCGTACACCAAGCATACTCTATCACGTGTGATCTTTATGTACTGTGTCCCAGGAATTAGGCAAGAGTTGACTATCCTCAACCATATACGAGCTTCTCTGTTCAAGGAAGCATACGGGAAGGTATTGTGCCAACCGTTATCCTTGTGATGAATCCACTGTGCCATTGACCTTGTTCCGCACAGTCTGTGTCTGATTTCCTTGTAGGGAGGTCTGTGATAAATCTCCTTGAGCGGTGATGGATCCACAGATGGAAGACCCAGAAAATAGTTGAAAAACTTCGCATTCAGTTGCAAGACTTGGCCCCGAATCTTCACTTCACTTCCGGTAGTCTTTGGGGACCAATTGGCATAGAACTCTCGCGTTAGATCAAGATTGCATTCCCCCATATCTCAAAAAATGAAATCAAGATTTAACGCCATGATTTTAGCCAAAATGCGGGGCTCTCTCTTTGCTAGACTCTCTATCTGCATCAAATCCATGTGAACACATTTTTTCACTTTGTTGTTCTTGTACCACTCCTTTCCTTCCTCCTCTAGGACCCACTTTATCCCAAAAGTGCATCGAGGTATTTGTAGAGAGGAGGACTCAGCTTGATCTTTTCTTCCCCTTTTCTGACCTTTCTACGAGGTGGACACTTTTTCTTTTCCTTGTCGTTATTTCGGTGCCATTCTACCAGAGATCACAATAGAGTCATGTTAGCTTCATCTCAGAAGATTCAATCGAAAGACAAATAGTAATGGCACCACCCCATACTTAATTTGTTTGCCAAGACTAATTAAGTGAGTGATGTCGATTACTCAGACTTCATCGACATACATTTAGGTGATATGTTCCAACAACATGTTTAGCACAGTCATATTCTCATGTAATCTTGACTATCCTTTCCAATGTTATTTTATTGGATTAACACACTTTTTGAACAAGACTACCACATAGAGATTGTATCAAGTTAATGCATAGAAATAATCACCACGTCTCATGCTTGTGGTCAATCATGATCTTTATCTCGACGAACGAGTCATTCAAACATTCAAGCTTTCAACTTACAAGATTATGTATTAACTTCACAATTTTGACTTCATAAAACTATGACAGGGTATAACAATCAAATACAAGTCGGAACAAAGTCAAGAACACCCACACGTATTCTTTCACTCAACTAGATGTATCATAACAAACCAACCATATTCTAATCACCACACCACTTCAAAATCTGATAAATCATTATAAACGTAGCATTTCAACAACTACAGAATATAAAAGAATAACTTACGTGATGATGGATTCAGAAGATGAGCTTGCAAGATTAGATGAGCAAAAAGAAAATTTTTGAGAGAATGGGGAAACTTGGGCGGCGCCTATATGGAGAAAACAATAGCATTTTGTTCTAAGGGTGAAGATCTATTTATAGACTAAGCCATGGGTCGGGTTTGATCCATGTAAAATCGGGTTAGGAGACAAAAAGGTATAAGTAGGCGGCGCCTTTGTCAATGCCTAGTTGGGCATAGACGACGCCTTTGTCAATGCCTAGTTGAAACAGTGAGCATAGGCAATGGCATAGGCGGCGCCTATGGTATTGCCTATATTTGCATAGACGGCGCCTATGGTATTGCCTATATTTGCATAGGCGGCGCCTATGGTATTGCCTAGATTTGCATAGGCAATGCCTTGTCCGTTGCCTATGTGAGGCAGTGAGCATAGGCAATGGTATAGGACTTGCCTTGTACATTGCCTAGATTAGCATAGGCCTTGCCTTGTCTATTGCCTAGATTAGCATAGGCCTTGCCTTGTCCATTGCCTAGATTATCATAAGCAATGCCTAACCAATAGCATTTGCTCCATCATTCCTAGCTTACCACCCTTAGCATGACTCACTTTCAAATCAAAATTTTAGGACTAATCCCCTCCTTTGTACTTCTTGCACCTACACTTAATAAAAAACAACAAACACGATTAGAAGGATGGGTTGCCTCCTACCAAGCGCCTTAGTTTTAGTCGTGGCTCGACCCTTCTTTTTTGATTTTAATTTAACAAAAACAAACTCCTAGTAAAACAAAATGATTAAAAAAATGGGTTGCCTCCCATGT
Organism: Capsicum pubescens; assembly: GCA_030864215.1. Classification (NCBI taxonomy): domain Eukaryota; kingdom Viridiplantae; phylum Streptophyta; class Magnoliopsida; order Solanales; family Solanaceae; genus Capsicum; species Capsicum pubescens. The sequence continues at coordinate 274,580,108 of CM061540.1, read as the reverse complement.
AGCGCTTGATTTATTGTCACGGCACGACATAGTCATCTCGATTACTTAGACTTCATTGAGATATATGGTGCATCATTTTCTGAATGGATTCAGACGACGCTGATGCTTAATTGTGGGCACGCAATCTTCTTCAAGATGAATCTTGTGCATACATATCCCAGGTGAGATACCAATTATATCATCAATAGTCCAATCAATAGCTCTCTTGTACCTCTTCAGAAAATAAATGAGAGCCTCTACTTGTTGTTCACCTAAATCAGCCGTAACAATAACCGAAAGTGTATCACCACTTCCCAAAAACGCACACTTTAGGTGACTGGGTAGATCTTCCAATTCTAGCACTGGTGGCTCTTCAATGGATGGTTTTGCTGGTGGTGAGGATCGATTCTTAAGATCAAGGTCCAGCTTCTTAGGAGCATGAGAATAGGACCCTATTCCTATTAGAGCACAAATAGTTTCTTCATAATCTTCTACATCCTCACGCTCAAAATTCAAATGCTCAGCAGACAATGGTTCAACAGTAGGCTGCTTTTCTAATGATAGTTCCTTCGCATCCTCATGATAAACATCATCTATAGAAAACACATTCATATCATTTGGCTACTTCATTGATTTGCATACATCAAAATGAACCACTTCGTCATTAATCCAAAAAAAAAGCTCATTGGCTCGTAAATCAATAAGCACACTTCCTGTTGCAAAGAAAGGACGACCCAAGATTATGGGTACTTCAGAATCCGCATCGCAATCCAAAATAACAAAGCCTGCAGGAAAAATAAAGGTAGAAACCTTCACCAATACATCATATAAGATACCAACAGGTCATTTTACCGACCTATCAACCATCACGAGCCGCATATTGGTTGGTGAAGGATCGCCTAACCCCAACTTTTTGTAAATAGATAGCGGCATCAAATTGATGCTAGCACCCAAATCGCACAACGCCTTAGCAAAATCCAACGATCCAACTGTGCAAGGAATAGTAAAAACACCAGGATCTGCCTTCTTCTGTACTAAAGACCTCGTGGCAATTGCACTGCAATGATGAACATTATCTGCCAGCTCGTAGCTTGGTGCCCGCTTCTTTGACAAAAGGTCCTTCATGAATTTAGCGTACCCAGGCATCTGTTCCAGCGCCTCCACCAAAGGAACATTAATAGCCAGCTGCTTCAACATAGTCATGAATTTACTGAACCTGGTGTCATCAGCATTCTTCTTCAATCTCTGAGGAAAAGGTGGTGTTGGAAGGGGAATAGTTTTCTCCACCACTTCCTTTTTATCTTCCTTCAGATTATCAATCTTTTCAGGCTGGTGACGTCTAAGTGCAGTGTCATGAATGTTCTGACTTTCAGCTTCTACAGAATCATCATAATCTGCTTCAATGACATTCTCTTCTATATTATCAACCACCTGCTTTCCTTTGGATGGATTTTCCAACACCTTACCACTCCTGGTAGTAATAGCCATACATGGATGGATTTGCACGGTGTCGCTAGGTAGGGTTCCAGCTTTTCTTTGATTGAGTGCCGCTGATAGTTGACTCAATTGTTGTTCCAACTGTTTTATTGAAGTGGAATGTGAATCAAACAATTAATTTATTGAGGACAAATCATTTTTTACCTCCATTACTCCCGTGTTGGTTGCCTCCACTCCTTTCAAAAGCTTAGCTATCATATCTTCCATGGACATCTTACCAAATCCAGATGCTGCAGCCTCACGATTTCCAAGAGGAACATACAAACCACTCCTGTCAGTCTTATTCTTGTATCTGGATTTATCATAATAGTTCCGACCTTGGTTTACTTGGGCATTGCCTTGGAAACCCCCCTGATTATTAAAATAATTTACTTCCTCTTCAGAATCGGATTCATCTCTTCCCTGTGATACAATAGCCTTGACCTTTTCTGTCTTCCCTGATAATAAATGCTTGGTAAGAAGGTCCATCTGAGTTTTCATGTGAGCCATATCTTGGTCACGTTCCTCTTCTCTTCGCCTCTGTTCTGCTGTCATGCCAGTAGATATAGTAGAGCTTGCTACCTCAGAATCCCTGGTATGCCAAGCTCTACTTTGCTTTGTCATACGATCCAGCATATCACCAACCTCAATAAAAGTAAGGTCCATGAATGACCCACCCGCAACATTATCAACCACTGGCTTAGTCACTGAGTTCAAAGCCCTGTATAATATTTCCATCAAGTGGATATTGGTCATCTGATGGTTTGGGCACCGCATAAGCTTCTTCTTGAACCTCTCCCATGTTTCGTGGAGAGCTTCAGTTGGAAGCTGTAAAAAATTACTGATCTCATCTCGTAATTGTGCTCTCTTGGATGGCGGAAAGAATCTTTCTAGGAAAGCGTCTTTAAGTTGCCTCCAATTAGTGATAGAGTTAGGAGTTAGCCCGTTCAACCATAGAGTTGCCTCTCCAGATAGAGACAATGGAAATAAGCGCAGCCGAATCACATTTTGTCCAACCCCTGGATTGTCAAATACCTTGCATGTTGAGATAAAGTTGATCAGATGCATATTCGGATCATCGCCTGTAAGTCCACCAAATAACCCTTTGAGTTGTAATAGATGGATCATGGTGCTGGTGATATTGAACTTGGCTCCGAGTGCCAAGGGTGGAGGAATAATAGCCCCTGTGGCACCAGCCCCGTCCAAGTCGTCATCATCATCATCATCAAAAGGGGCCTGCACAGCTCGGCGTTCAGGTCTCATTCTAGCTTGACGATCTCTCCTGTTCACAGGTGCTGCCACCTCACCAGCACGCCTTGGATTTAATAACTCATCATCACCCAGGTCCTCTTCATCAAGATTTGTTGCCCGACCTGGGTTATCAATATTCTGTTGATGCACTTGAGCAGCTGCCAATGCAGCTAATCTTTCCTGCTCCTGTTGAGCAGCCATCCGTTCAAGGTTTCGTTGCGCATCCATTCTTTCAATAAGATGTGGTTCAGGATTTATAGGTAATAATGGTTGACCAAAGCTTCGTGTATTTAGCATGCACTCCAATAAACCTGAACAAAACAAAAACAACAAACAAAAAGTAAAATTCAAGAATCTTTGACCAAAGGGTCTATTAACTATCACAAACTTAGTTGACAACTGTATTCCCCGACAACGGCGCCAAAATTTGATAACGCCCAAATTACAGCTCTCGTTAGAAAGTGTAAGCGGTCGCTGTCAAATATAGAACCCAACTGGGTTGGGTGTCGAATCCCACAAGGAATACTTGGTCACTAAGTGTTGCAATTGTTAGTAGACTGTTGGTTGAAAATTCCACGGAAAAGGGGGGTTTTGATTTAGTCGTGAATTAATAATATCAAAGTAACAAATGAATGATTTGTTTAGTAAAGGTTAATCACAGAGAATAATAAGTTAGAGTTATATCCACCTTGTAGTTTCTACTTCTCTATTAACTATGAGTAACACGGAATTTAGACATGCATGCACTTATAGAGAATCGTATTCTAATTCTAAATCCAAGTGTTTACCAACCATCAAGGATTTATTTCACTTTAGCTCTCCCGAGCCTAAAGTGTATAACAAATGGTACAAATTCTCCAAGAAGTTAATCCGGTTAAGGCATTAACGTGTAAATAGAGGTTAAAAGCCCTGTTTCCTTGTCACACTCTCTTTTCCAAACATGTAACTTTTCTCCCGAACAAGTTAATGCTATAATGACATGTTCTCTATATTTGCAACCATGAGAATTTAATTAAAACGAAGAGAGTAATGATATAAGTAGCATACACATCAAGAATTCACAAACTCATAGCAACAAATAGTATCTTACAAAGTTTCCAGAGAAGTTTAGCTACTCATGGATACAACGGAAATCAAAATAGACATAATCATCATACCAAAACCTAGAACAATCTTGGCGATGGAAGTGATCTTAGCGTCACAAAGAGAATAACATTTTTTCTCTAGCCGTTTCCAAGTGTGAGCCGTGTTTCTCTGTCCAAAACTTACAGAATCTCTAAACTGAATAATGACTAATGATAATTGATCAATGCTGCTGAAAAATTCAGCAATAGGGTTTTCATAATATCCTTGTCTACTAAGTTACTGCTGCATTCCTAAGTATTTAGAAATACTAATTTTGCCCGGGACAAATTCTCCATGCGTCACATTCAGTCCAACATCTTCCAAAAGCTGCCTTCCCTCTTATATGAAGTTTTCCTTTGCTGCCCAAAGGTCCAAAAAGTGCTGAAATCTTCATCATTAATACCTGAAAACATGCTAATCACATAGGTTAGCTCACTTAAAGGAAAATGGACTAAAAGTGCAGGAATTATATATTTTATCCTCAAAACTTAGCTAAAATATGGGTAAATTATGGTTCTTAGGGGTATAAATACGCCCAACATCATTGGACCATAAAAAATTTACCTTATTATAAGTCAACTTGGTAAGTGGAGCAATTATATATGAAAAACTCTCTACAAATCTCCTATAATATCCCACCAAATCCAAGAAGATTTTAATATCGGTTGGAGTAGTGGGTCTAGGCCATTTTTTTACTACCTCAATCTTTTGAAGATCAACCTTGATCCCCTCATTAAAAATAATATTCCCCCAAAAAGCAATTGCACCGAGCCAAAATTCATACTTAGAGAATTTATTATACAACTCCTAGTCCTTAAGGGTCTAAAGTACGATTTAGAGGTGATTGGCACGGTCCTCCTCACTTTTGGAGTAAATCAGAATATCATCGATGAAAACTATGAAAAACTGATCCAAAATAGGTGGAACACCCTATTCATGAGGCTTATAAAAGATATAGGTACATTAGTCAATCCAAAGGACATGACCAGAAATGCATAATGACCATATCCGGTTTGAAAACCTTTTTAGGAATATCAACCTCCATAACTGTCAACTGATGATAACCTGAACGAAGTTATATCTTAGAGAAATATTTACCACCCTGAAGCTGGTTAGAAAGATCATCAATCCTGGGGAAAAGGTACTTATTCTTAATAGTGACTTTATTCAACAGATGATAGTCTATTAATATATGGAGGAAACCTTTTTATTATGCACGAAGAGTATGAGAGTACCCTAAGAAGAGACACTTGGACGAATTAAACCCTTATCAAGAAGGTCCTTTAACTGTTTTTTCAATTCTTTTAGCTTTTTCGAGGCCTTTCTATACGGTGAAATAGAAATAGGCTGAGTGCCAGGCAATAGGTTAATTTTAAAATCTATTTTTCTATCTGGGGAAATCTCATGGAGATTATTAGAAAAGACATTTTAGAAACTTATTTACTATAGGGACCGCCTGAAGAAAGTGAGTTTCAGTGTTAGAATATTTGATCCAAATAAGGTGGTACAAACAACCTTTGGATAAAATGTTACGGGCCCTAAGATAAGATATAAATTTACCTTTGGGTGCAAAAGAATTTTCCCTCACATTTAATAACCGGTTCATTAGGAAAATAACAAGTAACTTTTCTGGTTCTACAATCTAATATAGTATAACACGAATGGAGCCAATCCATCCCTAATATAGCATCAAAGTCCACCATATCAAACTCTACAAGGTCTAGCATAGTATCCTAATGAAAAATAGGCACCACATATTCCCTATAAAATTATCTAGCAACGATAGAGTCACCAATAGGGGTAGAGATAGAGAAGGGTTCAGAAATATTTTAAGCTCAAAAGCTCACTGCCATATAAGGGGTCACATAAGACAAAGTAGACCAGGGATCAAGTAACATATAAATATCATGAGATAAGATTTTTAATATACCCATAATAATATCAGGTGAAACTTCTGAGTCCTAGTGAGTAGATTCCGCTGCTAGTACCAAAAGTAGTACCTTAGCTGGAGGGGCTGATGAAGTACCTTGAGCCTTTATTCCTCAAAATGTTCTCTTTTCATAGGGTTACTCTCTCAGAAAATAACTAGCCTATCCACATCCATAGTACACTAGAGTTCTATACTGACATTTTCCTAGGTAATTCGTTCCACAAGTTCTATAGTAAGGGTAATGATTTAAAGGCTGAGCTATACTACTATTACTGAGTGCCCTGAATCCTCGACCAACTATTGGGTTGGAATTGTAGATCGACTGGAGGTCTAGGTGCGAGTTAGCTATCCATCGACTAATCATTATCCTAAAATTTCATTCTTTACCATTTCTTGCCCATTTTCCACTCTACTGCTAACTGACACCCTGATCTGCCGGCTTAGCTTTCTTAGTCTACCTCTCTTCGATCCTTACCTATTTTTTATTCTCCTCTTCTACCTGCTGCTTATACACTACAAACCTAGAGATATCCATATCATTATTCAACATTTCTCCCTTATATTCCAACACTAAATCTTTAGAAAACTGGATCCAAACTTTCTCATGCAAAAATTTTAATCAATTTATTTTTGACCTTCCCATGTTTGTAATATCAGTTTTTCACTTAAATTGTGTCTAGAAATTTAAAAAAGGTAATCCCAAAAAGTTTTAGACTTTTTGAAAGGGGTTCAGAGTTATTTTGGGACCTTGAGATAGTGAGGGTCCACGATATTATCGTGTCATGGGCGTTACCCTCCACAATATTAGTATGGCATGGAGGATAACCTCTGTAATGTTAGCGTGCCATACTAAGGGTGAAATTCATCCAGTCTTATTTTTTTCACTTAAGGATGAGGGTCTTTTGGTCTTTGAAATACCCTAGGAATAGGACCTTTGCAAATTTTTCTTAGTTTTGGACTTACAGGACCTGGTATGAATCAAGGGTACCAATCGTACCCTTGAATACAACTCGTGGGATGGATTGAGGTTTCAATCGTATGCTAGGTAGTGTGTTTGGTATAACTACTACTCAAGATATGACTCATATTATTACGAGTCATATCCAAAGATATGGGTGGTGCAAGTCAAGTCGTATGGTGCTTGATTGGCTTATCTTGTGGAATCTGCCCAAGGTACGGTTGGTGGGTACGATTAAGTGTACCACTCATTCCCTTAAGGTATAAGTAAAGAGGTGTGAGTCATATAGAAACTAGTAGGTAGGGTCTTGGCATGGTCTAGGGTATGAGTTCGGGTACCACTCATACCCTAGGATACAGATCGTATAGGTGAGTCATACCCCTAGATGTGCTTGTTTTTATTTTTAAGTCATAGGTAGTCCAAAAATTTCCTACTTTAAATCCCTTATGTCCTCACGTTATATAACCTTTTATGTCCTTTTATAACCCCTTTTAAATATTAAAACACTTCAAAATACTCTCTTGAAGATTGGAGGCCAGGGTTTTCTTCATGTGTTCTTTAAAGGGCTCATAGGTCGAGATTTCATCCATGAATATTCTTGTATAAGACATGTACTCCTTCAATCATTCTTAGTTCCTACTAAAGTCATATGTATTGTGTTCTAAACAATGATTTATGGATCATGAATGGTGGTTTTTGGAATATATGTTGAGGGTCTTGATGCATATGGTTTGGTATTAGTTTAAACTATGTTTATACATGTCTTTGGTAATGGTTTGCATATATGGTTATTGGTTGGTTATGGTTTAATAAATGGTTCTTGAGTAACCCTAATTATGGTGGTTTATGCATAAGTTTTGGTCTTGGTAAAGGTATTCCCTCAACATGTTTGATAAAGTGCCTCAAAGAATATTTTTACTCTATTATTGAACTTTCATTAGAACTCTTGCATGGTTTGATTTGGTAATGGAACCTTAAATGGATTTGGATGGTTTTGAATATTTTAAATGGTTTAAATGATATAAATTCTTTAAATGTTTGGCATGGTCTAAAATGGTTTGGAAATGGTTTTAAATGGTATAAATGGTGTACATAGTTTAGAAGGATTAAATGGTAAAGCCTTGGTGGCTATGAAAATGGTTATGCTTGTGGGGTTCATTGAATCCCCCAAGTGGTTTAATATGGTAAATGAAAGGACACTTGAAAGTCCCCTTAAACCCATATATGGTTGGCTATGGATAATACTTGCATGTATGGTTGGTATGACGATACCACCACTAAATGGCCTTGGTTAATAAATGGTAAATTGATTGGTTGGTTGCTTGGTAATGGTTTTAATTAGGCAATAATAGAGGATGTGTAGGAAAGCCACGGAAGGTGGAGGTCCTGGGGGGCCAAAATTAGAAACTCATATTTTTCAATGTGAGGTTGGTCTTGGTGACCGTGTGCATGATGTCACACTTTATTTTGGGGGATATACTACTCATACCAGTTTTTCTTCCCTGGTTGTGCGGCTACATGTACTGGGTCCCTTTCAGTAGGGGAGCTAAACTCATATAGCCTCTGGGTGGTTTAGGATAGCAATGCTTCACAACCCAGGTAAATATTTTAAATGCATGGTAAACCCAGTTACCTTTACCGATATAGTTATATATATGTATGTTTGTATACATTATGGATGGTTTTACTTGACTTTGTAAATGGAATTATCTTATCCTTATCTTAAGTGCATGCTAGTGTTCACCCATTAACCCATCTTCGGGCGACTGTATACCCATGCTATGTAGGAACCAACCATTCAACTTCTCTAGCTTAGTGATTGAATTTAGGTACAGTTGATGTTGGATTAAATTGGTGAGCTTCCATATTTCGGAAGGCATCTATTTTATGTCATGGTTTACTTTACATATTTCTTATCTTTCATAGACTTTGGTTTTGGCTGTGGTCGGTGAAATGTCCCGACTAGGTACTCTTTGGTTGGTCTTGAGGATTTATATAGACAACAGTAGACTTGGGTATGGTATGGATTGGTTTTGTTTCATATATAGATATACATTGGCTTATTATTATGATATTGGCTTATGATTTTCACATTGGTTTGGGTTGGTTATTGGGTGGTTGGACTTAGTTAGGTTGGTCTCAGATATAAACTTATCCAAGAGTCACCACATGGGTCAATACACTATCTTGTTATACCTTCGAACATCAGCCGACTCAAGGTATGTATTTGGTGGTTGGGTTGGGTAACGGGTACTACTCTCGGTCCTTGTTAGGCTTGGGATTGCCCACTACAATGAGGACCTAGTTTGGGTCATGCCAAGTTGGTATCAAAGCTTAAGGTTTCGATATCATGAGGTGTCCACAAAGCCATGTGAGTAGAGTCTTTCTTATGGGTGTATCGTGCAGCGCTTATGGGTGTATCGTGCACCACACTTATAATTATGAGTCTACGAGGTATTTAGGAATGTTTCACTTTCTTGGTTATTCTACTTTTGGGTTATGAAGTCTAAGGTCTTGAACTCTTCTCTGAATCTTCCTTGGTTCACTCTTTTGATCATGTCTTCTCAATGATCTGAAGTTCTTGAAAACTCACATGTCCCACTAGAGAACAACATAGATGAATCTAGTCTAACTCATGGGGCCCATTCCGTATTATCCCATTTTCTGTATAAATTTTATGGTTGGTCGCACCATGGTTGTTCTGTGGGAGGAAGGAATCAGTAGTTTAGTTTTAGTCAGTTGGGTCTCATTTGATGGGGATGTCCCATAAGGGTTGCCGCTTGGGAAAATAGAGTATTGGGTACTAACTCTTGCTTCAGTAGTGGTAGGGATTGTCTCAATGTTTTTACTATTCTTCAGGTCTGAGGTATCTTTTGATGCCGACACTGGTATGTTGAAAACTCCTTTCCTTATGGTGTGTATGGTTTACTTGGTTTAGGGGTCCCTTTCTTTTGTGACCTTATTTGTGATTGTGTATTTTGGATGTGGTCCCAAGGTTATTTTGGACTCTTTTTTTCTTCTATTTCTACCTCGATAAGTGACTCTACAATTGCCAAAAGAGTCTATAGGGGTGTGTGGTATCTGTTGGTAATACAAAAGTCTTGGTGCATTTGTTTGACTCGTATGTGGTGGATTTCGATGTCATTTAGGGGATGGATTGGTTGCACTCGTGTTTTTCATTATTAGATTGTCAGACTTGTTAGGCTCCCTGGTGAGTCAGTTTTAGAATGGGATAATGGTTTCATTCCCTACCTAATAAGGGAAAGGTTATATTATATCTTAAAACTCAGAGGTTGATCTCCAATGGGTGTCTTTATTAGTTGGTCTGAGTGATTCTAACTGAGAAGGTCTTTTCTTATGTTCAGTTTTGGTGGTGCATAAATTTCCTGGGGTCCTTTCTGATGACCCTCAGGTGTCTTTCGAATAGGGAGGTTGGTTTGGGGTTGGTCTTGTCTGGGACATTTGTCCAAATTTCTATTCCTTCTTTATAGAATGGTTCTGGTGGAGTAAAAGGATCTTAAGGAGAAATTTAGAGATCTCTTCGATGAAGTTCTCATCAGTCTTAATATTCCCCTGTGGAGTATTTTGTTCTTACATGCATAAGGGTAATGGTTTTCCATGGAGATAGATAGTTGTGGTGGGTGACTAAGGAATTTAGAGTGTCCTTCTTTTAGGGTGGACTATGCTTATGTATATTATATAAGGGTACTTTGCTAGTAGTACACAGTGGTTGGTAGATCCTAGGCTTGAATCAAGATGCTTGATTTTGATAAAAGAGAGTACGATAAGTTTGGAAATAGCAATGCAGGAGTGGTGGAGGTAAATTGGTAGGTTGGATAAGGTTGAAGATTTAGGAAATACAATAGTGGGAGAGTTATACCAACAGGTTAAACGGAGGGACTGGGGATTTAGTCTTTCGACAGGTTCAAATCATGGAGCTTTCATGTATCCTTGTCCCTATACTTGTACTTTATTGTTGGCATGAAATTGATTATTAAATTCCTGGTTTTGAAATTGGGTTTTGGCATAATTGATGTCTTTGACATGATTACTCATTTAAGTGATTTTCCATAGGTTATGACGCATTATTCATGCTTTATTTATGTTTATAAACATTGTGGGATGCATGGGAATGTTAAATGAATTTGGGGTACTATGGATTCCCCAATTAGTTGGGTTTGGTCTTGGAAATTATATGTCCTCAAACTATTTATGAAATTTCCGTTGAATGTAATATTGTCATATGGTTTGACTATTCTAGAATCTCTGCATTGCATACATGGTTAAAAGAGCATGAATTGGTTAAGTTGGATTCAAATGATTTAAGTAAAGGCTTTGGTGGCCATGGTATGCTTTTAAATAGTTTTGGTTTAATTGGAAACCTTGGAATCAACTTGGTCTCATGGTTTTTGCATGTTTATTCTGGGCTCTGGGTAGCATTTGGTTGAATAAGGTTTTGGGTATAGGAGAACCAAGTGTCCCTAGTGTACGTCCTTGGTGATACCCATTAGAGAAGAGAATTGTGTCCGTTGGTGTAATGGGATGAGGGTTGGTGGTTAATCTAGAATTCTCTTTTAGTGGTGGACTTCAAGGGAAGGTCGGGTTGCATATTCTAGTGATACACTTCTCTCTCGGTTAACAGATTACCTTACTAGTGTTGTATGCATTCTTATAGTACTTATGACTAAGGTTCACATCTTGAATTTGCCTTGTTCCCAGATATGGGCCTTGACCTTGTGTTAAGTTACTCATGGTATGTGTGGTTGTGTTTTTTTTGGTGTCTAGTCTTAAGGACTCCTCTTATGGTATGGTTTGGTCTGTATGTTTTATTATTATGGTCTAGGCGGTTGTCGTAAAGTACTTCATGCCTATAGTGTCGTGTCTTATCTCTAGGATCTTGCCTTAGGAGGCATAGATAAATCTTGTAATTCTGTTTCTTAAATGACTCTTCTTATGTTAGGATGGTAGTGGTTTCGAAAGTATGGTGATGGGTTTAATTGGGCTATGTAGAAGCCCCTAAGTGGGGTTAGGGTGACTACTAGAGTTAAGGTTTTGGAAAGTGAGGTAAGGTTTTTATCATGAGAAATAGTTAGGAAAGGAATAGGTGGTGAAAAATCCTTGTGGAAATAATAGAGGGTGCTAGATCTTTTGAGGGATAGATCATACCGCGAGTATATAAGCGGTAGGATTGAATATTGTGGTTTATAGATATACCAATAAGTTGTGTTGGGCACTTGAGAGGTCTGGTAGGGCATTTTTTTATGATTTATTTTCTTGGCTTAGTAGTTTTATGATTTTGGGTATTTGATTATAGGCTGGGGGTTTTGGTTATAGGGGTTGGGCATGGTTTGCTCATGTCTTTTACTTATGGTTTTCTTATTATAATGGTGATGAAAGCGGAGTGGTGCTTCAAGATAGATGTAAGGAGTAGAGACCGGTGGCCTAAGATAACTCCTTTTAGCTTTGGATAGGCTTGAACATGGAGGTGGTGTATAGCTAGAATCAAGATCTTGTAGAGGTGTTGTAACGCCCCAAGAACCCATCCCAAGACGTCACTCGGTGCTTAAGGCCACACGTGGCCTCAAGCTAACCCTCTAAGCCTATCATCACTTTCAGAACTCACTATAACACTAATCATGCTAAAATAGGGAAGAATAATCATGTCATCAACTTGAGCATACTTAATTATGGAGAAATACTGGTCTGTACAAACAAAATACTAAAATTTATGTACATACTGGTACTCTAGTCTGACAAAAGCCTCTACTACATAAGACTGAGGAGCCATTGGGATATATCCCCAACTGACTCATACTGAACTAAAAAGAAACAACCATCTACTAACAAGGCAAAATCAGGGACATAGGTCCTCGAACCATGAGGAATCACCAACTGCAGAAATGTAGATAAAGGTACTCAAAGATCACTGTCGCTGCTGAGACTGAGCACCCAAACCTACATCATGAGAAAATATAGAACATAAAAGAGTATGGGAATAAGTACTTGGGAATGTACTGAGTATGTGGGGGGTGTATGCAACATTATAAAGATTATCATAAATATATAAGAAAATCATGCATGCTATCAATAATGACTCTCTTCGCTTGAATTAGCTGAAATATATTCCTTGTAAATCATCAATCATGATGCAAGCATTGTAAATCTCATAAATCATTATACTCAACTCAAACTCTTCAACTCAAGACTTACAGTAACTTGGTGACTCTAGAAATGTAAACTCTTATGGACTTGGGAGTTTCTTATAACCGACATAAACTATGTGAGCTTACATGGAGTCCAACGTCTTTCCCACGTTGGAGAGAGCTGTTTTATCCTTGCCATTGGAGTAGAACCTTAACTTTAGTGATCACTGTCTTGGCCTTTGGACCTTAATCTTTATCCTACGGTGGCACGTAGTTCTGGAGAAGTAGGATGCGCTGAACCCACACTTCTCGCTCGGTGCTAAATACTACTCTCAAACATAAGCTCAGAACGCGTTAGGAAACCTACCTTAATCAACTCAAGGGTCTACCATAGAGACCAAAATCATAAATATATCTCATCGGTAAATCATAAATTTTTTGTGAATTCCTAACTCGATTCAACTCAAAACAATCTTTCTCAACATCAAGTGGACTTGCTTATTAACTCATATCAAATGTCAAAACTTTAAGAAAGCATCACAAGATTCATTCTTGACTCTTAAACTCAAACGTCAATATGTATAAATTCAATAATCAACTTCTCATGGAAAAGCTAAAAATCATGACTCTTATCATTTATCACTTGGAAATCATCAATTTTAATTCATAGTAGCAATATACAATTCATAGTATAAGTTCTCATTTCAGGAAATAAAACAATGAAATAGTCATGTATATCAATCTTGAATAGCTCAATTCTAATAACTCAATCATAAAATGATTTGGGTATAAACCCACTTTGCACAATCATGAAATTCCAATAGTAAAAATTAATTCTTTGGGCACAAGAATGAAAGGATATTCTTGTTCAAGCCCCACATACCTTGATTATGATTTTGAGATGAAGAAACTTGATTGGAACTTCTTTTCCCACTTCTTGAGTTAGGGTTCTTGATGTTGTTGACTTGGAATTTTTGAATCTTGAATTAATTTGTGAAAACTACGACTCAATTTTGAGATGTTTAGACAAGAATTGGATGGGATTTTAGAGAGAAACCCTAGATTTTGGATGGAATGGAAGAGGAAAATGAGGATTTTCTCCTCTATTTGTATATATATAGTGTGTAAGGACGGGTGAAAAGACCAAAATACCCTTGAGTAAATTCTAGAACAGGAGCCCAATTTTTGTCCCTAGCGTGACGCGCCTTGATCGCGGACCTTCACTGGATTTTGACAATTGGGAAACTGCTCAGTGGCGCGACGCGGTGAAGTCGCATTTGCTACCTAGGTCATGACCTGGAAGGGCACCACGACGCAGTGGAATCGCATTGGTGCACTGGGATTTGACAATTCTGATATTGAGCCTTGGCGCAATGCACCAATATTGCGAAGGCTCACTAGAAAATGACAATTGCCATTTTGGCTGTCTCCGCAATGCGCTAAAGTGCCAGGTGACACACTGTCTCACTAAAATGGCTCTAACTCTTCACCCGAGTGTCGGATTTGGGAAAATTTGGTATCGATGGTAAGCTTATTCAATTCTCCACATGAAAAAAGTAGAAATTATATAAATACCATATGTTTTAAACTTCAATCACTTTGGAAGTCTCCCCATTTACTCAAAAGACGAATTTAGGCTTAAGGAACGATCGGGGTATTACAGGTGTGTCTTGGTAAATACTAAGTTAAATTGGAATTGCCCTTGAATGAGTCCATTCAACCGGTATTCTATGATTTTGTGTTGGGGAAAGGTGTGGATGGTCATTGGTTGGTTGGTTCCATTAGATAGTATTGGTATCTCAAATTCCTTATTCTTTAAGGGGGTTCTGGTGAGGATATTGGATTGGTAAGTTTGCCAGTTGTGAGAAAATAAGGTGTGTCTTTGATAAAGGTTCTATAGTGGAACTAAAGGTCCAAGAAATTTATTTGGGATGCGGAAGTGGATATGGAGTCCAAGTGTCAACATTGGTTCTTTGTTTCGGAAGTTTCTACGAAAACTCTATGCCCTTCAACACGTCCTTTTGTTTACTAAATTGGTTAAAAGTGAGGAATGTTTCCTCTTGTATCTTTGTTTTCTAACTTAGTTAGAGGTCGGAATGGGGGTGTTGGGGTGTAAATTATGTTTGGGTTATGTAGTGATCTTCTCACCTTGGTTGTGTGTCCTTGCTTTCTATTTTGGTTGAGGAGAAGTTTGTTTGGTATTAATGTGTTATATCGTGCTTGTCACCTACCCTTACCAATCATTAGAGGATGAATGATCCTAGTGGGGGAGACTAAAATACCCTATGAATAGGACCCTTGCAAAGTTTCCTTGGTTTTGGACTTACTGGACTTGGCATGACTCAAAGGTACTAATCATACCCTTGAATATGACTCATGGGATGGATTAAGGGTTCAATCATATGCTAGGAAATGTGTTTTGTATAGCTAATTCTTAAGATATGACTCATCTTGGTACGAGTGGTATCCAAAGATACCAGTGGTGCGAGGTAAGTCGTATAGTGCTTGATTGACTTGTCTTGTGGAATCTGCCCAAGGTACGTCTGGTGGGTATAATTGAGTGTACCACTCATACCTTTAAGGTATGAGTAGGGATGTGTGAGTTATATCAAAACCAATAGGTAGGGTCTTGTCATAGTCATGGGTACGAGTTGGGGTACCACTCGTACCCTAGCATACAGATCGTATAGGTGAGTCGTACCCCTGGATGTGGCTTGTTTTTAATTTTAATTCAAGGGTAGTTTGGATATTTCCTACTTCAAATACCTTATGTATTCACGTTATATAACCCTTGGTGGCCTTTCATAACACTTGTTAAAAGATTACAACACTTCAAATACTCTCTTGAAGATTAGAGGCTAGGGTTTTCTTCATGTGTTCTTTAAAGGGCTCAAAGGTTGAGATTTCTTCTATGAATCTTCTTGTATAAGGCATATACTTCTTCCCTCATTGTTAGTTCATACTAAAGGCATATGTATTATGTTTTAAACATTGGTTTATGGATCATGAATGGTGGTTTTTGGAATTTATGTTGAGAGTTTTGATGCATAAGGTTTGGTATTGGTTTAAAAAATGTTTTTACATGTTTTGGTAATGGTTTGGATATGTGGTTATTAGTTGGTTAAGGTTTAATAAATGGGTCTTGAGTAACCCTAATTATGGTAGTTTATGGATTTGTTTTGGTCTTGGTAAAGGCATGCCCTCAACATGTTCGATAAAATGCCTTAAAGAATGTTTTCACTTTATTGTTGAACTTTCATTGGAAATCTTGCATGGTTTGGTTTGGTAATGGAACCTTAAATGGATTTGGATGGTTTTTCATGGTTTATATGGTTTAAATGATATAAATTCTTTAAATGTTTGGCATGGTCTAAGATGGTTTGGAAATGGTTTTAAATGGTATAAATGGTGTACATGGTTTGAAAGGATTAAATGGTAAAGACTTTGCGGCTATGAAAATGGTTATGCTTGTGGGGTACATGGAATCCCCCAAGTGGTTTAATATGGTAAATGGAAGGGCACTTGGAAGTCCCCTTAAACCCATACATGGTTGGCTACGGATAGTACTTACAAGTATAGTCGGTATGACAATACCACCACTAAATAGCCTTGGTTAATAAATGGTAAATGAATTGGTTGATTGATTGGTAATGGTTTTAATTGGGCAATAATGGCGAGATGGGTAGCAAAGCCGTGGAAGGTAGAGGTCCCGGGGGACCAAAATTGGAAACTCATATTATCCAATGTGAGGTTGGTCTTGGTGATTGTGTGCATGATGTCACACTATATTTTTGGGGATGTGCTAGTCATCCAAGGTTTTCTTCCCTATTCATGCAGCTACACACACTAGGTCCCTTTCAGTAGGGGGAGCTGAACCTATATAACCCATGGGTGTTTAGGACGACAAAGCTACACAACCTAGGTAAAGGTTTCAAATGTATACTAAACCCGATTCCCTTTCCCGTCATAGTTATAGATATGTATGGTTGTATGCATAATGAATGGTTTTACTTGGCTTTGTAAATGACATTATCTAATCCTTATCCCGAGTGCATACTGGTGTTCATCCACTAACCTGTCTTCGGGCGGCTGTACATGCACGCTATGAAGGAATCGGCCATTCTACTTCTACTTCTTAGTGATCGGATTCGGGGACATTCGATGTTGGATTGAAGTGGTGAGCTTCCATATTTCGAAAGGCATCTATTTTATGTCATGGTTTACTTTACATATCTATCTTTCATAGACTTTGGTTTTGGCTATGGCCGGGGTTATGTCCCGACTAGGTTCTCTTTGGTTGGTCTAGAGGCTTTATATGGACAACTGTGGACTTGGTATGGTATGAATTGGTTATGTTTATATATAGATATATTGTGTCTTATTATCATGATATTGGCTTATGATTTCTGTATTGGTTTGGGTTGGTTATTGGGTGGTTGGACTTGGTTGGGTTGGTATCAGATATAGAATTATCCCAGAGTCACCACATGGGTGAATACACTATCTGGTTATATGTTCAAACATCAGCCGACTCATGGTATGCATTTGGTAGTCGGGTTGGGTAACGGGAGCGGTTCCCGGTCTTGGTTGGGCTTGGGATTGCCTACTACGACAAGCCCTGATTTGGGTCATGTCAGTTTTTTCACCTTTTCCATGACTTGTAAACATAAAGTAGTCCTATTCCCATCAGTTTTCAAAGATCAAATCCCTCTATTTCACTCTCAAACACAAAGCCCAAGAACATTCAATGGTTTCACTTTGAATTCATCATTCGAGTTCCAAATTTCAAATTGATTACAAATTCTTGTGTGTTTCAGGCATGTTTCTCTTCCACAAACTTTAATTTTACATTGTGGCACTGATTTGATAGATTTCCATGTGATTTAAATTGTTGGTTTTGAAATTAGGTTGAGGGATTATGGTTGTTATTGACTTAATTACTCGTCCCATGACTTGAATTGGTTATCCATGCTTTAAATTGGTATTTTGGGACTTAATTGGTACTTTAATTAAATGGTTAGAATAGAGAATAAGGCTTTCCCCAAATTGGATGAATTTGGGCTTGGAATTCCATGGACCTTATCCTACTTTATGAATTTGTTTTGAATTATGGAAAATTACATGGTTTAACTTATTTTTGAACTCAATTCATTTCATTAATGGATAAATGATTATTTAAATTGGTTTTGAAAGGCCTTGGTGTCCATAGATTAGATTCTAGTAGAACTTAGGGAATCAATGTGGTTGTGTGAATTAATTTGGCTTGTGAGATTTCATTTGCAAGTGTATTTGTATGATGATACCAAGTGGTTAATGCCTTAATGAATGACTCTAAGTTAATGGTTGGAATTATGCATGTAAATGGTTTTTATTTGAGCTTAAAACGGGTTGTGTAGCTCAACATGGAAGGTGGAGGCCCCGGAGGGACCGATACTAGAAACCACATTTTCTGGCGGGGGGAGGGGGTATTTATGATCGTGTGCATAGTTCACACATTATATATATTTTTTGGAATAGTTGGAGCCTCGGTGTCTTTAGTCCTTTCTCAAATTTCTCCAGTTTGTTTAGCTAACACGCATTAGGGCCCTTTTAATAAGGGAGATGAACCTATATAGCTCGTGGGTTCCCTTAGGATGGTTAGAGCTACAAAATCCAGGTTAATGATTTTAAGTTATCATTCTTAAACCTTGTTACCTATCCTATCATCTTATATATATGTATATAAATGTGTACGTTGTGGTTTTGAATTATTTTTGGAAATGGCATTATGTTATCATTTCCCCCGAGTTAAATTCTAGAACTTACCCCTCTATCCATCCTAGGATGTACATTATTTAATAATGCAGGGTTCAAAGACACTTTTTTTACCCCTTTGCAACATTAGGTGGATTAGCACATTCATCGAGTAACTGTGAAGTGGTGAGACCCCATTCTACAAAAGGCCTTATCATTTCCATATTCTTTTATTTTGACTTAATACTTTTGAATTCTTTTGTTCATGGTCGGGGGCATGTCCCGACCTGCTTAATATTCTAGTTTTCGAGGCTATTATGGACAACTGTTGGTTGGTTGGTTATGGTTTTGACACTTAGTTTCATTGAGTTATTTCTCCATCTTCTTATTTCCATTTAGTTGGCTTCCACATTATTATAGTGATTATTATTGTGCTCTTGAGGTTGGGTTAAGGGGGTGGTCCCCGGTACTTGGTGGACTTGAGATACCCATCATGGACAGGCCCTAGTTTGAGTTGTGAAAATCATGGTATTAGAGCATAATTTAGAGTCATTGGGTGTCCACAAAGCCATGTTAAGTAGAGCCCTTTTTATTGGTGTGTAGCACGCTATATTTATAAAGATGAGGCTACAAGGAATTTAGGAATATTTCCCTTTATTTTTCTATTTTTGGGTTATAGAGTCTAGTGTTATGAAACTTCTATAACTCCTGGCTTCCTCACATTTCAGATCATGCCTCCCCAAAGATTTGATAATCGTAAAAACTTTACTGGGAACTCTGTTATGCCCGAAGATAATGAGGAGGGGACTTACCTCGTGTATGGAGTGTGGACCCAGTCTAGGTTCTCTGCTCCTAATTGTGCTGCTCCACATGGAGTTCCACCTGTCCTCACTAGTCTTTCTCAAGCTTCCCAGGGTGGTGATGCTTATGATCAACCTCCCTAGAAAGGCATCTCTAATGCAGAGTTCTATTGGTCTATTCATTTTCTCACTAAGTTGGTGACATCTCAGTCTCATCAGTTGGATCATGTTAGTTCTATTGCTCCTTCATTTGAGGTCACTCGGGTTTGCAAGTTCATGAGATTGAATCCCCCAACCTTTGCAGGCTCTAAGGTTGAGGAGGATCCTCAAAGGTTTGTGGATGAGGTAGAGAAGATTTTTAGAGTGAGGCATGCTATAGATTCTAAAGATGTAGAGTTTACTATATATCAGCTGGAAGATATAGTATATTAATGGTATGAGAAGTGGGAGCAATTGAGGGTTGATGATGTGGACCCGACATTATAGAATAAGTTTTTGGGTGCCTTTCTTGATCACTTCTTTCCTCAAGATTTGAGAGAATCTAAGGCAGAGGAGTTTGTTAATCTAAAGTAGGGAAAGATGAGTGTGAAAGAGTATTCATTGAAATTTTAGCAGTTGTCTCATTATGCTCCAGAGTTGGTGTCTAACTAGAGGTCCAAGATGAGAAAGTTAGCTTTTGGGTTGTCCCGTGACATGGTATTAGAATGTAAGGCTGTAATGCTAAACCATTATATGAACTTCGCTAGGCTTATAGTTTATATGTAGGAGGTTGAGAATTAAAAGAAGAAATATGAAGAAATTAGAGAGAGATAGAATAAGAAGTTCAGGTATTTAGAGTAGGGTGGGGGTTAGTAGAATGTAGGAGAGATGGTAGACAATAGACCAAAAAAAAGAACTAGGGCAATTATTATTCTTCTGCCAGTGCTCCTTATCCTAAGTTATCTTGTAATCATCATTCTCAGTCTAGCGGTGGTTCTAAGGCACAGGTACGCAGTCTCAGGATAGTGGAGCTCAGTCAACCACACCTTATCCTCCTTGTTATTTTGTGGGCAACTTCATCATGGTTATTATAAGGAGGAAAGAAAAAAGTGTTATAATTTTGGTCAGCTGGGTCACATGCAGAAGGATTGTCCTTCAACTAAGGATGCTACTGGAGCTAATAAAGTTCTAGTTGCTACGTCTTTAGTTTTTGGACCAAAGGGCGCTACTTTTGGTACCGATATTTCCTGGAATCACCTCTATGAACTTGCTACTCTTCTAGGAATCTGAGGCATCTCTAGATGTTGTTACTGGTATGTTACAACTCTTCTATCATGACGTGTATTGTCTACTTAACCCGAGGTATACCCTTTTTTATATGGCTGTGCATTTTGGATTTGGTACCAAGAGTATTTTTGACCCCTTTTATGTATCTATCCCGGTGAGTGATTCTATAGTTGCTAGAAAAAATTATAGAGGTTATGTGGTGTCTATATTTCATATAGAGACATTGGTAGATTTGATAGAGTTGGATATTGTAGATTTTGATGTGATCTTAGAGATGGGATGACTTTATTCGTGCTATGCATCTTTGGATAGTATGACCTGAAAGGTCAGTTTTCACTTTCCTAATGAGCCGATAATTAGATGGGAGAGAAGTTTCTTAGTGCCTAAAAAAAGGTTCATCTCTCATGTTAGAGCTCAGAAATTGATTTCAAAAGGGTGTTTCTATCATCTAGTTTGGGTTAAGGACTCTAACTATGAAAGTTCTTCATTGCAATCTGTTCTCGTGGTTAATGAATTTCCTAAAGTATTTCCTAATGATCTTCCTGGAATTTCTCCCGACAGGAAAATAGACTTTGGGATTGATCTTCTACCAGATACCTATCCTATTTCCATTCTTTTTTATAGAATGGCTCCGACTAAGTTGAAGGAGCTAAAGGATCCATTAAAATATCTTCTTGGTAAGGGTATCATCGTCCTAGTATTTTCCCATAGTGCTCCTGTACTTTTCATGCGAAAGAAAGAGAGGTCTCTTCGGATGTGTATAGATTACTGTCAGTTAAATAAGGTGATAGTAAAGAAAAAGTACCCTCTTCCAAGGATTAATGATCTTTTCGATCAACTTCAGGGTGCTAGATGTTTCTCTAAGATTGATCTTCATTCGGGTTATCATCAGTTGAAAAATAGTGAAATTAATATTCCCAAGATTGCTTTCCGAACCCGATATAATTCCTATGAGTTTTTGGTTATGTCATTTAGGTTGACTTATTCTCCGACTGCATTAATGGATCTTATGAATCAGGTTTTTAGGCTGTTCTTGGAATTGTTTATAATAGTGTTTATTGATTATATCTTGGTGTATTCCAAGAGTGAGGAAGATTATGCCAATCACCTCTGAATTGTGTTGCAGACCCTTAAGGACCAGAAGTTATATGCAAAATTTTTAGTGTGAGTTTTGGTTGAATGCTGTGACTTTTCTTGGTCATGTTATTTCTAGTGAGGGAATCAAGGTGGATCCACAAAAAGTTGAGGTGGTGAAGAAATGGCCTAGACCCATGACTTCAACCAACATTAAGAGCTTCTTGGGCTTGGCCTGGTATAATAGGAGGTTTGTGGAGAGTTTCTCTTCTATTGCTGCTCCATTGACAAGATTGACTGAAAAAAAGGTTAAGTTTTTTTGGTTCGATACTTGTGAGGGTGGTTTTGATAAGTTGAAGGATAAGCTGACATCTACACCAATTTTGACCTTGCCTGAGGGTACTGATCGTTTTGTTATGTTTTATGATGTGTCCCATGTGAGGATGGGTTGTGTATTGATATATCTTGGTAAGGTTGTGGTCATTGCTTCTAGGCAGCTTAAGCTTCATAAAATAAACTATCCGAGTCATGATCTAGAGTTGGCGGCTGAGGTTTTCCCTTGGAAGATTTGGTGCCATTATTTATAGAGGCTGCATGTGGATATCTATTTAGATCATAAGAACTTGTAGTATGTGTTCACTCAAAAGAAGTTGAATATCAAGAAAAGGAGGTGGCTTGAATTACTCAAGGATTACAATATGAGTCTTCACTACCACCCAGGTAAAGCTAATGTTGTTGCTGATGCTCTTAGTAGGTTATCTATAGGGAGCTTATCCTATGTTGATGAGGTGAAAAACAAATTAGTGAAGGACATTCACAGATTAACTAACTTGGGAGTTCATCTTTGGACTTTAAAGATGGAGGAGTTATTGATCGGGAAGTGGTCAAATCATTTCTTGGTGTTAAGGTGAAGGAAAAGTAGGCTTTATATCCCATACTTATGCAGATTAAGGATGAAGTGGGTCAACAAAAGGTTATGACTTTTGAGATTGGGTGAGATGGTATTCTGAGGTACTAAGGTAGGTTGTCTGTTCCAGATATTGATATACTGCAGGAAAGGATTCTGATGGAGGCTCATGAGTTTATCCAGGTTCTTCTAAGATGTACCATGACTGTAAGGAGATTTATTGGTGGAACAATATGAAGAGGGATGTAGAAAATTTTATCGCTAAGTGTATAGTTTGTCATTAAGTTAAGATTGAGAACTTGAGGCCTGGTGGCACATCTTAAGAGATAGAGTTTCCTATGAGTAAGTGGGAGATGATCAATATAAATTTCATCACAGTTCTTCTGCGGTCTCACAACAGTATGATTCGATTTGGATCATTGTGTATAGAATGAATAAGTCTGCTTACTTCTTGCCTGTGAGGACTAACTACTGAGGAGAGGATTATGCCAGGTTGTTCATTTAGGCGAATGTCAAGCTGCATGGTGTGCTAGTGTTTATTTTTGATTGTGGTACACAGTTTTCTTCGCACTTTTGGCATTCATTTTAGAAAGGTTTGGGTACACCGATGAACTTTAGCACTTCTTTCCATATTCAAATAGATGGTCAAGTAGAGCGTACTATTCAGACTTTGGAGGATATGCTAAGGTCCTATGTGATTGATTTCAAGGAAAGTTGGTTTGATCATTTGCCTCTTATTGAGTTTGTTTATAACAATAGTTGTCATTCGAGCTTTCAGATGGCTCCTTTTGAGTTTTTTTTGTAGGAGGTGTAAGTCTCCTATTGGATGGTTTGTGGTTGGCGAGACTAGGTTGTTTGGTCGTGACTTAGTTCACCAAGCCACAGAAAAGGTAAAAGTGATTAGAGAAAGACTTAAGGCTGATCAGAGTCACCAAAAGTTTTATGCGGATGTGAGGAAAACAAAATTAGAGTTCGAAGTAAATGATTGGATTTTCCTGAAGGTGTCTCCTATCAAAGGAGTCATGAGATTTAGGAAGAAGGGGAAATTTAGTCCTTGTTACATTGGTCTGTACCAATTTTTTAGGAGAATTAGGAACGTTCCATATGAGTTGGACTTGCCTGTGAGTTTGGGTTCTATTCATCTTGTGTTCCATGTGTCCATGCTGAAAAAGCATGTGGGTGATCCTTCCTTGATAGTGCTTGTTAAGGATATTAGTGTTACAAATTCATTATCTTATGGTGAAGTCTTGATTGAGATATTGGATTGGTAGGTTCATTGATTGAGGACCAATGATGTAGCTTTGGTGAAGGTCCTTTAGAGAATTCAAAAGGTAGAAGAGGTTACATGGAAAGCTGAGAAAGATATGAAGGCTAAATATCTATTCTTGTTCCCCGAGTTAGATGAAAGTGCTTAAGGTATGAGTTTTATTTTACTCTTGTCATTTTTTGAGTTTTTCATTTGAATTTGGTGTATTCTTTCTATTCTCATGCTAAAAGTGTTTTAGATCATCATTCGGGGACGAATGATCCAGAGGGGAGTGGGTAAGGTAAGACCCTTAAAATTTTAATCAATTTTTTTGGACCTTCCCGTGTTGTTAATATCGATTTTTGACTTAAATTATGTTTAGGGATGTTAAAAGGGTAATCTAGGAAACTTTTGGAATTTTCACCGCAATATTAGCGTGCCACGCCAAGGGTGAAAATTCATCCAGTCTTATTTTTTTCACTTAAGAGTGAGGGGCTTTTGGTCTTTTCACCTTTTCCACGACTTGTAAACATAAAATAGTCCTATTCCCATCAATTTTCAAAGATCAAATCCCTCTATTTCACTCTCAAACACAAAACCCAAGAACATTCAAGGGTTTCACTGTGCATTCATCATTCGGGCTCCAAATTTCAAATTGATTACAAATTCTTGTGTGTTTTAGGCATATTTCTATTCCCCATACTTTAATTATACATTGCAGCATTGAATTGATGGATTTCCATGTGATTTAAATTGTGAGTTTTGAAATTGAGTTGAGGTTTTTTTGGTTGTTATTGACTTAATTACTTGTCCCATGACTTGAACTGGTTATCCATGCTTTAAATTTGTGTTTTTGGTATTGAATTGGTGCTTTAATTAAAATAGTTGGAATGGGGAACATGGGTTTCCCCAAATTGGATGGATTTTGGCTTGGAATTGCATAAACCTCAGCTCACTTTATGAATTTGATTTAAATTATGGAAAATTGCATGGTTTAACTTGTTTTTGAACTCAATGCATTTCATTAATGGAGAAACGGTTCTTTAAATTGGTTTTGAAAGGCCTTGGTGTCCATGGATTGGATTTTAATGGAACTTAGGGAGTCAATGTGGTTGTGTGAATTAATTTGGTATATGTGATTAAGCTTGCAAGCGTATTGGTATGACGATACCAATTGATTAATGCCTTAAGGAATGAATCCCAGATTAATGGTTGGAATTAAGTGTGTAAATAGTTTTAATTTTGTCTTAAAAGAGGTTGTGTAGCTCGCCGTGGAAGGTGGAGGTCCCGAAGGGACTGATACCAGAAACCACGTTTGCTGGTGTGGGGGTCTTTATGATCGTGTGCATAGTTGTAACGCCCTAAGACTATACCCTGGGCGTCACACAGTGCTTACGACCCCAAAGGATCACAAGCTAACCCATGTCTGGTACCTGCTATGAGCACTGAATAATAATACTAGAAATATACACAGAAGTTAGGCTGAAAATGCCATAAGATGTATAAGATGAAAACAAATACTGAATACTGATAATAATACTGAAAATACTGAATGTCTGTCTGAAGTAATTTAGTCTGAAAGCCTCTAACTATCTGAATGTAGAGTTGATGGGATAAGTCCCCAACTAACTCCGACTACTGAACATACAAAATATGC
The DNA here is from genome assembly GCA_030864215.1 of Capsicum pubescens. Lineage (NCBI taxonomy): Eukaryota > Viridiplantae > Streptophyta > Magnoliopsida > Solanales > Solanaceae > Capsicum > Capsicum pubescens. Next base: position 274,554,563 of record CM061540.1, on the reverse strand, counting down.
TGAAATGCCGAAATAAAATAATATCCTTGATGGATGAGAACTCACTTCTAAATCTGTCCTCTGCCCCTGATATCCTGAGCTGCTAAGTATGATCAGGAACCCGTGCATCTGAACCTATGATATGAGACATCATAGCACAAAAGAGAGTATGTGTCAGTACGTGGAATGTATTGGTATACTAAGTAAGGAAAAGCTGATATACATAGGTTTATTTGCATGAGATGATAACTGACTGAATGAACATCATAAAGTAATTGGATGAGTGTAGATGAAAAATTGTAAATGCTTAACATACTGAACATGCAATACTGCGCATGCAGATATACATCATGTATCTGAGATTATATTGAAACTAAGTACTGAATTCTGATGGCTGAGTAACTGATAACTGATAGCCATAGTTCTGTAGAACTGACTGAGTTCTTTACTGAATACTAAAACTAAAATTGTAACTGTGGGAGTTTTTATCTAACCGACATACCCCGATATAAACTGATTTGGGGTCCAACCTGTGACCCCAGTTGGAAGGGAGTTAGCACCTTGCCATGGGATACTAACAATGTTGGTTAACCCTAATCTGGCAGGAAGACTCATGAAATATACATATGATGGCGTCAACCCTAGTCTGGTAGGAGAACGACTTACCCTACACTGGCTACGTAGTTCTATAACTTAGGACTGCTACTAAGGGTCAAACCCTATGCTAGAAGGAATTCCCCATCCCTAGTTTCGCTCGGTGATGAATCCTACTAAGAATTGAATCGACACTAAACTGATCACTAGACTGTACTAGGCTTGACTAAAGTGACACTGATCGTGTTGATTGACTGAACTGGACTGAGTTCACTGAGTTCTGTTATTGACTGAGTACTACTGTTCTTAACCTTTAATGGGACTATTCTATAACTACTGCAACTAAGTAAACAACTAGATTTTGGGTAATAAATACCCCCAGGACTCGATAGCATCAATAATAAAATATAACAAATCTTGAATGCATAACAATAGTCAATTGTTCACAATTCATTCACTGAGATATTTTGTCAAACACTTGGAGATCATGAAATTGTACATGAATAAGAAAACATGATAACATGTCATGATTACACTTTTCAATTCACATGGACATTCTATCAAACACTTGGGGAGCATAATTAATGCACATGGTAGTAAGCAACACATAAGCATCATGACTACAACTTAAACTTGTAATTTCAAGGGTTTTAACATGGGAAATACATCAATCAACATACATGCTATCTTATGTTCATGAAACTTATAATTAAATCTTGAATTAAAACCCATACAACAACACAAACATGAATACAACCCAATTTGCGCATGTAAATCATGAATATGAAAACTTGTAGTTTTAAAAAGGGTTCTTGAACTTCAAGGATAGAAGAAAACCCAACGATGAACACCTAACATACCTTGATGTGGATTTCGTGAAGATTGTTGGGGATTTCTTGGAAATTGGACTTGAACTTGATGAACCTAGGGTTTTGTTCTTGAGAGGATTTGTGAAGAATGAATGTATTTTGCCCTTTTGGGAGCTTAATTTTGTGTTTTAGCTGAATTGGGTGAGGGAAAAAGGACCTAAATAACCTTGGAAAGTCATAAGATAATGAGAAAAGCTAGCCCAGTGATGCGATAGGCAACGCGCCGCATCGATGGGGTCGACGCAATCACCGACACGTCACGTCGATGGGTACGATGCGATAGCAAATACAATGTGTCAAGATCGCGTTGGCTTGCTGTTTTGGCCATCCAAACATGACTCAAACGATGTCCAAAATTCTGAAACTCACCCACTATGACCTACTACATCCCTATCATGAATAAATTTAAAAATCGACAAATCTAAGGCTAGAAAGATAGTAAATGATGCAATTGAAATATCGAGGCCAAAATGAGACTAAGTGTAATCATTTTACTGAAATTTTCCAAGTATGGGACCTCTTTTGGCATGCTATATAGGACTGAAATGACTAGGACTTTGTGGAGTCTTACAATAGTTTACACATTATATATATTTTTGGAATGGTTGGAGACTCAGTGGCTTTGTCCCTTTCTTGGATTTCTCAAGTTCATACAACTAACATGTACTAGGACCCTTTTAGCAGGGGGGAGCTGAACCCATATAGACCGTGGGTTCCTTAGGATGGTTAGAGATACACAATCCAAGTTAATGATTTCAAAATCTTATGCTTAAACCTTGCTCCCTATACTAACATCTTATATATATGTATATAAATGTGTGCATTGTGGTTTTGACTAAGTTTTGGAAATGACATTATGTTATCATTTTCTATGAGTTACATGCGAGTGTTCACCTCGCTAACCGTTCTAGGACTCTACATTGTTTCATAATGTAGGGTCCAAAGACACTTCCTTTACCCCTGTGCAACGTTAGGTGGATTAGCACGTTCGTCGAGTAGTTGTGAAGTGGTGAGCCTCCATCATCTAGAAGGCCTTATTATTTCCATTTTCTTTTATCTTATCTCAATACTTTTGGATTCTTTTGGTCATGGTTGGGAGCATGTCCTGACCTGCTTCATATTCTGGTTTTAGTGGCTATTATGGACAAATATGGGTTAGTTGGTTATGGTTTTGACACTTAGTTTTATTAAGTTATTTATCCACCTTCTCATTACAATTTAGTTGGCTTCTGCATTGTTATTATGATTATTATTGTTCTCTTGAGGTTGGGTTTAGGGGGTGGTCTCCAATCCTTGGTGGACCTGAGATACCCATTACGGCTAGACCCTGGTTCGGGTCATGACATCATATTGGACACCAAATCTTAGGCATAACAAGATAGTTGGATGAATTTCAATCCATACTCATTGACATTTATCTTTCCCTGCTTTAGATTAAAAAATTCCTCAGCCTTAGCTTCCCTCAACTCTCGAGAAAATAAATGATCATGCAAAGTATAAAAAAACTTCTCCTATACCGCAGGTTCAAAATTATCACCTGTTAAGTCTTCCCACTCATCATACCACTTGTAAGACATCCTTTTCAACTGATAAGCAACAAACACCAACCTCTCTATATCACTAGCATGCATCACCCAAAATATCTTCTCCATCTTATATACAAAATCTTGAGGATCTTTCACAACTTTAGAAACCAAAAATGTCGGTGGGTTTGGCCTCATGAATTGACCAACCCGAGTGATCTCAAAAGAACCAGTGACCAAGCCAATATTTTTAGACTGATATGACTGCGATACAATGAGTTGAGCAAGTATGTAATGGACTGATGGAACTCAACATTCAAGACCTCCCTCTGAAGGGACCGTGTATGATTAATGTCATATCGAGGATCTTGATGAGGACTAGTTGGGGATGGTGGGATCCTAGGAGGAATAGTAAAGTTCGGAGTATGTGATTTATATCGGGTCTACATCCTGTAGTCGGTTGTTCCTCTTCAGCATTTGCCCCAGTAGGGATGGAGGTTTCGAATGACGTGTTTTGACCATTGGATATTTGGGGAGGCATTAGCAGAAACACAAAAAATCATGAGTTAGGAAGATTTCATTGTAACTAGACTCTGTATCACGAACTAGAACATGAAGAAAGGAAAACATTCGTTAATGCCTCGTGTCCTCCCTCTTAAAAGTGTGGTGCGATACACACCCATAAAATGGACTCTACTTGACAAAACTTCATAGACACCCTTATATTATGAACCATGCTCAGATACAAAGCTTGTTATAGCCCGAGTCAAGGCCCTAGCCACGACAGGCATCCCCAAACCATGAATGCCTGAGAGGCTCCGTAGCATATTATCATAAGCCTAATTCATTCAACGAAATGTAGAATAATATCATAAGATTCTCAATAGTTTAGTAAGCAAACTTTTCAATTTAAAGTCATAACTTAATATGAATCAAGATCTAGTCTACAAAGTCTCTATTACTGAGTATCTGTCTAGGCCGAGACAAGGCCCCCGACCAGACCATAAAACTAAAATAAAGCTAAACATATATATAAATACCTTACAAGATGGATCTCCTACTCTGAATCTGTCTGGAATCTTACCGCTACACTGGACAACAAGACTGAGCCTCAGATCCTACATTATGAAACAATGTCGTAGCCCGAGGATGATCAATACTTGGAATGTATTGATATGCAGAACAATCCAAAAATAACATATACTTTACATAAAATCATCAAGAGCATTATGAAAACACTTTAACATAGTAGAGATCGAAAACACATGGGCATACTTAAAACTTTATTCAATCTCGTAAAATATAGACTCTACTCTTTTCCTTAATTATGAGCTAGATGGCACACCCTACAAGTATATAACACCATGACCTATATGGGTCCATTATTAACTCATTGTCCAATCCTACAATCCAAGTTTGTTGCAAGAATTAGGGTGTATGGTCTAGTATACAATTGCATATAGCAATTATATAATGATAATCATAATTCAGGACAGAATCACTCCCCCATTGACAAAAATGGTTTCGGTAAATAAGCTTTCCGCTCATGCCTTCTTTGAGTAACTGTCTAACTCTCTTAGAGCGTATTTTTAGCCTCTTCAAAATCATACTCTCATATCATATCTATCATATCATATTATATCATATCATATCATATCATATCATATCGTATCGTATTGTATCATATCGTATCGTATCGTATTGTATTGTATCGTATCGTATCATATCATATCGTATCGTATCATATCGTATCGTATCATATCGTATCATATCGTATCATATCATATCGTATCCATAGCCCTTTTTTCCCAAAACATATTATTAACCACCAAGATGATTCAAATATCATAAGAGAGTTCTCTTTCAAAATGGACATATAAGTTTAGGAAAAACAATTTCCTTTTAAGACATAACTCTTAGGTGGTCATCTCTTTCATAATTTATGCAAGTTCCATGAGAAAATAAAGTATTTTGAAGTACAAAAGATGCTCTCTGAAAATCATATAAATAGTCAGTCCATAATTTGATAAAAGAATCATTCGAACACCAATCTTTCTATATTCATTTGAGAACTCACAACAATTTTTAAATACATACTTTTTATCATAAAATGCGGTTCATAGTTCAAATGCTTCAATTACTTCAAAACCTATAACATATGCACATGAATAAAATCTAAAGTTTATAGAAAACCTCATAGTAAATACATAATTTCATCATAACAAGGGGGTTTCATAATTCGTGCTTTTCAATTAATTTCAAAGTCCATAACTTAACATACATGGTATAGGATTTATTAAAATATCATACTTATACCCATGAGTTTTAGGATAGTTTTGCATACCTCTTCGTGAAGAGGACTTAACATAAATTGATCCTTGGAATTTAGAAATATTTAACCCTAGGTGGTTTTATCCTCTCTTGCTATTAGAATGACTACAATATGATCTTAGAAGTGAAAAGTCATCCTTAAGGTCCTAATCATGTACATATAAAATTAAAAACGACTTAAGGATGTGAAAAGACCCTAATATCCTTAAAATATATCAAAAATAGAGTCATATCGACAAAAAGAAAGGGGTATATCGAGACCCCCATCGCATGGTGGAAACCTCATGGCGTGACCCCCATCGCATGGGGAAACCTTATGGAGCGACCCCCATAGTGAGAGGGAGGCCACATGATGTGACCCCCCATCATGAACAGGCCTTTTTACGATGTAGGGCCCTTCGTTTGGGTGAGATAGTAGCCTATCGTGGTGACCCTCACGGTGCGGGGCTGTCGTGTGGGATTTCTTTTGCATCGCATGAGTTATTTCTATGTCTAAAAATGCCCCTAACCCATTTGAACCCATCCTAAAGTGGTTTATCTTTGATCTAGGGATCTTGTGAGCCTATTCTAAGATCTATTTGCATGACGCAAAGTCCGAGGTGTTACATGGAGTGTTGAGGTACTTGCTCTACCCCAATTTATCACAGAAAATAAATTAGAATTAACTACGAACTTCATCAATAATCTATTGCTAAATTAATCATAATTAACATAATTTTATGATAATTAATCAGTAATCTATCACTATATAGGATTAGCAACGAATTTTCTTATTTACCTACAAATTTGTCCATTGGTAGTTCCTATTACTTTAGTAATGTATGTGGCATGCTTTCTAAGTGACATAGCTAAATTTCCTACTCTCTGTCATAAATTATGTGACACCCTTCATTTTTTAGATAGTCTCAAAGAGAGTATCATTTTTGTATATTTAGTATAATTTAATTTTAAACTTCTAATTTTACCCTCAGGGTATATTTGATACGAAGGAAAACATTTTTGTTTTTTTTTTCCTATTTTCTCATGTTTGGTTGGTTTAATATTTTTAATTTTTTTGGAAGTAGACTTATTTTTCTCAAATTTAAAGAAAATGGTTCCCTATATAAATTAAGGAAATATTTTTCAAAAGTCTCTTTCAAATTAACAACCCAACTCTTGACCCCAGCCCGACTACCGATTCCCAACTTGGGACCCAACCTAAAACCTAGGACCCAACTCCCAATCTCGCTATTGATCTCGACTCCCGAACCTTACTTTTGACCCTAATTTAACTCTCGAATCTTAAGCTAGACTCGATTCGGGATGGGTTCCCGCGTTAGCATCGTAGTCAAGAGATGGGATTCCGAGTAGGTCCCCAAGTTAGGAGTGAAGACTTGGGTCAAGGTCGATAGTCAGGATTGGGGGTTAGAGTTAGGAGATAGGTTGAGATCGAGATTTAGATTAAGGTTGAATTTATGGTCTCAGGTTGGGTCATTGATTGAGGTTGGATCTCAAATCTCAGGTCATGGTCAAATTTTGATTCTCGATCGAGGTCGGGAGTTGGGTATTAAGAATTAGGGTTTTAAGTCAGAGTTAGGTCGAGGTTGGTTCTTGAGTCAAGGTCAATATCTAGATTTGAGGTTCGAGTTGATAGTTGTGACCCATGTTAGGGTCAAAAGTGGGGTCATAAGTCGAGGTTGGATTTGGGTCTCTAGTTGGGGTCAAAATTTTAAGTCTCAAATTGAGGTTATGAATAGATCTTAAGTTAGGATCGAGAAATAGATCTTATATTAGGGTCAAGTTCAGAGATTGGATCTTGGGTTGGGGTCAAGAGTCACATCCTAGGCCTGAGTTGGGTCTCGTATCAGTGAATAGATAGGGTCCCTTGTAATTTCAACAGTCGAGGTCAGGTCGTGGGTTGGGTTTAGTAGTCAAGTTGAGGTTGGATCATGGGTCATAGGTCGAGGTAAGATCCCAAGTTGTTATTAGGATTTGAGTTGCATGACGAGGTACCATCGGGTTGGGAGTCAAGATCTTAGGGTCGGTGTCGGAATCAGATGTAAGATCCTAGTGTCGGGGTACAAAGTCAGATCCTTTGTTAGGTCGAGAGTCGAGGTATCGAATCAAGTGTGTTGTCAATGTATTTTCCCAGATAACAGATAAATTCTCTTAGGAAAATATTTTCTTCTTACTAACCAAACACCAGAAAATAAGTAAGAAAATCACTTATTTTTCATGAAAATATTTTTTAGAAAAATATTTTCCTTCATAAAAAACACACCCTTAATGAAATGATTTATATCCATAAATATTTTTATAATTTAACTAAACCCTAAGTTTTAGAAGTCTTCACATTTCTCCTAAACTATATGCCCAGTCAAATATGTTCACATAAACTAGGACAAAAAGAATGCTACATACGTGTCGTAAAATATATAACCTTAACAATAGAAGTATTCATCTTTGTTTCCTCATATTTAACATGTAATCAATTGAAACAGTAATATAATATATTTTCAAAATATTTTCTAAAACATTAAATATTTTGAAACAAATTCAGTTTATCGAAACCATTTGAGAATAAGGTGTAAGTTTTTGTATTGATAGTAAAATTATGAATTATTGCAGATAAAAAATATTTTCTTTGGCAAGGAACAAATCCCACAATATTAATATTAGATCTAGAATTAGAAAAAAAGATATATTTTCTAAAATTATGTTTATCAGAAGCCATAAAGCCCATATCCATTGAAAATGTTATTGAATCGAGGCATTGTTTCCCTTGAGGAACAAAAATGGGCAAAGCATAGAAAGATTTTAAATCCTGCCTTTCATCCGGAGAAGTTGAAGGTTAGACAACTTTAGATTATATATTTTCCTTGCTTACTTTATAAGCTATTTATTGGCGGTGCAGGTTTAAGGTAGCTACTTGATTTGTTTAACAACATTTTAAAGACTACGAAGATTCTCGAGGCTTGAAGATGGAGTACTATGATTCCTTTATTAAAGAATAAGGGTGACATTCAGAGTTGCAACAACTATAGGGGTATTAAGTTGTTGAGTCACACTATAAAGATTTGGGAGAGAGATATCGAGTGGAGGTTGAGAAGGATCGTGTCTACTTATGAGAATCAATTTGAATTTATGTCCGGTCTCTCAACGACATAGGTAATTCACCTTGTGCGAAGAATGGTGGAGTAGTATAGGGAGAGGAAGAGGGACTTACACATGGTGTTAATTAACCTAGGTAGGTTCTTTAAAGATGGTTGGAGGTAAGACGGGTTCTGGTGGAATACATCAGATCAATTAAGGGCATGTATAGTGGAGAAAAGACTAAGGTGAGGACAGTGGGAGAAGATTTAGAGCATTTCCCTATCTAGATAGGGTTTCACCAGGGATTAACTCTTAGTCCATTTATATTCACTAACTCCTAGCCCATTTATATTCACCTTGGTGATGTATGTGTTGATGCGGTGTATTCAAGAAGAGGTGCCTTAGTATATGCTATTTTTGGATGATTTGTTTTGATTGAGGGGACAGAGGGTGGTGTTAATGATAAAATAGAGGTTTGGAGACAAATCCTGAGTCTAAAGGGTTCAGGTTGAGTAGGACCAAGATGGAATACTTAGAATGCAAGTTCATTGACTTGAAATAGGAGGATGAGGTGGTAGTGAAGATGGATTCTCAGGTTGTTTGTAAGAGGGGTAGTTTTAAGTATCTTGGGTCTTTGATTCAGGGGTATAAAAATATTGATGAGGATGTCTCTCACCGTATTGGGGCAGGATGGATGAAATAAAGGCTTGCCTCAGGAGTTTTGTGCGATAAGAAGGTTCCTCCTAAGATTAAACGCAAATTCTATAGAGTGGCAGTCCGTACGGATATGTTGCATAGAGCAGAGTGTTGCTAGCAAAGAACTCCCACATCCAAAATTTCAAGATGGCGGAAATGAGGATGTTGAGTTAGATGTGTTGACTTATTAGGGGAGATAGGGTTATGAATGAGACTATTTGGGAGAAGGTGGGAGTGGCTTCGGTGGAGGACAAGATGTGGAAAGTGAGGTTGAGATGGTTTGGGAATTTGATGAGAAGGGGCACTGATGCCCCAGTTTATAGGTGTGAGAGGTTGTCTTTGGATGGTTTTAGGAGAGGTAGAGGTAGGTCAAATTTTTTTTGTAGGGAGGTGATTAGACGTGACATGGAGCAGTTACAACTTACTTAGGTCATGACCCTATATAAAAGGGTATGGATGATGTAGATTAGGGTAGAAGGATAGTGCGTGTGTGTCACGACCCAAACCAGGGCTTGACTATGATGGGTATCTCAAGTCCTAGGTGGACCAGAGATCGCCCCCTGTACCTAACCAAACCAACCATAACATCCCCCAATATCGGATTAATTCCGAACATATAACAAGATAGCATGCAACAAACTTAAAGAAAGTCAAAACATATCTATAACCAACGACCGATGACCAACCAAACAATTGACCAATATCACCTAATATCCACAGTAATCCAAACAAAGCCTTCTAAACAAAGAACCAAAATCAGTCTTAGTCGGGACATGTCCCTGACATTGACAGATGACAAGGAGAATGAAAATGATAATATTAATGAAAATGAAAGTTCCCATCAACTCAAATCTAAGATTGAATGTATTCCTAAGAATTTCGGGGGATGGAAGATCAGAACTTCTCCACAACGTAATGAACCGAGCTGACCAACCTAACTCTACACAGAAAAAATAGAAGTATCTTCGGTGACTACATCGCATGGGGCTACAACATCCGGAGATAGTTAGTGGGGTGAACACTAGCATGTAAGTCAGGGATAAGGATATCATAATGCCTTGATAAAAAGTTCATAATCATTAAAAATCAATGCACATAATCAAAGGCATAGACATATATACATATATCACATGTCGGGATAGGGAACAAGGCTTAACATGCTCTTTCAAAACTTTAGCCTGGATTGTGTAGCTCAACCGTCATAAAATACAAAGGCACCCACGGGCTATATTAACCCAGCTCCGCCTAGTTGGTAGGGCCCCAGTGCGTATGGCTGCATGAACCAGAGGGTATACATATGCACTATGGGGGACACGGACCTCCCTATATATTACGGTGACACGAGCACCAAATCATGTAATAAGATGTGGGGACTCAAATCTCTCAATCATATAAGAATAATATTAGAGGGGACTCAAACCACCCAATCATATAGACCCCCGCATCGGCAACTACGGTTTCCAGTGTTGGTCTCTCGGACCTCTATTTTCATGACTCATCTACACACCCTCATTAAAGCCTGATTAAAATAAGTATCACACATTCCCATTTGTTGAACAATATTATACATTAGGGCATACTTTTTTGGTATCGTCATACCAACTATACTTGTAAGGTAACATCAACATGCCATACCAATTATCTCACTTGAGGAATTCACAACCCCCTTGGTTAAAATTTTGCAAATTCCCACATTTCTCATACTTAAAAATCAATATTATGATATGGGGTTGGGGTTAGAACCACTTCAAAAGTCACAAGTTTGGTAAATAACAATCCCTAGTTCATTCACCATTCCCATACATCAAATTTACTTTACAACTATTAGTTAAACTTAACCCACACAGGGACAAATATGAAACATCACCTAAACAATAGTTATACTAAACCCTCAACCCATGTTTTCAAAATCAACCTAAATATGTCATGAAAAATACTTTAAAACATCTGATTTTAACAAATTAATAATTAGGGAAGGGTAACATGCCTGAAATACCCAAGATTACGGAGTGAATTCAAACCTTGAAGCTCTACTTGACCCACTTCTTGAAAACCTTAAGTATGGCTGCTTGAGAGAATTTAAGAGAGATTTTAAAAGTGTTTTAGTGAGTTAACAATGCAAATGGGTTCCCCAATAGGGTTTTAGGTCGTGGGTTACAATTGGGGTAAAGGGGAAATGTCCAAAGTACCCCTAATAAAAAGACTAAAAATTATCATAAGTGCCTATGGGTCACTATACGACTCATAAAGACACATTACAACTCATCAGAAGGAGTCGTAGTCAAGTCAAAAATCCTAGGTCCCCATACTGGTCTGGCTACAATTCCTACCACCAACTCGTAACCACACTTGATGACTTATAACCATTTCTTGTACTCAAGATAGGAATAAAGTTGGGATGATACACTGGACACCCTACGATTAGGACATAATGACTCATCATGAGTCTTTACGACTCGTGGACTCAAGTCGTAATGAAGTCAATGTATTGTGCCAAACTTTCTAGAAACCTTACGACTTGGTCCTTATGACACGTAAGAAGTCTTGATGACTAGTTGAGAGCCACTCGTTCTCAGAGCAGAATGCTAAGCTGCCTGTTTTGAATAATTCATAATCGAGTCCCTATGATCCATCATGACTCCCTACGATTTGTCCAGAGAGTCGTAGTAAGGATAATGAGGATAAAATTTTGGGAAACTTTCAAGGACCAAAATCCCTAGGCGTTACATACTCCCCCTCTTAGGATCATTCATCCTAGAATGATAGGATAAGACATTTATCAGCATGATTTGACTCCACATACCAATACTCTTACCTTTAACAAAGATAAAATACAAAAATGCCAAGGAAATCACCATTTCCTTTAACAAAGCTAGAAAACAAATATGTTAAGGAATACACATACCTCAAGCACGAGTATACGAAATGGGAAACAAGAATGGATACTTGGACTTCATGTCCTCCTCGGATTACCAAGTAGATTCCTCAACCACTTGGTTCCTCCAAAGAACCTTTACCAAAGCCACATCCTTTGTACGCAACTGACAGATTTGTCGATCCAAAATTTCAATCGGGACCTCCTCGTAGGACAAGGAATCCAAAATACCCACCTTCTCCAAGGGAGCAACCGTTGAACAACCGTCGCTGGAGTATCTCATTTAGTTATAGTGTGCGACTGTTAACCATAAGGTCGAAGGTTCAACTCACGCACTTCCTCAACATCAAAACATAAAACACTGAGTGAATGGAGCTCAACCTAGAACGCAACTCCAATTCATATACAACATTGCCAGCCCCTTCAAAACCAAGTACGGACCAATATAAAGGGGACTGAGCTTCCCCTTCTTGCCAAACCACACCACTCCCTTCATGGGGGATACCTTCAGGAACACCCAATCACCAATAATGAACTACAAATCCCTTTGCCTAACATCCGCATAGGACTTTTGGCAACTTTGGGAGATCTTAACTCTATCCCAAATCACCTTCACCTTCTCTATGGCTTGGTGAACCAAATTAGGGACAAATAACTTATTCTGACCAACCTCAAACCACCCAATAAAAAATCTACAACTCCTACCATATAAGGCCTAGAATAGAGCTATACCAATCCTTGAGTGATGACTGTTGTTGTTGGAAAATTCTATAAGAGGCAAGTGGTTAACCCAACTACCACCAAAATAAAAAACACAAGCCCAAAGCATATCTTCAAAAACCTGAATTATCCATTTTTCTTGTCCATTCTTCTGTAGGTGAAAAGTAGTACTAAGGGTCACCTTAATCCCCAAGCCTCACTGGAACGACCTCTAAAAGTGAGATGAGAACTGGGTACCCCGATAAGATAAGATGAAGGCTGGAGTACCATGAAACTTTATAATCTCCTCAATAAACAACTTGTATAATCCTCATGAGAGAAACTAGTCCTGATTGGTAAAAAATGAGCAGACTTAGTCATCCTATTCATAATGATTCAAATTGAATCAAATTGCTGGAGAGACCACGAAAGATCGGTAACAAAATTCATATTAATTACTTTTCATTTCCACCTCGATAGTTCAATGTCTTGAGTCAACTCACCGGTCCTCAAGTGCTCTACCTTCACTTTCTAACATACCATACACTTTGCCATAAAATTGACCATATCCTGCTTCATGTTATTCCACCAATAAGTCTCCTTAAGATCATGATATATTTTCAACGAACTAGGATAAATAGTATAATGTGACTTATAAGCTTCGGCCAAAATTCTTCTTCGCAACCCATCAATATCAGGAACACATAATCTACCTTGGTACCTCAAGATACCATCACCACCAATTTTAAAAAGTATCACCTTCTGCCTACCCATATTATTCTTGATTTTCATTAGAATAGGATCAAACACTTTCTTCTTCTTTACTTCAGTACCAAGAGATGACCTTATCGCCTCTTGAACAAACAGACCACCATCCTCAAAATCCAAGAGACAAACTCCGAGATTATCTAAATGGTGAATATCCTTCACCAAATCCCGCTTCTTCTCCTCCACATGAGACAAACTTCCCATGGACAAACTGCTAAGAGCATCAACAACTATGTTAGTTTTACCTGGATGATAGTGAAGACTCATATCATAGTGTTTGAGCAAATCGAGCCATCTCCTTTGCTTAAGATTCAATTCTTTATGATTAAACACGGATTGTAATCTCTTATGATTAGAATAAATATCAACATGGAACCCATACAAATAATGATACCAAAAATTTGATGCAAACACCACGGCCAATAATTCCAACTCGTGGGTTAGATAATTCTTCCCATGAACTTTCAACTGTCTAGAAGCATAAAAAACTACCTTGCCATGCTTTATCAACACACAACCTAATCCACCCGGGACATATCACAATAGAAAACAAAACCATTAGTGCCTTTAGGCAGAGTCAAGGTTGGATCTGAAGTCAACTTATCCTCCAGCTTCTTAAAACTACCCTTGCAAGCATCAAACCATAAGAATTTCACCTTCTTCTGAGTCAACTTAGTCAATGGGGAAGTAATAAAAGAGTAACTCTACAAAAACCTTCTATAATAACTGGCTAAACCCAAGAAGTTTTCAATATCGATTGGAAATACGGGTCTAGGCCACTTCTTAACCACCACAACCTTCTGTGGATCCACCATGATCCCTTCACTAGAAATAACATGACCCAGATAAGTCACAATATTTAACCAAAACTCACACTTAGAGAACTTTGCATACAAACGTTGATCCTTTAGGGTCTGCAACACAAGGTAGAGGTGATCGACATGATTCACTTTACTCTTTGAATACACCAAAATATCATCGATAAAGACAATGACAAACAAGTCCAAGAACAGGTAAAAAACCCAATTCATAAGGTCCATAAATGCTGCTGGGGCATTGGTAAAATCAAAGTACATCACCAAAAACTCAAAATATTCATACCGGTTTTGGAAGGTAGTTTTAAGGATATACGCCTCCCTATTCTTCAATTGATGGAAACCAGATCGAAGATCAATCTTAGAAAAAAAGTTAGCACCTTGAAGCTGATCGAATATATCATCAATTCTTAGAAGAAGGTACTTATTCTTCACGACTACCTTATTTAATTATCAATAATCAATACACATCCGAAGGGAACCATCCTTCTTACGCACAAAAAGAATAAGAGCACCCCACAGAGACACACTAGAGAGGATAAAACCCTTATCCAAAAGATCTTTCAATTGCTTCTTAAGTTCCTTTAACTTAGCTGGAGCTATTCTGTTAGGCGGGATAGAAATAGGATGAATGTATGGAAGAAGATCAATAACAAAATCAATTTACCTATTGGGTGGAATACCAGGAAGATCATCAGGAAATTAATAGACCATAGGGACAGCCTACAAGGAGGGACCTTCGGATCTAGAATCCTTAACATGCACTAAGTGATAGAGGTACCCTTTAGAAACTAATTTTTGGGCTCTAAGACACGAGATGAACCTTCCCTTAGGAACTAGGGAACTAATTTCCCACTCGATCACCATCTTATTAGGGAAATGAAAACTGACCCTATGGGTCCAAAAATCAAGAGACGCATAGCAGGAATGCAACCAATCCATCCCCAAAATTACATCAAAGTCTAACATGTCCAACTCTATCAGATTTACCAAGGTATTTCTACCATAGACCGACACCACCCAACCCTTACAGACTCTTCTAGACATAATGGAGTTGCCCATTAGGGTGGACACAAAAAGAAGATCCAAAATACACTCAAGGTAAAAATCAAAATAAATAGCCACATAAGGGGTCACATAAGATAAGGTAGAACCGGGATCAATTAGACAATATAAATTATGAGAGAAGAGTTTGAGTGACCCAATAACAACATCGAGGGATGCCTCAGAATCTTGGCGAGTAGCAAAAGCATACAGCCGGTTCCGACCAGTGCCGATGCTAGAAGTAAAAATAGTACCATTTGGTGTAGGAGCTGATGAAATAGTAACAAGAATCTTATTTTCTCCATAGGCAACCTTATAAGGAAAATCCCTCTACATATGACTAATCTGACCACATTTAAAGAACTTGTTCTTCCCCTCTTCATAAACACCACGGTGCACCTGACCACAGAATCTATAAGAAGGATACAATGAAGCTTATTGAGCCTCACTAGCCTGAGGCTATGCTCCTAATGCTCTAAACCCACTATCATACTGAGAACGATGATCACCCGATGGATTCAGATAAGGAGCACTAGTGATGTGCTATGAACTCATAGAATTTTAAATGCTTAAAACTTAGAGAATACGCTTGCACCTTAGGCAATTTTTGGATTTGATGTGTTTTTGGAGTATTTTGTAGGAAATTAGGTTTTGAATACTAAATTCAAGAAAAAGATGAAAAGTGATGTTTTTGGCCACTTACTTGATCAATTTTAGGTATTCGTGACACTTTACAGATGTACATGACCAAAGCATGTGATGAAAGTTAAAGATTTGAAGCTTGGTTGCAAGTGCTGGAATTGAGGATCTTGAGAGTTGACAGTGCTTCAGTAATTTGGCCATAACTTTTCACCCCGATATTGAATTAAGGTAAAATTGGTATCATTAGAAAGATAATTCAATTATCTATCTGATGGTGGGGAATTTTCAACTTACTTAGTCTATATGCAGACCGCATATGGGAAAAGCATATGCTAGAGGTCTGAAGTCTCAAGAGCAAGCTACAGGATTTTTGGTCTGAGAACATGTGGTCACCACATGCGCCCAGCCTCAGGCCGTATATAGCACATGTGCCCAAGGCCAGGCCATATGTGGAGACCACATGCAGCCACCGACCTCAACTTTTTAGAATTGTTTCAAAATTATTTTCTAGGGTTTCCATGTATCCCAATTACACTCCTATGATGTTTTTAAGTCATATTATGTATGGGTAATTAGTTTTTTCTATTTTAATTAGGATTACAATTCTAGGGTTTCTTGTAATCTATAAATACCCCTTAGGTTTTGTTTAATTTGTTCAATTGACTCAACACATATCCTGGGATGGGCCCTTAGGGGTTGTCCTATAATCTTATTATTCTTGGTCTATTTATGGTTAGTTATTCAATTTAAGACTTTGACATTTATTTATTCATTATTGTGAGATTGATTTTGTAATTTTGTCTGTGGATTCAATAATTTATCTAATAACTATGAGTGGCTAATTCTCTTAGCTAGGGTTGTAGGAACCCTGGCAAATTAATAGAGTAGAGAAAGTGACAAGTCGTTCTAGATAAAGATTCTTGCATGTATTAAGTTTTCTTTGTTCTTATTGATTTCTTAGTGGTTGCCAATGTTAATATTCTGCCTATATTATTGCTACTTACTCAAAAAGAGGAGTAATGACTAGGAAAAGAATATCACAATAGTAATTTGAAGTTTAACTGTTGATCTATGCTGCTAGGTATTATCTATGTAAAATGGTTAGCTATAATATAATAACTAAATACTCAAAAGTTATAGTTAATAAGGATTAAGATAAGGGTTAGTAAGGTGACATCCTGAGACTCCAAAGGTAAAGGGTAAAATTTCTCAGCTTATTCACAGCTATTCTACTTCTCCTGAAGTAGTGGTATGGACTGCGTACATATTAACTCCCCAGACCCCACTATATGGGAATACACCGGGTTTGTTATTATTGTTGTTGTTGTATTCAAAAGATTATTGATGGTACATAACTTATTAATTCGGAATGCAAGATATTGGAATAGTTCGACAGTACACGATAAGTCAGCTAAGTTAAGGAGACATGGGAAACACAAGCCTAGTGTTCGTCTTAGATTTTTTACAATCAAAATCAACCAAGCTTTGTTACTTTGATCTAGTTACTACAAATCCTCTATTTTACTTTTTTGTATTTCCTGGTGATTTCAACAAGTTTGAGACAAATTTTTGTCCTATTCCCTATGGGATCGACCCCAACCTAGTTGGGTTACTATATTTTGGTAGCGACCGCTTTATTCTTCTAGGGAGGGTTAGTTTGGGCTTTATCAAATTTGGCACTGTTGTCAAGGAATACAGTTTTAGAGTCCTTTATTAAAGTTGTTGAAGTTGTCATGTTTTATTTTCTTTTATTTTGTTTGTTTTATTGCCTACTCCTCTTGAGATGACAACCTAGCCAGAGAAAGTATGGAGTGATGATGACTCCTTATTTATTGATTCTTTTCCTTTTGATATAATGCATTATTGTAGGAGTGTGGCAAATATAGTGTGTGAGCACAAGGATAGCTTGTTGGAAATAGTGACATTACTAGTCCACAAAAATCATGAGCTTATCCAAAAGGTTGATAGGTTTGGCTTGGATATTTACCACTTACAACTAAAGTTGGATGTAAAAGTTGTTGCATGTATTTAACGCCTCGAGTCTATATCCCAAAAACTACACGGTTCTTACGACCCTAAAGGACCATAAGCTAACCCATGACTGATATCTACTGTGAGCACTAAAACATGATACTGTAATAAATGTGGAAATTAGGCTAAAATTCCATAAGGTTCAAAACATCTGAAATACTGATAAATTATATCATCTTAACTAACAATCTATAAAACTGAACACTTTCTGAAAACTAGTCTGAAAAGCCTTTAACTGAAACTGTCTGAAAGTGGAGTTGATGGGACAATCCCCCAACTAACTCCATCTACTGAAATACTGAGTCTACTGAAATAATGAAATAAAAAAATCCTTGAATGATGAGGACTCACTGCTAATCTACTGCTTCTAGCTGAATTTGAGTCATCTATGTGCGGTCAGGAACCTGAGCATCTGAACCTATGATATAAGACATCATAGCACAAAGAAAGAGTATGCGTCAGTATGTGAAATGTACTGGTATGGTAGATGAGATAAGGCTGGATGCAAGGGTTCATATGCATGAACAATAACTGACTGTATGATAGTAACTAAACATGAGAGTACCTGGATAACTGAAACTTCTGTAAAACTGAGTATGCACTGTATATAAATAGATAATGTGACTAAGCTTATCTAAAGCTAAGTCCTGATTTCTGATATTGAGTAACTAATATATGAAGTTACTGATAACTAAGTTACTGTTACTTATTAACTTTATCTGACAATCCTCATTCTGTAGAACTAAATTGAGTTTTATTCTGAAGACTGAGACTAAGACTGTGAGAGGTAATAATCTAACCGACAAGCCCCAAACAAGATAACTGAGTTTGGGTCTAACCTGTGACCGCAGTTAGAAGGGTGCCAGTACCGTTCCACGGGTAAAGACACTAAAGAGTTACCCTCATCTGATAGATACCCTAATGAGAATGGTGGAACCTTTATCTGGCAAGTTAAAACACCCCATCAACCCTCAACTAGAAGGTTTGATGTCTCAACCTACGCTGGCTACGTAGTTCTGAAATGAAAGGATTTCTTCTAAGGATCATACCCTCTACTGGCAGGTGAGCCCTCATCCTTTGGTTCACTCGGTGCTGAATCCTTCTCCCAACTGAAAGATCATGAACTGAATCTACTGAACTGGACTGGATTGAATACTAAGTTTACTGAGTTTTCCTAAGTTCTATAACCAACTGAGTTCTACTGAGTTCTGTAAATGACTGAGAGTACTATTGATCATGATATAATTGAGATTGGATAACTGACTGAGTTCTACTGAGTTCTATAACTGACTAAGAGTACTACTGATTATGATATGACTGAGATTCTGTAACTGACACTGGCTCTAGTCACACAGCTAAATTGTCTGTTAATAAATACCCTAGGACTCGATAACATGAAAAACAAAGTATAATATACTTTTGAAAATCATAACAATGTATACTTGTCCATAGTTCACTCTTAGAGGCATTTAATTAAACACTTGTAATGCATCTACTTATACATGAATAGGGAATACATGCTATCATGTTATAATGGACTTATTTCATTCACATAGGCATTTTATCAAATACATGGGGAGCATGCTTAGGTTATACAATAATCAAAACATATAGTTATCATGGCTACATCACTCAACTTGCAACTTGAAGGGTTTATCATGAAGATCATGTAATTCAACACACACAATGATTTATTTCATAAAATCATGTAATTTAATCATGGACTAAAACTCAACAATACCATGAACATGAATTCAATTCAATTTAAGAATGGAAGTTCATAATTCAACAACCTTGTATTTTGAAAATGGATTCATGGACTCTATGGGTGAAAGGAACCCATAGATGAACACCTAACATACCTTATTTTGTGAGTTTCTTAGAGTTCTTGGTGAATCTTTTGGGATTGCTCTTGTTTTCTTTAAGCTAGGGTTTGTAGTTTTGAGAAAGAATGACTTAATCTTTGAATAAAGTGAATAAAAGATGAGATAATGGGTTATTTAGGGGTAAATTTCGTGTTTAGCCTGATTAGGGCTGTGGAAAAATACCCATTTACCCCTGAGAACGACTTAAAAATTTGTACTGAAAAACCCAATTTTGGGCCCTGGCGCGACTCGCTGCTATCGCGCCAAGCCACTGGAAAATGACAACTGGGAATATGGCTGGTGGCGCGATATGGTGGAATCGCGTTGCAATCCTAGATGGGACCTGAAAGCTCGGTGCGGCGCGATGTAATCTTGTTGCCTCACTGGAAATTAACAAATGTGAAAATGAGCTTTGACGCGATGCGCCGATACTGCGGCACCTCACTAGAAATTGACAATTGCCATTTTGGCTTACTTCGCAATGCACTACTGGCCTGAATTACGGTGTTTAACGACAAAAATTTAAAATAGCCATAACTTCTTACCCAGTTATCAGATTTAGGCAAATTTTATATCATTGGGAAGATGATTCAATTTCCGAGGCCATGGCAGGCTCTAAACTAAAAAATAAAAAGAATTTCAAAGATTTTATATTGGATAACTTATGAACTGAGAGTTAATTTAAGCTTTAGAAATACGGGGTATTAAAATATCACCCCTTGGTAACATTCATCCTCGAATGACACTGATTAAGTTGAGACACTGATAGATTGAGTTTACACTCTGAACATGCATATCTGATGCATGACTACATGACTGAACTACTGACAAACTGAGATTTTACACTGAACATGCATATCTGATGCATGGAATTTATGACTGAAGCTACTGACAAGCTGAGTTTTCATAATAAACATGCATATATGATGTATGAGTACATGACTGAACTAATTCATGAATGAATAACCGAATATGCAATGGTAATAGATACCAATCTATAATTATAGCTGAACATGGAACTGAGTAAAGCTAAGGAAGAATGTTACCTTAAGCTGGATTTGAGGTTGTGGAGAAGAGGTGAGGATACTTGGTCCGCATATGTGTTTCTGCTTCCCAAGTAGCTCCCTCTATGGACTGATTTCGCCAAAGGACTTTGACTAAGAGAACTTCTTTGTTCCTTAGTCTGCGAATTTGATGATCGATGATCGATAATCTGGACTAGAACCTCTTTGAAAGAGAGATCATTTTGAATATTTACATCCTTTAAAGAAACTATGACTGCTGGGTCACCAATACATTTATTTTGCAAGTAAACGTGGAATACTAGATGCAGTGAGGCTAGATATGAAGGCAACTCAAGCTCATAAGCAACCTTTACAAAATGGTTGAGAATTCTGTAAGGACCGACCTATTGGGGATTGAGATTTCCCTTCTTTTTGAACCTCTTTACTCCTTTCATGGGAGAGATTTTCAGGAACATAAAATCACCAATCTCAAACTCGAGATCCTTTCTCCTCATATTTGTATATGATTTCTGTCGGCTCTGGGCAGCCTTAATTCTTTCTCTGATTAACTGAACCTTCTCTAAGGCATCAAACACTAGGTCAAGCCCTACTATTGTGGCCTCACCTACCTCAAACCAACCAATTAGAGATCTACATCTCCTACCATAGAGAGGCAAACAGAGTAATCTGAATACTGGAATGATAGTTGTTATGGTATGAAAACTCGATCAAAGACAAGTGGTCATTCCAACTAACCTTAAAATCGACAACACATGCTGTTAGCATATCTTCTAGAGTCTAAATGGTCCTTTCTACTTGCCTATCAATCTGAGGGTGGAAGGCTGTACTGAGGTGAACTTGATACCAAGACCCTTTTGGAATGATTTCCAGAAATGAGAGGTAAACTGGGTACCTCTAGCTGATATAATGGACATTGGGACTCCGTGTAACCTGACCAACTCTCTGATATAAAGTTTAGCATAGTCCTCGGCTGAATAGGAAGTATGAACTGGTAAGAAATAAGTTGATTTGGTCATCTTTTCTACGATAACCCAAATAGAATCATGATGACAATGAGTATGAGGAAAACCCATCATAAAGTTCATGTTCACTTCTTCCCATTTCCATGTGGTACTACTGAACTCCTGCATGGACCCACTAGGTTTCTGGTGCTCAATCTTAACTTGCTGACATATAGAGCACTTAGCTACAAATTCTGCAATATCCCTCTTCCTTATACTCCACCAATAGATCTCCCACAAATCATGGTACATCTTAGTGGCCCCTGGATAAATCAAGTAACACACACCATGCGCTTCTACAAGAATTCGCTGCCTCAAGTCGTCTATACCTGGCACACATAAATGACCCTAACAACGTAAAACACCATCTCTTTCTTAAGAGAAAACCTCTACTTTCTGATCTCTGACCGACTATTTCAATTTAATAGATTGGGATCTCTATCCTGCTTTTCCTTCACCTCAGAAACTAGAGAGGATTCAAAACTGTTCTGAACCCACACACTACCTTCTACTAAATCGATTAAGCGGACACCTAGTCGGGTAAGCTGATGAACTTCCTAAACTAACTTCTTCTTACTGTCCTTAATATGAGCAACATTACCCATAGACAGTCTACTGAGAGCATCAGCCACTGCATTGTCTTTTCTCAGATGATAAAGAACACTCATGTCATAATCTTTCAATAATTCTAACCACCTTCTCTAACAAAAATTCAAATCGTTCTGAGAGAACACATACTGAAGGCTTTTATGATCTGTGAACATATCAACATGCACCCCATACAAATAGTGTCTCCAAATCTTTAAGAAAAACACTATAGCTGTCTGGAGGCATAGGCTATGACCTTACCTCTCTACATGAGGACACAACCCAAACCTACTCTGGATGCATCATAGTACACAACAAATCCATCTAAATAATCTAGTAGATTAAAACTGGTCCTGAGATGAGTCAAGTCTTCAGCTCTTAAAAACTCTTCTCGCACGAATCTGACCACTGAAACTGGACTTTCTTTTGAGTCAATTTGTACATGGGGGATGCAATAGACGAGAACCCTTCCACAAAACGATGGTAATAGCCAGCTAAACCCAAGAAACTCCTGATATTTGATGGATAAATGGGTCTAGGCTAGTTTCTTGCCGCTTCGGTCTTTTGAGGATCAACTTTAATGCCATCACCAGAAATAATGTGACCAAGAAATGCTACTGACCATAGCCAAAATCCACACTTACTGGATTTGGTGAACAACTGATGAGTTCTGAGTGTCTAAAGTACAATTCTGAGGTGATTTGCATGATTATTCATGCTACGGGAATATACAAGAATGTCATCGATGAAAACTATAATGAACATGTCCAAGTATTTCTTGAAATGTGGTTCATTAAGTCCATGAAAGATGCTGAGTCATTAGTAAGACCAAAGGAAATGACTAGAAACTCAAAGTGACCATACCAGGTTCTGAAAGATATTTTTTGAATGTTACATTCTCTGACTCTGAGCTGATGATATCTTGATTTGAGGTCTATCTTAGAAAAGTAACTAGCACCCTGAAGTTGGTCAAACAAGTCATCGATTCTGGGAAGTGGGTACTTATTCTTGACTGTGACTTTGTTCAACTGATGGTAGTCTATACATATTCAAATAGAACCATCTTTCTTACGAATGAATAAAATTGGTGCGCCCCACAGAGAAACACTTGGCCTGATGAATCCTTTATCTAGGAGATCCTTAACTATTCTCTTAACTCTCTGAGTTCTGCTAGAGTTATTCTGTATGGAAAAATAGATATGGGCTGAGTATCTAGAAGAAGGTCTATTCTGAAGTTAATTTCCTTAACGGGAGGAACTCTAAAAAGATCTTCGGGAAACATATCTAAGAATTCATTTACTATTGGAACTAACTCAAGACTAGGAGTTTCTGAGTTAGAGTCTCTGACTCGCATAAGATGGCAGATACATCCCTTGGATTTTATCTTTCTCACTTTGAGGTATGAAATCAACTAAACCTAATCGTCGTGGTACTACCTCTCCATTCAAGTACTGGTTTATTTGGAAATAGAAAATGAACAATTCTATTTCTACAATCAAATAAGGCATAACATGAATAGATCTAATCTATGCTGAGAATGACATCAAAATCAGCCATTTCTAGCCCTACAAGGTCTGCTAAAGTAACTTTATAAGATATCATAATCGAACAGTTCCTGTATACCCATCGGGTGATGATAGATTTACCCACTGGGGTAGAAACTGAGAAAGGCCCTGCTAGAATTTCTGGACTGACTTTGAAGTTAACAGCTATATAAGGAGTTACGAAAGATAAAGAAACACCTTGATCTAGCAAGGCATAAACATGTAAATGGAAGATCTGTAACGTATCAGTGACCTCACCAGGAGAATTTTCCTGATCTTATCTAGACTGAAGCGTATAAAGCCTATTTGGGCATTGCCCACTGGTGGCATTGGAAAAGGTACCCTGCTGATTTAGGTGACCCGATTGAGCTAAAGAATGAATATGTTGACCCTGAGAACCTGATTGAGGACAATCTCCGACTCTGTGGCTTGGCTTGCCACACCCGAAACAAACATCACTGCTAGCTCTGCAGATACCCTTATGGTTTTAGCCACATGTCTAACAAAGAGGATTTATTCGAGCAATGTTGATACTAACCTGAGATTTAGAGCCTAGAACCCTATCGTTGTTACCATTTTTGAACTTAAGAACTGGAACACTGCTGAGGATGGAGCTAGAACTAAAGATTTTCGACAAAACTGGGAACAATTATCGCCCTCTGACTTAGGCTGATTAAAATTGAAGCTACCTGTTCTAGCTCTCTTAGCCTGCCTCTCTCTCTAATCTTAGGTTCTTCTATCTGCTGAGCATGGACCATGAGCCTGGATATGTCCATATCCTTAACCACACTATCTGAAACCCCAAATACGAACTTGCTCATTCTGAACCTACTGTCTGCTACTACATGGGGAGCATACCTGGCTAACTGAGTAAACTTGAGGGGATATTACCCTTCCTGAGATTGATGAAATCTAACACCTTAGCTTTTCTCATCTCTAAGGGAAAGAATCTCTCTAAGAAAGCAGTAGCAAACTCTTTCTATTCTATGGGATCTGCATCTGTGCCCCTGTCTACCTTTTATTACTTAAACCACGTATAAGAAATATCTTGTAGCTGATAGGCGGCTAACTCAGCACTCTCTCTGGAAGTCACTCCCATAATATCTGTGACTTTCTAGACCTAATTGAGAAACTCCTATGGTCCCTCTTCTGGCTTATATCCAAAGAATAGGGGAGGATTCATTTGGGTGAATTCCTGAATCCTGGCTGCAGTAGTATTGGTCAGTAGATTGGCTGGAACAACAGATGGCTATTCATTTTGAGTGCTACAGAGTTGGCTAGAGTACTGAATGCAACTCTGAATTCTGCATGGGAGATATGCTCATCCAGGGGATCTGCCTGAACGGGCTGAGGTTCTGAATGATTTTTGGTTCTCCTTTCGTTAATATTTTTGGGAGGCATGTTCTGTAAATGAAAAGAAGGAAATAGATTAGACAGAGAGTTTAATTTGAGCTCATGCTGACTCTTACGACATGAATACTGAAAGAAGGGAAACTATTTCCTAAAATATCTCATAGCCTTCTATCCATAAATGTGGTGTGCTACACACCATGCACAATACTCTACTTGATGTGGCTTTCAAACTTCCTAGGACACTATTGAACCTTAGGCTCTAATACCAAGTTTGTAATGCCCCGAGTCTGTACTCGAGACGCTACACGATGCTTACGATCCCAAAGGACCACAAACTAATCCATGACTGATATCTGCTGTGAGCACTGAAACATAATACTATAATAAATGAGAAAAATAGGCTAACATGCCATAAGGTTCAAAACATCTGAAAAACTGATAAATTATATCATATGAACTAACAATCTACAAAACTGAACACTGTCTGAAAACTAGTCTGAAAAGCCTCTAACTGAAACTGTTTGAAAATGGAGTTGATGGGATAATCCCCCAACTAACTCCATCTACTGAAATACTAAGTCTACTGATATAATTAAATAAAAGAATATCCTTGAATGATGAGGACTCACTACTAATCTACTACTGTTGGCTGAATATGAGTCTATCTATGTGCGGTCGGGAACCTGAGCGTCCAAACCTATGATATGAGACATCATAGCACAAAGAAAGAGTATGCATCAGTACGTGGAATGTACTGGTAACTAGATGAGGTCAGGCTAAATGCAAGAGTTCATATGCATGAACAATAACTGACTATATGATATAGATTAACTAAAAATGAGAGTACATGAATAACTGATACTGCTGTAAAACTGAGTGTGCACTACTGTGCATATAAATAGATACTGTGACTAAGCTTATCTAAAGCTAAGTCTTGAGTTTTGATACTGAGTAACTGATAGCTGAAGTTACTAATAATTGAGTTTATTGAGTTTTCCTGAGTTCTATAACGAACTGAGTTCTACTGAGTTCTGTAACTGACTGAGAGTACTACTGATTTTGACATGACTAAGATTTTGTAACTGACTGAGTTCTACTGAGTTTTGTAACTGACTGAGAGTACTACTAATCATGACATGGATGAGATTCTATAACTGACACTGGCTCTAGGTATACAACTAAATTTTCGGGTAATAAATACCCCCAGGACTCGATAGCATGAAAAACAAAGTATAATATACTCTTGAAAATCATAACAATGTATACTTGTCCATAGTTCACTCTTAGAGGCATTTAATCAAACACTTGTAATGAATCTACTTATACACGAATGGGGAATACATGCTATCATGTTATAATGGAACTATTTCATTCACATAGGTATTTTATCAAACACATGGGGAGCAAGCTTAGGTTATACAATAATCAAAACATATAGTTATCATGGCTACATCAATCAACATGTAAATTGAAGAGTTTACCATGAAGATCTTGTAATTCAACACATACAAGGATTTATTTCATAAAAGTATGTAATTTAATTATAGATTAAAACCCAAAAATAACATGAACATGAATTAAATTAAATTCAAGCATGGAAGTTCATAATTCAACAACCTTGTGTTTTGAAAATGGATTCGTGGACTCTATGGGTGAAAGGAACCCATAGATGAACACCTAACATACCTTATTTTGTGAGTTTCTTGGAGTTCTTGGTGAATCTTTTGAGATTGCTCTTGTTTTCTTGAATCTAGGGTTTGTAGTTTTGAGAGAGAATGACTTAATCTTTGAATAAAGTGAATAAATAATGAGATAATGGGTTATTTAGGGGTAAATTTTTTATTTAAATTGATTAGTGTTGTAGAAAAATACCCATTTACCCCTGTGAATGACTTAAAAATTCTTACTTAAAACCCGATTTTGGGCCCTGGCGCAATCACGCCAAGCCACTGGAAATGACAACTGGGAATGTGGTTGGTGGCGCGACGCGGTGGAATCGCATTACAATATTGGATGGGACTTGGAAGCTCGACGCGATGCGGTACAATCCCGTTGGCTCACTGGAAATTGACAAATATGAAAATAATCTTTGGCACGATGCGCCGATATCACGACACCTCACTGGAAACTGACAATTGACATTTTGTCTTACTCCGCGATGCGCTACTGGCCTGAATTACAGTGTTTAACAACTAAAACTTAAAATAGCCATAACTTCTTACCCGGTTATCGGATTTAGGCAAATTTTATATCATTGAAAAGATGATTCAATTTTTTACGCAATGGAAGTATCTAAACTGAAAAATAATGAGAATTTCAAAAAAATTATATTGGATAACTCATGAACTGAGAGTTAAGTTAAGCTTGAGAAATATGGGGTATTACAATGTAACACCTAACAACCTAGTTATGGGTGGTGTGAGACTGGAAATTTTCTTAAAAGACAACTAGATGAGCTAAAATTGGAGGAGAAAAAAAATTGATCTTGCTCTTATGGATTGTGTCACTTTTAAGTAAAGCATACTAGATTTATGTGGGGATTAAAGAAGGATGCAATTCCTGAGTTGGGGCATATTGAACATTATTAGAAGAATTTTTCCACATTGTCTCTGAATAGTCAAATCTTGATTGAACCATCTTAGATTGTATAAGAGTGTAAAAGGAGGAAGAATATGTCTATATCTTGGATTTTGTCAAGTCAGTATCAGAAAATTACATTCCTCATAAAAGGGCTAAGAGGTACACCATGTCATATCTACTGCTTGGTTTCTTTAACTTTATACCACCACTCTGTGAACATAATGGAAAATCAAATAAACAATTATGGGGTGAAATTCATAAGTTCAAAACGAAGAGAGAAAATTAGAGGCAAACTCTTGGGCTACCATGATGAAGTTTGAGTAATCAAGGTACCCATAGGCTTATTGGGGAAGTCTTAGTACCCAACCAAGTCTCGTCATACCGGGACGTGAAATCAAGCGTTAATTGAGAGGCAACCCAAGGTATTTTATTGTTTGTATTTATGTTACATGATTGGCATCAAATCTCCGCACCTATGGTGCCATAGGTATATACCTAACTCTCTTATTTTATAGTAGTTTGATGCATTGGGGACAATGCATGATTTTAAGTTGAGGGTGAGGCTACTTGTGGGTTTTGATGTCCTCCTGGGATTTTTTGCTGTTATGCCTCTTTTTCTCGGAGTCTTGTTCTTAGTAGAGCTGATATGTTTAGGCGTATTGTGTTTTGTTTTATGATATTTTATGTCTAACTAGGAGAAAAATGAGTATCTAGGGCAGTTAACATGTTTTTGTTGGTGATACCCCTTAATAACTTATTTTTGAACTGTGTGATATGTATATATATGTGACTATTGCAGATCTTGTTATGGAATTAGGATTAGGAACTTGATAATCACTTGCTAATAATTGCATGAACCGAATAGCTAGTAGCTTGTAATATTAACTCTATGCCATGTGTGTGTGATATATTACTTAGTTCCCTCTGTGTGTTAAATCCAGAACTTGCCCGGTTTGTCTTGCCTAAGTCGTAGGATAGATGATTAGGAAAGGATCATAGGCTATTTTTTAATTTTAGTCCCCTTTTATCCTAAATGACCTTCCCATTGTGAGATATATCCCTTGATCCCTATTTTGAGCCTTATAACCTATTTTTTTATTTTTACCTTTCACATTTCCATTTGCATTACAATGAACCTGTTTTGGCCCTGGTCCTTCTTGGACATTGTGAACTTCAACTCAGAAAAGTTGCCTAAGTTGAGGGTGGCTATCATAGGGGTGCGTAATATATAATGGGTACGAAAAAGGGTAAAATAAGATAAAAATGTAGGGCTGGGTGTGGAAGCAAAATAAAAGCAAATAGAAAAGAAAAGAAATAATGTGAAAAAGAAAGAACAAAAGGCCACACCCAACCTGAATGTGCAATAAAGAATAAAAAGGAAGAAATAAGGGCAAAATAAAAAAAATTGGCTAATAAGTGAGACCCCAAGGTTATTATAGTGACAAGGAGGATTAGTCACTTGATATGTCCAGATGTACCATCCCAGCCCCAAGCCTTCATTACAAGCAGAGAAAAGTCCTATAGTGATCCTAGCCCGATTGTTTGAAAACTAAGGTATAGTGATCCTAGCCTGACTATCTGAAAACTAAGGTAAGGGCAAGCCTATGGTATTTGACATGCATTGATTGGAACTTGTTTTTGAGTGTGAGTGTCTCTTGACCGTCCCTGCATTAACATACATTATTTTATATGAGTGAGTGAGACTTTCTTGTTGTGAGGGCACATGGATTGTATTGCTAGCTGCTTACGTATTTTGATAGTGTAACTTGTATATATGCATGGTTGTTTGTTTCTAATGTAATTCCATAGCTTGATTCCTTTGTGTCACATTTTTTTGCTTCATTAATACAAACAGTTGGGTTTTAAAAGTATTGAACTTAGAGAGGGTAGTGATTTTGATCTTGGATTTGATGATTGACTGCCATGGGTATTTTAGGTTTCTCTTGGTTAAGCATTGTCGTATTGTTTTGTTATATTTTTTTGACTGAGGAAATGCAACATTCTAAGTTGAGGGTGTTGATGTGATATTAATTTATAGCATTTTAGACGCTTAAAACTTAGAGAATATACATGTACTTAAGGCTATTTTGTTGGATTTGTTGTGCTTTTGGAGTGTTTTGCAGGAAATTAGATTTTGAAAGCTAAATTCAAGAAAACAGATAAAAAGTGATGTTTTTGGCCACTTAATTGATCAATTTTGGGTATTCTTGACACTTTCCGGATGTACCTAACCAAAGCATGTGATGAAAGTTGAAGATTTAAAGCTTGGTTGCAAGTGCATAAATTGAAGATCTCGAGAGTTGACAGTGCTGTAGTAATTTGGCCAAAACATTTTTCACCCCGATATCGGATTAATGCAAAATTGGTATTTTTGGGAAGCTAATTCAATTATGTAGCTGATGTTGGGGAGTTTTGCACTTACTCCGCTTGTAGCACATGCAGACTGCATGTGGGAAAAACATATGGCAGAGGTCCAAAGTCCCGAGAGCAAGCTGTAGGATTTTTAGTCTGAGCATATGCGATCACCACATGCGCTCAGCCTCAGGCCTCATGTGTCACATTCTCCCAAGGGAATGTCATATGTGGAGACCACATGTAGCCACTGACCTCAACTTTTTTGGATCGTTCCGAAATCATTTCCTAGGGTTTTTAGGTATCCCAATTACACTTCTATGATGTTTTTAAGTCCTATTATGTATGGGTAGATAAGTTTTTCTATTTTAATTAGTATTTTATTTCTAGGGTTTATTATAATCTAAAAATACCCTTTAGTCTTTGTTAAGTTTATTCAATTGACTCATTCACATATTCAGGGATAGGCCCTTAGGGGCTATCCTATGCTCTCATTGTTCTTGGTTTGTTTATGGTTTTGTTATTCAATTTAAGACTTTGGGATTTCTTCTTTCATTATTGTGAGATTGATTTTGCAATTTTGTATGTGGATTCCATGATTGATCTCATAACTATGTGTGGCTAATTCTCTTAGCTAGGGTTGTGGGAACCCTGGCAGATTAACAAAGTAGAGAAAATGCAGAGTCGTTCTAGATAAAAATTCTTGCATATATTGGGTTTTCTTTATTCTTATTGATTTCTTAGTAGTGGCCAACGTTAAGATCCCACCTATATTATTGGTACTTACTCAAAAACAGGAGTAATGAATAGGAAAATAAAATCACAATAGTAATTTAAAGTTTTACTGTCCATCCACGCTACTAGGTATTATCTTAGTAAGATGGTTAGCTATCTTCTAACAATTAGAGACTCAAAAGGTAATAGTTAACTGGGATCAAGATAAGGGTTATTAAGGTGAATCCCCAGACTCAAAAGGTAAAGGGTGAAATTTGTCAGCTCGTCCAAATGACTATTGATGGTACATGACTTATCGATTTTGCATGCAAGATATTGGGAAAGTTCGACAGTGCACGATAAGTCTGCTAAGTTGAGAAGCCATGTAGAATACAAGCCTAGTGTTTGTCTTAGATTGTTTACAACCAAGAGAAACCAAGCCTTTTTATATAGTTAGTACAAATCCCCTTTTTTCACTTTTCTGCACTGCCTGGTGATTTCAATAAGTCCGAGACAGATATTTGGCCTATTCCTTATGGGATCGACCCCAACCTAGTTGGGTTACTCTATTTTGACTGCGACCGCTTTATCTTTCTAAGGAGGGGTAGTTTGGTCATCATTAACTAGCCATAGAGTAGGAACCAAAATTTCCCCACTTCTTCTTAGACCATTTTCCACTATCTTTACCACTCTGTTTCTGATCACCACCCTGATTTGAGTTGTGAATCTTCTTATTCTGTCTTTTACTTATCTCTTCTTACCTTTTTTTCCTCTTCCACTTTTTGAATTTACACCACTAGTATATATATATCTAGATCCTTATTCAACAAAGTAGCCTTTCTCTCCAAGATCAACTCATGAGACAACCCCGAAGAAAACTTCCTCATTCTAGACCTCATGATAGACACCAATTTAGGAGCATAATGCGACAGTTGCTGAAAATTCAAGGCATACTCCTTTACTGACATCCTTCCTTATTTGAAATTCATGAACTTCTCAGCCTTCACCTCTCTTAACTCTTGAGGAAAAGGGCGATCATGAAAAGCACTAGAGAAAGCATCCCACAAGGTGGACTCAACATCATCACCCCTAGACTATTTCCATTCTTCATACCATTAGTATGCTACATCCTTCAACTGATAGGTGTCAAAATCTACACCCTCAACATCAGTAGCATGCATTAAATGAAATATCTTTTCTATCTCATCAATGAAATTTTGAGGATCTTCCTCAACCTTAGAACGAGTGAAAACATGAGGATTCGACCTCATGAATTGGCCAAATCTAGTGGCCTCGGATGATGGAGCAACAGAAGCAACACACTCAGTCTAAGAGGCCACAAATTGGGTAAGCAAATAAATTGACTAGGGAAGCTCAACATTAGACACACTATCTTGGGGTGCCTGAGGAGGTATAGGGAAACTGGTGGAGTTCCATCAGGGCAATCAAAAGTAGCGACACTAGACGAGTATGAACTCCAGGAGTTGGACGATCTCCGTCCAAATTGTCCCCAGACGGGATAGAAGAGTTCCCATAGTTATCAGATTTTCTTGGAGGCAGGATATGAAAGGTGAACAAATGGGTATTTGATAAAGTCAACACCTTAGACTCTACAACCCAAAAATAGAACAACAAGAAAGAAAAATATTCCCAAATGCCTCGTTTCCTCTCCCTTATAAGTGTGGCGCGCTACACACTTTTAAATGAGACTCTACTTGACACGACTTTGTTGGACATCCAATAAAACCAAACCTAGGATCTGATACCATCTTTGTCTCGACTCGAACCAGGTCCTGGCCATGATGGTTATATCAAGTCCCACGTACATCGGAGATCACCCCTTGCACCTAACCAAACCAACCACAACATCCCCTAATGTCTGATGAATTCTGAAAATATAACAAGATAGCATGCTACAAACTTATAGAAATTCAAAACATGTCTATAACCAATTACCATCCAAACAACCGACCAACATCACCCAATATCCACAAGAATCCAAAAAAAGCCTTCTAAATAAAAAAACAAAACCAGTCTTGGTCGGTACATGTCCCTGACTCTGATAGATGAAAATGAGAATGAAAATGATAATGAAAGTATCCATCAACACAAATATAAGAATGAATTTTGGTGAAATGACTAAGCCTTCTAGGGATGGAAGCTCACCACTTTACCAGAATGCAATGAATTGAGCCGATCACCTAACTCTGCGCAGAAAAAATAGAAGTAGCTTTGATGCCTGCATCACATAGGGATACAACGTCCGAAGATGGTTATTGGGGTAAACACTAGCATGTAATTCAGGGATAAGGATATCATAATGCCATGATCAACTGTTCAAAATAATTCAAAATCAATGCACATAATCAAATACATATATATATATATATCACATGTCGGGATAGGGAACAAGGCTTAACATGCTCTTTAAAAAGTTATCCTGGATTATTAAGCTCAACTGGCATAACATACAAAAGCCCCCATGGGCTATATAGGCCCAGCTCTCCCCCAACTGGTAAGGCTCTAGTGCATGTGGCCGCATGAACCAAAGGGTATGCATATGCACTGTGGAGGACTCGAACCTCCCTATATATCAAGGTGACACGAGCACTAAATCATGTAATAAGATGTGGGGGACTCGAACCTCCCAATCATATGATAAAAATATTAAGGGGGACTCGAACCACCTGATCATATAGACCCCCGCGTCGGCAATCGCAGTTTCCAGTATTGGTCTCTCGGACCTCCACTTTCACGACTCATCTACACAACCCTCATTAAAGCCCAATTAAAATAATTATCACATATTCCCATTCATTGAACCACATTACACATTGAGACATACATTATTAGTATCTTCATACCAACTATACTTGCAAGGTAGCATTAACATGCCACACCAATTATCTTTATTTGGGGAATTCGCAACCCCTTTGGTTCAAATTTTACAAATTCCCACATTTCTCATAATTAAAAATCAAGTTCACGATATGGGTTTGGGGTTATAATCACTTCAAAAGTCACAAGTTTGGGAAATCATGATCCTTAGTTCATTCTCCATTCCCATGCGTCAAATTTACTTTAAAACCATCAGTTAAACTTAACCCTCGTAGGGACAAACATGAAACATCACATAAACAATAGTTATACAAAACCCTCAGCCCATGTTTTCAAAATCAACATATATATCTCATGAATAATACTTTAAAAAATATGGTTTTAACTAATTAACAATAAAGGAAGAGTAGCATGCCTAAAATACCTAAGATTACAGAGAGAATTCAACCCTTGAAGCTCTATTTGACCCACTTCTTGAAAACCTTAAGTATGGCTGCTTGAGAGAATTTAAGAGAGCTTTTGAAAGTATTTTAGTAATTTAACAATGCTATTGGGGTCACCAATAAGGTTTTAGGTTGTGGGTTACAATTGGGGTAAAGGAAAAATGTCCAAAGTGTCCTTAATGAAAAGACCAAAAATTATCGCAAGTGACTACGGGTCACTATATGACTCGAAAAGATATATTACGACTCATCACAAGGAGTCGTAGGCAAGTCAAAACCACCAGGGCCCCCTACTGGTCTGGCTACAATTCATACCACCAAATCGTAACCACACTTAAAAACTCGTAACCACTTCTCATACTCAAGACAATAACAAATTTTGGATGACATATTGGACACCCTACAATTGAGAAATTATGACTCGTCATGATTCTTTATGACTCGTGGCCTCAAGTCGTAATAAATTCAGTCTCTTAGGACAAAAGTTTTGGACACCTTATGACTTGGTCCTTTCAACCCGTAAGAAGTCTTGACAACTAGATGAGAACCACTCGTACTCAGAGCAGAATACTAAGCCACTTGTTCTGATTAAGGTACGATCGAGTCCCTACGACCCGTCATGACTCTCTATGATTCGTCAGGAGAGTCGTAGTCAGGACAGTGAGGATAAAATTTTAGAAATTTTCAAGGACCAAAAACCCAGGGCATTACAGTATGGGTGAGTCATATCCAGTAGTCAGGAGTGCTTTGGTGTAGTCTGTCTAGTAGCCTTAGGGCTTTGTACACAGGTTGGAGCTTCTAGTTAGGAGAGTTTGAGTGAGCTGTGTGCCTTTGGTTTGTTAGTATAGTATTACTTTGTAGGTATCTTATTTCAGTTATTCCATCTTGTTTTATGTTTTACTATGACTTTGTTTACTATCTTTTGTCCTGAGTCGGGGGTCTATCGAAAACAACCTCTCTACTTCTTCGGAGGTAGTGGTATGGACTGTATATATTTTACCCTCTTCAGACCCACTATGTGGGAATACACTGGGTTTGTTGTTGCTGTTGTTGTACTTTATAAGCCATTTGATTTGTAAACAAGTTATACTGAAATTACAATGTGATCATATTTTTATTGGCATAATATATAAACGTGTCCTTAATTTAGCTTAGTTGGTATGCCTTGCAATTTTGTATGTGCACAAATATACAGTTAAACTTGTATAAAGTTGAACAATTAGATACACACATCCTATATGACATACTCGTAAGATGCTAATTATCATGTAGGATGTCACATAGAACAAATGTGTTTACTTATTCAATTTTACATAAATTTAAATGCCTACTTATGCACACTCAATATTGTAAGCACAGATGTCAACTGAGTTCAAGTTAAAAGACACATTTATAAATTATGTCATTTCTATTCATCAATAAAAAGTACTACAGTCACACCTCTCTATACTGGCAGTGTTTGTCCTAAAATTTCATGATTATTATAGAGAGGTGCTATTATATATGTCTATTGGCATTTGACGTAAGATCCCAATTAAGTTGTTATAAACAAAAGATGCAAAATTAGAAAGAGCATGAATCTAAAAAAGACAAACATTAGTATCATTTTCTTCGTGAAGTTATGAAATAACTGATGTGCATTATTTAAAAATATTTTTTCCTTTAAATTAGATATTTATACTTAAAATTTATTGTGTACACGACATTAATGATGATTACCATAAATATTTTGGTATTTTATTTTATACGTAATATATTTCTTACAAAATATCTTTACATAATATTTGATTATGCTATTATAGAGAGTGTACCGATATAATAAATATCATTGTTATTATAGGTAGAATACCGCTATAGAGAAGTAAAATATAACATAAAAAATTGGTTCGAAGAAAATTAAGCTACTATAGTGAAACATCAGTATAACGAGGTGACGTTATAGAGAGGTATGAATATATTTCATTTTATATTAGATAAACTTGATTGAACTTTTATTTTCATTTTCTGTAATGTCTTTCTTCAAGGATGCTAGGTGGAAAGCTTTTGATAATGGCATCTTTGTCATGTTTTTCTTTTATTTGGTGATTAGCAATTCTTGAAATTGTTATCCCATACAGAGTGTGGTCTAAAAGTAATATTATAACTACAGTTTTTTTGCGTTAATGAATCAATAGTTTAATGAAACGCTGCAGAGAAAAGGACGACATGGTCACTTATGTTTGGGGTAGATCTAAAATGATTCCTAAAGTATGTTTTTAACAATTTGATCCTGTATTGTCAAAGTGACTACTTTTTATCTCCGTCAAATATTTTATAAATTTTATCAGTTAGATATAATTGACACTTCAGAAAAAGGAACTCGTGGAAATTCACATTTGAAGGTATAGTTTTAATCGTTTATGCTATTTTTGATCTATTTTTGGAGTTTGGTACAACTCTTTTTTTGTGCATTCTCTGCTATGTTTGGTCTATTTGTTAGTATCTAGCTTTTTTTTTTTGTGTGTGCTGCAGTTTCTAAGATTTAAGATTTAAGATTTTGTTGATGTTTATGGTCTAATCTTTTTCCCATAGTTCTTGTTGAATCCAACAATCATAATTTTTATTTAAATATTTAACGGATACTAAAAGCGCTCACTGACTCAACAAATTTAAGGTGAGGTGTCACGGTGTATGTTATTTATGTATGACAAAGTTTTGATTGATGAAACTCGCGACAGAGTTAATGCTAAGCTAGAGATTTGGAGATAGCCCCTGAAGTTGACAGAGTTCATGTTGAACAAGATCAAGAAAGAATACTTGGAGTGCAAGGTAGGCGACATAACACGTGAGGTGGATATCGAAGTAAGGCTTGATACACAGGTCATCCACAAGAGAGAAGGTTTCAAAAATCTTGGGTCTATTATTCAAGAACATAGGGAGATTTACCAGAATGCCACTCACTGCATTGGTGTAACGTGGATGAAATGGAGACTCATATCTGGAGTCATATCGGATAAGAAGGTGCCACCAAAACTTAAAGGCAAGTTTTATAGAGTGGGTAGTTAGACCAACTGTGTTATATGGGTTGAGAATTATCCAATCAAGAACTCTCAGGTTCAGAAGTTAAAAGTTGCAGAAATGATGATATGGAGATAGAGTATGAGCATACCAGGAGAGATAGGATTTGATATGATAATATCTGGGACGAGGTGGGAGTGACTTCAGTGGAGAACAAGATGTGAGTCTGAGATAGTTCGAGCATGTGAAGAGGAGATGCCCATGTGCCCAGTGCGCGAGATGTAAGAGTCCAGCTATATATAGATGATTTCAGGTGAGGTATAAGCAGGCAAAAAAATTTGGAAAGAGGTGATTAGACAGGACATGGTGTAGTTCCAGCTTACTGAGGACGTGATCTTAAGAGGTTGTGGAGAACAGGAATTAGGGCGGAAGGTTAGTAGGCACCAATGTATTGTCTTTACCATCCGTACTAATAGTTGGAGTATTACTCCTATTATTCCGGGTCCTCTGATTTTTGTTAATATTTGTTGTCTTCTACTTCGACCATCATATGTTGTAGTTAGTGTCCTGTTTCTGTCGGTTGTTTTTGTTACTATCTTTTATTTTTTGTACTTTCATTGCTTCTTTTTCAGGAATGTTTTGGACTATTTTTTTTTTAGACTAGGTTCTCTCTATCTCTGAGACAAGATAAGATCTACATACAATCTAGTCTCCCCACTTGTGGGATTTATACCAAATATAATGTTATAGACCAAAAGGGCTCGCTTTTTTCAAACTTAAAGGACCCAAAACTATTCAAAGCACACTATAGGGATTATTTTGAATCTACTTCCAAAAATAAGGGACCGTTTTTATCATTCTCCCTAAAATAAATAATATTATTGAGGAATTGTTACCTCTTATTCTTGTAATCAAACAGCAACCAAGTATTAATCCTCTTTTTTTTTTTTTTTGCATATAAGTAAGTTTCTTCAATCTGTTTTTCTTAAGGAACTTTATGCTCCAAATGTTGTATGAAATTCTAATTAATACTTGAAGAAAATTTTACATTCTTCAATACTTAACATTAGCAACTCTCTATAACCAGCATGAATTCATATGTTTCTAGTTGCAACTCATCATAGTGTTGAGGTTTAACTAAGTATATAA
Source organism: Capsicum pubescens (assembly GCA_030864215.1). Taxonomy (NCBI): domain Eukaryota; kingdom Viridiplantae; phylum Streptophyta; class Magnoliopsida; order Solanales; family Solanaceae; genus Capsicum; species Capsicum pubescens. The sequence goes on along the minus strand of CM061540.1, from coordinate 274,516,176 downwards.
TAAAATTTATAATCATCGAATAATTGTTATTACCTTATTATTAATGAAGTACATTTTATTTTTTATTTACAATTAGCTTATGCTGCCAGCCTTTTACTTGATCTGTGATAACCTGCTAAACAAATGGGAGGAGATTATTCCTTATCAAATGAATTGGACATTTGGCCTTGTATTCAAAGAATGACCAGTGATGTGATTTCAAGAACTGTTTTTGGAAGTAGCTATGAAGAAGGAAGAAGAAGAATATTTGAACTTCAAGAAGAACAAGCTGAGTATTTGTAAAGGGCAAATGAGATAAATGGCCACTCGGCCAAAACAAATGGCACGAGAATGACCAATGTTTCTAAATTCCAAAATCTAGCCATTTTATTGGCTAATTAGGCGGCTGACACCTTTTTATTTTGGACCACTGTTATCCTTTTTAAAAAGGAAAAAAAGTTGCTCCTGTTATAAATATACCATATATAGTGAATGTCTACTTTACCATATATAGTGAATACCTACTTTACCATATATTGTGTATGTCTATTTATGAAAAAGTTACAAACCCCAAGGTTAGTTTTTCCCTATAAATAAAGGGGTTTTACTTCATTGTAATTCATTCCTCAAGAGAAATAAGAATTACTCTCTCTATTCTCTCTACTCTTCTTTATTCTTTATTAGTTTATAACACATTATCAGCATGAGACCCTTCCAAACAAGGTGAGATTATAAATCTAAAGATAATTTCAAGGTTAGTAATTCCTTATGCTACTAATAATATAATTATTGTTGGATTTGAGAAAAAATAGTTGATTTGGAACCATTTATGTTTTAAATTTATTCCTCAGGAACAATATTATCAAAAAGGACGATAATATGTTGAGGTTCAAGTTTCATTGATTTATGCCTACTACGCCTTTATATGGGTAAGACGTTGAGTTTGAATCTCAATGCACCATACTGATGATATTATGATGGCTAAGGCAAAATAATGTGTTTTTGAAGAAAAGTCATGAAACTTGTCCATTGACTATGCTTCATTCCAAGAAGTGAATATGGTAATAATATATGATAAGTCTGAAAGATGACAATTTTCTCCATTCTTGAAGTGAATGTGGTAGCAATATAGAGAAATTCTTTCTATCATATTTATGTCACTATTTGCTCCTGAAGTAGCAATATCATGAAAGAGGTTATAAGCTATCAAAATTTGATAGACTTCGGGCACAATTATATTCTATTCCTGGGAAATGAGAAGCTTATTAATGCAAACGTGTACTTGATTGTGATGATATCACAACTCACCTCCGAAAGAGGCTGAATAATTGAAAAGAGTTATTTTAAAATCTACTTCTAAAGTAGTAAATCTGAAATTTATTCATGTAATAGTAAATTTGAAATTTACTAAATTAAGAGGTACATGTCATGGTAAACTTGGAGTTTGCTAGAATAAAAGTTCATAAATTGACATGAACGATTGCGACATTTCAAAGATATGCATACCGATTATTGAATGAATATTGAAGAATTAGAAAATTCTTCAATAACTTTTAATGTTGTGTGTTCTCATGATAAGTTGGTTGGACCAACTAATATTGGAATTTGATTCTTCAAAATCTGAAAAGTATAAAAGGTGAATATGGGCCCGTTCACCAGTCATGTGATCTATTAAGATGCATCGATATAAGATGATCACATGTACATTCATTGTCAACCTGCAGTTTGACATTCATAAAGTTGCTTGCTTAATAAAATTGAGTTAAGAGCATAACTTTCAGATTGTGTAATCAAGACAATCTTGATGATGATGTTTGACATTGAATGCCTTTGATAAATAGCTAAACCATTGTTAATGAGAACAAAACTTTATGTGTTGATCTGAAATATGATATGTTGCATACAATAACACTTGTATGCATTAGACCAATAAATTATGATTATTTCTTCTCTCTCAAATGGTTCAAGGTCAGGAACCAACTATTCCATCTAATAGTTTTGATGTGCGGTATACAATTAATAATATATCATGATACACTAAGATGGATTTCTCAATGAAGATGGAGGATAAATGTTAGATTTCCTAACATAAGAGGGAGATTATAAGTAGCTATGAAATATGTTAAGAATTATCATCAGATCCTCATTCAAAAGACAATTCAAGTCAAATGCTGGAAGCATCTGTTAACTCAAATTTAGTATCATATTTAAGCTACAAGTGCTCCTATTTTGCATTCTTAAAGGACAAAGTCTACGCATGCATGAAGTGTGGTAGACTAATCGGTTCCCAATAAAAAAATCATTGAAAATGATAAGGAGCAAATAATCATAATAAGAAGGCAATGTGCTCTTGAAGAGCCTATGACATAACACTTCATGAAACCTTATGAAAGGTTCAGGTACCTGAAAATAATAAAGTGATGAGATCTCAAAATGTTATGTTACATTGCGAACCGATATAAAATGAGAAACTGTCGATGATATTTTTAATACAATATTGATGCAATATTGTAAAAGATTATGAGGATCTAAATTCTACGTTTATTTAAGAATGCTAACGTAGAAGTATTTATCAAGTGACATGAAAGGATGCATCTTGGTAAGTGTAAAACTTATTTGATTTGCACTCCAGACACTTGAAGATGTCACATATGAAATATTGAATATTGTCACTTGACAAAATTTAAATGAAAACTTTCTAAGGGTTCAAAATGTTTGAAGCATATAAATTTTTTTGGGAAACTTATTTAGAATCTTTATATTGTATAAGCTTATATCTTAAAAATTATTAAAACTCTTGGAGATTTTTCAAAAGCAATAGAATAGTTGCTTAAATGAGAAACATGCATAATTGAATAAGGATTCATTCCGACCTCAAGAAAAAAAATGAGGAACTCCTTTATTATGAAGTACCATATATTAGTGCAATTGGTGCAATAATGTATCTTGCAAATACTACAAGGCATGACATAGCCTTGTTTGGTCAATTTGTTAGCAAGGTATAGTTCTACTCCTACTAGGAGACATTGAAATGAGATCAAACATATGGGCTTATTTTATTCAAAAGATTGTAGTCCCGATCTTGTTGGTTATGTTGATGTTGGGTACTTATCTAACCCGTATAATGCTCGATCTCAAATAAGCTTTGAGTTAATATGTGGAGATACTTTCATATCTTAGAGATATACAAAACAGTCTATCTAGCCACTTTATCGAATCATGCTGAGATAATAGTTATTCATGAAGCAAGCCGAGAATAAGTATGGTTGAGATCAATGATACATCTCATTCAAGAAAAATATGGTGTGAAATGTAACAATGTACCCACAATTTTATAGAAAGATAATGTAACATGCATAACACAACTTAAGAGAGTATTCATAAAAGGAGATAGAACGAAGCACACTTCATCAAAGATCTTATACATACATGAGCTCCAATAGAATGATGATATTAACGTGCAATAGATTCGTTCAAGTGATAATGTGGTTGATTTATTCACCAAGTCTCCTTAAATTGCAACTTTTAAGAAGATAGTGCACAAGATCAGGATACAAAGGTTCAAGGATGTTCTCATTAGGGGGAGTTAATACGCGTTGTACTCTTTTTTCCTTATGAGGTTTTATCCCACTGGGTTTTCCTTGTAAGATTTTTAATGAGGCATCCTATATGTGTATTGTTAGAGATGTGTACTCTTTTTCCTTCACTAGATTATTTTTTTCACTGGTTTTTTTCTAGTAAGATTTTAACGAGGCACATTATCTATCAATTAAACATTCAAGGGGGAGAGTTATAAATATATCATATATAGTGAATGTCTACTTTACCATATATAGTGAATACCTACTTTACTATATATTGTATATTTCTATTTATGGAAAAGTTACAAACTCCAAGGTTAGTTTTCCCCTATAAATAAAGGGGTTTTGCTTCATTGTAATTCATTCCTCAAGAGAAATAAGAATTACTCTCTCTATTCTCTCTACTCTTCTTCTTTATTCTTTATTAGTTTATAACAACTCCTTATTAATTTTAAAAATAATTTGCTCTCTATTATTTTGGATCACTGACCATTTGCTCAATTTCCATTCTATTTTAGTTGTTTTTTGTTGTTATTCGACTATTTTTTTTACTGTTTGTTGTATTTTCTTCTTTCCCCCTTTTTTGGTTGTGCTCATTTTTTTTTTCTAAAAAATTGATATTTTTATTTATTTTTTATTTCTATCAATAAATTAATCAAATACAAATTTATAATATCGTAACCAAATAAAATTTTATAGTTTCTTAAAATACAAATCTATAATATCGTAATTTAATAATTTTATAGTTTCTATACATATCCTATACAATATTTAGCTACAATAATTATTTAGTTATAAATTCTATACAACATTTATGTAGTTTATATACATCCTATACATATACATATTCTATACAACAATGTTACAAATTCTATACAGATCATATATAAGAATAATATATTCTATACAATACATATACGATTGTTTTATACATTCTATACAATAATTATTCAATTTTTATAAACATTCTATACAATTTTTGGCTACAATTATTATTCAGATATGTATTTTATACAACAACTACACAGTTTCTAGGGGCTTTGAGCTAAAAGTGACAAAAGAGTTTGAAAATGAGGTGTAGATGACACAAGTCTTAATAATTGAGTAAGGGTGACAATTACTTTAATATGGATTAAGAAAGTTGGGTAAGTTTGAGAATAGCCCATAAGTTTTTAAATTTATACTTTGATCCAAATGTTTACCTAATATAACAGAAAATGGAGGAAAAAAGGTGTGTTTCTTTCTCTTCTCATCCATTGTTGTTTTCTCTCTCTTAGCGATTTTTGTTATTCATTATTGCTGCTACTTTATTCATCATCTTATGCTTCATTATCATCATATTCTACTTCATTATCATCTTCATCTTCTTCTTGTTGACCATTGTTGTTGTCATTGTTACCGCTACTGTTGCTATTTGACCAATTTCTTAGGTCAAATTTTATTTCGTACATCACTTTCCACTTTGGAATTACTTCATAGGAGACTTTGGTAAGTCAAATTATGATTTTTAGTTGAATTTGTCATTTGGGTAACTACTATTGTGCTGTTTTTTCAACAATAGATAGCACGCAAACATGAATGCAACATAAGAGCCATCTATTTAAACAGATCAATTATATGTTGCGACAGATGGAACATCTGTTTCAATGGAAGACTCATATGTTGGATTCATGTTTATAGTTCTATAGTGCCTTAACCTGAATCGAACAGATGAGTCATCTGTTGTAACATATGACCCATCTGTTGCAACAGATTAGTTATCTGGTGCAACATGATAGATATCTATTGCAACAGATTAGTTACCTGGTAAAATAGAACCTGAACTCGATTTCAACAGACGTTTCATCTGTTGCAACAGGGTAAATATCTGTTACAACAGATTAGTAACCTATTGCAACAAAACTTGAACTCGATTCCAATAGATGGTAAATATCTATTGCAATTAACCTGTTGCAATAAAACCTAACCTCGATTCCAATAAACACGTCATTTTTTGCAACAGGTAAGTCATCTATCGCAATAGGTTAATTATCTGTTGTAATATGTCACTCATCTGTTGGAATCAACTTTAAAGGTTCCTTAGTAATATAACATCTATCCCATTAGGCGCTTCATCTGTTGCAATAGATATATAGTCTATTGTAATATATGATTCACCTGTTATAACAGATGACTCGTCTGTTGAAATCAGCTTCAGAAGCATAACATGAATCCCAACAGGTAAGTAATCTATTGCGACTGATCACTTACCTTTTGCAATAGATTGGACATTTATTGGGATTCATGTACGACACTATGAAATCACTATTAACTTCTTTTAACAAATGACTTTATTTAGGAACCACTAATGGAAGGATCAATAATAATAAGGGTGGATTGTCATGGTCAATGGATCGAGAAAAGCAATCGATATATATGACATTGGAAGGAGGGTGAAATTCTAGAGACGATAGCTATAATAGTCCAAAGTGATATTTCATATGATGATTTTTTTGACTTAATCATCAGCTATTGTGGACTGAATTGTCAACCGAAATAACTCATCATCAGCTACATGCACAGCTTCTTTGAAAATCAAAGGGTACTACCTTTCAAGATAGCTTATCAGGTTCAGTTGTGTGCTTATCTTAGTGATTCATATAGGCTAGTATTAAGGGTGTACGTGGTTGAAAAGATGAGAGAGAATGAGAATCATAACATAGAAGAAGAACAACAACAAGACATCTTTGATGATAGGTTGGATGATCTAGACATGAATGTTCCAGATGATGATCAAACACCTATGCCCATTAATGCGAGCAATATGATGGGCATTTTTTCTCGATCGACACAATCTGACATTCTTCAAGACAATAGGACCAGCTTTTTCAATGGAATGTCATTCAAGGACAAGAAAGAACTATCTACCTCTTTGTTTATTTCTTGCTTGAAAAATGATTTCAGAATAAAGATGGTAATTAATTTGAGCAGTGCCTTTTACTACAAATGTGCTAATTCTAACTGTAAGTGGTGGTTGAGCGGTGAAGAACATAAGTTCTAATAAATTCATCATTCATGAACATGAAATGTTTCACACATGTGTTTCGAATCACATCTCGGGACAAAATCCTCACGCCACAACAAAGGTCCTCTATGAATATTTCAAGAATAGTTTCCCCGATCGCAAAGGCTCTTCTGCAAGGGTTATGGACAATCAACTCCTTACAGAATTGGGTGTCCTTGTTAGTTGTTATATACGGCCATGGGGATTAACAAGGAATTGGTTAGGGGGACACATGAGCATGGTCATGCAGTCCTGGATGCCTATCGTTACATAATTGAGTTCACAAATCCCGAAAGTAAGACAACATTGCAAGTTGATGAAAACGAAAGGTTCAAGTACTTTTTTGTATTCTATGGTGCTTGTATTCAAGGTTTTTGACATTTGACAAAAGGCATAGCCGTCGACGGTACCTTCTTGAGAAGCAGGTATAATGGAGTTCTGCTAGCGGCGGTGGTGCGGGATGCAGAGAATCACATCTTCTCTGTCGCTTTTGTGTAGAGGACAAGGAATATGATGCCTCTTATGGATTTTCTTTGAACAACTGCGAAGATGCATCGAAAATATCAAAGTTTTGTGTTTTTTTCGGATAGGCATCCAAGTATTCCAAAGAAGGGTTCAATTTTCTTCACTTCAGCTTACTTTGATTGTTGCATCAGGCATCTTGGAGAGAACATTCAGACCAACTATCACAATGAAAGGGTCATGACCCTTTTTTATAGAGAAGCTAAAGCATATAGTAAAGAGGAGTTTTTAGACCATTTCAATCAAATAGCGGATGTGCGTCCCAAGGTAGCAGAAAATCTCGTACGTATAGGTTTTGAGAGATGGAGCCGGGCATTCTTTCTGGCAGATAGGTACATTCTTATGAATTTAATGTCTTGTTTGAGTTATAAGTTTAGTATGATGTCATACTAAGTAATTCTTTTGTATAGGTACAATATTCTGACATAAAACATAGCTGAATTGATGAATTCATTGTTTGGCGATGAAAAGGATTTTTTCATCAAGGCTCTATTTGAAATAATAAACAAGAAGTATGGCCAATTTTTTAACGAAAGGCATGTGCATTTCGAAGTCCCAAGAAGAACCCCATTTATTCTAGAAATCAAAAAAATAATATCAACGAACATCAGTTTGGGGAATAGTTTATTATCTCATCAAATAGCAGATTACAAATTCAATATCACCAGTCATGATGATGTTGCCACGGTCGTCTTCAAACAAGATCTTGTACGTGCAAAGTTTTTGACTTGAACAAAATATCCTGTCCAAATGCTATGGCAGCGCTTCGAACTCAATACAGTGCAAAATATGGAACTAAAATTTACGAGCGCTCCTCTCCATATTATTTGGTGGAAAAATATAAAATGGCATATAGTGGGTATATTACTCCGGTGCCTCCCGAAGAATCTTAGGTTGTTCCAGTTGAGCTTTTGGGAAGATCAATACCTCTTCCATATATTGACCCAAGCACTATTAAACTGGGAAGAAAGCCATATAAGATAAGGTGTGGAGTCGGAGAATCATTTTCATCAAGAAGAAACAAGTGCTCCGTATGTAAGCGTGCTGTCCACAAAAGTACTACATGCCAGGATCGTAATCCAGCATGACCGTTGTAATTGTAAAAACTTGTGTTGTTGTTTGTTGTAGACTTTTATATATTTAACTCATTATTGTGAACGTAATATTATCATTTATTATATATAAAATATCTTTTCAATAACTTGTGCATCAATAAAAAGAGGCAAAATATGAACTAAATAATACAACAGACCACAATTATTTTCAACAGATTACTCACCTTTGGAAACAGATGGACATTAGCTGGAAGAACACAACACAGTTCCATCAATCTAGAATGTTTTCCTCCAACAGATGGATAATCTGCTGACAGAAACCCAATTGATCTGTTCCAACAGATGGTCCATCTATTGAAAAAACTCAAATACCAAAATTCCTATTGCTACTGGATTTAAAATTGCTCCTTACAGCTCCAACAGTTGATATGTTAACATGTTTAGAAGAAAGAATAGAAAAAATGAAAATTAAATAAGAATTAAAAATCCAAAGTCGACCAACAATAAATTTTTCACTAAACAAAAACAAAATAAATTAGGTATAGAGCCGATATAGAGTTAAAACAAATACATTCTAATTATTATTATTATCAGTAGTAGCATTATTATTGTCAGCCGGCCAATCTTAAACCAGCAGAAGCTAGGCCCTCCTAAGCTTGCAAATCTCCATGATCATCTGGGCTCTCATGGAGGATAACTCCCACCGCAGGTTGTGAACCTGCGACTCAAGTTTTCAGACAGTGTCTTGTAAAATTAAAACGTCCCAATTTGTATGAGCCATATCTAAAACACACATGAATTGACAAAAAAAATTAAACACAAAATTAAAGAAAATAGTCTAAATGTAATACAATGTATACTACAAACTGGTAGATTTACACAGAATTTTTTTTAACTCAACGAGAAAGGAATATGCTCTTTGAAGAGAAGTAGTTGAAGATGTAATCCGAAAAGACAAAATAAAAGAAATAAATAAAAGTGGAGGGACCTATTTACAGAGGATTGAATCTGAATGCGTTAGGAAAAAAGGCATGACTATTCAGGTCCATTGTATTAATTACATTTAAACTACTGCCTTTTTGTTTTCTATGAAAAGACACAACTTTTTCTTTTACATCCAAACTTCTCATCTTTTCAAAATGGTTTAACACTTAATAACAATCATTATTATTGAGCTATTGCAGCAGATAATTTAGGAAAAAAGGCACAACTGTTCATCTTCATTGCATTAATTACATTCAAACTGCTGCCTTTTTATTTTCTGTGGAAAGACATGACTTTTTTTTATATTCAAACTTCTCACCTTTTCAAAATGGTTTGAGACTTGATACTTAATAACAATCGTTATTATTGAGTTGTTGCAACAGATCATCCATCTGTCCAAATAGATAACCCATTATCGCAACTGATTTACCATCAGTTGCAATAGATGGTCTGTATGTGCAATAGATGATACATCTGTTGCAACATATGAATTATCTGTTGCGATAGATGGACCATTTGTTGGAGGAGATATTTTGATTTCTTATAACAACTGATTCATCAGTTGCAATAGATGGGGAATTAATCCAAATTGGTGACTGTTTTATTATATAAATAGATTTAAAAACAAAAAAGGTGAAAAGTTATGACTTGTAGCTCTTGGTTTTTCTTGACAGACATGTAGTCCTCTGACATTAAAAATGGTTACCCTTTGAGCCTCTATGGTCTTGTACACTACTTAACGATGGAAAGTGAAGAATAAAAATTGTCAGACATTGATGTGGTAGGAATAATAAGGTGCGTGCAGATGAATGGATCCACTTTTATGCATGGGAGTTATGTATTACTGACCAGGCTATCATGACAGACACATATAAAGTACAATGGTTTTGTGAATGCGGTTTTTTACCGATTAGACATTGATCCTTCAAATGAGATTGTACATTTTATAGTTTAGTTTGATAGGTGCGAACTGATAAGGACAAAGGGTTCCAAGATGGTGGGGTCGATACCCTGTTACAATTTAATGATGGTTTTGCTCATGTTTATGTGTCAAGTTTGGGGAAGGGTTCAAGTTTTTGGTGGAAGTGTAAATATTGAATAGTGATTAGATCGATTTGAAGGGTTCAATGGACTTTTGAAAGGCCTCCGAAGCCTCGCACTGCTGTAAACAAAAACAGAAAACCAATAGAAATTCCCCTGGTCCAAATTTATATGGATGGGTTGCCCAAGGAGACTATTATAAAACAAGAGGTGATTAGAAGAATACCTGTGTGGGAAGGGGGTGGAGAAGACCATATATCAACTCAAACCTTATTAAAGAAGAAACATAGGAAATAAAACAAGGAACTTCTAGCCAATATGGCCAATAAAATTGACTTAAAAGATGAAAAAATTGAATGATATTCAAATGTGGAAGTGTATCCAAATATTAAAATCTGTAAGTCGTTCTTGAAAAAGACAAATGGTAAAGAGGAACGGAGTTTTGCACTTTGCTAGAGACTGTAACTAGCAAGCTTGGACTGAATGAAGACCCACAAAGATACAGGATGAGAACTCTAAGGAAGAAGCTTGGTGAACACAGAGAATTGGTAAGATTTTTAGTCAAGAATGAAAACTGAACCAACAACTCCAGAAGTAAAAACAAGGGATAAAGTCAAGGCGTCAATTTCTGAAGTCTAACTTGTATCCCATGCCTTCTTTTTATGGTTCTGATCAGGTCAATGACAGTAGAAACAAAAAGGTCTGAAGTTGGGAAGAAATCCCATGCCTTATTGTTTCCACTGACTTTGACCATACCAGAGCCATAAACAGGAGGCATGGAATGCAAGTTTAGCTTGAGAAATTACCACCTTGGCTTGATCCCTTATTATTACTTCAGTAGTTGTTGGTTCGGGTTTCATCCTTGACTAAAAATCTTACTAATTCTTTGTGTTCACCAAGCTTCTTCCTTAGAGTTCTCTTCCTGCATCTTTGTAGGTCTTCATTTAGGCCACGTTACCTAGTTTTAGTCCCCTAACAAAGTGTACAGATCCAATCCACTTTACCATTTTTATTTTTCAAGAACGACTGATGCATTTTAATTTTTGGATACACTTTCACACTTGCATCTCATTTAATTTTTTCATTTTTTCATTTTTTTCATTTTTCAAGTCAATTTCATCAGCTAGTTTCGCTATATTTTCTTTACTACCTTGTGTTTCTTCTTTAATAAGGTCTGAGTTGATATATGGTCTTCTCCACCACCCCCTTACTGTACAGGTATTCTTCCAATCACCTTCTACTTTATAATAGTCTCCTCGTGTAACCCATGCATATAAATTTGGACCAGGGGAATTTCTATTGGTTTTGTATTCTTATTTGCGGTAGTGTGAGGCTTCAAAGGCCTTTCAAAAGTCCATTGAACCCTTAAAATGGGTCCAACACTATTGGATATTTAACTATTGCCAATAACTTGAACCCTTCCCCAAACTTGATACATAAACATTAGCAAAATCTTCATTAAATTGTAACAGGGTATTGTCACCACCTACTCAGTCCCTCAACCTTACCAGTTTAAACCTAACAAACTTAACTATAAAATGCAAGATCTCATTTGAAGGATTAACGCCTAATAGGTAAAGAATCAACATTCACAAAATCAGTGTACTAGATGTGTGTTTTCACAATAGGTTGATCGGTAATACATACCTCTCACATATGAAGTGGTTGTATCTGCAAACAGCTTATTCCTCTAAACCATTTTTACTCTAGCCTTTAATGTTGGTTGGGCAAAAGTTGATCCAGTTTCAGTTCTTTTTATCTTCAAACATAAGAAAAATATTTGAAGTCAAACAAGAGAAGAACAAAAAGAACATTACAAAAAGGTAATACAAAATAGAATGAATACAACATATTACAACAATCTAATGCAAAAAATGATTAATTTGATGCAATAAATGATCAATCTGATACAACAAGTCATCAATTAGTTGCCATAGATGCGTTGCCTGTTATAATAGATGATGAATCTCTTGCGATAGATGACGAATTTATTACAATAGATGACCAATCTGATGCAATAGATGAGCAATATGATGCAATAGATTCCTCCTCTATTCAACAGATGGGTCATTTGTTGTAATAGGTGAATCATCTGTGGAGAACGATGGATAACATATTACAACAGATGTGTTATCTGTTGGAATTAATCAAACCAGCCTTGCTACTGGTATAATTTCATCTATCAGTTACTCTGTCTGCTCCAACAACTCATTCATCAGTTGCAATAGTTGAGAAAACTATTGCAACACCACCAACAATATCAACAACAACATCAACAAAGAAGAAACAACACCATATGTTCCAACACCATCAATAACACTACCCCCAACAACAGCGCCACCAACAAACTAACAAACAATAGATGCAAATATCTAATTTAAATAACATACAAAGAAGAAGACGAGAAGGAAAGAACAATATTGAACCATACTTCCAATGTCAAAAAAGCAATAGGAACATAACACCTACTTTAGTTGAGAAAATATATTAATCGGCTGAGATCTGAAAAGATCCTCATGCGAAAGAGGAGAGAAAAAAGAGGAAAAAAAGACGGTTGTGATTATCCTAAAGAGGAAAGAAAGAGAATTTTGAAAGAGAGAGATGAGCTAAGCTAAGTTATGGCTGAAGGAGAGAGAGTTATAGAGATGGGTTTTAAATATTCATTAATATATTTGAGGGGCACGAGGAGACAGTGACATTGAAAAGACATGATAAGACTACTCAAGAAGGAAATTTTTGATTTATCCAAGTAATATTTTTTACCTCCTTATTTTATCCTTTTTATCTCAGACGGGAAATTGCTTTCAAATTAAAAAAAAAAGGTCTTAAAACATAAGAGTAATCTGTTGTAATAGATGACAATTTTTGTATGAAAATTTACAATGGCTTAGTCATCTGTTATAACATATTCAATAATCTATTTGATAAATTCCAATAGATTACCTACCTATTACAACATATTTAGTAATTTTTTTGTTAAAATCCAACAGATTCCCCACCTGTTGCAACAGGTTGAACATTTGTTTTTGTACAATTGCATGGTATAAACTAGTGTTTGGTATAAACTAGGGTTTGCTAGATCTAGGGACGAGAACATAGGGTCAACTACAACTTCAATTAAGTTTTTTGCAATTGCATGGTGTTGCGTTTCTTCCAACCTGAGTAGTCGATCGATCGATCACTCTGAGATGAAATTATTCTCATTAACTTATTATTATAAGCTAATACCTAAATTGATTTAGCAATTTCTAGGGACGAGTACATAGGGTCAACTACAACTTCAATTAAGTCTTTTGCAATTGCATGGTATTGGTGTTGCGTTCCTCCCAACTGAAGTCGTCAATAGATAGATCACTCCGAGATAAAAAGATTCGCATGAACTTATTATTATAAGCTAATACCTAAATTAATTTAGCTAGATCTAAGGATGAGTACATAGGTTCAACTACAACTTCAATTGAGTCTTTTGGAATTGCATGGTGTTGGTATTGGTATTGCGTTCCTCCCGACCCAAGTCGTCGATTGATCAATCACTCTGAGATGACATGATTCTCATTAACTTATTATTATAAGATAATACCTAAATTGATTTAGTAATTTCTAGGGACGAGTACATAGGGTCAACTATAACTTCAATTAATTCTTTTGTAATTGCATGGTATTGGTGTTGCGTTTCTCCAGACCGGAGTCGTCGATCGATTGATCACTCTGAGATGAAATAATTTGCATTAAATTATTATTATAAGCTAATACCTAAATTGCTTTATCTAGATCTAGGGAAGAGTACATAGGGTCAACTACAACTTTAATTGAGCTTTTGCAATTGCATGGTGTTGGTGTTAGTGTTGCATTCCTTACGACCCGAGTCGTCGATCGATATATCACTCCGAGATGAAATGATTCTCATTAACTTATTATTAAAAGCTAATACCTAAATTGATTTTGCTAGATCTAGGGACGAGTACATAGTGTCAACTATCACTTCAATTAAGTTTTTTGCAATTGCATGGTGTTGGTATTGGTGTTGCATTCCTCCCGAACCGAGTTTTCGATCAATCGATCACTCCAAGATGAAATGATTCTCATTAACTTATTATTATAAGCTAATACCTAAATTCATTTATCTAGATCTAGGGACGAGTACATAGGGTCAACTACAACTTTAATTGAGTTTTTTGCAATTGCATGGTGTTGGTGTTGCGTTCCTCCCGACCCGAGTCATGGATTTATCAATCACTCTGAGATAAAATGATTCGCATTAACTTATTATATGATGATACCTAAATTAATTTAGCTAGATCTAGGGATGAGTACATAGGGTCAACTACAACTTCAATTGAGTCTTTTGTAATTACATGATATTGGTGTTGCATTTCTCCCGACCCGAGTCGTCGATCGATTGATTACTCTGAGATGAAACGACTCTCATTAACTTATTATTACAATCTAATACCTGTATTGATTTTTCTAAAAATAATTAAGATCAATTCAGACCAAATTAACATTTTCAAAACTTGTCATTCTTTCCAAAATACAAATCAACCCATGCAAATCATTTATTTGTGGAAAAAGTTTCATCATTTTAAATCTCGAGTTCTCGCTCTTTTCTTTCTCTCTCAATAATAAAAAAGTTTTATCATTTTAAATATCGAGTTCTCACTCTTTTTTTCTCTCTCTCAATAATACAGACAACGACTACTCAATATATTGCTCAACCCTTCACAACAGATCGATTTTCTTTCCATTTTTGACCACATAGGTATTATTTTTTACTTTGTTCTTTCTTGTATCTATTTTTTTTCTCTGTATTCGTAGGTAGCAGAGTTCGAGAAGAGTTCTATATTTTTTTTTCTAAAAATTAGGTATTTTAGGTAATGATGAAACAAAAGACATTTAGTTGTATTATCTTCGAAAATAGGTTACCAATTTTGAGTCTTGATGGTAAAATTGTAGGAAGAACCCAATAAAACCCTTATTTTTGTTGCAGTATTTCGTTGACTCTGGTGGTATTATTGGATGGTGTTGGTGGTTGTTGGTGGTGATGTTAGTATTGGTGGTTTGGTGGTGATGTTGCTGGCATTGGTGGTGTTGGTGGTTGTTTGTGTTGTTATTGGTGGCATTGGTTGGTAGTGTTTGTGGTGGATATTGGTGGTGTCGATATTGGTGGTATTTATGGTGGTTGTTGGGTGTGTCGGTATTCATGGTGTTTGTGGTGGCTTTGGTGTATTGGTATTGGTGGTGTTTGTAATGTATTTTTTAAAATTTATGCATACATCAATTGTAATGTAATTTTTGGTTTTTTGTTGTTTGTAGGTAAAACATGTCTCCCAAAAGAAAAGAAAGTGAAAGTGGATCAACTTCTGACCACCCAACAACAAAGGCTTCAGTACAGAGGGATTCAGAGGAGTTTCCTGAACAATCTCAATCAGGGAAAAGTGAAGCTGAGAAGAGATATGAAAACAACATTGAAGGAGGTGGACAAGGGTTTGTAGATAGGGATGAAGAAAATAAATGAGAAAGAGGGGGAATTAGAGAGTGAGAAAGAGAATGACCATCAACATGATGATAATGGATCACCAATGGGGCGTGAATTAATATCGACATCCTAGCATGATCCTGTCAAAACTATTAGTATTGATAGGTTTCAAGTTGTGATGCCGATAGATGACCCTGCAGAACAAACTGGTAAACTTGTACTTAAATGTCAGTTGGAGCAATATTTTAATTATTTTAGGAATGTTGTAAAGAACGAAAATATAGATAGACTTTTTAAGAGGAGCTGCTTTGGATGCTTTATTGAGTTTCCTGAGGACCCCCTGCCCATTTACAAATAAGGATGATATATGGTTTTATTAAGTGCAGGATCAAGTACGTGGGGGATGATAAAGATTCGGAGGAGGGGAAAAAAGATGGATGAAAGTTGGATCAACTACTGTGTCATGCCGTTTTGTTTTGGGTTGTAAGAGTTTGTCATACTGACGGGCTTAAGATTCAATTTCCCAGAAGAACCTAATGTGAAGGGAACACCCCAAAAAAGGTCCAAGGTAAGCAGGACAGCCAAACCACTACAAGCAAATAGAGGGAAGGCAGTGTCCCAGTGACCACCCAGTAAAACCAACAAACGCAAGGAAAAAATAGATGGTTGTTAGACATTGCTGGACGTGGCTACAAAGCATCAAATTTAATGACATATCTCAAGTATAAAACCATACCAAAGTAGTGCAGGGAGCAATTTTTCTTAGTTTGGTTTGCCCATTCCATTGTATTGGCAAGAAACATCAATAAGGTCATAGAAGATAATTTGTTGGAGCGTGCTGAGGATTTTGATAAATTCAACAATTATCCCTAGAGTTATGACTTCTTCTAATTGATTGCCAAATATTTACTAACAAAGCTATCCTTAGGGAAAATCATATTATACGACTTTCCTTGTGCTTTCATGGTAAAATTAATCACTATTTTTACTCATCCATTAATTTATATTGAATATAGTTATTATGACTTGTTTTGCTTGCTTCCTGTTTACATTTTTTAGGCTTGGGCATTTGAAGTCATTCCTCCCCTACGAAAGTAGGTAATGGATTATTCGAATGTGGTTTCTCATCCAAGGATGTTTAGGTGGTTGGCTGCAAAGAACAATACAAGAATTAAGGAAGCTGATCGCTTTAACCCTCCGAATGATGCAGTACGTCTTCTTTTAAGTAAAATAATTTGACTCAATAAAAGATATTGAATAGATGATATATCTGGTGTAACAGATGTTATATCTGATGCACCAGATGGGACATCTGTTGTGATAGATTACCCATCCTGTGCTAACTGGTGCAACAAATGGGTAATATATTGTGATAGATGATTGATATTTTGCATCAGATTACCCATATATTGCTTTGGTTCTCTAAATCCGACTCTTAACAGATTAACCATCTACTGTAAATTATGCAATAGATGGGTAATCTGATGCAATATATTGTTAATCTGTTGTGACATATAGATCATCTGTTGTATAAGTTGTTTGTGTTAACATGTAACCTAACTATGAAAATTATTATATGACTTAAATGTATCTGTCTTTTTTTATAGGTTGTGCATCCATGGATCGTGCCTACTGAGCAGGAGTTGGAGGTGACTTCTTTTATTACTCTAGTTCATGTTGATACTATAGAAGACCCAACGAAGAAGTTAATAAAAAGGAATTGGCTGGAGCAACAGCCACAAGAAGAGCAGTTAGGCAAGGTCAGCCTAGTGTTGAGTCTTTTCATGACCAAACTACTGCAACAGATCTGTGTGCTTCTTCTGGGGGTGTTTTTAGAGGAGTTGATATTGGTGGCACGCATGCTGATGCTACTCCCAATCATGATATTGATCATGTTGATTCTCGAGAAAAAATAAATATATTTGAAAACATATCTCTCACAGGTCCCTCTCCCCATTATATAGGTCCCTCTCACCCTTCACCGGTCCCCCTTTACCCTCATGTTCTCATTGCAAATGCAAAGAGTGCAAGGATATCCAGGATAAACTCTTTGAAAAAGTAGAGGTTATCAATAAATCTATTGAGGAATTAAAATCAAAGAGGGGTTTCATACCATCCAAGAAGGCGAGGGAGCCATATACTCCTACAGCGGCAGTTAGGAGAAAGAAAAGAGCAATTAGCTAAGTACTCTCTAATCGGAAATCCAAAAAAATTGTAACTCCTCCTTTTCCAAAGGTTATTAAAGTTCAGGGACCATTCAAGAAGGTGTACATATACGTGGAACTTGGAGCCAAAGAGAAGAGGGATCTACGATGGTCCAAGAAAGACGCAAAAGATTACCCCATCCATACCTTTTTTAGCTGAAGACTTCAGAAGTATGACAGATATACGTACGCAGTACGTGGACAGGGTAAGTTTACTTTTCCAAACCTAGCCTTCTAATCTACTTGTCATCTGTTTTAATATATGTGTATTCTAGTGCAACTTGTGGTAGTTCTGTTGCAACATATTACCCATTTCTTGCATAAGTTGCATTAGATGGGTAATCTGTGAACAAATTAAGAGAACCCTCTGAATAGATGGACCATTCGTTGTATTTTTTACTATGTTTTCCTTCTTTACAATTACTAACCTATTTAAAAATTGACTTCTTATATCACAATATGTTGAATAAATTCTCTGCTTCATGAGGGGTAGGCAACTAGCCTACCCAAAATCCTATGATGTTGTCGATATGATAATGGACCTCGACTTCTACAAGAATCTCAAGGATAGGTACAATTATCTCAGTAACCTAGCGTCAACTCTTGGTAGAGAGGGATTTCATTTATTATATTCTGGGTTCCAATAGGATGAATAAATAATAAAATATGTTAGAGGATAGAGGCTAAATCCACATGGGAAGAGCTGGACTGAGGCAAAGAAGATTCTTGGAGTCATGAACGTGGATGGCGTACATTAAGGGAAAGATCAATACTTATTATTGCAACTTACCTTTCTTGGATGAGTTTGATTTTTTTACCTACATGCAGCCATTGTTGGAGTTATACCCCATCTTTTTAAGGCAGAGTAAACTGATGGATCGTTTGCCAATGAAAGTGTTAATAAAATAGCAATGGGATTTTAAAGGTCGAAACAAGGACATGGACCTTCCAAAAAATAAAACCGTTGTTGCGTGCGGGTCGCACGCTCTTGCACACATCTAATGTTTGTTGATCGACACAAAAATGGCCGAGCCAACGACCTTTATGTGTGACAACATTGTGGCAAACATGCAAGAGGCCTGGGCTTATGGGGTACTAACTGGACGCTTGGAGCCTGTGTATAAAGAAGAGCCTGTGAAATAATAATTTTTTTATTTCAAGTCACTTCACTTACATACTTTACAATACATTACATACACACATACATGTAGGGGTAATTTTTTTTGTCTGATGATAGTTGGATTTTTCATAATGCAACAGATTGTCCATTTGTTGTAAAATATATTCTATCTGTTCTGACAGATAGTTTATCTATTGCAATAGGTTGGTCCTCTGTTGAATTATGCTGATATAGTCTTATCTGTTGCAATAGTGGGAAGATCTGTTTGATAATTTCAGACAGATGACCTACATGTTGCAACATATGTCTAAATCTGTTTGATATTTTCCAACAATTATGCTTGAATATCCATGTGCTCAACAACACCAAACCAGTAGCAAATAAAAATACACCACCATTAAAATTTTAGCAATTAGGCTCGAATATTCATGTGCCCAACACCACCAAACCTGAAGCAATAACGCCAACAATGTAGTATCTTCTTGCTCAATTTTGTTTCTCTTCAAAAGCCTTGACTTTCTTCAACAAACCCCATATTACACGATTTGCTTGTGAAAGGTGTCATTCTTCATACCAATCAAAGTAATCACATCCACCCATCTTCTACAAAAATAAGATCAAAATTATAAAATAATTACAAGTCAATAAGTAATCAACTAATTAAATAAAAAAATATTACCTTTGAAATCTTACAAGTAAAAAACCTATGATCTGGATTTTGTCGAGTCCAAGAAGTCTTAAATAGAGCTTCCTGACCACACTTTCAATATCAAAAATCTTTGTTACAAAAATAGTGGAAGATGACCTCGACATTGTCAACCTAAGTTAGAAAAAATAAAAAAATACGTAGAAAAAAATACAAATAATCGAGATGAATTTGGATAGAGAAAAAAAGATGAAGAAATAAAAGAAGATTTGGGAATTTAGGGTTAAATTTTAGGAAGAAGATGAATATATAAGACAATGGGAGAAAAATAACCGTTGTTGGCCAAATCAGCAAAAATGGAGATTCAACGAGCCTTGGCTGCGTGAATTACACGCGAGCAACCAATAGAAAAAAAAGTGACAAACTGACACATTTGATGCCTATTTTATTTTATGTGTTTAAAATGAACATTGTCTACTTGATGCCTATTTTATTTTAGGTTTTTAAATTGAACACTGTCGATGGGTTTCGTCTTTTTTATTTCAAGTCACTTTCACTTTTTTACATGTAGTGACAATTTTTCATGTCTAATGAAAGTTGAATTTTTATAATGCAACAAATTGTCCATCTATTATAACAGATAGTCTACTTGTTCTAATATATAGTTTATCTATTGCAATAGGTTGGTTATCTGTTGCATTATGTCGATATTTCTATCTAAGTCCATCTGTTGCAATAGTGGGATGACTTGTTTGATAATTTCCAACAGATTACCTACCCATTGCAACATATGTCTAAATCTTTTTGATATTTTCCAACAGATGTGTCTTCTGTTGAAACAAATACATTAGTTGTTGCAATATTTGAATCTAGTATTCCATATTAATTAATAAATTCAAATCTAAAGAAAAAATAAAATTCATAGACAAAATAAAATAAATCAAAGCCTTTAGAAATTAGTTGAAATAAATCAACAAATAAATGAAATGTAAAAATATTGTTATGGGTGTAGATATCAACAAATACATCAATAATTTAAGTATTGATGCCAAGAATTCCTAAGGAGGGGTGAGGTTATTAGTTTGACAGACTCAAGCTATTAAAATCTAATCAATATGGACAACTTGTTCTTCATTCGGTGCTTTGAAATTTGGAATTGGTCGTCTTGGATCTTTATTGTCGCTTACATATGATTTCTGCGCTTTCTGTTCTCCATATTTCCAAAATAGGAGTAACATATTGTCAATGTTGTTCAGCAGTAGCTTCTATATCCACCTGGAAAGCCAGAATTGGTCAATGCTAATCAAGGAGATACAATAAAATGGAAAATGATAACTCATCTATTCTAGCAAATCAAACAGGTCTTTCTCTTATTTTAAATTGTCCCAAACAAATTATATTTCTGTTGCAATAGATGAATCAACTGTTGGGACAAATTTCTATATGATGAAGACCTGTATGATAATTTCCAATGGATGAACCATCTGTTGTAACATATGACTCACCTATTACAGCAGATAGGTCATCTGTTGGTATAAATAAAAGTGGTACGAAGAGCTATTTGATTTGCTAAAACAGGCAAGACATATGTTGCAATAGATACTTTATCTGATTCAATAAGTTAGTCAACTATTGCAACAGATGTATATATCTGTTTGATAATTTTCAGTAGATGCGTCATCTGTTGAAACAGATATGTGTTTGTTTGTTAGTTGGAACAGAAATATATACTCACCTTTTTCATCTCGTGCTGCTCTCCTTTGGCCATTGTACATTGTTCAATGCAACACACGGATAAAGGAGTTACAATTTTACGATTTTGGATGCTTGATAATGCCTTGGAAATTACTTTCCTTCTCCTCTTAGCCTTAATCTCTAATGGAGTGGATGAATATAAAATCCTTTTTGATGGAATGACATCTCTCTTAGATGTCAATTCCTTTACAGAAGAAGTTAATGCATTAATAACCTTAATCACTATATCTTGTTTCGCCTTACAGTCTTGACATTTGCATGCAGAATATTCGTTGGGAGAGGCAAATATGTATAACCAGTATAATCATACTCATAATGGTTTATTTTAAATACTGTAAGAGGAGAATTATTAGTACCAACAGAAGCATCACTACCACCACCAACAACTCCATCGCCACTAAGACTGTCAACAACAACAAGCCTACCCTCCAAAATTATTTTTCTGGTAATGATTGTTGCTCCAAACAATTCCATTTTTATTCTGTCAATGACCTTAGGGTCTGATAGAGTTTGCATAGACCGTAAAGTAAGAAAAAATGGCATCTTCAACTCTCGATTGGCCGAAACTAGCAACGGATGCACAATCTAACATAAATCATTACATATATTAGAATGATGACTAGATCATTCAAAAAAATCATTAATTGAAATAAAAACTTAATCATAATTATACTTACTGTATCTTTTGGGAGGTTGAAGAGATTAAGAAAATTTGTGTTTTTATCAGTTTTGGCCAACAACCATCTCAAGATTCTTGGACAAAAAACTTCTTCCTGGTAGTTCACTTGTTGTCTCAAATAAGGAATGGCTTCAAACGCCCAAGCCTATAAAATAACACTAATAAATCAAAACCATTATTGAGTAAAAAAATTAATGATATCATAATAAAAGAAAGAAACATTTACCATGAAAGCCCATGAAAAGCCATATAAGTTGACTATCTTTGACGCTAACGGAGTCAACAAATATTTGAAAGTTATTTTGAAGCTTTCATAACCCCAAGGATAGATATTAAATGCCTCAAGATCCTCGGATATCTTTATTAAATCAATGCTTATGTTGTTGTTAATGTCTCTCGCCTAAAGAATATTATGTACAAATCAAACCAAGCACAATAACTGCTTGTGCTTCTTTGAAATTCTTTTACCTTTAAACACTTCTATCAAATTTTTATTTTTAAAGCTTGGACCAACAATGGACACCAAGTCATCACGATCACACGACTTTCCTTTGCCTTTTTTGGGTATGCTGGGTGTTTTTTTGGGGTTAGAATAGGTATAACATGAGAAGGAGAAGGAGGATAACATTTTAGTCCAGTAACTATGGCAAACTCCTTCCAACCAAAACAAACAGGCATGCCACAGTAATTTATCCACACCTCATCTATCTTATTTTTGTTTTCATACATAAACCTTCGCTTGAGAAGTCAATATACCATTTTCATTTAGAAACGAGCATTGTTGTCCTCCGACAAATCAAAATATTTTCTAAAGCAGTTGTCCCTGAAATAAACATCCAATTTTTGTTCTCAAAGTATTTTTATGATGGCGTCAAAAGATTTTTCCATGGATGACTTAACCATGAAATCACCCGTTAAATTTATGGCACCATCGTACTACATTCTCACAGGATAACAAAGAATACTGAAGGTTTTGACCAATCTTCGGTGGAAGGTCTATTAGCATTTGGATCATCTCTTTTGAAATATTTCTCCTCCCCGTGTTCAGCATATTCTGCTCCTGATTGAGATAACGCTTGTAAAGCAAGCTCATAGAGTGGTGGATATAGCCTAGCTTCCCTTTACTTGGACTTGATTCGGTTTCTGTTCTTTTGGGAGCCATATTATCTAAAATTAACAGAAATATAAAAAAATATATTATAGTTGATTAATGCATCGTTAAAAATGGATAACTGTAAATCTAACATGAAAAACAGTAAAATAACAGTTTCAACAAATCACACATCTGTTGCAACAGGTAGGTTATCTGTTGCACCAAATAACTAACTTGTTGCAATGGATGAGTAATCTATTGCAATAATATAAAATATCACTCATCTTTTAAGACAAATAAATAGTTTGTTCAATAGATCTCATATCTATTGCAATATATGAGAGATTTGTTAGAACAGTAAAATAACTTATTGCAATGGATGAGTAATCTATTGCAACAATACAAAATATATCACTCATTTATTGAAAAAGATGAATGGTTTATGCAATAAATCACACATCTATTATAACATATGAGTGATCTGTTGGAACAGTTAAATAACGTATAGAAATGGATGGGTAATATGTTGTGATAATACAAAATATATCACTCATCTGTTGATAAAGATAAATGGTCTATGCAATAGATCACACATCTATTATGATATATGAGTTATTTATTAAAACAATTAACTAACCTGTAGCGACGACTGAGTAATCTGATGTGACAATACAAAACATACCACTCATCTGTTGAGAAAAATGAATGGTCTGTGTAACAGGTCACATATCTATTGCAGCATATGAGTGATTTGTTGGCACGGTTATCAACGCTTAATATTATTTAAATTTTTTCCAATAAAAAGGTCGTCTATCGTGATAGATGAATGATCAGTTGGTAAAATCAAGTCTTGCACATGTCCTGTTGGAAGAGTTGATAGGATTTTATCCAATACGAGGTTCATCTGTTTCATCGGATCTTTAATTCGATGGTTCCTCCGTTGCATCAGATGGTTAATTTGTTACGTCAGATTTTTAATTTGATGGTTCCTCTGTTGCATCCGATAGTAAATCTATTGTATTAGATGGTTAATCAATTACAATATATGGTTAATCTGTTGTATCATATGGTTAAACTGTTGCATTAGATGGTTAAACTATTGCATCATATGCTAAATCTGTTGCATCAAATTTTTTTATTCTACGGTTCCTCTATTACATCAAATGATTAATCTGTTGTATCAGATGATTAATATGTTGCATCAGATGATTAATCTGTTGCATCAAATATTTAATCTATTGCATCAGAATTTTAATCTAATGGTTCCTCTGTTGCATCAAATAGTTGATCTGTTCCATCATTTGCTAAATCTATTCCATCAGATGGTTAATATGTTGCACCAGATAGATAATTTATTGGAGAAAAAAAATAGTACAATGATTTTGTTCAATAGAACAACAACAATATCACCATTTTTATCAAGAACAAGAACAAATCAACCCAGCAACGGGCGCAACACAAAAAAAACCAAAATCGTTGTTTTGTTTGTATAAACACAAACAACAAAAATCAAAATTTTAAAAAATACAACAAACAACAAAAAATCATGATTCACTTCGAAAAGAGAGGAGAACAAATACCAGAAATTAGGACTTTATTCAGATCGCATTTCAAATTAAAGCAACAAAATATTAAAAATTTTAACAAATACTATAAGAGAAGTTGGTTCAAGTTTATCATTTTTTTCAAAAATAAAAGGCCATAATTTTTTACCTGTGAAAGAAGAAAAGGAACGATGAAGAATTCAAAGTTGTTGTGGTCGGAGAGCAAGGTTGTCATGTCGATTGACGATTGAAGTCGAAAGAAAACTCGAATCCCAACTATTTTTCGTCTGAGGTTGAAGTCATCAGGAATTGAAAGGAAAAATTTGCAGAATGATTGGTTGAGAGAAGCTGTCGAGAGAGATGAGAGAGACGATCGATGATTTGGATTAAAGAGGGGTGTGGGTTGGGTTGATTTATCTTTTTAAAAAGATTAAAAAGTTTTAAAAATATTAATCAAGTCCACAATTAACTTAATGAATTTTCCTAATTATGTTTGACCCTTTAAGTTGGTAAATTTCACCATTCCTTCATTCTATACTTAAAAGACACCTTTCCTTCAATTTTCTCCAGTTTCTATACACTTTCTATGCATACATATTTTATACCACAACTATACAGTTTCTATGCACATTCTATATATTTTTTATCTATATTTTATACATATACATATTTAATATAACTATACAATTTCTATACATATATTGTATATAGGTACATATTCTTTACAAAAATTATACCTTTTATATATAATTGTATTTAATTGATATTTTTAGCACATTTTGTACAGGTTCCATACATATATCTTAGATTGATACATATTCTATATAATAATTATCAAATTATATTTAATTATTATTTCTTTTAAATAAAAAAGCAGACTTTTATTAGTTAAAATTTTTATACAATTTTTATACACATTCTATACAACCTTTAGCTGCAATTATTATTCGGATATGTATTTTATACATCAATTATAAATTTCTATACATATTCTAAACAATTTTTTTATATATATTTTATACATACATACATATATATACATACATATATATATATATATATATATATACAAATACATACATACATATATATATATATATATATTATAGAACTATACGATTTTATACATATATCTTATATAGATACATATTCTATATAATAATTATATCATTTTTATACTATTATATGTAATTATTATTTTTAAACAACAACAAAAAGAAGAATATTTTCCGGTTAGAAAATTTGGAGCAAAAAAAAATGAGTAAAGGGGTGAATAGCCAGAAAGAAGGGCCGGAAATGGCCAAATGGCCCAAGGAAAGGGTTGAAAATGGTCAAATGGCCATAAAGTGGCATTTTTTTCTTCCGATAGGACACATATGTTCATATGCCCAAACTTGGACTATTTTTTTAAAAGGTTGCACAATGTCCTTTTCCCATTTATAAAAGTGTCAACCATGCTGGTCTGGCTCAACCTGACACATTCCCAATTATTCTAACCGATCTCGGGTCCGGTCCGGTCCCAAAGTTTAATGGATCGGTCCGTATCTGGCCCAATAGTAAAAAATTGTCAAATAGTCCAACACCGGCCCATTTAACAAATGACCGGTTCAACCCGGCCCATTAAAATTAATGAGCCAGTTACCGGTCTTTGATGTTTAAAAAAAATTCAAATTTTCATGATTTTTTAAATATATACTATATATACACACATATATACTACTAAATACTTTTAACAATAAATGTATAACATATATGCATTACATATTATACTATTTTAGAACATACACACACATATTACATTCAATTTCTACTTTAAAAAATATAAACACATATGTACATTCAACATATATGACTTAAATTAATACTTGTAATAATATACATATAACTTATATACATTATTTATTATAGTACATTAGAAAAATACATACAAATATACATACAATAACTTGAAATACTTCTAGAAACAATATACGTTCAATATATACTACAACTTAAAAACAGATATACATCATATATATTATACTACATTAGAAAACATACACAAAAATATAAATACAATATATACTAGTTGAAATACTACTTGAAACAATATACATACAACATCTATACATTACATATTGTATTACTTTAAAAAACATACACACAAATACACATACAATATGTGGGTATATACTACTTGAAATACTAATTGAAACAATATACATTTAATATATACTACTTGAAACAATATACATACAACATATATACATACAATAAATACTACTTGAATTAATATACATACAACATATATACATTATATATTATATTATTTTAGAAAATATATACAAATGTATAAATTCAATATATACTACTTTTATCTATAGAAAATGTACACACACATATATACACAGTATATACTACTTAAATGCTACTTGAAATAATATACATACAACATGGATACATTACATATTATACTACTTTAGAAAACATACACATAAATATACATACAATATATAGTTATATTGTAACGCCCTGAGTCTGTACCCCGGACGCTACATGTTGCTCATAATACTGAAGGACCACAAGCTAACCCATGACCGGTACCTGCTGCAATATCTGAATAGTAATACAACAAATATGCAAAAATTAGGCGGAAACATGCCATAAGGTTCAATACTGAAATAAAACTGAATACGGTATAACAATACCAAAACTGAAACATCTATATAAAAATACTTTAGTCTGAAAGCCCTCTACTGTCTGAATCATGGAGTTGATGGGACAAGCCCCCAACTAACTCCAATTACTGAAAACTGTACTAATAAACCAAAATACTAAAAAAAAATATTCATGTCCTCGAACTATGAGGACTCACTACTAACTCTGATTGCAGAAGATCTGATTTTCTAAGGGTGCTCAGGAGCCCGTGCGTCTAAACCTATGATATAAAACATCATAGCATAAGAGAAAGGTATGTGTCAGTACTTTGAATGTATTGGTATGCTAAATAAGGTAGGCTTAAATGCATGGGTTCATATACATAAACAGTACTGACTAAATGATATGAATATAAATGAATGAGAGTACATGCATGAATACGTATACTATAACTGAGATCGTGACAACACTGGATACTGAGTTCTAAATTACTGATTTACTAATATCTAAGTTTACTGATATTGTGAAGCTGATAACTGAGTGATTGTATCTGATAGTCTTGATTCTGTGGAACTATACTAAGTTTTGTACTGAACTGAGTGACTGTGTCTGACAGTACTGAATCTGTAGAACTGAACTGAATTCTATACTAAGACTAAGTCTGATACTGAAACTGTGAGATTACTGTGAGAGGTAATCATCTAACCTACATGCCCTTTTCTAAATAGATTGGGGTCCAACCTGCAACCCCAGTTGGAAGAGTATCAGTACCGTGCCACGGGTAAATAAAAGTTGTGAGTTAACCCTCTCTGACAAGAAGCTCTTTCGTCAATCCTCGTTGGCAAGAAAACTCGTGTGAGATGTATCAACCCTAATCTAGCAGGAAGATATCTCAACCTACGCTGGCTACATAGTTCTATAATGCAGGGATTACTACTAAGGGTCAAACCCTCTGCTGGCAGGAATGCCCCCATCCCTGGGTTCACTTGGTACTGAATCCTACTTCCAACTGAATAGACACTAAAATGATTTCCTAGTTCATACTAGGCTTGACTGAACTGTCACTAATTTTACTGAGTTTCATTGACTGACGGAATACTATTGGATTCTATTAGCTGACTGAGTTTACTGAGATCTATACTGAATATTGCACTAGATGGGACTAATACTGAGTCTACTAAGTTCTCCTAAGCCCTGTAACTGACTAAGAGTACTACTGATCGTGATATGACTGAGATTATTCTGTAACTAACACTGGCTCTAGGTAAACATCTAAATTATCGGTTATAATTACCCCCAGGACTCGATAGCATGAAAATTAAAGCTTTACATGATCTTGCATAGCATAAAAATACACATTTGTTCATAATGCATCTATAGAGGCATTTTATCAAACACTTGCATGGCATGAAATAGTATACATACTTGCATGATATAATATGATTATTACATTCATATGAGAAATTCATCAAACATGTGGATGGCATAGTATATGCATATAATACTAAACAACATGTGAGTATCATGATTCAATTTCAAAATTCACAATTCCATGGGTTTCAACATGAATTCACATGATAAATCACACATATCAAATAATTCTACATCAATCTTGTAATAAATCATGAAATAGAAACCCAATTATAGCAATAATCATGAATACACTTTGATTTCAAATCATGGAAAGCATGAAATCAAGATACTTGAAGTTTAAAAGAGTTTATTGGACTCCAAGGGTTCCTTGAGCCTTGTCTTTTGAATTTAGATCACCTAGGATTTATGTTCTTGAGAAGTTTGAGAATAGTGAATGGATTTATCCTCTAAGAGGGCTTAATCTCATATTTTGGGGCTGATAGGTATGTGAAAAAAACTACTGATCGTGATATGACTGAGATTATTCTGTAACTAACACTTGCTCTAGGTAAACATCTAAATTATCGGTTATAAATACCCCCAGGACTCGATAGCATAAAAATTAAAGCTTTACATGATCTTGCATAGCATAAAAATACACATTTGTTCATAATGCATCTATAGAGGCATTTTATCAAACACTTGCATGTCATGAAATAGTATACATACTTGCATGATATAATATGATTATTACATTCATATGAGAAATTCATCAAACATGTGGATGGCATAGTATATGCATATAATACTAAACAACATGTGAGTATCATGATTCAATTTCAAAATTCACAATTCCATGGGTTTCAACATGAATTCACATGATAAATCACACATATCAAATAATTCTACATCAATCTTGTAATAAATCATGAAATAGAAACCCAATTATAGCAATAATCATGAATACACTTTGATTTCAAATCATGGAAAGCATGAAATCAAGATACTTGAAGTTTAAAAGAGTTTATTGGACTCCAAGGGTTCCTTGAGCCTTGTCTTTTGAATTTAGATCACCTAGGATTTATGTTCTTGAGAAGTTTGAGAATAGTGAATGGATTTATCCTCTAAAAGGGCTTAATCTCATGTTTTGGGGATGATAGGTATGTGAAAAAAACCTTAATACCCTTGAGGATGCGACTTTTAATTACTAAAAACTGAACTGATGATGCGCAGACTGGCGCGCCGCGTCATTGCCATCGATGCGATGGCCAACACACTGCGTCGAGTCCACGTCGGTTCACTGGAATTTTCACTGAGCTGAGGTAAAAATCATCTGTCGACATGAGGGATGACGCGACGCATCGAGATCGCATCGACTCACTATTTTGGTCATTCGAACATGGTTTAAATGAGGTCCAAAAAATCTTAAACTTGTCCAGGGACACCTACAGGCATTACTGATCATGATTCAACCTAAAGATTGATAATTTAAGGTCATAAAAGTCGTCAAATAGAGTTTCCAACTTATGAAGGCCAAAATAATACTAAGTCTAAATACTTAGCTAGAATTTTCGGAGTCTGGGACCCCTTAGCAAACTTAAAAGACTGAGTTAAGCTTAGGATTTTACGGGGTCTTACAATATCTCCCCCTTGAGAACATTCATTCTCGAATGAGACTAATTAAACTGAGAATACTAATAAACTAGATTTAGACACTGGACATGCATAACAGAAAGATAATTTCATGACTGAAATTACTGATATACTAAACTATCATACTGAACATGCATATCTGATGCATAAGTACATAGTTGAACATAATTCATGAATGCATGACTGGGATTACTGATAAGATGAGCTTATATACTGGACATCCATGTCTAATGCATGAGTACATGATTGAACGGATTCGTGAATGCATTACTGAGTATACAACGTTAATTAATACTAAGTTGGTAGCTATATATGAACATGAGACTGAGTAGATTCAAAGGAAAACTATTACCTTGGGCTGAGTCTGAGTTTGCGGAGAAGAGGTGAGGATACTTGGTCCGCATGTCTGCTTCTGCTTCCCAAGTAGATCTCACCACGGATTGATTTCGCCAAAGAACTTTGACTAGAGGGACTTCTTTGTTCCTTAGTCTGTGAATCTGATAATCAAGGACTTTGACTGGGATCTCTTCATAAGAGAGGTTGTTCTGGATATCTATGCCCTCTATCGGGACTGCGACTGTTGGTCACCTTGCATTTCTTAATCTAGGAGACATGGAACACTGGATGCACTGAAGCTAAGTCTAAAGGAAACTCAAGCTCGTAGGCTACCTTTCTAAAATGGCTAAGAATTTGGTAAGGACCGACATATCGGGGACTGAGTTTCCCCTTCTTGCCACACCTCTTATTCCTTTCATTGGAGAGATTTTCAAATAAGCAAAATCACTAATATCAAACTCGAGATCCTTCCTGAGCACATTTGCGTATGATTTTTGTCGGCTCTAAGATGTCTTAAGCCTTTCCCTAAGGTATCGAATACCAAGTTAGGCCCTACCACTACGGCCTCACCCACTTCAAACCATCTAATGGGAGATCTACACCTCCTCACATAAAGCACTACAAATGGAACCATTTGAATATTGGAATAATAGTTGTTGTTATATACGAATTCAATCAAAGGCAAGTGGTCATCCCAACTACCTTTAAAGTCTATCGCACACGCTTGCAGCATATCTTCTAAAGTCTGAATGGTCCTTTCTGCTTGACCATTTGTCTGAGGATGAAAGGCTGTACTGAGGTAAACTCGGGTACCAAAAACCTTTTGGAATGCCTTCCAAAAATGAGAGGTGAACTGGGTACCTCTATCTGAGATAATGGACAATAGAATATCATGCAATATGACCAGCTTCCTAATATAGAGTTTGGCATAATCCTCGGATGAATAAGAGGTATGAACTAGTAGAAAATAAGCTGATTTGGTCATCCTATCTATAATGACCCAAAATGAATCATGTTGGCGACTAGTACGAGGCAAACCCATCACAATGTCCATGTTCACTTCTTCCATTTTTAGGTGGGAATACTGAACTCCTGCATGGAGCCACTTGGCTAGTGATACATGATCTTAAACTGCTGGTATGTTGAGCACTTAGCCATAAGCTCTGCAATGTCTTTCTTTATCCCACTCTACCAATAGATCTTCCATAAATCATGGTACATCTTAGTGTCCCCTTGATGAATAGAGTAGGGCGCACCATGCGCTTCTGCAAGAACTCGATGTCTCAAGTGATCTACACCTGGCACACATATCCGACCCTAACAACATAAGACACCATCTTCCCCTTGGGAGATGACCTCTACTTTTTGACCTCTGACTGATTCTTTCAACTTGACTAGACTGGGATCCCTATCCTACTTTTCCTTTACCTCAAAAACCAGGGATGATTCTGAACTACTCTTGTAACACCCTGATTTTCTAAACCAGAATGCTACATAGTGCTCATGACCCTGAAGGACCACAAACTAACCCATGACTGATATATGTACCTGTATACTGCATAATATATCATAAAATGCAAAAACATGAACATGAAAGGCCATAAGTTTTGAACTGAATAAACGTCTGATAAAAAATATCTGAAAAAGGTATAACAATACCAAAAAAAGTCATAAATACTGAAAATAATAAGATCAGAATATCTAATCTGACATCTAGTCTGAAAGCCTCTAATTGAACTGAATAAGGAGTTGAAGGAACATGTCTCCAACTAACTCCATCTAGCAACTGAATAGTAAATATAGCAATAATCATATTATCCTTGAATGAGAAGGACTCACTGCAAACTCTGAACACTGGAATGTTACTGCTGATTTAGAGCTCGTGCCTCTGAACCTATGGTGTAACATAAGAGAAAGCACCATAGCGCAAATGCATCAGTACGTCTGAACGTACTGAGTATTTGAGTGAGGTAGGCTAAATTCAAAGGGTTATATGCATGAACAATGCTAACTAATATGACCGTGAGAATAAATACATGCATCAACAACTATAACTGAACTCGTGATGATGCTGACTACTGAGTCTGAATGCTAACGACATAACTTTACTGTTACTGAGGTACTAAATAGATTATTGACTATTTCTAACAGTTCAAATTATGAAGAACTGGTTTGAATGACTGTGTCTAACAGTCCTGAAACTGAATACTGGTAACGTGAGATATGACAACTGATATAGCTGATATAACTGTAATGATCAGACTAATCGATATAACCGATACTGAGTGACTGTATCTGACAGTATAAGTTCTGATAGAACTATCTGAGTTCAGTTCTACTTGGAGTAACTAAATCTGAGATCAGTCCTATCTAGCGGGTGATCATGAGTATACTGATAATAAGGATGATTTGACTTAGTCTGAGATCAGTCCTATCTAGTGGGTGATATTTAAATATAATGATTCTGATACTGATTAATTATAGTTGAGATCAGTCCTAGCTAATGGGTGATCTTGAAGTCTATTTACAATGATAAGCATTGACTGTATCTAACAGTACTAAATCTGTACTACTAAGCTGAGTTGACTGTGTCTAAAAGCCCTAAATAATTAAAACTATGGGATATGTTCATCTAACCGACATGCCCCAAGCTAAGCTTAATGGGGTCCAATCTCTGCCCTGACTGGAAGGGTGTCAGTACCGCACCACCAGTAAAGACATCTGCTATGGAGTCAGTCCTAATCTAATGGGCGACTCCTGGGATCAGTCCTATACATATAAATATGCTAACGGGTGACCCTTGAGTATGTCAGTCCTATCTAATGGGTGAAATCTCGTACCTATGCTGGCAACGTAGTTCTAGAACTTAGGGATTACTTCTAGGGATCTCAGTCCTATTCTACCGGGTGATCCCTCATCCCTAGGTTTGCTCGGTGCTTAATCCTACTCCCATCTGAAAGACACTGAACTGAATAAATGGGTTGAGCTAAATAACTTAACTGAACTGATTTACTGAACTGATACTGATTAACTGAACTGATACTAGTGGTATTGTTTAGCGGGGCTAAAATTGAGTTTACTAGATTTTGATGACAGACGAAATATAATGAGTTCTGAAGACTGATTAAGAGTACTAAAGTTACTGAGATTTACTGTGATTACTGAGGTTACTGAGCACTAAGATTACTGAGAATACTGAACTACTGAGATTACTGAGTTTTCCTGAGTCACATGACTGACTAATTTCTATAAATCATGGCTTAACTGAGAGTATTGTGAAAACATGACATGGCTCTAGGAACACAACTATATTTTTTGGGTACAAGTAGAATCCATAATCCACAATATCATAAATAAGGGATTTTATACTAAGCATGGTTCTCAACAATCTATTTCATGGAAGGGAATTTCATACAACATGTATATACTTGCATAGCTTTCAATATCCTTCTCATTACATATTACAACCACAATCCATAATATCATAACTTGGGAAATTTCATGAAGTACATGGGTATTCTACATCTTGTACATGACTGGGTTTTTCAAGTAAGCATAGCATAATTCCATAAGACTAGTTCATGAGTAATCCAACAGTGTTCACAAGACACATTATCAACATGGATGACATTGAATCATAGAGTCCTATCATGAATCCTTCACATAGTCACAATTTAGCTATAATGCATGATTTCTTGTCTCATAGGTATTTTATCAAACATCTTACATGTACAACATAGGCATAGGTGTAAATCATAACAATTACTCATCATAAATAATCAAACTTACATGTTTTCAACTCATATGATGTCATAGATTCATAATAACACGTAAATATTCTATCTTGGTATCATTCAACACATAAACATGACCAACAATCCATTCATAACATGAAAACCATAATATATAGTTTTAGAAAAAAAAGGATTCTTAAACTTCATGGACGAAAGGAGTCCATGAATGAACACACGCATATCTTAGAAAGGAAACCTTGATGATTTGCTCGAGAGTTCTTGGAGTGGGAAACTTAATTCTTGATTATCTTGGAAAAAGGGTTGAATCTTGCCTTTGAGAGATGAGTTTGATGGAAACCCTAATCTTTTGGTTGAGAGTGTAAGAGAGGGGTTTTAAGATGCTTAACAGAAGAAAAATGGGAAAAATTACGCCTCTTTAGTGTTATAAGTCGTGGAAGGTGAAGTAAAAGACCAAAATACCCTTATGAAATAATTTCCCAGTTGCTGAAAAATCATAGCTGACGACCTTCGTGATAGGGCATCACAAATGTGATAATCTATCATGAATGTCGTCACTTAGGGGCTGGTTTCTGGCTAAGGCTGACGACCTTCGTGATAGGGCATCACAAATGTGATAAGCTATCACGAATGTCGTCCCACTATTTCCAGCTTGATATGCTGGAGTAAAATAGGCATAAATCTTTGCTCCGGTATTGAATTTAGGAAAAATTGATATCGTTGGAAATATAATTCAAAGATATTTCATTTGATATGTAGTGAAACACTCAGTTCATCATATACAATGAGTTATGGTCGATTGAAGGCTACCCAAGTTTTGACGCTCACTAAAACTTGAACGATAGGAAAGCTTCCAACTTGTACTTGAGTTAGGAGACCTCTATGATCTAAATTCATGCTCAAATAGATTCCCACTCTACATAATTGATTAACACACTAAACTTACATAAGATTGGAGGCTTTTGAAACATCCACTCATAGGAATGATGGATTTTTATTCTAGTCCAAAATATGGGGTATTACAATATCTCACCCTTGGGAACATTCGTCCTCGAATGACTGATATGGAATAAATTGTTAACTAAAGTACGTACAATACATACACTACTGAAACATGGTTTCGGAACTGACATGGCTGATAAGTTGAATACGTCACACTGAACATGCATATCTGATGCATGTGTAACTGATTTATGAATGTAGGACTGAGTGTTCTGATGAACTGATTTTCTCAAATGAGAATGCATATCTGATGCATAACAGATAAAATGAATCCATGCATATCTAATGCATGATTATATGAATGACATGATATGTGAATGCATGATTGAATGTACTAATAAGCTGAACACACATATCTGATATGTGAATACATGACTGAACTGGCTCACGAACATGCGACTGAACCTGTAATGGTAAAGGCACTAAGATTGAACTAAAACATGAGAACATGACTGATTCTGCGACGTGACATATGGACTGAACATCATGAACTGAACTGAACCTCTGAATACTTGACTTACAACTGAGGTCTAACTTGAAAGTCAACTTATGAGTACCCTCTTTTCTAGACTGAATTCATTATACAAGGAGAAATTGAAAGATCTAAGGCATGAGAGAATTAAGAGAAAGTGGGGTATCTTTCCCTTGGGACACTATGTCCCTCTAAGCACACTTACCTTACGGAGATACTGGGTGATGCACAGGGCATCTACAAAATAGATTATAACTAAACTTCGGGAGTCAAAAACTAATGAATGATGCATGAGATGAACTGAACATGCAACTACTAGGAGGTTCTACCTTGAAATTGTTACATTCTCTGAGGTTTTGGATAGCATGAATAGATGCAAGGATGAGAAAACAAGCTATACAAATCTGACTGCTCGATTGCTAAACTAACTCGCTGGCACAACATGAATATTGAAAGAAAAGAAACTATTCCTAAAACATCTCATAGCCTCCTGCACATAAGTGTGGTGCACAACACACTCATGTACAAGACTCTACTAGATGACATCCTAGGACTCTATTGAACCTGTCTCTGATACCAAGTTTGTAACACCCCGATTTTTTAAATCGGAATGCTATACGATGCTCATGACCCTGAAGGACCACAAGCTAACCCATGACTGATATCTGTACCTGTATACTGCATAATAAATCATAAAATATAAAATCATGAACATAAAAGGCCATAAGGTTCGAACTGAATAAATGTCTGATAACAAAATGTTTGAAAAAGGTATAAAAATACCAAAACAAGTCATAAATATTGAAAATAATGAGATCTGAATATCTAAACTGACATCTAGTCTGAAAGCCTCAAACTGAACTGAATAAGAAGTTGAAGGAACATGTCTCCAACTAACTCCATCTAGCAACTGAATAGTAAATATAGAAATAATCATATCATCCTTGAATGAGAAGGACTCACTACAAACTCTGAACACTGGAATGCTACTGTTGATTTGGAGCTCATGCCTCTGAACCTATGGTGTAACATAAGAGAAAGCACTATAGCATAAATGCGTCAGTATGTCTGAATGTACTGAGTATATGAGTGAGGTAGTCTAAATTCAAAAGGTTATATGCATGAACAATGCTAACTAATATGAATGCGAGAATACATATATGCATAAACAACTATAACTGAACTCGTGATGATGCTGACTACTGAGTCAGAATGCTGACGACATGACTTTACTGTTACTGAGGTACTGAATAGATTATTAACTATTTCTGATAGTTCAAATTATGAAAAATTGGTTTGAATGACTGTGTCTAACAGTTCTGAAACTGAATACTGGTAACTTGAGCTATGAAAACTGATGTAGCTGATATAACTGTAATGATCGGACTAATCGATATAGCCGATACTGAGCGACTGTATCTAACAATCTAAGTTCTGATGGAAATATCTAAGTTCCGTCTACTAGGAGTAACTAAATCTGAGATCAGTCCTATCTAGAGGGTGATCATAAGTATACAGATAATAAGGATGATTTGACTTAGTCTGAGATCAGTCTTATCTAGCGGGTGATCTTTAAATCTAATGATTATGATACTGATTAATCATAGTTGAGATCAGTCCTACCTAATGGGTGATCTTGAAGTCTATTTACAATGATAAGCATTGACTGTATCTAACTGTACTGAATCTGTACTACTAAGATGAGTTGACTGTGTCTGAAAGCCCTGATTCTGTAACTAAAATTGTGGGATATGTTCATCTAACCGACATTCCCCAAGCTAAGCTGACTGGGGTCCAATCTCTGCCCTGAATATAAGGGTGTCAGTACCGTGCCACCAGTAAAGACATCTGCTGTTGAGTCAATCCTAATATAGCGGGTGACTCCTGGGATCAGTCCTATACATATAAATGTGTTAACGGGTGACCCTTGAGTATGCCAGTCCTATCTAACGGTTGATATCTCGTACCTATGCTGGAAACGTAGTTCTATAACTTAGGGATTGCTTCTAGGTATCTCAGTACTATTCTAGAGGGTGATCCCCCATCCCTAGGTTCGCTCGGTGCTGAATCCTACTCCTATCTGAAAGACACTGAACTGAATAATTGGGCTAAGCTAAATAACTTAAATGAACTGATTTGCTGAACTGATATTGATTAACTGAACTGATACTTGTGGTATTGTTTAGTGGAGCTAAAACTGAGTTTACTAGATTCCGATGACGGATGGAATATAGTGAGTTCTAAGGACTGATTAAGAGTACTAAAGTTACTGAGATTTACTGTGATTACTGAGGTTACTGAGCACTGAGATTACTGAGAATACTGAACTACTGAGATTACTGAGTTTTCCTGAGTCACATGACTGACTGATTTCTATAGATCATGGCTTGACTGAGAGTATCGTGAAAACATGACATGGCTCTAGGCACACAACTATATTTTTCGGGTACAAGTACCCCCAGGACTCGATGGAAGAAAACTGACACACATGACTAACTTTACATAAGAGTAGAGTCCATAATCAGTAATATCATAAATAAGGTATTTCATACTAATCATGGTTCTCAACAATCTATTTCATGGAAGGGAATTTCATACAACATGTATATACTTTCATAGCTTTCAATATCATGCTCATTACATATTACAACCACAATCCATAATATCATAACTTGGGGAATTTCATGAAGTACATGGGTATTCTACATCTTCTACATGAGTGGGTTTTGCAAGTAAGCATAGCATAATTCCATAATACTAGTTCATGAGTAATCCAACAATGTTCACAAGACACATTATCAACATGGATGGCATTGAATCATAGAGGCCTATCATGAATCCTTCACTTAGTCACAATTTAGCTATAATGCATGATTTCTAGTCTCTTAAGTATTTTATCAAACACCTTGCATGCACAACTTAGGCATAGGTGTAAATCATACAATTACTCATCATAAATACTCAAAATTATATGTTTTCAAATCATATGATGTCATAGATTCATAATAACACGTAAAGATTCAATCTTGGCATCATTCAACACATAAACATGATCAACAATCCATTCATGAGATAAAAACCATAATATATAGTTTTAGAATAAAAAAGGGTTCTTGAACTTCATGGACGAAAAGAGTCCATGAATGAACATACGCATACCTTAGAAAGGAAACCTTGATGATTTGCTAGAGAGTTCTTGAATTGGGAAACTTAATTCTTGATTATTTTGGAAAAAAGGCTTGAATCTTGCCTTTAAGAGATGAGTTTGATGGAAACCCTAATCTTGTGGTTGAGAGTGTAAGAGAGGGTTTTTAAGAAGCTTAACTGAAGAAAAATAGGAAAAATTACGCCTCTTTAGGGTTATAAGTCATGGAAGGTGAAGGAAAATACAAAAATACCCTTATGAAATAATTTCCCAGTTGCTGAAAAATCATAGCTGACGACCTTCGTGATAGGAAATTACAAATGTGATAAGCTATCACGAATTCCATCACTTAGGGTCTGGTTTCTGGATAAGGCTGAAGACCTTCGTGATAGGGCGTCACAAATGTGATAAGCTATCACGAATGTCGTCACACTGCTTCCAGCCTGATATGCTGGAGTAAAATAGGCATAACTCTTTGCTCCGATACCGGATTTAGAAGAAATTGGTATTGTTAGAAACATAATTCACATAGATTTTATTTTATATATACTAAATCACCCAGTTCGTCATATACAATGAGTTATGGTCGATTGAAGTTGACCCAAGTTTTGACGCTCACTAAAACTTGAACGATAGGAAAGCTTTCAACTTGTACTTGAGTTAGGGGACCTCTATGATCTAAATTCATGCTAAAATAGATTCTCACACTACATAATTGATTAACACGCTAAATTTACATAATATTTGAGGCTTTTGAAACATCCACGCATAGGAATGATAGATTTTCATACTAGTCCAAAATGTGGGGTATTACAACTCTGCACCCATACACTACCTTCTGCCAAATCGACTAAGCGAACACCTAGTCAGGAAAGCTGATGAACTTCCTGAACTAACTTCTTCTTACCATCCTCTACATTAGCAATATTACCCATAGATATCCTATTGAGAGCATCAGCCATTACATTGCTTTACCCGGATAATACAGGAAGCTCATGTCATAGTCTTTCAATAACTCCAACCACCTTCTATGATGGAGTTTTATAAATTTCTAAGAGAACACATACTGTAGGATCTTATGGTCAGTGAACACATCAGCATGCACCCCATACAAATAGTGCCTCCAAATCTTTAAGGAAAAACCTACTGCTGCTAACTCAAGATCATGAGTAGGATAGTTTTTTTTATGGGGCTTAAGCTAGATAGAGGCGTAGGCTATGACCTTACCTCTCTGCATCAAAACACATTCCAAATAGCCTCTGTAGGCATCACAATATACTACAAACCCATCTAAACTATTTGGTAGGGTAAAACAGAAGCTGTAGTGAGTCGAGTCTTCAACTTCTGAAAACTCTTTTCACAAGAATCTGACCACTAGAATTTGACTTTCTTCTGAGTCAATCTGGACATAGGGAATGAAATAGATGAAAATCCCTTAACAAATCATCGGTAATAGCCATCCAAACCTAAGAAACTCCTAATATCTGATGGAGAGATGGGTCTAGGCCAGTTTCTCACTGCTTCGATCTTTTGGGGATCAACTCTAATGTCATCACCGAAAATAATATAGCCTAGGAAAGCCACTGTCCTTAGCCAAAATTCACACTTACTGAATTTGGCGAATAGCTGATGATTTCTAAGAGTCTTCAATACTATTCTAAGATGCTCTGCATGATCATGCTCACTGCAGGAGTAGACAAAAATGTCATTTATGAAGACTATGATGAACATGTCCAGGTACTGCTTGAACACATGGTTCATCAAGTCCATGAAGGCTGCAGGGGCATTGGTAAGATCAAAGTACATGACTAAGAATTAGAAGTGACCATACCGAGTTCTGAAGTCGATTTTTTGGATGTCACATTCTCTGACTCTAAGCTGATGATAGCCCAATCTGAGGTCTATCTTGGAGAAGTAACTGGCACCCTAAAGTTGGTCAAACAAGTCATCGATTCTGGGAAGTGGATACTTGTTCTTGACCGTGACTTTATTTAGCTAACGGTAGTTAATACACATTCTGAGAGAATCGTCTTTCTTACGCATGAATAAAACTGGTGGGCCCCATGGGGACATATTGGGTCTGATGAATCCTTTATCTAGGAGATCCTTCAGCTATTATTTTAATTCTCTGAGTTCTGTAGGTGCCATTCTATATGGCTAAATAGATATAGGCTGAGTATCTGGAAGAAGATCGATTCCAAAATCAATTTCCCTTTCGGGAGGAACTCCGGTGAGATCTTTGGGAAACATATCTGGGAATTCACATGCTACTTACACTGATTCAAAATTAGGGGTTTTTGAACTAGAGTCCTGAACTCGAACGAGATAGTGGACATATCTCTTAGATATCATTTTTCTTTCCCTTAGGTAAGAAACAAGCTAACGCCTAAGTGCTGAAGTACTACCCCTCCACTCTAGGATGGGTTCATTCAGAAACTGAAACTGGATAATTCTATTTCTGCAGTCGGCTGAGGCATAACAGAAATGAAGCCAATCCATACCGATAATGACATCAAAATATGTCATCTCTAATTCGACTAAGTCTGCTGAAGTGACTTTCTGAGATACCATAACCAAACAGTTCCTGTATAACCACCTGGCTATAATAGATTTACCCACTAGGGTAGAGACTAAGAAAGGCTCTGCTAGGATTTCAGGACTGACGCCGAAGTCAACAGCTATATAAAGAGTAACAAAGGACAAGGAAGCTCTTGGATCTATCAAAGAATAAACATGTAAATGGTAAACTTGTAACATACCAGTGACCACATCAGGAGAACTTTCTTGATCCCATCAGGACTGAAGTGCGTAGAGTCTATTTGGGCGCTGCCCACTGGTGGCACTAGATGCAGCACCCTGCTGATTTAGGCGACCAAAATGAGTTGGGGTCAGTTATGCTAACTCTACGAACCCACCTGAGGACACTGTCTAACCTTGTGGCCTAGCTTACCATATCCAAAACACACATTACTTCCAGCTCTGCAAATACGCTGGTGGTTTCTGCCATACTTCTTACAAAGGGGATTGGTTTGGGCACTATTAACACTACCATGGAGTTTAAGGCCTAACACCTTATCTCTGTTGCTGTCTTTAAATTTCGGCGCAGGAGAACTAGCTGAGGAAGGAGCTGGAACTGAGGATTTTGAGAGAAAGTGAGAACGATTCCCACCCTCTAACTTAGGCTGAGCAAAGTTGAAACTACCTGTTCTAGCTCTCTTGTTTTCCCTCTTCTTATCTTTATTCTTAGCCTCCTTTATATGCTGAGCATGGACCATGAGCCTGGATATGTCCATCTCCTTAATCAATATTACAGTCCTACACTCCTTGACCACACTGCTAGACACCCCAGATATAAACTTACTTATCTTAGATCTGCTATCTGCTACTATATGTGGGGCATATCTGGCTAACTGAGTAAACTTGAAAGAATACTCTTGTACTATCAGTTTGCTATGCTTCAGATTTATAAACTCCAAAACCTTCACTTCCCTCAACTCTAGCGGGAAGAACATATCCAGAAAAGCAATAGGAAACTCCTCCCAATCTATGAGCCCTGCATCTGCGACCCTTTTTTCTTTCCACTATTTAAAAAATGAGTGTGCCATATCCTGTAACTGATATATAGCCAACTCAGTGCTC
Source organism: Capsicum pubescens (assembly GCA_030864215.1). Lineage (NCBI taxonomy): Eukaryota > Viridiplantae > Streptophyta > Magnoliopsida > Solanales > Solanaceae > Capsicum > Capsicum pubescens. Next base: position 274,473,465 of record CM061540.1, on the reverse strand, counting down.
TTAACAATAGTCACTCCCATAATATCTGTAACTTTCTACACCTGATCAAGAAATTCCTGAGGGTCCTCATCTGACTTAAACCTAGTAAAAGATGGAGGGTTCATTTGGGTGAAATCTTGAATCCTGGCAGAAGCAGTATTGGCCACGGGTTTTTCCAGAACAACAGCTAGACATTTATTCTGGGAAGCCACAGAATGAGATATGGTGGTAAAAGATGCTCTGAACATAGTGTGGGAGACATATTCATCTAGAAGATCTGGCTGGATGGGCTGGGGTTCAGGTTGGTCTCCCTTCCTCTTCCCTTAGTCCTATTTGGAGGCATGTTCTATAAACAAAAGAAAAACTTGGATTAGAAGAGAGTTTAACTGGAGCTCATGCCCACTCGCACGATATGAGTACTGAAAGAAGGGAAACTTTTTCTAAAACATCTCATAGCCTCTTGTCCATAAGCATGGCACGCAACACACCCATGCACAAGACTCTACTAGATGTGGATTTTACACTTCCTAGGACTCTATTGAACCTTAGGCTCTGATACAAAGTTTGTAACACCCCGAGTCTGTTCTTCGGATGCTACACAGTGCTTATAATCCTGAAGGACCACAAGATAATCCATGACTGGTACCTGCTGCAATATCTGAATAGTAATACTACAAATATACAAAAATTAGGTGGAAACTTGCCATAAGGTTCAATACTAAAATAAAACGGAATACGGTATGAAAATACCATAACTGAAATATCTGTCTGAAAATACTCTAGTCTGAAAAGACTATACTGTCTGAATCATAGAGTTGACGGGACAATCCCCCAACTAACTCCAACTACTAAAAACTTTACTGATCAATCGAAATACTGAAGAAAATAATCATGTCCTTGAACTATGAGGACTCACCACTAACTCAAACTTCTGAAGATTTGATCTTCTAAAGGTGCTCAGGATCCTGTGCGTTTGAACCTAGGCTATAATACATAGCATAACAGAAAGGTATCCATCAGTACTTTGAATGTACTGGTATGCTAAGTGAAGTAGGCTGAAATACATGGGTATATGCATGAACAGTACTGGCTGAATGACATGAATATAACTGAATGAGAGTATATGCATGAATACATATACTGTAATTGAGATCTAACAACAATGTATACTGAGTTCTAAATTACTGATTTACTGATATCTGAGTTTACTGATATTGTGTAGCTGATAACTGAGTGACTATTTCTGACAGTCTTGATTTTGTGAAACTATACTGAGTTTTATACTAAACTGAGTGACTGTGTCAGACAGTACTAAATCTGTAGAACTGAACTGAATTCTATACTGAGACTGAGTCTGAAACTGAAACTATGGGATATAATCATCTAATCGACATGCCCCTTTCTGAATAGATTGGGGTCCAACCTGCAACTCTAATTGGAAGGGTGTCAATACCGTGCCATGGGTAAAGACAAGTTGTGAGTTAACCCTCTCTGAAAGGAAGCTCTTTCATCAACCCTCGCTGGTAGGAAAAATCGTGTGAGATATATCAACCCTAATCTGGCAGGAAGATATCCCAACCTAAGCTGGCTACGTAGTTCTGTAATATAAGGATTGCTACTAAGGGTCAAACCCTCTGCTAGAAGGAATGCCCCCATCCCTGGGTTCGCTCTATGTTGAATCCTACTCCCAATTGAATAAACACTAAATTGATTTCCTAGTTCATACTAGGCTTGATTGAACTGTCACTGATTTTATTGAGTTTCGTTCACTGATGGAATAATACTGGATTCTGTTAGCTGACTGAGTTTACTAAGGTTTGAACTGAATACTGAACTACATGGGACTAATACTGAGTCTACTGAGTTCTCCTAAGCTAAGCCCTATAACTGACTGAGAGTACTACTGATCATGACGTGACTGATATTATTCTATAACTAAAACTAGATCTAGGTAAACAACTAAATTGTCGGGTATAAATCCCCCAAGACTCGATAGCATAAAAAGTAAAGCTTCACATGATCTTACAGAGCATAAAAATACGCACTTGTTCATAATGCATCTGTTGAGGCATTTTATCAAACACTTGTATGGCATGAAATAGTATACATACTAGCATGATATAATCTTATTATTACATTCACATGAGCAATTCATCAAACACTTGGATGGCATAGTATATGCACATAACACTAAACAACATGTGAGCATCATGATTTAATTTCCAAATTCACAGCTCCATGGGTTTCAACATGAATTCACATGATAAATCACACATATCAAATAATTCTACATCAATCTTAAAATAAATCATGAAATAGAAACCCAATTATAGCAATAATCATGAATACACTTTGATTTCAAATCATGGAAAGCATGAAATCAAGCTACTTGAAGTTTAAAAGTGTTTCTTGGACTCCAAGGGTGGAAGAAACCCTTGGATGAACACTTCACATACCTTGGTTGCTAAATTCTTGAAGAACAATGGTGAAATCTTGAGCCTTGGCTTTTGAAATTAGATCACCTAGGGTTTCTGTTCTTGAGAAGTTTGAGAATAGGGAATGGATTAAGCCTCTAAGAGGGCTTAATCTCGTGTTTTGGGGCTGACAGGCGTGGGAAAAAGACCTTAATACCCCTGAGAATGAGACTTTAATGATTAAAAACTGAACTGTCGATGCACAGACCGACGAGCTACGTCGTTAGCATCGATGCGATGGCCAACGCGTTGTGTCAATTCACTGGAATTTACACTGAGCTGAGGGAAAAATCATTTGTCGATGTAAGGGACGATACGACGCATCGTGATCACGTCGACTCACTATTTTGGTCATTCGAACATGGCCTAAACGAGGTTCGAAAAATCCGAAACATGTTCGGGGACACCTAATGACATTCTTGATCATGATTCAACCTAAAGATTGATACTTTAAGGTCATAAGAGTCATGAAATAGAGTTTTCAACTTACGAAGGACAAAATAATATTAAGTATGAATACTTAACTAGAATTTTTTGAGTCTGGGACCCCTTAGCAAGCTTAAAAGACTGAATTGAGCTTAGGATTTTGCGGGGTCTTACATATATACTACTTCAAACAATATACATTCAGTATATACTACTTGAAAAAATATACACACAATAAATACTATTTAAAATATTATTTGAAACAATATACATACAACATATATACATTATATATTATACTACTTCAGATATGTATTTTACTACTTTAAAAAATATATACACAACATATATACATTAAATATTATAGTACTTTAGAAAATATACACACATATATACATACAATATATACTTTCTAATATAATAATACTTGAACATATATTCAAATATGAACATACACTACTTAAAACATAAACTTATATAGTATCATTATATGTCAATATTAGTAGTCTAAGTAATATTTGCTAACATTATATTTTAATTTTCATTGTATGTATATCTGTTATTTATGTTTATGATCTTATGTAAAGTTTGACAGTAATATATTAAAAGTATTTAATTCGAATTAGACGTTAAAGTTAAATAAAAAAAATATGTAAAGAGTGAATGAATCTTGTATTTTATTGATTGCAAAGTTATCCAAAATTTATAAGTTACAAGATTGAAAATTCTACAAATTTTGCATCATTTTTTCCAACTCATTCATATTAATATTAACGAGGACTGCTAAGGAGTGTCAAAATCAATGGGGCCAAAGCCATGCATTGGATTTGATTATGTCGAGTTCTCCCTTGAAGTTATAATTCTTTAAGATTTTGTTCGTCTACCGGCTCCACCTCAATTTCTTGATTTCTTTGTTCCACTCTAATTCAGTCGCTAAGGTAAATGAGAACATTCATAGCATTGCCTCCCAATGAGTGTCGATTGATTGTCTCCAAGCTGCTCTCGTCCCTGACCAAAAGCGCTCTCTGATACAACGATTGACATTGGAACATTCAATATATATTTAGCTAATCTTGAACGTATATGATATTGTCTTTCATTATTTTTCCACCAATCCAGTGCGTTAATCCTTGATCTATGATCCTTTATCGGATGCTAAGATAATACTTAAGCTCTTGACGAGAAAGAATTTTGTATGTTAAAGGCGGCACTCTGTCCCAAACATTTAGATCACTTGTGATCAGGATAACTACTATGTTCTTATCTTTTATAAGATGATAGGAAGTGTGGAAAACAGACTATGGAACTTAAGTTTGGAAAAAAATATTGCAAGTAAGGGACTTAATATACCATTTAATCTTCTGGCAAGTTAGGAGAGGGAATTCCCATTTATGGTATGACAACTGGAGTGGCTTGGGAGATTTCTATTCCCTTATTGAGGAAAGTTATGAATGGGATGGTATTGTGGCTTATGTACTGACAAAATTAAGAATAGGGGGAATAAATAATCAACATGATATGACAATTTGGAGCTTGGAGGCAAGGGGAAACTTCATAGTAAATTCTGCATGGCACTATGTGAGACAGAGGAGAGAACCTACTGATTTTTATAAGAAACTTTGGATAAAAGGGCTTCTTTTCAAAATGGTATTTTTTATGTGGATAATGTGGAAATTGAGGGTCCCAGTGTATGAAACAGTTAGAAGATGGGGGATTTATGGTCCTTCCAAGTATTGGTGTTGACAAAATCCAACACAAGAGACCATAGCACATGTGCTACTAAGATCATTTTCAGCTAACAGGACCTGGTCCTATTTCTCTTCTTTTGTAGGAATAGGCATACAAGGGAGGAGCCTAAGAGAGACAATTTATTCTTGGTGGAATGCTCAAGTGAAACAAAGAGAAAAGGCATATTTTAGAGCTATACCAGCAATCATAATGTAGGAACTATGGAGGAGAAAAAATAGCATAAAGCATGAGGGAAAGGAGGTCAGTGTGCATAGATTAATTTTCAATGTCACAAGACAGCTAAGTATGCTACTGAAGGTAAGGAAACCAACTCTAAACTTTTCCACAGATTTTCCAACTATATTGCATCATCTAAGTCAGCTAAAATCTAGAGTCACAGCTAAGGTAGTACTATGGGAGTTCACAGAACATGGTTGGTGTAAATATAACACAGATGGTGTATCAAAAGGGAATCCAGAGAGCAGTTCATGAGCTTTTTTCTTAAGGGATATAAAATGTGACCTAATGCATGTAGAAAGAGCAACTATGGAAGACACAAATAACATGGTAGCAGAAGCTGAGGCCATTATGCAAGCAACATATCATTGTAGTCAGTCAGAACAAGACAAGATTATCATACAGAGTGATTCATTAGCAATGATGAAGTTCTTAAATCAAGAATTGAAAATACCATGGAAGATTGCAGATATAGTAAACAGGATAAAAATGTTGTTACAACACAAGCAAGAACTTTTTAGTCACATATTTAGAGAAGGCAACCAACTGGCGGATTACTTAGCTAACATAGAATTTAAGTAGGAAAAGTTCATATTTACAGCATTCAACCAGCTACCAAGTTTAGATAAAAGGATCTTAAACAGTGACAAGCAACAATGTCCATATCTAAGGCTAGGAGTACCAAAATGTTAAGAGGATTGAAAAGGCTACAACAAGTGATTTCACATACAACATATATACAAATAGAGGATCTGATCATAAAGGTGAAAATTCTAGTATGCCTATTTACACCAGCCAACAAGAAGGGAATCTCAGTAGATTGGGGTCACCAAGTCAGATCAAATTCAAGCAACTGAGCTCCTTGGTCCTCTTCAACTATTAACGGGTTCGAGCATCCCAGTATCTCCATCCCAGCTATAGCTGCATATAGAGAAGAAGCAAAAGGTCAAGGTGGACATACAGTACAAGGTGCAAGCTTCTAAATATAGATTACTTACTTGAAGGAGTCAAGTTTCAGAAGACGAGACCTAGAGTTTTAGCACCAAAAAGCAATGGACAGGTACTGAAGATTTCACCTGAAACACAAATGAAGATGGATTTGAATCAAGGTATCAATCACCTGTTGAATACCAAACTAAAGAAGAAAAATGGAAGTTCACTCATGCAAGCTGGAATCACTAACTTGGAGCACCATTGGCAAGGTATTTATCACCCACAGCTGAAGAAGAGTGAATCAGAAGTTAGTGAAGCTGAACATGATGAAGAAGGCAGAGGAAAAGGATGCTCATTGAATTTGGAAACCCTACTTAAGTTATATGAGTATGGTTGATTGGGTCAAGAAGTTGGGCTGGTCCATTTGAATTTTCAGTTGGGTCATTTTATATTTGGGTCTTTTTTGTATTGGTATTGTAAGTTGGAATTCCTATTCATGTACTAAACTAATTTTTATTAATAAAATTTCAAATTAAACTAAAAAAAAAAGAACATGATGGCTCCCCGAGAGCTTGGGAGTGGGAGTAGGAGTGATATGCGTCAGTACATCATCATCAAGTAAATCAATGTAATAATTGTATAATGCGCCCATACAATTGTTCGCATCACCCATAATTATAAACAAAGAAGGTTCTTCTTCAGGTTGTATAGCTAAAACATTATAAATAATAGAAGTAAATTTGGACATAGTATTATATTTCATACATGGATTTATTATAGCAACAATCAAGTAAATAGGAAAAATGGATAAAAATATTTTTAAAATTTTTCAATCATTTCAGCAATAGATTCTTTGTAACCTTTTATCCTTATATTTGTTAAGCAAACAAGCAATGTCGGCTAAATAAGCTAAAATTTTACAAACAGTAGGACAATAAGCACCAGAAAATTCTACCATAACTATATAAAATGTTTTAAAAAAATTCACAAGATCAACAATCTTAGCCCGGTCGGAATCATGTAACATACACTCAGGAAAAGAACTAGCAAATTGATTTAAAGTCATAGTAATAGGATCTTTATAAATAAGGCAGTTTTTAAAAAAAATAAATTTAAGTAGAATTTCATCTAGTATCCATTTCTTCAAGCATTAATATTAGTCTAAGTCCACTTTGTTCACATTTTCTTTTAAATTCTACAATTCTATTTTTTCTATGATTTCCTTGAAAAAAAAACAATCACAATCCTAATCTTTTTAATATAAAGCTCAAAAAATTCAAGACCATCTTTTACGATTAAATTATATATATGGCACGCACACTTAATATAAAATATTTGGGATAATGGTGGAGAAAGTTCAACTTTTAACAAGTCAACAATAGTCTTGTTGTTAGATGTATTATCACAAGACATACATAATACTTTTCTTTCAATACCATAATATTTTGTAACTTTAGAAATAGATTAAGAAATAAATCTTTTCTTGTGTCTACGATCTTCATCATACAAAAATGGTAAAATATATTTTTGCATAACAAAATTACTATCTATCCAGTGAGAATTAATTGTTAAATAATCATTTTTATTAACAGCATGACCAAAATCAGAAGTTAGAGAAACTCTGCATGGAATATTTTTTTAATAATGCAGATAAATAATAAACATATTGTGCATGAAGTCTAAAAATATCAGACCGATAAGTACTAATAGAAATACCTTCAAACATCGGATTATAAATTGCTTGAATATAATGAATAAAAGCATCAGAAGAAACAAAAGAGAAAAACAAACAACCCACACCTATCATTTTGGCTAATTCTTTATGATCCTTCATTTTATTATAATTCTGAACTAATTGACCAGTTCTTGGGTTCAATATACTTTGAGTTTCCCCCTTAATAGTCCTACCACTTTTTGCCACAGCTAGCTCTATTGGGTGTTTATTTTGTAAATGTCTCATCAATGCACCCGTACCCCCTTTATTACCTCCGGTCTTATTGTCATATACCATTTGACATATATTGCACTAGACCTTAGTAGTTTCTTCTACTTCCTAAAAATATTACCACACAATATTAGTTTTTCTATAAGATCTTACAGAGAAACAAGATGGAAGATTAACTTATTCAGATCTAACATTATGTAAGACCCCACAAAATTCTAAGCTTAACTCAGTCTGTTAAATCTTGAAAAGAGGTCCCAGGCGTAGAAATTTCAGCTAAGTGTTTATACTTAGAAGTATTTTAGCCTTCATAAGTTGGCAATCCTATTTCACGACCCTTATGACCTTAAAGTATCAATTTTTAGGTTTATTCATGATCAGGAATGTCAGTAGGTCACTTCGGGTGAGTTTAAAATTTTTCAAGCCTCGTTAGAACCACGTTCAGGTGACCAAAATAGTGGGTCAATGTGATCTTGACACGTTGCATCGCCCTTCGCGTCGACAGATAATTTCCCCCCAGCTTTCAGTGCAATTCTAGTGAACCAACGTAAACTCAACACGATGCGTTGGCCATCACATTGATGCCATCGATGCGACGCGTTGGTCTACGCATCACTGGGTACAGTTTTTTCTCTTTTAATTCCCCATCCATAGGGGTATTTAGGTCAATTTCTCCACTCCTATTCATCCCCAAAACACGTAATTAATCCATTCTAAAGACAAATTTCACTCATTCTCTCTAAAATCCTCTCAAGAACAAACTCTAGGGGATCTAATTTCAAATTTAAGATCCATGGATGTACCACCAATATTCACGAATTCAAGCACCAAGGTATGTGAAGTGTTCATACAAGGGTTTCCTTCCGCACTTAGAGTTCAAGAAACTCTTTTAAACTACAAGTTAATTGATTTCATGAATTCCACGTGGGATTTAAGTGTATTCATGATTATGATGTTAATTGTGTTCTAATCCATGGTTTATTTCAAGTTTCATGTGAAATTATTTATCAAGTGTGTAGTATCATGTGAATTCATATTAAAAGCCCTTGATTTTTGAATTGGGATTTGAAATTAAGATGCCTACATATTGTTTAGTATCATATGCATAGATTATGTTTCCCAAGTTCTTGATAAATTGCTCATGAGAATTAAATGTGAAAATCATGACATACTATCATATGTGCAAGCTTATATCTTACAAGTGTTTTATAGAATACCTCTATGAATGAGTTGTGAGCAAGTGAACATTGTGATGCTTTTCAAGTTTATGTTATGCGTTACTTTTCATGCTATCGAGTCCTAGGGGTATTCAATACCCAAAAATTTAGCTTCTTACCTAGAGTTACAGTAGTTACAGAACAGTCTCAGTAGCATCACGAACAGTAGTACTCAGTAATCAGTCATAGTTTCAGTTCAATATACAGTTTAGAACTTAGTATTATTCTGTCAGTCAACGGGACTCAGTAAACTCAGTTCAGTCTAGTTAGACAACACGATCAGTAATAGTTCAGTCTAGCCCAGTACAGTTTAGAAATCAATTCAGTGTCTATTCAGTTGGGAGTAGGATTTAGCACCGAGAAAGTGCAGGGATGAAGGCTTCCCCATCAGAGAGGCAGAGTCATTAGTAGCAGTCCCTGTACTCCAGAACTGCATAGCCAGTGCAGGATGAGGAGTCACTCATCAGACTAGGCTTGACTACCTCCCAGGACTCACCCGTTAGATTAGGCTTGACTCCGCCTAGGTGTCACCCATCAGTTATACTTGGCATCCTGGTTTTCTAGAGTTGGTACTCGTGGTACGGTATTAGCACCCTTCTAACAGAGGTCACAGGTAGACCCCTATCAGCTCTGATTTGGGGCGTGTAAATCAGATGATTACCTCCCACAGTTTCAGTTTTAGTCTTAGCATAGAACTTAGCTCAATTTTATAGATTCAGGTCTGTCAGACATAGTCACCCAGCTCAGTATAGAACTCAGTTCCATTCTATAGAATTCGGACTGTCAGAAATAGTCACTCATTTATTTGTACTACAGTATCAGTAAACTTAAATATCAATTAATCAATATTCAGAACTCAGTATCTAGTGTAAACATGATCTCAGTTACAGTTTATGTATTCATGCATGTACTCTAATTCAGTTACATCCATGTTACTCAGCTAGTTGTTTTCCATGCATATGAACCCATGCATATCATCCTACCTCACTTAGCATACCGGTACATTTAAAGTACTGACGCATACTTTTATTTTGCGCCATGATGTCTTATATCATAGTTTCAAATGCATGGGTCCTAACCATATTTAGCAACCTAGATTATCAGTAGCAGATTTAGTGATGATTCCTCATAGTTCGAGGACAATGTTATCTTTCAGTAGTTCAGCATTCAGTAGACGGAGTTAGTTGGGGACTTTTCCCATCAACTCTTTATTCAGACAGTTAGAGGCTTTCACACTAGAGTATTTATAGACAGATGTTTAGTTTTTAGTATTTTAATTTTAATTTTGAACCTTATGGTAAGTTCTGCCTAATTTCCGCATTATACATTATTACTATTATTATTCAGTGATTGCAGCAGGTGCCAATCATGGGTTAGCTTGTGGTCCCTCGAGATTATGAGTACCGTGTAGCATTTGGGGTACAGACTTAGGGCGTTACAAACTTGGTATTAGAGCCTAAGGTTCAACAGAGTCCTAAGGAATCTGAAAACCGCATCAAGTAGAGTCTTATACATGGGTGTGTAGCGCACCACACTTATGGACAGGAGGCTATAAGATATTTTTAGGAAAAATTTTCCTTCTTTCAACATTCATGTAGTGCGAGTGAGCATATGCTCAAGTTAAACTCTCAGTATAATTCATTCTTTTCTTCCATCTACAGAATATGCCTCCCAAAAAAATTAATAGAAGAAGGAATAAAAATCAGCCAGCACCTCCATTTGTTTAGGCAGATCCCCTGAATGAGCATATGTCTCACTCCAAACTAAGGACTACTTTCACTGCCTTAACTTATTCAGTAGTAGCCCAGAATAATCAGCTGGCTATAATCTTATCTACGCTTATGACTTAAGCTTTGCAGAGTGTGGAGAAGAGATGTAGGAAAAGAGGGAGAAAGAATAAGAGGGCCAGAAAACCAAGGCCAGAAAGTGGCCGAACAAATCCTCCTTGCCAGAAATGTGGCAGAAACCATCAGGGCGAGTGTAAGACTGGTAGTGGGTTGTATTTTGGATGTGGAAATCCAGGCCATAGAACCAGATATTATCCCCAGTCAGGTTTGCAGAGTCAGCATATCCATCCCTTAGCTCAGTTCGGTCACCCAAATCAGCAGGGTGCCACTCCCAGTGGCACCAGTATGCAACGCCTAAATAGGCTTTATGCACTTTAATCTAGACAGGATCAGGAAAATTCCCCTGATGTGGTCACTGGTATATTACAGATCTTCCATTTACATGTTTATGCCTTATTAGATCCATGAACTTCTTTGTCTCTGATAACTCCTTACATAGCAGTCAACTTTAAAGTCAAACTAGAAATCTTAACAAAACCTTTTTTAGTGCCTACCCCAGTCGGTAAATGTATTCCAGCCAGACGAGTATACAGAAATTGCTTGGTTATAGTATTTTAAAAAATCCCTTCAATTGATTTCAATTATAGAGTCGTTCCATTCCAATTTCCTGATGGTCCAATCATTGAATGAAGGGGTAGTACCTCAATTTCAGAATATTTAAGCATGAATTTTTTTAGATTGAACCAGTAGAAAGAAGATTTGAGAATTCTAAGTTAGTTAGTGTTGAGGTTGCTATATGATGATTGTTGGGGAAATAGAAAGCTAAGAATTATGGATTAAAATAAAGTACTAGCAGTGGACCTTGCATTAGCAGGTGTAGTCCTTCAGAATGAGTTTAGTGTTTATGAGTATTGTTATATCTCAGGCGCTAGAGTAAAGTGGTTTCAGTTAGATTTAAAGTTTATTAAGTGGTTCACAGACTTAGAATAACGGCTTTAAGCTAAGGGGGAGATAGTAGAACAAGTAACCAAGTTAGGCTTCCAGATTTTTAGTAGTAATGTCAGTATGTGTAGAAGAGCAGTGGGAAGGGATGATGCCCAACCTGTCCTTACCTCAGTGCAAAGTTTTACACTTCAGCTATCACAATATGATATCTACTCACGCCTTACATGTCAGCTCTATGATCATAGCTCATATTCGTGCACATGATCAAAAATCACGTACGCTTATTATTCCTAAAATAAGGAGTTCCAGTTCACTCAGTGTTATGAATTATGTTCCATGAATACAGAAACTCCAAACTCAGGTCATGCACCTTATGACTCATGAACTCATGCTTTACAGTATGCTCAGCTCCCATGACTCATGCTACACTCCTAATGATCCACTAAATTCAGATTTCATCATATATATCCTTAATTTAGATCTCTTAATAAATCCATGATGTTGATATTCTATCCGTCGGGTCTCAATTAAGTGTCATGCTTCAGGACGTCTTGTTTTAACCTTTCAGTAAACTATCTTTATGAAATAATGTAGTGATGGGCAATTGCTTATATGGGAGAGAGTAAATATTTGATGTTAAGGAAAGACTGTTGCATGCTTGTTTCACATGAGGCTGTAGTTATGATGATAGGCTTGAATGTCATGATGATGTGTAAATGGCTAAATGCGTTTCGAAGATTTGAGTAGGCTTGAACATAGTGGGAGAATTCATTTCAGCTCAGACCTCAGTAGGTAGGGTTATTAGTGACCATGTAAATATTTTTAGTAGCCTCAAGTGAAATTTAGTGTTAAAGTAGAACTTTTGGTTGAAGGAATAGTTGAGAAATGTGGATAATATTGCAAGTTAGTAGTTGTAGTGCATAAGGCTTAGTAACTCTATCTTAGATGTTGTTTTGTAGGCCTTTCTCCATATTACAGAATTGTAGCCACGTGGTGATCTCTTATTCAGATATCTTATTCAGACCATGCCAAGACTTCCTTGCTCCCTAAAGTCAGTAGAATTTTATAGGAAGAGTGTCAAGAAATGCTACAGTTGAGTATAAGTTTTCAGTATGAGTTAGTCCATAAAGCCACCAATTTAGTTTAGCAGTCAGGCGAACAAGTTTGAACGGTTTCCCATCTTTCTACCCAGTCATCCTATCTGAAGTCTTATGAATATGACCGTTCCATAATGGAGTATTCTCGTAGTTACAAATTCAGCTCAGTTTATGTATCATGCCTCAGTTTTAGATCCCAGATATTCAGTCATGATTCAGTTCGTAGGTGCCTCGTGCATCATCTCAGCTTTTCCTCAGTATCTCAACCAAGTTAGCATTCTTTGGGGGACATAATGTCCCAAGGAGGAGATGCACTATAATCTCTGAGCTTTCATGTCCTAAACCTTCAATTTTCTCTTTATATAACAAGACCCAGTTTAGAGTAGTGAGCACTTATAAGTTGACTCTCTCATTCCAAATATCAACCGTATGACCATTCCCATGGCATGGCATGTATTCAAGGAATCAGTTCAGTTCATCGTATTCAGTTCATGTATCATGTTTCAGACTCAGTCATGTTCTCATGTTCCCATCCATACATGTTCAGTAATGATCTCAGGTTCATCAGTATTCTCAGCTTGAGGTAACAATCTTTCTTGGATTTACTCAGTTCCATGATTCAGTTACAGTTGTAAACATGGTATTCTTTACCGTTGCATATTCAGTCATGCATTCATGAATTAGTTCAGCCAAGTACTCATACATTAGATATGCATGTTCAGTATAAAAACTCATCTTATCAGTACTTTCAGTCATGTATTCCATGCATCATATATACATGTTCAGTGCATAAACTCAGTCCATCAGTATTTCTCAGCATAATCAGTCTCATTTAAGGATGAATGTTCACAAGGGGGAGATATTGTAAGACCCCACAAAATTCTAAGCTTAGCTCAGTCCGTTAAAGCTTGAAAAGAGGTCCCAGACTTAGAAATTTCAGCTAAGTGTTTATACTTAGAAGTATTTTATCCTTCATACGTTGGAGATTCTATTTCATGACCCTTATGACCTTAAAGTATCAATTTTTAGGTTTATTCATGATAAGGAATGTCAGTAGGTACTTCGGGTGAGTTTTGTTTGAACCATGTTCAGGAGACCAAAACAGTGGGTTGACGCGATCTCTACGTATTGCGTCGCCTATCGTGTCTACAGATAATTTCCCCCATCTTTCAGTGCAATTCCAGTAAACCAACATGAACTCGATGCGGCGCATTGACCATCGCGTTGATGCCATCGACACGGCGCGTCAGTCTGTGCGTCACTGGGCGCAGTTTTTGCTCTTTTAATTTCACGTGAAGAGAGGTATTTAGGTTAATTTCTCCACTCCTATTCAGACACAAAACACGTAATTAAGCCTTTCTATAGGCAAATTTTACTCATTCTCTCTAAAATCCTCTCAAGAACAAACCCTAGGGGATCTAATTTTAAATTCAAGATCCAAGGACGCACCACCTTTTTTGCATAGTGGTTGTGATTGGCGATGGTTAGGGGAAGGGGTAGTAAGGATAAGTGGGATAAGAGAGAGTCTAGTTTGAGTTGCAACCTTTCAAGGATGTACTTTAAATTAACACCTTTATGGATTGAATGGTTATGACCTTTCCAAAGGGTTATGACTTTTCTGAAGAGTTGCACCTTTATGAAGTGGTGTACCTTCCTGAACCATTGCTTCTCTTCATAAAGAATCACCTTGATGGGTATAAATACCTAAATTTTTCCTCAGGTAAATTTTTTTTTTAAGTAGAAAAACAATCTTCTTCTTTTTCTAAAAACTCTCATATAATCATCAAATCGTTGAGTGTATTTGAAGTTTTTGAAAATTTGAGGTACCGCTATTTTCAGAAAGAAAATTATTTTACCCTGGGAGAAAAAATTTCATAACATCAGATACTTGAGGGGGATAAATTTCTTAAGTACACACCATGCATTTGGTGGACTTGATTCTACAATTTTTTGCTTCATCTTCTTTCTTAAAGTTGATAAATACTTCATTTTGATTATTCATTTGGACTTGTGTTTGAAGTTGTTGTAACTTCACTAAAGTTCTTGAAAGTTGTTCTTGAACTTCTTATTAAAGTGTGGGTTGAAACATACAGATTTTTGTACTCGAAATAACAATCTTAAGGAATTTATTGAAAAAAGGATATTTTTTTTGTGCTTGTTTGGTGAATTTTTTTTCTTTCACCATTTATAATAAAGTACTTTCATAATTTGTATTGTTTGGTTTCTGGAGATTAAAGCTTGTTTCTTTCTACTCTGTTTGAAATTAATAGTGATTTGAAGATATAAAAACTTCATCACGAGTTAAAGTTCATTCGGTTGACGATTAGAAGAACATAAAACCTTTATCGTCAAACTAGAAACAAGTTGGTGTTTAAAATTTTTAAAACTTTATAATTAGTATTCTGACATACTAAGTTGGTTATTTTTTTGTGACAGCAAAATGAATACCAAAAGTCATGTAAATGATGGACTGGAAAGTGTAGCAGCAACAAATGTTGCGCCCGCAATGGCACCTGTGGAAAAACCCAGAAAGTTTTTAGGTGTAGATTTATAACGTTGGCAGCAAAAGATGTTTTTCTATTTGATGACTCTAAGTCTTCAAAGGTTCATTTTGAAAAATGCTCCAGAATTTCCCGAAGAGACACCGAACAAGGAGCAATTTATTGTGATGGGGTCATGGAAACACTCGGACTTCTTATGCAAGAATTATATATTGAGTGGCCTACAAGATGACCTGTACAATGTGTATTATGGTATGAAGACCTTGAAAAAGTTGTGGAATGCTTTGGAACAAAAGTATATAACTGATGATGCAGGAACTAAAAAGTTCTTTGTTGTAAAGTTCCTTGACTACAAGATGATTGTCAGTAAGATTATCGTCTCTCAAGTACAAGAATTACAAGTAATCATCCATGATCTCCAACCAGAAGGTATGAATATAGTAAATACCTTATTTGAACATGTTAAGCGTGTTATTAATAATCACATCAGAAGGTATGAATATAGTTAATACCTTATTTGAACATGTTAAGTGTGTTATTAATAATCACATGAACTTTGATGTAGGTTTGATTATGAATGAGGCGTTCCAAGTAGCGTCTATAATAGAAATATTGTCCCCATTGTGGAAGAATTTTAAAAACTAATTGAAGCATAAAAGGAAGGAGATGTCAGTTGAAGACCTCATTGTAAGGTTATGCATTAAAGAAGATAACAAAGAAGCTAAGAAGAGGTCAAAAGGGAATTCCGCAATTAGTGGAGCTAACATTATGGAGAATGACCCTAACAATTCAAAAAATTAAATAAAGCATCTGGACAACAAAGTAATCCTTCAAAGATGAAATTCAACGGAAATTGCTTTAATTGCGATAAGGCTGGCCATAAGTTCGTAGATTGTCGGGCCCCTAAGAAAGACAAGAAGAAGGATCAAACCACCATGGCTAAATCCAAAAATGATGTGAATGATCTATGTGTTATGCTTTCAGAATGCAACTTGGTGGGTAATACTAGAGATTGGTGGATTGATTCCGGTGCCACCCACTATGTCTATGCCAACAGAAAGTTATTTTCTTCGTATACCCTACTCAAGATAAGGAAAAATATTATATGGCTAACTCCGCAATAACAAAAGTTGAAGAAATGGGGAAAATTTGATTAAAGATAATATCAGGCAAAGTGTTGACACTCAACAACATCCTTCATGTACCAGAGTTGAGAAAGAACTTGATTTCTTTATCACTTCTGACCAAAAATAAATTCAATTGTGTATTTGTTTCTAATAAGGATGTAATTAGAAAAAGATAAGTGTATGTAGGAAAAGGTTACTTCACCAACGGCCTATTTAAGATCAATGTAATGACTGTTGAGATCAATAAGATTTCTAATTCTCCTTACTTGTTTGAGTCTAATAAATTATGGCATGAATGGTTAGGACATGTCAATTACAAAACTTTGTAAAAATTCATTAACTTAGAAGTTTGCCAAACTCTGATTGCAATAAATCAAAGTGTCAAACGTGTGTGGAATCAAAGTATGCTAAGCATCCGTATAAGTCCATTGAAAGGTCCAATCCCTTAGACTTAATCCACACATACATTTATGATATGAAGTCAACACCATCTCGTGGTGGGAAAAAGTATTTTATAACTTTTATTGACGGTTGTACTAGGTATTGTTATGTCTCTTTACTAAATACTAAGGATGAAGAAATAGACACATTAAGGCAATACAAAATAGAAGTTGAAAATTAGTTAGAGAAAAAGATCAAAATGATAAGAAGTGATAGGGATGGAGAATATGAATCTCCTTTTGCAGAGATATGAGTAGAAAATAGAATCATCAATCAAACTACCACCCCGTACTCACCTCGATTAAATGGGATTGTGGAAAGAAAGAACCAAACCTTAAAGAAAATGATAAATGTCTTACTTACAAGTTCAGGTATACCACAAAACTTGTGAGGGGAAGCTACCATTACAGCTAACCAAATACTCAATAGAGTACCCCATAGTAAGACACTTTTAATTCCATATGAAAAATGAAAAGGAAGGAAACTCAACTGAAAATATTTCAAAGTGTGGGGGTCTCTAGCAAAAGTTCAAGTTTCTATGCCTAAAAGGGTAAAGATAGAACCTAAGTCTGTGGACTGTGTTCATTGGATATGATAAAGTAGTTCATCAAGTAGGTTTTTTATTCATAAATATAAAAATCCGGATATCAATGAAAATATGGTAATTGAATTAGATAATGTTGGGTTATTTAACATATTTATCCATATAAAACTGGACATGAGCTGTCTAGTGGGGGGTCTAAACGACCTCAAAATGAACCAACCGAGAATGTACATAATGATAAGAATCCAAGGTGTAGTACACATCAAAGAATGTCAACTTTCTTTAGATCAGATTTTGTGACATTTCTTCTTGAAAATGAGCCTCAAACTTTTAAAGAAGTTATGTCATCTTAAGACGTATCCTTTTGGAAAGAGGCAGTCAATAGTGAGATTGATTCAATCTTGAGCAACCTTACTTGGAAATTGGTTAATCTATATCCAGGAAATAAATCTTTAGGTTCTAAATGAATATTCAAAAGAAAAATAAAAGTGGATGGTACTATGGACAAATACAAGGCAAAACTTGTAGTGAAAGGTTTTAAAAAAAAGAAAGCCTAGACTATTTTGATACATACTCGCTTGTATAAAGATAACGTCAATTCGGATGTTAGTTGCCTTAGAGGTTGTATATAATCTTAAAACCCATCAAATGGATGTGAAAACAACATTCCTAAATGGAGAATTGGAGGAAGAAATTTACCTGGAACAATCTGAGGGTTTTGTGGTTCGTAGTAAAGAAAAGAAGGTGTGCAAACTTGTTAAGTCACTTTATGGACTAAACAAGCTCCCAAACAATGGCATATAAAGTTTGACCAAACCACATTGGCAAGTAAATTTATGATAAAAGAATGTGATAAATGTGTTTACATTACAGACACACCAAATCATAAAGTCATTGTTTGCTTATATGTGGATGACATGTTGATCATCAGTAGAGACATTTCTGACATAAATGCTATGAAATGAATGCTTGAGAGCAAGTTTGACATAACAGACCTTGGAGTTACGGATGTGATCTTAGGGATAAGAATCCATAAAGCTCCACAAGGTTTGGCATTGTCAGAGTCTCATTACATTAGAAAGGTACTTGACAAGTTCAAGTATTTGGATTTCGGTATTACCAGATATGAGCTTTGTACTTCAAAAGAATAAAGATAAAAGTGATTCATAGTTGGACTACGCAAGAGTGTTGGGATGTTTAATGTATATCATGAATTGTATACGGCTAGACATAGCATGTTTTATTAGTAAATTGATTTGGTACATGAGTAATCCCAATAAAACTCATTGGATGGCAATGAAAAGAGTTTTGGGGTATCTTAAATATACTCAAGACTATGCTTTGCATTATAATAAATATCCAACGGTCATTGAAAGATATAGAGATGCGAATTGGATCACTGAATCGAAGAAAGTAAAATCCATGAGTGGCTATGTATTTACTTTATGTGGAGGAGCAGTCTCTTGAAAATCATCTAAACAGATATGTATTGCATGCTCTACAGTGGAATTTGAATTTATTGTGTTAGATGAAGCTGGTGAAGAAGCTGAATGGCTTCAAAATTTCTTGGAACATATTTCTTATTATCCCAACCTTTGGCACCAGTACGTATACACTGTGATACTCAAGTAGAAATAGGTATGACAGAGAGCATGATGTACAACAGTAAATCTTGCCATATAAGACAGAGACATAATGCCATTAGAGAACTACTATCTAGTAGAATTATCACTGTTGACTATGTGAAGTCAAGGGATAATGTGTCGGATCCACTTACAAAAGGCCTATTTAGAGAGGGATTTAAAAGATCATCCAAGGAAATAGATTTACGGCCTAGGACAAATCAGCAAGGTGATAACTCTACCTAGCAGATTGGAGATCCCAAGAGCTAGGTTTAAGGAGATTAAACAAAGATGTGACTGACGGTTCAACATTGTCAATATACTCAACCCATTCTCTTGATGAAGACAGTGTTCAAAGAAAAAGGATAAGGCTAATAGTGTGAAGATTTTTAACAGTTTCTAAGTTTGGCAGGTTTGATCAAATGGTTTGATATATAGGATTAAACATTTAGGAATCACCTATGTGAGGGTGGAGTGGAAGCCGATTCAAAGAGAATGTTAGTAAAGGCCTATTCTCTATGCTCTCATGAAACTAGGACGAGTTTATGAATGAAACAAATAAAATCGTAAGAACCATAAATGGTAAAAGGCTAATTGTGTGACTTGTATAGTCAAGGTTTTCATTAAAGTTTGACGGTTCAAAGATATCAAATCTATCGATTGACCGAGTGCATCCAATGCATTTTCATTACAAAAATTTCAAAGGAAAACCTACTTATCCTGATTCAATTAGTGTTTGCTTGTTGATAACACACTTATTCGTAAATATTTTGTTAAAATAGTCATTCCCCATAGGGATTATTGGGTTTTTAAGAGGTGTGAATAAAAATGAATAGGTGTTTTTTCCAAAAAAGACCCCAAGAGAAAGGATGCAATTTGAATTGGCACCTTTTCGGATTGAATGGTTATAACCTTTCCAAAGGATTATGACTTTTCCAAAGAGTTGCACTTTTCTGAACCATTGCTTCTATTCATGAAGCAAAACCTTGATGTCTATAAATATTTGAATTTTTCCTCGGATAAATTTTTTTTTTAGTAGAAAAACAATCTTCTTCTTCTTCTAAAAATTCTCTTGTGATCATCAAAACATTGAGTGTGTTCAAAATTTCTAAAAATTTGAGGTACCGCTATTTTCAGGAAGAGAATTATTTTATTCTGTGAGGAAAGATTCCATAACCTCGAGTGCTTGAGGGAAATATATTCCTTAAGGACACACCGTGCATTTGGTGTACTTGATTATATAATTTTCTGCTTCAGCTTCTTTCCTAAAGTTTATAAACACTTCATTTTGATATTTCATTTGATTATTCATTTGGACTTTATTTGAAGTTGTTGTAACTTCATTGTAGTTCTTGAAATTTGTTCTTGAACTTAGTATTGAAGTTTGGGTTGAATCATACTGTAATACCCCATACATATCCTATCTCAATTCAACTCTTAGTTGCATTCTTAAGGGGTTTAAGGCTTGAAATTTTCACTAAGTATTGGGAACTTAGTCATTTTCAAGACTCCTAAACTTTAAGGATTTTTATTTTGGTCTTTCCGACCCCGAGATGTTAGTTTATGAGTTAATTCATGTTCAGAGAAGTAAGAAGTATATCTCGGGGAAGTTTCAGATTTTTTGGATGAGTATTGGGTCACTTTTTTATTTCAATTCTTGAACCTCACCACGATAGTGGTGCATCACGGTGGGTATAGCGATGGGCACATCATCGCATTGCGATAAAGGTGTTTTAGTCAAGTTCTTGATTTATAATTTGAGTGCATGTGTCATGATCTTTATCCTAGTGTGTGAAGTGCTTGGTAGGTGAAAAATGTTTATAGAAATCACTTAGAGCAAAGTTGAGCTAAAAGCCTTTGATTCGTTTCAAGTTTGGTATTCGATTCTACAAGGATCAACTTTGAACATGTATAACTTTTGATGTACGTGGAATTTTTCAGCTCAATACCCACCAAATTGTCGATAATTTAATTAGCTTTCCAACGATACCAATTTTGTCTTAATCTGATGCCAAAGCGAAAAGTTATGATCATTTTCGTTAGAACCAGTAAGCCACCGCGATAAGACCGCATCGCAATGAGCCTTTAATCCACATTCCAGTTACGAATCTTTGGTTTAAATGATGGAGGAAAAATTGGGTCTTTTTCCACCTCAACCCAATTCATAAAAACATGACCTAAGGCTTCTGTTAGGGTATTATATGCCCATATTCTCCAAATTTTCTCTCAAGAAAAAACCCTAATCATCCCCAAGTTCATCCATTCCATCATCTTATCTTCAAGAAAAAACAACAATTTAAGTTCCCTAATCCAAGAATTTCAACAAAGCTTTCTAGATCATCTCCATGGCTCTCAAGGTCAAGGTTTCTCCACAAAGTCAAGTCTATTAAAGTATGTGGGGTTATGAACAAGGGTATTCTTTCACCCTTGTGCCCAAATTGCATGATTTTAAGATTCTATTTACTTGTTTTGTAGTAGGGTTTATACCCAAGTTTATATATTCATGAAATATGTGATTATCATGAGATTTAAAGCTTTAGGTATATCAAGAAGTTCTTATATTTATGTTTTTAACTTACAAGATTTATATTATGAATGAGATTGCACTATCTTGACTTGCTATTGTTGAAGTATTTCAAGAATTATACTGAGCATGAAGTTCTGGATATGAATTACCATGTGTTTAAAGCATGATTTTTAAGTCCTAAGTTTAAGTGTTGAGATATCAAGAAGATTATACTTTTAAGCATTCTATGACAAGCTTATTTCAAGATTTAAAGCAAAAATTGATCTTTTGATCCTCACCTAAGAGATGGAATCCACATTTGTTTAACTTAATTGTAATTTAAAGCAAAGAGAAGCATAACTGATTTTCATTATAAACCCTTATGCTATTTTAAGGTGGATTTCCTAAAGTATGAGCATTAAGTAATAAGGGAGTAGTATTTAGCACCGAGTTGGGTATATGTCCAAGGTCACATGCCCCAGAACTATGAGCCAATGTAGGTTAAGCTTATTCCCAATATGGATGAAGTTACAGATAGTGATCACTCTAGTTTAGGTTCTATTCCGATGGCAAGGTTAGAACAGCTCTCCCTAACGTGGGTAAGACATTGGACTCCATGATAGCTCACATGATTTATGTCGGTTAGAAGAACCTCCCAAAAGAAAAAGTAAAAGTAAATCTTTTAGAAACTAAGTGTGTGGCTCACAAAGTTTATTCAGAATGCTTTATTATTCATGTTTTTATGATTTTTCAGCTTTCAGTTTTATTCAAGCTAAAGGTGAGTCACTTACACTTAGCATGCATTATTTGAAAGTCTATAAATATATTAAGTTATTGTTTTACTTATGCATTCACCCCCACATACTCAATACATTCCAGAAGTACTGACTCACATATATGTTTATGTGCTACATTGTCTCATAATGTAGGTACTAGTTGTAGCTCACACATCATAATCAGACAGTGTGCAGCTTTCAGTCAGCAGATTATAAGTCCTTTTGATTCGAGGGCTCGAGTCAATCATAGTTCTAGTAGTATCTTGTTTTCTTTATTCAGTCGTATTGATTCAAAATAGCTGGGGGTCATGTCTCGGCTACCTATAGGCAATATTAGTAGGGGCTTCATAGACAGTCAGTAGAGTTGATGTATTTGATTTTGGTTTTGTTTTGTATAACCAGAGTTGTAATTGTTTTAATAGTTTTGTTTTGAAGATGTTCAACTAAAGACATTTCTTCCGTGTGTTACTTCTAGTTTTATATATTTTAATCAGTAGCTCAAGTAATATGCCAGTACAATGGTTAGTTTGGGATCATTTGTGGTCCTAAATGTCGTGTGACGTCCAGGGGTAGTCTCAGGGCGTTACCCATACAGATTTTTGTACCCGCAATAATAAAACCACCATAATTTCTTCCAACATTCTTTTCCAATGGTTGAATATACTCCAAATTGGCAACATCTCCTGCATTTTTTGACAAACAGTCCTCTTTCAATATGAAAATATTCATTTCGATGTGTATTTTCATTTGTTTACGAGCACCTGAAAAACAAAGAAATTAAAATTACCTTGCTTGTTGCGGGATCTTCAGGTTGGGGCAGACCTACATGATCCAAATTTACAGCTTCCCAAACATTATGTAGTATGAGAAGGAAACTTTTTTCTTGGTTCAACCCTCTATAGATTTTGCCGGCAATACTTTCTACATTTCCCTCATTATCTACTGTCAAGTTTAATCTACTAGCAATTTGCTCATGAACCTTTCTTATGTCTATTTTGAATTTATTTGATTAATTTATTAATTATGATAAAATTAGATTTAGATATCCACCAAAATATTATAAATATTGTTTAGATGAATAACGTACAGAAATTACAAAAATATAAAGAATTAAAATAAATAATATCTGAAAAAACATAAAAAATTAAAAATAAGGAAATAGATAAAATAAAACAACAAACCAAAGAAGAAATACGAAAAATAGAAGAAACTAAAAATAGTAGGATTGCTGAATTAGAAAAAGAACTACAAATGCTAAAAGATTGATATGAAAAAGAAAAAGAACAAAAAAGAAGAAAAAGATAAAGAACAAAAATTATTAAACGAGATAAATCAATTTAAAGAAAAATTAGAAATAAAAAATAAAGAACCAGAAACAAGTGAAGATAGTATATATGAAATTTCGGAGAATGAAACAGATAATGAAATAGATAGTGAAGTAGCTGAATCAAATGACTAAAGAAGATATAAAAATGAACCAAATAACTGAAGAAGATATAAAAATAATAACAAAGGAAGAATTTTTAAATGAAGAAGGAACAGATAAAAAAATAATATTTGATAGTCATATATTTGACGAAATAAAAGGAAAAGAGTTAGACTTAAGTGTAGAAAAAATATTTAAAAACCAACAATAAAAAATATATTTAGTAGAAAAAAAGGAAGAATACTACGTAGTAAGCCAAAAAGAACATGTAATAGACTGTAGATATGCAAAAGGAAGAGCTAGTATATTACTAGTAACAAAAAGAATAATTAATAAAGAAATAAACGATATAAAAAGTAAAGATCCAATAAAATATGTACACCTTGGAGGAACAAAGATATTAATAAAACCATGTTTTAGAGAAGGAATAGATACACCAATAGAATTATATTTAGCAGATGATAGAATTATAAAACCTATAGAAAAAAGTATAATAATTGTCATAAAAGGAAATTTAATATACCAAAAATTTAAATTTATAATAAGTGCAAATTATTCAGTAGCAATAACAGATAAAAATATAGATAAATCATTAGTGTTATATGAAAAATATCAGGAATAGAACTAACCCCAGGAAGTAAAATATTTACAGAAAAATGTAAAAATCTACACGTATTAACAACAAAAGAAAAAATAACGGGAAAAAATAAAATTAATAAAATACAAATAGAAAGTCCTTTCGAACAATTTGTAAAAACAATTGATAATAATGATTATAGTTACAAAGACAAAGATATAGAAGAAGATTTAGAAATAATAAATGATAGAATAAGCACAACAAAAAGAATAGCTCTTGAAAAAACAGAATCATCAAGCTCATAAAAAAGAACAAGTTATGAAACAACTTCAATAGTTAATTTAAATCATTATTATATAACAGGAACAATAGATGAAAAAGAATATTTAATACTCTTAAACACAGGACAAGAAGAAAATTATATAGCAAAATATCTAGTAAAAAGTGAAGAAATAAAATCTAATAGTAATATATGCCCAGATCTACCAAGGAGTCTAATAAACATTAAAGATATAGCTGAAAAGGAAATAATTATAGGAGTTAGAAAAATAAAAATAGAATTTGAAATAAAGAAAGATATGCAAAAAGCAAACATAATATTAGGAATAAAATGGTTAGAACAAGTAAAACCATACAATATAGAACATACACAATTATCTATAACATATAATAAAGAAAGATTATTCATAAAAAGAGCTTTAACATGATATGAAAATATATGTACTTGTAAAAATAATAGTAGAAGGATATTTTAATAGGTATTATACACCCATGATAGATACAGGAGCAGAAGCAAACTTATGTAGATACAACTGTTTACCAAAAAGTAAATGGGATAAATTAAAAATACCAATAGTAGTCAAAGGATTTAATAATGAAGGAAGTTTAATTACATATAAAACTAAAAATGTAAAAATACAGATATGGGATAAAATAATAACAATAGAAGAAATCTATAATTATGAACTAACATCAAAAGATATGCTTTTAGGAATGCCATTTTTAGATAAATTATATCCACATATAATAACTAAAACAGATTGGTGGTTTACAACACCATGTAAACAAAAAGTAAGGGCAAAAAGAGTTATTAATAAAATAAGAAAGAAAACTGATTGGATAAAAGGAAGTAAAAAAATTACACAAAAGTTAGAAAATATAAAAAATACAAAGACACAATAGAACTAGTTGTATTTTCGATAAATAAAAAAGAAATAATCATATTTTTAATAGATAAGGTAGAAATAATAAATAAAAAATTAAAACAATTATATAGTGAAGATCCATTAAAAGGATGGGAAAAAACATAAAACTACTATAAAAATTGAATTAATATATAAAAATAGCATAATAACTCAAAAACCATTAACATATAATTTTGACGATTTAAAAGAATTTAAAATGCATATAGATGAATTATTAGAAAAACAATATATACAAAAAAGTAATAGCAAAACACAATAGTCCAGCATTTATAGTAAATAAACATAGTGAACAAAAAAGAGGAAAAAGTAGAATGGTTATTGACTATAGAAACCTAAATGCAAAAACTATGACATATAATTATCCAATACCAAATAAGATATTAAAAATAAGACAAATACAAGGATATAACTACTTTAGTAAATTTGACTGTAAATCAGGATTTTACCACTTAAAGTTAGATGAAAATTCTAAGGAATTAACCGCATTTACGGTACCACAAGGATTTTATGAATGGAACGTATTACCATTTGGATATAAAAATGCACCAGGTAGATATCAACATTTTATGGATAGTTATTTTAAACAATTACCTAATTGTATAGTATACATAGATGATATACTACTATATACAAAAACTAAAGAAGAACATTTAAAATTACTAGAACAATTTACAGATATAATAGAAAAATCAGGAATAAGTTTAAGCGAAAAGAAAGCTGAAATTATGATAAACCATATAGAGTTTTTAGGAATACAAATAGATAAAAGTGGAGTAAAAATGCAACAACATATAGTACAAAAAATAATAAATTCAGAAGAAGAATTAGATACAAAAAAGAAATTACAATCATTTTTAGGATTAGTAAACCAAGTAAGAGAATATATACCAAAATTAGCAGAGAACCTAAAGCCTTTACAGAAAAAAATAAAAAAGGATGTAGAATATAATTACAACGAAGAAGATAAAAAACAAGTTCAGAAAATAAAGGTACTTTGTAAAGAATTACCAAAATTACAATTCACAAATGAAAATAAAATTTTTACATATATAGTAGAAGCAGACGCAAGTGAATATAGTTATGGAGGAGTACTTAAATATAGGTACGAAAATGAAAAAATAGAACATCATTGTAGATATTATTCAGGAACATTTAATGAAACAGAAATAAAATGGGAAATAAATAGAAAAGAATTATGTTCATTATATAAATGTTTATTAGCATTTGAACCATATATTGTATATAACAAATTTATTGTGAGAACAGATAATACCCAGGTTCGATGGTGGTTAACAAGAAAAATACAAAATTCAGTTACAACTAAAGAAATTCGGAGACTAGTATTGAATATATTAAATTTTACATTTACAATTGAAGTAATTAGTACTAATAAATATGTTATTGCAAATTACATATCAACACAAAGCTACACAGACTAATATAATAGAAGATGATGCTTTAGAAAAAATACTCAAAACCCTAACTATGCTTTTAATGAAAGTGGACAGTATGGATAATGAAATAGAAAAGCTAAAGACTAATGAAGTTAAACTGAAGTCTAAAGCTATGAATCAGCTAACTCAGCAGTGTGCAGAGCTATGTCGATCGGAAGAAAATAAAATTCCAAAGCTAAAAGGAGACGTTGGGACACTCCATTAAAACCCATAACATTTATCAATCGACAATTGCAGGTACAAGCAAAGGAGTTAGTAGACAAAGATAACAGAACATGAACTTGAATAAGATATTTGAAAAACCATTTATACCAAAAACACAAAAAGACCCCTTGTTCATACTCCTACAAATTACCACATATTGAGATAGTTTAAGCCAAGATAAAAAAGCTTATAACCATATAGCCCGAGCATACATAAAAAATATCCACAAAGTACAGACTTATCTAAACCTTAACCCCAAAGCTACAAATATCCAAGAACCAAACACAAACTATATAACCCAAAAACTGCAAGGTCACAACAAGCTAATCGTATTACCAAAAACCAACTCAAGCTTAGTTAAAACTTGTTTCAGCTATGAATTATTAATTACCGTATATACCCAAGATGGAGAAGAACTAACAGCTATAGAAGAATTACATAAAGTATTCACCATCTATAAAAGAGTAACCAAAGCAAATCTATTTTATATAAAGTTTTATACTGCACCAGCAGAGATATTATATGACGAGATCAAACTAGTTATACAAATTATAAAAATAGGATTAACCAGAGATATGATTATACCAGAAGAAATTGTCCAGCAGACAGAGATACCCAAAATCAAGATACCTGATTTTTATGCAAATAAATGACTTATTGAAATAGCTACAATTGTTCAAGAATTAGCAAATAATTATATCAATGGAAACCCAATATGGAGCTATTATTTAAGAGACCATCAAATGATTCATTCAAATTCAAAAGAACTACGACAAACAGATATGGAAGACGTTAGACAATGGATAATGACGTTACTTAACCCAGAAAAATAATCTACTGCAAGAGCAATTAGGAAGAGATTCATTTCAGATGAATTATTAACAAGATATTGCAAGTTAATTGGACACAAATATCCAGACCATCAATGTTCAAGATGTAATGGAGAAGACAATATTATCCCAGAAGTTCAACTGAAATAGAAAAAGATGAGGACAACAGTTGGAAGATACACGACAAAAAGATAAGAAGATGGAGCAATAATGGAAAGATAAGGAGACAAAAACATCAAAGTGAAGAAAGCGACATATGAAGAAAAAGCTAGCTTTGTGAAATATGTAATACGTAAATCATGTAAACATTTAATAGCTTTACTATTTTTAGGATAGGCTTTTTGACTTTTATCACTTGCCATTAAATGTAAAGACATAGGACCATTATTGGTTTTTATTAGTTCTTGACTAGAAATAGTATATAGGTAATATGTAAAGTTATATTAGGACAGATGTAAAGATGTAAAAAGTTTACGCGTTTCCTTTAGGATTATAAATAGCAGAGCATTTGCTCAGTTAGAGGCAAAACTTTCATGTGTTGAAAGCAAGCCTCCTCTTTTGTAAACAAAAAGCTTTTGAATATTTAATAAAAAACAGATATATTTCCAAGGAAAAGCTATGGATAAACAAAGTCCAGAATTATCAAACCTACCAGAACAGGTATATTTATTTACGATTATGAATAGCTAAATTCATAAATTCCTGACAATCATGATATGATAAAATAAGTTCATGATAGTTACTTTATAGTAGAATTATTCAAAAAATAACATGTTAAGAAGTTTATTAGCAAAGTGGAAAAGGAGAAAAATCCCTAAGAACTATGTCATCCTAAAGGTGAAACCGGTGAGGCAAGAAAGTCGTGATAGGGGAGTAGCCAGAATAGAGACGTTGTTTAAGGAAAAAGTATCCAGATTACCATGCTAATAGTGACCGATGAACATGTTACTTAAGAATAATCTAGTATATAGTTATCTAAAATGATCATATTTTGTTATGTGTATGATTGAAGGGACTATTTTGAAAAAAGCATCATATGAAAAATGAATACTTATTTATCTGAAGAAATGGTAGATAAATTTAAAATACTTGTTTTGTATGTACTTAAGGATATAGAAATTGTAGATATAAGAAAAATCATATTGGAAAAAATATTTGATAAATATTTTATGACTAGAATAAATTACATACCTCACCTACCTACTTATTCTTACAAATACTTACATACCAAACCTAGACATCAACAATGATAAATTACGTATATTTAAAATATTGAAAAATGGATATGAAAAATATACAATTAATAGAAAAACTAATGAAAACAAATTTAGAAGAATATATGAGAACTAAAGATATAAAATATATAGAATTCCTTAATGAAAATATAGAAGAATTATTAAGATTAAAAAAAATAACTAATAAATACTATGATAAAGCAATTAATTACTAGAATCCAATTCCAAGTTATCCAAGTTATTCGTAGAAAGCTAACCATAATATGAATAATATGACAAGATATATATCTGATGAAACTAAGATACTAGTTTTATATATCATAAAAGACTTAGAATTAGAAGACATAAAGAAAATAATATGGGAAAAAAATATTTGATTATAAAGATGAGTTACTAAGTACTAATTGGAAAGAAGATGAATTAGAAAATATAAATTTTTGTGGTAGAAATAATTCAGACAGTTATTATTCAGATGGATATTATACAGATTAAAAATGCTAGAATATATTAATAGAGTTAGAGAAAAACAAAGTTGGCTATACGAAGAAATTAATTATAGAAACCAGCTTAGAAAAGGAAGAGACCAATTAAAAGAAAGATTAATTTGGATAAATAAAATCATAAAATAACTAGAATTAAAAGACAGTTTAGAATATGATTTAGACATAGAATTATTCATAGACGAAAAAGACAGGATAATTAACGAAATAGACAACCTAGAATTTAATATCAGATATAGTAAAATTAGAATAAATTATTACAAAGAAATTTACAGTATCACAACTACTTTAGGATAAAATGTTAGACTATGAGTATTTAAAATATTGGAGACAAGATATGGAAGAAATAAGAGCAACAGAGATACTTATGAAAGAGAATTTAATTGAATATTTTAGAACAAAAGATATAGAATATTTAGAATACCTCCAAAATAATATACAAGAATTACAAAGACTAAGAGAAAAAACTAAAGAATATTATAGTAAATCATTTAATCAAATACCATCCAATCACCCCCCAAGATATGAATATTAATAAAATTAAAATAAATAAACTAAAAATAAAAATAATTAGAGAAGTTAAGAAATATTCACGCACAAACAAAAATAAATCCATTAGACCAATAATAGATCTATTTAAGTTAGCCAAGTTATCCACACCCCTCCAATGTAATTCATACCACAACACCAAAAGACAATTTAGAACTTGACATATCAGTCTTTAGGAGCTCATTATTTAGATTCTTCACCAAAATAGTTTTCCCAACTCCTCCTGTACCCCACACACTGATGATGCATATATCTTAAAGGATTCAACACCCAAAAAATAATTTAGCCACAAGTGAAAGATGCAACAATGGTCATAATAGAGGAATCTAGAAAATTAGAGAAACAAGGACGTAAGAGTCTTTGATCGTTCAGTCATAATTTCTTGATCTCAAATTTGTTAAATTAATTGTAAAGCCTCATAAATTTCTAGGCTTGCAATTTTTGGAAAATAACATGCTTATAAGCATAATTAAATGCTCTGAGGAGTAAAAGGACCAACACGTTTTAAGTGAAGTGCTTGGAATTATGACAATAAATACATAAAATCAATTAAAAGAGTTCGAAGTAGTAAATGAGAAGAAAATAATGAATAACAAAGAATGAATGTAAGTTGTAACTGTGATTTGGTAATATAATTAGGTGATAATTACAGCCCGATGCCTTTGGGTTATCTAGTTTACAAAATATGTACCAAATATATAGGTTTTGTATATGTAAATGCATAATGCCGAAGTGGTTGCTCGCCCATGTTAAAAATTTAAACAATTCATTGCTCCCAAAAAGTAAAATGGGCCGTTGACTCTTTTGCCCTTGTTTTGTTTTGTGTTGGTCTTTAATTTTTATCTATCAAAACAAACTACTTTTTCGCTAGGCATGCTTTTATATTTCCGCACAATAATATCTCAGATGGATAAATTATACAAAATCACAAACCCTACCAAAAATCTCTTATCTTTTAAATAATTACTTAAAATCTCGCATTTAATATTTTACTCGTGATATATATGAATAAAACCTCCACCCTACTTTTACTCCACAATTACTGCATGCAATCTATTTTTCTTTGAAGATTTTTTTTCTCTCAAATATTTCATCTCCTAAAATCTCTCCCAAATTATCATCAATTGATACAACTTTCATCTCCTTTAGTGCAACATCTTCACCAATTTCATTGTCCTTCTTAATCTTTTTATCAACTTTTCTTTTGTCAATTTTGAATTTCTTTCAACTTTTAAGTCATTACCCATTATAAGGAAAAGAGGAGAAATTGAACAATGTGATAGTGGCATATACTTCGTGATAGTGATTCATATTTTTTATTTATTTATAAATGTTTGACACATTTAACATATGTTTGACCAATGTAAATTATATATTTGGTGTGAGATTCAATTTTTAATGGTTAGTGAGTAATTTTTTGAAATGTATCATTGTGATACATTTGGAACCAGATGTACCATTTCCATGATTTGTGTCTAATTTTACTCCCCGTAATAATTAAAAATTAGTTACTTCCTTATTTAACTAACCACTAAATTACAAATGTATCACATTGCAAATGACATATACTGGTGATACATATGACATAATGCATATGGCATATTAAGTCAGTACTGGTGATACATATGACATATACTTTGTAATAGTGATTCATACTTTTAATTTATTTATAAATATTTGATACATTTAACATATGTTTGAAAAAAGTAAATTATTTATTTTGGCGTGAGATTGAATTTTTAATGGTTAGTGAGTAATTTTACGAAATGTAAAGTCCTTAGAAAAGTGATTTGAACTTTTTATCCTTCATTAAAACACACTGTAATAGACAAAATTATCATTTACTATTTTATTTAAATTATTATTTAATTATTTTTATAGCATTAGAACTTTTAACTCAACTAAAATTTTAATAAGGGAAAAAACCCTAACACTTTGTTTGGATGGTGGTTTGCCATGATTTCATATGTATGGTACTATATGGTATGGTATAGTACAGTACAATATAGTACAATACAATGTTTGGATAGAATGTATCGTTCACTGCTGTTTGATGACAATTTTATTGTTTGGTTTGACAGTATGGTACTGTATTGTAACTTATAAGTTTACTAAAATGCCCTTAATTATTATAAATGTTAAATTTATCAATAATTGTTAATAAAATAATTTTTTTCTACTAT
Organism: Capsicum pubescens; assembly: GCA_030864215.1. NCBI lineage: Eukaryota > Viridiplantae > Streptophyta > Magnoliopsida > Solanales > Solanaceae > Capsicum > Capsicum pubescens. The sequence continues at coordinate 274,441,020 of CM061540.1, read as the reverse complement.
TTTATCATAAATATGCCATGTAGACATATTAAGTTGTTAAATTCATGTAAATTCTAACAAAGTCAATAAAATAGTAGATCAAATAAATATAATCGGATTTATTTTTTATAGTAACAAATTTCATTTTTTTATGTTTTGAGACGAGACACCGACGACAAGTACAAAGTTTGAATGCATTTTTTATGTATGCTACGGGTGTGTTTGGTAATGGAATGCAAAAAAAATAATTCAAGAAAATAAATTATTTCTTACTTATTTTCTTGTATTCGTAACACAAAGAAGAAAAATTCTAAAAATATTTATATATGTTTAACACAAAATAACGAAAATGAATATGATAAAGGGTGAATAATTTTTTTGTAAAGAAATATTTAGGGTGGGGGTAGTGGAGTAGGGAGTTGAATAGGGGTAGGGGTTAAAAAGAGTTTTAATTTTAAAAAAAAATAATCAAAAAATTTCTTCTTTTTTGTGTGTGCGCGTGGGCGGCGGGGGGGGGGGGGGGGAGATGGTAGGGGGTGAGGTTGGTGTAAGAAAATTTTCTTGAAAGTTTTAAAAAATAAATTTAAAAAAAAATTAGTGGTGGTGCTGGGAGGGGGGAGGGCTATTAGGTGGAGGGGGTGGGTTGGGGATGAGGGTTGGGTAAGAACAAGTTTTTAAAATATTTTTTAAAAAATAATTAAAAAATTAGGTGGGGAGGGGAGGGTTGGTGAGGGGGGGGGGTCGGAGTAGGAGGTGGAGTTAAATAATATAAGGTGGTGGGAAAAATAAGATTATATAATATTAAATAAGGGCATAATTAAAAAAAAAATAAGCAAACCATGGGATACCACCAAATCGGTGGTTACATAAAATGGGAGTTTTCATGGTTACCAAACCATGAGATTAAACCATAACATACCATATATTTTAAGAAACAATCAAAACAAACATGGTTCTCTTATTATTTATACCATATCATACCATGCGAAACCACCATCCAAACAGAGGGTAATTTGAGTCCATATATGTATTTATTAGACACACAAAACGTGCTTCCATGGAACATCATGCTTCTCGGCCAAAAAAGACGACAATATGATGAAAACCAATACTTATATTCTTGGAATTTGAGTAATAACAACCTTATGTTAGTATGTTAATTCGTTTGTCTTTTGCTATTACTTTACTAATTATTTTTAAGTGTACTTCTTTCTTTAATTCTGGTGTTATTTATTTTATTGTAGCCAAAAGAAAGTAGAGATAAAAAGTAAGTCAAATCAGTTTTTTTTTTTTTTTTGAATCTATAATAGGTGAGTCAAACATTAAAGTTTACATTGTTGTTTTTTTAAGCTTTTTATGTCTTGCTCAACTTTTGATCTTCTAGGTCAGTAAATTTATTCATTATATTATTATTAATATCTTATTTTTATTCTTTTGATCTAGAGTAGGTGATATTCAAATCCCTCTGCTTTTGATCTTTATTGGAATAAGATGCTCGCGCCTATGTTGAAGTTAAACAACAAGATAAGGATTTTAGGTTACTTTTTTTGTACATGTAAGTTTCATATTTTTTCCTTTGTTGATAATTTTATCTCTTTTTCAGGTTTTAAAGTTGACTACTTCTATAAAAACCATACATGTATCATATTTTTTTATTCATTGATAATTATGTCACTCTTTTGTCTCTCTTTTCAGATTTTTCGGATCAGATTCTGATCTTCATCAACTCACTTTTGCTCCTTGTTCCGATTTTTAGGTTCTCTTGGTAATCAGGAGTGGGGCAGCAAAAGAATATAAGAGAGCAACAAGTGGTATTCGAAAGACTGTAACATTAGTTGATGAAGAGGTAACTTTTTAATTCGTTTTTAATTTTCTATGTTTTCATCTATTTTTCAATCATTAAAGTTGTCACTTCCACAACGTTCCAGGGCACAAAAGATTACTACTTAAAAGCATCACTAATACCTAAATACAAAGCATATCGATATTAACACTATATACTTCAATATATCATATTTTTTATTTCTGTTATTCCATCCATCCTGTTTTATGTTTCATTACGATTATATTTACTATTCTTTGTCTTGAGCCGGGGGTCTATCGGAAACAACCTCTTTACTTCTTTGGAAGTAACGGTATAGACTTAGTACATTCTACCCTCCCTAGACCCCACTTTGTTGGAATACACTGGGTTTGTTGTTTTTGTTGTATACTTCAATGGAGATTCTTCATGTTTCTGCATCTTCATGTTCAGCCCCATTTGTTGACTCATGAATGTCCTTTGTTTCAAGTTTCACTTCATATTTTTAGTTTGTGCTGATATTGTTCTAATTATGTATTTGTTATTGCCTATAACATTAAAGGACACATGTAAACTAACAAATAAAATTATCTAGGAACAGTGTGGAAAAGAACTCCATGATCAAAGTGCTCTCTTTGTAGGAATCAAATAACATGCGTTGTTCAAGTTAGGCAGATGTCATCTTGACCAGAATTTCTCTCTTAGTGCCATCTAGAAGGTTACGGAACCAGATTAGTTCTATTTGTGGACATCGCACAAGTGTTATAGCCATCAAAACCACCGAATACACTATAGCAACCACTAGCAAAAAAGATAGGAAAAAGATTTTGACCAACACCGAAAACAGTAATTTCAAGGTAAATGGGGATAGTTATAAGAAATAAATGAGTGAAGGATAGATTACCTGCATCTTCGGTAGCATGAGTCCCAGGTGCTACTCTAATATTGACCTGGCAAGACAAAGACAACAAGGATACCTTATAAACAAGCAGGTTGTATAATTGCGGACAACGAAAAAATTTAAAGACATGGCTAACTATCAAAAGAAAAAAAATCAATGTTGTAATATTCCTTCAAAAGAAATGAATTCAAACTGTAGTATTTGTATTATTATTTCATTTTTGTAGTTAAGAATGCAACTAAAAAGTTGAAATAGCAGTGAGACTAGGTTAAAGGGCTGATACAGGTTATACACATCATGCAAGAAAAAGTCAATAACTTCATCTCTGACATCCAAAAGAAATTCTTCACGCAATCTTTTTCAGTACATCTTTCGAAGAAATGTGAAGTTATGTTGTTGCCACAATAACTGAATTTTTTAAATAATCACAAATTGGACACGTACCAAATCCACCTTAAATAATCAAATATCTCCAGTAAGGTAAAGGTAAAAATTCATTCAAAAAGATACACCTTGCTTTGAATTATAACAAAAGAGTATACAAATATTTTAATTATTAGGTAAAAGGTAAGTACCTCCAAAATTATAAGAAGGAAGAAGAAGACACTTATTTCTTCATAATCCATCTTTTTCCCCTTCAAACATCTTAAAGATTATTCAAATAGTTTTCTAACATTCTGACGTATTAAGCTGCATATAATTTCATAAGAAAAGTGAATTATCTAGTAGTTTGATTAGTAATTTAATAATGTAATATTCAATCCTTCGTACATATTGAATCATTAAACCATTCTGGAGATTTGATGGAAACTTAGGAGAAGAGTTGACTCACTTTAAGAATCAAAAGTTTAGACATAACTTTAGTTAAAACATAGTAGTAGGAAACATATAATCAAGCAATTAATATATGTATAGTTCCTAGAAGATCACATCCGTTTTGCAGTTTGCACACCTCAAACACCTTTTAGTTAACATGTATAATATAAAGTTAAACTATAAACGACTTAGAGAGTTGTATACTTAGTCTAATTAAGTTATGTCACCTGCAGATCTTAGAGAGGAGCTATGATAACCTAGGTTAACAATGTCATAACGGTCTGTGGCTCTTGTAGGGAGCTTACCCTCCAACCTTTGACACTTTCATATGATAACGGTACTATTGGGGCCAGCTTATACTAGCTCAGCTAATTCACCGGGTACCTTCTACCTTTCACTTGCACATGTAGCAGTCACTCTCCCACAAAGACATAGGTGGAAGAGAAAAAGTCACCAAGAGTATTATTCTGCTAGATTTTAACTCTCTAGATTTAGACACTTCTCTGGGGTCTCAGTCTGTTGTATAATCTATATAATTTCTTTGATGCTCTCCCATGGTTGGTCAGGATCTTCTGCACTCTAACCATCCATCGTGCCTTTTACCGTAGTCTTTAGAAAACAAAGATGTCAATTTATTATGGAATCTGAGATGGTGGTCGTCTATAAAGCAAAACAACATGTTTTAAAAGTAAGCACAAGCATAAGGGGTGCAGCATGGAATGCCCAACAAATTGTTATGTACAAGCAAGTGCACTCAACCTTTTTACAGACAACAAAAATACAAGTATCAAGAACATGCAAAAATAAAGAAAGCTTACTGATTCCTCACACCAAAATTCAGTACCATTTTCATGATTAATTCAAATTCTTCACCAACTCAGACTAATGTACAATTGAGCAAGATGAGCTCCATAACATAGGATTAACTACTTCAGAATAAAAGGACATATGACGTTAAGCAAATTGCTTGTGAGAATAAATAGAGAAAGACATATTGACAGTTTGATCCCCATGAAAATAGAAAGTCAAAAAACTATTAATTTTCAAATAGAGATTACTTGATTAAAGGAAAAAAGAAAAAGTCCCCCCTGCCAATGATATAATGTTCAAACCTCATTTTGTCTATCGATAACTAAATTGATGAATATAAATGAATACTACTAATATTGAGGATTCCTATACTATTTAAGATTGCAATCAACAGAATTTTCTGCAAGTTTTTAGGATGGGCTGATAGAAGTATAAACATCAAGTAACATAAACAATTTAAAAATTGGGCAATAAGACCGTTCAAAATTTCAAAATGTCACATTTTGCAAAGAAGAAAATAAGATACTGGTACATGGTAACAAGAAAGAGAACAGTCACCACAACATATTGTGTGATAGCAAGAAAATGATTACATCACAAAGAAAAGAAAAGATCAGTATGTTTGGAATGACACATTTTGGTTAGGTTCCTTTTCAAATAGCAAGTTTCAATTTCAAAGGTTGATGCCATTCTAAATAAAGTGTATAATAGGACATTAAGTGCACGAGATATAAATTTTAGTTTTCACAATTAAAACTCAACGACTAAAAAAATGGTTAAATCTTTTCGAATAAAAGGAGGCAGAATCAATATCTTTTTTCTCAATTTCCCACCAGAACGAGAGAAAACAATCACATCAACTCCAAGTATCCTGGTACTTGTCTTAATCTCCAAGTATTCTGGTACTTGTCTTAAGTCCATTTCCATCAATATAAAAGCAAAAAGATAACTTATATCTTGAAGTAAATAATGGGTAATCTGCACAACTGAACAAGAACTAACAATATTTAAAGCATCTTGGTTAAAACTAGCATTCACCAAAAGTATATGCCATTCTATTTTTCATGGAATAAATTAGGACATTCAATGCCTCATTTGATCAGGAAAGATTTTTACTAATCAGAAATAATGAAGCTACAAGCGCAAGAAGGAAAAAACAAACAATAACTAAGGAAGCGAAAATCTTATACTTAATAAAATAATGTACACACAATAATTTATTTTTCGTATACATTTATTCTTAATTAGCGTTTGATACACGTGCAACGCTTGTACCCTAGTCTAGTCATTGTGATACATCTGGAACCAGATGTATTATTTTCATGATTTGTGCCTAATTTTACTCCCCGTAATAATTAAAAATTAGTTAATTCTTTATTTAACTAACCATTAAATTACAAATATATCACAATGAATATGTATCAAGGCTAAAATTATGTATCACAAATTTAAACATCCAGGATATGATGTAATTTAACAAATTATAGTGATAAAGTGTTATAACCCTTAAACATTCCAAAATTTATATAAGTTACCCATGTCAGATGTTATGCCCGATGTCATTAGAAATCATATGTCCACTAGGTATAAAGAACAACACATCTGGTGGTAAAAATAAATGCCCACCCATTCGAAGGGAAAAGCTGTAAATAATGCTAAAATAGAGGGTGGTATAAGACCTACATCCAGAAGCCATTCGCTATGTCTCTCCATCAATAGTGTGGCCTCTTTAGTTTTTCATTCCTTCTCTTTTATTAAATTGTTTGTTCTAAGTAGGGATGATTAATTCTAATTTCAAATAAATCTAGGGTTTGAAGGGTGAATAGAATTTTGAATTGGAGAGGAAGATGAGTTTGAGGTGAGTGATGAGATAAGTTGATGAAATTAAATGCTACGAGAGAGTTTGTTGAATTAATGAGGACTAGTTAATACTTTTAAGAGAAAAAACATCAAATTCCCCCTGAACTTGAAGCCAAACTTACTTTAGACCCTAAACTAATCGGGCAATAATATGCCCCCCTTAATAACTTTCAAGTGAATTAAATACCCCCCCTAAAAATATATTACCACACTCACAAAGGGAGGTGCACTACACATGCGCCCACATCATTGCCATATCACTGCCATGTCACCACCACGTAAATATTTATTTTAAAAATGGTGCCACATATATACATATATATATAATAAAAATAATAAAAACAAAATAAAATCACTTTCTTCTTCACACCACCCACTGATAACGCTCAATCTACATCTCTCGTAGAAGTGTAAAGCGGTCGTTAGAAAATATAGAACCCAACCTGGGTTGGGTATCGATCCCACAGGGAATATCTTGGTCAACAAGTAAGCAACGATTACTAGACTTTTAGTGCAAGTCTCGTAAGAAGGGGGGTTTGTAATGTGTAACCAAATTATTAAAGCAAAAACTGAAAATAGCAAAGTAAAAAGAAAGAATGTTTAGTAGGTTGTGAAACAATGAGAATTGAGGAGTTGGGGTTATGTCCACCTTCTGAGTAATACGTCTCTATTGACTATAAGTGTGTTGAATTCAGACATGCATGTGCTTATAGAGAATTGTATTCGATGGTAAATGCAGGCGTCTTTCGACCTATTCGAGGATTATTTCACTTTAACTCTTTCGAGCTTAAAGCGTGTCTAACGGTACGAATTCTCCAAGAGGTTAATCCAGTTACGGCACTAACTTTTTAATAGGGGATGGGAACCTACTACCTTGACATTATCTCTTTTCCAGACAGATAACCCTTCTTTCGAACAAGTTAAATGTTATACTGGCATATTCTTGTGTTTGCAACCACAAAGAATTTAGATTAAGATGAAGAGAATAATGATATAAGCAACATACGTGTCACGAACTCACAAACTCACAGCAATAGATAGTATCTCATTCGGCTTCCATAACCCCAACAGAGAAGTTTAGTTACCCATGAGTGCGAAGGAAATCACAATTGACATTGTTTTTATACCAAAATAAAGATTTCACGTTTTTAATGGTGTGGTAGGCGTTAGGCGTGAATCCCTTGGCAAAGTAACATTTCTCTTGTTGTGGAATTTAAGAATAGATGAATAGAAGAAGAAAAATAGAATCAATGGAAGAATGATTGTTTAGAACTAGAATGTCTTAGAAGTAGAATAGAATAGAATTGAATGTAAGAAGATGTCTCAAAATCTCTAGCAAGATAGGGTATTTATAATACCCATATCCTATTCCTACTAAGCTAATGAAATGCTTAACCAAATCCTACTAAGCTAATGAAATGCTTAACCAAATCCTACTAAGCTAATGAAATACTTAGCCTAATTGTACTAGGTTAATATATCATTATCCTAATCCTAATAAGCTAATGTAATACTTATCCCTATTGTACTAGGTTAATGTATCATTATCCTAATCCTAATAAGTTACTGCTAGTCCCCAAAGTCTTCAGAAATGTTGTTTTAGCCCGGGACAGAATTTCCATGCGCCATCTTTAGTCCTTGGCGTCCAAGATTGGCTTTTCTCCTTTCGTGAAGTTTTCTTCGGCGTCAAGTTATCCATAAAATGCTGAATTCTGCATCATTTATACCTGAAACTTTGCTAATCATGTTCGTTAGCTCACTTACAGGAAAATAGACTAAAAGTGCATGAAATATATAATTTGTTCTCAAAACTAGGCTAAAATATGGGCAAAATATAGTGCTATAGGCGTGTAAATTCGCCTATCATCAACACCCCACACTTAAAGCTTTGTTCGTCCTCGAACAAAATATCATGTCCCTCTAAACATCAACTTAGGGTTTCACAGCAACAACATAAAATATTCGTCAAGACAAGCACAACAATTATCAACAAAGAGTAGTTTTCCGATCATTAGTAGAGACCATTTAGACTCCAACATAGACTCGTGATGGTGGTCAACTCATATTCAAAAGTTAAGGCACAAAGAATCATACACGACCACCCAAAACTCATCAACCATGTGTGTCTCACAATGTATTACCCATAATCACTCACAAGTATAGCATATTTTTCAAACATGGGTATCAAAATATCCTTGCTCTCGCTCTCACAAAGAATTCATATGAAGCAATTGATGACCATAGGCTTGCCCTTAGTGTAATGCTCCACTAAATGTCAGAATGCCAAGCTTAGGATCAACTAGGTATTTTGATGGTTGTAATGTAGGCTAAGGGACAGGTAGGACTATTTTGGCCAGAAATAGTGACTATGTTCCTAAGCGCTTTAATACATCACATTGTATCATTAACACTTTTCTTTCAAACAACCTTTCTACTTTCTTTTATTCTACCACTCTTTTTCTACTCTTTTGTTTTTCAATTTTAAACATAACTAACTTTTCAGTTTTCCTTTCCTTTTTCTTTTGATGACATACCTCTTATGATAGAACTTTCTTTTTCATAACTCATTCAAGCACCAATGCATTCTAAAGCATCATACTTACCCAATTTCCTCTTATTTTGTCACATGACTTTTTCACTTTAAAGCACTTAGGAATTTGGATCAAATTATGGTCTTGAAAAAAAATGGATTAGGCTTACATACGAGGTTTGTCAAAGAAAATAGGCTAAAGGCTCAAAAGGGTTTAACTAGGATGATGTCCATGGGTAGGTAAAAAGAAGGTAAACAAATATAGGTTGCCAAAGAAATGCCTAAATCATCTCCTAAACTTACACTCCTTATTTTCGCTTTACATACATACCAGGCAAGTTCTAGCATCAGCCACAAGCACAGAATATACTATTAGCTCACACACACAAGGCACATGGTCGACTTTATTGGGAGTAGTATAGACTCTTGACCCAACAGATGAAGGAATTAAACCAAACAATATCACATAGTGAGTCATAATTAGAGCCTAAACGTTTCAATAGTCATGATTTTAGCACAAACTCTTGTCATAATCTCATGCTGCCTATGAGAATAATTTCATGCGATGCTAAGTTAAAAAAAAAAAATTTAACTACTGAAAAAAAAATAATTAACTACTAACAAATCATAAATAAATGCAAATGTGGATGGAGAAGTATAGTATGCAAATACCAGCACCCCACACTTAGATGGGACACACTGTCCTCAGTGGAAAATAAATAAGAAGAACCTGGTTAGTCGAACTCATCCTTTATGTCTGGGGTCATACCCCTTGCATCGGAATTATCATCAGAGTCGTCATCCTCAGAAGTTCCTCATAAGTATCCCACTTAATTCCATAGTGAGTCGAGGTATTTGCAGCGAGGAAGGTTCTCCTTGCTCTTTTCGGCCTCTTTTCTTGCCTTTTTGTGAAGTGGTAGCCTTATCTTTGCCTTGTCTTACTTTGGGTGCCATTGTACCTGAGACTTAAAACAATGTTCATGTTAGCATCATCTCGATGGATACAATCTATAAACAAGCAGTAGTGGCACCACCCCACACTTAGTTTGTTGGTACAGACTAGTGAAGTGAAAGTGGTCGATTACTCAGACTTCATCGACATACGTTTTAGGGGCTATATTCCAACAAGAAATTCAGATATGTAACACTTCTTGCAATCTTTGCAATACTTTCATGTTAGGTATATCAAGACTTCTACATAGGGATTACATCATGGTATAGTTTCTATCAATAATCACAATCTCCTATGTCGGTAGGCAACTATAAGTCTTATTCCGATGAGTGAGACATCCCAATATGTAAGTATTCAAGTGACAAGAGTATGCAATGTTCATGACTATAGCAATTCCGCAAGTAGTATGACAATGCATCAAAATCGAATTGAAGTCAGAAACAAGTTAAGATCATCCTAACGTATATGTTCACTCACTTGGTTGTGTATCAACAATTCAAACACATTCACATCTCCAATACTTCTTCAAGATTTAGCAATTCATAATAGACATAGTAACGTAGTACTTACGAAAAATAGATGAAGAACACAAGAGTACTTACGTGATTGAAGCCTTTGGAGATGTTCTTGTGAAGTGGGAGAGCAAAAAGAAAAGTTTTGAGATGATTTGGAGAGTATGTGCGGCGCCTAGGTCAAGTTTTCAATGTGTTTGTGTTTCAAGACTAAGTCTCCTTTATATAGGAAAAGAATGGGTCGGGTTTTGACCCATTTAAAATCGGTTTTGGAGACAAAAAGTGACCATAGGCGGCGCCTTTAGCTTTCCCTAAGCTTGTAATAGGCGGCGCCTAATGCAAAGCATTTGCTAGCATAGGAGGCGCCTAGTTCAATGCCTTTAGTGACCATAGGCGGTGCCTTTAGCATGGCATATGAGATTCAGAGACCAAATGCTTTAGCATAGGCGGCGCCTATGCTATGGCATACTTGAGCATGGGCGGCGCCTATGCTATGGCACACTAGATTCCGAGATCTTAGGCCATAGTATAGGCTTTGCCTTGTTCGTGGCCTAGTTTTACCTAGGACTATCCTTGTTCGATGCCTATATTTTCATGAGCAATGCTCAATCCATAGCCTTTTTCTTCTTCATTCCTAACTTACCACCTTTAACATGCAATACGTCCAAATCAAAATTTGAAACCAATCTCCTCGTTTTACACCTCTTGCATCTACATTTGCTCAAAAATAATAAAAACGATTAGAACGATGGGTTGCCTCCCATCAAGCGCCTTAGTTTTGGTCGTGGCACGACTCTTATTTTTGGATTTTTATTTATCAAAAGCAAACACGTAATAGAATGAAAGAAAAATGAAAAACAATAAACGATGGGTTGCCTCCTATCTAGCGCTTGATTTATTGTCGCGGCACGAAATAGTTACCTTGAGTACTTAGACTTCGTCGAGATAGATGGTGGATCATTTTCTGAATGGATTCAGACGATAATGAGGCTTACTTGTAGGCATGCAATCTTCTTCGAGATGACCCTCGTGTATGCCTATCCCAGGAGGGATACCAATTATATCATCAATAGTCCAACCCATAGCTCTCATGTATCTCTTCAGAGAAGAGATGAGAGCCTCTGCGTGCTGTTTACTTAAATCATCCGCACTCACCGGAAGTATATTTATACTTTCCAAGAACACATACCTTAGATAATCGGGGAGCTCTTTCGATTCTAGCATTGGTGGCTCTTCAAGGGAAGTCTTCGCTGTTGGTGACGGTTGATTCTTAAGATCACGGTCCGGTTGCTTAGGAGTATGGGAATAGGACTCTATTTCTGTTAGAGCACATATAGTTTCTTCGCAATTTTCAGCATCCTTACTCTCTCCATTCATGAGCACAACCGCTAATGGGTCATCAATAATTTCCTTTTCTTCAAGTAATTCTTTCTTATCATCAAAGAAAACATCAGCCACCGAGAATACATTCAGCTCTTTGGGTTGCTTCATTGCTTTGCACACATCAAAGCGAACTACTTCGTCATTTATTCGAAATAAAAGCTCATTAGCTCTCATGTTAATAAGAACACTTCCCGTTGCAAGGAAAGGACATCCCAAGATTATGGGTACTTCAGAATCCACCTCGCAATCCAAAATCACAAAGTCTGCAGGAAAAATGAAGGTAGAAACCTTCACCAACACATCATTCAAGATACCCACAGGTCGTTTTACCGACCTATCTGCCATCACGAGCCGCATATCGGTTGGTGTAGGGTCGCCCAACCCCAACTTTCTGTAGACAGATAGTGGCATCAAATTGATGCTAGCTCCCAAATCGCACAATGCCTTAGCAAAATTCATAGATCCAACCGTGCAAGGAATAGTGAAAGCACCAGGGTCTGCCTTCTTCTGTACTAAGGACCTTGTGGCAATTGCACTGCAATGATGAATATTATCTGCCGGCTCATAGCTTACTGCCCGCTTCTTTGTTAAAAGATCCTTCATAAATTTTGCATACCCAAGCATTTGTTCAAGTGCTTCCACCAATGGAACATTAATGGTCAGCTGCTTTAACATAGTCATGAATTTGCTGAACTTCGTATCATTCGCCACCTTCTTTAATCTTTGGGGAAAAGGTGGTGATGGGTATGGAATTGTTCTCTCCACGGCTTTCTTCTCCTCTTGCTTCCGTTTTTCAGCTTTTCCAGGCTGCACATCATGAGGAGTGACGTTAAGGACGTTAGGATCGGCTGCTGTGGCATCTTCCCCTTTCGCCTTATCATCAATTTCCGCTTGTTCGTCAACCACTTGTTTGCCTTTTTCTGAAGTTTCCAGAACCTTACCACTTTGGGTAGTGATGGCCATGCATGACCCATCATTCCTTGGGTTTTGCACAGTATCGCTAGGTAAAGTACCAGCCTTTCTTTGATTGAGTGCTGCTGAAAGTTGGCTCAATTACTGCTCTATTTGCTTGATTGAAGTGGAATGAGAATCAACTAATTGCTTCATAGAGGACAAATCATTTATTACCTCCGTTACTCCTGTGCTCGTTGCTTCCACTCCTTTCAGTAGTTTAGCCATCATGTCTTCCATACTTCCAGAACTAGATGTGGTGGTGTCACGTCTTCCAGGGGGAACATACAAACCACTTTTGTCATTCTTGTTCTTCCAACTACCTTGGTCATTGTTTCCATATTTATCATAATAGTTCCGACCTTGGTTTTCTTGGGTATTACCTCGGAAACCCCCCTGATTGTTTAAGTAGTTGGCTTCTTATTCCGAATCAAATTCATCTCCTCCTTTTGACGCAATAGCTTTGACTTTTTCGTTCTTCCCTGATAATAGATGCTTTGTAAGAAGATCCACTTGTGTCTTCATATGCGCCATATCTTGATCACATTCTTCTTCTCTTCTCCTTTGGTCTACAGTCATGCCTATAGATAAAGTGGGGCTTGCTACCTCAGAATCCCTGGTATGCCAAGCTCTACTTTGCTTCGTCATCCAATCTAGCATATTGCTTGCCTGACCAAAGGTGAGATCCATAAAAGATCCTCCGGCCGCATTATCCACCACTGGTTTAGTTATTGAATTCAAGGCTCTATATAGTATCTCCATTAGGTGAACATTAGTCATGTGATGGTTTGGCCACCTCATTAGCTTCGTCTTGAACCTCTCCCATGTTTCATGAAGGGCTTCAGTTGGAAGCTGACGAAAGTTGTTGATTTCATCTCTTAATTGTGCTCTTTTGGATGGCGGAAAGAATCTTTCTAGGAAAGCGTCTCTCAATTGCCTCCAATTTGTAATAGAATCAGGAGTCAGCCCATTCAACCATAGAGTTGCCTCCCCAGACAGAGACAATGGAAATAGACGTAATCGAATTGCATTCTGACCAACACCAGGATTGTCAAATGACTTGCATGTAGAAATAAAGTTGATGAGATGCATATTCGGGTCATCGCCTGCTAGTCCACCAAATAATCCCTTGAGTTGCAATAGCTGAATCATGGTGCTTGTGATGTTGAACTTGGCTCCGGGCGCTAATGGTGGGGGAATAATAGCTCCTGTGGCTCCGTCTCCATCAAGATCATCATCATCCTCATCGAAAGTTGGTTGCATAGGTTGGCGTTCAGGCCTAAACCTAGCTTGACGATCTCTTCTGTTGGCAGGTGTTGCGATCTCAGCGGCATGCCTAGGGTTTAGTAGCTCGTCATCACCTAGATCTTCATCGTCAGGATTTGTTGCTCGCCCAGGGTTATCAATATTCTATTGATGCACTTGAGCGGCGGCTAGCGCAGCTAGTCTCGCCTGTTTCTGTTGAGCAGCCATCCTTTCAATTGCGTGTTGTGCCTCCATTCTGCGAATACGTTATGTTTCAGGATTGATAGGTAATAACGGTTGACCAGAACTTCGGGTATGGGGCATGCACTGAATAAAAACCTGCAGTAAACAAAAACAAAAACTAAAAGTAAAAGTACGAGAATCATTGACCAAAGGGTCTAGTAGTTATTACGAACTTAATTGACACTTGTATTCCCCGGCAACGACGCCAATTTTTGATAACGCTCAATCTACAACTCTCGTAGAAGTGTAAAGCGGTCGTTAGAAAATATAGAACCCAACCTGGGTTGGGTATCGATCCCACAGGGAATATCTTGGTCAACAAGTAAGCAACGATTACTAGACTTTTAGTGCAAGTCTCGTAAGAAGGGGGGTTTGTAATGTGTAACCAAATTATTAAAGCAAAAACTGAAAATAGCAAAGTAAAAAGAAAGAATGTTTAGTAGGTTGTGAAAAAATGAGAATTGAGGAGTTGGGGTTATGTCCACCTTCTGAGTAATACGTCTCTATTGACTATAAGTGTGTTGAATTCAGACATGCATGTGCTTATAGAGAATTGTATTCGATGGTAAATGCAGGCGTCTTTCGACCTATTCGAGGATTATTTCACTTTAACTCTTTCGAGCTTAAAGCGTGTCTAACGGTACGAATTCTCCAAGAGGTTAATCCAGTTACGGCACTAACTTTTTAATAGGGGATGGGAACCTACTACCTTGACATTATCTCTTTTCCAGACAGATAACCCTTCTTTCAAACAAGTTAAATGTTATACTGGCATATTCTTGTGTTTGCAACCACAAAGAATTTAGATTAAGATGAAGAGAATAATGATATAAGCAACATACGTGTCACGAACTCACAAACTCACAGCAATAGATAGTATCTCATTCGGCTTCCATAACCCCAACAGAGAAGTTTAGTTACCCATGAGTGCGAAGGAAATCACAATTGACATTGTTTTTATACCAAAATAAAGATTTCACGTTTGTAATGGTGTGGTAGGCGTTAGGCGTGAATCCCTTGGCAAAGTAACGTTTCTCTTGTTGTGGAATTTAAGAATAGATGAATAGAAGAAGAAAAATAGAATCAATGGAAGAATGATTGTTTAGAACTAGAATGTCTTAGAAGTAGAATAAAATAGTATTGAATGTAAGAAGATGTCTCAAAATCTCTAGCAAGATAGGGTATTTATAATACCCATATCCTATTCCTACTAAGCTAATGAAATGCTTAATCAAATCCTACTAAGCTAATGAAATACTTAACCCAATTGTACTAGGTTAGTGTATCATTATCCTAATCCTAATAAGCTAATGTAATACTTAACCCATTTGTACTAGGTTAATGTATCATTATCCTAATCCTAATAAGTTACTGCTAGTCCCCAAAGTCTTCAGAAATGTTGTTTTAGCCCGGGACAGAATTTCCATGCGCCATCTTTAGTCCTTGGCGTCCAAGATTGGCTTTTCTCCTTTCGTGAAGTTTTCTTCGGCGTCAAGTTATCCATGAAATTCTGAATTCTGCATCATTTATACCTGAAACTTTGCTAATCATGTTCGTTAGCTCACTTACAGGAAAATAGACTAAAAGTGCATGAAATATATAATTTGTTCTCAAAACTAGGCTAAAATATGGTCAAAATATAGTGCTATAGGCATGTAAATTCGCCTATCATCACCCACCCCCAACCCCCACCTCCATTGCTACCCATACCACAACCGCATTAATCAACATTAACACAAGATTTCACTTTCACATTGGCACGATTAATCACATTCATCTTCCACCATTAACACACCATGTTTTTCGACGTCTACTAACACTTTCTTCCAATTTCAGTTTTTCATATCCACAAAGATAAATGAGACTCCCTTCAATTTTAATTTCATTCCAATTTTTCATATTTACAAAAGTTATAGATATTGTGATGGGTGTGTCTATTATAAAGATAAAAAAATAGAGTCTCGATCGTGATGGGTGTGTCTATTGTGAAGAGAAAAAAATAGATTCCTCTGTATCCAATGAAAAATTGGCTCATATGTTCCTTGATTATGTATGTGCGCATTTCTAGTAAGGTGGGTATTTTTTGATGATGTGTGTGCCTCCTCCGTTCACTCTTGATCTCACTCTGTGTGTGTGCACAGTGATCTGTGGAGTGGAAAAAGAAAAAAATGGAGTATCCATTCTTTTAATGTCACATTAAAGAGCTTTATAAAACTTTTAGAAAATCTCAATCATATTTGGCAATTGGATGAGAAAAGCCAAGATCTTCCAACTTTAATCTTGTTTCTTGTGATGACAATTTACAAATAATGCACCAACAATGTGTTGGGGGATGGGGGTGGGGTGGGGTGAGGGGAACGAGGGGGGAGGGGTTGAAGAAGTTGAAGAAGTGAAGAAAATGAAGAAGTTGTTTTTTTTTATTTATATATATATAAAGAATTTGTAAAATTTAAAAGGTGGTTCCCGCATTTTTTTTTCATGTTTTATGGTTAGTCACTCGCAGTTTTTTTAAAAATTTTCCACGTCAGCAATTTGGTTGGCAAAAATTCACTTGAAAGTTGTTAAAAGGGGTATATAATTGCCATACAAGTTTATGGTATAAAGTAAGTTTTGGCTACAAGTTTAGGGGTGATTCGATGTATTTTCTATACTTTTAAACTGAACCCTAAGTAAAATTTTCTTTAGACTTGATAATTATGAATAAGTTACATTCTTTGAGCTTGTATTGATGTAATTTAAATTGAACCCAAATTATTATGTTGATTGAGTTGTTGATTATTGTTAGAACATTAACCTTGTGTTACCACCACGTGATATGGATCTTGTCACCGAGCGATTCACTGAGAAGTATGTGCTTAACAGATCCTTCTCCTTGTTCTTATTTCGTGAGCAATCAATTTTTAATAAACAATAGGCTTGTTAAAAAGGAACCTACAATCTTAGGACTCTCTAGAGAGTGGACCCAGAGTCTCTTTCTATTTTGATGTAAATTCCTGTCTTTCGTCTATTACTTCTCCTCCTAAAAGAGAATCCTATTACAAGATATTTAAGGAAACCAAGAAACTACTAACATAAAAAATCTATTTAACATAAGAATTCTAGTAAAACTAAACTAATGTTTATTATTAATGCCCACAAAAATCAGAAGGTTGCATAAATCTATAGATCCTATTTGCCATTTCTTTCTTTCTTAGCTTGAGGGCCCCGCCTTGCATAAACTTTACCCACGAATGAGTCTATAACATTACCCATATGTAACGCCCCAAGATTCCATCCCGAGACGTCACACGGTGCTTATGACCCCGAAGGACCATAAGCTAACACTTTACTGATATCTGTACCTGTACACTACATAATATCTAAAATAAATGTGGAAACTACACATCTATGAATACTCATAATACAGAAAACTGAATACTAATACATCTTTCTGAAAAGCCTCTAAACTGTCTGAACTATGGTGTTGATGGGACAGGTCCCCAACTAACTCCGTCAACTAAAAATAAACAAAGTCTGAAACAATAATAGTAAACTGAGATTCATCCTCGAAAGAAAAGGACTCACTGCTACTGCTGCTGACTAGGACTGAACTGGTGAGAATACTCTGGATCCAGTGCCTCTGAACCTATGGTGTCAAATAAAACACCATAACGCAAATACGTCAGTACAACAATATACTGAGTATGTAGACGAGGTAGGCTAATGCAAGGGCTCATACATGCATAATATCTAAACTGAATAATCATGAAGATGCAACGTGAGAACACATACATGAATGCACAGAACATGAACACAATCATCGCAACTCTAGTTACTAAAACTCGGATACCACTTAACTGCAGACTGAACTTACTACTAACACTGAGATACTGAATCACTGACTCATCTGATATTGATAACTAAGGATCTAGATGTACTTACATCAAGGACTAAATTCTAAGCTTACTGCTTTCAACTGACAGAATTAGAGATTAATCTTTTTAACAGATTATTCCAGAAGTGATTATCAATGATAAGAAGTATGATCATATCCAAATCTGACAACAAGAATACACAACAGAATCTGAGATGCAGATCAAGCCAATCTGATGGGAGATCTCTAGATATGACAAAATACTAAGCATCTGTATATGAGACCAAGACTATTTGATGGGATGGTCTATGATTCAATGGAACTATCTGAGTTCCTCACTGAGATAGACGACTGTACCACACAGTCCTGATTTCTGAAGATCGCTACTGAAACTGTAACTGTGGGAAGAAGTTACTTAACCGACATGCCCCAACCTACCACAGGTGGGGTCCAACCTGTGACCTCAGCTAGAAGGGTTTCAATACCGTGCCACGGGTAAAGACCTCTCTGGTCAAGCCTCTCTGATGGGATCACCCTCGCAGGAAGTCAGCCTGAGGAAATATAATAGTCAAACCTCTCTGACGGTGATAGCCTCTACTGACGGGAGAATCCTGCATCCTACGCTAGCTACGTAGTTCTAGAGTTCAGGGATTACTCCTAATGACTCAGCCTCTCTGACAGGAGACCCGACATCCCTTCCCTCGCTCGATGCTAGCTTCTACTCCCAACTGAAAGACTTTGAACTGAAATCTTAACTGAACACAACTGAACTGAATCTGATACTGATCATGTTTATCAAAAGATCTGACTGAGTTATGCTGAGATTACTTAGTTCCGTATCTGACAAAAAAGGTATCAAATCATGGTATCTGACTGACGATGCAGAGCTTGAATAGATTACTCGAATCGCTTCTGAGATTAGAATTGAATCATTTGAATACTATTAGATCTGAGCTGATTACAGGACTGAGGATAGATTACTAGCGATACAAAGATTACAGAGATAACTGAGATTAATGAGCTTTCTTAAGTTCTGCTCTTGTCTGAGGATACAGAGTTCTATAGTTCACTGAGTTCTTAGAATCATGGTTCGACTGGAGTTATCGAGAAGCTGACACGAGCTCTAGATAACAGTTCTATTGTCGGGTATAAATACCCCCAGGACTCTATGACATAAAAGTAAAGCATAATCATTCATTATCACAATTATTCATTCATTCATCATCACAATCATTAAAGCATCCTCCCAATCATTAACACATCTCTTCAAGTAAATAGGAATCACATAGCTTGGGGAAACTTCTTACTATCATGTCACAACTTACTTACTAACCACTTGACATGTATTAAAAAACTTAGCATATATCAAAGAGCACATAATCAGGGAATTTACAACCATCATATCTTGAATTGTTCACTAGGGTCTATCAACAACCACTAGACATGACTGATTTTACACCTACTTGGGAATTTCATGCTATTTGGCACATTTCACTCACTAAGGCTTTTATCAAATACTAGGCATGCATGGACTAGCTCACAATTTGGAGTTTCACATTCAACATACTATAATGGCTCTTATGATTCACCTAAGCTCTTTATAAAACCTATGGGAAACATTCTTCAGTTATTCAACCATTTCTACACCTGAAATTCATGAATACCTCACATGGGAAAACAACTTCGAGAGGGTCTATCATAAACATCACATTAATTCCACATACTAGGGTCAAAGCTCGTAAATTTTGTAGGAAAACATAAATCAAAACTCAACAACACATTAAACATCAATTTCAACTCATACAAATCATTAACAACTCATAAACATAAAAATCTTTTAGTTTTAAAAAGGGTTCTTGAGCTTCTTGGATGAAAGGGACCCACGAATCAACATCTACATACCTTAACCTTTGAAATAGGATGAACTCTAATGCTTGAGAGTCATCCACACTTGTAATAAATTATTCTCGAAGCCCACACTATGAGGAACTTGTTTCTTGAAGAAAGGTTGAAGATTTATGGATGAATTTTGGAAGATTAGGGTTCTTGATGAAACCCTAATTAGATATTCTTGAGAGAATTGGCAGAGAAAAATGATGAAGTTAGGGTTTGGGAAGTGGGTTCTCATATTTATAGAGGCTCACAAAAGGTTGAAAATGACCAAAATACCCTTGCAAAAATGTCTCTAAATTATTGGAAAAAAATGGATGACGACATTTGTGACAGGCCGTCAAACCTGTGATAGGACATCACAAAATGTCATCACAAAAGGATGGATTTTATGATTTTCTGCCTAATTGTGACGACCTTTTGTGACAAGACATCAGACCTATGATGGGCCATCACAAAATGTCATCACACATTTTCCAGACCGACATGATGGAGTAAAATAAGCATAACTCCTTACTTCGGCATCGTATTTTGGCAAAATTGGTATAGTTTGAAAGATAATTCAAAGATCTTTCATTTTATATATAGTAGTTCCTCGAATTCTATATATTCAAGGAGTTATGGTTGATTGAAGTTGACCCAAATTTGACGGTTACTAAAACTTTAACGATAGGAAAGCTTTTAACTCGTCCATGAGTTAGGTGACCTCTATGATCTTAATTCATGCTCAAATAAATTCCCACACGATTCAAAGTATTTCATACTTGGGAGGATATTTATGAAGCATTTTGACTCAGATTTTTGCTTTACCAAATACGCTCTGAGACTCTGACTGGAAGAGAATTTTGCTGGGCATTACATTATCTCCCCCTTGAGAACATTCTTCCTCGAATTTCACTTGATAGACTGAGAATACGGATCAACAGAACTTACTTTCTCTCATATTAGGACTACGCAACTAAACCGACTGACATATAGAGTTCTCACACTAGGCATGCATATCTGATGAATGGAATACTCGACTGATGATACTTATAGCTGAATTCTCATAATACACAAGCATATCTAATGCATGGACTCATAAATGGGATGATCTCATGAATACATGACTAAACATATGCTGCCAAGCTGAACTCTTTCTATTAAATGCACATATCTAATTCATGAATGTCCGGCTAAGCTGACTTTTGAAAGCACGACTTGACAATGCAACAATGATTGATGCTAACTTCATAAAGAAAATTTGAACATGCATCGGGATGAATCTAATGGTATGCAACATCATAATACTATGGGGTATCTCCCCCTTGGGACTCTATGTCCCTCTAAACATACTTCACTGAAATACTAGAGCGGTGCGCGGGGCACGTACAGACTGGGTCATAATTGACCAATCAAGATCTAAAACTTATGAATGACTCATTCTAACACATAAGCTCAAAATGGGAGCAAAGGATCTAAAAATTCATATTGCAAAGATACAGGGCTCATAAAATACCCGGGTCTATATTAGGGAATCCTTCCCAATCAAGGCGAGCCTGTAACGCATGAAGTCTACCCCTTTGAGTCAGCACTCTACATTCTCACCTTCTATGTCCTGGCTCACCACACCTAAAACATACATCACTATCGGCTCTACACACACCCTGGTGGCGCCTACCATACTCTCCACAACACGGATGGGTACGAACACTATTAGCACTACTCTGGGCTTTGGAGCTTGGAGCTCCCTCAGATCTGACACCCCCAAACAAAGGTGCGGGTACACTAGCTGAAAATGGAGCTGGAACTAAAAATATCCAACCATACTGAGAACTACTACCACCTTGAGCCCCGAACTGCGGGAAACCACGACTACCTGTCTTGGCTCTCTTACTCACTCTCTTTCTTTCTTTTATTTTATCTGCCTCAATTTGTTTTGCATGCATCATTAACCTAGAAAGATCTATATCTCTATTAAGCATGGAAGCTCTACACTCTTTTAACACATCACTTAATACCCCAGTCAAAAACTTACTCATACTCGCTCTAGGGTCAGCTATCAAGTCAGGAGCATACTTAGCTAATTGGTTAAACTTAAGATAATACTCTATCACTGTTATGGAACCTTACCTTAGGTTTATGAACTCTTCTACCTTAGCTTCTCTCATCTCTAGAGGGAAAAACCTATCTATAAAGTCACTCTGAAACTCTAGACAAGTCACAAAAACTTCAATTTCCCTTCTACTCTTCTCCCACATCACTACCCAATCATGAGCAATATCTTTCAACCTATGAGATGCTAAATCAACACTCTCTTCCTTAGAAATATGCATAATCTGGGTGATCTTCTTAAGCTCCTCTAGAAACAACTGCGGATCCTCACCAACTACTGACCCAATGAATTTGGGCGGGTTTATTTTCATGAAGCTTCTAATCCTGGCTGAGGTAGAATTCCCATCTTGCTGAGGTGGGACTGTAGCCTGACAGTTTCCATGAACATTAGTAAGTGCCTGGGCTAGCACTTGGAAATCTTCCCAAAACTCTACATGTGACACACTCTCATTTTCAGGATCTACTGGCTGAGGGGGCTGATCATCAACCCTATGGATAATGTCTTTGCAAGGAGGCATACTCTGTAAATGAAAGAATGAAGTGGATTAGACTAAGGATCAACTTGAGCTTATGCTCACTCGCACAAAATGATCATTGAAAGAAGAGGAACTGCTCCTAAGAACATCCTGTAGCCTCTTGTACATAAATGTGGCGTGCTACACACTCATGCACAAGACTCTACTAGATGCGGCTTTTTAGACTCCCTAGGATACTCTTGAACCTTAGGCTCTGATACCAAGTTTGTAACACCCCAAGATCCCATCCCGAGACGTCATACGGTGCTTATGACCCCAAAGGACCACAAGCTAACCCTTTATTGATATCTGTACCTATACACTGCATAATATCTGAAATAAATACCAAAACTAGCCATAAGGTTCAACACATCTATGAATACTCATAATACAGAAAACTGAATACTGATACATCCGTCTGAAAAGCCTCTAAACTATTTGAACTGTGGAGTTGATGGGATTGGTCCCAACTAATTCTGTCAACTGAAAATAAACAAAGTCTGAAACAATAATAGTAAACTGAGATTTGTCCTCGAAAGAAGAGGACTCACTGCTACTGCTGCTGACTAGGACTGAACTGCTGAGAATAATCTAGATCCTGTGCCTCTGAACCTATGGTGTTAAATAAAACACCATAGCGCAAATGCGTCAGTACAAGAATGTAATAAGTATGTAGATGAGGTAGGATAATGCAAGGGCTCATGCATGCATAATATCTAAACTAAATAATCATGAAGATGCTGCGAGAACACATATATGAATGCATAGACCATGAACATAATCATCGCAACTCTAGATACTGAAACTCGGATACCACTTAACTGCATACTGAACTCACTACTAACACTGAGATACTGAATCACTGACTCATCCGATACTGATAACTGAGGATCTGGATATACTTACATCAAGGAGTAAATTCTGAGCTTATTGCTTTCGACTGATAGAATTATAGATCAATCTTTCTAACAGATTATTCCAGAAGCAATTATCAATGATAAGAAGTATGATCATCACTGAATCTGACAACAAGAATACACAACAGAATCTGAGATGGAGATCAAGCCTATCTGACGGTAGATCTCTAGATATGATAAGATAATAAGCATCTATATATGAGACCAAACCTATCTGATGGGATGGTCTATGAATCAATGGAACTATCTGAGTTCCTCACCGAGATAGATGAATGTACCACACAGTCCTGATTTTTGAAGATCACTACTGAAACTGCAACTGTGGAAAGTAGTTACTTAACCGACATGCCCCAACATACCATAGTTGGGGTCCAACCTGATACAAGTATGATCTCGTAGATGGACCCTTTTTGTACACGTCAAAGGCAACTGAGAGAAGGCCCTATCTTAAGTATGGGATAATCCAAAAACCACCCTTATGTGTGCACTAAATGGGTGGCCTTGAAACCTTATTCATTAAAAGGACACCTTTGTCATTTTAAGTCTTTTGGGGAATGTAATATAAATAGAACCACTTAGGGTTTTATTCACTTAGTTTATCATATTTTGAGATTTGTAACATTTGCAACACTTTAGTTCTCTCTCAAGAGCTCCAACCGAAACTAGGGCAAGGCAAGTGAAGATTCACTTGTGTTTGCATATTGTCTTGAAACGTTGGTGTTTAGAGGAGGTAAAGGCCCTCTTGTGTCAACATAGAGTTAGGTTTGTGTCATGGATAGTGTTTAAGGGTCCAAGAGTGTAACAATTCTTGGGTTCTTAAGATTTTCCCTTTATTTGGTCTAACTATTTATCTTGTATCTTGTTGAATCTGTGGTTCCTTGTTGTTGTTAATGTACCCGTAACCTTCTTGTTGTTGTAATCTTGTTGTTTATGTGTTGAAATAGTGAAGCCGTGTGGGGCCTCTTCGATTCACTATAGTCCTTGTAATCTTGTATTCTCGATCTACTTTATTGAATATTGTTGTTGTTGTCTTTAAAACATAGAGAAGCCGAGTGGGGCCTTTGATTCTCTATTGTTGTTGATCTTGTAGGTCTCTTGAATCCGTGTTGTGTATTCAATGTTGTATCATTTGGTAACAAATTTTGTGGCTGATTTTATTCCAACAAAATCAATCTTGGGCTTGGTAGTTGAAAAATACCAAAAAAATAAATAAATAAATTGTTGAAATCTGAAAATTTCAAAAAAAAGGGAGAAATCTGTCCATCTTGTTCTTGACCGAGAAAATATTGTTGTGCTGTTGTCTTGGTCGAAATCAGTTGTAGATCTACAAAGGATTTTAATTGTTTAGTTTGTTTCTTGTGTTGGTTCCTTTCTCATCAACACAAAAGTGTCCAAATCTAAAGTAGAGCTTGTAATATTGACTATTGTTGTGGTGACTTGAAGTTGGCCATGTGTTGAACCTTGTTGTTGAAGATTGGTGGCCGATTGGTGGTGGTGTTGTTTTGTTCATGAAAATTTTTATTGTGTTCATCTTATTCTTCACCTAGTCTTATAACTTAAACTACAAAAAGTGCAAACTTGATTCAAAAAGGTGAAGATAAAAGTTTTAAAGTTTGTTGGTGAGAAGACTTGAACCATCACTTCATAGAATTTTTCAACTACTATCCTTAAATCAAAGAGCCTTGTTTGGTGGAACTATTACAAGTCAAGATCATCCTTTTGAGAATAAACTTACAAAAGACTCAAGACTTTTGTGTGGGGACGAGACAAATAATGTGAAGGTTGATAATTTCAAATTTGTGACTAAGTTGTGTGGGCCCGAGACAAATTACATGTTGCCACATCACCACTTGCTACTGTTCATGTCAATAATTAAACTCAAATTTGGATTTTTTTTAGTTTCTAATTGTTTATTATTGGTTTCATTAATTGATCCTATAACTAATTAACAAACTTGTAAACTCCTACTAGATTGTCAATTAATCCTTTGCATCCCTTGTTCGTGTCTACGTTTCTTTTATGCTTTTGTCGTTTATATAATCTTAGTGCTTCTTGGTTCAAGTTCGAAAATTACTTACTTGAGTTATCCAACAAAGAATCCAATCCTACTAAGGAGTATAATTACTCTTCAACTGACCACAACTACAAGCCGACTTGCAAACATTTTTGACATCAAGTGTGAGGCCACAACGTGAGTGAGAGAATAGTGAGGTTGTTTGAACTAACTTGTGTTTTGTTTTGTAGGTTTTGTGTTGTATTGTTGAGTGTGACATAGTGAACTGATTTGGTGACTTTTTGGATCGTAACTTGAAGGATTAATTTCGATACCATTAAAATGGAACCCGAGGCTTTAAATGCTCAAACAATGGATAGTAATGCCATCAATCTCATTTTGGCTCGCCTTGAAACTATGTCCCGATATATGGCTAGGTTGCATGTGGGTCTTGAGAAACTAGATATGTATTTTTCATCAATGAGTGGGAGATTAGAGCGTGTGGAAAGTCAAAGGATTCGACCATCCACCTCTCAACACATTTCCCCGACCACTACTCCCGAGGCCTTGTACCAAATGTTCCATCCATCGAGACAACCCTCCAATGTCACAAACCAAACTCCACTATACTCCCTCACCCAAGACCATGAGATGCCAATCAAACCACTACTTCACCAAGTCCAACAAGAAGTACTTGGAACCTAAATTCGACCCCACAACCCGAGCCCTCCAAACCAAACTCCACTTGGCCAAAGACCTTATTATCCACCAAATCCAAACCCGCCATTACAAGCTCCACTTAACCTAAATAGACCTATCCAACATGAGGGGTATGTTCTATTTAATTATGGTTACATGCGAGGGGAAGAGGTACGAGGTAGACATGTTTATCCAAGGGAGGTTCATGGCCAAGAAAGAAGAGTTGGTCATTGGAACCAATAAGGGAACCAAATCCGTGAAGTAGGACTAAATACCATCAAAATAGGTCTTTCAATATTCAAGGGGTGAGAGTGATCCCAAAGAGTTTCTTGCGTGGGAATCCTCATGTGAGAGGGTATTCCAAGTTAATGATCTTACCAAAGAGAAGAAGAGTTGCTACGTGATTGCTCACTTTGAGGGTTATGCTACTACATGGTGGGAGTATGTTAAGCATTTTGGCAATGTGTTGGTAGAGGAGAAGCCCCCTTCCTTTGTTTCGGCTAAGGTACCTCATGAGACAAAGGTACCTACCAGAATTATATTATCAAGATCTCCTTTCCAAGTTGTATAACTTGAGGCAAGGAAACAAAAGTGTCGTGGCTTACTACGATGAGTTCCAACAACTCATCTTGAAACTTGATCATAGAAGGGAACAAGTGATTCATGACATCATATGATTCAAGGTGGGGTTTAATAGGGATATTGCTTCATGGTTGTCCTTACACAAGTTTGACATAATTGACACCATTTTCCAAGCTGCCTTGGAGATTGAGAGAGAGATACGAGAAAAGGCGGGCAATAAGTTCAAGGGGAAATCACCCTCAGATTGGCACAAGGACAAGATTGACTCATCCAATGAGGAAAAAACCGAGGCCAATCTGATCCAAGACGAGACCAAGGCTTCCTAAAGGTATCTTCCGGAAAACGAAGGTAAATCGAATTCTACTTCTCGTCCTAAATGATTTCAATGTTTTAAATGTCAAGGGTGGGGGCACAAGGCTAATGAGTGCCTAAATCAGAGAAATGTAATACTTAGGGAAGTAAAATTGTATTACCTTGGTGAGGAGGTGGGGCTTGCATCGAATGAGTTTGATGAAAAGGCTCAAGATGGAGATCAAGAAGCCGAGGTAGAAATAGATAAAGGCGTGAAATATATTTGGCCGGTTGATAGAGAGTGTATAGTACCCTTGTTTATGAGAAGGATAATCATTCTTAGGGATGGTTTAGAAGAGGAAACCTAGGGTGAGGATGATGAAGAAGTGGAGGAGCCGAGAGTTCAAGAAGTGGGATTTGGCCACAAAGACCCTTTGATACTTACTAACCTAGAGGCTAGAACTTTGCCTAGCATCCATTCTTCTTATGTGTAGGTTGAAGGACATCCAAGCCTAAGGAGCACCATTTATGATATCATGACACCCTTGGTTTAATACCCTAACCTTGGGAGGAGCTGAGAAAAGATAATTCGAAGAGGAGAGCTTGCAGGTGAAGATTGCTTGAGTTTGCGATCAAACTCCTCTCAAGATAGAGAGGATGATACAAGTGTGATCTCGTATATGGACTCTTTTTGTGTATGTCAAAGGAAACTGAGAGAAGGCCTAAGCTTAAGTGTGGGAAAAGCCAAAAACCACCCCTATGTGTGCACTAAAGGGGTAGCCTTGAAGCCTTATTTATTAAAAAGGCACCTTTATCATTTTAAGTCTTTTGGGGAATGTAATATAAATAGAAATACTTAGGGTTTTATTCACTTAGTTGATCATATTTTGAGATTTGTAACATTTGCAACACTTTAGTTCTCTTTCAAGAGATCCAACCGAAACTAGGGCTAGGCAAGTGAAGATTCACTTGTGTTTGCACATTGGCTTGAAACGTTGGTGTTTAGAGGAGGTAAAGACACTCTTGTGTCAATGTAGAGTTAGGTTTGTGTCACGGATAGTGTTTAAGGGTCCAAGAGTGCAACAATTCTTGGGTTCTTAAGATTGACCCTTCATTTGGTCTAACTATTGATCTTGTATCTTGTTGAATCTGTGGTACCTTGTTGTTGTTAATATACACGCAACCATATTGTTGTTGTAATCTTGTTGTTTGTATGTTGACATAGTGAAGCCGTGTGGGGCCTCTTCGATTCACTATAGTCCTTGTAATCTTGTATTCTCCATCTACTTTGTTGAATATTGTTGTTGTTATCTTGAAAACATAGAGAAGCCGAGTGGGGAATTTGATTCTCTATTGTTGTTAATCTTGTAGGTCTCTTTAATCCATGTTGTGTGTTAGATCTTGTATCACAACCTGTGACCCCATCTGGAAGGGTGTCAATACCGTGCCACGGGTAAAGACATCTCTGGTCAAGCCTCTCTGACGGGATAACCCTCGCAGGATGTCGGCCTGAGGCAATATAATAGTCAAACCTCTCTGACGGTGACAGCCTCTACTGATGGGAGACTCCTACATCCTGCTCTAGCTACACAGTTCTGGAGTTCAGGGATTACTCCTAATGAATCGGCCTGTCTGACGGGAGAGCCGCCATCCCTTCTCTCGCTCGATGCTAGCTTCTACTCCCAATAGAAAGACTCTGAACTGAAATCTTAACTGAACATAATTAAACTGAATCTGATACTGATCATGTTTCTCAAAAGATCTGACTGAGTTATGCTGCAATTACTTAGTTATGTATCTGATGGAAAAGGTATTGAATCATGGTATCTGACTGATAATGCAGAGCTTGAATAGATTACTCGAATCACTTTTGAGATTAGAATTGAATCACTTGAATACTATTAGATCTGAGCTGATTATAGGACTGAGGCTAGATTACTAGAGATATAGAGATTATAGAGATAACTAAGATTACTGAGCTTTCTTAAGTTCTGCTCTTGTCTGAGGATATAGAGTTCTATAGTTCACTGAGTTCTGAGAATCATGGCTCGACTGGAGTTATAATGAAACTGACATGGGATCTAGATAACAACTATATTGTCGGGTATAAATACCCCCAGGACTAGATCACATAAAAGTAAAGCATAATCATTCATTATCACAATTATTCATTCTTTCATCATCACAATCATTAAAGCATCTTCCCAATAATTAACACATCTCTTCAAGTAATTAGGAATCACATAGCTTCAGGAAACGTCTTACTATCATGTCAGAACTTACTTACTAACCACTTGACATGAATTAAAAAACTTAGCATATATCAAAGAGTACATAATCGAGGAATTTACAACCATCATATCTCGACTTGTTCACTAGGGTCTATCAACAACCACTAGACATGACCAATTTTATATCTACTTTGGGATTTCATGGTATTTGGCACATTTTACTCTCTAAGGCATGTTATCAAACACTAGGAATGCATGGGCGAGCTCACAATTTGGAGTTTCACATTCAACATACTATTTTGGCTTTTATGCTTTACCTAAGATCTTTATCAAACCTATGGGGAACATTCTTCACTTATTCAACCATTTCTACACCCGAAAGTCATGAACACAACACATGGAAAAATAACTTCCAGAGGGTCTATCACAAACATCACATGAATTCCACATACTAGGGTCAAAGCTCATAAATTTTGTAGGGAAACATAAATCAAAACTCAACAACACATTAAACATCAATTTCAACTCATACAAATCATTAAAAACTCATAAACATAAAAATCTTTTAGTTTTAAAAAGGGTTCTTGAGCTTCTTGGATGAAATTGACCCAAGAATCAACATCTACATACCTTAACCTCTGAAATAGGATGAATTCTAATGATTGAGACTCTATCCGCACTTGTAACTATGAGGAACTTGGTTCTTGAAGAAAGTTTGAAGATTTATGGATGAATTTTGGAAGATTAGGGTTCTTGATAAAACCCTAATTAGATATTCTTGAGAGAATTAGAAGAGAAAAATGATGAAATTAGGGTTTTGGAAGTGGATTCTCATATTTATAGAGGCTCACAAAAGGTGGGAAATAACCAAAATACCCTTGCAAAAACGTCTCTAAATTGCTGGAAAAAATGGCTGACGAGATTTGTGATAGGCCATCAAACCTGTGACAGGCCGTCACAAAATGTCGTCACAAAAGGATGGATTTTATGATTTTCTGCCTAATTGTGATGACCTTTTGTAATACCCCGATCATTCCTTAAGCCTAAATCTGTCTTTTGAATGGATATGTATGACTTCTAAAGTGATTGTTGTTTAAACCATGTTGTATTTCTCTAATTTCCACTTTTTGTCATGTAGAGCATTGAATAATCTTTCCATCGATACCAATTTCATCGAAATCTAATATTGAATGAGTGAGTTATGGCCATTTTACTAAATTCTATCGGATCACCCAGGTTTAACGGTCGACCTGGTGGACCGTCAGGTCCTTAGTGGACCGTCAAGTATCCTGTCAAGCCAAGAAAGTAGATCTCTTTTTGGGATGTCGAATGACGGTCAAAGTAGTGGACCGTCACAAAGTTGACGGACCGTCAAGGTGTCCGTCAGACCAAGACAGAATGTCTCATTTCTGTCCCTCAAGTGACGGACGACTTGGTGGACCTTCACTTTTCAGACGGACCATCAGGTCAACCATCATGTCGAGGCATAACATTCCATTTTTGGTGTTCGAGTGACGGACGATTTGGTGGACCATCAGTCCCTTTGACGGACCCGTCAGGTCGACCGTCACAGGCCCCGATCAGCAAATTTCAACTTTTTTAAAAAGGGCATCTTGGTCATTTCATCTCCTTGTGGCCTTATATATATATATATATATATGTAGAGAAGAGAATATAATTTCTCTTGAAATTTCTTTCACGAATTCTCTAGAAATCTAGGGTTTCTTCCAAACCCAAAAATCTAATCATCTCCAAGAAATTCAAGAAATCTCCCATAAATTTCTTCAAGTTGTTCAAGAACTAAGTTCCTCAAGTCAAAGGCAGAAAGGTCTTGGTCTAAAAGTGTGAGAAAGAAGTTTCAAGCAAGTTTCTATATCTTTAAAATCAAAATCTAAGGTATGTGGGGTTTCAACAAGAACACTCCTTTCATTCTTGTGCCTAAAGATTTACTTTATATTATTGATTTACATGATTTTGCAAGTGAGTTTACACCCAAATTTCTTATTGTATGATTTATGAGACTTGATTTAAATAATCTTTATATTTATGGTTATTTCACCATCATGCTTCTTAAATTGAGTATTTATTCCATGTGATGTATATTGTCATTATATATTGATGATTTCTAAGTGATTTATGATAAGTGTCAAGATTTGTGTTTTTCTATGAGAAATTTGACTATTGAATATATATATATATATATATATATATATCGATATTTGAATTGAAAGTCAAGAATGAGTTTGATGATGTTTCCTTGAAGTTTTGGCATTTGAAATGATTTGATAAGCAAATGTACTTGATGTTGAGAAACATTGTTTAAATTTGAGTCGAGTTAGGAATCCCCGATCGTATATGATTTACCGATGAGATATACTGTTGTTTTGGTCATCATGATAGACCCATGAGTTGATATTGATTGAGGTGGATTTCCTAACGCGTTCTGAGCTGAGTCTGGGAGGAGTATTTAGCACCGAGCGGGAAATTTGGTATTTCCACAGAACTACGTGCCACCGTAGGATTGATGTTAATGGTTGTGGGACAAAGGCCGAGTATGAGATTGTGATGATGAGATTGAGGTTGTACTCCTTGGAAAGAGTACGACACCCCTGCCAATGTGGGGTTCTCTCCTTAGGAGGGAAAAACGTTGGACTCCATGCGGCTCACATGGTGTAGTTATGTCGGTTATAAGAAACTCCCACGTCCATAATGATCTAAGTACCATGAGTTACCGATTCACTCTAAGTCATGAGTCAAAGAGTTTGAGTTGAGTTAAATGATTTACAAGATTTATGAAGCATATGTTATTACTGATGACTTTCGGAAATGATGTTTTAGATAATTCAAGCGAAGAGAGTTGTTATTGTTATCATGCATGATTTTCTTATACATTTATGATATTATTTAAAATGATGCATCCACCCCCCCCCCCCCCCCCCACACTCAGTACATTCCCAAGTACTGACTCTCATACTCTTTTGTATTCTATATTTCTTCGTGATATAGGTTCAGGTGCTCAGACTCAGCCACGACAGTGATCTATGAGTACCTTCATCTACATTCTTGCAGTTGGAGAGTCCTCATGGTTCGAGGACCTATGTTCATGATTTTGTCTTGCTAATTGATGGTTATTTATTTTTCCGTTCAGTATGGGCCAGTTGGGGATCTGTCTCAATGACTCTTCAGTCTTATGTAGTAGAGGCTTTGTTAGACTAGAGTACTAGTATGTACAGAACGTTAGTATTTTGATTGTACATGACAGTATTACTTCGTATCTCAGTATGTTCATGTAATGATTATTCTTCCCTACTTTATGATGATTCGTGTCGTAGTGAGTTCTGAAAGTAATGACATTAGAGGTTTAGCTTGTGGTTGTGTGTGGCCTTGAGCACCGTGTGACATCTCGGGATAGTTTCTCGGGGCATTACAAGCTTGGTATTAGAGCCTAAGGTTTAAGGAATCCTAAGGAGTCTGACAAGCCGCGTTACGTAGTGTCTTGATCATTGGTGTGTTGCGTGCCTTATCTATGAGCAAGAGGCTACGAGACGTTTTAGGAAAAGTTGTTTCTTTCTTTCTAGAGTCTATCGTGCCTATAAATGTTTCTCTCTGCGGTTAATTTGTGCTCTTTTATGAGAGAAAATGCCTCCTCGTAGAGCTCACAAAAATAATGAACGACCTCAACCCATTGATCCTTTGGTTGAGATGGTGTCCCACGCTGAATTTCGGGCAGCTTTCCAAGCTCTAGCCCAGGAGGTCACCGCCAACGCTCAAGCCAACACCCAGGCTACTATTCCACCTTTGTAAGGGAATAATTCTGCTGCAGCCCGGGTTCGTGACTTTATGCGAATGAATCCACCTGAGTTTTTTGGGTCAAAAGTACGTGAAGATCCAAAAATGTATTTAGATAAAGTGAGAAAGATTACTCAGATTATGCACGTGACTGAGGAGGAGAGTGTTGAATTGGCTGCCTATCGAATGAAAGATGTTGCTTATGATTGGGTGGAGATGTGGAGGAAGAGT
The DNA here is from genome assembly GCA_030864215.1 of Capsicum pubescens. Classification (NCBI taxonomy): domain Eukaryota; kingdom Viridiplantae; phylum Streptophyta; class Magnoliopsida; order Solanales; family Solanaceae; genus Capsicum; species Capsicum pubescens. Next base: position 274,407,952 of record CM061540.1, on the reverse strand, counting down.
GGGGGGGAGAAAGATACTCCTGTGACTTGGCAATTATTCCAAGATTCCTTCTTAGACAGATTCTTTCCCCTGGAGCTGAAGGAAGCAAAATTAGAAGTATTTATGAACTTGAGACAGGGCCCCATGACAGTTAAGGAGTATTTCCATAAGTTTAATCAGTTATCTAAGTATGCTCCTGGTATGATGGTTGATTCTAGAACTAGTATGAGTAAGTTCTTGGCTGGTGTATCTGGTTATGTTGTGAAAGAGTGTAGATCCTCTATGCTTAATAGGGACATGGATCTTTCAAGACTAATGATTCATGCTCAACAGATTGAAGCAGACAAAGTAAAGAAGAGAGAGAGAGTGAGAGGGAATAAGAGAGTTACATCAGAGCAGCAGGGGAATAGTCAGGATAGATTTTCTGGAGGGATCCGCCCTCAGTTCCAGAGCCGTTCTCTTGTGCCAGCGCCTTCATCAGCCAGTACTCCTGCATTCAGAATTAGGCCGGAGCGGCAGACTATGTCCAGGTCCCAAGATAGTGTAAGTAACAGACCTCATCCTCCCCCATGGACGAAGTACAGTAGAGACAATCTCGGTGAGTGCTTAGGTGGTCAGAGAGGTTGTTTTGGTTGCAGTAAGTTGGGACACAAGTTCAGGGATTTTCCTTATGCTAAACAGGAGAGCCGCGATGTTCGTCCCCAGAGTCAGGCTAATAGTGCTCCAGCCCCTGTAGTTCGACCTACTCCTCTTCAGGGTGCCTCGTCTAGTACTGTAGGTGGTCAGCGCTAGAATCACTTTTATGATATACCACCCCTCTAGGAGCAGGAGGATTCACCAGATGTTATTACTGGTATGCTTCGTGTATTTCATTTTGATATGTATGTGTTGCTGGACCCTGGGTCAAGTTTTTCTTATATGACTCCGTTGGTGGATGTGAATTTTGAAATGAGTGCTGAAAAGATTTCTGAGCCTTTTCTAGTCTCTACACCAGTGGGTGAATCTGTTGTTGCTAAGCAAATATTTAAGAAGTGTCCTATCACTATTCTTAACAGAGTCATGTTTGCAGATTTGATTAAGCTAGACATGATTGATTTTGATATTATTCTTGGTATGGATTGGCTACACTCTTGTTATGCGTATATAAAATATCGTACTCGGGTAGTCAAGTTTCGGTTTCCCAATGAGCCAATCTTTGAGTGGTCCAAAAATTCTGTATCTCCTAAAAGTCATTTCATATCCTATCTAAAAGCTAGGAAATTGATATCCAAGGGTTGTATCTATCATTTAGTTAGAGTTAAGGACACTAATTCTGAGACTCCAACTATTCATTCTCTTAGTGTTGTCAATGAGTTTCCCGATGTCTTCCCGGAAGATCTTCCGGGGGTACCTCCTGATAGAGAGATAGAATTTGGAATTGATCTTCTCCATGAGACACAACCTATTTATATTCCTCCGTATTGTATGTCCCCCACATAACTTAAGGAGTTGAAAGAGAAACTCAAAGATCTTCTTGATAAGGGTTTTATAAGGCCTAGTGGGTCTCCCTGGGGTGCACCCGTTCTATTTGTGCGAAATAAAGATGGTTCATTGTGCATGTACATTGACTATCGCTAGTTAACAAGGTCACAGTCAAGAACAAGTACCCTCTTCCTAGAATTAATGACTTGTTTGATCAGTTGCAAGGTGCTAGTTATTTCTCGAAAATAGATTTGAGATCCGGTTATCACCAACTTAAAGTTAGAGAGTGATATTCCAAAGACGGCTTTCCGCACTCGTTATGGTCATTTTGAATTCTTGGTCAAGTCCTTCGGGCTAACGAATGCCCCGACATCTTTTATGGACCTCATGAATTAGGTGTTCAGACCGTACCTAGATATGTTCGTTACTGTGTTTATAGATGATATCCTTGTATATTACCAGAGTGAAAATGACCATGCAGATCATCTTTGAATTGTCTTACAGACCCTTAGGGATCAACAGTTGTTTGCCAAATTTAGAAAATATGAATTCTAGCGAAGGTCAGTTGCTTTTTTGGGTCATATTGTTTCTTCTGATGGTATTCGAGTTGATCCTCAAAAGGTAGAAGCTGTAAATAGTTGGCCTAGACCTATTTCCCCATCTTATATTAGGAGTTTCTTAGGTCTAGCTGTCTACTACCATCGTTTTATCGAAGGTTTGTCTCCCATTGCTGCTCCTTTAACCCAGTTGAGCCAAAAAAAGGTTAAATTCCAGTGGTCAGATTCTTGCGAAAAGAGTTTTCAGGAGTTGAAGACTCGACTCACTTCAGCCCCTGTGATGACCCTGCCTAATGGTGTAGATAATTTTGTGGTATATTGTGATACTTCCAGAATTGGTTTGGGTTGCGTTTTGATGTAGAAGGGTAAGGTTATAGCCTATGCCTCCAAGCAGTTGAAACCTCATGAAAAGAATTATCCAACCCATGACCTCGAGTTAGCTGCAGTGGTTTTTGCTTTGAAAGCCTGGAGACACTATTTGTACGGTGTTCATATTGACGTCTTTACAGATCATAAGAGTTTACAGTATGTGTTCACTCAGAAAGAGTTGAATCTTCGACAGAGACGATGGTTAGAATTACTAAAGGACTACGATATGAGTGTGTTATATCACCCGAGCAAGGCCAATGTAGTGGTAGATACTCTTAGCAGGTCATCCATGGGTAGTGTAGAACATGTCGAGGAAGATAAGAGAGACTTAGCCCGTGATATGCATCGTTTGGCTAGGTTAGGTGTTAGATTACTTGACTCAGCTAAGGGTAATGCTTGGGTCCAAAGTAGTTCCGAATCTTCCCTAGTTTCTGAAGTGAAGGAGAAGCAAGATACAGATTCTCGCTTGGTCAAACTGAAAGAATCAGTTAAAGACCAAAAGGTGGAGGTTTTCTCCCAAGGGAGAGATAGTGTATTGATATTTCAGAATAGATTGTCTGTGCCTGATGTTGATGATCTGAGCCAGAGAATTATGGTTGAGGAACATGGCATGCGGTATTCTATTCATCCCGGTGCTACCAAGATGTACCACCATTTGTGGGAAATTTATTGGTGGAATGGTATGAAAAAAGATATAGTGAAGTTCGTAGAAAAGTGTGCAACTTGCCAGTAGGTAAAGATAGAGCACCAGAGACCTAGTGGTGTGATGCAAGAATTTAACATTCCTACTTGGAAGTGGGAAGTGGTAAACATGGATTTCGTGACCGGTTTACCTCTCTCTCGTCATCATCATGATTCTATTTGGGTCGTTATAGACAGGTTAACTAAGTCAGCACATTTTCTGCCAGTGCATACATCCTTCACCGCGGAGGACTATGCTAAGTTGTATATTCGAGAGTTAGTCAGGTTGCATGGAGTTCTGTTGTCTATCAGCTCCGATAGAGGAACTCAGTTTACGTCTCAGTTTTAGAGAGCCTTTCAGAAGGGTCTTGGCACCCAAGTTTACCTTAGCTCCGTTTTTCATCCGCAGACAGATGGTCAGGCTGAGAGGACTATTCAGACTTTGGAGGATATGTTGAGGTCTTGTGTTCTTGATTTCAAAGAAAGTTTGGATGAACATTTACCGTTGATTGAATTTGCTTACAACAATAGTTTTAATGCTAGCATTGAAATGGCTCTATTTGAATCTTTGTATGAAAGAAGATGTAGATCGCCCATAGGTTGGTTCGAAGTGGGTGAAGCTGCTGTGATTGGACCTGATGTTGTATTTGAGGCTATGGAGAAAGGTAAGTTAATTCGGGAGAGGTTGAAGACAGACTAGAGTCGTTAGAAGTCGTATGCAGATATAAGAAGAAGAGCTCTTGAGTTTGAAGTCGATGATTTGGTGTATTTGAAAATTTCACCCATGAAAGGGGTGAAAAGATTTGGAAAGAAAGGGAAGCTGAGTCCCAGATATGTTGTCCCTTATAGAGTTTTGAATCGTGTTGGGAAAGCAGCTTATGAGATTGAGTAGCCTGCAGAGTTGTCAGCTGTCCATCCTGTGTTTCATGTCTCTATGCTCAAGAAGCACATTGGAGACTCTGTTGTTGTTGATCCGTCGGAAGGTTTTGATGTTCAGGATAGCCTTTTGTATGATGAAATCCCAGTTGAAATCCTAGATTATCAAGTCCGTAGAATGAGGAACAAGAAAGTTCCCTTGGTTAAAGTTGTGTGGTGAAATCAATCAGTCGAGAGTGCTTTGTGGGAAGCAGAAGCAAATATACGAGTCAAGTACCCTCATCTTTTCCCCGTGATTTCAAATCATGCCGAAGGTACTATTCTCTTAATTCAGTTTCCTCCTAATCTAATGCATTTAGCTATATGGTTATTCCCTCTATGATTCGTGCATTTGGTAAAGTACTCAAGAGTATTAGAGTAAAGTGAGCCCTTCTATGTGAGTAGTTCCAGCTGTGCGTCCTCATTTTCTCTTGTTCTTGGCCTATCTAGCAACATTCGAGGATGAATGTTTCCAAGGGGCAGATATTGTAATACCCCGATCATTCCTTCAGCCTAAATCTGTCTTTTAAATGGATATGAATGACTTCCAAAGTTATTGATATTTAAACCATGTTGTATTTCTCTAATTTACACTTTTTGTCATGTATACCATTGAATAAACTTTCCATCGATACCAATTTCATCGAAATTCGATATTGGATGAGTGAGTTCTGGCCATTTTACTGAATGCTATCGGATCACCTAGGTTTGACGGTCGACCTGGTGGACCATCAGGTCCTTGGTGGACCATCAAGTGTCCCATCAAGCCAAGGAGGTAGCTCCCTTTTTGGGATGTCATGTGACGGTCAAAGTAGTGGACCGTCACAAAGTAGACGGACCGTCAAGGTATCCGTCAGACCAAGACAAAATGTTTCATTTCTGTCCCTCAAGTGACGGATGACTTAGTGGACCATCACTTTTATGACGAACCGTCAGGTCAACCGTCACATCGAGGCAGAACATTCAAGTTTTGGTGTTTGAGTGACAGACAATTTGGTGGACTGTCGTCCCTCTGACGGACCCTTCAGGTCGACCGTCACAGGCCCCGATCAGCAAATTTCAACTTTTTTAAAAAGGGCATCTTGGTCATTTCCGCTGCTTTTGGCCTTATATATATATATATATATATATATGTAGAGAAGAGAAGATCATTTCTCTCCATTTCTCTCGAAATTTGTTTCAAGAATTCTCTAGAAATCTAGGTTTTCTTCCAAACCCAAAAATCTAATCATCTCCAAGAAATTCAAGAAATCTCCCATAAATTTCTTCAAGTTGTTCAAGAACTAAGTTCCTCAAGTCAAAGGCAGCAAGGTCATGGTCTAAAAATGTGAGAAAGAAGTTTCAAGCATATTTCTATATCTTCAAAATCAAAATCTAAGGTATGTGGGGTTTCAACAAGATCACTCCTTTCGTTCTTGTGCCTAAAGATTTACTTTCTATTATTGATTTACATGATTTTACAACTGGCTTTACACCCAAATTTATTTATGTATGATTTATGAGACTTGAGTTGAATAATCTTGATATTTATGGTTATTTCACCATCATGCTTCTTAAATTGAGTATTTATTCCATGAGATGTATATTGTCATTATATATTGATGATTTCTAAGTGATTTATGATAAATGTCAAGATTTGTGTTTTTCTATGAGAAATTTGACTATTGAATATATATATATATATATATATATATATCGATATTTGAATTGAAAGTCAAGAATGAGTTTGATGATGTTTCCTTGAAGTTTTGGCATTTGGAATGATTTGATAAGCAAATATACTTGATGTTGAGAAACATTGTTTGAATTTGAGTCGAGTTAGGAATCCACGGTCGTATATGATTTTCCGATGAGATATACTATTGTTTTGGTCATCATGATAGACCCATAAGTTGATATTGATTGAGGTGGATTTCCTAATGCGTTCTGAGCTGAGTCTGGGAGGAGTATTTAGCACCGAGCGGGAAATTTGGTATTTCCACAGAACTACGTGCCACCGTAGGATTGATGTTAATGGTTGTGGGACAAAGGCCGAGTATGAGATTGTGATGATGAGATTGAGGTTGTACTCCTTGGAAAGAGTACGACACCCCTGCCAATGTGGGGTTCTCTCCTTAGGAGGGAAAAACGTTGGACTCCATGCGGCTCACATGGTGTAGTTATATCGGTTATAAGAAACTCCCATGTCCATAATGATCTAAGTACCATGAGTTACCGAGTCACTCTAAGTCATGAGTCAAAGAGTTTGAGTTGAGTTAAATGATTTACAAGATTTATGAAGCATATGTTATTACTGATGACTTCCGGAAATAATGTTTTAGATAATTCAAGAGAAGAGATTTGTTATTGTTAGCATGCATGATTTTCTTATACATTAATGATATTATTTAAAATGATGCATCCACCCCCACACACCCAGTACATTCCCAAGTACTGACTCCAATACTCTTTTGTATTCTATATTTCCTCGTGATATAGGTTCAGGTGCTCAGTCTCAGCCACGACAGTTATCTTCGAGTACCTTCATTTATATTCCTGCAGCTGGTGAGTCCTCATGGTTCGAGGACCTATGTTCATGATTTTTGTCTTGCTAATTGATGGTTGTATATTTTTCCGTTCAGTATGAGCCAGTTGGGGATCTGTCCCAATGGCTCTTTGGTCTTATGTAGTAGGGGCTTTGTCAGACTAGAGTACTAGTATGTACAGAACGTTAGTATTTTGATTGTACAGGACAGTATTACTTCGTATCTCAGTATGTTCATGTCATGATTATTCTTCCCTACTTTATGATGATTCATGTCGTAGAGAGTTCTAAAAGTAATGACAGGATTAGAGCGTTAGCTTAAGGCTGTGTGTGGACTTGATCACCGTGTGACGTCTCGGGATAGGTTCTCGGGGCGTTACACCTTTTGTGACAAGCCGTCAGACCTGTGACGGGCCGTCATAAAATGTCGTCACACATTTTCCATACTGACTTGCTGGAGTAAAATAGGCATAACTCTTTACTCCGATATCAGATTTTGGAAAAATTAGTATCGTTGGAAATCTAATTCAAAGATCTTTCATTTGATATATAGTAGGTCCTATAATTCGATATATTAAAGGATTTATGGTCAATTGAAGTTGACCCAAATTTGACGGTTACTAAAACTTGAACGATAGGAAAGCTTTCAACTCTTTCATGAGTTAGGGGACCTCTATGATCTTAATTCATGCTCAAATAAATTACCACACGATTCAAAGTATTTCATACTTGGGAGGATATTTCTTAAATATTTTGAATCGGATTTTTGCTTTACCAAATACGCTCTAAGGCTCTGACTGGAAGAGGATTTTGCGGGGCATTACACTATACCTCTAAGAAGAGCTTGTCCTCAAGCTTAAAGTCTAGATAGGCATCATGAAAATGTGAAACATCCTCCCACATAGCATCTGACAATTCAAATCCACACCAGTGCACTATAAGTTCCCAAGTTCCTTGATTAAGTCGAGCATGTAGAACAGAACAAGGCATAGGAACCACACGACCATCCTCTAGTGGTGGCAGAGTCAGAAAAACTGTTGGAGCCACATCCTTAAAAGCCTTGAGGAGCTATACATGAAACACATATGCAACTTACTATCACTTGGAAATTTTTAACTGATACGCAACTTCCTCTATTCAACGTAACACAAGAAAGGGCCCAAATAATTAAAGTACAAGTTTTTGAGCAATTGACCTCCAATAGATTTTGACGATAAGGATCTAAACGTAGACAAACTAGTGAACCTGGTTCAAATGCAACCTCCCCATGACCTTTTTCATAATACTCTTTCATTCTAACCTGAGTTTGTTACAACTTGTTGCGAATGTTACAAAAAATAGAATTAAGATCAAACAAGGCATTGTTAACATCCTCTACCCGAGCTCTACCCGTGAAGAACCAGCTTCGTAGGACAATAGGCGAGAGAGATCTCGACCATAGATAACCTTAAAGAGAGTTTTTTGTAGTGCAGTATGAAAGGAAGTACTATAACAATATTTTTCCCAAGGAAACCAGTCATCCCATCTCTTCAGATAATCCCCAATCAAGTAACACATTTAATAGTACAATTCACAACTTCCATTTGACTGTTAGTTTGAGGAAGATACACAGAAAGAATGCTAACTTAGTGCCACTTAGATGAAAAAACTCTCCCCAAAAAGTGCTTGTAGAAACCACATCTCTGTCACAAGTAATCGATTCGAAAATCCCATGAACCTAACAATATGCTCAAAGAGAATATGAGCAACATGAGTTGCATTGTAAGGATGCGACATGGATATGAAGTGTGCATATTTGGAAAATCGATCTACTACCACAATGATTGATATAATTCTAGCCATGAGGACTCAAATCTAGACACAAAAAAGTAAAGATAGAAGGATAGGATAACCAAGATAGGAAGGTAGACGCAAAATTGATAATAAAAGGGCAATCTAATGGTATATTAAACCCTAAAACCTTCCTTAATGGATTATAAATGAGCACCTAACTCTTACATAACCGCAAAAGGGATTAGATCCTCCTTACAACAAACATTTCTAAACAAAGTTCAACATATGCTTTTCCAAGCACTCAAACACTCCCATGGAGTTCTCATGAATACATCAAATAAATTAATAAAAAAAAATTAACTATTGAAATGTCTAAGGCACCTATTTATAGTAGTTTCCTTTGCACAACTAGACTATTACAAAAATATCCCAAAAGTGACTATTTTGGAAATAACCCATAAGGTCTCTCTTTATTCCTGTGCCATAACTTTCCTCGGCTCCAAGCTATCTTTCAAACATGCCATTGCTTTATTAGGAGCTCAAAGAAGGGACTCCAAGCACATTCTTTGGTCCTTAGGGAGATCAAGGCTTGAACCTCCTCATGTCGGCCTTGAGTTGTGTGATCAAAAGTGTTGACACCTATTTGACTTGTTTTATCCTCCCCTTCTTGAAAATGACTCGACCTTAAAACCAAACCTTACAAAATCAAAGAAAGGAAAAACAAACACAAATTCCTCATGTCATGAGGGTTAGGGTTAGCATAAGCAATCATTTCATCATGCCAAGGTTTCACACACTTAATATATAACCAAGATCCTTTGTGTTAATAATTTAAAACTTATTGAGAAAACGCACAAAGGAGTTGGCTATGGGAATCACCAAGAGGTAAGGATACCACAAGGGTCATTACAACATTACTAAATCCAAAAAGTAAGGTTACCTTCACCTTAGAAGCCATAAAACATAATTTCTTCATCACCTCATTAAGAGACCACATCAACAGTGTTGCCTCAATTGGTATTAAAGTCCACAAGATGCATATAGCAATGTCACTCAAACAAGTGGACCTACCGAAAAATTTCCTACCTCCACATAAAAAAAATCCAAAACTAGCGTAGATGTCATCATAGGCAAAATGGTAGTACAGGAAGAAATTAAGTATAAAGATATCATCCAACGCGCTGTCATATATAATATTGCCATTTGGATAAGAAAAATATAGCACATAAGGCACACAAGGATGGAATTAAGACATTTAAGCACATATGACTTCTTCCTTTCAAGTAAATCATCAACTTCGCATCCACAAGTTGGGTTTCATGCGACTTAAGCTCAAGTGTGACAAATAAGGATACAAATTTATAAGTAGCACCTAAGGGAGACAATGACATATTTTCCCTCGGGTTCTCAAGAATGATACCACCTTTGAGAAAGAGGTCATCATCTATACTCATATAATGAGGAAGGGTATCACACAAATGGAGTTCATCCAAAGTAGTTTCAATGGAAGACTCTCTCCTTGACCTACAAGTGGTGAAACCTTGGTCAAGAAGGTAAAAACACAATGGTGAACTCTCTTGGAGTTTTTCATGGCTCCCCTTTTTAAAAAACTCTTCATCTTGGTTGGAGTTCTTTCCCTTACATAATGTCGGTCCCTCAAGTGGATTGTGAATCCCTGAGAAAGACTTCTCATCATAGGGAAGAATACCAATACCCTTATTCAAACTTTTCTTGTCATGTGGACCAAGCAATAAGTTGGGTGTGCCATAATCACCATATCCAAATTTGGTATCAGGGTCAAATGGAAAGAGTGACAATAGACATGGGTCTAGACAACACTCTCTTTCCCTACTAGCTTCACCCAAACTAAAAGATATACTCTCTTCATTAGCCTAAACATCATCAAAAGCAAAGAGAGATTAAAGATAAGTATCACATAAGTTAACTTCAACTAAGGTGACATCATGCACTTACTAGCTATTAGATTCAAAATCATCACCATGAATATTCTCAACAATAGGTCACAGAAAGTAGAAGAGGAAGCAATTTCCAAACAATTGATACTTTCTCTTTCAATGGAGGAATACTCAAGTAGACACATACCACCACCAATATCAAAGGGATTATTACTTAGCCCTTCACAAGAAGTAAGCAATTCATCCTTATAAGTATCAAACAAGATTGGAGTGTCGTATGAAGTATCACATATATAATCATTTTCTAAGGAACAATCACTTATTGGGTTTCTTAAAGATTCAATCAAATCAAAGTTATCATCACCCAATTGATTATTCCTTTCCAAGACTTCACATTCCTTTTCCTTAAGTGTACTCCCATTTTCCAAGAAGACATTTCTATCTTTAGGAGGAATGTTGTCACCCTATAGTGGGTTGTCATATAAAATATAGCCCTCAAGATGAGCTATATCAATAATGTTATCCACACCACTAGGTAATTCGCTAGGAGTGAGCTCATCATTTTCAAACAAGATATTATTGTTAAAGAGAGAAGGATCTATCCATGAAGAGGATGTAGAGCATGCAAGTTCATTCTCTAAAAGGCCATTATCAAGTATCAAAGATGTTTCAAGAACATGATTATCCCTATGAGCCGAACAAGCATTAGGATCTTCACTAAAAGACAAGTTCAAAGGGCCACTCCCATTTTCTTAACAAATATTATCAGTTTCATCACTTACTTGAGGTTCTGTAATTACATTACACACATCCTCAAGTGGTGGACTAGTTTCACACACAAGTTGTCATCCAACACAATGACTTAAAACAAGGTGGATACAAATTGATCTTACAAAAAAATTCAATTCAGTCATTAATAGGATTAACTAGTGTATCATCAAGAGGCAAAGAATTAATAGACTCACATGTAGGTAATATACTACTCACACTCAATGGGCTACTAGCCACACAATCATCCTTCACATGCACAAAAGTGTAAGTGTTAGCTATGTTACCTTGAAGTTCTTGAGCACATTTTTTTTTACTTTGGTGTGAAGGTCCTACATAAGCCTCGAAAGCATCTAATATTTCCCTCATCAATTCTTCAAAGGGAACCTTCTGTTTTGGTACCTGTTCTCATCCTCTTTCCATATTGGTACCTATACACATATCCTTATTAATAGAAGGACAAACATTATTATCTTCGGTTGGTAGCAACCCTCTTACTTCAATCCTCAGAACCTCTTCTTTTTACTCTCTTAGGTTGCCACCTTGCACACCCTTACTTCTCTCAATCTTTTGTCTCTCATTTTCATAAGGCTTGGAGTAAGTGGTCATTTTTCCTTGAGATTTGGGAAGGGTAGGTGGAAAGAGATAATTTTCCCATTGGTTCTTTACAAACTTTTTCTAATTTTGCACATTTGGAATCTTGTGTTTTGTAAACCAGTCGACACCCAAATGTATGTGTCCATATTACAATAGGAATATGTCACACTGCACCTCCTTATAGTACCCATCTCGAGTGAAGGAAACCTTCACGCTCTTGAAGATTCTATAGCCTTCCAAGAAGTATGGGAAATACTTGGACACTTGAGGTAACCCTAGCTAATCAACCTTAAGAGGAGTTATGTAGTTTGCGTGAAACCAATCATCAAATATAAGAACACATCTCGGAACTCTAGAAATCTCTACCCATTTTGAACAAGGTTGTCTTCTTGGATCACTATTATAAAGCTTTGTATAACCCTTCGACATATAGATTGGCCTCAAAAACTCTTTCAAGGCACCCTAAGTTTGAGTAGGATTCCTTGTAAGTTTATACTATTCTATGGCCAGACCTTGAATATACTTAAGGGCATATATAGATTGTTCGGCTTTTCTTATAGTATAATCCTTGAAGACTCTTTCACATTGCCATTCCCAATCAAGATAAACTTCAGGATCCCTTTCTCCTTTAAAGATGGATAGAGTAGGAAGACAATGACTCCCATTATACCCTCTATTTCTACCTTAGTTCCCACTTCCACATGCTTAGGAACTAGAACAAGAAGCTTGAGATGTAATATCCCAAGGTTTTAGATGTGCACATGTCTTTAGTCCCATGGAGAAACCTATACTATAGCTAGTATAACCATTCACATCACTTCGACTTTGATAAGAAGAACTACAAGGTGAGGAATATGAATCTCCATAATCCTCACATACATTCTCACTATGATCCTCATTAGATTTGTAAATGAATGAGTTATACCTTACATCACCTCTAGGCTCTCAGTGGGAAGTGTAATACTCCTCACATTCCCCATCTTCCTCATAAGAACCATCACAAGGCTCTTTATTATCTCCATACTTACTATAAGAACTAGGATCATAATTCATCTCACATTCATCTTCGAAATAGTTGCCCTCATTTTTCATTCATCTCTTGATCATGGCTATATTCATATCCCCCATATTCCCCATCATCTATGTATCCATAATATTTTTCATTACAATCATAGTCTCTTATTCGTAGTCACAATTATCTGAGGCTATCAAAGACACGTTCCCCTTATATCCCCTTGTACCTACAAAATGAACAAGCAAGATTAGTAGTAAATCTCCTCACCAAAACTCATAATAATCTCACCTTTGTGATCCTCACAATTGAAGCGACGAATATTAAAAGTTTCTTATACTCCGGTGGACAATAAAGTGTCAATCTCTACTTTATGGCCAGAGTGGATTCTTGTTTGAAATTAAAAAGAAAACTCAAAAAAAATCTATCATACTTGAATCAAGAAGGTTCAACAAAAACAAAAGAAAAAAGCATACAAGAATATACAAGAAAGAAATCGGACTCAAGAATTAATTAATCAACTAATAGATCAATTTTTAGTGTTAATTAGTGTTTAGGAATCAAAACATGATGTTAAGAATCAAGAAATGAAGTTAGATTGATGGAACCTTGCAAAAAGTGAGCAGGAAGGCTTCATATGTGCTTGGAACAAACTATAGCAGATCAGGAGCAGACCCAACGCACCTCTAGAGTAGGTAGGGCATAGGAGCTTCTGTTTTAGGATGCCTTGGGCCTGCTTTAGCAGGTCAGGCATAGCTACAAGGCATCTTAGGAGTAGGTCATCCTAACCAGCCTCTAGAATGGGTGAAAATACCCCTTCGTGATCCCTCTTTTGTCTTCTTTTCTTGGAATATTCCTTGGTACTTTGGATAGGCTTTCTACCAACAATTTTCCATACCTTTTAATTCTCTATGTTGGATTAAACAAAAAATTCTTGATGAATATTCAACATGAAGATATGAATATTCTCAAGAACACCAAAAACAATTTTGAAAATCCAAAATGCATAACTTCTTCGACTTGGCTTGGAATTTCACAAAATTTTAACCGTAGGCTCCCGTCAACATAAGGAACACATTACAAAAAAACTTATCCCTCAAAACATCACAAGAATTTCCATATTTTCAAAACCAATTGTATTTTCTCCAACCATCAAGACCGTAAAAAATGGTGAATTTTTCAAACCTTTCCAAATGGCACCATCTTTTAACCCTAAGCTTCTCTCAATATTAGGAAAACCTTATTAACTTCTTAAACCTATAATTTCAAGACAAAAAGGGTGGGCATAGCTCAAATGCACATAATCAAGCCACAAATCTCAGGGTTCCGACCCCAAAACACTAGAGGGAATAAATCTAGTGTTGAAACAACAAAAAAGGACTCAAAAACACAATTTTTAGGGGATTTTCTTAGAAAGTTTTTTTTTTATTTTTGAGATAACAAACCCAAGACTAGAATTGTGGAAACGATCCTAAGATCGGCTCAAATACCAAATGATATAATCCTAGCCACGAGGACTTAAATATAGATATGAAAAAGTAAAGATGGAAGGATAGGATAACCAAGATAGGGAGATAGACACAGAATTGATAACAAAAGAGCAATCTAAGGGTATGTCAAACCCTAAAACATCCCTTAATGGATTATCAATGAGCACCTAACTCTTACATGACCGCAAAGGGGATTAGATCGTCCTTACAACCAACATTTCTAAACTAGGTTCAACATATGCTATTCCAAGCACTCAAACACTCCCATGGAGTTCTCATTAATACATAATGAAAATTAATCAAAAAAATCTAACTAATGAAATATCTAAGGCACCTATTTATAGTAGTTTCCTTTGCACAACTAGCCTTTTACAAAAATATCCTAAAAGTAGCTATTTCAGAAATAACCCACAAGTGCTCTATTTATTCTTGAGCCATGGCTTTCCTCGGCTTCAAGCTATCTTCCAAACATGGCATTTCTTTATTATGAGCTCGAAGAAATGCCTCCAAGTACATTCTTGGATCCTTAGGGAGATCAAGTCCTGGACATCCTCATGTTGGCCTTGAGTTGTGTGATCAAAAGCGTTGACGCCCATTTGACTTGTATCAATGATTATGCCTAAGCTACATCTTCACTCTGAAGATGATTGTGGTCATTGTCAAATATATTAACCCGACAAAGGTTGGGGTCAAATCCCAAGGGAATATGTGGACTTGTGGATCTTATATGTTGTAATTAATGGGCAAAAACTAGAAAAGTAAATGAGTGGATTTGAATAGCAATATCGAACAAGGAGCAAATATGGCTTTCGGTTGTAATCAAGATTAGTGAACACAAGGATTGTGTTCCCCCTGGATTCTCAACTCCGTAGGATTATCGTGCTTTATTGAACCAACTTGATACCTTGTATGTAGAATCTGATAAGTTATGTATCATCTACAATCTTTTGGATGAGCAGACGGATTTCATCCCTTTACCGTTTGAGTCTTAGGATGTCGCTTTACTAACCCTTATCTTAATCCCAGTTAATTATTACCTTTTGAGTCTCTAGTTATTAGATGATAGATAACCATGTTACTTAGATAATACCTAGTAGCATGGATCGATAGTTAAACTTCAAAACTTCAAATTACTATTGTAATTATCTTTTCCTAGTCACTACTACTCTTTTGGAGTAAGTAGCAATAATCTAGGTGAGATCTTAATGTTGGCCACTGCTAAAATAACTGTTAAAGTGAAGATAATACAATGTATGCATGGGTATCGGTTCAGAACAACAATAGCACTTCCCCTACTTTATCGATCTGCCAGGGTTTCCACAACCCTAGCTATGGATTTTAGCCACTCATGCTTGTGAAATAATCAATAGCATTCATGATTGAAAGCATAGATGAAATCATAATAATAAAAAGTAGATAAACCCAAAATCATAACTCAACTGAAATCAATACAAGAGACTTCCAAGACCAAAGTTGGATCTCAAAATTAAAATATGCTTGTAAGTATCAAGAGTGCGTAACTTCTACTAAAACACATAAACGGTCTTTATAGTACATGATAAAACCCTAAAATTAAAGCCCGAATGAAATAGGAGAAAAAAGGGTCGGTGGCTATTTATGGTCGCTACTTGTTCTCACTCTGCAAGCCATAGGCACCACTTGCGCCCAAGGCTAGGGTGCAAGTAGCCACTGCAAGTGCCAGGATCAAAAAATTCTATAGGTCAGCTCTATGGATTTTGGACTTCAGACACTTGCTTTGCCCACATGTGATCCGCATGTACAATATGCCATCCACATATTGACTTAGCAAGTACCGAGAGTCATCTTTTCAAATCTTCTTTAATTCCCAAACATTCTTTGATCACGAACAAGTCAAAAAATATCTCGAACATCCATAATTGCTCCCATAAGCATCCAAAAATACCTTTTTCATCTTTTTCATGAACTTAGCATCCAAAACATGATTTTCTGGAAAAGATACCCAAAATGCATCATATCTAACAAAACAACATCAAAAACTTTCATATTTTCATAGTTTAAAGCTTTGAAAGTGCTATATTTCTATAGAAAATCAACACCCTCAACTTTGAATGTTTGTATGTCCTCGGGTAACAAAACATAACAAAATATAAACGATGTTTAACTAGGAGAATCTATGTTATTCAAGGTAGTCAGTCAACACTTTAAGCTTAAAACACAGCACCCCCTCTAACCTCACTTTTCAAAAACAACTATGCATGACCATGAAGCACAACAATATGACACAATGGGAGAAAAGTATGGCATTACATTTGCAGCAGACAATCACGCATATATATAAGTTACACTACCCAAAACAAGTAACTAGATAGCAATATAACTCAAATGACCTCAGAACAAAGAAGTCCCAACTCACTTATATAAAATAATGCATGTCAATGCATGGACAGTCAAGATACACTCACACTCAGAAGAGAAGTTCCAATCAATGTGCATCAAATACCATAGGTTTACCCTTATTTTCTTTACCTTAGTATTCAAACAGTCAAGTTAGGATCACTATAGGATGTTTCTCGGTATTATATTACAAGCTTGGGGCTTAGGGGCTTGTATGGTACATATAGACATATCAAGTGTCTAAGCCTCCTTGGCACTACACTAACTTTGGGATTCCACTTATTAGCCAATTTCCTTTTTATTCCACTCTTATATCTCTCTTTTTATTCTTTATTGTACATTTAGGTTGGTTGTGGTCTTTTATTCTTTCTTTTTCACTTTTTTGAAATTTTTCTTTTTTTCTTTTATTATGCAACCACCCAGCCCTACTTTCTTTTTATCTTATTTTACCCTTTTTCATACCTATTTTACACTATGCATCCCTATGATAGCCACCATCAACTTAGGCATTTTTCCTGAGTTGAGGTGCACAATGTCCAAGGAGGACCAGGGCCAAAACAAATTCATTGTAATACAAATAGGAACGTGAAAGGTGTAAAAAAAATTAGGCTATAAGTCTCAAAACAGGGATGAAGGGATACTATTTCTCACATGGAAGATCATTTAGGCTAAAAGTTGACTAAACTCAAAAATGGCCTATGATCCTTTCCTAACTGAATATCCTTCAACCCAGGAAAGACTAACCAGGTAAGTTCTAAATTTAACACACAAATAAAACTAAGTAGCATCTCACACACACATGGCATAGTGTCAATATTACCAATTACTACTTATTCGGTCCATGCAATTGTTAGCAAGTGATTATCATGTCCCTAATCCTAATGCCATAAAAAGATCCATGATATGTGAGCAGATGCTAACATATTTGAGGGTTTAACTCTAAGTAATTGTGAAGTCTTAAGCAACTTTTGTTATTTTTTATTGTTTTTTATTGTTTTAATGCAGATGTAATTAATTGAGGAGGAAATTACAGGAAAGAAGAACAAAATCAGTTGAAATCTGATGCAAATAAGATGAAGTGTAGCTAACGGCATCTTTGAAGTGCCTTCATACATGTGAAAGGTTGTGTTAATTACCATCAATATTAGATAGAAGCTAAAGAATTGAAGTAAAGTATGACAACATTTCTGAAGCGCAGTCACAACTTTGACAAGGCGTCAAAACTATCGTCAATCTGAGGCATATTATGTTGATTTTCAGTGAAGATGTGACAACATTTTTTATGCGCCGTTAGATTTACCATCAAAACAATCAGAAGATAGCAATTCACTGGAAACTTTGACGACATCTTGCACATGCCGTCAAGATCGTCATCACCTATTCCGAAGAAAATCATAACTTTAGATTTTATTTCCTTATTTAGAGTTGACTATTTAAAGACTTATTTTAGAGTTTTTATTATTCATCCATCAGACAATTAATTAGCATTGAGTAGAACATACAATATTTATTTCTCTCTCTCTATCTCAAGAATAATTTTTTTGGTGTTTTGCCTTGTGATTCAAATACAAGTTCACTTTCGATTCCATTCATGATTGTAAGTTAATCCTTTCAGTTATGAAATCAAATTTCATACTTATTTCTTGCATCATGAGTGGCTAAACACTTTTAACCTGGATTGTGGGATCTAGGGTTAGGTCATGATGAGGTGTTAATTAACTGCTCAAGGTTTAATAGGTGTTAGTATTTCTTGGTAATTCTGATAGTATAACTTATATTTGTTGGTTGCAAACAATAGGCATACCTACTTTGGTTTGCTTGAGAAAGAAATCATAAACAGTAGGATGTGAATTATCCACAGGGACTCGAAAAGGCTTCGTTTAATAATCAGCGCAGTAACAAGGTTGATTAACCTGAGGTAAAATCTGGTCAGTGAGTTGTGATTCCCTATGTCCGAGAGGATTAGGGAGTTAGACACTTGAATAGTTTGAGAGAAATTTAAGAATACCATTGATAAAGATATCTTGTCATCCTAACCACCGTGAGAACCTTAAGTAAATGTTAGTATCTATCATGCACTGTAAGCCCTAGTGAACATGATCCCGGTTATTTCATAAAATATTTGTTACAAATATTTAAATCACAGTGACAAATAATTATTTGTGAAACTTAAGACCCCCACTTTATATTTTCGTACCATTTGTTTGAATTGAATTTGGAGCTATAGCTTTGAATTAGCTTAATCCCCGCTCACATTGTTTCCTGTGGATTCGACCCCGACTCTAAGGTTGGGTAAATATATTGACGATGACCGCCTTACACTAAATTTATGTTTAAGTTGAGCGTTATCAAAAATGGCGCCGTTGTCGGGGAATAATTTGACGTATTAAGTTAGTTTGGAATTTTAGCTTAGTTGTTTGAATTCAAACTTGTAAATATTTGTTTGTGATTTTCTTTGTTTCCTGTGTTTGGTAGATTTTCTTTATTTTTGTTTATTTCTTACTATGGCATCATGGAATGAATGTAAGTTTGATGGTTGGAAATCTTATCTGGATGATTCATGTCCATATTGTGATGGACCCCGCTTTTGGCGAGATTGTAGATATGCTCCCCGGAGAGAGATGTGTGCACCATCTCCATCCTACTAGGAGTATAATTATTCTTTATGTGGTGATCAAGATGGACATTGGAGGGATAACCCAAATTCCCCCTCCCCCTATTGCGCTAACCCAAGTTCTAGTTCTTCTTATGAGTATGACAGGTCTTATGGTCAAGAAAAAGAAGAATGCAGCATTGGAAAGAGTGACATTGAAGCTATGATTCAACTAATGTTGGATCTTATACACACAACGAATGATACCATATATGACATACGTCAAGACATTAGGGCATTTAACGAGGGAAGAGAAAGGATAGAAGAGATGGATATCGAGGTCAATCATCCAAAATACTTTTCTACATTATGTTTAGATGATATCTTGTCTGTGGAATCATTTAAAATAATGGAAGAGTGTGACGATTAAGAGAAAGATTCCTATATTGATGATGATCTTGATGTTGATCAACCCTTGGAGATTTTCCAACCAACCGAGCCAACCATGAGGGATGATGCCAAGATTGATGAAATAGTGCTAGAGGCAAAAGAAGAAGCCAAGCCAATCTCGTATGAAGATTCTGGACCAATTCAAAGTAAAAATGTTGAGAAGATGAATAAAAGTGAGTGTGTAGAGGATAGTGTAAATTTTGAAGTAGTATTTGTTGGGCCACACTCGAATCATTTTTCCACATTATGTTTAGATGATATCTTGTCTGTGGAATCATCTAAAATAGTGTAAGACTGTGAAGATAAGGAACAAGAATCCTATATTCCTTATTTTACACTTGATAAGAAACACAAAAACACACCTCACTTTAAAGCTGAGTTGTTTACCATGCATCATCCATTACTCGGCTTCTTAATCTTTGTACCACCTCCCTATGAGCGAGGTAAGAAAATGGACTCTAATTTGGGGGTGAAGTTCATATCCTCAAGATGGAGGAAAAAGCTGAGTTGAGTCGTGCCGAGACACTAAATTAGGTGCTTCTTGGGAGGCAACCCAAGGTATTTTGTTATTTGTATTTGTATTATGTGATTGACATCAGATCTTTATACCTATGGTGCCACAGATATGTTTCTAACTCTCTTATTTTGGATTGACGCGTTGGGAACACTGCATGATATTAAGTTGAGAGTGAAGCTACTTGTGGGTGTGATTTCCTCCTGGAGTTTTTGTTGTCGTTCCTCTTTTCCCCGGAGTCTTGTTCCTAGTAGAGCTGGCATGTTTAGGCGTATTGTGTTTGTTTTGTGATATGTTGAGATTAACTGGAGAAAAATAATTTCTAGAGTAGTTGATATATTTTTGTTGATTTTTAAGACTGATAAACACCTCTCCATTGGTCTATTTTATAACTATGTGATATGCATTTATATGTGGCTACTGTGAATCTTTTTATGGCATTAGTACTAGGGATATGATAATCACTGCTAACAATTGCATGAACCGAATGGGTAGTAGCTTGTGATGTACCATTGCGCCATGTGTGTATGAGGTCTTACTCAATTCCATGTGTGTGTTGAATCTAGAACTTGCCCGGTTAGTCTTACCTTGGTTGAAAGATAGGGGTTAGGAAAGGATCATAGGCCATTTTAATATTAGTCCACTTTTAGCCTAAATTGTGTACCCTGTGTGCATGATATCTCCCTTTATCCCTAATTTGAGCCTAAATGTTTATTTCTTTTACGACACCTATCACCTTTCCATTTATGTCATAATGAACCTATTTTGGTCATGGTTCTCCTTGGATATTGTGCACCTTGACTTAGGCAAATAACCTAAGTTGAGGGTGTCTATCATAGGGGTGTGTGATGTACAATGAGTATGAAGAAGGATTGAATAAAAAGAAAAAGAATTTAAAAATATGGATGTGGTAGAAAAGAATAAGAAAAGAAAAAAAATAGTGAAAAGAAAGAACGAAGTGTAAAAAAAAACCGCACTCATCCGGAATATGTGTGATCAATAATGAATGAAAAATAGAAAAAAGGCTAAGAGGTGGGACCCCAAAACAGTAGTGTAGTATCAAGGAGTCTTAGCCACTTTAAATATCCGTGAACACCATTCCATCCCCAAGTCTACATTACAAGCCAAAAAAAAGACCTATAGTGATCCTAACTCAACTGTCTGAAAGCCTTGGTAATGAAAATAAGAGAAAGCATATGGTATTTCACATACATTGATTGGAATTTATTTCTAAGAGTGAGTGTCTCTTGACCTTCTCTCCATTGACATGCTTGATTTCATACATGGGTTAGGAGGGATTCTTTGTTGTAAGGGAACACAGGTTCTATCACTAGCTGCCTACTTGCTTGGGTAGTGTAACTTGTATATATGCATGGTTGTTGTTTCTAACTTGATTCCCAATCTTGATTCCTTTGTGTCACATTGTGGATATTCATTTATAAACATAATTGGGTTTAAAAGTAATTGAACTTGGAGAGTTCCATGTGTTTTGAGCTAAAATTGAAAATCAACTTCCATGGGTATCTTATGTATTTCTTGGTTAAGCATCGTAGTGTTGTGTTTTGGCTGCTTGAGGACAAGCAATTGTTTTAAGTTGAGGGTGTATATGTATGAGCAGATGCTAACACATTTAAGGCTTTTAACCCTAAATAATTGTGAAGTCTTAAGCAACTTTTGTTATTTTTGATTGTTTTTTATTGTTTTAATGCAGATGTAAGTGATCGAGGAGGAAACTAAAGGAAAGAAGAACAAAATCAGTAGAAATATGGTGAAAAAAAATGAAGTGTAGCTGACGACATCTTTGAAGCGCCATCAGACATGTGAAAAACTGTCATAATTGTCGTCAAGCTTAGACAGAAGCTGAAGAATTGAAGTGAAGTGTGACGACATTTCTGAAGTGTCGTCAAAACTTTGACAAGGCATCAAAATTGCCGTCAACCTGAGGCAGATTATGTTGATTTCAAGTGAAGATGTGACAACATTTTTTATGCACCGTCACATATTTGACACGCCATCAGATTTGTCGTCAAAAGAATCAGAAGATAGAAATTCACTGGAAACTTTGACGACACCTTACACACGCCGTTAGACGTCTGAAACGTCTTCAAGATAGCCGTCACCTATTCCGAAGAAAATCATAACTTTTGCTTTTATTTCCTTATTTAGAGTTGACTATTTAAAGACTTGTTTTAGGGTTTTTATTATTCATCCATCAGACAATTAATTAGCAGTGAGCAGAGAACAAACGATATTTATTTTCCTCTCTCTATCTCAAGAATAATTTTTTTGGTGTTTTGCTTTGTGATTCAAATACAGGTTCACTTTTGATTCCATTCATCATTGTAAGTTAATCCTTTCAGTTATGAAATCAAATTGTATACTTATTTCTTACATCATGAGTGGCTAAACACCTTTATCCTAGATTGTGGGATCTAGGGTTAGGTCATGATGAGGTGTTAATTAACTACTCAAGGTTTAATAGGTGTTAGGATTTCTTGGTAATTCTGCTAGTATAACTTATGTCTGTTGGTTGCAAACAATAGGCGTACCTACTTTGGTTTGCTTGAGAAAGAAATCATAAACAGTAGGAAGCGAATTATCAACAGGAACTCGGAAAGGCTTTGTTTAATAATCAGCGTTGTAACAAGGTTGATTAACCTGAGATAAAATCTGGTCAGTGAGTTGCGATTCCCTAAGTCCGAGAGGATTAGGGAGTTAGACGCCTGAATAGGTCCAGAGACATTTGAGCATACCATCGATAGAGATAGTTTGTCATCCTAACCACCATGAGAACCTTGAGTAAATATTAGTATCTATTATGCACTGTAAGCCTTAGTGAACATGATCTCGGTTATTTCATAAAATATTGGTTACATACATTTAAATCACAGTGACAAACAATTATTTGTGAAACTTAAAACCCCCACTTTATATTTTCGTATCATTTGTTTGAATTGAATTTGGAGCTATAGTTTCGAATTAGCTTAATCGCCACTCACATTGTTCCCTGTGGATTCGATCCCGACTCTAAAGTTGGGTAAATATATTGACGACGACCGCCTTACACTAAATTTACGTGTAAGTTGAGCGTTATCAATCCACAATGTTCACACATATATACATTCACACATTTGTAAAACTCAAAATATTAGAGGGGTATCATTTTTCTCAAAGATCCATAAAAACATGATAACTGCCCTAAATACATAATAATCTCCTAATTACACAAAAAATATCACAATACAAAACAAAACACAATACGACACAAATTAACCAATACATGTCAGTTCTGAACCTTACTGTGACTGACAGAAAAAGAAGCATGGCAACAAAAACCCACAGCGGCTATTGCACATCCCACCCCTAACTAAAAATTTTGTACTGTCCCAAATATGCTAAAATAATAGAAAATAAAGGGAATGAGGACATACCTGGGACACACTAGGCGTCTATGTCATGATCTTTCCTAAATAGAGGTATATCCACTAGAGTAGGCCGTGGTGGTGTCTATGCACTATGAGAAGATGAATTCACAACTAGATCGGTATGCCTCTACCTATAAACAACCCCAGACTCCATTGAATCATGGGTTTCCCTTTTCATGGCTTGCTCATATGGCCTGTCCGGATTCTGTAGGTCCCTCTCTTGGCCTCTATTGGTCCCTACTATGGGGATGACCATATTAGCCTTTGCAAATAAATAAAAGTAACTGGTACCACGCGAAGGTGATGTTTGAGCAATTGGGGATACAACTGGAGGTATAACTAATATGTGGGTCTCAGTGAGAGAACACACCTCTTCTTGCAAGATATCCACCTCTTCCCTCGTATGTACTATATCTAGCATCTCAATCACTACAAACCAATTTTCCACATGTCTCTCATCAACACATGATGCATTTGGTACACCAGCCTCTGCAACAATATCCTCATCAATAGTGTCTATTACAGATACCACTCCCACATAGTCTGGCTACTGCACCGTCAAACACACATCAAACACTACTTGCTCATTATTCAGTTTGAAGGTGATCTCCCCCTAGTATATATCAATCAATACCATACTAGTGGATAGGAAGGGTCTACCCAATATAATAGGGGCTTGACAATTCACATCACAATTAAGAACCATGAAATTAGCGGGGAACATAATGGATGCCACCCTTACTTCTATATCACACTAAACACCTATCAACTTCTTCATAGATGAGTCAGTCATCAAAATTTTATATATGTAGGTTTGAGTTCCTCGATCCTCAACAGCTTTTACACAGTCAGTGGCATCACATTTACTCCTGATCCTAAGTCACATATAGCCTGTTTGACATTGAAAGGTCCAGTAGAACATGGAATGGTGACTGCTTTGGGATCCTTCTTTTTTTATAAATGGTACGAAAGGAGTCACACTATAAGGGTACACATGATCATTGGTCTCGATGACCCAATCCTCACCACTATCATACTAAAAATCATCATCATCTCATGTCGACTTCTCAGACTCTGCCTCAGGTGTCTCATCACTCTCAGTGCTATCAATCTTTAAATCCTCAATAGTAGGTATAGAGGGATCATCAGTAGTGGCACCAAAATTAGAGGTGATATCTAGAAAATGAAATATAGATGGTGGACTTTGAGCTTTTTCACTGGGAAGAGTAATAGGTTGTTTTTGTTTGATCATAGCAAACATTTTCCCGAACTGGTGCTCCAACTGCTTAATAGCAGTGGGATAATACTCTATCTTCTAGGTCAACTCTGAAATGTCAACCTTAATCTTCTTAAGGTTGTTCACTTGATTTTCTTGACCCTTCACCATTCTTGATTTCATATATCATCTGTCAAGATGAATGTACCTGTATTCCCTCTCATTATAATCATCTCCCTATCTCTAATCACCTTTTTTGTACCTACTATGGTCTCCATATCTATCATCATTGTAGTTTCCACCTTGGTTTCCTTTTCTTTGGGCACAAAAACCCTCTAATTGATGATCCTGATGCCTAACCCCCTCTTCTAATTCAGACTCATAACCTTTAAAAGCTGCACATTGTACTCCTACTGTATGAACTTTCTCAGAATTCACAATCATGAACTGCTCTACTAGGATCCTAAGATCAGTCCTCAGTATCTCAATCTCTTACACTATAAAATCTTCGGCTACTCTCGGGCCACTAGCAGCTCTAATAGCGTAAGTGCCAGAACCTCTCTCTGCCTCCTATGTTTTCTACCCTCAGTTAGTGAGAGAGACCAAGTCTAGAGTATCAGAAGCTATGTCCCAGTGTAATCTCATAAAATCTCCTCTAGAGGCAGTGTCTACTATATCTCTTGAACTGATGGTCAAGGCGCTATATAATAACTCCAATAAGTTCATCCGTAGAATCTAATGGTTGGGCATCATACTCAACTTCTTCTTAAACCTGAACCAAGCCTCATACATGGACTCATACTATAGCTGCCTAAAATTATAGATCTCATCCTTAAGATACAATATCCTATATGGAGGAAAGAACCAATTTAAGAATCGTCTGCGCAAATCATCCCATGTAGTGATATATCCTTTTGAAAGTTCCCCTAACTATAAAGATGTTTCTCCTATAAGCAAGAAAAGGAACAACCTCAATCTAAGCACCACCTGATTCACCCCTGGATATGTATATAAAGTGTGAATTCTAGTAAAATTAGCTAGATGCATGTTTGCGTCATCTGTAGGCAACCCTTTAAGCACACCCTTTATGTATAACAGCTAGATCATAGTACTCGATATATTAAACTTAATGTCTAGGGGAAAAACATGAGGAATAATGGCACCAGTCTCTATCATCTCAATATACCCCATATCCTATTTGTCATCCTTATATGGTTGCGAGTACTGGTAGGCTGGGATCACATGGGCTAGTCCACCTCGAACACTATTATATTTTCTATCGAGTGGTTCTTGGTGGTCTACTTTAGGTAGATGTACAGAAAGCTCTGCCTCCCTATCTAAGTGTTGGACATCTTATTCCCTCCTCTAGTTATCAGCTTATGCTAATATAAACTCCATCTACTGGTCAATAATATCTTGAACTCATTCAAGAAGAAGGGGAGGCACATCATCACAAACTCTTTTAGGAAGATTGTATCTCTTCGACTCTGTCATCTTACTAGGTGTTTGTTGGATCCTCTCAGGATTTGAATTCAGTGGGAGTAAGGGATTGCCTCTACTCCGTGTGCTAGGCATACACCAGAGTATACCCAACTAAGAACAAAAACAAAAATACCTAAAAATTATAACAACTTCAATTCGCAACTCAACACCATATTCCCTGGTAACGGCACCAAAATTTGAGAACACCCAAGTATACCTTCACTCCTAAGATAATTGCGGTCGCTATCAAATATAGTAACCCAAAAAAAGTTGGGGTTGAATACTAAGGGAATACATGGACTTGTAGATCTCAGATACTGTAATCAACGAGCAAAACTGGAGAAGTAAATGGGGGGATTTGAATAGAAATATCAAACAAGGAGAAAATATTGACCTCGGTTGTAATCAGTATTAGTGAACACTAGGATTGTGTTATTCCTGGATTCTCAACTCTGTAGGCTTATAATGCTTTGTTGAATCAACCTGATACCTTGCATGCAGAATCTGATAGGTTATGTACCATTTACAGTCTTTTAGACGAGTAGATGGATTTTACCCTTTACCTTTTGAGTCTCAGGATTTCACTTTACTAACCCTTATCTTGATCCCAATAAACTATTAGCTTTTGAGTCTCTAGTTATTAGATTATAGCTAAGCATCTTACTTAGATAATACCTAGTAGCATGGATCGACAACTAAGCTTTAAATTACTGTTGTAGTTATCTTTTTCTAGTCACTACTCCTCTTTTGGAGTAAGTAGAAATAATCTAGATGGGATCTTAATGTTGACCACCACTAAAATAATTGTTAAAGTAAAGATAATACAATGCATGCATGGGCATTGGATCAGAACAACAATAGCACTTCCCCTACTTTATCATTCCGCCAAGTTTTCCACAACCCTAGCTATGGATTTTAGCCGCTCATGCTTGTGAAATAATCAATAACATTCATGATTAAAAGCATAGATGAAGTCACAATAATAAGAAGTAGAAAAACCCAAAACCGTAACTGAATTAATCAACTAAAATCAATATAAGAGAATTCCATGACCAAAGTCGGTTCTCAAAATCAAAATATATTTGAAAGTATCAAAAGTACATAACTTCTACTAAAAACACATAAAGGGTCTTTATAGTACATAGGGAAACCCTAAAATAAAAGCCCAAACAAAATACAAGAACAAAGATAGGTGGCTACTTATGGTCGCTACCTGTGCTCACTTTGTAGGCAACAGGTACCGCTTACGCCCTAGGGCAAGGAGCAAGTGGCAACCGCAAGTGGCATGACCAAAAAATCCTATAGCTCAACTCTCGGTATTTTGGACTACTTACACTTGCTTTCTCCACATGCGGTCCACATGTTGACTTAGCAAGTGTCGGGAGTCATCTTTTCAGCTCTTCTTCAATTTTTGAACATGCTTTGATTACGAACAAGCTGGAAACTATCCCCGAACATCCATAATTGATCCCATAAGCATCCAAAAGCACCTTTTCATCTTTTTCATGAACATAGCATCCAAAACATGATTTCCTGCAAAACATACCCAAAATTCATCATATCTGATAGAACAACCTCAGAAACATGCATATTTTCATAGTTGAAAGCATTGAAAGTACTATATTTCTATAGCACATCACACAAACAATATGGTTTTTCCCCATGCCTTTTGTAATCCATCAATAAAGTCTATTCTGATATTAGCCCAGACCTGCTCAGGGAGTGGAAGTGGTTGAAGTTACCCTATTGGTCTTAGGTGTTCGGGCTTGGTTCATTGGCAAACAGGAAAAGTAACCATATAATATCAATAATAGTCTTCATCCCCTTTCTATAGAAATCCTGTCGAATATGATGCAATGTTTTCTATACCCCTCATGGGCATTATCATGGTATCCTGATAGAATTATGGAGATCAATTGGTAAGAGGGCAATAAGTAGATATGACCTTTATACAGGAGTAGACTATCCTTAGTTGACTACGAAGCATCAAGCTCATGGTGGAGCACTTTTTGGACTAATTCTTGCAAGAAAGCATCATTAGATACCTATTGTCTAATTGAATCAATGTAATACCCCATAATTTCCCAACTCAATTTAGTCTTCAGTACACGAGAATCCCTAATTAGAATTTTTGTTCTAGGAAGAATTTCCTAGATTTAGACCTACCGTCTTGTAGAAAATTTAGTTAGATTCCCAACGATATAAAATTCGCCTAAATCCAATAGTCGTGTAAGAAGTTAAGGCTATTTTATGTTTTAGTCGTTAAACACCATCATTTCAGTTAATAGCGTGTCGTGCCATAGGTCCAAATAAAAATTGTCAATTTCCAGTGTGACTCTGTAATCTCACCACGTTGCAGAGGGCCTCCAGTTACCAATTGTTCAAATCCAGTAAGGGTCCTCTTTTATGTCGCATTGCGTCGTCAGCTCAATTCCCAACTGTCAGTTTCCAGTGACACAGCGTGATAGCGTCGTGTAGCGCCAGGGCCCCAAATCAAAAATTTTGACAAAAAATTAAAGTTTTGTCCAAGGTTAAATTAGTCTTTTTCGGTGTATTTAGTCCACCCAGATGCGGTATTTAATCCCTAAAAACGTATTTAGGTCATTATTAACTCACTTTTTCCCAATTTATGACATTCTCTCTCAAAGATAGAAAAACCTAGCCCCCAAGTTTCAAGAGCAATCTCAATAATCCCTCCGAGAGTCTTCAAGAACTTCAAGAATTAAGATTCCCAGGTATGTTAGATGTTCATTCATGGATACTTACCTTTCATGGATCCCAAGAATCCCATTTTTAAAATATAAGACTTTGGATTTCATGTTTTCTATGTCAGAATTGATTTGAGTTCATGTTTTATGTTATCGTTGGGTTTTATTCCATGATCTAATTACAAATTTTCATGGAATTAATCATTATATATGTTGAATTGCATGATATTCATGGTAAACCCTATGATGTACAAGTTGATTGATGTAGCCATGATCACCATGTGTGTTTACTATTATGTGACCTACGCATGCTCCCCAAGTGTTTGTCTAAATGCCTAAGTGAATGAAATAGTGTCATTATACCATGATGGCATGTACTCCCCATTCATGTACTAGTCAATGCATCCTAAGTATTTGTTTAAATGTCTTAATGAGTGATTTATGAACATGTAGCCATAGTTATATTTCCAAAACTTGTGCCCTGGTTTACTTTTAATGTTATCGAGTCCTGAGGGTACTCAATACCCGAAAATCTAGCTATTTATCTAGAGCCTTAGTAATTATAGAATAAACTCCATTGTATCACAAATAGAAGAACTCAGTCAGTTACCGAACTCAGCTAACTCAGTCCAGTCCAGTCTAATCGGTCAGTGTCATTTAGTTGGGATTAGGAACTAGCACCGAATGAGTGTAGAGGTGATGACTTCTCCTATCAAGAAGGAAGAGTCATTAATAGTAATCTCATACTACAAAAATACGTAGCTAGAATAGGATGTGAGGAGTCACCCATCAAATTAAGGCTGGGCTACCTCCCAGGGGTCACCCGTCAGATTAGGCTTGACTTCCTGTTCAGGGTCACCCATCAGATAGGCTTGACCACAACAGTGTGTTTACCTATGGAATGGTACTAGCACCCTTCTAACTGGGTTACAGGTTGAACCCCACTCAGTTTACTTAGGGGCATATCGGTTAAGTGAGAATTCCCATAGTTTTAGTTTTAGTCTCAGTCTTCAGAATAGAACTCAGCTCAGTTCTACAGAATTAGGACTGTCAGATACATTCACTCAATCATTAGTAATTCAAATTATGAGTAATCTCAGATTATTAGTATATTTAGTTATCATTTATCATATTCAGTTCTAGTATACTCCGTTACAATATGCATAGTATGTTCAATAGTTATAGATCCTCCATGTATACTAATCGAGTTGTTGCGTATCATTTAGTTAGTTATTTATCAAGAATATAAACACATGCATTCACCCTTACCTCATTTACCATACCAGTACATTCGTACATACTGATTGTATGCTCGTTTTTTACGCTATGATGTCTCATATCATAGGTTCGGACGCTCAAGTTCCTGACTGCACATAGCCAGTTCCAGTTATCAGCAGCAGTTATAATAGTGAGTCCTCATACTCTGAGGATGTTAGATTACTTTAGTACATTTTGTAGTTCATTATTTCAATAGTCGGAGTTAGTTGGGGAATTGTCCCATCAACTCCATATTCAGATAGTTAGAGGCTTTTCAGACTAGAGTATTTCAGACAGTTGTTCAGTGTTTCAGTATTTTATTCAGTTTTGATTATAGTATTTTGAACCTTATGGAATTTCACTTCATTTTCTATATTTATTTCAGTATTATTATCCAGTGCTCATAGCAGATATCAGTCATGGGTTAGCTTGTCGTCCTTCGAGATCGTAAGCACCATGTAGCATCTGGGGTACAGACTCAGGGTTTTATAAACTTGGTACCAGAGCCTAAGGTTCAACAAAGTCCTAGGGATCCTAAAAGCCACGTCAAGTAGAGTCTTTTGCATAGGTTTGAAGCATGCCACACTTATGGACAAAAGGCTATGAGATGCTTTAGGAAAAGTTTCCCTTATTTCAGTATTCATGTCGTACGAGTGAGCATGAGCTCAAGTTACACTCTCAGTCTAATTTTCCTCTTCCTTTTGTTTATAAAATATGCCTCCCAAAAGTACTAATGAAAGAAGAACCGTAAATCAGTCAGCACCTCAGCCCGTTCAGGCATATCCCCTGGATGAGCATATATCTCATGTAGAATTCAGAGCTATATTTACTACTCTAGCCAATTTAGTCATAGCCCAGAATGAATGTCCATCTTCTGTTCTAGCCAACCTAGTGGCTAATACTACTACAACCAGAATTTGGGACTTCACCCGAATAAATCCTTCTTCCATTGCGGGATCTAAGTCAGAAGAGAACCCACAAGAGTTCCTTGATCAGGTTCAGAAAGTCACGAATATCACGGGAGTGACATATAGTAAGAGTGCTGAGTTAGCCACCTATCAGCTGCAAGATATGGCTCATACGTGGTTCTAATAGTGGAAGATAGATACGGACACAAATGCAGGGCCTATAGAGTGGGAAGAGTTGCTACTGCTTTTCTAGATAGATTCTTTCCCTTAGAGTTAAGAAAGGCCAAAGTGCTAGAATTTATAAATATCGGGTAGGGCAACATGAGCGTGAAAGAGTATTCCCTTAAGTTTACTCAATTAGCCAAATATTCTCCTCATATGGTAGCAAACAATAGGTCCAGGATGAGTAAGTTTGTGTCTGGGGTGTCAGAGAGTATGGTTAATGAGTGAAGAACCGTAATGTTAATTAAGGAGATAGACATATCTAGACTAATGGTCCATGCTCAACAGATTAAAGAGTAGAAGGCTAAAGAAAA
This sequence comes from Capsicum pubescens, assembly GCA_030864215.1. Lineage (NCBI taxonomy): Eukaryota > Viridiplantae > Streptophyta > Magnoliopsida > Solanales > Solanaceae > Capsicum > Capsicum pubescens. The sequence continues at coordinate 274,376,445 of CM061540.1, read as the reverse complement.
AGAAAGGGAAAATAAAAAAGTTAGTATAGGTAATTTCAATTTCAATCAGCCCAAGTCAGATGGTGGTAACCGTTCGCAATTTCACCCAAAGTTCTCAGTCCCAACTCTGTCCTCAACCAGTGTACTGATGACCCAGGATAGCATAAGCATTGGTCGTACTAATCTATTTTGCGGAGAGTATGGTAAAAACCATCAGAGAGAGTGTAGGACTGGCAGTAATATTTGTTATTGAGATGGGAAACCGGGCCATAGGCTAAGGGAGTGTCGAGTAGATTCTCAGAGAGGTAGGGATATGCGCCATCAGGGCCAGTCTCATCAGTCACCAGTTTATTCCAATCGCCCGAATCAGCAGGGCTCCCCTTCCAGTGCCATCCACGGTCAACGTCTAAACAAATTTTATGCACTTTAGTCCCGACAAGATTAGGAAAGTCCTCCTTATGTGGTCACTGGTAAGTTACAAATCTCCCACTTATATGTTTATGCCTTATTATATCCTTGAGCTTCTCTATCTTTTGTAATTTCTTACATAGCAGTCCATTCCAAAGTTAAACCCTAAAATAGTAGTAGGGTTATTGATTTAGTGACCCACAAACTTAGAATGATGACTTTAAGCTAAGGGGGAGATGGTAGTATAGTACATGGTAGAAGACCATGTATGCTTACAGTTCCTAGTATAAAGAGTTCCAGTTCACTCTGTAATACGAATCCGGTTCCATAAGTTCAGAAATTCCAAACTCAGGTCTTATAGTTCATGACACATATATTCGTGTTTCCCAGTATGCTCAGTTCCCATGACTCATGTTACACTCTTAATGGTTTGGGAAGTTCAGTTTTTGTCATATGTTCCTCAGGCCTCATTAGTGTGTCAAAGTCATTCAGTCGTGCTTCAATTAGATGGTGTCTCATATATCATCACAGTCGTCCTTAAACCTACTTAGTCCCATTTTCAGTACCATTACAAATCTGTTATCAGTTACCATCTCATATAATTCTCATGTCAGTCATGTATTTCATGAATCAGTTTTAGCCATGTAATCATGCATCAGATATACATGTTCAACATGTAAGTTCAGTCTATCATACTAGTCACATAATCATACTTCAGTTGTACATGTCTAGCTCAGTATATAAACTCAATGTATCAGTATTCTCTCAGCTTAACTAGTCATATTCGAGGACGAATGTTTCCAAAGGGGAGATATTGTAATACCCCGCAATTTCCCAGCTCATTTTAGTCTTTAGTACACGAGAATCCCTAAGTAGAATTTTTGTTCTAGGCAGAATTTCCCAGATTTAGACCCACCAACTTGTAGGAAATTCAGTTAGCTTTCCAATGATATAAAATTTTCCTAAATATGATAGTTGGGTAAGAAGTTATGGCTATTTAAAGTTTTAGTTGTTAAACACCGTCATTTCAGTCAGTAGCGCATCACGCCATAGGTCCAAATGACAATTGTCAATTTCCGGTGTTACTTCACGATCTTGCCATGTTGCGGAGGGCCTCCATTTCCCTATTGTCCAAATCTAGTAAGGGTTCGTGATTAAACCATGTCACGCCATCGGCCCAGTTCCTAGCTGTCAATTTCCAGTGACACAGTGGGATAGCGCCATGTCGCGCCAGGGCCCTAAACCAAAAATTTGGATGAAAAAATAAATTTTCGTCCAAGGTTAAATTAGACTTTTCCCATGTATTTATTCTACCCAGATGCGGGATTTAATCCCTAAAAATGTATTTAGGTCATTATTAACTCACTTTTACCCAATTTAAGACATTCTCTCTCAAAGATAGAAAACCCCAGCCTCCAAGTTTCAAGAGCAATCTTAATAATCCCTCTAAGAGTCTTTAAGAACTTCAAGAATTAAGATTTCCAGGTATGTTAGATGTTCATTCATGGATCCTTACCTTCCATAGTGCCCAAAAATCCCCTTTTTTAAAATATAAGACTTTGGATTCCATGCTTTCTATGTTTGATTTGATTTGAATTCATGTTTCATGTTATCGTTGGGTTTTCATCCATGATCTAATTACAAGTTTTCATGGAATTAAGCATTATATATGTTGAATTGCATGATCTTCATGATAAACCCTATGATGTAGAAGTGGATTGATGTAGCCAGAATCACCATGTGTGTTTACTATTATGTAACCTAAGCATGCTCCCCAAGTGTTTGTCTAAATGCCTAAGTGAATAAAATAGTATCATTATACCATGATGGCATGTACTCCCCATTCATGTACTAGTAAATTCATCTCAAGTGTTTGTTTAAATGTCTTAATGAGTGATTTATGAACATGTAGCCATAGTCATATTTCCAAAACTTGTGCCCTAATTTACTTTTAATGTTATCGAGTCCTGGGGGTACTCAATACCAGAGAATCTAGATGTTTATCTAGAGCCTTAGTAATTATAGAATAAATTATGTAGTATCACAAATAGCAGAACTCAGTTAGTTACCGAACTCAGCTAACTCAGTCCAGTCCAGTCCAGTCTAATCAGTCAGTGTCATTCAGTTGGGAGTAGGAACTAGCACCGAGCGAGAGTAGAGGTGAAGACTTCTCCAGTCAGGTAGGAAAAGTTATTAGTAGTAGTCTCACACAATAGAACTATGTAGCCAGCATAGGATATGAGGAGTCACCCATCAGATTAAGGTTTGGCTACCTCCCAGGGGTCATCCATCAGATTAGGCTTAACTTTCTATTAAGGGTCACCCGTCAGATAGGCTTGACCACAGCAGTGTGTTTACCCATGGAACGGTACTGGAACCCTTCCAACTGGGTTACAGGCCGAACCCCACACAGTTTACTCAGGGACATGTCAGTTAAGTGAGAATTCCTACAGTTTTAGTTCCAGTCTCAATCTTCAAAATAGAACTAAGTTCTGTTCTACAAAATTATGACTGTCAAATATATTCACTCAGTCACTAGTAATTCAAATCATCATTAATCTCAGATTATCAGTATATTCAGTTATCAGTTATTAGTTATCAGATTTAGTTTCAGTATACTTAGTTACAGTATGCACAGTATGTTCAATAGTTACAGATCCTCCATGTATGCTAACCGAGCTCGTGCATATCATTTAGTTAGTTATTGTTCATGCATATAAACCCATGCATTTAGCCTTACCTCATTTAGCATGCCAGTACATTCCTATGTACTGATCATATACTCATTTATTACGCTATGATGTCTCATATCATAGGTTCGGACGCTCAGGTTCCTGACTACACATAGCTAGTTTCAGTTATCAGAAGCAGTTATAGTAGTGAGTCCTTATACTCCAAGGATGTTAGATTACTTCAGTACATTTAGTAGTTCATTATTTCAGTAGTCGGAGTTAGTTGGAGACTTGTCCCTTCAACTTCATATTCAGATAGTTAGAGGCTTTTCAGACTATAGTATTTCAGACAGTTGTTCAGTATTTTAGTATTTTATTCAGTTTTGATTATAGTATTTTGAACCTTATGGCATTTCAGTTCATTTTCCATATTTATTTTAGTATTATTATCCAGTTCTCACAGCAGATATCAGTCATAGGTTAGCTTATGGTCCTTCGGGATAGTTAGCACCGTGTAACATCTAGGGTACAGACTCGGGGCATTACAATCAAGTAATAAAACACGTGGGTGACTAATAGCATACACCAATTCCTCTGTAGTAGGAGCGATGAAACAAGGCATCAACAACCTTATTAAAGTGTCCAACCGTATACTTTACTCAAAAGTCAAACCCCATAAGCATGTTAATCCAATGTTGTTGGGGTGAAGTGGTAGGACGTTTCTCCAACAAGTATTTAAGGCTATAATGGTCTGTGTGAATCAAGAACACTTTTCCCCATAGATAAGGACACAAATATTGAGCTTCCCTGGCTAACCGTTATTGAAATTTTCACTAGTATTCTTTAACTAAGCTCATTTTCTTCAAGTTAACCAAATAGCCTAATGGACTACTTCCCAATGGAGGACCAAACCCAAGGGTACAATATTCTTTGAATGTCGACCGATCAACTAACTGATTTTCTTGTTCAACCTAATGATACCATAATTGTCCTTACCGAAAAGATGAAATGCAGCAAATCCCACCTTATCAGCTTTATTTGATCTTTGGAGATAAATTTCTCATATCTATGTAGCCAAATTATGGGTCCTCGGATCCATCAAATGTAGGGAAACCCAACTTTATGTATCTTGGGACTAGATTATTTCCCTTCAATTGATTAGATCTATATTCGGCTTTGTAGGGTTGTTTACCTGTATTGGTACTCACTCCTACCTCAGAATTTCTTCATTGATTCTTGCTAAACCCCACAATGAACTCCTGCAATTGTAAAAATAATTGTTCCAATTGAGAAACCATCCTTGATTTAGATTGTTCCAATTGAGCAATCATCCTTGATTCAAATTATACCACTGCTTCTAAAATTTGTGCTTCATTTGCAGCCTGAGCCTCTTGAAGGAGAGACTGCAACCCTTCACGTTTACTTATATCACCCATGAAGTTTGGCTCTGGTACCCAATTGTTACGACCACGTGATATGGATCTTGTCATCGGGCGATTCATTGAGAAGTCGGTGCTTGCCTTTCGTCTAGTACTTCTCCTTCTTATATAGAATGCTATTACAAGATATTTAAGGAAAATAAGAAACTACTGACATAGAAAATCTATATAAAATAAGAATTTTAATAAATCTAAACTAATGTCTATTATCAATTCCCACAAAAATTTGAAGGTTGCATAAATCTACAAATCCTCTTTGCCGTTTCTTTCCTTCTCAGCTTGAGGGACTCGAATTGCATAAACCTTACCCATGAATGAGTCTATAACACCTTTCTAGAAATAAAGTAAATTTCTTTTCTTATGAAGTCATTTCCACAAGATGTTTTATTAAATTTTTTGAAATGTTAACGTAAGTTCAATTGGAGTAAGTGAGTTGATTAAGTTACCCTCATATGTTATCAACCTATATGAAAGAGAGGCTCTTTCATTTACTTTTAGGGATCTTTAGTTGGAAAAAATTTACTTAGGACTAATTATCCCCAGTTTATTTTACCATCCTTAATCTGCGATAAAAATACCATTACAATCTCGTTATCCCACAATTTTATCCCAATCAGACATGAGATAAATTCATCATAAAATTAATAACATGTAAATATTTGATGTTTGTTCTTTATATCTGATGAATTCCCTATTTTTCTCTTTTATGACATCTTCAGGAATGGTAACTGTAAAAAGGGTTACCAATAGTGTTATTAAAAGTGCTTGCTTCTTAAAGCATGAAGCTGATAGAAAAATAATTATGTTGTATCTTAATTTATCAAATAATAAAGAATGAACAAAATAAAATAAGAAAAGAAGAGAAGAAACTTTTTTATTTCTCTTGAGGAATACGAGATGATTTACAATAAAGAGAATTTCTCGATTATAGTAGAAATTTCTCCTAATTTTTATTCAAAATATAGGCATTCTATATCTTGATATATACACAATAAATTTTGATATATACTTAGTAAATCTTGATAGACATTTTGTCCTGACCAAATCCTAGGCCCTGGATGTAACGACCATCTCAAACCAATGGAGGACCTAGATGACTCTGTACCATTACATCATAAGCGTAGTCAAAATTAAAATGCAAAATTACAATAGACTACAGAGAAGTCATTCTATTTAAATGTAAAAGAGATCCAAAACTCCTAGTCAAATACGACCAAACAATATCCAACTAAAATAGTTTAAGAATCCTCTGACATAAGAAAACTTTCTAAGATGGAACAAGGCTCCAACAATACCATAATATGGGAATACTAAATCTCTAAGATAAACCTCCTTCTGAAGCATGGAGGGCCCACCAAAGCTGGAGCAGTCCAAATGAACCTAGTGTTGAATTATACCATGAGACTATGCCTCCAAATCTAGGGCTGTGCAAAAATCGAACTGACCGATAAATTGAACCGATAAAAATATTATTGGGTTATTGGTATTGGGTTATCGGGTTAACGATTTTTTATTGGTTTTATAAAAAAAATTATTGGGTAAACGGTTCGGTATCGGTTTTAGCTTATTGGGTTATCGGTTAAACCAATAACCCAATAAGGATACACTAAGTTATTGATTTATCCCTATTTATGTTATATATATAAATCTCTCTCTTTATCTATCTATCTATCTATCTATTTATCTCTCTCTATATATATATAGATATGTGTATGTATATAGATTATATACACTACTAATTCACAATTCAGTGATTCACAAAGTATTAACCTATTTAGGGCAACAAAGGCACAATATAAAGTTCCGCTATTATCGTAATGAAAACCTTAAAACATTTAAAGCTTCCAACAATTAGGATTCAATTTTTTTTCCTAACTAACATTCAGTTCAAGTTTGAAGATTCTTGTAAACTAAAATGCATTGCGTAGGTTTTGGCGGTAATTAAGATTTTATTTTTTTATGTTAGTTGTTGCTATTTCAATTTTATAAGTATTTTCTTATTGGTTAAACCGAAAACCGAACCGTTAAAGACCAAAACCGATAAATCAAAACTGATAAGAAAATATCTTATCAGTTGGTTATTAGTTTTACATATTTAAAAACCAAAAACTGATAAACTGAACCAATAACACGTAAAACCGAACCGACTGATGTACACCCCTGTCCAAACCTACATCATAAAATGATATATTTATAGAGCAATCTAGAGATGGTCAATATGTCAAATTGATTGGCATGCAGATCAATTAAATAGATAAGATATGCTTCATGTAAAATGATCTTAAATGTAAATATCAAACATAATGAAATATGTAAGTTATGACTCTAAAAGTTGAAAACATACTATTTCCATTCTTTTGTTCTGGACTAGATGGAATCATCAGCTTCGGTTTAAAAACCATGGGCTATGTGGGTCCAATCAACGCTCGACCAGCTAAGTCCCAATCCATCTTCGCCATTTGAATCGATATTTAATCATTATGGCCCAAAAAATCATCCTCATAGAGGAACATATAATGTCCAATTAAGGATCAAATCATGCCTATGTTGGAAAAACACAGGTTTTGGGTGTTGAGCCATTTGGACTCACACCTTCTCAGTTATCCATTTAATTCTCTTTAAGCCCATATTTCAGACTTTACATATCATTAAGCATCATTAAAAATAATTCCATTCCCATTAAGGGCATAGACCATTATTGAAATCATCATACTTAGATTGCAAGTCATCTATTCCTTTATCCGTTTAACCGTAAGGTCAGTTGTCAATTTATCATGCCCAACATGTATAAAAAAACCAAGTATAATTTGGGTATTGGAAACCAATCAAACCAATTTAAGATTATATTTAACCACTAGGAGTCATAGTCATTAATTATTATATTAGTAAGCCTTGTAGTATGAGTCAACCATTGTTCGGTCGATAAAACATTGATAAGACGTAAAACCCATCGAACAGTAACATTATTTTGACTCAACAAATTGTTCAGACACTTAAAATGGCAGATTGAAGCAAATAGAATTTATTCAGTCCCGTCAAGTGTAAATAATATGTAGCTAACAACAATTTTAAGTTGAAGATAATAAATCACGATTTTATATTTCGTTCGCCAATTCTTTCTGTGTATACTTGCAACCCTAATTCGTTGTTTAAGGATCATGTAATTATGTAAAGGCTTATAAAATCATAAATTTAAAGTTTAATTATTAAGGGATCATTTTGCATGCCTTTTTGTCGATGAACTATAGGAGGAAACCTTAGAGATTGACCTTTTAATCAACTATGAACTTGACTTGTTTCTTGATCAGTTGGATTATAAAAGATTGATAAATAATCAATTGAATTGATTGTCGAACTAAAAAAGATCAATAATTAATTTGTTGGACTAATTACTATAATCGATTAGCTATTGAATAACATAGAAAATCAATATACTACATCGATCAACCATATATCGATCGAATCAAAAATAGATCTGTCCATCGCAAATTAGATTTTAGATTAATTTGTAAAATTTCTTAAAGATTTTGGTCGGAGAAATTTTGTTTAAATTTTGTACAGTTGGTGATTTGTGGACTAATTTTTAAAATAGGAAGTAGGGAAAACATTTTAGAGTAATAGGAGATGGTTTCCCAAGTATAAGGACCAAAATACCCTAAAAAATATTAAAATAAAGTCCTATCGGGAAAAATAGGAGGGTGTAATGCACACCCCATCGCACGACTCTCCCGCGTGCAGAGCATGGCCCATTGTGAGGCCCTCCACTTACAGCGTATGGCCTGTGGTGATCTTGAAACAGTAGACTCTCGCGCTAGGCTGTGGGACGCAACGGCCACAGCATGGCCTTCCATAACGCGATGTATTTTCTATTTCCTTATTTTAAGGTTTATAGCACTACCAAACTCATCCCCAATTAATTTAATATTCATTCCAAGGATCACATGGGTTCGTTTCTATGCCCTAATGAGACACACAAGAGTATGGGTTGTTAACATTATCCCCTCTTAGGATCATTCGCCCCTGAATGATGATTATGGACATATTTAGCGCAGTATAAGAACTCGCATAAATTATTAGGGAATGAATATGAAAATATTGAAATATAAGCATAGGATTGGAAATTTAAACAATTTATCCAAAAAGGGGTATATAGCCTTCATGTCCTACTTCGATTCCATAGTAGATTCTTCTACCTCTTGATTCTTCCATAATACTTTTATCGATGCTATTTCTTTAGTCCTAAACTCTATAATTTGTTGATCCTCAATTTCTATAGGTAAAAGAATCTTTAACAACAATATTATCTACGGGGACTATAAGAGAATGTCAACTACGCACTTTTTGAGCATAGACATGTGAAACACTGAATAAACCAATGGCAAACTTGCAGGCAAGTCCAACTCATATGTAACATCTCTGAACTTCCTAAATAACTAGTAGGGGATAATGTAGCAAGGTATGAGCTTCACTTTTTTCCTAAACCTCATCACTCCTTTCATGGGGGAGACCTCAGAAACACCCAATCGCCAATAATAAACTCTAACTTCTTTTGTCTCACATTGGCATAGGACTTTTGACAACTTTGGACAGTCTTTAGTCTCTCAGAAATAATTTTAACTTTCTTCATCGCTTGGTGCACAAGGTATGGTCCCAATAATCTAACATAGCCCACCTCATACTACCCAATCAACGACCTATACGGCCTATCATAAAGGTCTTAAAAAAAGCCATTTGGAATCTAAAGTTGTAGCTATTATTGTAGGCGAATTATATAACAGGAACGTGATCAACTCAACTACCCTTCAAGTCAATAACATAAGCTCTTAATATGCCCTCCAAGGTATGATTAGTGCGCTCTATTTTTCCATTAGTTTGAGGGGTAGATGGTGGTATTGAGGTTCACTTGAGTACTCAAACCTTTTTGAAAATCCCTCTAAAATTGAGATATAAATTGCATATGTTTGTTGGATATTATGGATATGGGGGGCCCGTCGACCTAATAATCTCCTGAATATATAGCTTCACATAATACTCTCCCATATACATCATCCTTATAGGCAAAAAATGAGCAGACTTAGTTATTCTATTTGAAATGGTCCAGAGAGTCATATTGGTTACGAGAACATGGAGATCGAATGAAGAAATCCAACTTATGATCTCCTATTTCAACACAGGGATAGTTATTTCTTAGTATGTATTACCAGATCTTTGACGTTCAACCTTAACTTGTTTTAATTAGATCACTTAGCAACAAAATTCACAACATCCTTTTTAATATTATCCACCAATATATTTCCTTCAAATAAAGTTACATCTTTGTAGATCCAAGATGAACTATATACATGGATAGATGGTCTTCGATCAAGATTCTCTCGCACAAATTTTTAATATCACAAACACATATTCTCCATTGGTACCGTAAAATGCCATCTCCTCCAATTTCAAAAGCCATTACATTCTGTTGACCAATATCTTCCCTAATATGCACAAGTATAGGACAAGTAGCCTACTTTTTCTTTACTTTATTACCTAGGTATGACTTAGCCATTTCATGAACAATAACTCCCACATCTTTAGAGTCCAAAAGTTGGAATCCCAAATAACCAAGCCAGTGGATGTCCTTTATAAACACTGTGTTTTCCTCCTCAACATGAGAAAAACTCCTCACGGACAATCTTCTAAGAGCATCGCACTACACTAGCTTTACCCAGGTGGTAGTGCAAGCTCATATCATAATCCTTTAACAGTTTGAGCTACCTTCTTTGCTTGAGGTTCAGCTCCTTCTAGGTGAATGCATATTGTGGACTCATGTAATTTGAGTAAATTTCCACTTTCACTCCATTTAAATAGTGAAACAAAATATTAAATGTAAAAACCACAACCGCCAACTTAAGGTCATGACTGGGTAACTTCTCTCATGTACTTCATATTGTCGGGAAGCATAAACCACAACATTTCCATGTTGCATAAGAATACACCTAAGTCCTACATGAGGCATATTAAAATATACCACAAATCCTTTATTACCCTCAAGGAGCGTCAAGATAGGTCATAAGTGAGACGATCCTTTAATTTCTCAAAACTTCCCTCACAAGCCTCGCACTATAAGAACTATCCCTTTTTCAATGTCAGCTTTGTTAATAGAGCAACAATAGTAGAGAAACTCTATACGAATCATCTGTAATAGTCGTCCAAACCTAAGAAAATGCTAACGTTAGTTGGAGTTGTGGGTCTGGGACACTTTCTCACCACCTTAACCTTTTGCGGATCCAATTTAATCCCTTCACTAGAAATAATGTGACGGAGAAAATTCACAATATTTAGCAAGAAAATTTGGCATATAGCTTCCGATATTTGAAATTCTGAAGTACAATTTGGAGGTGATTGGAATGCTCCTCCTGACTCCGAGAGCAGACCAAGAGGTCATTAATAAAGAATATTCCTGTGTACAGGTTCATAGGCAAGTGTACGTGGTCATAAGTAGTAAAGTGGCCTTTAAAAGCGAATTATTGATCAAACATCTACTTGTGCTCAACAACAATCTAATTCTAGTATTACTACGATGATTATACAAGTGCAAGATTAACTACTATTATTTGAGAATTCAAAACTAAAGGTAATTTTAAGCACTTTGATAATATAAAGTGCTTGAACAATAATGTGGAGAAATCCAGGATCAAGGCACTATAAATAATCCTTTCTATCCATATACTCTCATTGGTTTAGTCAATTATCTTGGTTGTTGATTGACAAGGTTGATAACAGGATTATGGTCTTTCGTGCATCTAATCGCCCATCTAACTTAGCTCTATAATTACATCATTGAACGGGGATGCAAGAACTAAGTTAAAAGCATTTATATTTCATCCCATATATGATCCAAATTAGGAAAATTAGGTATTCCTATCCTAAATGCAAATCATTATTTCAATCCCTTGAATATTTAAGATCCTACCCTATACCTCCCACATTCTAATCGATCTTCCTTCCAGGATTACGATAGAAAGATATGTTTATTCGAATGGTTACGAATCCATATAATAGTACATAAAAGGATATATAAACAAACAATAATGATAATCAACATAAAACAACTCAAATATAAGCTTAAGTATCCTTGTTCATCTCAACCCAAGAAGAGGGTGTTAGCCACTCATGGAATTACAACGAGTCACAATAATGAAATTTATGTATATAATCAAAATGTGAACTAAAGAAAGGGATTAAATCCCTGATAGAAGCCTACTCAAGGGTATTACAAGCCCAAAAGGTCATCCAAGGTGTGTACAATGCCATGGGAGTCTCCTATTTATTGTTGGAACCAAGATCCCATTTTGACACCATGGGCGTGCCATGCTCTTGCATTGGTGCGATAAGGGTGTGGGAGGCTTACTAGAATTGGCCATTTAGGTTTGTTTCCCATGGATAGGAACTCTCTTAATGCAGAGATCAAAGGGAATGGCACTCCCTAGTGCTAAGAATTTCCTGATTTTGTCCAAGTAAGCTTCATACATTTGTCGTTGAGTTTCTCACTTTGTGGGTGATTTTCCATCATTCCAAGACCTTGTTTTTCTCCTGGATATCAATATTAACATATCACATGGACTCCTATGTCATAAAAAACCCTATATTAGTGCTTAAACACATTGGAATCCAGCAATATCAACTAGAACAACACATAGCTCAAGCTAGTTACACTAGTTTTCTCATCTAAACTCCAAGTGAACGTTTTCATTCCAAAATTGTTTTAAACACACCTTATACATTATAATAAAGAAATTTAACACTTATATGCTTAATTACATGGATATCCACTCATTACACACAAGAAGTCCTCAAAAGTATTCTAAATACATAGAGATTATGACACTTAGGTGCATAAATCCACCTAAGATCATCACCCCACACTTAAAGCCTTGTTCGTCCTCAAAAAATTCTTTACATTCAAAATCATCTAAGTAAGACTCCAATATTAACACTAAAACAATAAAGACACTAATCTAGCACTACAATGACTACACATATAGCAAGTTCTATATCAAATATGTCATATACATTTGAAAGTTCATGAATGCAACTTCAAAACATCCTAGCCTCATGAATTGACTCAACTATGTAGGCACACTCATGAATATTAACTAATAAAATAGGCCATACTAGTCACCTCACTATCATCAAACATGCACTCTCACATAAGAAAGTTACCCATATTCACTCACGGAGATGCAATTCATCACAATAATAGGTATAAGAATTAAATTTTGCTGACTCTCACAAGGAATTCTCATGCCACACAAGATGAAGCATAGGCTTGCACTTACTGCAGTACTCCACTAATATCAGAATGTTAAGGATTAAGATCAAATAAGACTTTTATGGGTTGTAATGTAGGCTAAGGGATGAGTAGAAACTATTTTGGTCAGTATAATGACTATCTTCCCTAAGCGATTTAATACATCACTTTATACATTAGACTCTTTTCAAAACAACCAAAGTTTCACCACTTCTAACTTCCCACCCTCTTTTGTTTTTCCCCATCTCATGAAGCTAGTTCACATATCATAATGAGTGAGCATTCTCTACCAACACATAATTCAATTTTATCCTTCTTTTCAATATACTACTCCCAACTACAACACATAAATTTTTCAACACTAATAGCTACTACTTTAGGGCTTCACATTCACATATTTCCTTCTTAATTTCACCTTATTAATTTTTTATCTAAAGCACTTAGGAGCTTTTGATAAAATTACAATCAATCAAAGGAGAGAAACAGGCTAAATACGAGGCTACCAATGAAATAATCTAAGGATCAATGGGGTTAACAAAGAATGTGCACCAGGGTAGATAAAAAGGGAGCTTAAACATGGCTATCAAAGAAATGCCCATATAATCTCCTAAATCCAACATTCTTTATATCGCTTTGCATACACACCAGGCTAATTCTAGACATTAAAATGCAATAAAAAATAAAACAAGAACCTCACAACACACATGGAACGTGCTCAAATTAAGTAGGATCATTATAGACTGTAAACGAAGTAATATCACAAATTTAGAAATAAGCCAAACTTGTTGTTGAGTCATATAAATGAGCCTAGGAGTCTCAAAAGTAATCATTAAACATAGTCAACATGCTTTTACATTCAAAACAACTTGACACATGTAATCACACAGAGCAGTAGCAAGACTATCTCATTTATTTCTAATACACAAATATTAAAATTTACTCCTAAAAATAAGAAGGGTTACTGGGTTTAAAGGGTGCCCATTGAAAAAAGAACCAAAAATAAAAATCAAGGTGTGGATGAAGTGTACCCCTACTAGACTGACATGAACAAAAACTAAACAAACAGAGAGAAAATCTTTTTGTAATTCTTAGAATCTTTTCAGAAACTTGAAAAGCAAATAGAACAAAATCCTCTAACAACACTTCACCCTAGAAAACTTCTCCACCCCACTGTCAAAATACACTTTATCCCCAAAGTAGAATTCAAAGGCAAGGATAAAAATACTTCTTGAGTTCTCTAGGCCTAGCTAGAAGCATCTTTTGTCATTACTGAGGGATGGTGGATCCTACACCCAGTCTTTTCCATGCTTCTTAGTTTGGGATTTAGGTACTCAAACTTTATTTCAACCTATGACTCAACAAAAACAAAAACTACCTGAAGTAAAACTAAAATTCAAAAAATCAAATGCCTATCTTAACCTGGGTTGCCTCCCAAGTAGTGCCTGATCCATAGACACTACACGACAAATATTAACACATCAACCATATTACTTTATCCTCTTCGTCTTGATTGGATTACATATTCTCACTCTTTGATAACCTCTTGAGTGTGTACTCTCAAGGTTTGCACATTTTTCAATCATAGCCTTTTTAGACACTTTTTTATCTTCACCCTTTTAGGCATAATTGTGCCTTGGTCAACTCTATAAGATGCCTCAAAGAGGTCTTTTATGGTGTGCACTCCACTACCCACACTCATCCACTTCTATAGCCGTTATAAATTATAAATTTTTATAGTGTGAAGATGGATTGAGTGGTTTATTAAAACACCTTGGATTTTGACCCTTAGAGAACTTCCTAAGTTTGAGTTTTTGGATAAGGTATGGTTTGAGAATACTTGTCGTATACTAAGATACGGTTCAAGGCCCTTCTCTCATATGTTAGTCAATTTAATTTTGTTAGTTTCTATAAAAGGTACAACTAGGTATCTTACTAGTCATATGATAGGGTAAGAGGTGTATGTTGCCAAGTTGTTGATGTCATAAACTTAGCCTAAGTGGATTTTGTCTAGGGTATAAGTCATAAGGTACCTCTGGTATGATAGTATACGAGTTACCCTTGTGTGGTCGTATATTTGTTAGTATGGAGGACCAAGGTATTACTAGGTTATAAGATAAGGGTACCAATCATATCCTAGGGTAAGGTTTAGGGGGATAACACATACCCTCTGACGACCATGTTCTTAGCTTTTAAGCTAAGGACATTTTGGAAATTTTCCACCCCAAAACCCTTAAGTCCTCATGCCTTAAAATATGTTAAGGCCTCTTATAACTCATATTTAAGGATCAAAATACTCCAAATACTCACTCTAAATACTCTCTTGAAGATTGGAGGCTAGGGTATCTACAAGTTTTCATCTAAGAGGCTAAAGGTCAAGTTTCTCTTCGTGAATGTTCTTGTATAAGGCATGTAACTCTTCCCTCATTGTTAGTTCTCAAATATCATAGCTTTAAACATTGATTTTGATTCTTTAATGGTGTTTTTGTAAACAAATGTTGAGGGTTTTGAAGTATATTGTTGAGTATTGTTTACTCTTGGTTCAACTTGTGTTTATACATGTTTTTTGTGATGGTTTACACGTGTGGGTGCTTGTTGATTATGTTTTAACGAATAGGTCATGGATACCCAAAACTTGGTGATTTTTATCTTGATTTTGGTCTTGATAATAGCATGCCCTTAAAGTATTTGTGAAAATGCCTACGAGAATAAACTAGTCATATAATGAATTGGGTTTGGACTAGTGTTTGGTATAAGATTTCTAATGAAGGATGAATGATTTTGTAATGGTCTTGATGACCATAATTTTTTTTTAAATGTGTTTTGAACTAATACATTGTCCAAACGAATATGAATAGTTGGTAAAAGGTATTGTGAAGGCTTTGTTATCCATTTAATGGCATAAATGTTAACCTTAGTGGTTTAGTTGATTAAAAGGGTTTGAGTCCCTAAACATTAAATTGGAATATGTCTCAAAGTGATAATGGGTTCGATTTTCTAATGTTTAATTGAATTTATGGTTTTGTATGGTCAATGGGTTCAAGTCCTAAAGTTAAATGAAAATGGCTATGGCAATGTTGTACGCTTGTAAGTAGGGTTGGTATGATGATACCAACGGGATGCCTTTGTTAAGAAATTGACTAAATGGTTGTGTATGTGAAATGATTGTTTTAAATTGGGCTTTAAAGCAGGATGTGTGGCCGGACTATGAAATTAAAGTCCAAAGGACTAACACTAGAAACCGCGCTAGCCGATGTGGGTATCTTATGATCGGGTGGTTCAAGTCCCCCGAATGAGTATATGAATAGGAGGTTCGAGTCCCTCATGTTGTATGCATTGGTGCAATGTCACCTTAATTCTATCGGGAGGTTTGATTCCCCTATATAAGCATGTATGGTTATGGATATTATCTAGTTCATGCAGCTACATGTACTAGGGGCCTTTCAGTTAGGGGAGAGCTATGCCCATATAGTCCATGGGTGCCTTTTTCTATGATGGTTATGATACACTACCCAGTTTAATATTTTCAAAGTCATGCTAATTTTGTTCCCAACATCGGCATGGTATATATATATATGTATAAGTATGTGTTGTATTCGTTATATGTATTGGTTGGATGGTATTGAACTGTTGGCACTATTTTATCCTTATCCAAGAGTTACATGTTTGTACTCCAACCGCTAACCGTCTTCAACGTTGTATCCCTATGCGATGTAGGTGTTGGTCATATTCCAACATCTCCTACTCAGTGATTGGACTCGAAGTGGTGAGTTTTCATACTTCGTAAGGCTTCATTTCTTGTTTGAGTTTAATTCTATCTTTGTTGGTTTAGACTTAGATATTGGTTTTATCTATGGTTAGTGGAATGTCCCGGTCGTATATTCTTTGTTTTTAGAGGCTTTGTATGGATAAATTGTGGACTTTGGTATGTTATTTTAAGGACTTGGTTATAGACTTGGTTATTATTTAATTATATTATAGTTGTTGATTGGTTGGAATGGATAACGAGGTGACCTCCGGTCCTTGAGGTGACTATTACGACAAGGCCTCGGTTTGGGTCGTGTCATTTATATACTTTGAAGACCACCTCTTCATTATTCAATCTCATTTTAAGAGTGCCCCCTTAAACAATAATCAGTGCTCCTCACGTCTCCAAGAATGGATGTCCCAATATGATTGGTACCCTGTCATCTGCATCATAATCAAGAACAATAATGTCAACAAGAATAATGAACATACCAACCTTAATGAGGGACATCTTCAATGATTCCTTCGGTATGCACTCTTTTTGTCCACCATTTGGATAACTATAGAGCATGGCCTCGTCTTACCCAATCCAAAAGTATTAAAAATAGACAGGGGCATCAAGTTTATACCTACCCCCAAGTAACTCTAGGCATGGAACACATCATTATCACTAATTTTTATGGGAAGGATGAAACTCCCTATGTCCTTCAACTATATTAGCATCTTCCTCATAACAACTAAACTACAGTCCTTTGTAAGTGCCACTATCACAATATCACTCAGTATTATATTATTGGTCACCACATCCTTAAAGTACTTGGCTTACATAGGCATATCTTGAAAAACATCTAACAATGGGAGTTTGATATAAAGTTATTTGAATGTGTCAAAGAACTTTATAAAACATGAATCTTCCTTAGCCTCTTTAAACCTTTGAGGAAATGGTGGTGGTGTTGTTTATTGAACCCACTCATCTTTCTTAGTTTTCAGGTACTTAGATTTCCCTGAAATTTTAGCATCTTTGGATGCAACTTCTGTCTCATCTACCTGCTTTGGGACCAACTCTGCTTGTACCTCTTTATTATTCTTGGAGCTCTGTTAATAAGGTCTTTACTACTCCTTAAGGTGATTTCTATTATGCATACTATCCTGTGGGATGGACTATCTTCAGCCATCGGTGAACGAATAACTTCCTTTTGTTTAATTTGAGGTATCTGATAGAGAAGTGTTGCTTCTCTCCTTAGCTGATTTAAGTATCACTCAGGTTCAGGATATGAGTTAACCAAATCCGTTTTCCCATGATAGCTTACTCAAGTTTAAAACCTATACCTAAAAATTCAGAAGCTGAGATCAAATTGTTAGAACTTATAAAACAAAATAGCAAAACTAAAACTAAGACAATTGCCAATTTTTAAGTACCCAGCAATGATACCAAAAAGTTGTTTCATGCAAGTGCACACGCAAGTGTACGTGGTCACCCAAGTAGTAAAGTGGCCTTTAAAATCCAAGTATCGATCCCACAGGGATTTGTGCTCAACATTGTTCTAATTTAGTATTATAATGAAGATTAAACAAGTGCAAGAGTAACTATAAGCGTTTGAGAATTAAAAAACTAAAGTAATTCTTAACACTTCGATAATTTAGTGTACTTGAACAATAATGGGGAAAATCCAGGTTAAAGGCCCTATGAACAATCCTACTTAGCCATATATTCTCATTGGTTCAGTCAATTAACTTGGTTGCAAATTCATGGGGTTGATAACATGATTATGGTCTTCCAAGCCTCTAATCATCTATCTAACTTAGCTCCAGAACTACATCATTGAGCGGGGATGCGAAAAGTAAGTTAAGCATATTTATACTTCATATCGTATACGAACCAAATAGGGTGAATAAAGTATATTCCTATCCTAAAAATAACTATTTACATCAATCCCTTGAATGTTTAAGATCCTACCCTATACCTCCCATATTCTAATCTATTGCTCCTTTTTTGGGGATCACAATAGAAATGTGTGTTTATTTTAAGGGTCGCAAATTCATAAAATAATAAATACTATGATAAATGAACAACCATCAATAATATTAATGTTCATGGTCTCAATCCTAGAAGATTAAATATAAATGTTAATGGTCTCAATCCTAGAAGATTAAGGATTAATCAACATAAACTAACTCAAATATAATATTAAATATTAATGTTCATGGTCTCAATCCTAGAAGAGGATGTTTAGCCATTCAAGGAATTACAACGAATCACAATAGTAAAATTCGTATATATAATCCAAAAATGAACTAAATGAAGGGATTAAAACCCTAAAATAATCCTTATAAAATGTATTCCAAGAACTAAAGTTCGTCCAAGGTGTGTGCAATAACATGGGAGGGTCCTATTTATAGTTGGAATAAAGACTCTGTTTTGATACCACGAGCTTTCCACCCTCTTGCATTGGAGTGATAACGGCATGGGAGGATTACTAGAATTGTCCATTCTGGTTTGTGTACAAAGTTGTGGCACTCAATCAACACAAAGATACAAGGGCGTGGCACAACCTTGTGCTCAGAATTCCATATTTTGTCCAAGTAAGCTCCATCTATTTGGCATTGAGTTCCTCTTGTTAGACCTTGTTTTTTATATAGGATAACAACCTTAACATATCACATGGCCTCCCATATCATAAAACACCCATATTGGTTCTTAAACACATTAGTATCCAACAAGATCAACTAGAACAATACATAACTCAAGCTAGTAACACTAGTTTTCTTGTCTAAATTCTATAATTATTTTTAAAATGTATTAAACATTATAATAAAGTACTTTAAGACTTATATGCTACATCATATGGATATCCAATCATTAAGCGCATAGGAAGTCTTCAAAACTAAGCTAAATACGTAGAGATTATGAAACTTAGGTGCATAAATCAACCTAAGATCAACTATCACAAACATGTTCAAAAATTACTTGAAAAACCTATCCATAAGATCATTGAAGGTCGTAGGATCATTAGTTAAATCAATGGACATGACAAAAAATTCAAAGTGACCATATCGAGCTCAGAACATAGTCTTGAGATTATTAAGTTCTCTAACTGTCAATTGATATTAACCCGAACTGATATCTATCTTTGAGAAACGCTTAGCACCCTAAAGTTGCTCAAAAATCATCAATTCAAGGAAGAGGGTACTTGTTTTCATCAAAATATTATTCCACTAGCGATAATGTATTCATATACGAAGAGACTGATCTTTCTTTTCCACGAAGAGTACAGGTGTCATGACCTGAGGCTACACCCTAGTCACGACAACGGTGCTTACGGTCATAAGTGACCATAAGCTAACCTCTGAACTGGTACCTATTGTAAGCACTGAGTGATACTGTAATGTAATATATGAGCAGAATACGCACTGATAAGGTACTATAAAATTGAATACTAGAATATGAAGCAAAGCATATCTGAAATATCTGATAAAATACTAGAAACCAAATTGTCTATCTGAAACAACTGTTAATACTAAAATAATTGACTGACTGTCTAACAGATTGTCTGAAAGCCTTTAAACATCATGAATAGTTGATGAGACAAACCCCCAACTAACTCCGACTGACTGAACATAAAGAAGTACTAAAATAACTAAAATAAACATATCATATCCTCAATAGATGAGGACTTACCACTACTGAGGTTGAGTAATGCTAAGTTGACTAAGAACCATTGAGAAACTAAGCATTCGAACCTATGTTATAAGATAGTATAGCGCAAAGAAATGTATACAGTCAGTACTTTGAATATACTGGTATATGAGATGAGTACTGGCTGAAATACATGAAATAACAGAGCATGAATGCATGAACATAAAATATCTGAGAATGCAAGACCAAGTATAAATATATTTCTGAAATAATTTGTAATCTAAAAGACTAAAAACTGTATATCTAAATAACTAAAAATCTATTAACTTGGTCAAGAAAACCTGAGTTAAGATATGTTGAATATTGTACTAAGTTTGTGGGAGGTATTATGTAACTGACATACCCCAATTTGAGTCCAACCTGTAACCTCAGTTGGAAGGGTGTCAGTATCGTGCCATGGGTACTAAGACAGGATGACATGAGGATCCACAAAGTTGATGTCCCAAAGGACCAAGGTGTCAAGCCTAAACTGACAGGTGACCCCTGAGAGGAAGTCAAGCCTAAATTGATAGGTGACCCCTCATATCCTATACTTGTTGCGTAGTTATGGAATATAGGAACTGCTACTAACGACTCTGCCTAACTGACGGGGAAGCTTCCATCCCTGCATTCGCTCGGTGCTAAAATCCTACTCCCAACTATATGACACTAAAATACTAACTGGTGCATGCACTAATAACTGATAAGCTCATGTCATGGTATTTTTAAAATAATAGTGCGTAAGGATTCTAAGGTAATTATAAACATATAAACTGATAATGCTCAACATGATCATGGTGTTCTGAATATGATATTAAAATCATGGTTTGACTGACATGTTACTTGAAAAATAGAAATCAAGTAAAAACACATAGGTATCGGGTGTTCATAACCCTCCAGCACTGAATGATCAAAATACAGTATTAAGGCTTAGAAATGTAATACAAAATCATGGTTCAAAAATTCCAAAACATAGACATTTCATCAAATATGTGAAAATCATAAATTAGAACATGGGAATGTCTTAAAATAGGGGAAAATGGCATGGTTACGTGACTAAAATCATAACTTACTAATATATTATGAAATTTAGATGAATATAACATGGGAGATTGAAACTTAAAGCATAGGATAACTTGACTTTTCATGGAACCTTAAATGGACATGAATTGAGTTCAATTACTAAGGAAAGACATGAACTTAAACCATCTTGAACATTCAAAACCTCCATAATAAGAGAAAAAATGATACATTAGTTAAAAAGGGTTTTTGGGCTCCATGGGTCAAAGGGATACATGGATGAACACCCCACATACCTTAAGCTTCTTAACTTAGGAAAGAAACCCTATTCTTGATGCTTTCTTGAAGGCTCTTGAACTTGGGGAGCTTGAATTCTTGATTATTTAGGGGAAAAAGAATTGAATTTGTTCTTGGGGAAGGAAGAGGGTTTTCTTGAGAGTGATTTTTAGAAGACAGGCAAATAATGCCCTAAAAAATTCCCCAAGTAATGTTATGGATGATTTGGGTTGAGGGGGAAAATACTCAATTGCTCATCAATCATTTAAATCGAGAACTAGACGCAACATCCTCACTGCGATACGGTCTTATCACAGTCGAAAAAATCCCTCACCGCGATGCGATCAATATGCGGTCAGGACTAATGCCACAACACGGGCTTATCACAGTGACCCACAGGTTTTGTGATCCAAACATGACCTAAACCTTGTTCAAAAAACCCAAAACTCCTTCGGGGCATACTCTTTACATCCCTGACATGAATAAACTCAAAAACTAACGTCTCAGGGTCGAGCAGACCAAAATAAAAATCCTCAAAGTTTAGAGGTTTTGAAAATGACTAAGTCCCCAAAACTTCATGAAATTTTCAAGCCTTGAACCCCTTACGCATACAACTAAAAGCTGAATCGATCCAAAAAGAATATGGGGCATTACAACAAGGCCATCCCAGAGGGAGACACCTCGATAGGTAACACCCTTATCAAAGAGGTCTTTAAACTATTTTTTTAAATCTTACAACTCTACAGGAGCTATTCTATAAGGTGGGATGAAAATGGGATGAGTATCTCGCAATAAATCTAACCCAAATTCAATTTCCCTATCTGGGGAAACTCTAGGAAGGTCTTCAAGAAAGACATCAGGAAACTTTAATAACTATTGTAATGGTTAGGAATAGGTGAGTTCTGCATTAAAATCTTGGTCATAAACTAAATGGTGGAAACACCTCTTGGATGTCATTCTTTGTGCTCAAAGAATAAAGATGAACATTTCCTTTGATAGAAAGGAACTACACTCCCATTCTACGACTTATTTACTTGGAAAATAAAATATAACTTTACTAATCATTGATTCTAGAGTAGCATAAAAGGAGTGAATCCAATCCATCCCCAAAATTATATTAAAATCCACCATATCTAGCTCTATTAAATCTATCCCTATATCTTTATGAAAAATTGTCATGATACAATTTTTATAGACCCTCTTAGAATGATTGAATTACTACTAGGGTAGAAACACAGAAGGATTCAGGAATATTTTCATGACCAAAATCAAAATTTTCAGCCACATAGGACAAAGTGGATCACATATACATCATGGGAGAAAATCCATAACATACTTGTGAAATATCTAGCGAGACCTATGAATCCTAGAGAGTAGACAGAGCATATAAATGGTTATGACCCCTACTTGTACCAGAAGTAGTCCTCTTTGCTGATGGGGAGGAAGAAGTAGTAGCCAGGCATTGCTGACCCTAAATTCCCTAATGCCTCTGGACACATTCCCTTACCCTATGAAATCTACCATAGTAAAGTTTACAACATGTAGGGAAAGTATTATAGGACAGAGTTGACAGAGCCACACTACCCTAGGATAGAGTATCCTGCATCTTAGGGCTATTATTATGCTAGAAAGGCTGATATAGAGTATCCTACATCTTAGGGACATTATTATGCTAGAAAGATTGATTACCCAAAGATTTAGAGACAAGTGAACTTATTGACTGAGTATGTTCTTAATACTTCTTCCCTAATAAGTGCCTACCATGCTTATAACTATGTTGGTGTCTTGCTTCATGATCTTCTTACTTTCCCTTCTATTTTGGTGCTCCTCTGCCTCAACCTATTTCTTCTATTCATTCTTAACCATGAAAATAACTAACATGTACATATCTATGTCGTTGTACAGCATCCCCCTTATACACTCCAACACCAAGTCATTAGACATTTTATAAGAAAACTTCCTTATTTGATTCCTCATATTAGATGCCAACTCTAGAGAATAGCAAGATAACTGAGTAAACTTTAGAGAATAATTCTTACCACTCATCTTTCCCTATTTCATGTTCACAAAATCCTTAGCATTAGATTTTCTCATTTTCTAAGGTAAGGAATTATCAATGAAGGCCACAAAAAAGTCATCCAAAATTCCAGGTGCAACATCTTTACCCCAATTCACAAACTACTTGAAGATTTCACCCATGAAGGGGGTGAAAAGATTTGGTAAGAAAGGGAATCTTAGTCCCCGATACGTTGGCCCTTATAAAGTTTTGAATCGTGTTGGGAAAGCAACTTACGATTTTGAATTGTCTGCCAAGTTATCAGCTGTCCATCCGGTCTTTCATGTTTCTATACTCAAGAAGCACATTGGTGATTCTGTTGTTGTTGATCTGTCAGAAAGTTTTGGTGTTCAGGATAGCCTTTCGTATGATGAAGTTCCGGTTGAAATCCTAGATTATCAAGTTCGTAGACTAAGAAATAAGGAAGTTCCCTTGGTCAAAGTTCTGTGGCGAAATCAATCAATCGAGGGTGCTACTTGGGAAGCAGAGGCAGATATACGAACCAGATACCCTCATCTCTTCTCCGTGAGTTCAAATCACGCCTAAGGTACTATTCTTCCTTAATCCAGTTTCCTTATAATCCAGTGTATTCAGCTATATGGTTATTCTCTCTATGATTCATGCATTTTGTGAAGTACTCAAAAGTTTAGAGTGAAGTAAACCCTTTTAGTGAGTCGTTCCAGCTATACGTCCTCATTTTCTCTTATTCTTGGCCTATCTAGCAACATTCGAGGACGAATATTTTCAAGGGGGAGATATTGTAATACCCCGAGACTCTAACCAATAGTGATACCATGAATCAAGCTCATGAGAAATAAATTATAATGTTTTGGGATGTTTTCTGATCAAGGATAGTGTGTATTAGGGCCTTAAAGATGTCCTAACAATTGGGTGAATCAAAACATTCCTTACCGATTGAATTCTTGAGAAGGATATTGGTATAGTCAACTTCAAATGAGCATATATCTCATTATACGTGGAATTTTTAAGCTCATGACCTATCAACAGATAGATAATTAAATTATCTTTCCAACGATATCAATTTCTTCAAAATCCAATATCTGAGAAAATAGTTATACCCATTTTACTCCAGTCTATCAATCTGGAAAAGGCTGACGACATTACTAATGGGCTGTCACGTTTTTGACGCCATTTCTGACGATGTCATCACTTTCTGATGACATTTCTGACAATGTCGTCAGCCTTAGGCAGAAAATCAAAAATTTGACCCTTTTGTGACGATATTTTGTGACGGCCTGTCACGGATGTCGGCGGCCATTTTTTTCATCAATTAAGGGGCATTTTTAAAAGGGTATTTTGGTGTTTTTCACCCATTTTGACCCTCTATATATATCCAAGTAAAGAAGAAAACTTCATTCTTCTTCCATTTCATCAAGAATACTAGGGTTTCTCTCTCAAAATCCAATCCAAATCTTCAAAGAACATCAAGAATCCAATCATAAATTTCACAAATTGGTTCAAGATTCAAGGTACCCAAGTCAAAAACATCAAGAACCCTAACTCAATAAGTGGAAAAGCAGTCTATAACAAGTTTCTTCATTCCAATCCATAACCAAGGTATGTGGGGTTTGAACAGGAACACTCCTTCTGTTCTTGTGCCTAAAGATTTAATTTCTATTATTGATTTACATGAATTTGAAAAGTGGGATTACACCCAAAATTCTCTATTAATGATTTATGATATTTGAGTTGATTAAGTTTGATATTATGATATATTTACCATCATATTTCTTGAATTGAGGATTTATGCTATGAGTTGAATATTCTTATTATGAATTAATGATTTTCGAATGAGTTGAGATAAGTGTCATGATTTAAGCCTTCCATGAGAAGTTGATTATTGAATACATATTGATATTGAACTTGAGAGTCAAGAATGAGTCGTATGATGTTTCCTTGAAACTTTTGATATTTGAAATAATTTGATAAGCAAATGTACTTGATGTTTCAAAAAATTATGTTTAGTTGAGTTGATTTAGGAATCCACAAGATGTTTATGATTTATAAATGAGATATATATTTAGCACCGAGCGGGAAATGTGGTATTTCCCTAAAACTACGTGCCACCGTAGGATTGATATTGATAATTGTGGGCCAGAGACCGAGTATGGGATTGTGATTGAGAAATTAAGGTTGTACTCCTTGGAAAGAGTACGACACCCCCGCCAATATGAGGTTCTCTCCTTAGGAGGGCAAAATGTTGGACTCCATGCGGCTCACATGGTGTAGTTATATCGGTTATAAGAAAATCCCACGTCCATAATGATTTAAGTACCTTGAGTTACTGAGTCACTCTAAGTCATGAGTCAAAGAGTTTGAGTTGAGTTGAGTTAAATGATTTATGAGATTTATGAAGCATGTGTTATTACTGATGACTTATGGGAATAATGTTTCAAATAATTCAAGCAAAGAGAGGTATTATTTTCAGCATGCATGATTTTCTTATACATTTATGATATTATTTAAAATGTTGCATCCACCCCCACAGACTCAGTACATTCCTAAGTACTGATTTCCATACTCTTCTGTGTTCTATATTTTCTCATGATGTAGGTTCAGGTGCTCAGTCTTAGCAGCGACAGTGATCTTCGAGTACCTCCATCTACATTCGTACAGTTGGTGAGTCCTCATGGTTCGAGGACCTATGTCCCTAATTTTTGTATTGATAGTAGAGAGTTATTTATTCCCAGTTTAGTACGAGTCAATTGGGGATCTCTCTCAATGGCTCCTCAGTCTTATATAGTAGAGGCTTTGTCAGACTAGAGTACCAGTATGTACAGAACTTTAGTATTTTTATTGTAAAGGATAGTATATCTTCGTATTCCAGTATGTTTAAGACATGACTATTCTTCCTTATTACGGCTTGATTATTGTCATAGTGAGTTATAGAATTGATGACAGTGTGGCCTTAAGCACCGTGTGACATCTTGGGATGGGATCTTGGGGTGTTACAAACTTGGTATCAGAGACTAAGGTTTAGAAGAGTCATAGAGAGTCTAGCAATCTGTGTTACGTAGAGTCTTGATCATCGGTGTGTAGCGTGTCACATCTATGAGCAAGAGGCTGCGGGACGTTTTAGGTAAAGTCATTTATCTCTTTTAGAAGTCTTTTTTGCCTGCGACTATTTCTCTCTTCTATTAATTCGTGCTCTCTTATGACAGAAAATGCCTCCTCGTAGAGCTCACAGAAATAACGAATGACCTCAACCCATTGATCTTTTAAATGAGATGGTGACTCATGCCAAATTTCAGGAAGCTTTTCAGGCGCTATCCCAGGCAGTTACCGCCAATGCTCAGGACAATATTAAGGTCATTGTTCCACCTCTGCAAGAAGGTAATTCTACAGCAGCTCGAGTTCGGGATTTTATGCGGAGGAATCCGCCAGAGTTTTATGGGTCAAGGGCAGGTGAGGACCCTCAGATGTATCTTGATGAGGTGAAAAATATCACCCAAATTATGCATGTAACGGAGGAAGAAAGTGTGGAGCTAGCTTTATATCACTTGAAAGATATTGTTTATAATTGGGTGGAGTTGTGGAGGAAGAGTAAAGGGGAGGATGCCGCTCCCATGATTTGGAAATTGTTCTAGGTTGTGTTCATAGACCGATTCTTTCCCCCGAAGCTGAGGGAAGCAAAACTAGAAGAATTTATGAACTTGAGACAAGGATCCATGATAGTTAAAGAGTATTGTCTTAAATTCAACCAGTTGTCTAAGTATGCTCCCAGTATGATGGATGATTCCAGGACCAGTATGAGTAAATTTTTACTGGCGTATCAATTTATCTTGTGAAAGAGTGTAGGTTCGCTATGCTCAATAGGGACATGGATCTTTCTAGATTATTGATACATGCTCAGCAGATTGAAGCAGACAAGGTGAAAGAGAGAGAGGGAATAAAAGAGTCAGATCAGAGTAGTAGGGGTATAGTCAGAGTAGATTTTCGGGAGGGATCCGTCCTCAGTTTTAGAGCCATTGTTTTGTGCCAGCACCGTCATCAGCTAGTGCTCCCGCATCCAGAATTAGGCAGGAGCAGGGTAATAGATCTATTGTTGTCCAGATCTCAGGATAGTTTGAGTAACAGACCTCGTCCTCCCCCATGTCTAAAGTGCGGTAGGGACCATCCTGATGAGTGCTTAGTCGGTCAGAGGGGTTGTTTTGGTTGCGGTAAGTTGGGCCACAAATTCAGGGATTGCCCATATGCTAGACAAGGGAGCCGTGATGTTCGTCCCTAGAATCAGGCTATTAGTGCTCCATCCCCTTTGGTTCGTCCTACTCCTCCTCAGGGTGCCTCATCTAGTACTGCCAGTGGTCAGCGCCAAAATTGCTTTTATGCTATACCACCCCGCCAGGAGTAGGAGCATTCACCAGATAATATTACTGGTACGCTTCATGTATTTTTTTTTATGTGTATGTGTTGATGGACCCTGGGTCAAGTCTTTCTTATGTGACTCCGATAGTGGCTGTGAATTTTGAGATCAATGCTAAAAAGATTCCTGAGTCTTTTGTAGTTTCTACTCCAGTAGGTGAACCTTTTATTGCTAAGCAAGTATATAACAAGTGTCCTATCACTGTCCTTCATAGAGTAACATTTGCATATTTGATTGAGCTAGACATGGTTAATTTTGATATTATTCTAGGTATGAATTGGCTTCACTCTTGTTATGCGTCTATAGATTGTCGTAGCCGTGTAGTCAAGTTTTAGTTTCCCAATAAGCCATCCTTTGAGTTGTCCAGAAATTCTGTATCTCCCAGGAGTCATTTCATATCCTATCTTAAAGCTAGGAAATTGATATCCAAGGGTTGCATCTATCATTTGGTTCGAGTTAAAGATACTAAGTTCGAGACTCTGACCATTCAGTCGATCAACGTTGTTAATGAGTTTTGCGATGTTTTTTCAGAAGATCTCCCAGGGGTACCTCCCGATAGAGAGATAGAATTTGAAATTGATCTTCTCCCCGACACGCAGCCTATTTCTATTCCTTTATATTGTATGGCCCCCGCAGAACTTAAGGAGTTGAAAGAGCAACTCAAAGATCTTCTAGATAAGGGTTTCATAAGGCCTAGCATATCTCCTTAGGGTACACCCATTATGTTCGTGCGAAAGAAAGATGGTTCATTACGGATGTGTATTGACTATCGTTAGCTTAACAAGGTCACAGTCAAGAACAAGTACCCTCTTCCTAGAATTGATGACCTGTTTGATCAGATACAAGGTGCCAGTTACTTTTAGAAAATAGACTTGAGATCCAATTATCACCAGCTTAAAGTTAGGGAGTGTGATATTCCAAAGACAACTTTTCACACTCAATATGGTCATTTTGAGTTCTTAATCATGTCCTTCGGGCTAACAAATGACCCAGCATCTTTTATGGACCTCATGAATCGGGTGTTCAGACATTACCTGGATATATTTGTTATTCTGCTCATAGATGATATTCTTGTATACTCCCGAAGTGAGAACGACTATGTAGATCATCTCAGAATAGTCTTGCAAACATTTAGAGATCATCAAATATTTGCCAAATTTAGCAAGTGCGAATTTTGGATAAGGTCAGTTGCTTTTCTGGGTCATATTATTTCTTCTGAAGGTATTCGAGTTGATCCTCAAAAGATAGAAGTTGTGAAAAATTGGCTTAGACCTATTTCCCCATCTGATATTAGGAGTTTTTTGGGTCTAGCTGGCTACTACCATCGTTTTGTTGAGGGTTTCTCTTCTATTGCATCTCCTTTGACTCGGTTGACCCAAAAGAAAGTTAAATTTCTGTGATCTAATTCTTGCGAGAAGAGTTTTCAGGAGCTGAAGACTCAACTCACTTCGGCACCTGTGTTGACCCTTCCAAATGGTATAGATGATTTTATGTTGTACTGTGATTCTTCTAGAGTTGGTTTGGGTTGCGTGTTGATGCAGACAGGTAAGGTTATAGCCTATGCCTCCAGACAGTTGAAACCACATGAGAAGAACTACCCGACCCATGACCTCGAGTTAGCTGCAGTGGTTTTTGCCTTGAAAATCTAGAGACACTATTTATACGGTGTTCATGTTGATGTCTTTATAGATCACAAGAGTTTTCAGCATGTGTTTACTCAGAGAGATTTGAATCTTCGTCAGAGGTGATGGTTAGAATTGTTAAAGGACTATGATATGCATGTGCTGTATCACCCGGGAAAGGCTAATGTAGCGGCAGATGCCCTTAGCAGGTCATCCATGGGTAGTGTAGCATAGGTCGAGGAAGATAGAAAAGAGTTAGCTCGTGAGGTGCATCATCTGGATAGGTTGGTAGTTATATTGCTTGATTCAGCTGAAGGTAATGTTTGGGTCCAGAGTAGTTCCGAGTCTTCTCTAGTTTCAAACGTAAAGGAGAAGCAAGATATGGATCCTAGTTTGGTCAGACTGAAGGAGTCAGTTAAAGACCACAAGGTGGAGGTTTTCTCCCAAGGAGGAGATGGTGTATTGAGATATCAGAATAGATTATATGTGCCTGATGTTGAAGATTTAAGGCAGAGAATTATGGCTGAAGCGCATGGCTCACGATATTTTATTCATCTCGGTGTTACCAAGATGTACCGCGATTTGTGAGAAATCTATTGGTGGAATGGTATGAAAAAGGACATAGCAAAATTCGTAGAGAAGTGTATAACTTACCAATAGGTTAAGATAGAACACCAAAGACCCGGGGGAATGATACAAGAATTCAGTATTCCTACTTGGAAGTGGGAGGAAGTAAATACGTATTTTGTGACTGGTTTACCTACTTCTCGACGTCATCATGATTTGATTTGGGTCGTTGTAGACAGGTTGACTAAGTCCACGCATTTCTTTCCAGTGCATATATCTTTCACCGCAGAGGACTATACTAAGTTGTACCGTCGAGAGTTAGTCAGGTTTCATGGAATTCCTTTGTCTATTATCTCCGACAGGGGTACTCAATTTACTTTTCTTTTTTGGAGGGCTTTTCAGAAGGGTCTCGGTACCCAAATTCATCTTAGCTCCGTTTTTCATCCGCAGACCGATGGTCAAGCTGAGAGGACCATCTAGTCCTTGGACGATATGTTGAGGGCATGCGTTCTCGATTTCAAAGGGAGTTGGGATGAACATTTGCCATTGATTGAATTTGCTTACAACAACAGTTTTCATGCTAGCATTGGGATGGCTCCATTTGAGGCTTTATACTGAAAGTGATGTAGATCACCCATATGTTGGTTTGAAGTGGGTGAATTCGCTATGAGTGTACCTGATGCTGTGTTTGAGGCTATGGAGAAAGTTAAGCTAATTCAGGAAAGGTTGAAGGCATCCCAGAGTCGTCAGAAGTCATATGCAGATGTAATAAGAAGAGCTCTTGAGTTTGAGGTTAACGATCTAGTGTACTTGAAGATTTCACCCATGAAGGGGGTGAAAAGATTTGGTAAGAAAGGGAATCTTAGTCCCCGATACGTTGGCCCTTATAATGTTTTGAATCGTGTTGGGAAAGAAGCTTACGAGTTTGAATTGTCTGCCAAGTTATCAGCTGTCCATCCGGTCTTTCATGTTTCTATACTCAAGAAGCACATTGGTGATTCTGTTGTTGTTGATCTGTCAGAAAGTTTTGGTGTTCAGGATAGCCTTTCGTATGATGAAGTTCCGGTTGAAATCCTAGATTATCAAGTTTGTAGACTAAGAAATAAGAAAGTTCCCTTGGTCAAAGTTCTGTGGCGAAATCAATCAATCGAGGGTGCTACTTGGGAAGCAGAGGCAGATATACGAACCAGATACCCTCATCTCTTCTCCGTGAGTTCAAATCACGCCTAAGGTACTATTCTTCCTTAATCCAATTTCCTTCTAATCCAGTGTATTCAGCTATATGGTTATTCTCTCTATGATTCATGCATTTTGTGAAGTAGTCAAAAGTTTAGAGTGAAGTAAACCCTTTTAGTGAGTCGTTCCAGCTATACGTCCTCATTTTCTCTTATTCTTGGCCTATCTAGCAATATTCGAGGACGAATGTTTTCAAGGGGGAGATATTGTAATACCCCAAGACTCTAACCAATAGTGAAACCATGAATCAAGCTCATGAGAAATAAATTATAATGTTTTGGGATGTTTTCTGATCAAGGATAGTGTGCATTAGGGCGTTAAAGATGTCCTAACAATTGGGTAAATCAAAACATTCCTTACCGATTGAATTCTTGAGAAGGATATTGGTATAGTCAACTTCAAATGAGCATATATCTCATTATACATGGAATTTTTAAGCTCATGACCTATCAACAGATAGATAATTAAATTATCTTTCCAACGATATCAATTTCTTCAAAATCCAATATCGGAGAAAATAGTTATACCCATTTTACTCCAGTCTATCAATCTGGAAAAGGCTGACGACATTACTAATGGGCTGTCACGTTTTTTACGCCATTTCTGACGATGTCATCACTTTCTAATGACATTTCTGACAATGTCGTCAGCCTTAGGCAGAAAATCAAAAATTTGACCCTTTTGTGACGATATTTCGTGACGGCCTGTCACGGATGTTGGCGGCCATTTTTTTCATCAATTAAGGGGCATTTTTAAAAGGGTATTTTGGTGTTTTTCACCCATTTTGACCCTCTATATATATCCAAGTAAAGAAGAAAACTTCATTCTTCTTCCATTTCATCAAGAATACTAGGGTTTCTCTCTCAAAATCCAATCCAAATCTTCAAAGAACATCAAGAATCCAATCATAAATTTCACAAATTAGTTCAAGATTCAAGGTACCCAAGTCAAAAACATCAAGAACCATAACTCAATAAGTGGAAAAGCAGTCTATAACAAGTTTCTTCATTCCAATCCATAACCAAGGTATGTGGGGTTTGAACAAGAACACTCCTTCTGTTCTTGTGCCTAAAGATTTAATTTCTATTATTGATTTACATGAATTTCCAAAGTGGGATTACACCCAAAATTCTCTATTAATGATTTATGATATTTGAGTTGATTAAGTTTGATATTATGATATATTTACCATCATATTTCTTGAATTGAGGATTTATGCTATGAGTTGAATATTCTTATTATGAATTAATGATTTTCGAATGAGTTGAGATAAGTGTCATGATTTAAGCCTTCCATGAGAAGTTGATTATTGAATACATATTGATATTGAACTTGAGAGACAAGAATGAGTCGTATGATGTTTCCTTGAAACTTTTGATATTTGAAATGATTTGATAAGTAAATGTACTTGATGTTGAGAAAGATTGTGTTGAGTTGAGTCGAGTTAGGAATCCACAAGATGTTTATGATTTACAGATGAGATATATATTTATGTTTTGGTCTTTATAATAGACCCATGAGTTGATATTGATTAAGGTGGATTTCCTAACGCATTCTGAGCTGAGTCTGAGCGGAGTATTTAGCACTGAGCAGGAAAAGTGGTATTTTCCCAAAACTACAGGCCACTGTAGGATTGATATTGATGATTGTGGGCCAGAGGACGAGTATGGGATTGTGATTGAGAAATTGAGGTTATACTCTTTGGCAAGAGTACGACACCCCCGCTAATGTGGGGTTCTCTCCTTAGGAAGGCAAAACATTGGACTTCATACGGCTCACATGGTGTAGTTATGTCGGTTATAAGAAAATCCCACGTCCATAGTGATCTAAGTACCTTGAGTTACTGAGTCACTCTAAGTCATGAGTCAAAGAGTTTGAGTTGTGCTAAATGATTTATAAGATTTATGAAGCATGTGTTATTACTGATGACTTATGGGAATAATGTTTCAGATAATTCAAGCGAAGGGAGGTATTATTGTCAGCATTCATGATTTTCTTATACATTTATGATATTATTTAAAATGTTGCATCCACCCCTACATACTCAATACATTCCCAAGTACTGATTCCCATGCTCTTCTGTGTTCTACATTTTCTCGTGTTGTAGGTTCAGGTGCTCAGTCTCAGCAGCGACAGTGATCTTCGAGTACCTCCATCTACATTCGTACAATTGGTGAGTCCTCATGGTTCGAGGACCTATGTCCCTGATTTTTGTCTTGATAGTAGAGGGTTGTTTATTCCCAGTTCAGTACGAGTCAATTGGGGATCTGCCCCAATGGCTCCTCAGCCTTATGTAGTAGAGGCTTTGTCAGACTAGAGTACCAGTATGTACAAAACTTCAGTATTTTGATTGTAGAGGATAGTATCTCTTCGTATTCCAGTATGTTTATGACATGACTATTCTTTCTTATTACAGCTTGATTATTGTCATAGTGAGTTATAGAAGTGATGACAGGCTCAGAGGGTTAGCTGGAGGCCACGTGTGGCCTTAAGCACCGTGTGATGTCTTGGGATAGGATCTTGGGGCGTTACATCACACTACCTGTCTGAAGAGACTGAAATGATAGAATTTTAGTAAGCATATGAGTGGTTTGTCTAATGTCATCTTTAGAAACTTTCCCTCGAGGGGACTGAGTATATGTAGGACAAGTTCTCAGAACTGGTAGAGGAATAGTCAGGGATGGTGGAATCTCTGTTGGAGTAGTTAGATTACAAGTGCAGACTTCATTATGAGTCTACATCCCATGAGTAGGACAAACCTGTTTAGCATTTATCCCTGCTGGGATGGATGTTCCTATTAGAGTCCCTTGGTAATTAGTCCTTTTTAGAGGCATGATTTGAAACGTGGGAAAAATTAATGGTTAGAAGTTTATTTAAAAAAATTGACATTCTAGCCTAAGATTAAAACATGAAGAAAGGAAAACATTCCTAAATGCTTTGCAGGTTGTCCTTTATAAGTATGGGGCACAACACATACATAAAAGGTACTATACCAAACACTACTTTGTAAACACCGAATGACATTTGAATGTGCTCTTACACCAAGTTTGTCATGACCCGAGCCTGGTCCTTGGAAGTAATGAGTATCCAAGACTAATGAAGGCTTGAGATGATCCCTTAGCATTACATCATAAGCATAGTCATAATTAGAATGTGAAAATACAATTGACCTAAGAAAAGTAAAAAAATTTAAATAAAATAGAGATTTAAAACTCCAAATTAAATCGACCCAATAACATCCAACTAAAATAGTTGACAGCAACTCTAACAAAACAAAACCATCAAAGATAAACCATATGATAGAGGGCTCACCAAAGTTGGTGTTGTCTGAACAAACACGGTGTTGCACTTTACCATGTGATTGTGCTTCTGAACCTAGATCATAAAATGATTTAGATGCTCAAAGATGGTCAATTCGTGTAAAGTATTAGCATGCAGAGCAATTAAATAGATAAGATATGCTTCATATAAAATAACAGCAAAAATGAACATCAAAGATAATGAAATATCTCCGTAATGACTCTAAAAATTGAATACATACTATTTCTATTATTTGGTTTTGAACTAGATGGTATCAATGACTTATTTTAACACCTTGGTCCATGTGGGTCCGATCAATGCTCGATCAACTAAGATCCAATTATGTTTTCCACATGAATCGAGATTAAATCATTATGGCTAGAACAATCATCCTCATAGATGAACATATAAGGTCGTCCAATTAAGGATCGAATAATCCCTACGTTAGAAAAACACAGGTTTTGGGTGTTGACCATTTTTACTCACACCTTCTAGACTAACAATCTAATTCTTTTTAAGCCCAGATTATAATCTTTGCATATATTCAACCACCATTAAAAAAAAATCATTTCTATTAAGGGCATAGACCATTATAGGTATCGTCATACCAAGACTAACAAGTGATATATTCCTTTATACATTTAACCGTAAGGTCGATTGTCAATTTATCATGCCCAATATGTATAAAAAAACAAGTATAAGATGGTTCTTGGAAATCAATCAAATCAATTTAAGAGTCCATTTAACCATTGGGAGTCATAAATATAATAGTAAGCCTTTCGATATGAGTCAACCATCATTAAATCGTTAAAACGTTGATAAGACATAAAACCTATCAAATAGTTTTATACTTTTTACTTAACAAATCATTCAAACACCTAAAATTATGGATGGGAGCAAATGGAATTTATTCATTCATGTCAAGTGTAAATCCATATGTAGATAATAACAATTTTATATGGAAGATAACACAACACAATTTTATATTTCATTCGTCAATTCTTTCTACGTATATTTGACACCCTAATTCATTATTTGAGGATAATGCAACTAAATAAGGGTTTAGAAAATCATAGATTTGAAGTTTACTTAAGAAGGGATCATTTTGTATACCTTTTTGAAGATGAACTATAGGAGAAAATCTTAGAGCTTGACCTTTGAATTAACTATGAATCTAACTTGTTTCTTAACATAGAGATGAAGAGAGGAGAGGTTATCTAATTACTTTAAAGTAAATAGGACATAGGTAAAACATTTTGGAGTAATAAGAGATGGTTTTACCAACATAAGGACCAAAATACCCTAAATATAATGTATAGAAATAAAGTTCCACTACAAGAAATAGAAGGTCTTGCACACACCCCTTTGCGAGACCCTCTCCTGTATTGTGCATGGCCCATCACGAGACCCTCCCCTTTGATTTGCATGGTTAATGGAAAGAATGAACTAGTGGTCTCCCGCGCCAGGCTATGTGATGTGAGGGCCATGGAATGGCCTCCCACGACACGATGCATGGTCCATTTCCTCGTCCTAAACTTTTCCAACACTACCAAACTCATCCCCAATCAATTTCCATTGATTCTAAGTATCACATCAGTTCATTTCTAATCATTAATGAGATTTAAAAGAGTAAGGAGAACTACACATTCACTAAAAATTAAATACATTTATAACACTCCCCCTTCATTTCTAATTGATAGATAAAGTGACTCGTTAAAACCTTACGAGAAAAAAGCCAATGGAAAAATTTTAGTAAAGGAAAAAGAGTACATATATCTAAATATGCATTTTGGTTGCCTCGCTAAAAACCTTACAAGGAAAATCGAGTGAGACAAAACCAGAGTGATTTGTAGATCTCCAAGATATGATACTTCAGGACCATTAATTCTGCATGTATCTCATTTCAGCTTCTTTTAGTAGATAATTTATTGCTTTTGAAAACACTTTATGAGTTGCAATAATATTCATTAATGTGTTTCTAGTATATCAAATTGGTAAATTTAATCCATTTCTGGACTGTAAACATGTTTTTTCAAAAACGTGTATATACATCAGATATTTTAAAACATTTAAGGATTTCTATACAAAAATTTTCAAGTGACGATATCCAGTATTGAATGTGTGACAACTTGCAGTGTCTAGACTACAAATCAAATTGGTTTCATACTTACTAATATGCATCCTTCCATATCACTTGATAAATATTTCTATGTAAGTATGCATAAATAGACGTAGAATTTGGATCTTCATAATCTTGCACAATATTGCACCTGATGTGCCATGAAACCTTGGTTGTGGGAACCCTGATTAATTAACAAAGCAGCTTTAGTGCAAAGTTATTTAAATTGGTGTTCTTCCATATATTGGGTGTTCCTTCGCTTCGGTTGCTTTATTAGTTGTTGCAAACGCTAGAAACTCTCATGTATTTGATACTTTCTTGAGAGAGGTAGATATTAGGAAAAGGAGATCACAGCAGTAAATTGAAGCCATTGACCTTCATCTAATTAATTTGAGACCGAGAGAAGAAAGTTAACCTTAGATAAAAAAATAAAGGTTAGTAATACGACACTCTAAGACCAAGGAAAGATGAGTGAAATTCACCCAAACCAAGGTTGAGAGATGGTTAGGTCATACATAACTTGTTAGATTTTATTTGCAAGACACCAAGATAGTTTGATAAGC
This sequence comes from Capsicum pubescens, assembly GCA_030864215.1. Lineage (NCBI taxonomy): Eukaryota > Viridiplantae > Streptophyta > Magnoliopsida > Solanales > Solanaceae > Capsicum > Capsicum pubescens. Next base: position 274,339,091 of record CM061540.1, on the reverse strand, counting down.
ATGAATATTCTATGGAGTTAAGAAGTCAGTGGGAACAAAATCCTAGTGATTGACTCATATTGATAACAACCCTAATTACCCAATATTGTTACTGTTACTCTAACTTTTACAAAACCCCTCTTTTTCTTTACATAATTTACAATTACATCAGTAAGATCATGATAAATTTTTAACCTATTCCTCGTGACATCTACCTTAACCTGGTTGGATTTTATATTAGACAAGTGGTCGCTTTATTATTTCTTGGAGGTGTAATTTGGGGGATATCAAATTTTGTCCTCTATTATTGGGGAATACAGTTGCAGATTGATTGATTGAGTTTTTTGAAGTTTTTGGCTTTGTTTGTTGATTTGTGACCTTTTTAACTATTTTTAGGGCACACAACGGTGTATGCCCAATAATCAGAGTCAAGGCAATCACCTGATTCCATATGATCTCGATCTTGAATGGACCTTGCAACAGGATCATAAGATAGAGAAAATAGAAGAGTATGATCATGGAGTCATCTATGAAGGGATTCATGACGACCTAGCCGTATTGAATCAACCACCTCTGTATGGTATTTTAGAAACTGCCGAGTAAACTACTTCTCGATTAGTGGCCAAAGAAATGCTAGGTTTGTACTTGTTTGATGTATTAAGGAGAGGGGTAGATAGAAGGAACATAATCATTAAGCAGCACTTGACAGAGATAGAATTAGAAGGAACAGAGGTCATCGACCCACTTATCAGTACTTGACAATTAATGATTATCTAAAAGAAGATTTGGGGTATGTTAAACTAATTAAAACTAGTGTTATTATTCCTCCAGAGTTTACCTAAAGAACAAAATTTGATATTACGAGTACAATAATCAAATTGCTTAATTTTAAGAGAGTGCTTGCTATTTTGCCTACTGATGATGCAAATATACACCTTATGTAATTGAGTAGATCAGTAGTATGGTTTTCTTGGGGTGTAGCAATTGGGTAAAGTCCCTTTCCTTTTGCATTATGGCCTCATTATGACCTTAGAGCAGTATTAGTTATGTTTATTTCCATGTATGCTGCCTCCTGAACCTTATATTGTTGGTATTTTTATTATTTTAGTTTTTATCGATTCCAACTTAATAATGGCTAGACTAGGTTCATCTAGTTAATGTTTTACTTCTTACGATTCTTATTCGTTTATCCTAGATCCTTGGTTGGTTGGTTGGTCTTTCTCTTTGTTAGCGATGCAAGGTCTATTAATAAGTTGAATTTGAAACTAAAAGTAGGTTTGGCCTTGTATAGCTTTGTTGTGGTTCTAGCATCGGCAGCTTATTTCTATGGATCATTCTAGAGATTGATCTTCTTGATGTTTACTCCTCTAATTTGGCGGGTCAATTGCCTGGTAGTGGTCTTGATCTTGATATTGGTGTTGAGTTTGGAGCTCTGTTCTTTCCTTAATGTGGTCATGGATCAGTTGAGTTAAAGTTAGTGTAAATAGGTAAATTTAGAAAATTCTTATTTTGTCGTTCGTTTGTCCTAAGATGAATTTGTGGATTGCTCTTCCTTAGTGATATTTTCCTATTCGATATTCATGGTCGTAGATTGAATATTGGATTGAAGAGATTCAAACTAAGATATTAACTTTTCTAAGCTACTTAGGATATAGCTACCACTAGTATTCTTCATAGCCTTGACGTGTTCTTAGTTGTGCCTTGATGTATTGTATTCTCCCAGTTGATGTGGATTTGATTTCTTGTATCTTTAGCTGGTGATTTTGCTCTATGATAATTATGTTCTTCAGTGACATATAAGTTTTAGCCTTATGAGAACCGTTGGACATATGTTGAGTTTTAGAAAGGAGTTAAACCTTATTGAAATCTTTTTGGGGCCAATTGTGGTTGTTAACCCTTAGGGATGATGTCCTAAGAGTGGTGATAGATTTTAAAATTAGATGTTAACTCATCAATGGGATCAGTTTGGATAGTTGGGAATGAATAGTTCAGCTTTTGTGTTGAGATTATATCTATGGATTACGTGACTTGGTTATGATCCCATTATGGGGCTTCATTTTAGTTGGGCATTCATAGACAGGTTTAATTCTCCTACTTGTTACCTACCGGTTTAGTTTTCTTCAGTTTAGAGGGATTGACATTGATAAATGCTTGAAGGATAGTCCATTGGCACACAGTATTAGTTTCTAATACTCTTGACTTTGATTCTCAGATTTGTCATAATTTTGATTCATGACTGCCAATTTTGAGGGTTATTGTAATACCCTGAGAATTTCAACTAATAGTAGAACCCTGTTTCAAGATTGTTAGAAATAATGTTAGAGATTTGGTAGCTACATGATGTAGCTTGATGAGTATTAGGGCCTCAAAAGTGTCCTAGCTATTAGACGAATCAAAACATTCCTTGCCGATGAATTCTTGAGATGGATATTGGTATGATAAACTTCAAACGAGCATATCTCTCGTTATACTATGAATTTATGATCTCATGAACCACAAAAAGATAGATAATTGAATTATCTTTTCAACGATACCAATTTTGCCAAAATTCGTTATCAGAGCAAAGAGTTATGCCCATTTTACTCCAGCATATCAGCCTGGAAATTTCGTGACACATTTTTGTGACGACTTGTCACAAGCCTGACGGCTTGTCACAAATGTCGTCACCATAAGCATAAAGTCACAAAATCCAACATTTTGTGATGACATTTTGTGACGACTTGTCATAAGCCTGACGGCTTGTCACAAATGTCGTCACCATAAGCAGAAGGTCACAAAATCCAACATTTTCTGACGACATTTTGTGACGACTTGTCACGAATGTCGTCAACTATTTTTTCAGTAATTTAATGACATTTTTGCAAGGGTATTTTGATCTTTTTCCTGCACTTCCCACGACTTATAACCCTTAGAGAACGTATTTTCTTCTATTTATATTTATTTAAAAATCTCAAAATTCTCTGCACATATTCAACCACAAGGTTAGGGTTTCAACATAAAAACCCAATTATCTAGAGATTCAACCATGAGAATTCAATAATTCTTGCATATTTGAATTCCCCGTTAAGAGGGATACAAGGGACACCCAATAGTTGTGAATAACCTTCCAAAATTTTTGAAGTCATCCAAAAGCTCCAAGTTTAAGGTATGTAGTTTTGAACAAGAACACCCTTTTGTTCTTGTGCCCAAAAGTTACATATTTTTGTAAAGTATTTCGTAAGTTCATGGAGAATTCCTATCATGTAATTATATTGTGAGTTTTATGAAACTATGTCTTACCCAAGATTTGAGTTGTAATATTATTATACATATTAATGTTTTAAATTGTCAATTTATGGTTTAAGTTGCATAATTCAACGTCTATATCATGTTTTGAAAATTTCAAGTCCTATTGTTGTGAATTGAACCTTATGGTTAAAGCATGAGTTTGAGAATGAGAGGTTAGAGATTTTTAAAGAATATCAAGAAGTGAGTTTTGATTGTAAGTTAAGATAGAAATCCACATTCTTGAGTTTGAAGTAAAGGGAATGCATTTTGGCTCCCATTATATATATATATATATATATATATATATATATATATATTATTGAATTGTTTTAAGGGGGATTTTCTAAAGTTCTGAGCTAAGTAAGTGAGTAGTATTTAGCTCCGAGTTGGGCTTGATTCTGAGGTCTCATGCCCAAGACCTACGTGCCCCCGTAGGTTCTTGATATACCCCAAGTGGGTTAAGATAGTGATCACTAAAGTTAAGGTTTTATCCGATGGCAAGGATGGAACAGCTCTCCCCAACGTGGGTAAGACGTTGGACACCATGTAGCTCATATGGTTTATGTCGGTTAAGAGAAACTCCCTAAGTTCATAAAGTTCTCTAAGTCCTAAAGTCTTCCAAGTTTCAAAGAGTTTTAGTCTTAAAGTTACAAAGTTTTGAAAGTATAAGTGTTTTTTTGAAAGCTATGGTCCTAATAATTTCAGGTGTCCTGATAATTTGAGGTTTTAAGTAAAAGCATGATGATTTATGAGTCTTGTGGCATATATTTATTTCAAGCTATGTGAGTATGTTTTACACCATGCAAGTTTTCTATAAAAGCTTATGATATTGAGTATTTTAATTACACACTCCCCCATATGCTCAGTACACTCCCAAAGTACTGACCCACATATTTTTTCTATGTGCCATATATTCTCATAATGTAGGTTCAGGTGCTCAATCTCAGCCTCACCAGTGATCTTTTTTAGCACTCCAATCTACATATCAGTCGTGGTGAGTCCTCATGTTTCGGGGACCAGTTATTCTTAGACTTCCAATTTTATTTAGTAGTTGTTAAATTTTAGTCAGTTGAGTATGAGTCAGTTGGGGACCTATCCCAATGGCTCTCTAGTTTGAAGTAGTAGAGGTTTGTCAGACTAGTCATCAGATTATCAGCACTTCGAGATTTTCTTTGAGTTGTAGTTTGTTCTGACCAAGTATTTCATTCATATTTCTCATTTTATGATGTCATAGTGTTGAGTTCATGCTTTTTATCTTTAAGTCAGCTAATATATAAAGTAGAAGGCTCAAAGGGTTAGCTTGGGGCTACTTGTAGCCTTAAGCATTGTGTAAGATTTCGGGACCCAATTTTGGGGCGTTACAAACTTGGTATCAGAGCCTAAGGTTTAGAGAGTCCCAGGGAGTCTGACAAGCCATGTTAAGTAGAGTCTTTATCATCGGTGTGTAGCGCACCACATCTATGAGCAGGAGGCTACAAAAGGTGTTAGGAACAAGTCGTTTCTTCCTCTCAAGTCCACCTTGCTCAAGTTTTCTCTCTCATCTATTAATTCATGCTCTCTTATTTCATAATACTCCTCCCCACCGAGCTCAAATAAATAACAACGATCAGTAACCTCAGCCCACTAATCCTCTGAATGAAAATGTGTCCCACGCCGAATTCAGGGCAGCCTTCTAGGAATTGTCCCAACCTGTCACTGTTCAAGCCAATCAGGACGCATCTCCTCAGCAATAGGGAGGTGACTTAGCTGTTGCCAGAATTTGTGACTTTATGCAGATGAGTCTGCCAGAGTTTTATGGGTCAAAGGCAGGGGAAGACCCACAGTTATTTCTTGAGGAGATAAGGAATATCACATAGGTAATTCTTGTGTCTGAAGAAGAGTGTGTGGAGTTAGTATCTTCCAGGTTAAAGGACATTGCATATGACTGGGTGGTTTCATGGAGGAAGGGTAGAGGGGGGGATGATGCTCCCATTACCTGGCAGATATTCCAAGATGCATTCTTGGATAGGTTCTTTCCTTTGGAGTTAAGAGAGGCAAACATTGAAGAGTTTATAAAATTGAGGCAGGGCTCTATGACTGTTAAGGAGTACTACTTAAAGTTCAATCAACTAGCAAAATATGTGTCTGACTGGATCTCCGACACCCAAACTGGTATGAGAAAGTTTGTGACAGGTGTGTCAGGCTTAATACTGAAAGAATGCCACACTTTTGTGTTGAATAAGGATATGGATTTGTCTTGGCTGGTGATCTATGTGCATCAAATAGAAGAGGATAAGATAAGGGAAATAGATAGAGTGATAGGTAAAAAGAGGGCCAGGTCTGAACAGTACGAGTACGGTCAGGCTAGATCTCAGGAAGGGAACCGCCCTCGGTTCCAGAGTCGTTCTTCTATGCCAACATCCCCATCCGCTAGTGCCCCAGCACCTAGAGGTAGGCTAAAGTAGGGAAACAGGTCTTCTATGTCCAGACCTCAGCAGAGTGTGAGCAGCAAGCCTAACTTCCCTCCTTGTGCCAACTGTGGTAGGACCCATCCGAGTAAGTGTTTAGCTAAACAACGTGGTTGTTTCGGGTGTGGAAAGATAGGCCACAGGCTTAGAGAGTGCCCACATGCCAGGCAGGGAAGCACAGATACCCGGCCCCAGACCCAGGCCACTAGTGCATCAGCTTTCACAACCCGTCCATCTTCTCCTCAAGGCGCTTCTTCTAGTATTACTGGCGTTCAGCGCCAAAATAGGTTCTATGCCCTACCTTCCCATCATGAGCAAGAGGACTCTCTCGATGTTGTTACAGGTATGCTCCCTGTATTTTATTTTGATGTATATGTGTTATTGGACCCCGGGTCGAGTTTTTCTTATGTGACCCCACTTGTTGCTGTGAAGTTTGAGAAGAATCCCAAAAGTATTTTTGAGCCTCTTATAGTTTCTACCCCAGTAGGGGAGTCTATTTTTACTAAGCAAGTATACAAGAATTGTCCTGTTACAGTCTTTCATAGAGTCACACTTGCTAATTTGATAGAGCTAGAGATGGTTGATTTTGATGTTATCCTAGGTATGTACTGGCTTCACTCCTGCTATGCGTCTATAGATTATCGTACTCGTGTAGTCAAATTTCAGTTTCCTGATGAACCAGTTTTCGAGTGGTCAGGGAGTTCAGTACCTCCCAAGAGTCATTTTATTTCTTATCTCAAAGCCAGGAAGCTTATATCTAAGGGTTGTTTTTATCACTTGGTTAGAGTTAAGGACACTGAATCTGAAACCCCAAGTATCCATTAAGTCAACATTGTCAATGAGTTTCCTGATGTCTTTCCGGAAGATCTCCTAGGAGAACCTCACGATACAGAGATAAAATTCAGGATCGATCTTCTTCTCGACACTCAGCCTATTTCCATTCCTCCCTACCGTATGACACCAGCAGATCTTAAGGAGTTGAAAGAACAACTCAAACATCTCTTAGACAAAGGTTTTATAAGGCCCAGTGTAGCTCCTTGGGGCGCACCTATCCTTTTCGTGCAAAAGAAAAATGATTCTTTGCGTATGTGCATTGACTATCTTTATCTTAATAAGGTCACAATCAAGAACAAGTACCCTCTTCTGAGAATAGATGATTTGTTTGATCAGTTGCAAGGTGCGAGTTATTTCTCCAAGATAGACCTTAGATCCGTCTATCACCAACTTAAAGTAAGGGGGTGTGATATCATGAAGATAGCCTTCCAAACCCACTATGATCATTTTAGGTTTCTTTTCATGTCTTTCAGGATAACTAATGCCCCAACATCTTTCATGGACCTCATGAATCGTGTGTTTAAGACATATCTTGATATGTTCGTCATTGTGTTTATCGATGACATCCTTGTGTATTCCCGAAGTGAGGATGGTCACGCAAACCATCTTAGAATAGTCTTGTAAACTCTTAGAGATCATAAGTTATTCGCCAAATTTAGTAAGTATGAGTTTTGTCTATGGTCCATAGCATTTCTGGGTCATATTATTTTAGCTAAAGGTATTAGAGTTGATCCCAAAAAGATAGAGACTGTAAGAAATTGACCTAGGACTATCTCTCCATCTGATATTAGAAGTTTCTTGGGTTTAGCTGGCTATTACCTCCATTTTGTTGAAGGGTTTTCTTCCATTGCGTCTCCCATGACTCGGTTGACCCAAAAGAAAGTTAAGTTTCTCTGGTCAGATTCCTGTGAGAAGAGTTTTCAGGAGTTGAAGACTCGACTCACTTCCTCCCCTGTGTTGACTTTGCCTGATGGTGTAGATAGTTTTGTGGTATACTATGATGTTACAAGAGTTGGTTTGGGTTGTGTGTGGATACAAAGAGGTAAAGTTATAGCCTATGCTTCTAGATAGTTGAAACCTCATGAGAAGAATTACCGAACCCATGACTTAAAGTTGGCTGCTGTAGTGTTTGCTCTGAAAATTTAGAGACATTATTTGTATGGTGTGCATGTTGATGTTTTTACTGATCACAAAAGCCTGCAGTATGTGTTGACTCAGAAGGAGTTGAATCTTAGGCAGCGAAGGTGGTTAGAATTGTTAAAAGACTATGATATGAGCATTTTGTAGCATTCGAACAAGGCTAATATTGTGGCAAATGCCCTTAGCAGGATGTCTATGGGTAGTATTTTGCATGTGGAGGAAGGTAAGAAAGAGTTGGCTCGTGATATGCATCGTCTGTCTAGACTGGGTGTTAAGTTGCTTGATTCCACTGAGGGAAATATTTTTGTGCAGAGTAGTTCTGAATCCTCATTGGTTTCGGAAGTGAAGAAGAAGCAAGACTTAGATTCTATCTTGGTCAGACTGAAGGAGTCAGTCAAGGACCAAAAGGTAGAGGTTTTCTCTCAAGGGGGAGATGGGGTGTTAAGGTTGCAGGGTAGATTATGTGTTCCTGATGTTGGTGATCTGAGGTAGAGCATTATGGCTGAAACTCTTGGTGCGTGGTATTCTATTCATCCCGGCACTACCAAGATGTACCACAACTTGCGGGAAATCTATTGGTGGTATGGTATAAAGAAGGATATAGCTGATTTTGTGGCGAAGTGTGCAACATGTCAATAGGTTAAGGTTGAGCACCAAAGACCTGGTGGTATGATACAAGAGTTTAGTATCCCAAATTGGAAGTGGGAAGAGATAAATATGGATTTTGTGGTAGGCTTACCTTTTTCCCGACGCCATCATGATTCCATCTGGGTTGTTGTCGATAGGCTGACTAAGTCAGCGCATTTCTTGACTGTGCACACATCTTCTACAGCTGAGGACTATGCTAGATTGTATATTTAGGAGTTGGTCAGGTTGCATGGAGTTCCCTTGTCTATCATTTCGGATAGGGGTACTCAGTTTACTTCTCAGTTCTGGAGAGTGTTTCAGAAGGGTCTTGGTACCCAAGTTCATATAAGTTTCGCTTTTCATCCGCACATAGATGGTCAAGCTGAGAGGACTATCCAAACTTTTGAGGACATGTTGAGGGCGTGTGCCCTTAATTTCAAAGGTAGTTGGGATGAGCATTTACCATTGATAGAGTTTGCTTACAACAATAGTGACCATGCTAGTATAAAGATGACACCATTCGAGGCATTGTATGGTAGGAGATGTAGATCACCCATAGGTTGTTTCGAAGTGGGTGAAGCTACTTTGGTTGGACCTAATGCAGTATTTGAGGTGTTGATTACAGAAAGGTTAAAGATAGCTTAGAGTCATCAAAAGTCATATGCAGATGTAAGACGAAAAGACCTTGAGTTTGAAGTTAATGATTTGGTGTATCTGAAAATTTCTCCCATAAAAGGGGTGAAAATATTTGGGAAGAAATGAAAACTTAGTCCCCGTTACGTTGGCCCTTACAGAATTCTCAATCGTGTTGGGAACGTAGCCTATGAAGTTGAGCTGCCTGCAGAGTTGTCAGTTGTTCATCCTATTTTCCATATTTCCATGCTTAGGAAGTATATTGGTGATTATATCATTGTTGATTCTTCAAACAGCTTAGATGTTCAGGATAACCTTTCGTTTGATGAGGTTCCAGTTGAGATTCTAGATTACCAAGTCCATAGACTAAGGAACAAAGAAGTTCCATTGGCCAAGGTTTTATGGCGGAACCAATCAGTTGAGGGTGCTACTTGGGAAGCCGAAGCAGATATGCGATCCAAGTACCCACACCTCTTTTTCACAAGTTTAGAGCAAGCCGAAGGTATTACTTTTTCTAAATTCAGACCCTATCTAACCAAAGATTCAGCTATATAGCTATTTTATTGTAAATTTGTGCACTCTCATAAATACTTGAAAGTTTCGAATGACAGAGATTCAATTCAGAGAAATATTCCAACTGTGCATCCTCAGTTTCTTTGCATTTCCAGCTTAACTAGTGACATTCGAGGATGAATGTTTCCAAGGGGGAGATATTATAATACCTCAAGAATTTCAACTAATATTAGAACCCTATTTAAAAATCGTTATAAATAAAGTTAGTGATTTGGTAGCTACATGATCTAGATTGATGAGTATTAGGGCCTCAAAAGTGTCCTAGTTATTAGACGAATCAAAACATTTCTTGCCGATTGAATTCTTGAGATGGATATTGGTATGATACTCTTCAAATTAGAATATCTCTCGTTATACTATAAATTTCTGAGCTCATTACCAACCAAAATATAGATAATTGAATTAGTTTTCCAACAATACCAATTTCACCAAAATCTGTTATTGGAGCAAAGAGTTATGTCCATTTTTCCCCAGCGTATCAGCCTGGAAATTTCGTGAAGACATTTTTGTGACGGCTTGTCACAAATTTCATCACCATAAGCAAAAAGTCAAAAAATCCAACATTTTGTGATGACATTTAGTGACGACTTGTCACAAGTCTGACGGCTTGTCACAAATGTCGTCACCATAAGCAGAAGGTCATAAAATCCAACATATTATGACGACATTTTGTGACGACTTGTCACAAGTTTGATGGCTTGTCACAAAATGTCGTCAACCTTAAGCCTAAATTCATAAAATCCACCCTTTTGTGATGACATTTCATGACGACTTGTCACGAATGTCGTCAGCTATTTTTTTTAGAAAGTTAATGACGTTTTTGCAAGGGTATTTTGGTCTTTTTCCTGCACTTCCCATGACTTGTAACCCTCAGAGAATGTATTTTCTTCTATTTCTATTTAGCTAAACATCTCAAAATTCTCTACACATCTTCAACCACAAGGTTAGGGTTTCAACATAAAAACCCAATTATCTAGAGATTCAATCGTGAGAATTCAATAATTTATGCATATTTGAATTCCCCGTTAAGAGGGCTATGAGGGACACCCAATAGTTTGTGAAAAACCTTTTAAAATTTTTGAAGTCATCCAAAAGCTCCAAGTTTAACGTATGTGGTTTTGAACAAGAACACCCTTTTGTTCTTGTGCTCAAAAGTTACATATTTTCGTAAAGTATTTCATAAATTCATGGAGAATTCCTATCATGTATTTATATTGTGAGTTTTATGAAACTATGTCTTACCCAAGATTTGAGTTGTAATATTATTATGCATATTAATGTTTTAAATTGTTAATTTATGGTTTAAGTTGTATAATTCAACGTCTATATCATGTTTTGAGAATTTCAAGTCCTATTGTTGTGAATTGAACCTTATGGTTAAAGCATGAGTTTGAGAATGAGATGTTAGCGATTTTTAATGAATATCAAGAAGTGAGTTTTGATTGTAAGTTAAGATAGAAATCCACATTCTTGAGTTTGAAGTAAAGGGGATGCATTTTGGCTCCCATTATATATATATATATATATATTGTTGAATTATTTTAAGGTGGATTTTCTAAAGTTCTGAGCTAAGTAAGGGAGTAGTATTTAGCACTAAGTTGGGCTTGATTCCGAGGTCTCATGCCCCAGAACTACATGTCCCCGTAGGTTCTTGATATACCCCAAGTGGGTTAAGATAGTGATCACTAAAGTTAAGATTTTATCTGATGGCAAGGATAGAATAGCTCTCCCCAACGTGGGTAAGATGTTGGAATCTATGTAGCTCAGATGGTTTATGTCGGTTAAGAGAAACTCCCTAAGTTTGGAAAGTTCTCTAAGTCCTAAAGTCTTCTAAGTTCCAAAGAGTTTTTGACTTAAAGTTACAAAGTTTTGAAAGTATAAGTGTTTTTTGAAAGCTATGGTCCTAATAATTTCAGGTGTCATGATAATTTGAGGTTTTAAGTAAAAGCATGATGATTTATAAGTCTTGTGGCATATATTTATTTCAAGCTATGTGAGTATGTTTTTCACCATGCAGGTTTTCTATAAAAGCTTATGAAATTGAGTATTTTAATTGCATACTCCCCCATATACTCAGTACACTCCCAAAGTACTGAACCACATATTTTTTCTGTGTGCCATATATTCTCGTAATGTAGGTTCAGGTGCTCAGTCTCAGCCTCACCAGTGATCTTTTCGAGCACTCCAATCTACATATCAGCCATGGTGAGTCCTCATGTTTTGGGGACCAGTTATTCTCAGACTTCTAGTTTTATTTAGTAGTTGTTTAATTATTGTCAGTTGAGTATGAGTCAGTTGGGGACCTGTCCCAATGGCTCTCTAGTTTGAAGTAGTAGAGGTTTGTCAGACTAGTCATCAGATTATCAGCACTTCGAGATTTTTATTGAGTTTTAGTTTGTTCAGACCAAGTATTTCATTCATATTTCTCATTTTATGATGTCACCGTGTTGATTTCATGCTTTTTATCTTTAAGTAAGCTAATATATGAAGTAGTAGGCTCAAAGGGTTAGCTTGGGGATACTTGTAGCCTTAAGCACCGTGTAACATTTCGAGACTCGATTGTGGGGCGTTACAAACTTGGTATCCGAGCCTAAGCATTAGAGAGTCCTAGGGAGTCTAACAAGCCACATTAAGTAGAGTCTTGATCATCGGTGTTTAGCGCGCCATAACTATGAGCAAGAGGCTACAAAACGTGTTAGGAACAATTCGTTTCTTCCTCTCAAGTCCACCGTTCTCAAGTTGTCTCTCTCAGTTATTAATTCATGCTCTCTTATTTTAGAATATGCCTCCCCGCCGAGCTCAGATAAATAACAATGATCAGCAACCTCATCCCATTGATCCTCTGAATGAAAATGTGTCCTATGCTGAATTTAGGGCAGCCTTCCAGGCACTATCCCAACCTATTATTCTCCAAGCCAATCAGGTTGCATCTCCTCAGCAGCAGGGAGGTGACTTAGCTGCTGCCAAAATTTGTGAATTTATGAAGATGAGTCCGCCAGAGTTTTATGGGTCAAAGGAAGGGGAAAACCCGCAGTTATATCTTGAGGAGATAAGGAAGATCACATAGGTAATGCGTGTTTCTAATGAAGAGTGTGTGGAGTTAGTATCTTACAGGTTAAAGGACATTGCTATGACTGGTTGATTTCTTGGAGGAAGGGTAGAGGGGAGGATGATGCTCCCATTACCTGGAAGATATTTCAAGATTCATTCTTGGATAGGTTCTTTCCTTTGGAGTTAAGAGAGGTGAAGATTGCAGAGTTTATAAACTTGAGATAGGGCTCTATGATTGTTAAAGAGTACTGCTTAAAGTTCAATCAGCTAGCAAAATATATGCCTGACTTGATCTCCGACGCCCGAATTGCTGTGAGAAAGTTTGTGATAGGTGTGTCGATCTTAGTACTGAAAGAATGCTGCACTGCTATGTTAAACAAGGAGATGGATTAGTCTAGGCTAATGATCTATGCATAGAAAATAGAGGAGGATAAGATAAGGGAAAGAGATAGTGCGAGAGGTAACAAGAGAGCCAGGTCTGAGGTTATTGAAGTTGAGTTTGTGGCTATTTGAGAAGTTGTTAAAAAGGGATACCTTTGATGAAATACTTTAAAAGAGATGGTTTTCCTTCTAGGTTATCTAGGGAGTCATGCTTTGTGAATGTGTGCCTAACGCCTTGTCCTCTCGATCTTTAGGCTCTTCTTATCCATTGACTTTCACGAAAGAAAGTCCTTTTAGTAGTGGATAATGTAATGACTCTCCAGGCCATTTTCTTAGTTTTTGTGCATTTCTGGCATTTGGAGCCTTCCCACGACATAGGTCATCTAGAACTTGTTGGAACTATTATTTGGTTATCGGATAGTTTGTTTATGTTTTAATCTCATTTCCCTATTTGGAGCTTTCACTGTTAAGGAATTGATCTTGGACCAAAATGCATAGTAAATGGCCTTGGATAACAATCACGACAGCACCACTTCTCTAAAATATTGCTTTTAGGATAAGCGGGGGGCCTTTATTCAAGTACTGAGGCTTCCAGACTCATTGTGTACTATTGGGTAGAGTCTGGTTAAAATAGAACTAGGTATGGGACCTGCTTTTAGTCATAACAATCTCAAAAGAATGTTTCAATGGTTCTGCTGAGTCTAGAATATTGAATTTGGTATGGTAACATAGCTTGTTTGCACGTACGGTGTCCCAAATGAATCCCGAGCCCCCAATTAGAGTCCGTTGGGACTGAAGCCTTTTTTGTTTTTTGCATCTAGTGCAGGCCCACCTGACTCTTTGCTATCGCAAGGAGTATGCCACATTCATAAAGGGTCAAGTTTTTTACCTTCGTATTCACAAGTTCTATCTCTCATGTTCACAATGAAAGGTCGTTCTGACTCGATCTATCCTCTTATTTGTATACGTAAATGCCTTATCGCATTTGCAATGACCTTCCTCTATTATTCATTGTATTCACAACTATTACCTTGCGCTTATAATGAACTAATTTTCTTTGCATCGCAATCGTGACAAAGGTACTTATGATCGTGATAGGTAACCCCTGGGCATATATATTATTGTTTTCTCGAATATCCCCTAATTTCTTGACACTAAATTTCCCAGTAATGGTCCATTGAGCTTAGAAACTTATGGGAAATCATTGTTTGGAGTTGGGGGTTTGTAGGGGATTATGAAGTGACCAATTCCTACTAATTTCTTTGTGAGTGTCCGGCCTAAATCCTCCATGTAATTCTTATTTTCCCCTCTTTTTCCATTATCTTTTGGGCTGATTTGAGCCTATATTTACAATCCATTTAAGTTTAAATTGTGACCACATACTCCTAGTACGACGAGCGTATCATGGCAAATTCAATTTTAGGATTCCATTCGAAGGTTTCATGAGCCCATTTTGGGCCCATAGTTTCATATTGAAAAATGGGTATTCTTTTACTCCTATTAACACGTAGATGATTATTTTGATAGCGAGGCAACCTTTTGGGATCGTGGAACAAAGACAAGTGATTTGTGGACGATTCAAGAATAGCGGTTCGGCATTGAGGTAGGCTTCGGTCTACTCTTCTCTATGAGATTGTGTAAAGTATAGATTTTATTCTATGTAGGAATTATAGGATGGATCGATGACTATTATACCATGACTTAACCTATTTAGGAAATTTAGAATAGAAAGGTGACCCAAACCTTAGCATAGGATATTCACTATTGCGATAGAATCCTGCTATCCTAGATTATAAGCATGTTAACCATAGTTTGATGTTTAGGATATCTTTGGTATAAGATTTACCATTTGACTTAGTGAATTGAACTACACCCTGATTAGATCGTTTAGCGACTTTACGCCCTCATTACCATAGTGTAACGCCCCATATTTCTGTAGCATAATCTAAGTCCTAATACCTGAGTATTCATATATATAATTTTCAAAATACTTATTATTTTTCCGTCTAGAGCCTGGCATTGTATAGGAAATTCAATTAGCTTTCCAACGATATAAAATTTGCCTAAATACGATAATCGGGTAAGAAGTTATGGTGATTTTAAGTTTTAGTCGTTAAACACCGTCATTTTGACCCTTAGCGCATCGCGAGTCAGTGTAAATAGCAATTGTCAATTTCCAGTGTTGCTTCAGGATAGTGGCGTGTCGTACCGTAGGACCAGTTCATAATTTTCCAATTCCAGTGAGGCAGCACGATCATGACGCACCACGCCAATGGTGAAAATCAGAATCAAAGGGGCACCGCGATATCTTCGTGTCGCGCCATCAGCCCATTTCCTAGTTATCAGCTTCCAGTGACTTGGCATGATATCACCGCGTCGCGTCAGGTTCCCATTTCGAAAAAAATTGACGAAAATTAAAAGTTTTGCCCAAGGGTAAAACAGTCCTTTCCCCTAATTTTAATCAGCCCAAGTGTGCTTTAAAGCCCTAAAAATGTTTTTAAACTAATTATTTTAAATATTTTCCCCCAAATCAAGAAGCTTTTTCTCCTAAATCAAGAATCCTAGCTCTCCAATTTCAAGGCCAATCCTCAAATATCACCCAGAACTTCAAGAATTCATTATCCCAGGTATGTTAGACGTTCATCCATGGATCCCTTTCATCCATGGAACCCAAGTAACCTATTTTAATGACCAAGCTATAATCTTTCAAGTTATTATGTTTTAAATTGTGATTTCGCCCATGAATTTCCATGAACTATGATTTTATACCATGTTTCAATGAAATTATTGTTGTTATTCAATTCTCCATGTTTTAATGTTATCATTCCTTGAATTAAATCATGATTTTGTATTATTCATGTTAAATTCATGCTTTTACTACAAGTTCCATGACATTCCTTTGATTTGATCAAACCATGAACTCCAAGTATTTGATAAAATGCCTACAAGAGTAATTGATTTAATAAAAGACTTCATGCTTTGTCTTCCAAGCTTTAGTGTCATTTTACTATTATTGTTTTCGAGTCCTGGGGGTATTGAATACCCAAAAACCATAGTTGATTATTTAGTTTAGTCTCAGTACATTACAGAATAGTCTTCAGAACATACTATGAGAATTATCAGAACAGTCAGTTACCAGTCAGATGAACTCAGAAAAGTCTAGTATTTCAGTGTCTTTCAGTTGGGTGTAGGATTTAGCACCGAGCGAGTGTAGGTATGGCGGTTTCCCCATCAGATAGGAAGAGTCCTTAGTAGTAGTCCCTATACTCCAGAACTACGTAACAAGCATAGGATATGAGAAGTCACCCGTCAAATTAGGCTTGACTATCTCGCAGGGGTCACCCGTCAGTTCAGGCTTGTCACCCTTAGTCATTTGGACATTATATCAGTTTAGTGGATCCTCATAGCCATCGTTAGTACCCGTGGCACGATATTAACACCCTTCCAACTGAGGTTATAGGTTGGACCCCGATTAACTCAAATTGGGGAATGTCGGTTAGATGATATCTCTCACAGCCTCAGATATTGTCTTAGTTACAGTCTCAATTCAGTTATGCAGTCTTAGAGTTACTTGACCAAAGCATACAGATATCATTATTTTTCAGTCTTTTAGTTTACAGATTTTACTCAGTCCATGTTATATGCTTGGTCATGCATCCCCAGTGTCCACAGATTTTCACGTATATTTAGTATTTATAGACTATCATGCATACCTGGCATTTACAGATTCTCTATATTTTTAGTATCTATAGATTTTATGTTCTCTACTTAGTACTCAATGTTTTACATGCATATTCAGTTAATTATTAGTTCTATTCATGAAACCATGTCTATCAGCCTACCTCATTTAGCATACCAGTACATTCAAAGTACTGATCGCATACCTTTTTTTGCGCTATGATGTATTAAATCATTAGAGCTAATGCTCAATTACTGGACCATTCTTAGACTTTACTTCTCAGGTTATCAGTAGTACAATAGCAGTGGTGAGTCCTCATTATTTGAGGACAAATTATTTTACTTCATATCTCTATTTCAGTAGTTAGCAGAGTTAGTTGGGGGCCTGTCCCATCGATTCATATTCAGTCAGTCAGTTTTAGATACTTTTTAGACATTAGAGTCAGTTATTCAGTATTCAGATATTACAGTTAGTTATCCAGGTCATCATTATTTTATCAGATTCAGTCAGTTGTTTCTATACACTCATATTTTAGTTTTAAATTTAGCTATTCAAAACTTATGGCATATCAGTATTCTTCCGTATTTATGATTATGTTATCCAGTGCCCACGGCAGGTACCAACTCATGGGTTAGCTTGTGGTCCCTCGGGACTATAAACACCATGTGACGATAAGGGGGTAGTCCCAGGTCATTATAAACTTGGTATCAGAGCCTACAATTTTAAAGTGTTCTAGGAAGTCTGAAAGCCACATAGAGTAGAGTCTTATGCATGGGTGTTCAGCATGCCACACTTATGGACGAGAGGCTATAAGGGGTTTAGGAAAAAGTTTCCCTTATTTCAGTATTCAAGTCGTGCGAGTGAGCATGAGCTTAAGTTAAACTCTCTGTCTAATCCATTTCTTCCTTACGTTTATAGAACATGCCTTCCAAAAAGAATGGAAGAAGAATAGGAAATTAACCAGCCCCTCATCCCGTCTAGGCAGATCCTCTGGATGAGCACGTCTCTCACGAGAATTCAGGGTTGCGTTCACTACTCTTGCCAATTTCGTAGTAGCACAAAATGAATGGCAAACTGTTGTTCCATTCAATCCAGTGGCCATAACTGCTGCAACTAGAATTCGGGATTTCACCAGGATAAATCCTCCTTGTTTCACGAGATCTAAGTCTGAAGAGGATCCACAAGAATTCTTAGATATGATGCAAAAGGTAATGGATGCTATGGGGGTGACATCTTGTTAGAGTGCTGAGTTGGCTCCATATCAGTTGTAGGATGTAGCCCATACTTGGTTTAAGCAGTGGAAAGTTGATAGGGGTAAAGATACAGGGCCTGTAGAATAGGAAGAGTTTTCGACAGCTTTCTTAGATAGATTATTCCCATTGGAGTTAAGGGAGGCCAAAGTGTTAGAGTTCATTAACTTGAGGCAGGGCAGCATGAGCCTGAGGGAGTATTCCCTCAAGTTTACTCAGTTAGATAGGTATGATCTTCATGTAGTAGCAGATAATAGGTCCAAGATAAGTAAGTTTGTGACTGGCGTATCTGATAGTGTGGTCAAAGAGTGTAGGACCGCAATGCTTACTAGTGAGATGGACTAGTCTAGGTTGATGGTCCATGCTCAATAGATAGAGGAGAAAAAGATTAAGGAGAGGGAAAGAGAAAAAAAAAGAGCTAGTATGGGTAGTTTTAATTTCAATCAAACAAAGTCAGAAGGTGGTAACCGTCCTCAGTTTCATCAGAGGTCTTCATCCCCAACACCCTCTTAAGCCAGTACCTCAGTACCCAAATTCGGAAATGATAATAGGGATAGGGCACCAAGCTCTAAGTCCCAGGTCAGTGTTAGCAGTGCTCGTACAAATCCTCTATGTCAGAAATGTGGTAGACACCATCAAGGTGAGTGTAGAGAGGGTAGTGATGTGTGCTTTAGGTGAGGCAAACTAGGCCATCAGATTTAGGGGTGTCGGGTAGTTGCTCAGAAAGGTGGGTATGTGCGCTAACAGGGCCAATCCCATCAGTCGTCAGTTCTATCCAATCGCCCGACTCAGCAGGGTGCCGCTTCCAGTGCTACTAGTGGTCAGCGTTTGAACAGATTATATACTCTTCAGTCCCACCAAGATCAGGAAAATTCTTCTAACATAGTTATTGGTATGTTGTAGGTCTTTCACTTACATATTTATGCTTTACTAGACCGTGGAGCTTCTTTTTCTTTTGTAACTCCATATATAGCCATCAACTCCATATTTATCCTTTTCAGTGTCTACCCCAGTTGGCATTTCCATTATAGCTAGACAGGTATACAAAAACTGTCTGGTCACAATATATTAGAAAGTTACCTCAGTTGATCTCGTGGAGTTAGAGATGACGGATTTTGACGTTATTCTCGGCATAGATTGGCTTCACCCATGCTATGCCTCAGTTTATTGTAGAAACAGAATGGTTTATTTTCAATTCCCAAATAAACCAGTCCTTGAATGGAGGGGTAGTACCACAGCTCTTAGGGGTTAGTAGATTTTGTACCTTAGCACGAGAGAGATGATATCGAAGGGGTGTATTTACCATCTTGTGCGATTCAAAGACTCTAACTCAAAAACTCTAACTCTTGAGTCAGTCCCAGTAGTAAATGAGTTCTCAGATGTATTTATTGAAAATCTGCCCGGAGTTCCTCTCGAAAGGGAAATCAACTTCGGAATAGACCTTCTCCCAAATACTCAGCCTATATCTATTCTGCGATACAGAATGGCTCCAGCTGAACTCAAAGAATTGAAAGAAAAATTAAAGGATCTCTTAAATAAGGGATTCATTAGACCCAGCGTCTCCCCATGGGGCGCACCAGTCCTATTCGTGTGTAAGAAAAATGGTTCTCTCAGAATGTGTATTGACTACCGTTAGTTGAATAAGGTCACAGTCAAGAATAAATATCCACTTTCTAGAATCGATGACTTGTATGATTAACTTTAGGGTGCTAGATACTTTTTAAAGATAGACCTCATATCAATCTATCATCAGCTCAGGGTCAGAGAATGTGACATTCCGAAAATAGCTTTCTGAACCCGGTATGGTCACTTCAAATTTCTAATCATTCGCTTTGGCCTTACCAATGCCCCAGTAGCCTTCATGGACTTGATAAACCAAGTGTTCAAGCAGTACTTGGACATGTTTGTCATAGTTTTCACTAATGACAGTCTTGTTTACTCTCGTAGCGAAACTGAATATGCAGACCACCTCAGAATAGTACTTCAGACTGCTCATCAGTTGTTCTCTAAATTCAGTAAGTGTGAATTATGGCTAAGATTGGTAGCTTTCCTTGTCCATATCATATCCAGTGAAGGCATTAGAGTTGATCCTCAAAAGACCAAGGCGGTGAGAAACAAGCCTAGAACTATCTCTCCATCAGATATCAGGAGTTTCTTGGGTTTAGCTAGCTATTACCGTCGATTTGTTGAAGAGTTTTCTTTAATTTAATCCCCCATGTCCAGATTGACTCAGAAGAAAGTTAAGTTTCAATGGTCAAATTCATCCAAGAAAATTTTTCAGGAGTTGAAGACTTGACTCACCTCAGCCCCAGTCTTGACTCTACCAGATGGTTTAGATGGTTTTGCTATATACTGTGATGCATCCAGGGTAGGTTTAGGTTGTGTCCTCATACAGAGAGGTAAGTTCATAGTCTATGCCTCCAAACAGCTTAAACCCTATGAGAATAATTACCCTACTCATGATTTTGAGTTAGCAGCTGTAGTGTTTGCCTTAAAGATTTGGAGGCATTTCTTATATGGGGTGCATGTAGATGTGTTCACAGATCACAAAAGCCTTCATTATGTGTTCTCTCAGAAAGATTTAAATATGTGTCAGAGAAGGTGGTTAGAGTTATTGAAGGATTACAACATGAGTGTTCTGTATCATCCGGGAAAGGCCAATGTAGTGGTTGGTACTCTCAGTAGATTATCTATGGGCAGTGTTGCTCATGTTGAAGATGGTAAGAAGAAGTTAGCTCAGGAAGTTCATCAGCTTTCTCGACTAGGTTTTCACTTAGTTGACTTAGTAGAAGGTAGTGTATGGGTGTAGAGTAGCTCAGAATTATCTCTAGTTTCTGAGGTGAAGGAAAAATAGGATAGAGATCCCAGTCTAGTTAAGTTAAAAGAATTAGTTAGAGACCAGAAAGTGGAAGTTTTCTCCAAAGGGGGAGATAGTATTTTGTGTTGTCAAGGTAGATTGTGTATGCCTGGTGTAGATGATTTGAGGCAATGAATTCTTGCGAAAGTGCATGATGCGTGTTACTCCATTCATCCAGGGGCCACTAAGATGTACCGTATTTTGCGGAAGATCTATTGGTGGAGTAGGATGAAGAGAGACATTGTAGAGTTTTTAGCTAAGTGCTCTACATGCCAGCAAGTTAAGATTGAGCATCAGAAACCTAGTGGGTCTGTGCAGAAGTTCAGTAGTCCCACTTGGAAGTGGGAGAAAGTGAACATAGATTTTGTAATAGGTTTTCCACGTATCCGTCATCAGCATGATTCTACTTGGGTCATCATAGACAAGATGACCAAATCATCCCATTTTTTGCCAGTCCATACCTCTTATTCAGCCAAAGACTACGCCAAACTCTATATCAGAGAGTTAGTCAGGTTACACAAAGTCCCAATGAGTATCATCTCTGATAGAGGTACCCAGTTTACCTCTCACTTTTGGAAGGCATTCCAAAAGGGTATTGGTACCTAAGTCCACCTCAGTACAACTTTTCACCTCAATTAGACGGTCAAACATAAAGGATCATTCAGACTCTTAAAAATATACTGAGAGCATTTGTTGTTGATTTCAAGGGTAGTTGGGATGAACACTTGCCTTTGATTGAGTTCGCATACAATAACAGCTATCAGTCTAGTATCCAGATGGCTCCTTATAAAGCTCTCTATAGCAGGAGATGTGGATCTCTTATTGGTTGGTTTGAAGTAGGTAAGGCCACAGTAGTAGGGCATGACCTGGTGTTTGATGCATCAGAGAAGGTTTAGTTGATCAGAGAAAGGCTTAGGGCTGCCTAGAGACAACAGAAGTCAAATGTGGATATGAGGAGAAAGGATCTTGAGATTGAGGTCGGTGATTTTGTATACTTAAAAATCTCTCCCATGAAAGGAGTAAATATATTTGGCAAGAAAGGGAAACTCAATCCCCGATATGTCGGTCCCTTCATAATTCTCAGTCATTTTGGAAAGGTATCTTATGAGCTTGAGTTGCCTTCAAATTTAGCCTCAGTACACCCAGTGTTCTATGTCTCGTTGTTGAAAAAGTGTATTGGTGATTCAGCGGTAGTTGTTCCCTTAGAAAGAGCAGATATTCAGAACAATCTTTCTTTTGAGGAAGTTCCAGTCGAAATTCTTGATCATCAAGTTTGTAGACTAAGGAACAAAGCAGTTCCACTAGTCAAAGTTCTTTGGCAGAATCAGTTCGTTGAGGGAGACACTTGGGAAGCACGGGCAGGTATTCAAACCAAGTACCCTCATCTTTTCTCCGCCAATCCAGATTCAGTATAGGGTACTAATCTTCTTAAGATTTCTCTCTATCATGCTCAGTTTCAGTTGCACATCATGTTCATGTCAATTGTGCATTTACAAATCAGTTTAGTCATGCATTCTATGAATCAGATATGCATGTTCAGTGTGTAATCTTAGTCCATCAGTTTCCTCATCTTAACCAGTTTCATTCGAGGACGAATGATCCCAAAAGGGAGATATTGTAACGCCCCATATTTTCCTAGCATAATCTAAGTCCTTATACATGAGTATTCATATATATAATTTTTGAAATAATCATTATTTTATAGTTTAGATCCTGACATTGTGTAGGAAATTCAATAAGCTTTCCAATGATATAAAATTCGCCTAAATCTGATAACCGGGTAAGAAGTTATGGCGATTTTAAATTTCAGTCTTTAAACACCATCATTTTAACCCTTAGCGCGTCGCCGAGTCAGTGTAAATAGAAATTATCAATTTCTAGTGTTGTTCTGCGATAGTGGCGCATCGCGTCGTAGGCCCAGTTCATAATTGTCTAATTTAAGTGAGGCAGTGCGATCATGGCGCACCGCGCCAATGGTGAAAATTAGAATCAAAGGGGCACTGCGATTTCTTTGCGTCGCGCCGTCAACCCAGTTGCTAGTTGTCAGTTTCCAGTGACACGGTGCAATAGTGTTGCATCGAGCCAGGTGCCCATTTCAAAAAAATTCGATGTAAACTAAAAGTTTCTACAAGAGTAAAACAGTCTTTTCCCCTAATTTTAATCCGCCAGGTGTTCTTTTAAGACATAAAAACATTATTAAACTCATTATTTTAATTATTTCCCCCCAAATCAAGAAGCTTTCTCTCCCAAATCAAGAACCCTAGCTCTCCAATTTCAAGGAAAATCCTCAAGAACTCACCCAGAACTTCAAGAAATTCATTATCTCAGGTATGTTAGATGATACTCCATGGATCCCCTTCATCCATGAATCCCAAGTAACCTATTTTAATCACCAAGTTATAATATTTGAAGTTATTATGTTAAAAATTGTAATTCCATCCATGAATCTCCATGAACTATGATTTTATACCATGTTTCAAAGAAATTATTGTTGTTATTCAATTCTCCATGTTTTAATGTTATTATTCTTTGAATTAAATCATGATTTAGTATTATTCATGCTGAATTCATGCTTTTACTATAAGTTCTATGATATTCCTATGATTTGATCAAACCATGAACTCCAAGAGATTGATAAAATGCCTACAAGAGTAATTGATTTAGTAAAAACCCTCATGCTTTGTCTTCCAAGCTTTAGTGTTATTTTACTATTATTGTTTTTTATTCCTGGGGTATTGAATACCCGAAAACCATAGTTTTCCACTTAGTTTAGTCTCAGTACATTATAGAATAGTCTTCAAAACATACTATGAGCATTATCAGAACAGTTAGTTACCAGTCAAATGAACTCAGAACAATTTAGTATTTTAGTGTCTTTCAGTTGGGAGTAGGATTTAGCACCGAGCAAGGGTAGGGGTGGTGCCTACCCCGTCAGATAGGCAGAGTCCTTAGTAGAAGTCCCTATACTCCAAAACTACGTAGCCAGCGTAGGATATGAGAATTCACCCGTCAGATTAGGCTTGACTATCTAGAAGGGGTCACCTATTAGTTCAGGCTTGAAACCCTTATTTCTTTGGACATCATATCAGTTTAGTGGATTCACATAGCCATCGTTAGTACCCATGTCATGGTATTAACATCCTTTCAATTGGGGTTATAGGTTGGACCCCGATTAGCTTAAATTAGGGAATGTCGGTTAGATGATACCTCCCACAGTCTCAGATATAGTCTCAGTTCAGTTATGCAGTCTTAGAGTTGCTTGACAAAAGCATACAGATATCAATATTATTTAGTATTTCAATTTATAGATTTTACTCAGTCTATGTTATATTCTTGGTCATACATCCTGAGTGTCCACAGATTTTCACATATCATTAATATTTATAGATTCTCCATATTTTTAGTATCTATAAATTTCATGTTTTCTACTCAGTACTCCATGTTTTACATGCATATTCAGTTAATTATTAGTTCTGTTCATGAAACCATGCCTATCATCCTACCTCATTTAACATACCTACACATTAAAAGTAATGATCGCATACCTTTCTTTTGCACTATGATGTATTATATCATAGGTGCTGATGCTCAGCTCTTGGACCATACTTAGACTTCACTTCTCAGGCTTTCAACAGTACAGTAGTAGTGGTGAGTCCTCATCATTCGAGGATAGATTATTTTACTTCATATCTCTATTTCAATAGTTAGCAGAGTTAGTTGGGGTTCTGTCCCATCAACTCATATTTAGTCAGTCAGTTTCAGAGGCTTTTTAGACATTAGAGTCAGTTATTTAGTAGTCAGATATTACAGTTAGTTATCCAGTTTATCATTATTTTATCAGATTTAGTTAGTTATTTCTATAGACTTATATTTTAATCTTAAATTTAGCTATTAAAACCTTATGGCATATCAGTATTCTTCCACATTTATGATTATGTTATCCAATGCTAATAGTAGGTATCAGCTCATGGGTTAGCTTGTGGTCCCTCGGGACTGTAAGCACCGTGTGATGACTAGGGGGTAGTTCCGGGTTGGTACACATAGTTTCTCAAGTTATGAGGCTTTATTATGTTAATTATATACTATTGGTCCTGAGTCTGTGGTTACGATACAAGTTAGACTCCAGCTGAGTATTCTATCCTTATAAAGGACATGATTGTATTTTATAGATGCTTAGGAATTTATGGTTGTATTTTTTGGATATTGGTTAATGCATGCATATGTTTAGGTGCACTCATGCTCACTTAGTGGTACGATCCAACCAAGCCATTAGTTTTACTACTATATTTTATGAAGAAATTTATTACCACTTTTCACTTTAAAAATAAACTTCTTCTATAACAGAAATCGTGCTACCTTAGTTAATGAATTATGATTTCTTAGAACTTAAATTGCTATTTTTGAAATTAAACTGAGATTGATTCCTATCCGTTATTAATCCACTCTTTTACCACCACTTGTCACTTTGGTCGAGAGAGATTCTAACCTTTCTATGATATTATGTTTATTTATTTCCAAACTTAATGTCGGGCAATGGATTTATAGATTTACACTCTTTTAGTCATGGTTCAAGTTCATGCACTTATTAAACTTATATATCTCTCCAGTACTAGATGGAGTAGATGGATTATGATGGTTAGTGGAAGTCCTGATTCGGGACCAGGCAGTGTATATGTATATCTCGAGTCTTCTTTGGGCCTCTTTATCTGTGAGCCATAATGCCGGGTAAGGATGGTCGACATAGTTCCTTCCTATACGAGCTACTGAGCAGGAGGAGGCGTATACACTTGGTATGTTTGTCACTTGTATTGGACATGGTAATATCGATTTATGTTTCATTCATTCATTCATATGCATTGCCTATAACCAGTATAATTATCTGGTGCTTATTTACCATCCTTTTAGAGAGTTGCTTAGGTATAAGCTATAATTGTTGTTTGCTGAGTGTTTGATTTCACCTTCTGGGCTTGTGGAGGGCTCAGATAGGTTGTTTTTTGTCCAGAAAAACTATTTAATTTATTGTTGGTTATTACGATTAATTTGTGTAGGATGATTATGAACTGGTACCTGAGATTGTCGGTATGTTTCTTATTTCTTTTATTTCTTATAGTAAGATATGTTATTGTTATATTATCTCATAGTTAGTCATACTTTTTTAGAGACCCTGATTATTCAAGTATAAACCTTTCATATTGTCTAGGATTCCTCAAAATGTTAGGTTTCCTCCCTAAGGTATTTACCTTTGAGTTTAGTCCTATATATATATGTGTGAGTGTGTGCATGCGCGTGCACGCATGTGTGTTCGTAAGGTACTATTGTATATCCCACTCCTTCCTTATCTATTCATATTGTATACATATATTTTGGCCTTGTATTAATACTATATATCCTTTTTTCACTCATCACTTATTCTAGTGCATACGGTATTGCACTTTCGTTCCTAAATATTTTTAAAATAGGATGGTTTATCCTTATTTCACCCTTAGCATTATTATGTTTAATTTCTTGGATAATTTCATGTAGTTTACATTCCTTCTTTACATGTAATTTATGTTTACACTATCTTTGCAGTTTAGTGGATCGATGACAACTGAGTACTACGCATACTACCCTTCTACAGTGTGCAGATCATAGCGTGAGTTCTCACTGTTGATGTGTGCATCGTGCGGAGCAGCTATGGATTGGAGCAGCTATGGATTGGAGATTTGGGTGAGCACTTGATGTTAGGAGTAGTCCTGCTCTCCCTCATGTTGATTAGATTTATCTCTATATTATATTTGGAAGATGATTTGTACATGTTTATTTATTCTGTATTTATTTTTGTAATGTCCACTTGTACTCAGTAGTTATCATAGGCCGACTGCGTAAAGTAGAAAATAAAGTATATAAACACAAACTATGGGCACATCACTTGCAATCATAAAATATCCCAAACAGTAGCCCACACCGTCTCCAATAACAGTTCTACTATCTACACATATAAGAAAAACAGGTGGGGAAAAGAAGAACAAGTATACACATACTCTGAATACAAGTACAGAAGATAGAACAAATAGACATATATCAAGTCACAAAACAGAAATACAATCATAGAATATGCATAACATATGGAATGTGATGACGATGATGATGATGATGATGCATGAAGTCATCGCACAATCTCTGTATACACCTATCGAGATCAGCTATGGACGTAGGACACATGATTGGTTCATCAAACCACACATATCAAGCTCTGTTCCCAAGTAGGACCCATAGAGGTTTCATCAACCCATATAAAACCAATATCTATATCGCCTCTCCGGAACATACATCGGTAGAGGGTTTATAAAGATGTCATATTTTCTGTCAGAAAAAACTAGTGTTTCCAGTATTTCTAGTATTTACACGGTGGTACCATGTTTCAAAAATGAATATGTTATGAGGATGTAATGCTCACAACCCACCAAAATGAGAATATCCAATATCCAATCAATATACCAACCATGTGAGTGAATAATCCACTTAAATCAACCAACCATCCATGATCCAGTATAATCTAGAAAATCACCAAGTGAAATACGCAAGAAAGTGTCATTAATACCATATAATTTCCCAAAAATTAGGCTTTTACCAAAATAGAGTGTAACTAAGCATACATGTATCAAAAGTAGGCCAACAACATCATATAAAACCCCACATAGTCACACATAGCAAATAATGTCTCAAAACCATAAAATATTATCCACATAGGACACCCACGCGGGTACATAAATCACCTAAACACATTCTCCATGATACAATCCCATACCCATAGCATGTTTTTACATTATTGTTAACTATCCAACCCAGCCTAAAGAAAGTTAGTCCATAGCCTACCTCAAATGCCAAAAATCGATCCACAAAGACTTCAATTTGTAGCTTTCTCCTCACGAATGGACCCTAATCTACTACAATATCCAAATGTAGAAATTATGCATCGAAAGAAAGCCAACAATACCCAATATTGCCTATTTTTACGTCGAGTCGAAATGAACCCTCGAGTGTTTAAAAAAGAAGGGTAAAATCATAATTTTGATATAAAACATATTTTCCAAGATTAAAATAACTCATTGGATAAAACCTAAGAGAAAATAATTTGGAATTGGGGTTTAAATTGATGAATCATCAATTTAGGACTTTCGGGCCAAAAACCCCAAATTCTACCTTTAATTTGCATTTAAACAAAATCTAAATGATTAAAATCGAAGAGAAGTAGTACAACTACGCATTTTGAATCATACCCAAGCTTAGAAATGGCAGAAATTATCCAAAACTCGATCCTTTTCCTAACTTATTTTCCTACTCCTTAACCAAATTAATTTTCAAATAAAGTCCTTAGGAGCTTTGGATCAATTTAATATCAATCAAATAAAAGGAACAGGCAACATATGAGGATACCAAAGAACATAGGCTAAAGGCTCAATAGGGTTAACTAGGATTATGCATAAGGGTAGACAAAATAGGGTATGAAACATGGATATCAAAGACATGCCTATATCATCTCCTAAACCCACACTCTTTATTTTTCTTTGTATACACACCGGGCAAGTTCTATACATAAAAATAGAACAAGGAATACACAAATATCTCACTCACATATGGCACATACTCAAATCAAGTTGGATCATCATAGATTCACAGCCAAGCAATACCAATGAATTTATAATCAAGCCAATAATGCATAAGAACCATAAACATTAGCCTTGGTGTCTCAAAAGTAGTCATTCGACACAATCATAGGCTTTCACAATCAAAACAACTTGCATCATTCAATGATACATAAAACCAAAAAGAATATCTTACTTACCTATCATAAATTCTAAAATTTACTCCTAAAAAGAAAAAGAATAATGGGTTCAAAGGGCACCTGCATGGAAAAGAACCAAAAAGAACAACCACGGGGTGGGTGAAGTGTGCTCCTACTAGATTGACACTAATAAGACTAAAACTTAAAAGCAAAATCTTTTTGTAATTATTTCAAATTTACTCAAAAACTATAAAAGAACTAAACATTAAGACCTTATAGCATCACTTCACCCAAAACTATAGGAATTTCCCTATCCCACACTTAAAAACCTACTTTTTCCCGTAAAGTATAATTCAAAGTAAGGATAGAAATACTACCTAAGGCCTATATGCCTAGGTAGTAGCATTCTTAAACATCAAGAGGGTCTAGAGACCATACACCCAATTTTTGCCATGATCCTTAGATTGGGTCTCTGGTATTCAAACTTCTAATCGACATGTGACTCATCAAAAACCAAAAGTACGTGATGTAGAAGTTAACATACTAAAAATAAAATACCTACATTAACTTAGGGTGCCTCCTAATCAGCGCCTGATTTAGTATCGCGACACGACCCAACATTACTACATCTCACCCATTTTTCTTCATCATCTTCCTCCTGCCTAGAGGAAATTTTCTTACTCATTTCTGACCTCTTGAGTGTGTAATCTCAAGGTCAACCTTATTCTAAATATTAGACTATTTAGTATCCTAAAACATCATACCTACGGTCTTAGATGGTGGCGTGGGCACTCAATGAGGAAGTTCAAAGAGGTTTTTTTTGGTTTTGATTCTATCACTCCACACTCATCAACTTCCATCACCATAATCATACACAAATCTTTGTAGTAGGAAGGTGAATTGAGTGTCTTACAAAATTTGAAGACAAACTCTTCATTATCCAACCTCATCTTGAGAATGCCCTCTTTCACATAAATCAATGCTCCTTCTATCGCTAAAAATGGACATGCCATGATGATCGATACCTTGTCATCTACATCATGATCAAGAACACTAAAGGCAGCAGGAATAATAAACTTACCAACCTTGATGAGCATGTATATAATGATTCCTTTGGGCCTGAATTGGGTTTTGTCTGCCATCTGGAGAACCACAAATCACGGCCTTGACTTTCCTAACCCAAGAGTATTGAACACTGACAAGGGCATCAAAATTGTACCAGCCCCTAAATCACTCAATGCATGGACCATATCGATGCACTAATCTGTATAGGGAGGGTTAAACTCCCTAGATCCTTAGGTTTCTTGGGCATCTTTTTCATTACCACAAAGTTGTACTCTTTAGTAAGTGACACGATCTTAATGTAATACAAGTGCTTTTTCTTAGCTTGAAAATCCTCTCAAGGATGTTAGAACTTTCTTTGAAATAAGAGTTAGAGCCTTTTTAGTGAGTCATTGTTTGACCTGAGCCTTTAGCGCGTCGCAAAGATAGCTCAAATAGCAATTGTCAAATTCCAGTATTGCTCCACGATACTAGCGCATCGCGCCAAACTTCCAGATTGTAGACAAGGTGGTGACGCGATAGCTCCACGTCGTGCCACCATGCAGTTTTCTATTTGTCAATTTCCAGTGACATGGCACGATAACGCCGTGTCGCGCCAAGGGCTCAATTTGGGAAATTTTACTGAAAAATAAATTACGTGTCTAGGGTTAAAAGGGTTAATTTTCCCCCTATATAAGCTTCCAAACACGGGATTTAGCCCTTATTCATCCAAAATATTGATGTTTTTCTCAAATACTCTCAAGAACTCAAGCTAGGATTTTTATAGAAGGTCCAATTTAAAGAAGGTTTCACCATCAATCTTCACGAAATCACGATCTAAGGTATGAATAGTATTCATTCATGGGCTTCTTTCATCCATGAAGTCCAAGAATCCCTTTTCAACTACAAGTTATGGATTTTATTCATGTGTTCATGCTTTGTATGTTCTCTTTTATGTTGATAAATGAGGAATTGATTTCTATTCCATGATTTGTTTATAGTTTCTATGTGGGTTTAATTACTATAGCCATAGATTCATGCAACCCTAAGATTTAAACCCTTGAATGATGAAATTAGAATTGAATAATGATGTTTACATATACCATGCCTGTCATATGTTTGACTAAATGCCTAGATGAAGGAATATTGTCTAACTAGCATGATATTATGAAATCCCCATAAATGTACAAGCTTATGCCTATTAGATGTTTGATGAAATGCTTCAATAAACGTATTGTGGTGATTATCATGTATTCAAGAATATCAAGTCATGTCAGTTTCCTTCCATCGAGTTCTGGGGGTACTTGTACCCAAAATATTAGATGTGTGCCTAGATCCATGTCATGTTTTCATGATACTCTCAGTCAAGATATGAACTCTTAGACTTCAGATAGTCTTATGACTCACGAAAAATCTCCATGATCTCATGACTCAGTCAGTTGTCAGATATCAGTAGTATTCCGTCAGCCACAAAAATTCAGTAACTCAGTCCATACTCAGTTCAATTCAGTAAATCATGTTTAGCGTCTATTCAGATGGGAGCAGAAATTAGTACCAAGTGAACCCAAGGATGGGGACTCACCTATTATACGAGGGTATGATTCCTAGAAGCAATCCTTGTGTTCCAGAACTATGTAGACAGCATAGGTTGAGACATCGTAGCCTGCTATATGATGGTACATAAGGTGTCTTAACCTATTATGTGATGGTTCCCACTATTCTCGCTAGAGTTACCTATTATATGAGGGTTACTTACATGTTGTCCTTACTGGTGGTGCGATATTGACACCCTTCCAATCAGGGCATAGATTGGACCCCAGCTCAGCTATCATAGCACCTTTGGGGCATGTCGATTAGATACTACTTCCCACAGTTTCATGTTATAGAATCAGGACTGTCAGATACAGTCAATCAGTCTCAGTAATAGAATTTAGATAGTTCTTCAGATTTTAGGACTATCAGATATAATCAACTTAGATACAATACGGAACTCATATAGTTCCATTAGATTTAAGAGTATCAGCTACAGTCACCCATGTTATCAATTTTACTCAGCTACAGTCATTCATGTTATCAGTCACGTCACGATATCAGTATACAAACTCAGAAATCACAAAATCACATTGTCAATTATAGTTACGTATTTATGCATGTATTCTCACGTTCATGTTAGACAGTCATTTAGAATTATTCATTCATGTGAACCATTACATATAGCCTACCTCACATGTATACTCGGTATATATGTACTGACACATTCGCGCTATGGTGCTTTCTTTTGATGTTACACCATAGGTTCAGAGACACGAGTTCCAGATTAGCAATAGATTCCAGATTCAGTAGTCAGAGTAGAAGTGAGTCCTCATCCTTTGATGACATAATAATTTTCTATTATCTCATTAATTAGCTTATTAGTTGGAGTTAATTGAGGACATATCCCATCAACTCCTTATTCAGATTCTTCAGACAGTAGAGGCTTTTAGACTAGATGCAGACTAGATGCAGACTAGATACAAACTATCATAATTTAGACTTTAGTTTTTTTGGGGTATTATATTACCCCACACAGATGTTACGTTATTCAGTCATGTCCATGATCGAACCTTATGACCTTTCAGTGCATGTTTCCACATTATTATGTTATCTTATGCAGTATACCAGTATAGATATTAGTCATGGGTTAGCTTGTGGTCCTTTGGGGTCATGAGCACCGTGTAGTATTCTGGTTCAGCAAATCAGGTCATTACAAACTTGGTATCAGAGCCTAAGGTTAAATAGAGTCCTAGAAAGTCTGAAAGCCGCATCTAGTAGAGTTTTGTGCATGGGTGTGTTGCGCACCACATTTATGTACAAAAGGCTATGAGATATTTTAAGAATAGTTTCCTCTTTTTCAGTATTCGTGTTGTGCCAGTGAGCATAATCACAAGTCAGTCTCTCAGTCTAATCTGTTTCTTCTCTTTATTTTAGAACATGCCTCCTAAGAGAAGAAATTAGTCAGTCCCTCTGCCCGAAGAACCTTTGGGCGATCATGTTTCTTATGCGGAGTTCAGGACCGCATTTACCATTCTTTCTCAATCAGTCGCTGCTCATAATGAACAGCCAACAGTTATTCCGACCAACAGTTATTCCAGCCAACCCAGTGGCCAACTCAGCAGCAGTGAGGATTTAGGACTTCACTCGAATGAATCCTCTAACCTTCCTCGTATCTAACGTAGATGAATACCCTCAGGAATTATTAGATCAAGTTTAAAAAATGACAGACGCCATGAGGTGACTACTATTGAGAGTGATAAGCTAGTTGCATACCAGTTACAAGATATGGCTCCTTCTTGGTTCAAATAGTGGAAGTCCAAAAGATCAGATAATGTAGGTCCAATAGAGTGGGAGGAGTTTGTCACTGCTTTCTTAGATAGATTCTTTCCCTAAGATCTTAGAAAAGCCAAGGTGTTAGAGTTCATCAACCTCAGGTAAGGCAATATGATAGAGAAAGAGTATTCTTTTAAGTTTACTCAATTATCCAGGTATGCCCCTCATGTGGTTGTAGATAGTAGATCGAAGATGAGTAAGTTCGCTTCAGGGGTGAACGACAGCATGGTTAATGAGTGCAGATCCACCATGCTGAATAATGACATGACCTTAGCTAGACTTATGACCCATGCTCAATAAATAGAGGAGAAGAAGATTAAGCAGAGGGAGAAACAGAATAAGAGAGCGAAGATAGGTAGTTTCAACTTCGCTCAGCCTAAGTCAGAAGGAGAAAATTGTTCCCAGTTTTTTCCAAAGTCATCAGTTCCAGCTCCCTCTACATCCAGTACTCCAGTTCCTAAGTTCAGAGAGGGTAACAAAGATAGAGTTCTAGTCTCTAAGACCCAGGGCAGTGTTTGTAGTGCTCGCACCTATCTTCTTTGCCAGACTTGCGGTAAGCACCATCAGGGTGTGTGCAGAGTAGGTAGTGGCATTTGTTTTGGTTGTGGAAATCCAGGCTATAGAGTTATAGACTGTTCTCATCTAGGTCCATAGGATCAATAGAATCGCTCTTCAACTCAATTTGGTCGCGCAAATTAGCAAGGTGCGACTTCCAGTGCTACTAGCGGGCAACGCCCAAATCATCTCTATGCTCTTCAGACTTAACAAGATCAAAAAAGTTCTCCTGATGTAGTTACTAGTACATTACAAATCTTTCATTTGCATGTTTATGCTTTGCTAGATCCAGGAGCTTCCTTGTCTTTTGTTACTCATTATATAGCAGTTGATTTCAGAATTAGTCCCAAAATTCTAGCAGAGCCCTTCTCAGTCTCTACCCTAATAGTTAAAACCATCATAGCCCGGCGGGTATACAGGAACTTCCCGATTATGATATTTCAGAAAGTCACTTCAACAGACTTAGTCGAAATAGAGATGACTGATTTTGATATCATTCTCGGCATGGATTGGCTTCATTCCTGCTTTTCCACAGTCGACTGTAGAAATAGAATAGTTCAGTTTTAGTTCCCAAATGAACCCATCCTAGAGTGAAAGGGTAGCGTATCTGCTTTCAGGGGTCAGTTTGTTTCCTACCTTTGAGCAAGGAAAATAATATCTAAGGGGTGCATTTATCATCTAGTTCATGTTAGAGATTCTAGTTCCGAGTCTCCCAGTCTTAAATCAGTCCCAGTAGTGAATGAATATTCAGATGTCTTTCCCAAAGATTTTTCAGGAATTCCTCTCGAAAGAGAAATAGACTTCGGTATTGATCTTCTTTTAGACACTCAACCTATCTCTATTCCACCATACAGAATGGCACCAGTAGAACTCAAGGAACTAAAAGAACAGTTAAAGGATCTCTTAGATAAGGGATTCATCAGAGCCAGCATTTTCCCATGGGGCGCACCAGTCTTATTTGTGTGCAAGAAAGATGGTTCACTCTAAATATGTATAGATTACCGTTAAATTAATAAGGTTATGGTCAAGAACAAGTATCATCTTCCCACAATTGATGACTTATTTGACCAACTTCAGGGTGCCAATTATTTCTCTAAGATAGACCTCAGATCCGTCTATCATCAGCTCAAATTTAGAGAATGTGACATCCTAAAAATAGCTTTTCGAACTCGGTATGGTCACTTTGAATATTTAGTTATGTCATTTGGTCTTACCAATTCCCCAAAAGCTTTCATGGACTTGATGAACCACGTATTCAAGCAGTACTTGGACATTTTCATCATAGTCTTCATAGATGATATTCTGGTCTATTCCCGCACTGAGCGAGATCATGCAAACCATCTCAGAATAGTTCTTCAAACTCTCAGAGATCATCGGTTATTCGCCAAATTCAATAATTTCAAATTTTGGCTAAGGTCAGTAGAATTCCTTGGTCATATCATTTCCGGTGATAGCATTAGGGTAGACCCTCAAAAGACCGAAGTAGTAAGAAATTGGCCTCGCCCTGTTTCTCCATCAGATATCAGGAGTTTCTTAGGTTTGGATGGATATTACAAATGGTTTGTTGAGGGATTTTCTTATATTGCATCTCCTATGTCCAGATTAACTCAGAAAAAGGTCAAGTTTTAATGGTCAGATTCATGCGAGAAGATTTTTCAGGAATTGAAGACTCGACTCACCTCACCTCCAGTTCTCGCTCTTCCAGATGGTTCAGATGGTTTTGTAGTTTATTATGATGCATATAGAGTGGGTTTAGGTTGTGTCCTCATGCAGCATGGTAAGGTCATAGACTATGCCTCCAGACAGCTTAAACCCCATGAGAAGAATTATCCTACTCATGACCTTGAGTTAGCAACCGTAGTATTTGCCTTAAAGATTTGGAGGCATTATCTCTATGGAGTTCATGTAGACATTTACACAGATCATAAGAGTTTTCAGTATGTCTTTTCTCAAAAAAATCTTAATCTTCATCAGAGAAGGTGGTTAGAGCTCTTGAAAGATTATGACATGAGTGTCCTCTATCATCCGGGCAAGGCCAATATAGTGGCCAACGCTCTCAGTAGACTCTGTATGGGTAGTGTTTCTCATGTTAAGGATAGTAAGAAGAAGTTATCTCAAGAAGTACACCAGCTTTCTAGACTAGGCGTTCACTTAGTCGATTCTACGGAGGGTGGTGTATGTGTTCATAGTAGTTCAGAATCATCTCTAGTTTCTGAGGTGAAAGAAAAGCAATATAAGCATCCTAGCCTTGTCAAGCTAAAAGAGTCAGTTCAGAATCAGAAAATAGAGGTTTTCTCCCAAGAGGGAGATGGTTTTCTTCATTGTCAGGGTCGTCTCTGTGTTCCAGACATAGATGACTTAAGGCAACAAATTCTTGCAGAAACGCATGGTGCGCATTACTCTATTCATCCAGGGGATACTAAGATGTATCGCGACTAGTGAGAAATATATTGGTAGAGTGGGATGAAAAGAGATGTTGCAGAGTTTATGGCTAAGTGCTCTACATGTCAGCAAGTTAAGATAGAGTATCAGAAGCCTAGTGGTCCTATACAGGAGTTTAGTATTCCTACTTGGAAGTGGGAAGTTGTGAACATGGACTTCGTGATGGGTTTTCCTCGAACTCGTCGTCAGCGTGATTCAGTATGGGTCATGATAGATAGAATGACCAAATCAGATCTTTTCCTTCCAGTTCATACCTCTTATTTAGCTGAGGATTATGCCAAGCTCTACATTAAGGAAATAGTCAGACTGCACGATGTTTCGTTGACTATTATCTCAGACAGATGTACCCAGTTCACCTCTTAATTTTGGAAATCATTCCAAAAGGGTCTTGGTACCCAAGTCCATCTTAGTACAGTCTTTCATCCTCAGAAAGATGGTCAAGCAGAAAGGACTATTCAGACTTTGGAAGATATGCTAAGGGCGTGTGTAATTGATTTCAAGGGTAGTTGGGATGACCACTTAACTTTGATTGAATTTTCATATGACAATAGCTATCATTCTAGTATTCAAAAGGCTCCATTCGATGTTATCTATGGTAGGAGATGTAGATCTCCAATCGGTTGGTTCAAAGTTAGTAAGCCCTCAGTCATAGGTCCTGACTTAGTATTCAATGCCTTAGAGAAAATTCAGTTAATTAGAGAAAGACTCTGGACTGCTCAGAGCCGACAGAAGTCTTAGGTAGATGTTCGTAGAAAGGATCTTGAGTTTGAGATTGGTGATCATGTCTACCTTAAGATCTCTTCAATGAAGGGAGTGAGGAGATTCGGCAAGAAGGGAAAGCTCAGTCCCCGATATATCGATCCCTTCAAGATTCTCAATCGATTCGGCAAGGTAGCTTATGAGCTCGAATTACCTTCAAATCTAGCCTCAGTTCATCCAGTCTTTCATGTCTCTTTGCTCAAGAAGTTCATAGGTGACCCATCAGTCGTAGTCCTTATTCAGAGCATCGATGTTCAGAACAGCCTCTCTTATAAAGAGATTCCAGTCGAAATCCTAGACTATCATACTCATAGATTGAGGAATAAATAAGTCCCTCTAGTTAAAGTTCTTTGGCGAAATCAGTCTGTCGAGGGAGCTACTTGGGAAGAAAAAAAAGATATGCGTACCAAGTATCATCACCTCTTCCTCGCCAACTCAAATCAAGCTCAAGGTAATAGTTCTCCTTAAGCTTACTCAGTTTTATGATTAGTGTACATCACTAACTTAGTATACCATGATAATCTTGGTATTAAGTACCACCGCATATTCAGTCATGCATTCATGTATCAGATCAGTTATATAGTTATGCATCAGACATGCATTCACATTGTGAGAAAATTTAGTTCTTCAGAACTTTCAGTTATGCATTTATGAATCAGTTACGCATGCATTAGATATGCATGTTCAGTAAGTTATGTTTAGCTTGTCAGTCAGGTCTGTCATGAGATCATGTTCCAGTTATTCATGTTCAACTAATTGTTTCCCCTCTCAGTCAGTCTCATTCGAGGATGAATATTCTCAAGGGGGAGATATTATAATACCCGTGCTTTCTCTTAGCTTGAAAATCCTCTCAAGGATGTTTGAACTTGCATGATCAAACCTTATTCAGTCATGTTATGCATTAGACATGCATTCTCATTGTGAGAAAACTTAGTTCTTCAGAACTTTTAGTTATGCACTTATGAATCAGTTACGCATGCATCAGATATGCATGTTCAGTATCTTATGTTCAGCTTACCAGTCACATCCGTCATGAGATCATGTTCCAGTTATTCATGTTCAGCTAATTGTTTCCCCTCTCAGTCAGTCTCATTCGAGGACGAATATTCTCAAGGGGGAGATATTTTAATACCCGTGCTTTTTCTTATCTTGAAAATCCTCTCAAGGATGTTAGAACATGCATGATCGAACCCTATTTAACTAATTTTTGGGTATTATATTACCCCACACAGATGTTACATTATTCAGTCATGTTCATGATCGAACCTTTTGGCCTTTAAGTGCATGTTTCCGTATTATTATGCTATCTTATGTAGTATACAGGTACAGATATCAGTCATGGGTTAGTTTGTGGTCCTTCAAAGTCACGAGCAGTGTGTAGCGTCCAATTCAGCAAATCGGGTCATTACACTTAATGTCCTTCAACTTCACCTTATTAGTTACCACATCATTTAAATACTTGGCGTACTTGGGAATTCCCTGTTAAATAATGAAAAAAGGTAAATTAATGTGAAGTTCTTCCAATGCGTCAAAGAACTTCTTAAAACAAGCATCTTCTTTGGCCTTTTTCATCCTTTGCAGGAATCGTGGAGGTTGGTCGTTCTTTTATCTGCTCAGAAGCCTTTGATTTTAGGTTCTAAACTACCCCAAATAATCAACATCTTTGCATGCAACCTATTGTGGAACTAAACTCTAAATCTACTTCCGTATTTGTCTTTGGAGACCTATCATTAAGCTACTTACCACTCCTCAAATTAATTTCCATGACTTGCTTTGGAAGTTTATTATCACTTGAAAAAACACCTTGAGGCCGGTCTTTTGTTCTTGGTCTAGTTTCCCTAACTATTGATCTATCTACTTTTGAGCTACTTGCTGATTTATGATCTGAGCAGCCATTTATTCTTGCTTTTCTAGGATTTTTTTTAGAGTTTCCTCTATATTACTGGCCTATGTATTTTACTTCTGCTGTTGAAACTACTAATTATTGTCCCAAGAGTAATTTGGATAACTTTGTCACTGGTGGTTGCAGGCATTACCGTAGTTTAGCTTTTGAGCATTACCTATAAAGTTCACTGATTCTAGATTTACACCACGCAAGTCTATAGAGAGGCCACTATTGCCACAAATCTCACACCAACCAGGGGTTTGCTGCACTCCATTCACTTGAGTCATAGATTGGGTCATACCTAATTTTCTGAATTAAGTCATCATTTTACTCAGCATAGCAGACAATTGGGCGGCTCAGGTTGTGATATTATGTAATACCTCGTACTTTTTCATAGCTCAGCTTAGCTTCTAGTGTGTTAAGGGTTAGCTTTGAAAGTGTACAACTTTTGATGTGTATAGAATTTTCTAGCTCTAGAACCCCCTTCCCCCTCCCCCTCCCCTCAATGTGTAGATAATTAAATCAGATTTACAATGATACCAATTTTGCATCAATCCGATACTCGATTGAGAATTTATGGCGATTTTAGTGAAAGCAATAGAACACCGTGATATGCACTGCATCGTAGAGAAGGACAAATTTAAAATTGTCCAATTTCAGAAAAGCACCGTGATTAGACCGCAACACGGTGAAGCTCCGGTTCTCGTTCATCCCATTCCAATAGCTGTAAGTAATGCCTCGAAAATAGATCCCGATATGTCACACGGTGCTCAAGACTACTAGTAGCCTTAAGCTAACCCTGTCTATCTTCTACTATGTCTAAATCTCATAATATAGGAAATATAGGTATAACATCAAACCTAGAATGAGGAAACTTGTCTAAGCTAACTGAGAATATCTGAATATAATCTCTGAAAAATACTAGACTCAATAGTCTGAACAATTAATAATGAATAATCTGAATTATATCTAGCAGTCTGACAAGCCTCTACTACTAATAACTAGAGAGTCACTGGGACAAACCCCCGCTGACTCGAACTGTATGAAAATACTGAATCATCTAATCTAATAAGCTAAAAAATTGAGTACTGGGTCCCTGAACTATGAGGATACACCAACTATCGAGATACAGATAAAGATGCTCGAAATCACTCGCGTTGTTGAAATTGACCACCTAAACCTACATTATGAGACAATGTAGCACATAGACGTGTATGTGGATCAGTACTTTGAGAATGTACTGAGTATATGGGGGTGAATGCATAAGTAAAATAATGTCTCAACATCATCATAATTTGTAAAACAATGTAAGCTAAATGTAGATGGCTCACATAATCTGGAATATCTGAAAGCTGAGAATCATAATCATGAGTAGAAAATCATACTTTATAAATGTAGTGAGTCATAACATTTAGTTCTAAAAGTTGTACTAGTGTTATGTTTGTAAATCATGTTGTCTAAGTGTAGAAAGGACTCACTTTTATATCTGAAATCTGAAAGCTGAAGTCTATAGCTGATGTCTTTCTGTAAAACAATATCTGAGTGAAGTTGTGAGCCTTTACACTTAGTTTCTAAAAGATTTTCTGTTACTCTTTTCTATTAGGATTACTCTTTGTGTAGGGAGGTTCTTCTAACCGACATAAACCATGTGAGCTATCATGGAGTCCAACGTCTAGTTTTCTTATGGAAAAATCTTACGTTGGGGAGAGGTGTCATACTCTTGCAAAGGAGTATAACCTAAACTAAGTGATCACATCTGTATCTTTCATGCATAGAGAAATGGGAATAATTCGATAATTTGAACCTACGTTGGTCGTAGTTATGAGGCATGTGAACATACCCGACTCGGTTCTAAATACTACTCTCTTTACTTTGTATGCTAATTCTATTGGAAACCATCTTTAAAATCTAGTATAATAATTTGTTATGAAAACCAACTGTATAATTACAAAGTTAAACTGTAATCTGAAACTGTAGAGTGGATTTCATATCTAAGCTGATATCAAAAGATCAAATCTTTATCAAAAATATAAAAATAATCTAGTCAAGGGTGCTTATAGCACAATCAATCTTGAAATTGCAATATTCAACTAGGGCTTAATACCCATGCATCAAATTCATATCAAAATATAATAAAAAAATCATACTTGATAATGAAGGTATTGATAATTCATCTCAAAATCAGGAATTTACTGCAATACGTATGAAAATACAAAAATAGACATGCAATTCAACTTCTAAATCACTTGAATTCTCATAATCTTGCAAATAACAATAGTGGGTATGAACCCTAATTTGAACTCATGTATATTTATACAAAATCATGTAAATTTGTAATTAAAACTAATTTTGGGCACAAGGATGAAACAATATTTTTGTTCATAAACCCCACATACCTTAATTGATGCAATTGATAAAGAAGGTTGAACTTGAATTCCTATTTGTGCTTTTGAAGATGATTTCTTAATGTTCTTGAATTGAGAATCCTTAGTTTTGAGTTATATTGGAAAAATAATAGAGGAAATTGGATTTCTTGGAGAGTAAGTCTTGAGCTTTAGGGTTTTCTTTGAGAGAGAATTGATGAAAAATGGGCATAAAGTGCTTAGAATAGGTTTAATTCCTTGTTTTTGATGAATTAGGGCTTGGTAAAATGACTAAAATACCCTTTAAAGAATTTAATCGGAACTGGAAAAATAAATAAATTTCTGATTTGGCCACCCACCGCGACGCGATGTAATTGCGGTGGTCCACTGAAATTTGACAACTGGGAACTGGAAAATCAATGTGACGCAGGGCCATCGTGGTAAGCTACTGAAATGCTATTTAGGCCATCATCGCGATGTGGTACCATCGCATTGGGTTACTGATTTTGATAATTGGGAAATGGGACTTCACCGCGATGTGGGACAATGCTGTGCTTCACTGGAAATTGAAAATTATCATTTTGCCCTTCACCGCGACGCGGTTTTTG
Source organism: Capsicum pubescens (assembly GCA_030864215.1). Taxonomy (NCBI): domain Eukaryota; kingdom Viridiplantae; phylum Streptophyta; class Magnoliopsida; order Solanales; family Solanaceae; genus Capsicum; species Capsicum pubescens. The sequence continues at coordinate 274,297,586 of CM061540.1, read as the reverse complement.
TAGAAATGCCATACTATTTTACTAAAAACGCCATAACTTCTCAACCGAGTATCGGATTGAGGCAAAATTGGTATCGTTGGAAAGCTAATTCAATTTTCTACATAGTGGAGGGTCTAGAACTTGAAAATTCTATATGTATCAAAGGTTATTAACTTTTTGAAGCTAACCCTTGACATTCTAAGAGGTAAATTGAGCTAGGAAAAAGTGTGGGGTATTACATTATCTCCCCTTGGGAACATTCGTCCTCGAATGTGGATGGCTAAACTGAAAATACTAAGGAATCTAAGCCTATATGCTGACATGCACAACTAAAACAAGTTGTATGACTAAATCTAAAACATACTGAGCGACTGAGCTAATCTATAAGTGCATGAATTTACATGAGGACAACTATATACCTGAATCTGAGACTAGAAAAGAACTAAATTTAGGAAAACTATTACCTTCAGTTGAATTTAAGTTTGTGGGGAAAAGATGAAGATACTTGGTACGCATGTCTGCTTCTTCTTCCCAAGTAGCACCCTCAACGAACTGATTTCGCCACAGAACTTTGACCAAGGAACTTCTTTATTCCTGAGTCTACGAATCTTATGATCAAGAATCTCTACTGGAACTTCTTCATATGAGAGGGTATTCTGAATATATGTACTTTCTAGAGGGACTACAATAGATGAATCATCCATGCACTTCTTCAATAAGGACACATGGAACACTGGATAAACTGTGGACAAATTTGGGGGTAGATCAAGCTCATACGCTACCTTTCCCACGCAAATCAAAATCCTATAAGGGCCTACATATCGGGGACTAAGCTTTCCCTTTTTGCCAAATCTCTTCACCACCTTCATTTGTGAAACTTTTAAATACACAAGGTCATCAACCTTAAACTCAAGATCTCTTCTTCTTACGTCTGCATAGGATTTCTAACGACTCTAATCTGCTTTCAATCGCTCTCGAATCAACTGAACTTTTTCCATAGCTTCAAACACCATATCTAGACCAATAAAAGTGGCCTCACTCACTTCTAACCAACCGACTGGTGATATACATCTCTGCCCATAAATATCTTCAAACGGGGCCATCTAAATTCTAGCATGGTAACTATTATTATAGCCGAACTCAATCAATGGAAAATGCTCATCCCAACTGCCTTTGAAATCAAGCACACATGCCCTCAACATATCCTCTAATGTCTAAATGGTCCTCTCTTTCTGACAATCTTTCTGCGGATGAAAAGCTAAACTAAGATGAACTTGGGTACCAAGACCCTTCTGAAATACTTTCCAAAACTAATAGGTAAACTGAGTACCTCTATCTGAAATGATGGACAAAGAAACTCGATGCAATTTGACTAACTCTCTGATATACAGCTTAGAATAATCTTCATCTGTGTAGGACTTGTGAACTGACAAGAAATATGTTGACTTAGTCAATCTGTCTACAATAACCCAAATCGAATCATGCTGATAACGCGAATGGGGTAATCCAGTCACAAAGTTCATATTCACCTCTTTCCATTACCAAGTGGGTATGCCAAACTCCTACAAAATGCCACCAGGTCTTTGGTTCTCTACCTTAACATATTGACAAGTCTCACACTTGGCTACAAATTCTGTTATATCCTTCTTCATACCACTCCACCAATAGATTTCCCACATATTATGGTACGTCATGGTGGCACCTAGATGAATAGAATAACGCGCACCATGTGCTTCTGCCATAATTTGATACCTCAAATCATTAACACATGGCATATATAATCTACTCTGGTACCTCAATACACCATCTCCCCCTTGGGAGAAAACCTCAAACTTTTGGTCTTTAACTGACTCCTTCAGTTTGACCAAACTAGAATCCTTATCTTGCTTCTCTTATACTTCCGAAACTAGAGAAGATTTGGAACTACTATGAACCCAAACATTCCTTTCAACTGAATCAACCAATCTCATTCCTAATCTAGCTAACCGGTGAACTTCTTCACTAACTCTCTCTTATCATTCTCCACATGAGCAACACTGCCCATAGACAATCTACTAAGGGTGTCTACCACTACATTGGCCTTTCCCGAATGATACAACACACTCATATCATACTCCTTCAACAATTCTAACCACCTTCTCTGATGAAGATTTAACTCCCTCTAAGTAAAAATATACAACAAACTTTTGTGGTTCGTAAACACATCAACATGCACCCCATAAAGACAGTACCTCCAGATTTTCAGTGCAAACACAACAGAAGCTAATTCAACATCATAGGTCAGGTAGTTCTTTTCGTGAGGCTTAAGCTATCTAGAGAAATAGGTTATAACCTTACCTTTATGCATCAATACACAACCCAGACCAATTCTTGAAGCATCACAATAGACAACAGACCCATTTGTACCATCAGGTAATGCTTAAACTTAGGCTGAAGTGAGTTGACTCTTTAACTCCTGAAAACTCTTCTCACAAGAGTATGACCACTGAAATTTAACTTTCTTCTGGGTTAATATATACATAAAAGATGCAATAGATGAAAAACCCTCAACAAAAACGTCTATAATAGCCAGCTAAACCTAAGAAACTTCTAATGTCTGACGGAGAAATGGGTCTAGGCCAATTTCTTACTGCCACTGTCTTTTGGGAATCAACTCTAATTCCCTCACTGGAAATAATATGATCAAGGAAATCTACTGACCTTAGCCAAAATTCACATTTGCTAAATTTGGTGAACACTGGTGATCTCTAAGAGTTTGCAACATAATTCTAAGGTGGTCTGCATGATCGTCCTCACTACGAGAGTAGACAAGAATATCATCGATAAAGACTATGACAAACATGTCCAGATACTGTTTGAACACTCTGTTCATCAAGTTTATGAAAACTGTTGGGGCATTGATAAGACAAAATGACATGACTAGAAACTTGAAATGACCATAACGGGCTCTAAATATTGTCTTTGGAATATAACATTCCCTTACTCTAAGCTGATGATAGCCTGATCTAAGGTCTATCTTTTAGAAATAACTTGCCCCTTGGAGTTGGTCGAATAAGTCATCAACTTTAGGAAGAGGATATTTGTTTTTGACTGTGACTTTATTCAGCTGACGAGAGTCAATGTACATTCATAAAGACCTATCTTTCATTCACATGAATAGGACGTGAGCGCACCATAGAGAAACACTAGGCCTTATGAAACCTTTATCTAAAAGATATTTAAGTTGCTCTTTTAACTCTTTAAGATTGGCTGAAGCCATACGGTATGGAGGAATAGATATAGGTTGAGTATCTAGAAGAAGGTCAACACCAAATTCTATTTCCCTATCGGGGGATACCCCTGGCAAATCTTTGGGAAAGATATCAGGAAACTCATTGACTACACTGACTGACTGACTGAACCATTGGATTCTCAGGCTTAGTGTCTTTGACTCGAACTAGATGATAGATACACCCTTTTGAGATCAACTTTCTGGCTTTAAGATAAGATATGAAATAACTTTTGGGAGACACCAAATTTCCTTCCCACTCAAAGACTAGATCATCTGGAAACTAAAACTTTACCACTCAGGTGTGATAATATATGGATGCATAACAGGAATGGAGCCAATCCATACCAAGAATAAGGTCAAAGTCAACCATATCTAACTCTATTACGTCTGGTAACATGATTTTATGAAGGATAGTGATAGGGAACTTTCTATAGATCTGTTTAGCAATAACTGACTCACCCACTAGGGTACAAACCAAGAAGGGCTCACGGATCTTTTCTATACCTATTTCAAAATTCACTGCAACTAACAGGGTCACAAAAGAAAAATTCGACCCAGGGTCTAATAGTACATAGACATCAAGATGAAAGACATGAATCATACCAGTAATAACATCTGGTGAATCATCTTACTCCTGATGGGATGGTAAAAGATAAAACCAATTCTGGTGTTGACCGCCACCGATATTGGATGATACTCCCTGAGAAGGGACTAGGCAACCTAAAAAAGCAGGTGCTCTAGTAGACTGATCCAGGGGACGAACATCCTTGTTTCCCTGCCTGGTATGTGTACACTCTTTGATTCTATGACCCAACTTACCACAACCATAACAACTTTTCTTTCCCAACAAACATTCACCAAGATAATTATTACCATACTTAGCACATACAGGATAACTGGGATTTCCACTCACAATGTTCTGAGATCTAAACATAGAAGACTTACCCTATTGCTCCTGCCTAGCTCTGGGAGTGGGTGTACTATCTTAAGATGGCACTAGAATAGATGAACAATTTTGAAACTGTGAATGACTTCCCCCTCCATACTTTGTTTGGCCATACTCAAACTCCCCGATTCTAGCCTTCTTATTTCCCCTCTCTCTTTCTTTTAACTTCTTTATCTCAATTTGCTGGTCATAAATCCTCAACCTAGCTAGATCAATGTCCCCAATAAGCATGGTATTCCTACACTCATACTTGCCCTAGGTTCATCCATAGTATTAGGGCATACTTAGACAACTGGTTATACTTATGGCAGTACTCATTCACTTTCATTAAGCCGTGTGATATGTGAGAAGATGCTAACACATTTGAGGCTTTTAACTGAGAATAATTATAAAGTTTTAAGCAACTTTTGTTATTTCTTTATTGTTTTATCTTTGATTTTGCAGTGGAGGTCAAGAGGCAAGAGAACCAACAATGATGGAAGTAAAAGAGTTAAAATTTGAATCAAATAGAAAAAAATGTAGCTAACGACATTCCTGATAAGTCGTCAGCACTTTGATAGGTTATCAGCTTGATCATCACCCTTAAACAGAGAATGGGATTCAGTTGGAAGAAGTGATGATGACACCTGATAAGTTGTCAGCATTGTGACAAGCCGCCAGAGTTGCCATCAGCCTTAGACAAAATATGGGAGCTGAGGTGGAGAAGTGACGATAGTGTCAGCCGTCAGAGTTGCCGTCAGCCTTATACAAAATATGGGAGCTGAGGTGGAGAAGTGACGATATTGTCTAATATGTCGTCACAGTTTTGATAAGCCGTCAGGATTCACCGTCAGCCTTTACCAGAAGTTGTCAAAAGCGAAGAAGAGCTAACGACATCTGTGATAAGTTGTTCGACTACTGATAGGCATCACAAAATGTTGTTACCTGTCCGAGAAATTACTGAACTCTGTGATTTTGTTTCCATAATTAAGATAAAGTATTTAAAGCATATTTTAGGGTTTTCTAATTATAAAATGAGGTTGAACACTCGGGACATGAACTTCACGTGTTTGCTCTCTAGTTGATACAAGTTTAAAAATTAACTTTGAAGAGATTATCATCAATATTTTGGGATTTCTACTTTGATCTAATCTGAGAAACACTCGTTGCTATTCATCTTGTTGTAAGTTCATCTTTCAAATTATGAATTCAACTTGTTGTATTGATTATTACATTATGAGTGGCTAAATCCCTTTAACCCAAATTATGGGATCTATGGGTTAAGTTTTGGTAAGTTGCTAAGTGTTCAAGATTCTAAAGGTAATAGGACTCCTTGATAATTCTAAAGTTTTAATTATTGTCTATTGGTTGCAAACAATAGATAGCACTTGCTTTGATTTTCTTGAGATAAGAAATCAACTATAGTAGGAAGTGAATTATTGACAGGGACTTGGAAGATACCAACCTTCCATTTAATAATTGACGTTGTAACAAGGTTAATTAACCTGAGGTAAAGTATGGTCAGTGAATATAATTTCCCTATGTCCGAGAGGATTAGGTAATTAAATACTTAAGTAGGTTGAGAGACATTTAGGCATAACTTTGATAAATACAATTTGGTGTTCCTACCTATCGTGAGAATCCTGAATCACTATTAGCATCTGTCAAGTACCAAAACCCATAGTGAACATAATTCTAATTTTCCAAAAACTCTTGATTACAAACACTGAAACTAAAGTGACCAATAATTATTTGCTAATCTCCAAAACCCCCATTTTATCTTTTTGTATCATTTGTTTGAATTCAACTTGTAGCTATAGTTTCAAATTAGTTTAATCGCTACTCACATTGTTCCCTTCGGATTCGACCCTGACTCCAAAAGTTGGGTAAATATATTGACGACGACCGCCTTGCACTAGATTGACGTGTAAGTTGAGCGTTATCAAAAATGGCATTGTTGCCTGGGAACAATTTGGCGTATTGAGTTGGTTTGGAATTTTAGTTTACTTGCTTGAATTCAAACTTGTAAATATTTATTTAGTTTATTTTTTTATTTTATTTTCTTTTATTTTTATTTTTCTCACACCTTTCTTGAGATGTCAGCCTGGATAGATGACTTTTTGAGTAATGATTATTCTTGTGACGATTATTATTATTATTGTGGGGGATCATATTTTTAGGCTTGCTGTTAACATTTACCTGGAAGTGCATGGATGGGACCTTTACAATATGATGTGGATATTGTCCTACTTACTGTAACTTGTTGTTTGGCTTGTAGTTAAAGTGATCATACTGAAGATATGTGTTCTGTCACGATTCAAATGAACAAATTGATGAAACGAAACTTAGAGAATCAAGAACAGTTGTGGGCAGAGCTAAAAAAGTTACCACTCCCACCATATTTACAGTGACTAAACAAAGAAGAATATGATGGGGACATTAGCCAATTTGAGGAGAAAATTCAAGAATCGCAACCACTCGATTGTCAGCTTGATCTTGAGACTGACATTGAGAATGTGAATAAAAGTGAGTGTGTAGTAGATAGTATAAATTTTGTAGTATAATTAGTTGGGCCTCACTCGAAGCATTTTCCCATATTATGTTTAGATGATATCTTGTCTGTGGAATCATCTAAAATAGTGGAAGAGTGTGAAGATGAGGAACAAAAATCCTAAATTCTTTATTTTACACTTGATAACCAACAGAAAAACACACCTCACTTTAAAGTCGAGTGGTTTACCACGCTCAATCCATTACTCGACTTCTTAATTTTTGTACCACCCCCTATGATCGAGGCAAGAAGATGAACTCTAAGTTGGGGATGAAATTCATATCCTCAAGGTGGAGGAAAAAGCTGAGTTGGGTCATGCCGCGATACTAAATTAGGCGCTTCTTGGGAGACAACCCAAGGTATTTTTTTATTTGTATTCATATTATGTGATTGACATCAGATCTTCACACCCATGGTGCCACAGGTATGTTTTTAACTCTCTTGTTTTGGTTTGACGCATTGGGGACATTGCATGATTTTAAGTTGAGGGTGGGCCTACTTGTGGGTGTTGATGTCCTCTTAGGATTTTTGTTGCCGCGCCTCTTTTCCCCAGAGTCTTGTTCCTAGTAGAGATGACATGTTTAGGCGTATTGTGATTTGTTGTAAAATGTTGTAGTTGACTAGGAGAAATACAAGTACCTTAGGCAGTTAACATGTTTTTGTTGATTTTTAAACACCTCTCCAATGGTCTATTTTATAACTATATGATATGCATTTATGTGTGACCACTGTGCATCTTTTTATGGCATTGGTATTAGTGACTTGATAATCATTGCTAAACAGCTGCATGAACTGAATAAGTAGTAACTTGTGATATACTTGTGTGCCATGTGCGTGTGAGATCTTACTCAGTTCTCGTTGTATGTTGAATCCAGAACTTGATCGGTTAGTCTTACCTAGATTGAAGGATAGGGGTAAGGAAAGGATTATAGGAAATTTTGATATTAGCCCACTGTTAGCCTAAATGACCTTCCCTGTATGTAGAATATCCCTTGATCCCTACTTTAAGCCTGATTAGCCTATATTTTTTTATGACACCTGTCACCTTCTAGTTTATATTATAATGAACCTATTTTGGCCCTGGTCCTCCTTGGACACTGTGCACCTTGACTTAGGCAAATGGCCTAAGTTGAGGAGGGATATCATAGGGGTGTGTGATGTAAAATAAGAAGGAATAAAGGTAAAGTAAAAGAAAATAATAAAAGTTGGGTGCGGTGGAAAAGAGGAAGAAATAGAAAAGTTGCAAAAAAAAAAGTGATTGTAGAAAAGAACCGCACCCATCCTGAATAAGTGTGATCAAGAAAATAGAAGAATAGAAAAAGGCTAATGAGTGAAACCCCTAAAGCCAGTGTAGTTTCAAGGAGGCTTAGTCACTTTAAATATCATCGAGTATCATACCAGCCCCAAGCCTACATTACAAGATGAAGAAAAGTCCTATAGTGATCCTAACTTAACTGTCTGAAAGCTTCGGTAATGAAACTAAGGGAAAGCTTATGGTATGTGGCATACATTGACTGGAACTTCTTTCTGAGAGCGAGTGTCTCTTGACCGTCCCCTCATTGACATACTTGATTTCATATCTGAGTGAAGAGGGACTTCTTTGTTGTAAGGGCACATTGATTACATGCCTAGCTATTTACATGTTTGGGTAGTGTAACTTGTATATATACATCGTCATTGTTGCTAATTTGATGTCATATCCTGATTCCCTTGTGTCACATTATTGATCTTCATTGATATACACAGTTGGGTTTAAAGTAATTGAAAATCTTCATTGTTTTATCTTTGATTTTGCAGGGGAAGTCATGAGGAAAGAGAACCAACAATGATGGAATTAAAAGAGTTGAAATCTGAAGCAAATAGAAGAGAAGTGTGGCTGAAGACATTCCTGATAAGCCGTTAGCACTCTGATAGGTTATCAGCTTTATCGTCAGCCTTAACGGAGAATGGGATTCAGTTGGAAGAAGTGACGACGACACCTGATAAGCCGTCAGCCTTGTGATAATCCGTTAAAGTCGCCTTCAGCCTTAGACAGAACATGGGAGCTGAGGTAGAGAAGTAATAATATTTTTTTATATATCATCATAGTTTTGATAAGCCATCAGGATTCACCGTCAGCCTAAAGAAGAAGTTGTCAAAAGCGAAGAGGAGCTGACAACATCTGTGACAAGTCGTCAGAATCCTGATAAGGCATCACAAAATGTCGTCCCCTGTCCGAGAAATTAATGAACTCTATGATTTTGTTTCCATAATTAGGATGAAGTATTTAAAGCATATGTTAGGGTTTTCTAATTATAAAATGAGGCTAAACATATCGGCGGGGACTGGACACTCGGGACTTGAAATTCACGTGTTTGCTCTCTAGATTTTGATACAAGTTTACAATTAACTTTGAAGAGATTATCATCAATATTTTGGGACTTCTACTTTGATCTAATCTGAGAAACACTCGTTGATATTCATCTTTCTACAAGTTCATCTTTCAAATTATGAATTCAACTTGTTGTATCGATTATTACATTATGAGTGACTAAATCCCTTTACCTGAATTATGGGATCTATAGGTTAGGTCTTGGTAAGTTACTAAGTGTTCAAGATTCTAAAGGTAATAAGACTCCTTGATGATTCCGAGGTTTTAATTATTGTCTCTTGGTTGCAAACAATAGATAGCACCTGCTTTGATTTGCTTGAATTGGAAATCCTTAATTTTGAGTTATCTTGAAAAAATAATAAAGGAAATTGGATTTCTTGGAGAATAAGTCTTGAGCTATAGGGTTTTCTTTAAGAGAAAATTGATGAAAATGGGCATAAAGTTCTTAGAATAGGTTTAAGTCCTTGTTTTTTATGAATTGGAGTTTGGAAAAATGACTAAACTACCCTTTTTAAGAATTTAATCAAAACTGGAAAAAGAAAGAAATTTCCGATTGGGCCACCCACTTTGACGTGAAGCAATTGCGGTGGCCTACTGGAATTTGACAACTGGGAATTGAAAAATCAACGTGACGCGGGGCTATCGCGGTAAGCTACCTAAATACCATTTAGGCCTTTATCGCGACATGGTACCATCGGTTGGGATACTGGATTTTGAAGATTGGGAAATGGGACTTCACCGTGATATGGGCCAATTAAGGTGCTTCACTGGAAATTGGCAATTGTCATTCTGGCCTTCACCACAACGCGGTGTTTGTCGAAATGCCATACTATTTTACAAAAAATACCATAACTTCTCAACCGAGTATCGGATATAGGAGAATTTGGTATCATTGGAAAGCTAATTCAATTTTCTACACACTGGATGGTCTAGAACTGTAAAATTCTATATGTATCAATGGTTATTCATTTTTTGAAGCTAACCCTTGACATTCTAGGAGCTAAATTGAGCTTGAAAAAAGTGTGGGGTATTACAGTAGCTCACCGCGATTAGCCTGTATTGTGCCAAAAATCTTATTTGGACAAACACCGTGTTGCGGTATAGTGCAAAATGAAACTCGTCCTTTTTCCAGGGACGCAGCGCGATTACGCCGCATCGTGCCAGTGCTCAAAATGGTGATCGTTATTTTTCTATTAAGCCATCGCGATAGCGGCACGCCTTGTTGGGACCAAAAATTGGAACTTCCAGTTTTGAGTTAAATTTTTAAAGGGCAATTTAGTCATTTCTCCAAAGCCCAAGTCATGAATAACAGATAATTAATCCTATTCTATGACTAATATGATCACTTTTCATCAACTTCCTCTCAAAGAAACCCTATAACTCAAATCTTAATCCCCAAGAAATCCAAATTCCACCATTCTTTTTCCAAGATAACTCAAAATTAAAGATTTCCAATTCAGGAATATTCAAGAATCAATCTTTAAGAGAACAAATAGGAATTCAAGTTCAAGTTTCTTCATCTAGTCATCAATTAAGGTGTGTGGGGTTTTCAACAAGGATAGTTCTTTCATCCATGTGCCCAAAACAAGTTTAAAAGGCATCGTTTCCACCCCAAACTATACCCAAAAAGTCGAAGCCACACCTAAACTATACTAGTGACCTATTACACACCTAAACTATAAAAAAGTGAAACTATTTACACCCTGTCAGGCTACCACCACTTGCATGTGGTGTAGTGTTTTACACGCGCTGCCACGTCATCACCACGTCAGTAAAAAGTATCATTTTTTAATAGTTAAGGTGTGTAATAGGTCACTTATATAGTTTAGGTGTGGATTCAACTTTTCGACTATAGTTTGGAGTGGAAACGATGCCTTTTCCCTTAATGTTTTTAGCCATTTACTTTTGTTATTTAATAGGCTGGACGCGCCTAAAATAAGTGTAACACACGCGCCTTAGAATGGGGGTCGCGGGGAGGTAATAATATCACTTTTATATAGTTAAGTTGTGTAATAGGTCACTCATATAATTTAGGTATGGCTTAGACTTTTCTTGCATAGTATGGGGTGGAAATGATGCCTTCTCCCTTTTAATTACAAAGTTCCATGATTTTGTATGATTACCCATGAATTTCAATTTAGATTCATACCCCAAATGTTGCTATTTGAATATTATGAGATTTTAAGTGATTTAGATGATGTATTGCATGGCTATTTTTGTATTTTTATGCATATAATATAAATTTTTAGATTTAGAATTGAATTTCAATGCTTTCATTATCAAGCATGGACTTTATTATGATTTGACATGAATTTGATGCATGGGTTACTAAGCCCTAGTTTGAATGTTGATATTTCAAGAATGACTATGCTTTAAGCATCCCATGACTAGTTATTTTAGATTTGTGATAAAGATTTGATCGTATGATCTTAGCTTAGACATGGAATCCACTTTACAGTCTCAGTTATAGTTTTAATTAACAGATATATAGTTGGTTTTTATTATAAACCATTATACTAGTTTTAAAGTGGAATTCTAATAGAATTAGCCTACAGATTAAAGGGAGTAGTATTTAGCACCAAGTTGGGTATGTTCTCATGCCCCAAAACTATGAGCCAACCTAGGTTCAGATTATTAAATTATTCATATTTCCATATGGATGACAGCTACAGATATGATCATTTAGATTAGGTTATACTCCTTGGCAAGAGTATGACACCTCTCCCCAATGTGAGGTTTTCCTATAAGGGAACTAGACGTTGGACAATATGATAGCTTACATAGTGTATGTCGGTTAGAAGAACCTCCCTAAAGACTGTAAACTACAGATTTCAGAACAAAATAATCCTAACAGAAAAGGTCTTATAACTAAGTGTAAAAGCTAATAACTTTATTCAGATATTGTTTTACAAAAGATATTAGCTACGAGATTTCATATTTTAGGTTTTAGATATAGAAGTGAGTCCTTCTACACTTAGACAGCATAATTTAAAAACAGAGCATGATTTAAACACAGAATACAAGTCCAGCTTTTAGAAACTAAATGTTATGACTCACTAGATTTATACAGTATGTTTTTCTATACAGCTTACTAAGGACATGAACCTAGATAAGAAGGTGTAGAGGTCGCAGATAAGGGTAGAAGGCTAGTGCGTATGTGGTTTGTAACTAGTAGTTAGGGAGCTCTTGTGTGGCCGGGTTAGTAATCCTAGGACTGTGTCCTTTGGTAGGAGCCACTAGTGTATGCTACTACTAGTTGGGTGTCTTTTTCTTATTTCTTATTTCCTATTTCTTATTTTTGTATTGCTCTTATTTTTTAGTCTCTATTATTTCAATTTTTATTATTTCTTATTTCTTAATTCTTTTATACCACCCATCCTATTTCATGTATTACTATGACCCTATTAACTATTCTTTATCTTGAGTTGGGGGTCTATCGAAAACATCCTCTCTACTTCTTTGGAGGTAGCGGTATAGACTACGTATATTTTACCCTCCCTAGACCCCACTTGGTGGGAATACACTAGGTTTGTTGTTTTTGTTGTTTTACTATCCATGAATTGTTATTTTTAGTTTTCAGATATTCCAGTTTATGTGAGTCATCTATATTTAGCATGCATTCTTTTACAAATTTATAGTACTATTGAGTTATTGATTTACTTGTGCATTTTCCCCCATATACTAAGTATAATCCAGAAGTACTGATCCACATATACGTCTATGTGCTACATTGTCTCATAATGTAGGTTCAGGTGCTAAGTTTCCACAGCGTGAGTGATTTCGAGTATCTCTATCTACATACCAACAGTTGGTGAGTCCTCATAGTTCGAGATCTTAGTTATTCAATTTTTCAGCTTATTAGTATGGATGATTCAGTATTTTTAGACAGTTCGGGTCAGCTGGGGGTTTGTCCTAGTGACACTCTAGTTATTAGTAGTAGAGGCTTGTCATACTGCTAGATACGATTCAAATTTCTAGTATTTATTGTTTAGACTCTTGAGTCTAGTATTTTCATATATTAAATTTAGATAATTTCAGCTTAGCTCAGACAAATTTCTGCATTCTTGTTTTGATGACATATCTATATTTCCTCTATTATGGGCTTCAAATTTAGTAGAAGGCTTACAAGGTTAGATTAAGGCTACTCGTAGTCTTGAGCATCGTGTGACGTCTCAGGACCTATTTTTGGAGTGTTACAAACTTGGTATCAGAGCCTAATATTTATAAAAGTCCTAGGGAGTCAAATATGCTATGTTACATAGAGTCGTGATCATGGATGTGAAATGCACCACATTTATGAGAAAGAGGCTACGGGATATTTTTAGGAAATCATCTCTTTCTTTCATGATCTATCGTGCTTACAGTATCTCTATCTTCTTTTAACTCATGCTCTTATGTGACAGTTGAATATGCCTCATCGTCGACCCTCTGAATGAGAATATATCCCATGCTGAATTTTGAACTGCCTTTTAGGTGTTAGCCCAAGCTGTGACTGCTAATGTTCAAGGCAACCATCAGGCGGCAGTCCTACTTCAGAAAAATAGGGAGTTAACAGCAACCAAAATTTGTGACTTCATAAGGATGAATCCGCCTGAGTTCTTCGGATTAAAAGCAGGTGAAGACCCACAGATTTACTTAGAAGAGATAAGAAAGATTACCCAGATTATGCATATTTCTGGGGAGGAGAGTGTAGAGTTAGCATCTTATAGATTGAAGGATGTAGAGTTTGATTGGGTAGTTATGTGGAATAATGGTAGAGGTAAGAATGCAGCTCCTATGAGTTGGCAGGTATTTCGAGATGTATTTCTAGACAGTTTCTTTTTGCATGAAATAAGAGAAGCTAAGGTAGAGGAATTTGTGAACCTGAGGCAGGGCTTGATGACAGTGAAAGAGTACTACCTTAAGTTTAACCAGTTGTCTAAGTATTCCCCTGATACGATGGTTGACCCTAGGGCGAGTATGAGCAAGTTTTCTACTGAAGTATCTAGTTTAGAAGTCAAAGGGTGTAGGACTACCATGCTTATTGGAGACAAGGAACTTGCTAGGTTGATGATTCTTACTTAACAAATTGAGGCAAAAAAGTTGAAGGGAAGAGAAAGGGGAAATAAGAAGGCTAGGGCCGAGTAGTTTGAGTATGGCCATACTAAGTTTAGAGGGGGAAATTGTTTACAATTTCATAATTGTTCATCTATGCCAGTGTTATCTTCAGCTAGCGCTCCCACTCCCAGAGCTAGGCAGGATCAGTGGGATAATATTTCTAAGTCCAGATCTCAGAATAGTGTGAGTGAAAAGACCAGTTATCCTCCATGTTCTAAGTATGGTAAGAATCATCTTAGTGAGTTTTTTTGGGACAGAAAGGTTGTTATGGTTATGGTAAGTTGGGACATGGAATCAAAGAGTATCCGCATGCTAGGCAAGGAAATAGGGATTTTCTTTCCTAGGCTCAGTCTACTAGCGCACCTACTCCTTTAGGTTTCGCAGTCCTTACTCAGGGCGCATCATCCAGTACCGGTGGCGGTCAATGCCAGGATCAGTTTTATGCTTTACCATCCCGTCAGGAGCAGGTGAGTTCACCAGATATTTACATTGGTATGCTTCGTGTCTTTCATCTTGATGTTTATGTGTTGTTAGACCCCGGGTTAAATTTCTCTTATGGGACCCCATTAGTTGCAGTAAATTTTGAAATAGGTCCTGAAAATATCCCTGAGCCCTTCTTGGTTTCTACCCCAGCAGGTGAGTTAGTTATTGCCAAACAGATCTATAAAAAGTGTCCTATCACTGTCCTTCATTAAATCATGTTAGCATACTTAATAGAGTTAGATATGGTTGACTTTGACCTTATTCTTGGTATGGATTGGCTCTATTCCTGTTATGTATCTATAGATTGTCACACCCAAGTGGTGAAGTTTCAGTTTCCAAATGAGTCAGTCTTTGAGTAGGAAGGTAATTTAGTGTCTCCTAAGAGTCATTTCATATCCTATCTTAAAATCTAAAAATTTGATATCAAAAGGGTGTATCTATCATTTAGATCGAGTCAAAGACACTAAGTCTGAGATTCCAACAATTCAGTCAGTTCGTGTAGTCAATGAGTTTCCTAATGTTTTTCCCAAAGATTTGCCAGGGGTACCTCCTGATAGGGAAATAGAATTTGATATTTACCTTCTTCCAAATACTCAGTCCATATCTATTCCTCTATATCGTATGGCTCCAGTTGAGCTTAAAGAGTTAAAAGAGCAGCTTAAAGACCTCTTAGATAAAGGTTTCATAAGGCCTAGTGTCTCTCCATGGGGCGCTCTTATCCTATTCATGAAAAAGAAAGATGGTTCTTTGTGAATGTGCATTGACTATCATCAGCTAAATAAAGTCACGGTTAAAAACAAATACCTTCTTCCTAAGATTTATGACTTATGCGACCAACTCCAAGGTGCAAGTTACATCTCCAAGATGGACCTTAGATCCGGCTATCATCAACTTAGAGTAAGGGAATGTGATATTCCAAAAATAGCTTTCTAAATAAGTTACGATCATTTTTAGTTTCTAGTCATGTTATTTGGTCTTACCAATGCCCCAGCGGCCTTCATGGACTTGAAGAATAGAGTGTTCAAACAGTATTTAGACATGTTTTTCATAGTCTTTATCGACGATATTCTTGTCTATTCTTGTAGTGAGGATGGTCATGCAGACCACCTTAGGACTGTGTTGCAAACTCTTAGAGATCACCAGTTGTTTGCCAAATTCAGAAAATGTGAATTTTGGCTAAGATCTATAGCTTTCCTCGGTCATATAGTTTCCAATTATGGTATTAGAGTTGATCCCCAAAAGATAGAATTAGTAAGAAACTGGCCTAGACCTATCTCTCCATCAGACATCAGAAGTTTCATAGGTTTAGCTGGCTATTATAGATGCTTTGTTGAGGGTTTTTCTTCTATTAAATCCCTATGTCTAGATTAACTCAGAAGAAAGTTAAGTTTCAATGGTCAGATTCCTGTGAGAAGAGTTTTTAGTTGTTGAAGACTCGACTTACTTCAGCCCCAGTTTTAGCGCCACCTGATGGTACGGATGGGTTCGTTGTCTATTGTAATACTTCTAGAATCAGTTTGAGTTGTGTTTTGATGCAAAGAGGTAAGGTTATAGCCTATTCCACTAGATAGCTTAAGACTCATAAAAAGAACTACCCTACCCATGACCTTGAGATAGTTGTTGTTGTGTTTGTATTGAAAATCTGGAGGCACTATTTTTATGGGGTGCATGTTGATCTATTTACGAATCACAAAAGCTTACAATATGTGTTTATTCAAAGGGAGTTAAATCTTCATCAGAGAAGGTGGTTAGAATTGTTGAAGGACTATGATATAGGTATGTTGTATCATCCGAGCAAGGCTAATATAGTGGCAGACACCCTTAGTAGACTGTCTATGGGCAGTGTTACTCATGTGGAGAACGATAAGAGGGAGTTAGTTAGAGAAGTTAACCGATTAACTAAATTGGGTGTAAGGTTGGTTGACTCAGCTGAGGGAAATGTTTGAGTTCAAAGTAGTTCAGAATCTTCCCTAGTGTTTGAAGTGAAAGAGAAATAGGATAAGGATTCTAGTTTGGTCAAACTGAAGGGTTCAGTAAAGGACCAAAAGGTAGAGGTTTTCTCCCAAGGGGGAGATAGTATGTTGAGATACCAGAGTAGATTGTGTGTATCATGTGTTGACAATTTGAGGCAGCAGATTATGGTAGAAGTGCATGGTGTGCATTATTCCATTCATCCAGGAGACTCTAAGATGTACCGCTACTTGTGGGAAATCTATTGGTGGAGTGATATGAAGAGAGATATCCCAGAGTTTGTAGCTAAGTATACAACTTGCCAACTGGTTAAGGTAAAGCACCAATGACCTGGTGGTACATTACAGGAGTTTGGTATTCCTACTTTGAAGTGGGAAGAAGTGAATATGGACTTTGTGATAAGATTACCTTATTCGTGTCGTCAGCATGATTCGATTTGGGTTATTGTAGACAGATTGACTAAATCAACCCATTTCTTGCCAGTTCACACGTCCTACATAACTGACAATTATGCTAAGTCGTAAATTAGAGAGTTGGTTAGATTGCATGGAGTTCCTTTGTCCATCATCTCAGATAGGGGTACTCAGTTTACCTCTTAGTTTTGGAAAGCCTTTCAGAAGGGTCTTTGTACCTAAGTTTATCTCAGTTTAGCATTTCATCCATAGATAGATGGTCTGGCAGAGAGGACCATTCAAACTTTAGAGGATATGTTGAGGGAATGTGTTCTTGATTTCAAAGGCAGTTGGGATGACTAATTGTTGTTGATCAAATTTTCCTAGAATAATAATTACCATTCTAGTATTCAGATGGTCTCGTTTGAGGTTCTTTATAGGCGGAGATGTAGATCACCATTCGATTGGTTCGAAGTGGGTGAGGTCGCTTTGATTGGGCCAGATATGGTATTTTAAGCCATGGAGAAAGTTTAGTTGCTTTGAGAGAGATTAAAAGCATCTCAGAGTCAACAGAAATCTTATGCAGACGTAAGAAGGAGAGATCTTGAGTTTGAAGTAGATAATCTTATTTATTTGAAGGTTTCACCCATTAAGGAGGTGAAGAGATTTGGCAAAAAAAGGAATCTTAGTCCCCAATATGTAGGCCTCTACAGGATTTTGAGTCATGTGGGGAAGGTAGCGTATGAGCTTAAGATACCTGCAGACTTGTCATCAGTTCACCCAGTGTTCTATGTGTCCTTATTGAAGAAGTACATGGATGATTCAGCTATTGTAGTCCCTCTAGAAAGCATAGATATTCAGAATAGCCTTTCATAAGAACAAGTTCCAGTAGAGATTCTTGATCATCAGATCCGTAGACTAAGGAGTAAAGAAGTTCCCTTGGTCAAAGTTCTGTGGTGAAATCAGTCCATTGAGGGCGCTACTTGGGAATAAAAAGTAGACATCCGTACCAAGTATCCTCACCTTTTCTCCACAAACTCATATTCATCCGAAGGTAATAGTCCTCCCTAATTTAGTTCTTTTCCAGTCTCAGATTCAGCCATATAGCTATCTTCATGTAAATTCATTCATTCGCAGATCAGTTCAGTCACTCAGTATGTTTTAGATTTAATCATGCATTTTGTTTTAGTTGTGCATGCCAGCATATATCGTCATATTCTCAGCATCTTTAGTTCAACTAGTCTCATTCGAGGACAAATGTTCCAAAGGGAGAGATATTAGAATACCCCGTACTTTTTTCTAGCTTAGTTTAGCATTTTGTGTGTCAATGGTTAGCTTTGAATATATATAACCCTTGATGCATATAGAATTTTCCTTCTCTATACCCCCCCTCCCCCCAATGTGTAGATAATTGAATCTGCTTTCCAACAATACCAATTTTGCCTCAATCTGATACTCGGTTGAAAAGTTATGGTGATTTTAGTAAAAGAAGTAGAACACCGCAATACGCACCACATCGCAGAGAAGGAAAAATTCGTAATTGTCTGATTCCAGTGAAGCACTGCGATTAGCCTGCATTGTGGTGAAGCTCCAGTTCCCATTCGTACCATTCTAATAGCTCACCACAATTAGCCTATATCACGCCAGAAATCCCAATTGGACAAACACTGTGTCGCGGTGTAGTGGAAAATGGCACTCGTCCTTTTTCCAGTGGTGCGGCGCGATTACGCCGTGTTGCGCCAGTGCCCAAAGTGTCGATCATCCTTTTTCCAGTAAGCCACCGCGATAGCGGCACGTCGCGGTGGGCACGAAATTGGGACTTTCAGTTCTGAGTTAAATTTTTAAAGGGCAATTTAGTCATTTCCCCTAGCCCCAAATTGTGAATAATAGATAATTAATCCTATTCTAAGCATAAAATGCTCACTTTTCATCAACTTTCTCTCAAAGAAACCCTAGACCTCAAACCATAATCCCCAAGAAATCCAAATTCCACCATTCTATTTCCAAGATAACTCAAAATTAAAGATTTTCAATTCATGAATATTCAAGAATCAATCTTCAAGAGCACAAATAGGAATTCAAGTTCATGTTTCTTCATCTAGTCATCAGTTAAGGTATGAGAGATTTTCAACAAGGATAATTCTTTCATCCTTGTGACCAAAACTAGTTTTTAATTACAAAGTTACATGATTGTGTATGATTACCCATGAATTTCAATTTAGGGTTCATACCCAAATATTGTTATTTGAAGATTATGAGATTTAAAGTGATTTAGAAGATGAATTGCATGGCTATTTTCGTATTTTCATGTGTATATTATAAATTTCCAGATTTTGAATTGAATTTCAATGCTTTCATTATTAAGCATGGACTTTATTATGATTTGACATGAATTTGATGCATGAGTTACTAAGCCCTAGTTTGAATGTTGATAGTTCAAGAATAACTATGCTTTAAGCATCCCATGACTAGTTATTTCAGATTTTTGATAAAGATTTGATCATTTGATCTTAGCTTAGACATGGAATCCACTTTACAGACTCAGTTATAGTTTTAATTAATAGATATACAGTTGGTTTTCATTATAAACCATTATACTAGTTTTAAAGTGGAATTCCAACAAAATGAGCCCACAGATTAAAGAGAGTAGTAGTTAGCATCGAGTTGGGTATGTTCTCGTGCCCCAGAACTACGAGCCAACGTAGGTTTAGATTATCAGATAATTTCCATTTCTATATGGATGACAGATATAGATGTGATCACTTAGATTAGGTTATACTCCTTGGCAAGAGTATGATACCTCTCCCCAATGTGAGGTTTTTCCATAAGGGAACTAGACATTAGACACTATGATAGCTCACATAGTGTATGTCGGTTAGAAGAACCTCTCTATAGATTACAAACTACAGATTTCAAAATAGAATAATCCTAACAGAAAAGCTCTTAGAAACCAAGTGTAAGGGCTCAAAACTTTATTCAGATATTGTTTTACTAAAGATATTAGCTATGAGATTTCAGATTTCAGATTACGGATATAGAAGTGAGTCCTTCTATACTTAGACAGCATGATTTAAAGATAGAATACCAGTACAGTTTTTAGAAACTAAATGTTATGAATCACTAGATTTATGCAGTATGTTTTGCTTTCCATGAATTATGATTTTCAGTTTTTAGATATTCCAGCTTATATGAGTCATCTACATTTAGCATACATTCTTTTACAAATTTATAGTACTATTGAGTTATTAATATACTTGAGCATTCACCCCCATATAATAGTAAAATCTTGAAGTACTAATCCACATGTACATCTATGTGCTACATCCTTCTAATACCACTCCACCAGTAATGTTGCCTTAAATCGCGATACATATTAGTTACTCCCGGATGGATAGAATATCGTGAACAATAAGCCTCCTCCAAAATCAATCTAATCTAATCACGTATTCTCGATACACAAACTCGGCCAACAATCCTCAAGACACCATCTGGATCAAGTAAGGCTTCCTTGTCCTCACCACTCAACATATTGTCGTGAATCACTCTCAACCCAACATGGTCAAACTGATGTGCCCGAATCTGCTCTATCAAAGAAGACCTAACCTCAAGGAATGCCAAAACACCCTTAGGTGTCGAAAACTCATGCCTAACCATATGGTTAACAAAGGACTAAACCTCTAAGGCCAAAGGACTTTCCTGGGTCAAAAGATGTGCCAAGCTATCCATGCTAGTCGAATTTCAACTCAAGGCATCTACAACTACATTAGCCTTTCTCTGATGGTAGAGAATAGTCACGTCATTATCCATAAGCAACTCAAGCCAAAGGTGTTGCCTCATATTAAGATCTTGTTGGCTGAAGAAATACTGAAGGCTATAATGATTTAAGAAAATTGCACACGAACTCTATACAAGTAGTGCCTCCAAAACTTCAAAGCAAAAACAACCGTGCACAACTCCAAATCATTGTTAGGGTAATTTCTCTCAAAGGGATTCAACTAATGATAAGCATAAGCAATCACCTTACCCTCCTGCATCAATACAACACCTAACCCAACACCAAAAACATCACAAAATGATGAAACGCGTGCCCTTCATTGGCAATGTTAAGATAGGAGATGAAGTCAACAAATCCTTGATCTTTTGAAAACTTGACTCACAAGCATCAGACCACTTAAAGGAAATCTTTTTCTTAGTTAAATTGGTTAATGGAGTTGCAATAGATGAAAATCCCTCAAAAAAGCACTGATAGAAGCCCGCTAAACCAACAAAACCCTAAATCTCGATAGGAGAAATAGGCCTAGCCTAATCATAAACTACTGCAATCTTGTTTGAGTAAACCATAATACCATCATTGGTCACCACATAAACTGAGAAAGAGATGGATTCCAACCAAAACTCATACTTAGAGAACATAGCATACAACTTCTCATCCCTCAATCTTTAAAGCATAATCCGTAAATGCTCATCGTGATTAGTCTCACTCTTAGAATAAACCAAGATATCATCTATAAATACAATGAAAAAACAGTTAAGATACAGTTGAAACACCTGGTTCATCAACTCCATGAACGTGGTTGGGGCATTGATCAACCCAAAAGACATGACCATGAACTCATAATGACTATATCGAGTCCAAAAAACTATCTAGAGAATATCAGAAGCTGTATTTCTCAATTGGTGATAATTGAATCTAAAATCAATCTTTGAAAACACTGAAGCACCCTAGAGATGGTCGAAAAAATCATCAATTCAAAGAAGATGATACTTATTCTAACTGTCATCTTATTCAACTGTCGATAATCAATACACATATGCATCGACCTATCCTTTTTTCTTTACAAACAAGAAAGGTGAACCCTACGGTGATACACTAGGTTGGATAAAACCCTTATCCAATAACTCCTGCAACTGATCCTTTAATTTTTTTAACTCTACTGGGGCCATCCTATAAGGAGGAATAAAAATAGGCTTGGTGCTCGGCTCGATATCAATAATAGGAAGCATACCAGGAAAATCTATAGCAAAAACATCCATGAACTCACAAACAACACAAACAGAATCCAAAGAAGGAGGAGAAGTAACACTAGTATCACGAGTATGAGCCAAATAAGACAAACACCCCTTCTCAACCAAGTGACAATCCCGAAGACAAGATATAACTCTCTTGGAACCCAAATAAAGCACACCCTTCCAGGATATCCTTGTCACACCCAGCGAAGCAAAGGTCATGGTCTTAGCATAATAATTTAGGATAGCATGATAAGGAGTTAATCAGTCCATACCCAAGATGACATCAAAATCTACCATATCTAATACAAATAGATCTACCTAAGTCTCACGCTCAGTAAAAAGTCACAACACAAGATCGGTATACCTGATCCATCACTAAAGAGTCTACTATGGGGGTAGAGACACAGATAGGCATATTAAGAGGCTTACAAGCATAATCAAAACCCAAAGCAAAATATACAGACACATAGAAGAAGGTTAATCTTAGATCAAATAACATAGATGGATATCTAAAACAAATAGGGATGATACCAGTAATGACAACATCGGAGGTCTCTACCTATGTCCTAGCAGGTATAGTATAGCACTATCCACGTCCACTACCTGGCTGAGCAGCCCCACGACCTCCACCCCGAGCACCAGTACCTCTGTCTCTTGCACTTCTAGTAGAACCTATACCTCTCACAACTAATAAAGGATTAGCTCTTAAAACTAGGTGGGGTCAATCTTTAAGAAGATATGGCGGAGCCTAGATGGCTGAGCTTGGACGACCACCTGGATCTATTGAACTAGATGGCCCACTACCCAAACTCTGCAAGGCTGCCTACACTGGCCTACCATAATACCTACGAAAGCCTCTAGAATATCTACCTCAAGAAGTGTGACCTTTTAACTCGTCTTGGTATCTATCGCACCTTCTTTGCGCCTTCTTGAGATGCTCAAAGAATAGACTCAGTCATTTTATCATGATCCACAATACTCTGAAACGATGCCTCATACATAACCATCTGAGTCATAGCTAGCTAAAGAGAAACATCTAACCCCCTTACGAATATCTAAATCTTCTCAGACTCGATGGTAATACTGGTATAAGAATATCTGGACAAGACATTGAAATGTGTCTCATACTCTGCAACAGTTATGGAGCCCTACCCCAAGTGATCAAACTCATCTCTCATCCGATCCCTTAAATTGAAAGGCATACTCCTGTCCAACAAGGCCTCAATAAATTGATCCCAAGTCATCTTTGGTGAACTAAAAGTTCAAAAAATAATAAGTTACCTTCACCAATCTCTGTCTATATTTCTAAACTGATAAGTAGTATAAGCAACCCCACGTGACACAAGCAAACAAAGGTTATGCTACTTCTCACGACAATCCATTAAAAACTCATAAGCATCCTCACCTACAGCACCACTGAACCTAGGAGGACCCAAATAAGTGAATCTCTCAAACCTCTTCTAATCCTCAGAATACATGACTGTACTCAAAGAAATAGGGGGCATAGTAACTATGGTTGGTTGAGAACCCATCTAAGAAGGCAACATAGAAGTAGGCTAAACTCCAAATCTCAAAATACCATACACAGATATAATCACCGAAGGAGGAATCTCACTCGGAGTTTGTGGAGTACCATAAGCATATGTGGGTACATAAAGAGGATCCATACTCAGAATTAGAAGAACACCATAAGCAGACTCTGGCACGGTCAGAGGTATAATACTCAGAGCTGGAGGAACACCAGGTGCACTCACAGAAGCACCCTCCAAACGGGTCAACAATCAAATCAACACCTTTATCTCTGGATACAAATAAGACATAGCCTAAATAAGGATAGGTAGCAGTCAACTCCAAATGCATAGACCAACCGCTAACGTAAAGACTCTAAATGCCACCTGAATCAACTATTTGTGTGGTGTGCTTATACCTGGATCTACACCAAAAAGACACAGTAGGGATGGGTAGGATCCACTTATACTCATTTCATATCATAGGCCAACTGAGTAAAGTAGGATCTGCACCAAAAGGGTACAGTAAGGATGAGTACGGTCCACTTGTACTCAGTAAGTATTATAGGCCGACTGTGTAAAGAAAAACATAAAGCGTATAAACACAAACTATGGGCACGTCACCTGCAATTAGAAAATATCTCCAATGGTAGCCCACACCATCTCCACTAACAATTATACTATATACCCATATAATAAAAATAGGTAGGGAAAAGAAGAACAAGTATACACATACTCCAAATACAAGTACATAAGATAAAACAAACGGACAGATATCATCATAAAATAGAAATACAATCCCAAAATAAGCACAACATATGGAATATAATAAAGATGATGATGATGATGCACGAGGTTGGTGCATGATAACGCTCAATATACAGCTCTCATAGGAGTGTAAAGCGGTCGTTAGCAAATATAGAACCCAACAGGGTTGGGTGTCGATCCCACAGGGAATAGCTTGGCCAACAAGTAAGCAAAATTACTAAACTTTTGGTGCAAGTCTCGTAAAAAGGGGGGATTGTAATGTGTCACCAAAACAATTAAATAAAAGCTGAAAATAGCAAAGTAAAAGAGAAATATTGTTACGTAAGTTGTAAACAATGAGAATTGAGGCGTTGGGGTTATGTCCACCTTCTGAGGTATACGTCTATATTGGCTATGAGTGTGTAGAATTCTGACATGCAACTACTTATAGAGAATTGTATTCGATGGTAAATCCAGGCGTCTTTCGACCTATTCGAGGATTATTTCACTTTAACTCTTTCGATCTTAAAGCGTGTCTAACGGTACGAATTCTCCAAGAGGTTAGTCCAGTTACGGCACTAGCTTTTTAGTACGGAATTTTAGGGGGTGACCCTACTACCTTGACCTTATCTCTTTTCCAGACAGATAACCTTTCTTTTGAACAAGTTAAATGTTATACTGGCGTATTCTTGCGTTTGCAACCACAAAGAATGTAGACTAAGATGAAGAGAATAATGATATAAGCAGTATACGTGTCGCGAACTCACAAACTCACAGCAATAGATAGTATCTCATACGGCTTCCATAACCCCAACAGAGAAGTTTAGTTACCCATGAATGCGAAGGAGATCACGATTGACATTGTTGTTATACCACAAGATTGAGTAATTTTGGGTAGCTTAGGTGGTAGGCATGAGGCGTGAATTCCTAGGCAAAGTAACGATTCTCTTATTGTGGAATTTAAGAATAGAAGAGTAGAAGAAGAAAAATAGAATTAATGGAAAGATTAGAAGAGTTGTAGAATTGTTTGTAGTGGAAGATGGGAGGGATGGAAGAAAGTATTGTGGTCTCCCCCCTTCAAATTCCTTTCAAATCTCTAGCATGATAGGGTATTTATAATACCCATATCCTAATCCTACTAGATAAATAAAATATCTAACCAAATTCTACTAGGCTAATGTAATACTTAACCCAATTATACTAGGTTAATGTAACATTATCATAATCCAAATAAACTAATGAAATACATAACCCAATTGTACTAGGTTAATGTATTATTGTCCAAATCCAACTAAGTTACTGCAAATCCCCAAAGTCTTCAGAAATGTTGTTTTAGCCCGGGACAGATTTTCCATGCAGCAGTTTTGGTCCTTAGGCGTGTAAACTCCCTTCCCTTCCTTCGTGAGCTTTCTTTTGCTTCAAGTAAGCCATAAAATGCTGAATTCTGCATCATTTATACCTGAAACTTTACTAATCATGTTCATTAGCTCATTTACAGGAAAAAGGACTAAAAGTGCATGAAATATATACTTTGTTCTCAAAACTAGGCTAAAATATGGGCAAAATATATTGATATAGGCGTGTAAATTCGCCTATCATCAACACCCCACACTTAAAGCTTTGTTCGTCCTCGAACAAAATATCATGTCCCTCTAAACATCAACTTAGGGTTTCACAGCAACAACATAAAATATTCGTCAAGACAAGCACAACAATTATCAACAAAGAGTAGTTTTTTGATCATTAGTAGAAACAGTTTAACTTCTAGCATAGACTCGTGATGGTGGTCAACTCATATTCAAAAGTTAAGGCACAAAGAATCATACACAACTACCCAAAACTCATCAACCATGTGTGTCTCACAATATATTACCCATAATCACTCACAAGTATAGCATATTTTTCAAACATGGGTATCAAAATATCCTTGCTCTCACTCTCACAAAGAATTCATATGTAGCAACTGATGACCATAGGCTTGCCCTTAATGTAATACTCTACTAAATGTCAGAATGCTAAGCTTAGGATCAAGTAGGTCTTTTGATGGTTGTAATGTAGGCTAAGGGACGGGTAGGACTATTTTGGCCAGGAATAGTGACTAAGTTCCTAAGCGCTTTAATACATCACTTTGTATCATTAACACTTTTCTTTCTAACAACCTTTCTTTCGTTTATTCTACCACCCTTTTTCTCCTCTTTTGTTTTTCAATTTTAAACATGACTAACTTTTCAGTTTTTTCTTCCTTTTTCTTTTCATAACATACCTCTTATGATAGCACTTCTTTTTCATAGCAATTTCAAGCACCAATACATTCTAAAGCATCATACTCACCCAATTTCCTCTAATTTTTTCACATGACTTTACACTTTAAAGCACTTAGGAATTTGGATCAAATTATGGTCTTGAAAAAAAATGGATTAGGCTTACATATGAGGTTGTCAAAGAAAATAGGCTCAAGGCTCAAAAGGGTTAACTAGTATAATGTCCATGGGTAGGTAAAAAGAAGGTAAATAATCATAGGTTGCCAAAGAAATGCCTAAATCATATCCTAAACTTACACTCCTTATTTTCGCTTTGCATACATACCAGGCAAGTTCTAGCATCAGCCACACACATAGAATATACGATTATTTCACAAACACAAGGCACATGGTCGACTTTCTTGGAAGTAATATAGACTCTCGACCCAACAAGTGAAGGAATTGAACCACACAATATCACATAATGAGTCACAACTAGAGCCTAAACGTGTCAATAGTCACAATTGTAGCACATACTCTTGTTATAATCTCATGCTGCCTATCAAAATAATTTCATGCGAAGCTAGAAAAAACAACAAAAAACAACAAAATAAACAAACATAGATGCGATAGAGAAGTATAGCATACGATACCGCCACCCCACACTTAAACGGGACACTGCCCTCAGTGGAAAATAAATACGAGGAACCTGGTTAGTCGGACTCTTCCTCAATATCGGGGGTCATAACCCCTTCGTCGGAATCATCATAAGAGTCGTCGTCAGAGTTCTCCTCCTCGTCAGAGTCTGGCAAGCGTCGATCGTCATCAGTCGGCACATCATCATCTAGAGGTTCCTCAAAGTATGTACCTACTCCACACATCTCCCGTGCATAAATATTCATTGGATAGTCATGGTCCAGCTGTTGGAGCTCTGCAGCAGTGGGAACACAACCTCCGCTCATCATTGTAAACCTCATCATGCCGTACATATGGCGGGAGAAACTCTCATCCCGAGTATGTCTCTCTGTTGTAGTAAGGTTGATGCCATGTGTTGATTCAGCATCTTTGACCTTTGTGAGGTCAACCTTCTTCGGATTGTTTAGGAGTTTATGATCAGCTGGTTCCTCTTCGATATCCTCCTTCCGCAAGATTGTTGTCAACAGATTTCCAAACGTGAAGTGGGACCTTTTGTGGAGTCTGGCCTTCCTCATGGTAGAGCGAATGATTTCCCCAAAGTTGATAGGGACATTCGTCATTAAAGCATAGACCAAACACACTCTATCTCTAGATATCTTGGTGTATTGAGTCCCAGGAATAAGGCATGAGTTGATAATATGCATCCAGATTCTTGCTTCCCTATTCAGTGAAGCATAGGGGAAGGTGTTATGTCGCCCTGTGTCTTTATGTCTGCCCCACCTTGCCATCGATCTACTTCCACAAAGTGTGTGTCTAATTGCTCTATAAGGAGGCCTGCTATACAGCTCTTTGAATGGTGTTGGGTCGACCGAAGGTAAGCCAAGAAAAGAGTTGATCCAGTCCGCGTTGAGCTGTAACACTTGGCCCCGAATTTTGACTTCGTTGCCTGTTGTTTTCGGCGACCAGTTGGCGTAAAACTCTCTTGTCAAATCAAGATTACATTCTCCCATATCGCGGAAGATGAAATCCAGCTTCAACGCCATGATTTTCGCCAACATACGCGGCTCCTTCTTCGCTAAGGTGTCCTTGTTGATCAGGTCGACGTGAACATATCTTCTTTCTTTGTTGTTCCTGTACCATTCTTTGGCTTCCTCCTCAAGAACCCATTTTATTCCAAATATTCTGCGGGGTAGTTGTGTTGAGGATGATTCTCCTTGGTCCTTTCTACCTCTCTTCTTGCCCTTTTGGGAAGTGGTAGCCTTCTCCTTGCCTTGCCTCGCTTTAGGTGCCATTGTACCTGAGACTAGAAATAGTGTTAATAGAAGCACAATCTCAATTGATACAATCTATAAACAAGCAGTAGGGGTACCACCCCACACTTAGTTTTGTTGACACAAATCAGTGAAGTGAAAGTGGTCGATTACTCAGATTTCATCGACATACGTTTAAGGATTATATTCCGACAAGAAAATCAGTAATGTATTACTACTTGCAGTCATTGCACTACTTTCATGTTAGATATAACAACACTACTACATAGGGGTTGTAACATGGTATGGATGTTTTCAATAATCGCAACCTCCTAAGTCGGTAGGCAACTATAAGGCTTATCCCGATGAACGGGATAGTCTAGCATGTAAGTATCCAAGTAACAAGATCATAACATGATAGTCAATGTTCATCACCATAGCAATTCCGCAAATCGTATAACAATGCTATTAAAATCAAGTTCAAGTCGGAAACAAGTCAAGATTTTCCTACGTATATGTTTACTCACATGATTTTGTATCAACGATCAAAACACATGAACATCACCAATCAATCTTATATGATGTAGAAATTTATAATAGACCTAGCAATGTAGTACTTACGAGAAATAAATGAAGAATAAGAGAGTACTTACTTGCTTGAAGCTTTTGGAGATGGTTTTGTGAATTGGAAGAGCAAAAAGAAAAATTTTGGGATGGTTTGGAGAGGGAATGCGGCGCCTTTAGGTTAATTTCTAGTGTGGTTATGTTTCAAGACTAAGTCCCCTTTATATAGGAAGAGAATGGGTCGGGTTTTGACCCATTTACAATCGGTTTTGGAGACAAAAATGCTACATATGCAGCGCATAATGCTTGGCATAGTCATGGTATATGCGGCACATAGTCTATGGCATTTAGGGACATATGCGCCGCATAGTCTATGGCATATGAGATCCTGAGACCTAATGCCATAGCATAGGTGGCGCATAGTCAAAAGCACACTTAGGACTGGGCGGCGCATAGTGTATAGCACACTAGATTCCGAGACCTTAGGCTATAGGATAGGTTGTGCATCGTTCGTGGCCTAGTTTTACCTAGGCATAGCCTTCCTCGATGCCTAGTTTGGCATGAGCAATGCTCAATCCATAGCCTTATGCATCACTATTCCTAACTTACCAACTTTACCATACAATGCGTCCAAATCGTCAATTGAAATCAATCTCCTCGTTGAATACCTCTTGCACCTATTTTTGCTTAAAACCAAATGAAAACGATTAGTACGATGGGTTGCCTCCCACCAAGCGCCTTAGTTTTGGTCGTGGCACGACTCTTATTTTTGGATTTTCATTATCAAAAGCAAGAACGATAAAATGATAAAACGATGGTTTGCCTCCCATCTAGCACCTTTTTTATTGTCGTGGCTCAACATAGTTACCTCGAGTACTTAGAATTCGTCGAGATAAGTGATGGCCATAGAATTCATCGAGTCAAGAGGACCGATATAAGGCTTAACACGTTGGCCATTCACCTTGAAGACAACACCATTATTGTCTTCCAATTCGACTACTCCAGACGAGTAGACTTGGATAACTTTGTATGGACCAGACCACTTAGACTTTAACTTACCTGGGAAGAGCTTCAATCTGGAGTTGAAGAGAAGTACCATATCACCCCTTTGGAAGTTTCGTCGAACAATCCGCTGATCATGATACTTTTTCATCCGCTCCTTGTATAGGTCTGACCTTTCATATGCATGGAGACGGAATTCATCCATCTCATTCAGTTGCTCCATCCTCAGCTTCATTGCATCATCCCAATTCGAATTCAATCGCTTCAGCGCCCACAATGACTTGTGTTCGAGCTCGATGGGTAGATGACAAGCCTTCCCATAGACTAGTTGATAAGGAGACATGCCAATGGGTGTCTTGAATGCAGTCCTATACACCCATAGTGCCTCAACTAGCTTTCGAGACCAATCCTTTCTATTCGCATTAACCGTCTTTGCAAGGATTTTCTTGATCTCGCGATTGGAAACTTCTACTTGTCCACTAGTTTGGGGATGATAAAGCGTAGCTACCTTATGTTGCTTGACACCATACTTGGCCAAAACTGATTTGAATAGCTTGTTGCAGAAGTGAGATCCTCCATCACTTATGATAGTACGTGGTACTCCAAAGCGAGAGAAGATATTCTTCTTTAAGAACGCTACAACACGCTTTCCTTCATTGTCGGCCAATGCTACAGCTTCTACCCATTTTGAAACATAATCCACAGCAACCAAGATGTACTTTATTCTAAACGAATTCACGAATGGACCCATGAAATCAATACCCCACACATCAAAGAGTTCTACCTCAAGAATTTTGGTCATGGGTATTTCATGGTGTTTTGAAATCGCACCTTGACGCTGGCATTGGTCACACCTTCTAACATAGTCGTAGGCATCTCTGAATATCGAAGGCCAATAATAACCACTTGGCAATACTTTTCTGGCCGTCCGATTGCCTGCGTGATGTCCTCCAACTTGCGAAGTGTGGCATGCTTCCAAGATAGTAGGCACCTCTTCATGGGATATACATCGTCGAATGATACCATCCGCACATCGTCGAAACAAATAAGGCTCATCCCAATAGTAGTGTTGTACGTCATGCATAAACTTCTTCCTTTGGTGGTAAGATAAATTGGCAGGTATCACATTACTCACCATGAAATTTGCAAAGTCGGCATACCATGGTAATTTCTCTATTGTTGTTGCTAATATCTTTTCGTCCGGGAATGCATCATCAATCTGAATTTCAGGTTGCGCCACATGTTCATTCTCAAGTCGAGATAGGTGATCAGCCACTTGGTTCTCGCAACCTCGTCTATCTTTGACTTCGAAATCAAACTCTTGCAGCAGCAATACCCATCTAATCAACCTTGGTTTTGCATCCTTCTTTGTCATTAGATACCTAAGAGCTGCATGGTCTGTATGAACGATCACCTTAGTACCCAATAGATAGGCACGAAACTTCTCAAATGCATACACAACTGCTAGGAGCTCTTGTTCAGTAACAGTGTAGTTCCTTTGGGCTTCATTTAGGACCTTACTCGCATAGTAGATAGGATGAAATAATTTCTCCTTTCTCTGACCAAGAACAGCACCAACGGCTACACCACTAGCATCACACATGACTTCAAACGAGAGAGTCCAATCTGGTGCTACCATAATAGGGGCTTCAATGAGTTTTCCTTTAAGGCATTCAATTGCCTTTAAGCAATCGTCATTGAAGTCAAACTTTGCATCTTTATCCAATAGTTTGCACAATGGACTCGCAATTTTGGAGAAATCTTTGATGAACCTACGATAGAAACCAGCATGGCCAAGAAAACTACGAACTCCCTTCACCGAAATTGGAGGCGGTAGCTTCTCAATAACCTCAATTTTTTCTCGGTCAACCTCTATTCCTCTTTCAGAGATCTTGTGCCCAAGAACGATTCCTTCTTTTACCATGAAGTGGCACTTCTCCCAATTCAGCACAAGGTTGAACTCTACACATCTTTGTAATGCCATGCTCAAGTTTGCCAGGCATGCTTCAAAAGATTCACCAACAACTGAAAAGTCGTCCATAAATACCTCCAAAGTGTCTTCAACCATATCAGAGAAAATAGACATCATACAACGTTGAAAGGTGGCTGGTGCGTTACATAACCCGAATGGCATACGTTTGAAGGCAAACGTACCATATGGGCATGTAAACGTTGTCTTCTCTTGGTCTTCGGGTGCAATACAAATCTGATTATAGCCTGAATAACCATCCAAGAAGCAAAACCATCCTTTCCCCGCTAATCGATCTAGCATTTGGTCCATAAATGGCATTGGGAAGTGATCCTTGAGTGTTCCAGAATTCAGCTTGCGGTAGTCCATGCATACTCTCCATCCAGTGACGGGCCTAAGTGGAATAAGTTCATTCTTTGCATTCACGACCACCGTCATACCTCCTTTCTTGGGAACACATTGTACAGGGCTTACCCATGTACTATCAGAAATAGGATACACAACTCCTGCGTCTAACCACTTGATGATCTCTTTCTTCACCACTTCTTGCATAGGTGGGTTTAGACGCCTTTGATGCTCAATGGTGGGTGTGCAATTTTCTTGAAGCTGAATTTTATGAGTACAAATCCCAGGTGGAATACCAATAATATCCGCAATGGTCCATCCAATAGCTCTAATAGACTTGCGTAGAATAGCAATAAGAGCTGCAACTTGTCGCTCACCCAAATCGGCTGCCATAATGACTGGAAGAGTGTTTCCGCTTCCTAAGAATGCGTACTTCAAATGACTTGGCAGCTCCTTCAATTCTAACGTGGGTGGCTCTTCAATAGATGGCTTAGCTGGTGGTGTAGGCCGATTCTTGAGATCAAGATCCAGCTTCTTGGGAGTATAGCGATATGTTCCTAATACCGATAGAGCACAAATGGCTTCTTCAGAATTTTCAGCATCTTCCCTCTCTCCATTCATGAGCACAACCTCAAAGGGATCATCAATAATTTGCTCTTCTTCAAGTAGTTCTTTCTCATCATCAAAGAAAACATCAGCCACCGAGAATACACTAAGATCTTTGGGTTGCTTCATTGTTTTGCAAACATCAAAACGAACCACTTCGTCATTTATTCGGAATGAAAGTTCATTAGCTCTCAAATCAATGAGCACACTTCCTGTAGCAAGGAAAGGGCGCCCCAAGATTATGGGAACCTCAGAATCTGCTTCACAATCCAAGATGACAAAGTTTGCTGGAAAGATAAATGAAGAAACTTTTACCAAGACATCGCATAGAATACCAACAGGTCATTTTACCGACCTATCTGCCATACGAGCTTCATATTGGTTGGAGTAGGATCTCCTAACCCCAACTTCTTGTAGATCGATAATGGCATCAAATTGATGCTGGCTCCTAAGTCACATAATGCTTTGGCAAAGTTCAAAGATCCGACGGTGCAAGGAATAGTGAAAGCTCCGGGGTCGGCCTTCTTCTGAACTATCGATCGGGTAGCAATTGCACTACAATGATGCACATCGTCTTTCAGCTCATAACTTGCTGCCCTCTTCTTTGTCAAAAGATCCTTCATAAACTTCGCATACCCAGGAATTTGTTCAAGTACCTCCACCAATGGAACATTAATGGTCAGCTGCTTTAACATAGTCATGAATTTGCTGAACTTAGTGTCATCCGCCACCTTCTTCAGTCTTTGGGGAAAAGGTGGTGGTGGGTATGGAAGTGTTCTCTCCACGGTTTTCTTCTCCTCTTGCTTTCGTTTTTCCATTTTTTCAGGCTGCACGTCACTGGGCGTGACGTCCTTGACGTCAGGACTGGTTGTTGCGGCATCTTCTCCTTTTGCGTTATCATCCATGTCCGCAACTTCGTCAACCACTTGCTTGCCTTTTTCTGAAGGTTCCAGCACCTTACCACTTCTGGTAGTGATGGCTATGCATGACCCATCATTCCTTGGGTTTTGCACAGTATCGCTAGGTAAAGTGCCAGCCTTTCTTTGATTGAGTGCTGCTGAAAGTTGGCTCAATTGCTGCTCTATTTGCTTGATTGAAGTGGAATGAGAATCAACTAATTGCTTCATAGAGGACAAATCATTTATTACCTTCGTTACTCCTGCGCTTGTTGCTTCCACTCCTTTCAGTAGTTTAGCCATCATGTCTTCCATACTTCCAGAACTAGATGTGGTGGTGTCACGTCTTCCAGGGGGAACATACACACCACTATTGTCATTCTTGTTCTTCCAACTACCTTGGTCCTTGTTTCCAGATTTCTCATAGTAGTTCCGACCTTGGTTTCCTTGGGCATTGCCTCGGAAACCCCCCTGATTATTCAAGTAGTTGGCTTCTTCTTCCGTATCAGCTTCGTTTCTTCCATGTGCTACAATGGCTTTGACTTTTTCGGTCTTCCCTGATAATAGATGCTTTGTAAGAAGATCCACTTGTGTTCTCATGTGCGACATATCTTGGTCACGTTCCTCTTGTCTACGCCTCTGCTCTGTGGTCATGCCAATAGATAAAGTGGAGCTTGCTACCTCAGAATCCCTGGTATGCCAAGCTCTACTTTGCTTCGTCATACGATCTAGCATATTTCTTTCTTGACCAAAGGTGAGGTCCATGAATGATCCTCCAGCCGCATTATCCACCACTGGTTTAGTTATTGAATTCAAGGCTCTGTACAATATCTCCATGAGGTGAACATTAGTCATGTGATGGTTTGGGCATCTCGCTAGCTTTGTCTTGAACCTCTCCCAAGTTTCATGAAGAGCTCCAGTTGGAAGCTGACGAAAGTTGCTGATTTCATCTCTCAATTGTGCTCTTTTGGATGGCAGAAAGAATCTTTCGAGGAAAGCGTCTCTCAATTGCCTCCAATTTGTAATAGAATCAGGAGTCAGCCCATTCAACCATAGAGTTGCCTCCCCAGATAGAGACAATGGAAATAAGCGTAACCGAATTGCATTCTGACCAACGCCAGGATTGTCAAACGACTTACATGTAGAAATAAAGTTGATGAGATGCATATTCGGATCATCGCCTGCTAATCCACCAAATAATCCCTTGAGTTGCAATAACTGAATCATGGTGCTCGTGATGTTGAACTTGGCTCCGGGGGCTAATGGCGGAAGAATAATGGCTCCTGTGGCACCAGCTCCATCAAGATCATCATCATCATCGTCGAAAGCTGGCTGCATAGGTTGGCGATCATGTCTATACCGAGCTTGTCGACCTCTTCTGTTGGCAGGTGTTGTGATTTCAGCATCATGCCTTGGGTTTAGTAATTCGTCATCACCTAAATCCTCATCGTCAGGATTTGTTGCTCGTGCAGGGTTATCAATGTTCTGCTGTTGAACCTGGGCTACGGCAAGGGCAGCCAATCTTGCTTGTTCCTGTTGAGTTGCCATCCTTGCGATTTCAGCTTGTGCTTCCATTCAACCAATGCGTTGTGGTTCAGGATTGATTGGTAATAACGGTTGACCAGAACTTCGAGTATGGGGCATGCACTAAAATAAAAACCTGCAGTAGACAAAAACAAAAACTAAAAGTAAAAGTACGAGAATCTTTGACCAAAGGGTCTAGTAATTATTACGAACTTAATTGACACTTGTATTCCCCAGCAACGGCGCCAATTTTTTATAACGCTCAATCTACAGCTCTCGTAGGAGGGTAAAGCGGTCGTTAGCAAATATAGAACCCAACAGGGTTGGGTGTCGATCCCACAGGGAATAGCTTGGCCAACAAGTAAGCAAAATTACTAAACTTTTGGTGCAAGTCTCGTAAAAAGGGGGGATTGTAATGTGTCACCAAAATAATTAAATAAAAGCTGAAAATAGAAAAGTAAAAGAGAAATATTGTTACGTAAGTTGTAAACAATGAGAATTGAGGAGTTAGGGTTATGTCCACCTTCTGAGGTATACGTCTCTATTGGCTATGAGTGTGTAGAATTCTGACATGCAACTGCTTAGAGAGAATTGTATTCGATGGTAAATCCAGGCGTCTTTCGACCTATTCGGGGATTATTTCACTTTAACTCTTTCGAGCTTAAAGCGTGTTTAACGGTACGAATTCTCCAAGAGGTTAGTCCAGTTACGGCATTAGCTTTTTAGTAGGGAATTTTAGGGGGTGACCCTACTACCTTGACCTTATCTCTTTTCCAGACAGATAACCTTTCTTTCGAACAAGTTAAATGTTATACTGGCGTATTCTTGCATTTGCAACCACAAAGAATGTAGACTAAGATGAAGAGAATAATGATATAAGCAGTATACGTGTCGCGAACTCACAAACTCACAGCAATAGATAATATCTCATACGGCTTCCATAATCCCAACAGAGAAGTTTAGTTACCCATGAATGCGAAGGAGATCACGATTGACATTGTTGTTATACCACAAGATTGAGTAATTTTGTGTAGCTTAGGTGGTAGGCGTGAGGCATGAATTCCTAGGCAAAGTAACGATTCTCTTGTTGTGGAATTTAAGAATAGAAGAGTAGAAGAAGAAAAATAGAATTAATGGAAAGATTAGAAGAGTTGTAGAATTGTTTGTAGTGGAAGATGAGAGGGATGGAAGAAAGTATTGTGGTCTCCCCCCTTCAAATTCCTTTCAAATCTCTAGCATGATAGGGTATTTATAATACCCATATCCTAATCCTACTAGATAAATAAAATATCTAACCAAATTCTACTAGGCTAATGTAATACTTAACCCAATTATACTAGGTTAATGTAACATTATCATAATCCAAATAAACTAATGAAATACATAACCCAATTGTACTAGGTTAATGTATCATTGTCCAAATCCAACTAAGTTACTGCAAATTCCCAAAGTCTTCAGAAATGCTGTTTTAGCCCGGGACAGATTTTCCATGCAGCAGTTTTGGTCCTTAGGCGTGTAAACTCCCTTCCCTTCCTTCGTGAGCTTTCTTTTGCGTCAAGTAAGCCATAAAATGCTGAATTCTGCATTATTTATACCCGAAACTTTACTAATCATGTTCGTTAGCTCATTTACAAGAAAAAGGACTAAAAGTGCATGAAATATATACTTTGTTCTCAAAACTATGCTAAAATATGGGCAAAATATATTGATATAGGCGTGTAAATTCGCCTATCATCATTGCACAACCTCCATATACGCCTGTCGAGCTAAGTTATGGACAAAGGACCTATGAGGGTTCATCAACCCACACCTATCGAGCTTTTCTCCCAGGTATGACCCATGTAGGGTTTGTCAATCTGTATACAACCAATATCCATATCTCCTCTTCGGCATATATATTGATAGAGGATTTTCAAAGATGTCACATTTTCTATCAAATAAAACCAGTATTTCCACGGTGGTACCAATGTTTCATGAATGAATATATATTATGAGGATGTAATGCTCATAACCAACCAAAATAAGAATATCCAATATCCAATTAATATACCAACCATGTTAGTCAATAATTCACCCAAATCAACCAAACATCTATGATCTAAGAAAACAACCAAGTGAAACATGCAAGAAAGTGTCATTGACACCACCTAATTTCCTAAAATTTAGGCTTTTTCCCACCAAAACAGAGTGTAACCAAGCATACATTTATCAAAACCAAGCCAACAACATCATATACGACCCCACACAATCACGCATAGAAAATAATGTCTTAAAATCGTCAAATATTATCCACATAGGCCCCCTACACTGGCACATAAATTACCTAAACACATTCTCCATAATACAACTCCATACCCATAGCATGCTTTTAAATTATTATTATTAACTATCCAACCCTATCTGAAGAAAGTTAAACCATAACCTACCTTGAATGCTAAAAACTAGTCTAAAAAGCATTCAATCCAAAGCTTTACCCACATTAATGGATTTGGAATCAACTAAAACACACAAATATAGAATCTACGTGTCAAAAGAAAGCCAACAATACCCATATTGCCTATTTTTACATCAGGGTCAAAACCGACCCCTAAAATTGATTTTAAAAAAGAAGGATATAATCATAATTTGGTCAAAAACATATTTCCCGAGATTATAAGAACTCATAGGAGAAAACTCAAGCAAAAAAAATTAAAATTGGGGTTTAAATCGAAGAATCATTAATTTAGGTCTTTCAGGCCAGAATCCCCAAATTCCACATTTAATTCCACATTTAAAATAGATTTAAATGATTAAGATCGAAGAAAAGAAGTTGAAATAAAAGTTTGTAGCCTACCTAAACTTAAAATGGAAGAAAATGCCCAAAAACTCAATCCCCAAGCTCCAAGTCTCGAAAATGGTATACAAATCTTTAAAATAAGAAAAATAAATCAGCCAAGTGTCGCCTAAGCGATTACAAAGTCACTTAGGTATCTATCTCTTAAGAAACTAGGCACCGGTTATGAGAAGCCCGCCTTATCGCATACGTGGCCTAGTTGTTGCTTAAGCGACAGGCATCTAGCAAACTAGTGTCTCTTAAGCTACCAGGCCATTGCTTAAGCGGATACTATTTAAGTGAGCATGATGTCTCTTAGGCAACATTTTAGATTTCAGGCCACATAGTGTAAGCTACTAAAGTGTCGCTTAAGCGAGTGCACCAGCTGGAGACTTGGAAAACTCCAAGTTCCCGCGAACCCCTCGGGATTCATCCGGAACTCTGAGTACGCTAACAAACTACGCTACCCCACTAAATTCGATGCTCCAGGCTCAATGGAGATATCAGATTTTTGGATAAATGTCATTTTCACAAAATTGACCCCCAAGACCCAATTTCGTAACTTTTTGGATCGAGGGTCGAAATGAGATATAAAAGTCACAAAACTATACCACCCATATTACCAGCCTAAAATCGGCGTTCTAGATCTGCTGGCGTAGTCCATTTTTGCATCTAATTCATAGTTCAAAAGATGTTTACCAAAGTCAACTAATAAGTCTTTAATACCACCTAAACCCACAAACTCACACAAATCACACTGAAAAGTATTGGGAAACGTATCAATCATCCCATGCCTAAAAAGTACCACCATGCAACCACGAAGAGGGTTAAAAAGGTCAAATCACATAAAAATAAATATTTCACACAAATCACCAAAAATCAGGTCATTACAAGGTGAGTGTGACGATTCCTTGAGTGAAATGGGGTTATATGTTTAATTATTATATTAGTTCCTTGAGTGAACCAGTCTTATGTGCTGACTTGTTATATTGGTTCCTTTAGTGAACCAAGTTTATTTATTTACTTGTTATATTTGATTTCTTGAGTAAATAGGGATTCATGATATTACCATTGTTATTGTCGGAATGGATCCTTGAGAGATACGAGTTAAATAAAAAATAATTAATCGCTTCAAATGTCTATTTACTTGTGTAATTGAGACATGGACAATATATCTTTGTTAAGTCATAGGTTGTTGACTTGGATTCTTATTGGTAGTCATTGTCTTGACTTGAGTTCTTGTCCATCTTGACTTGCATTGACTAAATACTATGGTGTTGTTGAACAAGGTTAAAGGTCATAAACGTGAGGTAAGGTTACATCATAGGTATTCATGGTTGTTCTTGCTTTACTATGTTATGGTTTCTTGTTCATATATCTTATTTTGGATTAGTCGATGATCTTACCAGTACATTGGTATTTCTTGTGTACTAATACTATATGTGTTCTTCTTTTTGTTAAGTGCAGAGCATTTTTCGAAGACTAATTTCAAGACCTTAACTATAAAGCGGATAGCATTCGAACTCAAAGGTGAGCGACATCCTTCGATATCCTGGGTTGCCATGAGTTCATCAATTTGTTCCTGTGCAGTTGTTTCGGACTTGGATGTTTCTTTTATTTTTGGGGTGAACTCGTTCATTAACATTTATAGTATTTTGGTATAATAACTTTCAGATTTAGGGGATTATTTAAGTTCATTTCCACACTGATTTTGTTTAGAATATTGGAGACATATTTATTTTATGAAAATTAGTTAGTTACTTTATTTTGGCTAAGTGTTGGGTTTGATGGTTTGGGATATGATGGTTCTCCCACTAGAGAATTAGTATGGATGCCACTCACAACGAGTTTGAATCGTGACGGATAAAATCTTATATATTATTTATAGAGGGTGAAATTGCTGAGGAGATCCTTCTACTTGTCCCGGTTAGACATCTTTGGCCCTATACTCTTCGAAGTTTCATCTTTAACACTTTAACGTGTTCAAACTAAAAGTTGATTACTTATCTATGTCAGAATTATTTTCAAGTCAGATAATGTGTGTAGTTTCACGCCATTGAGTAACACAGAAAAATCTATCTATTTAAAATATTTTTTTTGGTCGAGATCAAATGTTTAGGTTAAATTTGGAGGTATAATCATCACATGTATACTTGCCTCACAATGTCAAGATTAATTAGTACTATATAGAATCACGGTAAAGCAGGCACCTCTTCATCAACGTGTCTGCTTATCTGTGATTTTACTATATCATCTCTAATTAATTATTATATGTTATTTATGTATTAAAAAAATAATAACATTTAACAAAAAAATAAAATAGATATTTATGACAGGTTGCTTCAGCTATTTCAACCATAATTTTACTATATCACCCCAAATTAATTATTATAAGTCATCTAAGTATTAAAAAATTAATAATATTTAATTAAAAATAAAATAGACATAGAATAATAAATTAACTCTTGATATTTTAAACTAACTTGACATCTTATATGAGGCCCAATTAATTTTTTTTCACAAATATTTTTATGTTAATTTTGTTATATCACTTCTAATTAATTATTATAAATCATTTAAAACATGTATGCTTCACTTCTTCAATCGTGATATTTGGTTGACTCTTACGTATTAAGAATTAATCATATTTAATAAAAAAAAAGGTAAAATAGACATTTATGACTTGTCTATTTCAACTACTTCAAC
The DNA here is from genome assembly GCA_030864215.1 of Capsicum pubescens. NCBI lineage: Eukaryota > Viridiplantae > Streptophyta > Magnoliopsida > Solanales > Solanaceae > Capsicum > Capsicum pubescens. The sequence continues at coordinate 274,256,731 of CM061540.1, read as the reverse complement.
CATAATTTTATTATATCATCCCTAATTAGTTATTATAAGTTATTTAAATATTGAAAAATTAAGAATATTTAATAAAAAAAATAAGATAGACATAAAATGATAAATTAACTCTTGATGTTTTAAATTAACTTGAAATCTTATATGAGGTCCTCTTAAATTATTTTCACAAGTATTTTTGTATATCACTTCTAATTAGTTATTATAAGTCATTTAAGACATGTCTTTTTCGCTACTCCAATCGTAATATTTGGCTGACTCTCAAAATTATATTAGTGTCACTTAAATTGGAATAGAAGAAAAAGTATTGTAAATCACAATAATTAAAAACTTAGATTATTTTAAAAATATAATTGACTATTAATTTCACAAAAGTTTAGACAAGAAAAGTATTATATATTACAATAGCTAATAGCTTAAAATAATAAATTACAATGCCAAAAAAATATTATAAATTACAATAGTTGACAACTTAAAATATCTAAAAGTATATTAAAAATATAATTAGTTATCTAAATTTATTTATGTCACATAATTTGAGATTAGAAAATAGGAAACAAGACATGGTATAGCTCTTTTAAAAAAAAATAGCCCAAGATTGGGCCTATGTACGTATCATGTCTTGTCGGGTATATTAATGTCATATAATAGTCATTTCCTATTCTTTCTCAATTTGGGTCATTTTGGCTCATGTAGTTCTGATATAGTTTATATACCATATTAATACAGTCCATATACAATACTGATACAATTTTCAACTGGGGTCATTCGGCCCTTTTCTAAAAATATTTTCAATTTTTTTTGCTACAAATTTTTTAATTGAAAAATATTCTTCTTTTTTAGGTTTTTAAAAATAATAATTAAATATAATTGTATAAAAATGGTATAATTGTTATATAAAATATGTATCTATATAAAATATGTATAGAAATTGTATAGTTCTACCAAATATATATATGTATAAAATATATATAAAAAATATATAGAAAGTGTATAAAAATTATATAATTGTTGTATAAAATGTGTAAAAAAAAATGTACAGTTATTGTATAAATTGTGTATCGAAACTATATAATTTTCGTATAGAATATTTATATGTATAGAAACTGTATAAAAAGTGTGTATAAACTGTATAGAACAAGACAGCAAATTGAAATATCTAGAAAGTAAAATTTAAATTTCATAATCATTTTCGTAGAATTTGTTTGATCTGAAGTGTCATTTTTATACTTTTCCCTTAAAAATAACATATGTTGCTCGGGTCCTTGAATATCTAGTGCATTACAAATTTTGAGGATATCCTTTTAACTTTATTTCACACCTGTTTCCAGTAAGATATAGTGATGAATCGGATAGGTTCACCATTTATCACTATGAACTTACACTTTTCCTTTTCAAATCTTATCCTGTTCATCAAATATTAATATATAATTATTTATACCAATTTGAAAAGTTTGAACTGATTAGTATAGAATACATGTGCAACGCATCTAAACACTTTAACTTATTCAAAATTAATTGGAATATCTTTAATTATTGACTAAGCTTATGTCGCATTTATTTTTGTATTTTTGCAAAGTTAAATAATGTGTGTAGTTACACGCCTTTAAAAATAAGTAACACAAATGCATCTATCGATTTAAAATATTTGTTTTGATAGAGTTCAAGTGTTTAGATGAAATTTCAAGATACAGTCATCACATATATATATGGGCCTCACAATATCAAAATTTGTTTTATTATAAATTTCATGATATCCTGTCAACTTTATATTTCAAATAAGATATAGTGATGAATCGAACATGTCTGTCGTTTACCAGTATGAACTTACACTTTTTCTTTTCAAATCGTGTGCATTTCATCAAATATTAAAATATTATTATTTATATCAATTTAAAAAGTTTGTAACGATTAATATGGAATACACATACGACGCACGTGTTCCGAAACTAGTGGATAATTAAATTATTGGTCTATATTTTTTAAAATTTCTAGCTCTTTTTTATGTTTTCGATAGATAAGTGGTCTTTCTATCAGATGAAGATGGTGGAGATGAATCTCAACGATAGTGTTACCTGAAGAATATGAGAGATGTAGGATTTTTTATGGTTTACATGGTGGTTTTAGTGGTCTTCAGGCAACGAAACAAATAGGGGTGGAGCTTCTATGGTGCATCACGATCGTTGGGCTTGGTCGAGATGATAATGGACTTTCAGCTTAGATATGTTTAAGGACAAACAACATAAATTTCGATAGTTTGGAGCTTAATTACAGAAAATTTTAATATTTTGCATAATTACTGAAAATTTCAATTTTGGATCTGTCAAGATAATTAATTAGTTTCTGATACGTCCAATGAAGATATATTTTTCTCTTTATTAAGATACATGATTAACTCCCGATAAATTTTTGAGAATGAAAATTTATATAAATATGGTAAGTTGTGGTGTATATTTATATTACTTTTCCTATGCTTTAACTCCGGGTTTTGGAAACATTGACTAATAGGTTCCACTATTTTTTGGACTACTGTTGACACGCCTAATCTCGTTGGATAATTTGGTGTCACACTACTAATAAAAAAAAGGAAAAACTAACCACTTGTGCGGTATCGATAAAATAGTGGTAATTTATTAAAAATCGATCATTTGTGGTGGGTTTTTTAAAAATATATATATATTTTTAAAATTTATTATTATTTAATTAAATTAAAAAAATAATTTTAAAAAAAAATATATCAATAAAAAATCAACCACAAGTGGTCGGTTTTATATAAATTAATTATATAATTTATAAAAAAAATCAACCACGTATGATCGATTTTATTTTAAAAAAAAAAACACTTGTGGTCGATTTTTAAAAAGAATTACCATAAAAAATCAACCACATGTGGTCGATTTTCTAAAAAGTTTCACAAAAAACCGACCACAAGTGGTCAGTTTTTCTGATAATTTTGTAAAAAGAAGGTTGAAAACTTTTAGGATACAAATATTAAAAATCAAATTATTTACAAATTTTATAAAATAAATATTGAAAATTCCCATAGTACAAACATTAAAAATCAAATTATTTACAAATTTTGTTAAAAAAAATATTGAAAATTTCCAGAATACAAACATTAAAAATCAAATTATTTATAAAATTAAAAATCAAATTATTTACAATACAGCCCACCAATCATTTAATATACAATCAACCACCATAAGAATACAAACATTAAAAATCAAATTATTTACAAAATTTATCGAGGTTCCAAATCCAAACTACAAATCATACAAAAGACTAAAAACTACAACTCATTATCCGCATCCTCAGCCTCACCCATTCTATTACCAATATTTCGTTGATATATCCAGCTATAATCAGAAGTTCCATCTACACAATCAATCGCATTCAAGTAATTAGTTCAAGTCACAAAAATTCACATTTCAAATACCTACACTTAAATATTTTCAAGTCACTAATTCACTTCTCAAGTGACCACACTTTACTAAAATGAAAACGCAAGTTCACATTTCAAGTTCCTAAATTCAAAACAAAAGTCACTAATTCATAATTCAAGTAAGTACACTTAAACATTTCAAGTCACTAAGTCACTTCACAAGTTACCTAACTAAACTAAATTCAAAATGAAAAGTTCTCATTTCAAATACCTACACCTAAACATTTTCAAGTCACTAATTCACTTCACAAGTCACCAAACTAAACTTAATTCAAAATGAAAAATTCACATTTCAAGTACCTACACCTAAACGTTTCAAGTCACTAATTCATTTCACAAGTTACCAAACTAAACTAAATTCAAAATGAAAAGTTCACATTTCAAGTAC